>OZ004693.1:57857633-59227256 GCA_963924545.1 Pogonocherus hispidulus
TATTGTGTGAATCTTTAGTTCTCTCTAGATTTAATTTTGGTAACTCGATATTTGGTCCTTGCATTGATGCTGTTGACACTAAAAGAATTCAAGTAGTACAAAATTCTTGTCGCATCTCTCATAAATTATCTGAAATTGGCTGGTTGAATATGTTTAATAGAAGCTTGTTGCATAGTGCTTGTGTATATCATAAAATTATTTTATATAAGGTTCCTTCTTATCTTCATAATAAAATTTCTTTTAGAACTGATGTGCATAATATTAATATCAGATATAAAGGTGCATTGACACCTCCCCAACACCATACTGAATTCTTCAAACGCTCATACTCGTATCAGATAACTAAAGTTTATAACTCAATTCTATGGTTAGCTGTAGTGTTAGCTTTGCGCCTTACCTACTTTAGCTTAGGGTTAATAGCAGAAGTTGTGCATTTACGTGCATGGCATTCTGATCCTCGGCCATTTTTCCATATTGGTGTTTGTTAATGTTGCTGAGAATTGTTATGTTTTTTTTATGGAAAATAAAGACCTTTTATTATTATTATTATTATTATTATTAAGTAACTATTTGGCAGATTAAAATCAAACATATAATGCTTGGAATGTTTTCTAATCTGCCCAGTACCCAGATAGCACCAAACATTCTCAAAATAATTTGTTAATCTTCTTAAAGTTATTCAAAAAATAATTATAAAAATTAATTTTGAATTATTTTTAGAATATAAATTTAACCTCAAAATAATCTTAAAATACTACTGAAAAAAATAATCGGGAAATAACTTGGAATCATATTTTTAGAATATTTTAATGAATATAATATAATAATATTTTCAGAAACTATTCTTTAACTATTTTCTCTGGAATATTCTTCTTCGAAATATATTTAGAATAATTTTATGGAACAATGATAAAATTGTTTGAGATCGCTATAGCAACTGTACAAAAAATGAGATTAGATTATTGTAAAGTAATTTGACATTGGCATTGCATGTCATATAATATATTGAAGTTTAATTAAATAGAAAAACAGAAACAGATAGTGACTCCGATGAATCGGTAAACTGGTGCCAATTAGAAGCGGTTGGAAAAAAAATATTATGTTAAACTCGTACAAAAAATTCGTTTTCGGGACTCGTAACCCTTTCCATCGTCCCGAAAACGTGTATTCTTTGTACTAGTTAAACAAATAACTATTCTATGAACCTGAACGTGTAGTAGCATCATAAAGTAAAGCACATTTGGAAACAGCAAAGCAAATGAGTAACGAAAGAGCAAAGATAAGTTTAATTCCATTTATCTGATTATAATCTAGTTTAGTTTGCCTATGTAACAAACAATTTCAACAACCATAATCGCCAAAACAGCTGACGAAGGTCTTTTTAGTTCAATAACTATAGGTAGTACGATTTAAAAATAAAAATGATCACTCATCTTCAAGGATGAATGACATATTACCAAGAGCCTTTGGCGTTTCATTATCATTTTACTATCTGCCTGATCATGCTAGATCACATTGCCTGCTCCCACTAGGAGCAAGCGACGTAATCTAGCCGATTATGGGCTGATATGAAAAATAAACTAATGTTATAATAATTATTTAATTTTCCATTGTAGACAATGACGATAAGGTAGCGAAAGAATTAAAGAAACAAAAAGAAAAGAAAATAATTAGGGGCGAGTTATAAAATGTAAGTATTTAGGTACATAAAATTACCTCTATAGAAAGTAATAATACATCATAAGTCATATTTCTTATGACGATTTCGAGGTGGTGATGCCCTCAAAGAAGTAGGGTACTTAGACTACAAAGTAGTTTCCTATCTTATTTAGAAATAAATATTTACCCCAAGTACCGTAAATTCTCAGAAGGCATTGCCACTTGTAAATTGTGATATTTTTTTGTAATATTCCTATAAGGCTTGCGTTCTAGTGGTTTTCTGTGACAAGACTAATTTTAGGAAATACTGAACCGATTTACATTCTTTATCTCATTTTTACACGAATCGGACTGTAATTATTGTTTAATTTTATTTAAAAAAATAGGACTGCACAAATATTGATTTTTGTATTTTATTATAGGTCAACTCTACTATACTGTCGTCCAAAGAAATAAAAAAGCAGTAACTTGACTCTAGGCGAATTCAAGAAGGTCAAAAAAGAAAAAGGGGTCATTGAAACAGTGAACTGTAAGATTATCAGAAATTCTTTTATTTAGGCATATTTATAATAAAATTGTCATTAAAAGTTAATATTTGTGTTATTTAATTCTCCATTCTATAAATAAACAAATAGTAGATTGTTTTATAAGTTAAGAAAAGTGATTGTTTTCCAGTGAGTGTAAACGTTTCTATTCACCAGCGAGCATTAGCGAGCGAGTGGAGGAAATTTACACGAAAATGGAAAATTCAATTTTCTTGAGTTGAACGTGCTATTTTTTCGTGTACCTTATAAAAATTAGTGTAATTTGAAGACTTATTAAAAATTATGAAAAATTCTAATATATCAAGGTAGCATTTGTGGCCATAGCAATAATAAACATGCAAACATGTAAACAATTTATGCAAAAGTTTTCATGTCACATTCACGTAAAATGAATTGCTTAAATGAATATAATGAGGAAATTGCTCAATTATTATCAGAAGCAGAGTCAAGTTTACTACCTGTACCTGTAAAGTCCAGAGCAAAATATGAGAAAAGTTACCAACAGTTTTGCATAGAAAATATAGTATATTTTCTATGCAGTTTTGCCACTGAAGGAACGAGAAAGATGTGCAAGGAGCCAGTGAAGACATTCTAATTGCGTACTTTTGTGAAAAGGTTTGTTTTATTTATGATTCCTCATGTTTAAGGATTAATTTGGAAATATTGTTATAGGTGAAAATTCTTAAAACTTCAACACTCTGGTCACTGTACTCAATGGTGAAAAGTACTCTGCAAATAAACGAAAACGTAGACATTAATTCTGCCTATAAAAAATTGCTAGCCTATCTGAAACGTCAAAATGACAATTATTTAGCAAAAAAGTCGAGTGTTCTGTCGATGGAGAATGTGAAGAACTTCCTAAAAAAAGCTGCTGATGCTGATTTTCTTTTTATGAAGGTAGTGATGATCATTGCGTTGTACGGAGCCTGTCAGGCGGAAGAATTACGTTTCTTAAAAGTTGATGATGTAGAATATTCCGGGCGTATTTTGGTGATAACTTTACACGACACGAAAACAAGAAAAAAGCGGATTTTCACAGTGACATCAGAATGGAATCAACGGAACTGAACTTTACAGAAAGTACTTAAATTTAAGACCGAAGCACTATCGTCCACTATCCATGACCATCGTCGACTATTTATATATTATAAATCAGGCAAGTGTACAGTGCAACCAGTTGGTATAAACAACTTCTACAGTATACCTTAGAAAATTGCTGCATACTTAGGTCTACCCGAGCCAAACAGTTTCACAGGACACTGTTTCCGGAGAACTTCAGCGACTTTTCTGGCGGACAGTAGAGCCGACATTCAAGTTTTAAACAGACACGGTGGTTGGCGTAGCAGTGGAGTCGCAGAAGCTTACATCGAAGACAGCATCGAAAAAAAAGTAAAAATTTCAAAAAAACTTTTTAGTAATTCAACTGAAGGGCAACCTTCGACCTCTGCACCGACAACATCGACAGTAGCAGCAAGATTAGGTGATGAAGTAATGAACTCCAATGTGTCCGTTTCTGAATTCCAAGCGCTTTCTTCAGCTTCTAATATAACATTTAATAATTTAAGTAATTGTACATTTGTAATTAATTCTAATAAAATAAATGAATGAAAAAAAGTGTTGCTAACAAGAAAACTGACAATATGGTCCATTTCCATGAAGTATACGAAAAAAAAAAATATTCAGACAAATTGACAAAAACAAAGCAAAAACAAAAATCAGACAAAATACTAAATTGATTATTCTCATACTAAAATTTGTTACTTAAAAATTATTTTAAAATTAATATAGGGATGTTTTCTACTATTCTCAAAATATTTTTAAAGAATATTCCCCCAATAACCCTGGTTACATATTCTAAGCTTATAATTAATATAAAAAAAATATTTGTAATTTATTCTAAGAATGATTCCTAGAATAATCTTAGAAGAAAAAAAAGTGTCCCATTTGTTACTTCTTAGAATATTTTTAAAAGAATAAATATATTTACAGGATATTTTAAGAATAAATTTTTATTCTGTGAAGTTATTTTAAGAATAATTATAGAACAATTTTGTGCTATCTGGGTAGGTACGTGATATTTTAAGACGGAGAGGGGTAGTGAAAAATATAGGCGATTATGATGGGTCACAAAAATTTAAAAGCTATCTGAAATAGTATAAACATAAGTTTTACATCTTTTTATTACATTAATTGCAAGTTTTGAAACTTCTGCTCTCAACATCCAGTTCGTCTTAAATAGACATTTATGGATATTGATTTTCAATGAAAATAGGTACATTATCTGCTTGCATTGTATAGAACTAGTATTCTTCAACATTACATTGTTTTCGTTGCTCGATAACTCTCTACTAACAGATTTAGATAGTTAAGTAGTGATTTCTCAATCAAATAATAAAGACATTGTAGAATTATTGCGACTATAAAAATGTACTAATTTTTGTGTTTACGGTTTGCCTTATGCACGGATTTCTTAAAATAAACTGGATCGCTAATACATACTGGTGGGGGTAGCTAAAAATAACAACTGATAGGCGGCCGCCATACTGTGCTAACTTCTAGGTATTTTATGAACTAAATGATGGTAACACTGTTGAGTTACCATCACTGCTTTTATATTTTCTTTTTGTTTTGTGGTTTATAAATGAAGTTCTGTGTGCAAGGTGCAAGTTATTTATTTCTTAATCTGAAGAAAAAACATGCAATTTCACCATTTCATCCATTTGGTCGAAGTATTCAATGTTGAAGGTTGCGATAAAAGTCTAAAAACGTAGATATCTGTTATCTGAAAAGTCATCGAAAAGATACAAGGTGAAAAAGGCTGCAGTTTTGGAAAGAGTGCAAATTGAAGAATTTTTGACTAAATCTTGTGATAAAGAATATTTTATGATTAAGGTAATAACTCTTAACTTTTTAGACAATATGTATTAATAATACTTTGAATCATTTTAGGTTGCGCTAGTAATAGGAGTCTCTGGTGCTTGTCGATGCTACGAATTGACGAATTTGAAAATCACTAATGTATAGGACACTGGCGCGTATCTAGTTGTTCCGATACTAGATACCAAGACCGGCATTTCACGAAAGTTTAAAATTATAAATGAAGGATTTTCTATCAACGACGTAGAGATGTGTAGAAAATGTATTTCCCTAAGACCAAAGAACTTATCACAAGACAGATTTTTTTTACATTATAAGAATCAAAAATGTACTTCTCAGCCTGTTGGAATCAACACATTGGCAAAAGTTCCATCAAAAGTTGCATCGTTTCTGAACTTGGCAAACGCGGAAGCTTATGTTGGCCACTATATGAGGGTGCACTTCAATAACTTTATTGGGAAATAAAGGTGCCGACTTTACACCCATCAAGCGGCATGGTGGGTGGAAGAGCCCTGCTGTGGCAGAGAACTATATTGAAGACTCCGTATCTAACAAACTTGGTATTGCAAGGAAAATCCAAGGTTCTTCTCGTTCAAGTCATTCCTCAGGAGAAGGAGACACCCAAAATTTGTTGCAAGAAGCAACTACAAGCTTCCTATTAACGGAAACGAAGTGAAATATGAAAAAGCGAAGAACGAAATGTCTATTAATATAAATGTTAATGTTAATTTTAATAAGTAAATTAAATTTGGTTGTTTTAAGTTTATATTTTTTTATTATTTCCGTAGTGGATAATAGGTTACTTTATATGCTTTATAAGTGTGGATAAAACTCCTATTATAATGTGATTGTGTCTATAAATTATATTTTAAATGTGTTTTTATTAAATTCCTACCATAATCATAATGATTTTGAGTTTTGAAGTTGTTAATGTTATCTTCTAGAAAAGCAGTTATTACCATATTGTGTATTATAAACTTCATGTAATTTTATAACAAAATAACTGATTAACCTATCCGAATTCATTCACAATATTTAATATATCTTAACAGTGTAAAGTATAAATTTGGCTAATAACTACTGGACATTACTAATTGTATGACGTCATTCAGTTAAAATATATTTTTTTAGTGCCATTTTTACTGGTAAGACGTGCAGCTACTTTCATCGTGGCTTTTTATATATGCAGCTCCTGCCACAATTAAAATAACTACAAACATATGTCTAATTCTTCGATAAATACCTACCTTATATCGATACCTTTTTGCCAAACTATCGTAAGTGACATTTTCCATGAAAATGACTATGGATCTATCGTAAGTATAATATGCAAATACACATCTTGGCAGAGGTAGATAGATCCATAAATATGTAAGCGTATTTAAATGTTTCACGGTTAAATAACTGCATACATTTTATCGTAAGTAACAGAACTGTAATAGGCAGAGTGGCAGAATTGTCGTAAGTAGCCTAAGGTAAAATTTAGTGAGTGACTTACGATATTTTGGCAAAAAGGTATCGATATTAGAATTCCTCAAAACAATATACAAAACTGATCCTAACTAATTTTTATACTGCAATCAGACAAGGTTCAAATACTTGGTTGACAAACCATGTTACTTTAAAGTTTTTTGGGTTAGTTACTAAATTATGTTTAGACAAGTAACTATTATGAACCAGTTATAATTCCGGCTAATGTAAAATTTATTTAAAAAATGAAGTTGTAACAGGAGAAATAAAGAGTGTCGTCAATGAATTTAATATACATTGGTACCTACCAGACATACCATTGGAAGATTTGTACATGTAGGGAGTGTCTTTACAAGCACATAAATTTCGACTTTGTCGAAAATCATTTCAAGTCAAATTAAAAAGAGATGATTCTAATAATTTGAAATGCACTATAAATAGAAAAAAATTATGTGTACCTTTGCTGCACAAATATAACTCTTGAGTCCAGTCCTGTCAATTACTCGTCATATCTAATGCACAAATAATACAATTTAATCTTTGATATAACCTTATATTAAGTTAACTTTTTAGACCCGCTGCTAAAGTATTTTTATTACAACAGTGTACATATTTTATACCCATATCCATCCATGTAAGTAATATTTAGTTAGTCATATGCCCATATCTCACCAAACTATTTTCAAAATTTCCCTCTGTGAATACCTCAACATCATTAGCTGAAAACTAGCCAATGGAATGTTAGCACAGTGTGGCGACCACCTTACAACTGACAAAATGATAGTTAGGAATCAGCGATCCAGTTTATTTTAAGAAATCCGTGGCCTTATGTTAATATGTAATATGCAACTTACACAACACATATTAACCTGTTAAAAAGTTGAAAGCAGGTAAAAGTGATTGTTTCAAATAGCTATATGTACCAATGAAGAATATAAATTGGTATTACAAACAAAACATTTTTTAACACATTAGCGTTATAAAACCATTTGAAAAACTACTATTTTATATACAAGTAAGGTTCCTACTTATTAACAGTGATAAGAATTTACGTGTCTATATTTTCTTATACGTGTGCTTGCAATAAAGGCAAGTTTTCCCAGGTAGCACACGTCCGTCTTCATGGCGTCAATTTTTAGTCATGTTTCGCCATTAACGTCAGTATTGAAAATATGACGACATAATGACGTGTAATAGTCATTGAAAATATGACGACATAGTGACGTGTAATTATGACGACATTGTGACGTCTACTAAAGGTCATAACATAATCTTTTTTATTGGTCATGACCAATACATAAGCTCATAACTAAGAAAAAGTTAGCTTTGACCATATACCATGTTAAAAAATATAATAACAAGTTATTTTAAAAATGAATAAGTTAAATATCGGTTCAACTGTCTAGGCAATCCGGTGTTGTATCTTCAGCACGGATTTCTTAAAATAAACTGGATAGCTAATACATACTGGTGGGGGTAGCTAAAAATAACAACTGATAGGCGGTCGCCATCAAGCGGCATGGTGGGTGGAGGAGCTCTGCATTATTGGGATATTTATTTATTTAATGTATATGGTTATATTTATTTATTTATATTTTTTGGTTACCAAATGTCTATTTTTTCCATCCGTTGAAACATTTTTTATAAAAAACTACCCATATTGGTATTTCACTAAAGTTGTATACTATAATCAATTTAATAATTCAATTACTGCACTAAATAATTTAACATTAATTTAATTATTCCACCTGCTCATTATATGTTCATTTGGGAAAAAAACATTATTTACTGCAGTAACTGAATTATTAGATTGACTATTGTATACAACTTTGGTGAAATACCAATGGGCAGAGTTTTTTTTATAAAAATATAATGAATAGATTATAGGTATATATTCTAATCCAAAATTATCTATATTCTGTCTATTCTTTGATTATTATCTATATTCTATCAAAAAAATATAATATGCTCTACAAGGACCAATGTAAAGGTATGAACATGTCCTTGCCAGGAAAGGTTAGTTTAGTTTAGGATAGGCTAGTTAGTTAGAAAATAAGAAAATGGAGAAATTATAATCTATTCATTAAATAAAATATGTCTCTCTAAACAAAATAAATAAAAATACATCTTTTACTGTAAATGAAAACATATTATGTACTTTAAAAAAATAAAAATAAAAAATAGGTATATGTTTCAACAGATGCAAATAAATAAAAACTCTTTTGAAAACATAAATGTATAAATATAAGCATATAAATAAAGATTCCAATCATAAAAGTAACATGAAATCTCATATCACAGACAAATAACAAATACAAATAGTAAATAAAATAGGCAAATCAGAAAAAGGGTTACCTACCTAAATGATGTGCAAAAACGAAATTAAGTGTTCATAGGTGCTATAGTTTGTTAATTTTTTTCTTTTCTATTACAAAAATATGTTTCCAGTACTTTTCCATTTTAGCTGAAATTACGTATCTGTCATGATTTTACATTTATTTAGCTTTTATTTTGCTTAATATCTTTTACTTATTCAGGCAGTTTTAATGTATTTTTATATACATACTTTGATATCAGATTTATTATGGCACTCGACGACTTAACTATTTATCCGACATTCATGAAGACTTGGCAACACTGCCGTCGTGACGTTGTACTGTCAGCTGTCAGCTGAAAATGCAAATGGCGGATTGGATAATAATACGTGAAGATAAAAGACAATTATTGCTTAAATAAATGTTTTTTCATGAAATTACTGAAAAAAAATGTTATGTACTAATTAAGCTTTCGTTTACTTACGTATTTGAAAAGTATATTTAGTGTATTGTGTCCTAAATGATGTGCAAAAACGAAATGACTGTTCATGTTCGTAGGTGCCCTAGTTTGTTTATTTTTTTTCTCAAAAACTAAGCCCGACCGCAAGAAAATATTGTCAGATTCGTGTTCAGCACACCCGAAAAAAAAATAATTACCCAAACTCCAAATAATGAAACTAAACGAGACACTTTTTACACAATACACTGAGAATATTTTATTTTGTCCTTGCGGCTTAAGATTAGTTACACGACTTTTTCAGGTGTAAATTGCAGTGTAGGTTAAAATAAATCACATCAAATCATATCTTACTTCAATAGGTTAGTACAGTTTTCAACTTCATTCAAAAAATACATTTTTGCTACTGTTACACAGATGCAATGATACTCATAAAGACCTCATATATGAGTACCTCAAACAGCTAGCAATCCTTTGATTTACCTATAATTATACATTAAAAAATGTTAACAAAATTATGCAATTATATTTTCAGTTATTTATTGAATTGAAATTAAAGATACATTAGATTGGATTATGAAACTTGCTATAAGAATAATAGAAATAGCAAAAAAATCAATATTTTGATGCGCCTAATGATATCAATGGAATAAAAGTAACAAGAATGAAGAAGCCTAAAACTCATTTTCTTAATTTTACTTAGTTATTCTTATGGAAAGCTGCATAAATCCAGCGGAAGCATTAAGAACAATTTTAGACGGGTTCTAAGATATTGAAAATCTAGTAAATCTACAAATTAAATCATAAGCTTCTTTACTTACGTTGTAAATGTAATGTAATGTTTTATTTTAATTTCATTTTATTTATAATAATAATTAACTCCATTTTATTTGGACAAACACAAAAATTCAGGGTGTGCAGGACGGCTTAGTGTATAAATTTTAACCAACTTTTGAGATGAAAAAGAACTAGAAATTTTCCTTCGCCTTACCTTATACTTCGGTTGCAGGGACAAAAGATCCATGCTGCTAAAGCCATGTATATAATACTACTATATCGCGGGTAGAGGCCCAAAAATTCCGAAAACATCACGGCGCTGACATACAATCTCTATCCTTATCGAGAGTACCTTAGTCAAATATGCGCATGCGCATGCGCACGAATTTCGCGACATCCAATAAGCATGCAGCATAAATACTACATCTCTGTCTACTGACTGCTTTTAAAAAATAATTGAAAGTAGGGAAGTCTGTCAGCCTATAAACAATGTGTCACCTTCCAACGAATCCGTAACCATGGGTATCCACAAATTCTGCGCATGCGCAAATCAAACAAAGGGTCTCTGGAACAGTATAGCACTATATCTTTTGTCCTTTAATGTTTTCGGAGAAACCGCTTATGGGCTAACATAGGAAATACGCGATATAGTAGTGTTATATATATATATATATATATATATATATATATATAGCTAAAGCACCTATTACACTTGCACAGCCCTGAGTACAACCACAACACAACCAAACCACACTACCAAAGACCACAACTTTAAGTTATGACACTACAAACTAAAGGTCATTCACGTTAAGTTTAAAGTGAAGTCATTTTCAGTAATTAATTGTTATCAATATTCGATAAACAAATGACCAATAAATTAGCGTAGCATTTACGCACTTTCGTAAATTCAGCACAGTTTTATGATGGATGACGTAACTGATGGATGTGATGGATTTATGCTGGACATGTGATTCCATCAGAACAATTGACAGTTAAGCTTAATTTACGAACAGAAGTTAGATTTAATTATAGATGGAAACATATGATACAACTACACAGATATGCCAATCCGCATAGTGACGTCAGTTACGAGGAAAAAACAATTGATAAACACGAAAATAATTATATCACTGCCCATAAGAATTTTCGCATCGCATTACCTTTTTTCCCTCACGAATGACGTCATGCGCAAACAAACGAAAGTTATGAGCATGTCTGTGTAGTTGTATCATGGATGGAAACATGCGCATAAACGTCCATTTCATGAATCTCTGTGAGTAAGAATTTTGTCTCAACAACCAAAATATCCACTGGAATTTGTTCACCCTCCATTGTGACGAACAAATGTACTAGGTACTTTGTGCTAACTTTTATGCTTTTATCAAAATTGCATCCCTTGTACCAAACAAAAAACAACATACTAACCTCAAAATTAATGACATGACAGTTCCCCCTCTTTTTTCCATCACAAAATTTCAAATCCATCATAAATATTTAATGATGGAAGTGATGGTTTTCTGATGGAACATCATACAATTTTGTGCTTAATTTACGAACAAGATTGACAGTCCATCATAAATCAATCGCTGAATTTACGAACGGCTTTTACTGTTTTGTGATGGAAATGATTCCATCTTTTTGAGAAATGATGGATTAACGAAAGCGCGTTTTGCCATTTACGAAGAGTTTTATATTTGGCAACCCTTCTCTGCGTTGTCAAGTTGTTATTTATTTGTTTTGTCTCTCTATTGTTTGCTGGTGTTATATACGTGTATACTTACCTTTAGTATTGTAACCCTAAAATAGTATTCTATGGTACTGGATAAATCAGTGGTACTGAAATGTCAGACACAGTTACCAGATGTATTCTAGAGCATGTGTTAAAACACTAATAAATATTAATTATTGAACCTCAAGAGTGTTATTTAATTAACGTACAAAACATGGTGTCAGGTGTGTAAAGTGTTTAAACACAAAGAGAGTCTACGACAGACATAAATTTAAGAATACTAGCATTTGAGTCTAGACCAAACAAACAAGAAAACAGTCGAGCTGAATAAAAAAAAAACAAAATGGAGTTTCGAGTTCCACAACCATTAAGTTTTGATAATAACTTTGAAAATTGGAAAATATGGAAGCAAAAGTTTCAGATATTTTTGAAAGCTTCAAGTAAAAGTACTGAAGATGAAGATATAAAAATTGCGATCCTATTAAATGCAATTGGTGATGAAGGACTGCATATTTATAATACATTTGAAGAAGACAAAAAAGATACACTGAATAAAGTCCTAGAAGCATATGACGAGTATTTTATTCCCAAACGGATAATTCCAATGGAAACTTTTAAGTTTAGCAACCTATCACAAGGTGAAGGGCAATCTATTGAACAATATCTAACAGAACTTAAAAATCAAGCAAAGTTATGTGAGTTTACATGTGTAAATCCGGAGTGTAAGAAAAGCTACGAAGATAGAATGATAAGGGATAAGTTAATCGTGGGACTAAAAGATAAACAAATACAGAGTAGATTAATTAGGGAAACCGATATGGACGTAAATAAAATTGTAGACTATTGTAAATCCATTGAATTAAGCAAACAGCATATAAAAGTTTTAAAACCTAGTGATGAAGAAGTGAATGCAGTTTCGAGGAAAATGGAAAAAATAAAGTGTACCAGATGTTTATATGAACATGTACCAAATAGATGTCCAGCATATAAGAAAACTTGTGCTATTTGTAAAAAAGAGGGACATTTTGCGAAAGCGTGTTACAAAAATCAGGAGAAAACTAAAGAAAAAACTGAGATGCCAGCTAAACGAGATATTGATAACCAAATAGGAGAACAAAGCGAAAGAAGGAATACAAAAGATCTGAATGAGAAAAATATTCGACAAGTAGAAATAAGTTCCAGAGAAAACACAGAAGAATTATTTGTGAATGAATGTCGCACCGCTATCAAGGATATATGGTATGAAAATATATGGCTTCAAAATAAAAATGTATCCTTTAAATTAGATTCTGGGTCTGATACTAGTATATTGCCAGAGCACGTAGTTAAGTTATTAAATGTTAGTGACTGTATTACACAAACATCGATAACGTTAGTTTCATATGGAAATTTCAAATTTAAACCAGTTGGTCAAATAAAATTGAAGTGTACATGTAGAAATATTTCAAAATATGTTAACTTTATTGTTGTAAACTTTAATGCAGAACCATTGTTAGGTCTTAGCGATTGTATAAGGTTAGATCTTATAAAAAGAACATATTCTGTAAACATTTTGCCAGAAACAAAAGAACAGATTTATCAGGAATACAAACAAGTGTTTGATGGATTAGGTAAAATTCCGGGAGTCTGTAAAATAGAATTAAAAGAAAATTCAGAACCAGTTGTACAATGTGATAGGAAAATTCCACTTTCATTGAAAGAAACTCTTAAACAAACTTTAGATAGCCTTGAGAATAAAAATGTCATTAAAAAAGTTGATTATCCTACAGATTGGGTTAACTCGTTGATTGTCGTAGAGAAACCAAATAAAAAACTTAGATTATGCATTGATCCTAAACCTTTGAATAAGTACATAAAACGAGAACATTATAACATTCCGACAAGTAATGATATCATAAGTAATCTCACAGGAAATAATTTTTTCTCAGTCATAGATATGAAGGATGGGTTTTGGCAGATACAGTTAGATGAAAAAAGTTCTGATCTTTGTACATTTAATTCACCATTTGGCAGGTATAAATTTATGCGTTTACCTTTTGGAATTTCATGTGCACCAGAAGTATTTATGAAAAAAAATATTGAACTTTTTGGAGATATAGAAAATGTCAACATTTACTTTGATGATATTATTATTTCAGGTGTAGATGAAAATTCTCATGATAGTACACTTAAAAAAGTTTTACAAAGAGCCATGGAAAATAATGTTAAATTCAACTTTGAGAAATATCAGTATAAACAAAAACAAGTAACTTTTATGGGACATATAATATCAGGAAAAGGTGTCAAGCCAGATGAAAAAAATGTCAAAGCAATTCGTAATCTAGAAATCCCTAAAAATAAATCGGATATTTTAAGAATTTTGGGTATGTTAAAATTTTTTACAAAATTTATTCCAAATTTGACAAAACTAACGTCAAACCTTAGAGAATTAACAAAGAAAGATATTCCATTTTCATGGACAGAGAAACACGAAGTAGAATTAAATACTTTAAAGTCATTAGTAACAAATTCACCAACATTAAAGATTTTTGACCCGAAGTTAAAAACAATAATACAGTGTGATGCATCGTCAGAAGGCTTGGGTTGTTGTCTATTACAAAATGGGCATCCCATTGCATTTGCATCACGAGCTTTAACAAAATCAGAAAGAAGATATGCGCAAATAGAGAAAGAATTATTGGCTATTTGTTTTAGTTTTGAAAAATTTCATTATTTTGTTTATGGTCATAAAGTCACCGTTCAGACAGATCACAAACCATTAATACCAATATTTTCGAAAAAATTAGAAAAAGTTAGCGCAAAACTACAAAGAATGCTACTTAAGTTATTAAAATATGATATAATACTTACGTACTTACCTGGAAAAGAAATGATGATTGCAGACATGTTATCTCGTGCGTACATTAAAGATGAAGTCGCTGATGATCCTGATATGGAATATGTAATTCATGCATTGTCAAATAATATTAATATGTCAGATTCAAAAAAAAGTTTATTCAAAAAGGAAATTGAAAAAGACTCGATCCTCTCACAAATAAAAACTTTTTGTTTAAATTCTTGGCCTAGTTCTAATAAAAATTTATCAGCAGATTTAAAATTGTATTATAACTTAAAAAATGAAATTTATCTTTCCAATGATCTATTGTTTTTAAACAATAAAGTGATTGTCCCATCATCATTAAGAAAAGATATGCTTGTTTTAATACATGAACCACATTTTGGTGTCGTTAAGTCTAAATTAAGAGCTCGACAATTATTTTATTGGCCGAATTTATCTAAAGATATAGAAAATTTTGTAATGAGATGTTCAACTTGTCAAGTATATTCAAAAAGTAACCAAAAAGAAAATACCATCTCGACCTTGGCAGTACATTTGTTCTGATTTCTTTGAATTCAAAGGAAGAAATTATATTTTGATTGTAGACTCATTTTCTAATTGGATAGAAGTATCAGAAACAAAGACTAAACATTCTAATGAAGTTATTAAATTTTGTGAAGAAAAATTTTCTCAGTTTGGTATTCCTGATATTTTCTATTGCGATAATATTCCCTACAACTCGTCTAATTTTAAAAAGATTAGTGACAATTTGGGGTTTGAAATCATATTTAGTAGCCCACATCATCATCAGTCTAATGGACTAGCTGAAAAATCAGTGGGAATAATAAAAGACATGCTTAAAAAATCGGAAAATAATATATCATTAAATATGTTATTATTAGAATATCGTAATACTCCGCTACCAGCTATGAGTTTTTCACCAGCTCAATTATTTTTAAACAGAATAGTGAATACAAAAATTCCGATTTCTACTAATAATCTTGAACCTGTAATAATAGATAAAACCGTTATACAAAATAAACTTAGTAAAAAAATAGATATCCAAAAACAATTTTATGATAAAACGGCAAAAGATTTGCCAACATTGAAAAAAGGTGATGATATTTTAATTTGTTTGGAAGCAAGCTACGAAGAAACAGAAAATTTCTTAAGAAAAATAATGTATGTAATAGTCAAACAATATGTTCTTATGATAGCGACTACTTCCAATATGATTTTGATGATATTCCTACCAATACTAATAATTGTCAAACTTTGTCGTTGCCAATAGCTGATTACTGTAACAGTAACGTGCAAAATGAAGATACTTCTGTTAGTATTAATAATTTTGAATGTAACTCAAACGAAATGTATTTTGACCCAAATTTGTTTAATGAATCTTGTGAAATTGTTTTTGAAACAGATTCTGAAGAATGTGTTAACAATGATTATTCTATTGTAAATAAACGCATTACTAAACCTCCCATATATTTAAGAGATTATGTAACCGATTGTACTGATAGTTGTAGTGAGTAGTTTTAAGATAAAAAAAAAAGGAGCGTGTTATATACACTGAACTATATATAATAACTGGAACGCCATTACGGGTAAATGCGCGAAGAATTTTTACGTCTACCTAGCGTAATGAAAAAAGAAATGGGGCGTCTGCGCAGAAGTAAATTTAATTGGCGAGGTTGTCTGAGCTTACTTATCACGTCCAATTTTACGTATGTGAATTATTACTTCATATTTTATCTGTCAGGTCCGGCTTTGTGTAATGTGGAGTTTTAGCATTTAAAATTTGATTTTGGTTCTGGCAAAGAGAATAATTAGTTTATTGCATAGATAAAATATATTGGTTTATTGTCTATGTTGTATTCGTCCAGACTCTGACTCTGAACTCTGATTCGTTTGAATTACAATGGGTGCGGGTTGCGTGGTGTTATTTTGCAAGAATAGAGGACCAATTCCTGGATTGAATTACCTACTATACGTAAGTAAAAATAAATCTTTATGGATCATTAAAATTTTCATTGTGGTGATTTGCAGTTTTGTTATCATACCTAGGTACTTCAAATCTTATGTAATAAAGAAGTAAGTAATTAATAATTAATAAAAAGTTTTCATCCTCAATTTTTGTGACCTACTTACGTAAAGGTTTACGTAATTTTGAATCTTCTTCATATTGAGGAAAAGGTAACATGATTGAAAATAAATCATTTTAAACAGTTTTTCAGTGTTTAAACTCATAAGTAATATATATTTTTGCAATCGATCCTGTTTAGGTAATGCAATTGAAGTACGTAACTGAAACTTAATCCATTTTAACTGCACATAGGTTAATGTCAAAACGTTACTTGCCATATGGATGAAAGCCCTTGGTAGCGAAGATTTATTGTGTGTGCAAAATTTTATTTTTCGCTTGCCTGATTGATCAAGCACCTATGCTTAATTGATAATACTAAACGGTTCTTGTTGTATTGTTAAATATACTGTTTTAGGTAAAAAAGTGTGCACGGCATTGACAAGCAATGACCTTTTCACAAAGACAAGAAAGTCTGGAGTTTACACATATGAAAAGGTTATTTGCATATATGAGAGATTTATATCTACAGTGAGTTACATAGATAATGTGAGAGGCTGTTTTTCCTGTTCATTATCAAGTTCTGTTACATGTTCTATCTTATTCCTGCTGACTGTACAATATTACCCTTACGCCAAGGTTTTTCGCAAAATCATCTAGCGTTTGACTGTTCACAGTATATTTTTATTAGTTAAAATAGGTAAAAAAACCTTCTGACTGATCCTTTGGTGCAAAGATTTGTATGGGAGAATAACCTATCAACATCAACGCAGTTGTTAAAAGTACATACACTAATGTAATTTTCAATCATGACTACCCATAGATGACTATTTGCTAACCTTTTATCCAATAATGAATTTACTGACTGTCAAAAAGTTAAAAACAAGAGTTGTGTACTAGATAATCAAACCTGAAAAATCAAAATAATAATATAACCTAAATTTTAAAATATTTTATGGATACATTTATGAAGTTTAATAACTAAATACAGAATATATTAAAGACGGACCATACTAACGTTTTTTGTGCGCAAACTCGGGAGGTCTTGTGCGCGAGTTTCAATTAGACACATAAGTGAAATATTGTATTGGCGTTCCAGTTATTATATATAGTTCAGTGGTTATATACGTGTATACTTACCTTTAGTATTGTAACCCTAAAATAGTATTCTATGGTACTGGATAAATCAGTGGTACTGAAATGTCAGACACAGTTACCAGGTGTATTCTAGAGCATGTGTTAAAACACTAATAAATATTAATTATTGAACCTCAAGAGTGTTATTTAATTAACGTACAAAACAGCTGGTTTTTTGGTGTTTGGTTCTGCTTAAATTTTGCTCGTGTATTTTCTATTTACGTTTTCTAGTTATTCACTTTATTTACACTAAAAGCAGTTCTTCTCAGAATTAAAACCGTTGTGATTCTGTGACATTTTTCAAACTTCTGCCCGCAAAAAAGTTCACCTGTCAACGTTGTATTTTTTGACAAGGCGACGTCACTCTAAACTTAACGTGAATGACCTTAACAACACTAAACCACAGAATATAGTAAGGAGAGTCTCAAGACAGAGAATGAGCATTCGAGGTGCGCATGCGTCATTGTGTTTTGAAACTCTCAGTAAAAGGCACAACCTGGCGTTGCTGTGATTGGTCAGTGCGCGTATCGTAATTCAAATTTCGGCGGGTTCCATGTTTGTAACTATAGGGATATACGATATTTTTCATTTTACAACTTATTATATAATGAATAATTATATTTTATAATGAATGTCTAAATAAGAAAAGTTTAATTATATCTACCTATTGGGTACATTCAGACGGTCCCAGCCGCTAAGTTTCGCTACTCAACTGTTGGGGCCACTGTTAACACAAATTAGGTACTGAAACAAGTTTCTACGCTTAGCAAAACACTCAGACGCTATCGAACAGCTTTTAAGCAGCGCTACATTCAGCCAGGTTTCCTACCAAGCAGTCTCAGCCGCTGGGACACAGATTTATAAAATCTGTGGCTGGGACCTCTTGAATGTAATTATTTCATTAAAAAAATGTTATGTTGTTATACCTAATTGGAATGAAATTTAGATCTAAAATGTAAAGTAGTGTATCTGAATAAAAAATATATATCCTTATTTATAATTAATTGAATTATTAAGATGTGTATAATTATGCAGAAGAACCGAGCTATCAAAAATTATTTTAACAAATGTTGGCCATGGAATGGAAAACACATCTCTCTCATGATTAATAGTTTAATGTCAAGCCTAAAAATGTTCAGTCCTAAACCTAAACCAACCAATGTCAAACCTAAAATCAGAATTTTATTGTCAACCCAATGTCGAAAGAATATTCCATTGCATAATTTTTTATATCTGGATATACCTAATAGTTTCATTGTTTTAAATAAAATTTGATACTCATAAAACAGGAATAACTGTCGTTAACCCAAATAAAACAATAGATAGACGTTTAAAATGTGCTTTATTGAAAATTCGGAAAATCAAAGGAGGGGGCGTCCATTTGGTGCAATGGCAGAGGTGAAACCCCTCTAAACCTCGCCTAGGAATTCCGTTTTCAAACATTTAAAAAACGTATGTGGTTACTGACTTTGAAACATCGAAAAGTCTGTAAAACTAAGTATACAAACAAACACACAAATTTAAACCTATAACAATCTTAAATATGTATGTCCACTATTTATAGTTTATTTTTTCATATAAGAAATCCTAAAGGTGAAATAAAAATTTAATACAGATATGAAAGCAAAATACACACAATAAAATAACTACGGGTATGTTTAGGTGGGAAGGGAGATTGTATAGATGGTAGGAATTAAAAACATTGTAGGATAATTTATATTTTAGGGTGTTTGTTGGAAGGAAAATAGTCCTGTTTTTCTATTTTCCGCTTCTGTGAAGTTTTACTTGTCTTTTCTTGAAATTTACGTACAGTTCCTTGGATGTCTTTCATAAACTCAGTGAAATTCTCGTCATCTAATCCTTCTACGAAGTTTTGTAGGTTGTCCCATTGAAGACTTCGTTTGCTTTGTGCCTGGACGACCTCATCGGTTGGCCGATTTATCTCTCCTACCTTCTCTCTGATAAAATCGTTTATTTCCTCTTCGTGCTGTGGTTTGATAATTGAATTTTCTCCTAAACATTTTGCAACTTTATCTAAAACAGAGTTAGTGCCCATTCTCTCCTCATACATTCTTACCGAGTGCACGTATGCTTACACAAGGTATTCCTCACTACATATTCAGTACACTCACACTGGTAGCGATGAATGCAAATTTTGCATACTCTGCAATACAGTGTCCTACATTCATTTTCGCACACTTTCGCACACAGAAACTGAACAATGATATTAATATTAAACCAGGTATTCACTTATTACCGTGTCTGTGAAACTCCAGCTATAAGTTTTCCAGGTATATTTTGTTTGTCCACTCTAGGTAATCTTATATGTTGTAAATCCTTTGTATGTCCATAATGAGTTATTATTCTCCGAAGAGATAGGGTGTTATTAGGATGTTTGTGTAATGTAATTTGACTTGGGCATTCTTTATTAATTTTACAGGTTCCCTGAGATTTCAACATTCAATCTCTCTTTTGTGCCTTACTTTTAAAAATGCCTGTAAACATAAATCTTGATTAAATATATTAATCTGAAGTATCATTTTAACACATGTGACTTACCAGACCGATTGCATTTGTAGTATGAAACAAACATCTCCTGATTTTAATAACTTAGAACCAAAAGTAACATAATTACAATTCTCAATGATCTCAGTTTGTTGATTCCAGGAAAGGAAATCTAAAATGAGTAATAAGTCCTTATCTACTTTAAATTACGTAACTTTTTATCACATTGCATAAATCAAAAGAAATAGGTAGGTAATATTTACCCTGTAACGACGAAAATTCTTTTTCTTCACGTTCAATACTAATTAAATGTTTATTCTGTAAATGGTCAACAAAGTCTGAATTACGTACAAACTTGCCATCACAGCCTTCTTCCATACATACATAATTGCCTTTGTTGTAATTTTCCTGCTTTTTATTATGTATTGTTTTTAAATGTCTTTTCTCACAATTCTTGAATATAAAAGTTTTTCCACAAACTTCACATGCGAATTCCATTGCTTCGTAAAAAAACAAATCGATTGATAGTCTATTCACCGAAGAATACGTACTTAAAATAATAGCAGCCTTTTTTATCCAAAATACAGGATTATATATCTTTATACTCGTGATAATACCAAAGAATATAAATTAATATAATTTATTGCCTTTGTCTTTTATTGCACAGAAGTTTTATTGCCTTCAGTCAGTAAAAAAGCCCTAAAGCCCTACACAAATTAAACCGAATAATCAAAAGTCAAAAATCAAAACCTCAACTCAACAGAAACAAGTATGGATTTCACGCATGCGCACCTCGAATGCTCATTCTCTGTCTTGAGACTCTCCTAATATACACCGTTTTCTTTTCAAGATCGCCGCGCCCCAGGGCGTCAAACTCGTGGCGGACCATAGAGAGCCCTTGAAAAGAACATGAATTTAGGGGATATTTGCCAGTTTGTTTATTTAACCTAAATACAAAATGAAAATACTGAAAATAGTAAAATAGTAATTACGTTTTTACTCTATATGTATGACATTCTGATACCTACTGTGATTATTTTCCATTTTCAGTATAATTCAGTAGTTTGTTGATGTTTCTACGTTTCTACCGATCTAATCTAACCTCACTAATATTTTGGAGCGCCAAACCCCAGCAAAAATGGTAGTGCTCGAGGGGAAAGGGGAAAGCAGTGGAGGGCGTCGCGCACTCGGTTAAAAGAACATGCTGCGGAACAGCTCCGAGTTCCTCTAAGCTGCCCAAGCCATTGAAAAGAATGCAGTAATAGTAAGTACCAGTGTTGCCATCCTGAAAAATTTTTCGGTAATAAATTTTTATAAAAATTGTAATAGATTTGGTTCTGATAGTAATAGATCTTGTAGCAAACAATAAAACACAATCAAATAAAAAAATTTGCATCATTTGTGAACCACCGTCCCATTTTTACATAAACTACATGCGTTTTTTCTGCAGAAAACTGAAACGAGATATTTTTAATATTATCTACCCATATTAATTCAAATACCTAACAACTGCTAACAACCTACCTTTCCATTATCTTATTGCCAGAAAAAAATCAAGACAAACAATTTGCATCGACTGGTTGAGTATTTTTGTTTTGACAGAATCAGAGTAATCAGACATATAACAATTTCAAAATCCGAACCGAACCCTTCAGTCATACCATTGCATGCAAAACACGAAAAAGAAGTAAAGAACTGGATAATTTGACTCACAAACCAAGGATTTTTAACTTATATAGGATTGCTCGATCCCTATTCCTCAATCTAATGTTAATATTAAATATCTATAATCTGTGTAGTAAATATACATCGTGTATCATGTGACATGCGACAGAGCACTCCTTTCCTTTAAGTGTTCTGTGGTGATCACCCTAGATTAAAAAACAGTGAGCACGTGGTAAGACGGCTGTGCGAAAACCAAAATTCATAATAAAAGGATTCAAATTACTTTGAAATTGTATTACATTATGGGTCGTAGAAAACCTGGTTTTAAAAGAAATCATCACTTTAACCATAATAAATCCGTAATATAACTACCATCTTACCAAATATTTACATTTCCCGAGTAATTGTTAACATTTTTAGGTATCCAAGCCCTTTGAAGAGCCAAGTTCAAAAAACATTCAAAAACCATACAATGATATCCTGAGAGAAAATGATAAATTTATAAAATATTATCAGGTAATTCATTAATTTGATGGGACAGTTGAAATTTTGTTAGAAATATTTCTATAGAAAGTGTTAGTACCTGCTAAAGCGTCTTATTGATGTAATTTACAACAAATAAAATTAGTTGTAATCAAGGAGAGGAAGACAGAGTGGCGATGAATAAAAAAAGAGAAAACTAAATATAGATCAGTTAAAATGTGATTGATGATTATTAAATAGCTATTAAGGAAAGTGGTTCACCCCTGTATCATATCACTTTTATTTTGCTAGGTATGTCGACTAAATTTGGGGAGTACTTAGTAGACCAAAAAATGTACTTAAGAGTAAAATGAAAATCGTCACGGTTTCATCGGAAGTCACCTTATTTTAAATTAAGTGATTGTGTAGGTTTTTACATATTTAGATTCAGTGTAATTTTTTACACCAATATTTTTTGTTCGACCGTTGATAAATGCAAAAAATAAAAATTTTTTTAAATTGCTTGAGAGTGATACCGATGGTTAATGAAAATAGATTTCAAAATTGTCAATTGTGTTGTACTTTTTTAACAGCTAATTAGTGAAATAATGATAATAATAATAATAATATCTTTACTTCTCATTCTAATCACAAGAATTAGCCGGGAAATCCGAGACTTGTGGGAGAGGGGACAGTATTATTATTTTGTAGCTCACATTTGCGCCTCAGGAACGACTTACGTTGGTAGGTTAGATCATCGCCGGGATGGTTAGCAATCCATCACTGCGAACAAGCCTTAGTCTACGAGCAGATAATTTAATTAAAAATTGTTTGGTGGACTGGGGATTTGAACCTACGAGGCCTGGATTGAGCGATCGAAACACTAAACCCTGAGCTACCGGTTCACCTGGCATATGGAACTATTGGGTTGTTCCATTTCACTACCTATTAAAAAAGCAGAAAATGTTTTAAAAAAAAAAAAAAAGAAAAACTTATATTTAAATAGGGATTATACTGGCTCACTTGATATAAAAATATCTATTGTCTGAATGAATCGATTGATACAAACAATAAACCGCTGGAGGAAAATAAATTAAAAAAAAAAAAAGAAAAAGAAAATAGAGACAATTATACTAAACTTCAAACAAGAACCAAGCGATGCATGTCATAAGCCAGGGGTCGGCAACCTTTTAAGTCGTAAGAGTCAAAAATTACAATTTACAAAATTTCAAAGTTTTTAAAGAGCCACAAAATTTTTTTTGCCAACAATAAATAGTACTCGCATAAATAAAGTTTTTTGATAAAAAAAAAATTTATAATCTAACTAATATAATATAACTAATATATTCATTCATAAGAAAAAATATCTATTTATTTATATATAAGTGGTGTTTTTCACAACAAATTAGATAATATATATATGGCATTATTAGATAATTACTTATTATTTAAGTAAAAAATTAAAACAATTATACATTTACTTACAACACTAACTTGTACTTAAAATTAAAAAAACAATAACATACATTTGAGCAAACAAATTCAATGGGAGCGTTGGCTTTGCATGGTTTTAGAAAGTTTGGATAAATTTTAGCACTGGTGAGGACGCCAAATTGTCTTGCGTCGAAAGCGAATTAAAACCTACATAGAAACATCCGACGACGGCATCATTCGAGAGCTTCCGACGGACTGACGACAGTGACGACGCGTGTCACAGGGGAGGGGTGCGGTGAAAAGCGAGTACAAGTGGCTGAGAGATAGAATCGGTGCCTAATCCTCGTTAATCGATTCAGAACGATTTTTAAATGTTTTTTTTTTTTTGATAAAATAAATAATATTTGCGTATGGAACTAAAGAGTCACAGCTTCACATCCAAAGAGTTGCATGTGGCTCGCGAGCCGCAGGTTGGTGGCCCCTGTCATAAGGAAATATATGTATTTTTTAAATTTTAATATACCTAGTGTGATTTACTGTGATCATATAATTTCAAAGAAACAAATATTTCTGACTCTTTAACATCATGTAAATAATTTTTTAACTGATGACATACATCACTTGGATTTTTGTTTTGAACATAGTATCATGCAAAACTTCATCATTCAGTAAATGAAAAAAATATACAGGGTGTTTCATTTAACTTTCAAAAGTTGGGGTTACTTTCGGTGACACTGAAAGCGGTTGACTCACTATCATATTGCCTTTATCAGTATTTTTTGGTCTACTTCGCATTCCCCAAATTTCATTGACATCTCTTGAAAAATAAAAGTGGTAGAGGCGAGCCACTTTCCTGTTCTACCCGATATATATTACTGATATACCCGATATAAATTAAGGAGATAAATGGTCCCTACTCCTTTATATTTTGAAGTAATTATGTTGAGGTTTTGATATATCATTGGAGTGGACAAAAAATATCTTCTATGAGATTATTAATTATGAATAGAATTTTAAGTGAAATGTTCCAATGAAGAAAGTCATAGGTTTGCACAAAAATATGGTCCAATTTGATGGATGCCTTCTCTTCAAACACTATATAATATCAAGTAAAGCTCACTACTATGGCATAAAACTTTTAAATTATATGATTTAAAAGGGTCTGTATGATTCACAAGGTTACTGAATATCAGTCTACAAGGAACTAATTTTGAAAAATTGGATTATCAAGGTTTGTCAGAACAGGTCTTTCTTAATTTAGTACTTGACTTTTAGAATAAACGTAGAACTGTAGTTACTGATAATTGTTCTACATTAAGCCCAAGACCTGCTTAAAGAAGTAATAAACAATAACTTGAAAAATGGTGAGGTAATACATAAGGTTCATTCGTTTGCTCAAAAAGTGTAGCACTGAACTACACTAATTTCAGAGTTCCATTCGTTTGTCTCTATTTCAGACAGTGTGCTCTACACTTTTTTATTCATTTGTCAAGTGCTAATAAAACCAGCGCATTCTATCTACACTTCCTAGGAGGCAAGGGCAGATAGCACTAGCACGCAAAAGTTTAACTGTTGCTGGATAGTTTGGTTATTCCCATATTAATAGTGATTAATAGTTAGTATTAAGTTTTGATTAGTTTAGTTCAACTTTCATGTGATACCTATGTGATAAATCCCACATATATACACATAAAATATGACATTTCTTCCATAAAAAACAAAAAAAGACAACTTTCAGCCAGATACATTGACAAATATACGTTTCGTCCGAGTTTTTGGACTAACCTAATAGCTAAAAATAATGTTTGTATCGGGTGGCCAACTAAGAATGGACGCCGGCTGTATCTCAGAAACTACTTAACGTATAACTTTGGGAAAAAACTACTAACAAGTAAATCGGACAAGAGAAATCGCTGGAAATTATTTTCAAGTTCGTAAGATGACCGCTAGGGGTCGCAATTGCTATGACCAATCAGAAAATAGGATTTTTCTCAAAAATATGCCAAGTTCAGAGGTATTTTAAATAGTGGCATTGTAATCTTTGTAAAATGTGCAATCTTTTTTCTGTAACACACTTGCTCTATCTTCACAAATAAAGTGGTGGGGGAAGGTTAAACTTTATTTTATTCAAATAAGAACAACTCCGGTTTGGGTGATCAGAATTAAACAAACTAGGGCTCGTTCGAAAGAGCTTTTCTTACTGAATAATCTGCAATATATACCGTTCTTGAAGTTATTTTACTGTGGTAGCTAGAGAGCGCTGTTTGACATCGTAACAGTTATTGCGTGTTTTCATAAAAATTTTAAATGGGAGGCTATGTCTCATTTTACATGGTTAAATAGAGCACAAAATTTCCAAAAAATCAGCTGAAACAGCAACTTTATATCTTCTCTCTAACGGGAGATATTAAGAGAACAAATAAAGTTAGGCTGCCGCCTAGGCCTATTATAATAGTCTAATTAAAAATTATACTAGTAGGCTATGGAAACAAAACAAAAAACAACAACAAAAACAAAACTATGTTCACAAAAGCCATGTTTCTTGAGTAAGTATATTTTGAATCGTAGTTCGAGTTACTCCAAGGTCCTGCGCAATAGTTGTAGTACTTAGTTGAGGATTAAACTATATAAGCTAACACATTAATAATGTTCTCTTGGGTGTGACCTCTGCGATGTCTAAGGTATACAGTTAGATAAACATTTCCAGTTGTTCGCAGACGGTGAATTACTCGTAGGAAAACTTTTTTACTGGGGTGTCGTCTATCAGGATATGTTGCGCATATACTCTCGCAGCAACTGTAGCATTTCTCATTGATTAAAAATAAACTCCTATCATGTCATATAACTCTTCGTTTCTATAAATCATTTTGTAAGAAAAAAGGAGCAATAAACTACAGTTCAGAATAAACAAGAAAACAACACGAACATCAGCAAGAAAAACCCGGACAATACAAACTTAATAAGACATGAAAGAACATTAACTAATATTAACATTTTAATATTTTGATGTACCTATTTATCTCTTCACGTTTCATAGCCTACTAGTATAATTTTTAATTAGACTATTATAGGCCTAGGCGGCAGCCTAACTTTATTTATTCTCTTAATATCTCCCGTTACAGAGAAGATAGAAAGTTGCGGTTTGAGCTGATTTTTTAGAAATTTTATGCTCTATTTAACTATGTAAAAAGAAACACAGCCTGCCATTTAAAATTTTTATGAAAACGCGGAATACCTGTTACCATGTCAAACAGCGCCCTCTAGCTACCACGGTAAAATAACTTCAGGAACCGTTTATATTGCAGATTATTCAGTAAGAAGAGCTCTTTCAAACGAGCCCTAGTTTGTTTAATTCTGTTCACCCAAACCGGAGTTGTTCTTATTTGAATAAAATAAAGTTTAACCTTCCCCCACCACTTTATGTTCAAAGATAGAGCAAAGTGTGTTACAGAAAAAAGATTGCAAATTTTACAACGATTACAATGCCACTATTTAAAATACCTCTTGGCATATTTTTGAGAAAAATCCTATTTTCTGATTGGTCATAGCAATTGCGGCCCCTATAATAATAATAATAATAATAATAATAATAATAATAATAATAATAATAATAATAATAATAATAATTTATTTATCCAGACAGATCATATATACATGACATTGGACAAGTCAATACTAATTTCACACGTATAACATTTACAGAACATCAAATAAATCGATAAATCGATAGTAAAGCACGGTTACATCTTAAGACTATATTAAAACATTAAAACATAAGTGTCAACGAGTAAAATCTGCTATGCTGTAAAAGCAATTTTCAGTCAAATATCTTCTCAATTTTGATTTGAACGAGTTAAAATTGCGTTCAGTTCTAATATTTACTGGCAAATGGTTCATAAATTTAATGCCTATGTAGGACGGTGTTTTGTCATATAAAGATGTTTTATGATGGGGTATTCTAAACAGATTACCATGTCTAGTCTTATAACCATGAGTTTGGTCATTCTTAACAAACTTATCGGAATTTTTTGCAATCTGCAAAACACATTTATAGATATAGATGCATGGAAATGTCAGTATATCATATTTTATAAAATAAGGTCTACAAGAATTCAATGGCTGTACATCAAAGATCAGACGCATCATTCTCTTTTGTGAAATGAAAATTCTACTGGTACTAACACCACCCGCATTACCCCATATGTTTACATTATATGACAAGTGACAATAGATTAGGGAATAATAAATATCGAGAAGTTGTTTACTGTCAAATATAGACTTTAATTGTAGGAGAGCGTAATAACCACTGTTAAGCTTTTTACAAACAAACTCAATATTGCTTTTCCAGCAATTTCTCTTGTCTGATTTACTTGTTAGTATTTTTTTCCCAAAATTGTACGATAAGTACTTTCTGAGATACAGCCGGTGTCCATTCTTAGTTGGCCACCCGGTACATAAGTATTAAATTAGATTAGTGACAGAAGAAATGTCCAAAAAAAGTGTTTTCTTACTTACTTTAAATTTGTTATTTTAATTTTATTGTATGGGTTGGTTTTATTTTGTCTTTCATCTTTTTTATTGATTAATGAACAACTTTGTTTCTAAATTGAATAGTCATTTCGCGTCAGTTAAATTTACCTATGAAATTGAAAACTCTGGACAACTACCATTCTTAGATGTATTAATAATTAGAAATAGTGAAAATAAGAACAGATAAGTCTAGTATCACCCAACATGCATTTGAGAACAACCATAAAAAAGATAGTAGCAATTTAAGACTAATGAGGAATGTGACAAATTCCAGGCAGCTGGATGCTTTTGAGAGTTTGGAAATTGCTAAACGTAAGAATAGTATGACTGGTGACAGAGCGCCAATCCCATTTAGCCCGCTTTATTGGTTAGTAAGCCACGGTTCACTGATCCGCCGCGGCGGTTCACTGAGCGGTCGCGACAGTTCACTGAACCGTAGAAATAGTTTAGGTATAAATAGGACACAATGTTAACATAGGTTTAGTTTTGCCACTTGGTTGGCAAAACGCGCGTCGAGTGCAGTATAGTGTTTTGGTGTTATGTGGAAAACTACGTGAGTGATATCTTCACACCAAAGGTTCCAACCCCCTTCAAGATTAATAACGGTAGTTAAGCACTAAAAAATTTTAAATATAATCGGGCTACACAAAAACCAAAGAACTTATTCTAAAATACATATTCGGGCTACATAATCTAATGTTTGCATCTTTAGTATATACAAAGATCTATTACTAGGTAGGTATACAAGGTGTCCACCTAGTGCGCGTAAGTCCAATATCTGGGTTAATAAAAGAGATAACTTAATTTTTTTTTCTACAGGGTTGTCTAATATCCCGAGCTGCACAAAATGAAAATATATTTACATATTCAGGGTGTTCAGTTTTTCCTGGACAGGTACCAACTTCGTTTTTCTAAATGGAAATATATATTTTTTATTGCTTTTTCGAACTAAACCCTTGATTTTAGTAGGACTTTCATCAGCCTTCCCTATACCTAACTTAAACTGTTTTTGAAATATTGACGGGTGAATATTGACATTTTTGCAACTTTGACACCCTGTAAAATCTAAACGGTTTGAGATCAAGCAAAACGGTTTGCACATTCCTATCTTAACTTTTTATAAGCTATCGTTTGATACTAATTTCAAATTTATCCAAGAATTAAAAATTTTCAAAATTTTCGGAAAATTTTTAATTCCTGGATACATTTGAAATTAGTATCAAACGATAGCTTATAAAAAGTTAAGATAGGAATGTGCAAACCGTTTTGCTTGATCTCAAACCGTTTAGATTTTACAGGGTGTCAAAGTTGCAAAAATGTCAATATTCACCCGTCAATATTTCAAAAACAGTTTAAGTTAGGTATAGGGAAGGCTGATGAAAGTCCTACTAAAATCAAGGATTTAGTTCGAAAAAGCAATAAAAAATATATATTTCCATTTAGAAAAACGAAGTTGGTACCTGTCCAGGAAAAACTGAACACCCTGAATATGTAAATATATTTTCATTTTGTGCAGCTCGGGATATTAGACAACGCTGTAGAAAAAAAAATTAAGTTATTTCTTTTATTAACCCAGATATTGGACTTACGCGCTCTAGGTGGACACCCTGTATAATTTTTTTATTGAAGCAGTAAGATACCCTCTAAGAATGTCCTGATATAACAAAAAAAGAAAATAGGAATCACTTTTTAGTATCTTTATACCTATTGATTTTTCTCCATAAATATATTGTGTGAAAATAGAATAAGAATAAACTAAAATTATTTTTTTGCTCTAAACATATTTTTCTTGGAGAAAAAATACATGTTTAACATCTAACAAAATAGAAGGCATATAGAATGAGCATTCATTGTTTTTCTGTATTTTTTTGTTTAAATGTTTAGTATGATGTATGTGTTTTACTCTATACCTATCAAATGATAGGTATAGAGTACTCTTAACAATGTCGACCTAGAATTTTAAGTAGAGTTCAAAAACGTAATTGAATATAGGGTGTCCCATTTAAAAAAAGAAAATTGATGCCTGGCTCAGAGAAACTGTACAACCTGTATTCAAGAAAACTATAAAAATGAAAAATTCAGGTAAAAACAAAAAACTTTTGTATTTAACTTTTATCTGTACCTTTTATAGTTTCTGAGATAAGGGGATAGAGGATCTTATATTGGACACCCTGTACAGCTAACGCACATAACTTATTATTAGTTAAATGTTTCTTGAAAATTCACAGTTCACATTGAGTTCTTTCTCAGTTTACTTAAAAATTCAGTATGTGTAAAGAATATCATCTGTCTGAATGTAATTTTGCGTGTAACCTTGAAGAAGATGCGTAGTAAAAAACTTAAATTTCAGCAATTTACTGTTTTATATTACCAACGTCTTGTATTGAATAAGTATATTGATTTCCTTAATATAACCATATAACAAAAGCACAACTAATTCAGAAATATTATTATAATAGACATTATACTTACCTAACACTGGTCGTGCAGATTTAATAAGAGGAAAAAAGGAGTCATGGAGATAAGTGAGATAGCGACCTAATTCTGATGCGGGCTCAGTAAAAGACTGAGGCTAGTCAAAAATGACTTTGTTTTATATTTAATTCCGTATTTCAGTTATTCCAGTTAAAATTATGATTTTCGACTTCTAAGCATATAAGACAAACTTTTGCAAGAATGATAGTTTTCAACAAATACCATGTGAAGATTAGAATTGTTAAATTACAATTAGATTCTTGAGAAGTTCTAAGGAAAATAATTAAATACCTATTTAGATTTGTTCTTCCATTAACAATACAATTTGTGATTTTTGAAAAATGTTAAATTCTTTCAAATATAAAAATATTGGTTCGTTCGTCCTCCATGTGTTGGGATTATCTTGTTTTCTAATAATACCGTCCTTTTGTTCAGTATGATTTTTTATTTTCAGGATTATAAATTACTATTACATCAGCTTAAATTTTATGTAAGTTTGAGAAAATCCTGAATAGAAATGTTGAAGAATATTACGGGTGTTCTATTTAAAAAACATGGGATCATTTGCGTTGACAAGTTGCGAAATAAAAAAGTTATAGGCATGAGCCAGTATTTTGTGACATCCAGTATATTAAAATACACATATGGAAAGATCATTTTGACATCACGTAGACAGTTATACAATAATTCACATAATGTAAAAGACACGAGTCAAAATAATTTAACTTTTCCCTTTGCAAGGTTTACAAGCTTGTTACCTCGACTTACAAAGATTTAATTATGAAAACACATCACTTGCCTCCTCGAGCATTTTCCACAGACAGATACAATTTTTATCATTTCATCAATTCGCCTTTCGAGTCAAGTTATTGTTATTGTTGGAAGGCGGCGCGGTTACCCGCAGCACGCAGGTCTTTCGACCCATTGTGCTTGCCGCTAGTCGAGAGCTATTGGAAGAGACCCGTGCTATGCGCATAGGCCAACGCCTGTTCCAGGGGTGGCTCTCTAATGTCTTGGGGGCAGGAGAAATGCTGCACCCAGATGTTTGTGTCTCTTGGCCATGAGGCAGGCACAGTGACGAGAGGGTGTGAATGGAGTCCTCGTTATCATGTTCAGAAAATCTGCACCTTCTAGTTTCACTAAGGCCGATAGTGTTAAGGTGCCTGTTGAGATGTCCGTGACCTGTCAGCAGTCCTGTGACAATCCTTATGCTGTTACGATTTAGCGCAAGAATTGATCGAGTTGAGTTTGACCAAGGCCCTTCAATTAAGAGCCTGGGTTGTCGCAGCCCAGTCCCGTTCTTAACATAATTATTCCTAAATAACTCGCAAGTCACTACAAATCATATGGAAAATATGTAAAAATAATGTACATGAAAAAATGTAAAATAATTAATCCTACAGCTCGCCAACCTGACCTTTGATTGTCCCGATCAACACTACTACTTAACTGCTTAATTATTTAAAATTTACAGAAGTTGTAAGTATAAAATAAAGGACAAATAACATAAGAGTAACTTAACGTAAGTAAGTAACATAATACAATACATAAACGTAAATATAACATAAAAGTCAACATAAGTAACTTCCTCAAGGATGAAACCTAAGGTAAGTACCTACATAATACATAAACATGACATAATTTTACATAAGGTACAGTCATAAAGTATACTCGTATTCATAAAGTATGTTCATAAGGTGTATTCATAAGGTAAGTACTAATAAAGTCTCATTCAAAGCTTTAGTTACTAAATTAATCTTATTTTCATTTTAGGTGGAATATGGCTTCAACCTGGTTACATCAATTACTCCCTCGTAAGGTATCTGAGAGTTTTGGAATCCAATGATATCCGTAACTGCATAACGATCATTAGGTAAAACAGCTTTAATTTCGTAAGGTCCCCTAAACTTATGCACAAGTTTCTTTTTTACTCCGACTATTGTATCTACATTGGAAATCATTACATAATCGCCTACTTTATAACGATGCGGATCCTTGTGTTTTTTATCATAATATAGTTTGTTAACATTTTGATTCTTCTCTATATTCGCCGCAGCTTCTTGTCTCAGTTCGTCTAGATCTACATTTTCAGGTATATTTATCGATTCTAAAATTAATCTCAAATTATCTTGTACGTGACCGATTTGATTTCTACCAAAAAGTAATTTCGCCGGAGTTTCTCCTGTAACTCTGTTAATAGTATTATTGATGCAAAATTTGACCTCCCCTAATATTTTATCCCAATCAATAAATCTTTCGTCCATTAATTTGACTAACAATGGAGTTAACAGCCTATTGATTCGCTCGATTTGACCATTGGCTCTAGGAGCTCCTAACGCAATTAAAATATGTTGGATATCCTCATCTTTAGTAAAACTCTGAAAAAGTTGTGAGGGAAAGCACGAACCTCTATGCGAAATAATAATTTTAGGTTTGCTATAACAGTTAAAATAGCTTTGTAAATATTTAACTACTTCTTCACTCTTAGTTAACTTGCAACGAAAAAATTTAATAAATTTTGTAAATGCATCTATGATTTCAAAAATATATCTATTCTTCTTACCAACTTTTTCTAATGGTCCATAGTGATCAATGTGTATACATTCACAAGGTTAGTTCCCAAAAGGAAACTAACCTTGTGTTAGTTATGTGTATGTTATGCAAAAATCCCTCCTTCGGTCCCGACTTTGGATTAAACTCGATACATTTTAGACAGTTATTTATGGACTCTTTAATTTTTTGTCTCATATGAGGAAACCAGTAAGCACGTGAAATTAGTTCGACCGTTTTACCAACCTCAAAATGTTCCATTTCATTATGATACGTATACTAAATATTAAATTCCATCGCTTCAGGTACATGAAAAGCTATTCCATTTTTTACTTTACGATACACTAAATTATTTCTCAATTCAAATGAAGGATGTTCTTTTATTTCTAATTTAGCTTTTAACATCATAAGGTTAAAAGCTTAAACATTGGTCCGTGTTTTGTCTCAAAGCTAATGTTTGCTCGAATGAATTTCCCTGCAGAATTAAAATGTTATGAACTTTACTCAAAGCATCTACATGTTGCATACGCACATTGCTCCTATGTTCGATTGTATATTGGTAATTTTGAAGTTCTAAGCACCACCGCATAATCCTAGGAATAATTTCTTTCTTTGCTAGAGTGAGACGAAAACTGTCACGGTCTGTTATTATTTTGAAAGGAATAGAATGTAAATAAATATGAAAACAACGTAATGAGTAGATTACTGCCAAAGTCTCTAACTCATAACTATGGAATTTAGATTTGCTATCGGTCGTCCGTTTGCTAAAAAAGAATACTGGATGGAACTTACCATCTCCCTGTTTCTGTAGTAATATAACATATTCGCGATTCGCACGGATTGAACGTGTTTTAAGTCTGCTCTATTTAAACTGTCGATATTGGGCGTTCATTCGAGATTTTAATTAAATAGTTTTTTTGCAAACTCGTGTGAATTACTGGATCGCAGGTGCGTGAACCATCTATTATTTTTATATTCGTTTTCACCTGTGTTTACAATAAGCTGTTTCATTAACAAGAAACCGTATTCTATAGATATCTACAAACACTTTCCGTTTAAAATAAAAACTTATCTCGTTTTTACAAAGTTATTTATTAAGAGTTGAAGTCCTCGACTATCCGAGTTAGCCGCCAGTGGCGGCGATCTTATTTTTCATCATGACTGGGTGTCCGAAATGTAAAATAGATAAGGACGAGGGTGTCGTAGGGTGTGAAGGCATTTGTGATAGATGGTACCACTTCTCTTGTATCGGGCTTACTAAGGTGGAGTTTGACATGTTAAGTAAAAGCAAAAACCTATTTTTTCTTTGTGACTCTTGCAAAAGAAAGTGCTCCATTGCTGAAAATACTTCAGTTAAATAATATTCAGCACATCTTCAACGTGTCAATGAAAGTGTTTCTAAGCTCTGTGTATCCATTTATGATAAACTGAACGTTAAGTTTGCTGAATTCTCGAGCCAGTTTGAGCAACTGAAATCTAGCATTTCAACCCAACTATTAAGTGAGCTGCAAAGCACCTTTGAAGATAATTTGAGTAAATTTATTCCACCAAAAATGCCAATTTGAATATTTCTAGGATTAAAGCAGTTTGTGATGGTGGTCTCTTAGTCAGCTATGAAAATTCTGAGGATTGTAGCAGATGCAAGCAACTTATTATTGATAAATTATGTGATAGTTACACGGTTAATAATAATAATAATAATAATAATAATTTTATTTGTCCAACAGTGTAAACACCAATTACAGAACAAAGTATAATATAAAAGAACATGAAAAGATCAAAAGTGAAAAAAAATACGTGTATGCAAACCTACAGTGTGACTTAAACCACAACAAAAAAAAAAAAAAAAACATGTATATACAAGTAAGTGCTCAAATTCGATTTAATTAAAGTATCAAAATTTAAAGTTGACTAACGCTTCTAAAAACATTATGTAAACTTTTTACATTACAGTTAAAGACATCACAGGAGTTACAAATGCCATTATAGCTACGTGTCATAACGCTAATGGGAGACTTTAATCCAAGATTAGTGTCGACAGCAGAACAATAAAATGTTAGTGGAGCACGACTGGCTGATCTAACTGCTAGAAAATTTAACTGGCTTAATATATCAGGACAGTCGATATGGTTATGCAAGAGTGCGTGTAAAAATTTCAGACTGTGGAAGTATCTTCTAAATTGTAGTGAGTCAAGTGAGTTAAAGAAGTACCCGTGTTGAATCCGCGCTTCAAGATTGTTGGTATGTCTGAAAGTCTCAGTAGTGACTCCCTAATTAAATATGTAAAAACTCAAAACATAATATAATATAATAATGATTTATTAATAGCCAATGCTAAATATCACATTAGACACAATACAAAATTTACATCAAATATCACATTATATATCACCAAATCATACATCAATATTATTCTTACAATATTCCACACATTTATTTTTAAAGCCTGCAAGAGTAGTACAATTTTTAATTAAAGCAGGTAAACTATTATAGTTAACAAGTCCCTTATAAAATAAACTATTTTGACTGAAAGCTGTCGTGACTCTATTTACATAAAAATTTTCCCTAGTTCTGGTTTCATAGTTATGAATTTCAGAGATAAAAGTTACATGTTGAAGAAAATGCTCAGGATATATTCCATGTTTTATCTTATATATGACAGTCATGGTATTCAAGAAAATTATTTGATGGACACTAAGCAGACCTGTAATTTCTATCATATACTTCACATTAGTATACTTATAACACTTAAGGATTGGACGCAAGACAAAATTTTGTTTTTTTTTGAAGAGTATTTATCTCGGTAGTATTTACAAGAAACAATATACTAGAACAATAATTAAAATGAGGCAGGATGACAGTTTTGTATATTGTCATCTTAGACCAAGAGCTCAAATATCTACTGATTCTATTTATAAAATATACCTTCTTGGAAATTTTCTTTGTAATATATATTGCATGACTATACTTCGATTCAGAAATAATCAAAGTGCAATGACCGGAAAAAGAGTAGATCTGTGTTGTCACATTTATTTCTAAAGTATTCTTATTTAAAACAGGAAACATATTAATTACCTTATTTACCCATTTTTTTACTTGTCTTTAACGTCCCTTATTCCTATTGTACTTTATTAAAGCAAACACAATGTTTAATTTGCTTTTACTTAATAATATCACAAGTATAAAGACATAATATATCTTTATACTTGTGATAATATCAAGGAATTTGGGAATATCTGACAACTGCCAAAGCCGGAAAGTTGACGACAAGCTGTTTATCCTTATTTAACATACATATTCTTGCATTTTCCCTTTCTTTTTTCTGAGCCTCAACGACGTTGATTGGCCGAATTAGGAACCAATGGGAACCAACAAGCGACTGCGCTCGAAACAGTGGCGTGATATTGGGTTATTTCGCGCGCGTTTCTTAACGGTAAAAATTTGTGGTAAAATTATTAGTGTATTTATTCTTTGTGTCAGTGTTTATACTTATTTGTGTTAGTTAGAAAAGTGGAAGTGCATATACTAGAAGTATTCTATAGAATAGTATACGAGTATATATTAACTGAAATGTGCCCAATGGTAAAACAGAATACGCACGCCCATGCTTCACCGCATTTTACCAGATCGGCGAGGTCATTCCACTTTGCTTAATTCTGAATCGGGGTATAGAAAATGTCAAATTCTGATCAATAATCACCCCTAAATATTTATATTCTCTAACCTGCTCAACCAATTCGCTATTTATATAAATTCCTGTATGATTATTTATGTCAGTTAAGTTATATCTACTTTTCATCATCATGAAGTTAGTTTTTTGAATATTCACAGCCAAACTATTATTTTTTAACCATTTACAAATTTTCAATAGGTTATCATTTAATATGTTTACTATATTTTGTACATCATTACCAGTAACATACAGGGTGTCCACCTAGTGCGCGTAAGTCCAATATCTGGGTTAATAAAAGAGATAACTTAATTTTTTTTTCTACAGGGTTGTCTAATATCCCGAGCTGCACAAAATGAAAATATATTTACATATTTAGGGTGTTCAGTTTTTCCTGGACAGGTACCAACTTCGTTTTTCTAAATGGAAATATATATTTTTTATTGCTTTTTCGAACTAAACCCTTGATTTTAGTAGGACTTTCATCAGCCTTCCCTATACCTAACTTAAACTGTTTTTGAAATATTGACGGGTGAATATTGACATTTTTGCAACTTTGACACCCTGTAAAATCTAAACGGTTTGAGATCAAGCAAAACGGTTTGCACATTCCTATCTTAACTTTTCATAAGCTATCGTTTGGTACTAATTTCAGAATTATCCAAAAATTTAAAATTTTCTGAAAATTTTTAAAATTTTTTATTCCTGTATAAATTTGAAATTAGTACCAAACGATAGCTTATGAAAAGTTAAGATAGGAATGTGCAAACCGTTTTGCTTTATCTCAAACCGTTTAGATTTTACAGGGTGTCAAAGTTGCAAAAATGTCAATATTCACCCGTCAATATTTCAAAAACAGTTTAAGTTAGGTATAGGGAAGGCTGATGAAAGTCCTACTAAAATCAAGGGTTTAGTTCGAAAAAGCAATAAAAAATATATATTTCCATTTAGAAAAACGAAGTTGGTACCTGTCCAGGAAAAACTGAACACCCTGAATATGTAAATATATTTTCATTTTGTGCAGCTCGGGATATTAGACAACCCTGTAGAAAAAAAAATTAAGTTATCTCTTTTATTAACCCAGATATTGGACTTACGCGCACTAGGTGGACACCCTGTATAACAAAGTGTCATCTGCAAATAACTGAATATCACAATTTCTTAAGTTTGTCACTATATCGTTTATGTATAATATGAAGAGATTAGGTCCAAGGTGAAACAAAAATATTATTTTCGAAAATAATGTCAACAATGTAATATCTTGTTCACCATTAAAAAAGAATAAAAAGGTGTATCAGGCCGTGATTCAAACAGATATTGGTACCTATCATAGAGTTACAGACTGGTAAAATTTTTGTTGGGTATGATTATTGTAGTGTGTTTGATGCGATTGAGCTACGCAGGTGTTATAAATGTTGTGGGTACCATCATCTTGCGTAACATTGTTCGTCAAGTAATCCTGTGTGTCCATTATGTTCCGCAAGTCATAAAATTGAGGATTGTCCAAAGCCAAGTACATTTTGTTGCATCAATTGTATAAATTATAATAAGAACAATAAGGACCCTATTAGCACAAATCATGCCGCATGGGATAATACGTGTCATGTTTATAACATAATGCTAAAAAAATTTAGAGAGCATATAATCCATCCCCAATAGCAATCAACACACTTAGGTAGCCGGCTATCTCTGAGGGACGGGCTTGTATCAGCTTGTACTCCCACTTTTACATTGTATTACCAAAATATTCGAGGAGCTCATATTAAGACAGCTTACTTATTTGTTAGTTTCTCGGGGGCACAGTATGACATTATTGCTCTAACTGAGACATCGCTTAGTGATGGTTTCTGCAATGCTGAGTTATTTGATCCCAACTTTTATGACGTTTTTCGTTGTGACCGTAATTTTGTAGCAACAAATACCTCTAGAGGAGATGGTGTCTTATTGGCAGTTAATAAAGGAATTAGTGCTTGTTTCTTTGATTATAAAAAGAATTGTGATATTTTTGATGACTTATTTTGCATTGATATTGTTTCTGTGAAAATTAAGTTAGGCGCTAACATTCTGTATATCTTTGTCATCTACATACCACCTGATTTAAATAATGAGTATTATGAAAAACTATTGTATGCTTTTGAGTCCTTGTATGACACTTATAATTCGGATATAATTATTATTGGTGATTTCAATATTCCTAACTATGTAAGTCAGGATGTGATTTGTCCAAAAGTGAATTTACTGGATAATTTTGCAAATTTTTACCATCTCCGCCAGTACAGTGCTGTTTTAAACTAGTAATAGGATTCTAGATCTTGTTCTTTCCAATATTATGTGTAACGTGTTGCGTAGTTCTGATTTTTTGTTACCTGTGGATCAACACCATCCAGCTCTTACTGTCGATATTTTTGTTACGGACCTATCAAAGAAACCGCAGACTAGCTTTGGCGTAGATCTTAACCTTAATTTTAAAAAGGCCAACTTTCCAGCCCTGTATCATGCACTTACTACTGTTGATTGGACACCTTTTCAGGAGTTTACAGATGTTAATGAGTTTGTTACTCAGTTTTATAAGACGTTGCAATTGGTTTTCATGAAGCACGTCCCACTGAAAATATTTTCAAACAGTCACTATCCTCCTTGGTTTAATAAGGCTTTGATTGATTGTGTCAGACAAAAGAATAAAGTCTGGCGTAAGTATAAGGTCTCCAAAAATGTAAATGATCACATTGAATTTAAACGTTTACGATCTCAAGTAAAAAACAAAGCAAATATAGCTTATAAGCAATACATTGCTTTTTCTGAAAGTCAGTTGCAGTCTAATCCTAAAAATTTCTGGTCGTTTGTTAATGCCAAAAAGGGTAGCTCATCCATTCCAAATAAAATGTCCTATAACAATCAATTTGTTGATGATCCTAAATTAATTGCAGACAATTTTGCTGATTGTTTTGCTAGTGCGTTTATCCAGTCCAGTGCCTACAGTAATTGGAGTATTTCTCATGATGATATCAATACTCTTTTTCTTAACTTTATTTCTCGTGATGAAGTTATTCAATCAATTAAGCAGTTAAAGCCTAAAATGACCATGGGTCCTGATCTCATACCTGCCTTCCTTATTCGAGACTGTTTCTGTATTCTGTGAACCACTGCATATTTTATTTTATTTAATTCTGTCAACCTGTACTTTTCCAAGTTACTGGAAGGTGTCTAGAGTATGTTCATTCTACAAGAAGGATGACAGGAATGAAATTGGAAACTATCGACCAATTGCTATCCTGTGCAATTTCAGTAAAATTTTCGAAATTGCTCAACAACGCATTTTGTCGTTTCACGTAAAAAATATTTAATTTAACTAAAATTAAATATTAGATACATTAGGATAGACCCAAATTACTCATTGATCTCCCTTTGATCAGATTGTAGTAGCAAAATATCCTTCAAGGCAATGACGGCGCTTGAACATTAATTGTATGTGTTCTGCTTAGGGTTGTCACATTGGTCGAATTCAATTCCGGGATATTATGTCTGGCCGGAGCCACTAACTTTTTAAAATTTTCAAGGTCACGCGTTTTCCTGGCACTTCTGAATTTCAACTGGGAATTTCAATCGGGACCGTTTAGCTAATTCCCGGTACAACAATCAGAAAATCCCGGCCATGACCATGCGGCAATCCTATATACTTCTACCAGATGCCGTGAAAAAATATATAAATAAACTTACCACATTGACAAGCTGCAGTCAAGGTTCTCATCTCAGAGTTTTTAAAGTTGAGGTCAAGTTTTTAAAAATATTAAAACACTGTCACTGGTATCACAGAGTAGGTATCACTCATCACTTTCACTTTTAATGTTGTTTTTTGAAAATTAAATCAATACGGCGTTGTTTCGTACTGGCAAACATTTCAATTACTTTTTCATTGAAATTAATGTCATTTTTAATTAAAGTATTTTCTATAGACAACATGGAAATTGCCGATAACCTGTCCTCACCCATTGAATTTCTTAAAACAGTTTTTCACTCGTTTCAAAGTTGAGAAGCATCGTTCCGCCTCTGCCATTGACATTGGGATTGTTATTATTATCTCCAGCAATTTGATGGTCTCTTTAAATGTTTGTTCCAAATTATTTGCTCTAATCATATTTAAAAAAGCTACAGCCCCATTGGTTTCACGAAAATCAGGTCTCATATAAATGATAGTCAACTCAGTTCGCAAACGTTCAATTTCAAATACTGGATATGTTGCAACTGTAGTCTTGAATACATCATCGGGAAATGTTTTTGAGTACTTATCAAAGTGATTGGAAAAGAATAAAGTTGATGCAAGCAAGTGGCCACTGTATTCAAATCTAGTTTTTGCTGTTTGTATTATGACATCACAAACCTCAAGAGCCGATGCGTGTAAATTTTCTTCTGAAACTCGCATTCATTTCAGAGCAGATTCTGATTCGAATTTAAACAATTCTTCGCCTCTCTTAATAACAGATTTAATATCTTTTCGAACATTATTAATGCAGTTTTCAAAAGTATTGATCGCACTTTTAATTACTACAGGATCAGTCTTTCTTGTTTGTAGCTGGTTATACAAAATATTAACATGTGGCATAATGTTATGAAAAATATTTAGCCAAAACAGAAACACTTTATCATAAAGTAATCGTTCTATAGCACTCGCTTGATTGATAGCTTTTCCATTGGAAAATTGTTCCTGAATTTGTTGCATACATTCTATTAAAGAAGTTCTATATTCATAAATTGTATTTACAGCTCTACTTTTAAAGTTCCAACGAGTTTGAACAGCACGCGGTATTCTTTTCCCCACCACTTCAGTTAATACATCCAATCTTTGAGGAGAATTTGAAAAGAAATTAACGATGTCATTCACGTTTGAAAAAAAACACGCACTTGCGTGTTTTATGAAACTGCTTGCGACATTATCAAATTTAGCTGGTGAGCGTAGCAATGCATAAAATAGGCCAGGGGATATTTTTCTCTTATTCTTGTATGAACACCGGCATGCCTACCGCTCATAACAGCTGCACCATCGTAAGCTTAAGCAATCAATTTATTACAATTTTCTTTCAATAACGGATCAAGTACGGAACGAATAGAATGTGTTAAAGACTCAGCATCGTGCTTTTCCGGATTTATAAATCCTTAAAATCTTTCCACAGGACTGCCTTCATGTACGTAGCGCAAGACAACAACCATTTGAAATTTTGAAGAAACATCTGTAGTTTCATCTGACATGACAGCAACATAATTTGACTGATTAATTTCAGTTACTATTTTGTTTCTGCACACTTCAAGCATACACTGTAGAAGATCATTCTGTATATCTTTGGAAGTTCCTTTAAAAATAGTAGCCTTTTCTAGATGTTCTTTTAATATGTCGTCAAGATCTGCACTAAAATTTATGAGTCCACGAAACACACCAGGGTTGTCCGAATTTTCTGTCTCGTCGTGTCCGCGAAGTGCTAATTCGAAAGCGCCGCAAAATTTTATGCAATCTATAATTCTAGATAATACATAACAATTTTTCGTTACCTGTTCATTGTGTTTCCTTATATTATCCCAATATGCAGAATCTAACTGACTTCTTATGTTTATTTTACCTAATAGGGCCAAGTTAACCTCATTTGACAAATGATTTTTTGTTATTTCATCTCTCTTGATGCTCTGACTTAAATGACTTAAATCTGTCACGCCGTATATTGTCCATGCTTTATCCCCACCGAAAAGTAAGCACGGAAAACAAAAGAGTGCATTTTTTATATCACACCCGCACATCCACTCTGTTTTTGTGTATATATTATTGTTAAATTGTCTTTTGTAACTTTTACTTTACCTTGTTCCACTAACTTCAATATTTAATTGTGGTGTTGGCCTATCTAATTCTTTTATTTTCAGTTTATCCTCGTAAGGCAGAGAACCAAATAAAGTTTTTTGTAAAAACGAAACGCTATTCATTTTATAACTATAATATCCGTGGACACCTAAACGAAAATATTTACCCGTGCCGCTCACAGAAATAAACGACCACGCACCACGCTCTATTACAAAATATTACTGAATTTACTGCAGTGGCTGTTGTTGTTGCAGCCACATAAGCCCGTATACTCGTGTACTGGGTCAAGTGCCTGATTAGCCAATAAAAACAAAGGACGCATCTAACTGTTCGCTGTGCACACATTTTGTATATCAGCAGGTTGTGGTTGCATATATTAAGGGGCTAGCTCGCGTCGTAATAAATAATAATATAAGCTCCTAGATTTATTTTACCGCGAGAACATTTGGATTCTTTAAATTTTAAATATTTTGTATTTTGTTGATATTTAATATGCTTAAAAGCTTAAATACATAAAATTTTATGTGTTCTGCAGCTCCGCAGCTCTTATGGTAAAACCGCCACTGCTTCAAGGTGTATTTACTATATATATATATATATATATATATACGAGTATATAAAAAAAAAAAAGTAAAAAATATTATACCGCCCGAACAACATGGTTTCATAGAAGGTCGATCAACGGTCACCAATTTAGTATGCATTACTCAGTATATAAGTGAAGTTATCAATCAGGGTGGTCAAGTTGATGTCATTTACACTGATTTTTGTAAGGCCTTTGACAGGCTGGACCACGGACTACTCCTATCCACTTAACTCCGTTGGCTTCTCCCAGGAGTTATTACACCTAATGAATTCATATCTTTGCGACCGAACTCAGTTTTGTCCAAATATCCGGTGTCAATTACTATTCACAATTTTTATTAATGACATCACGGCCAACCTGAGTGTACGATATTTACTGTATGCTGATGATATGAAAATTTTTTGCTCTATTGACAATAAGTTAGATGCATTAAATCTTCAAAATAACTTAAATTTATTAAATTCGTGGTGTACTTTAAATAAACTGCCCTTAAATGCCGCCAAATGTAATGCAATGACTTTTAGCCGATGTTGTCACCTCTTATTTAGCCAATACAGGCTGGATGGGTGTGTGCTTGTGAGACCTGATTGTATTAAAGATCTGGGAGTTATTTTTGATCCTAAACTTTTTTTTACTACACATATTGAATGCATGGTGGCTAGTGCATATAAGAGCTTGGGCTTTGTTATACGTAACATGAGAGATTTTCGAAATCCCCGCACACTTTGTACGCTTTTTACCACTTTTGTTCGTTCTAAGGTGGAATATGCTTTCTTGGTTTGGAGACCCATTTATAATAATCATGTATTATATATTGAGAAAGGATAACGTAGGTTTTTCAAATCCGCTGCATTTGTGCTAGATGGTTACTATCCAGTGAGAGGATTTCCACAACAAAGTTTCTATGACCGCTTTAACATCAATAGCTTACAAAAAAAACGTCAGTTGAACTCTGTCATTTTTCTGTATAAAATTCTTAATAATAAAATAAATTGTCAGAATATATTGAAAATGATCGATTTTCACGTACCTCTACGGAATACTCGAAATCACCTTCTCTCAATTAAAAATTACCGCACAAATATATACAAAAGCTCACCCATCTATCAAATGATTACTAACTATCATGAAATTGAGTCACGGGTTGATATACTTTTTTGCAATATCAACCAGATTAAAAGATGTTACTCCACACCACTTTAAGCTTTTTGTGTGTGTACATTTGTTAGTCTATATAGAAATAAGGATGTTGTGAGCGCGTTTTTATAAATGTATTATAATGTACGTATAGTATATTATTTTTCTTTATTAGTTATTACGAGTATTTCTGTATTTTATGTTTTTCTGTTTTATGTGCAATTTGATTTTTGCTTTTCTTACACTTGCATGTGTACTGTTATTTTTCTGTTGTAGCCTTATCCTGTTACTGGGCATATTGCCTGTTGGGTATTGTAGTAAATAAAATAAAATAAAATAAAAAAAAATAAAAATATTGATCCAAACCCCAAACTACTGGCGTTGCGGTGCAGTTCAATTTCATTTAAAGGTGAATACATTGCTAATATCGGTTGCTCAGTTAATTTGGCTTTTAATTGCTCGAAAGCTTTAAGTTGTTCTACTCCAAATTTAAATAATGTTTCCTTCCTCAATAAATCATAGAGCGGTTTTGCGATAACTGCAAAATTCTGAACAAATCTCCTAAAATAGCTACATAAACCAATGAACCTGTGTACCTCCTTAACATTGTTGAGTATCGGATAATTTTTTCTAGCCTCAATATTTTTCCCATTTGGACTTATACACCTTTCATTAACATGATATCCAAGAAAATTTATCTCAGTGCTCAAAAAGACAAGTTTATCTCTAAGTTCTAAAAGATTTTCAACGAGTAAAGTAAATACTAGTTTTAATATATCTAGATTCTCCTCTATGGTACTAGTGCTATCATGATGTCGTCTAAATCAATAAGGCCCTTTCCAGTTCTAATAAGATTTCTAAAAACTGCATTAATGAATCCACAAAAAACGGCTGACCTCGTGCACAACCCAAATGGCATTCTATAAAACTCGTATTGCCCTAGTGGTGTAATGAAGGATGTATATTCCCTAGCAGCCTTGTCTAAAGCTACATGGAAAAATGCATTTTGTAAATCCAACTTTGTGAAATATTTTTTTTCTTTTAAACAATCTTAAGTGATCATCGATAAGTGGTAGTGGAAAAGGGTCGCGAACAATATACTTCCAAAGTTGTAAAATCTACACACATACAATATTCCCCTGTTTTCCTTTTGGTGAGTACTATCGGAGAACAATAAGGAGAATTACTTTCCCTGATAATATTTTTATTTAGTAAATCATTAATGATCTCTTCTACAGCTCGTCTTTCACCAAATGATAATCGCCTTGCTCGAAAAGTGAAAGATTCAATTCGATTTAAAATAATGTGCATCTTGAAATCTGTACAATTTTTTTCAGGTCTCTCCGCCTCTAAAATAATGTTTAAAAATGTGTTTTTAATTCAGATATCACGGCTGGACACAACTTCGGATTTACCTCCAAATCAACCAATGGACTGTCAACGTTGTCAACAAGAAGCACTTCATTGGTTAAAAAATCTATATGGCCACATTTTGGAACAATTTTCACCGAATCTACTTCGAAAATAACTTGCTGTATGTTAGGATGAGATATAAAGTCTGCCTAATAAATCCAGAAATGACATAGTTCCTGCACCCATGACATAAAACTTTATATTGTAAACGTTATCATTAATACTAATATTGTCATAAAATAAACCCCTAACATTTAATCTCGACTTATTTATTCCTTCCAGAACTCCTGATTCCTCATAAGGTAATATCAGATGCTCTTTTCAGTTAACATTGAGATAGGACTGCCTGTATCAACTATACAGTCCAAGCTTAAATTCAAATTTATTAGAGATACATTACCTTATACGTGACAGGATTAATTAACATTGTAGCTGAACTGTGAGGATTCCCTTCTCTCTTCGCTTGTGGACAATCCCTCTTGGTTCCTCCACACCCATAACAGCTTCCTCTCTCTCTCTCGCCGGTTTTGGGCATCTAGTCGTGATGTGTCCTTCGTTACAGTCATAGCATCTCACGATTCTGGTAGCCTGGGATTGGTAACTGTCCCTGTTAGTAGTTCTCCCCTGACTTGTTCGGTTGTTTCCTTCTCTCTTTTCTGGAATGTGTCGTATTTAGTATTTAGTATTTATTTAATTAGATTGGGAATTAAGGTCTTAAGACCTATATCATCCTACAACAAGGTGAAAAATAGAAAATTAATTAAAAAATCAAAATTGACATCCACAGTTATACAATAACTAAAAGGCAAACTATATCCTATAGCCAGAATTGGTGCACTACAGTCACAAAATAGAACATAAGAACACATATTGTCACATAGAAGCTTTCCACGCATCATAGTTTTTCTTGAAACTGTTCACTGAGGTGGAGTTGACAACCGCGGCAGGTAACGCGTTCCACTGAGAGAAAATTCTGTTGGAAAGAAAATTTTGCCGTGCTCTGCAATGAAACCTCTCTTTGGTCAGTTTCCAGGGATGTCCACGTAGTCGTTCATTGTGATTTAACGAAAAGATATTCCCGAGTTCCACCCCAAAATTATTATTCAGCGCACGATATGTAATGATAAGATCTCCTCGTGAGCGTCTTTCACTAAACGATGTCATGTTAAGTTCTACCAATCGTTGCTCATAAGAAGGTCTTGTGGGTCCATACATTGAACGGGTGGCCTGACGTTGCACAGATTCGAGAAGTGTTTTGTCTCGAATCCAGTCCACACTCCAAACGGGTCCTGCGTATTCCAAGATAGGTCTCACGTATATATAAAATAATCTTATGAATTGCTGAGGAGATAATTCCGTAAATGTTTTGGTGAGCATGAATAGTGTTGATTTAGCTTTGTTGCATATTTTGAAAATGTGTGGAGACCAAGAAAGCTCCTCTGAAATCGTAACACCAAGGTCATTATGTGAAGACACTACTGCGATTCTATTTCCATCTATAAAATAGGGCAATCGAGGATTATCTTTTCCGACATGCAGAACCACACATTTTTGGGCATTTAAAGGCAATAACCATATCTTACTCCATGATACGATACAATCGAGATCCCTCTGTATTTGCATGTAGTTGCATTCTGGATTGTCATAAATTTTAGTGTCATCAGCAAAAAAGGACACGATAGACTTAAGAGGATGACAGATATCAGATGTATACAGCAGAAAAAGCAACGGGCCTAGCACAGACCCCTGAGGCACTCCACTAATAACATTGTATTCAGAGGAAAGCTGATTACCGACACGAACACAGTAAGTCCTGTCTTTTAGGAAACAGCAAATCCATTCCAATAGTAAACCGCGTATTCCCAAATGTTCAAGCTTAAAAATGAGGCGGTTGAAAGGAACACGGTCGAATGCACGAGAAAAATCAAGATATATAATGTCTATAGAGGTTTTATTATCTAAGGCTACGGTCCAATCATTTACACATCTCAGTAAATTAGTTACAACTGAGCGTCCAGGTACAAAGCCATGCTGATTAGTTGAAATCAAATTATTCTCTAATGCAAAGCTTAGCATTTTCTTCGAAATTATAGATTCCATTAACTTTGCAGGAACGGATGTTAGGTTTATAGGTCTGTAATTACTTGGATCGGTCTTGTCATCTTTCTTAAAAATGGGGGTCACTGAAGATTTGAGCCAAATATCAGGTACCGTACTGCTACTGAACGATTTGTTCATAATAAGTGACAATGGTGTAGAGATTGTGGTGGCACATGCTTTTAGCAGAAAAGATGAGATTCCATCAAGACCAGGCGAAGTATTTACTTTAAGTTTGATTAAGAATTCCTTCACGGTATCTATATCAAAGAAAATATTTGACAATGATGAAGCTATTCGAGGAGAGTTAATTTGAGGGATGTTAGTATTATTGGGTTCTCGAGTGAATGATTCCTGAAACTTTAGTGCAAACATCTGAGACACTTGGAATTTGTCGTAACAAATATTACCATCATTATCCTTAAGTATAGGAGTGGATACTTTAGAACACAAAGACGAACGTACATATTTGAACAGTCGTTTAGAGTTGGAACTCGAAACAATGTGGTTTTCATAGTTACGTTTGGACAGCTTGATGGCTAGTGAAAGTCTGTTTGAAAAAGCTCTCAGCGCTGCAAAATCTCCATCGGATTTGGATCGCTGAAATCGCCTCCAGAGGCTTTTTTTAATTTTAATCATTTCCAGGATTCGATGATCAATCCACGGCTTCAGAGGATTGACGGTGTTCTGTATATACGTAGAGTTTCTGCTAACTGAATGGTTTAGAAAATCATTGAAGAATGTCCATTGCTCCTGGACGTTTTTATCAGCGAGCGCATTATCCCAATTTAATTCTCGAATATCCTCATTAACTCGTACATAGTCAGTTTTCTTGCGTAAAACCAATTTCTTACTCAAAACTTCCTCTTGAATGTACTGAATATTGGTGAGAATCACAGAGTGGTCCGATTTGCCGATGGGGGGAAGATATTTTGGAGGTGTGAGGAGATCTGCGTCGCTTGTAAGAAGCAAATCTAATGTGGATGGTAGTTGGTTTAACCTAAATCTTGTGGGTTCAGTGACAAGTTGGGACAGATTAAGATCCTGCAATTGGTCCAGGAAGTTTAGAGAACTTGCGTCTCCAGGTAACCTAATAATAGGCCAGGTAATATTGGGGAAATTAAAATCACCAAGTATAATACAATTTTTCTTAGTGCTAAGGATATTATGTATTTGTGACAGAAACAGAGTGTCATTTTCAATAGAACAGTAACCAGGTCTGTACACACATACTACTGTAAAAGTAATTTGTCTCGACGAAAAATTTGCCGTTATGGCATCTATATTTTGACATGTTATAATATTAGTTGTGATCGAGAAATCCGAATGTAAAGATTCCTTGACAAATACATACTCCACCACCTTTTCGATCAGGTCGATCAGCTCTGTAAAGAGAATAACCAGCAATATCAATTAAGGAATCAGGGAAATTATTATGGAGGTGAGTCTCTGAAATCAGAATACAACCAGGGTTAATATCTTCTACTACAGGAATAAAGTCATTAAATTTGGCAGGTAGAGAAGCTAGATTAGTGTACATAATTGGCCATTCGAAAAGAATTGGTTTTAGTTTTTTGCGACACATTTTACAATGCAAGGAATTCCATGCTGATATTTTATGGTAATATCTCTTTCTCCAGCATCAAGTCTTTGTTTAAGAGTTTCCCTTAGATTATTAAGATATGCAAGTTAGGAGGGTGTTTTATCATCTTGAAATTTGACACTGTTGTATGGTGTGCCATTAAGTTTATTCTTATTGCGCAGTATTTTCTTAGGTGTCGTTGAATCTGGGAACACTAATTTTATAAGACGGGGTCGGGCAGGGTTAGCCTGGCTACCCAGCCTTATCATAGCAAAATCTGGGACGTCTGTGATCACCGCCTCCAACATTGTAGTTACATAATCCTTATCGCGATTAATGTCATTAGATTCCGGAACACCTCGTATTATCAGATTTGGAGCACGTTTGATACGCTCGGTAGCTTCCATAATAATTTCTTCGGAGTTATGATTGACGACAGCGGGATTTTGAGCATTTAGTTTTTGTTCCATAGTATCAATTTTCTTACTAAGCGTCTGAATTAATGACTTTAGTTCCTCCATTTCATCGACTCTACTAATACATTTATTACAGTAAAATTTCACGCACCGAATCTTCTGACATGTTAAGCGATCATCTGCTTGCAAACCTGAGCATGACATGTGTATAAAGGCCTTGCAGCCGTCGCACTGAATCTGAGGTTTGCCGACTCCTATCGACTTATCACAGTTTGCGCACGCAGGATTCATATTTACTTCTGTAGGGCCGGCAATCAGCTGAGCAAAAACTCAGCGAGTAGACAAAAATATAACTGAATGAAAAATTCTCACCAATATTCGTGGCCCACTAATTGCACCAGCAACGGACAAAAACTAACTGTGGTTATGCTTTACTAATGCATACCATGCACTTACACATCTGTGACAAGTTTTAGAAATTAACGATAACTGTAGATAGCGCAAAAGTACTGCCAAAGACGGACTAATAGAAAATCAATGTCTATACTTTTCTATATACGTACTGGTATACCGGACGTACTGGTGGACGTATATCGTCTATCTTCATTTCTATTAGCCCCTCTGTTCTTGTTGTTACTGACTTTAACCTGCCTTGTCTGATTTACTTTATCCTTCATAACCATGTCTTTGTACAACTCGTCTTCATCCGCATCATGATACAACTACACTGATATGCCTATGCGCATGGGGGCGTGGTCTATCGATGAGCGTGACGTCAGTTTTGATACAAAATTAAATAAAATACTTGTAAACAAAGATAACAATATAAAAGAAACGTCGATTATGGAATTATAATACACGATTCATACACGAAAACTAAAATAATAGTTGATTAATATCAATCTTTCTTTTTTTAATTCAAACCGCATTCTGTGTACCGATCTACCTACCGAATATAATTCTAACCTAAATTTTATAATTTGAAGAGATAATAAGAAGCACTACTGTAAATAAACACCACCCTATAATATAAAAATGACAACTTGATAACCCTCGGACCTCACAATTATAATAACACGGGAATACAATTGACAAACACGAAAATAATTATATCACTGACAGTCACGTTGACAGTAATGCATTTGAATTTTCGCCATTTTAGCATCAAGAATGACGTCGTGCGCAGAACAAACGAAATTTGGTCAAGTTATGAGCATATCAGTGTAGATGTATCATGATCCGCATGATCTTTGGATAGGACAGAATCACTCAAGTCTTTTGACAATAGACCAATGACAACCTGCTGCTTGATCTCTTCGAAGTCAAGTTCTAGCTCTCTGCACAATTTTATCTTTTTATGAAAATAAGTACTAAGGGACTTTGAAAACAATTGGTTTCTATTTTGGATTTCTCTCCACCTTTCAGTCTTACTTCTTTCGAATAGAAATGTCTTCTTGAAGGCTGCCTTAAAAGAGGACAAGTCAGTTATATGGTTTATCCTGCCTTCGTACCAAAATTTTGCTGCACCAGATTTAAAGGGTTCGAGTAAGAGACGTTCGAATATATATATACGTACCTGGCTACCTATAACAAGCCCGGTACATACTACAGACCACCTAACGCCCGGGGTAAATATTATATATACACGTGTGTATTTTGTGATTTAACACTTAAAAAGATATGAATATTCATGGCAAAACCAGAAGGGTAACATATTTTTTATACACTTAAGTGTTATATTTGGCGTATGTTGTGACGACCCTTATATACTCCTACCATACCATGCCTGTGTATATGTGCCACGTATCACATGAAGTCCAACAATGTTGCCACGTCAGTACGGTAAATATTCACAAGCATTCATAATTTCCCCGGTTGAAACGAAATTATTGCGACATGGATCAAAAGTATACTATTCAAGTGAGTTGACAGTAACTGCGGCAATACTATTTATTTACCCCGGAGGGTAGCAATATTTAGATGAATTTTTTATATTTCTGTAATAAAAAAATGTTGGTAGGAAAGTTTGAAGATCACATATTTGGATAAAAAATTAATCGTTTCATACAGGGTGTTCTCAGCTGTACTGACGATGTCGTAAAAAACTAATTTTAGCTCAATAACTTATACCCAATTTAATAATCGGATCTAACGATACATACAATTTTTAGTAGACATACCGGGTGGCTCAAAGTAAGTGTTCTATTAGATTATTTTAGAGACCATTTGGATTAAAACTTTGAAATTTGGTACTTTGGGGTTTTTGGGTATGCTCTCTTCAAATAAAATAATGGCGTCCCTGTAGCTCTTCCGGTTATAACGGAAGTTGACATCAACTTTGTTATTTTAAATGGTACACCCTGTATATTATTATATTTTTAGATTCTACGTGAAATTCTAAACACATTTCATGTAGGTTGTCCTATACCTATCTTCAACTGTTTTTGAAATATTGACAGGTGAATATTGACATTTTGCATCTTTGACACCCTGTAAAATCTAAACGGTTTGAGATCAAGCAAAACAGTTTGCACATTCCTATCTTAACTTTTCATAAGCTATCGTTTGGTACTAATTTCAGATTTAACCAAGAGATTAAATTTAATTGAAAATTTTAAATTTCTGGCTAATTTTGAAATTAGTACCAAACGATAGCTTATGAAAAGTTAGTGTAGAAATGTGCAAACCGTTTAGCTTGATCTCAAACCGTTTAGATTTTACAAGGTGTCAAAGTTGCAAAATGTAAATATTCACCTGTCAATCGTATTCAAAAACAGTTGAAGATAGGTATAGGATATCCTACATAAAATGTGTTTAGAATTTCACGTAGAATCCAAAAATAAAATAATATACAGGGTGTACTATTTAAAATAACCAAGTTGATGTCTACTTCCGGTATAACCGGAAGAGCTACAGGGACGTCATTATTTTATTAGAAGAGAGCATAGCCAAAAACCCCCAGAGGACCAAATTTGAAAGTTTTAATCCAAGTGGTCTCTGAAATAATCTAATAGAACACTTACTTTGAGCCAACCGGTATAGACATACTCGTAGTGTAGGTACTTGTTCACTGTTGCTTACATGAATCATTTAAAAATATTCGTTATTGGAGGAACATTGCGGTTAAAACTCACCTACCTTGATACAAAAATTAATATTAATAGAGATACAGTGGATGTTATAATACCAGTTTTGAAAAACATTCTTATTTCTGCAATTGTATTAAGGTGCTGTTTAAGAAAGAATTATTTTGCTTTGTACTTGTAACTGTACGAAATAATCGGTGATTCTCACTCTTTAAGGTATATCTCCCTCACTATTAGAGCTAATTGATCAAACCCTATATCAATGTATTCGTTAGGGAGCGTTCTATCCAAATCTGTAAAAATACACAGGGTGTTCCATTTAAAATATATAAGCTGTGGTAAATATCTCTTTTTTGGGATACCTTGTGTATATAAATTTACCATCGGAAAAACCGCAGCTAAAAACAAAAATTGACGTGTCCGAGCGTTTTCCCGATTTTCTTTCCAATTTTTATTTAATTTATGCGTGAATTTTGGCCCTCGCTGTATATTAGTCGTAGATAAACCAATTTACCTGTTGTAACTAGTTATATTATATATCAAATCATACAAAAACTGGCTCTATTCTGCAAAGTTCTGCACACTCAAAGTTTGTTACAGTTGCAGGTTTATTTGGGACTACATCACCTGTAAAATAATAAAAAACAGGAAGCCAAAAGTATTCAAATTAAATAATCACGGTATAGTATCAAGGCAAACTTCTAAAGTTTTCCCCAAAAAACCACTGTACCTATAAGATGCAATAAAATAATAGTTGATGAATTAATTGAATTTCACCGTGGTTTTTCAGTATTATTCAAAGTTGTGTAATATTACAAATTGTATTCTGATATAAGTCTAAATAAAATAATTATAATAAAATTTAAATGAAAATAAACATTTTCCATACGTTTTCATGTGCTCCTCAACTCTTCGTCAGTAGAAAGTTTTGATTAGATATTTTTGTCAGGTTGCCATTTTCTTCGTCGTTGATTATTTAATTTGAATATTTTTGGTTTCCTGTTTTTTATTATTTAACAGGTGCTGTAGTCCCAAATAAAACTGCAAATTAATCATGAAAATCCACCACAAATAAGTTACAGACATTATCAAAGTTTGTTTGTTTAATCTGAATTAACCGGTATTTTTACAGTTCTTTGTGAATCGTATGCTATAACCTTTTATTTTTAACTGTTGAAACAATGGTTTTGCTATTGCAGTTTTTAGTGTTAATCTTGTAATGCAGGTGCTATTGTCTTTCTAATAGAAAAAAAAAATAGAATAAGTGCCCTGAACATAATACATACCATACCTTTTGTTAAAAAATTTATGAATAGGTATTTCAAACATGCACCTTATATATTTTAATTTCGCAGATAATTTAAAGCCCAGTACGTGGTCCTACCTATATAACGCCCAGAAGCATGTGCTGTGTATTGTATAGTAGGGGTCATTTAAGAAGCCCTTGTAGACGTAATTTCACAGATTTGCAAGGTTATGGGAGTATTAGAACCTAATAAAAACATGAATCGGACACAATTCTCAATGTGCCTTAGTAGGCAAGAAAAAGTTGGTAAATTATTTAATTTATATTTTTATACTCATCTCTATTACGTTCGAGTGTACTATCTCATAAACCACTCAAAATCAGTATCTAAACTGATTATAAAACAAAAAACAAGTATTGCATGACATGACTTCGATTTCGCGCTCTTTTTAAGTTTACTTTTTAAGTTTAATTCCATTCTTTATCTAACTACAAATTATATTAGCATTAGTATTAAGGCTGTGCTCGAATAAGTAACCTTCTAATGAAACTTCAAAATTTCACAGTACGTTCTTTCAGCGTTGCTATAAAATTGATGCAGATATTTGTTGGCAAATAGAGGTTTTAAAGTCATGAGGTTTTAAAGAGGTGTTTTGAAATACTGCTGTTTACAGTGGATATATACAGCAAAAAATGTTATAGGACTGTGTGATATTAATTTTTTGTGTAGAATCAACTCAATATTGACGCATCATGTCTAGACACCCTGTATGTACTATGCATGTTAAAGCAGACTATCGTCAAAGGACGCGTATGGCGACATTAAACTGCTAACTATTGTACATCGTACATCACGTATTTACTTTAATGAATATAATACAAGATTACTTATTTTATAAGATAGTAGCTTTAGCTAAAGATAAAGGAAACGAACCAATTAAAACATGTTATATTTTTTATAAGTAAATATTGCGACTTTCAAAAATAATAACTAGGTACTGACAATGAAGCATATTTATTTGAATAAGTAAATACTAATAATTTGTAATTAATGAAAAAGTAAAAAAAAAAGTTGTCTCTGGCGGGATTCGAACCTGCAAAATTTTGCGGTTCAGTTTGAAACACTGCCGTTCAACCAACTAGTCCACCGGATGACGTTTAATAATGTCTCTGAAACGATTATGTTAACTACACCTATTAACTTAAAATGAATTTTTATCGATATTTTAATTAAAAAAGCATTTTGCTTTAGTATTTTGGTAATCAGAAGTGTTTGACAGTTAGTACTATCGATTGCGTTAGCAATATTGCTCATAGAGTGCCCTGGGAATATAAAATTCAATGAAATGTAATAGCCCATGTTAATTGCCATTAGTCAAATGAAATGGGAAACCCGGTATGTATAGACAATAGTGAATGCTCTCATACCACACAAGTCGTCAACATCCTAAACCCAACGACAGACAGCCTGTTTCGACCTATATACTTGTGTGGTATGAGAGCATTCACTATTATCTATACATATATTAAATATCTATCTATATATATATATATATAAATAATTTTTTTTACAGGTTCAGAATGTTTGTAAAGAAGAGGAGTTTGAAGAGTTTATTAGAGTTCTGAAAACAGACTTACCAGCTACATTTAGAATTACAGGTTCTAAAGGAGTTGTTCAAAAAATGTTAGAAATTGTTGAAGAACAACTTATAAAGGATTGCATCAACCAGGCTAAAAATGAGAAGCCGCTAAATATATTTCCTCTACCATGGTATTTATTTGAATTCTAAATATACTATTTTATTATTATTATTTAAATTATTAGTAGTATCACCCATATATTAATTTGGTACTAAAAGTATATACACGGATATGGACCATTTAATAAATTAGTACTACACCTCTAGATTGTGACAAACATTTAAATGTTTAAATAGATTATGTTGATTTAGAGATTTTCACAAATACATTGATATAGTGGTTGATGATGAGGATATAAATGTCAGTGTGTAATATTAAGGGAGATATGTCTATGTTAAAAAGGGTTGCCTTGTAAGTGTACTATCTTAGAAAGTGATTATCATTTCATGGCAAAACAGTAACTTCATCTAAAACATTAAATATATTGTCTAAGTATATTATCTAGTAAACACACCTAATGTAATTGCCATGTAGCACAATACAAATTTGCTCAATATGTATACAATTTAAATTATCCACTATGTATATTCTCAAGAACTAATTTGATTTAAACCATAATTTACAAAAGCTTTTGGTGTAGTTTGGTATTATAATGTGTCAAACAAGGACAGCATGGAAGATCAGCAGAAATAAAGTACTTGCTGCATATTTTAAACTTACATTTTTAATTGTCACAAATTGAAATGTTTGACTTCAAGTCTTTGCCTCAACTTAACTTAAAAAATTAGCAGCTAAACATTTTTTGAGTGGAATACTCTATATATTTTACTTATAAATGATTATGATCAACTTACAGTATTTTAACGATTATGAATAACTTACGCTCCCGATTATTCTAGAAAGTCACAAAACAAATAAATATTAATATGTTCAAGGTGATTCATATAAAATTCTATTCCCTGAACTTATTAATTTGTTGTAAAAAATTATGTTTCAGGGCACGATTTATTAAAAATCTTTATAAATAAGTCATCCGTATTATGTGTGGAATAGTTATGAACATCAATTACATATTTAAGTTAATTACATAGAAACACAGGTAACATTTTATTATGCAAGTTATATGATGAGCCAACCTGTAAAGACATTATAATTTAACCGCATAGCTTATCTCTTTAGTGTAAAACTGCTTACTTTGTATTTTTATGTTAGCTCTCGCCTGTTAGAGTAGAATTAGTTCTGACTTAGATCTTGCAGAAGCAACTACTGCTACTACACATTTTAGTTCAAAATAAATTGTTTTAAAAATTCGGAAGTTGGCTCTGGTATTATAATTGGCGCAGTCGGTAGGATATTTATTTGTGGGAAATCAATTAATTTGTGATAATCCTGTGAGTTTTAACTCTTCAATGAAAAAGTGAACCTTCAAAGGAATACCAGAGATCAAGGGGACTCCATCGTGGAAATCTTCAGTACTAGCAGAGCCAGCGTTGCGAAACACATTGTACCGATTATGTGAGTAGATTTTTCTGTTCATGTCAGACTCCTCTATATCTGCCGATTCCTTTAGCGAAAACAATCAGGATTTAGAGTTAGATTTAGTAAGATTTTCAGTAATTTAAAACTTGCAAATAAAAGTTCATTAAATAAATCTAGTATTAGTAGAGCAGATACCAGTAAAAATCCGAAAATGCCTCTTACTCAATTACCACAGCCAGAAGTTCAATCACAACCAGTACCATCTTTAAATATTAAGAATTTATCTATTATTCCTAATTTTAATGGGAATCCAAATAAACAGATTGCACAGATTTATTAGTGTTTCTGAATCAATTTTGACCCATTATTATGATAGGCAAAATCAGAATAATTTCCAGAATACCTTACTAATAAATGGTATATTAAATAAATTAAAAGGTTGGGCAGAAGAAGTTGTTGCTATAAATGGTGCGAATAATTGGGATGAAATAAAAAATGCTTTGTTACAAAATTTCGGTGATCAGAGAGACGAAAATTGTTTAAATCAGGATATTGTAAATTTAAGACAAAATTTCAATGAAACACCTTATCAATTTCATGAAAAAGTCACCCATTTATTAAACACAATTTGCAATTATATAGATTTGCATTGCGACGCTGTAGAGCAGCAATATAAAAGATTATTTTTCACAAAGCAGGCTTTAAAAACATTTTTAACAGGTTTAAAAGAACCTCTAGGTTCCACTATACGTGAAATGAGACCAAGTACTCTGGCACAAGCTTTACAATTTATTAACGAAGAAGATAATATTAAATATCTTCAAAAACCAAATCAATCTGTCACATTTAAAAAACCGAATATTGAACCCCCACCAAATTATTTTAATCCATTTTATTCACGAAATATAAATCAGCCAAGACCAATTACCTTCCCACAACAACCGACCACTTCACAATTTCCTCGTGGTCCTGTAAACATTCAAAGACAACCACATCCACCTACTCAAAGATTCCCGACTAATGTACAAACTTTTGGCAAACCCCAAAATGTTTCGAAACCTAATATTTCAAATCAACAACTTTGTAAACCTACCCCTATGAGTATTTCGACTAGAAATACGACCAGCCAATTTAGACGTCCTTTCCAAAATAATCAAACAAATCAAAATTACCCAAATAATCAATTCCGAAATAATCAAACCAATCAAAGTTATCCAAATAATCAATTCCGAAATAATAATCAGAAACCGACATTTGTTTCTGAAGAATTATTTAATACCGAATTTGATGAACAAATGATGACTACCCTTCCCCTGACCAAGACGAATAATATGAAAATTTTCTGGAATTTCCAGATATCACCGAGGAAACGTAGTAGAATATAATATGTCCACTGACAAAAAAGAGCTGCCTTTTATTAAAATTTTAAATCCACCCTTAAAACTGTTAATAGACACAGGTAGCACGAAATCTTTTCTTAACCCCGAAATTGCCTCTAAATATTATAACAAAAAAATATTTTATGAACCATTTATAGTTTCTACAATCTTTCAAACATCATCTTATGAATTTTGCGCAGATATTCCTATTTTTCCAGAATTTAAACAAAATGAAAGTTTAAAATTTTATCTGTTCAACTTTCACTACGTTTACGACGGACTAATAGGGCTCGATAATTTAAGACTTTTAAATGCTAAATTAGATTTTGTAAATTCAAAATTAGTTACACCAAATTGTGTACTGCCCATTAACTATCAGCAATCATGTCAATCAATTCTAATCAAAACCAAATTAAATCCACATACTAAAATTATATCTAAAATTCCAGTAGATCGGAAAAATGGCGACATAATTATACCAAAACAAAAAATTCAAAATTATGAAATCCCAGAAACTATCCAATTCTAAAGACGGTTTCGCCTTAGTTGAAATTTCTAATAAAACAGAAAGAAATAATTATTTCTGTAACTAGCCCAATAAAAACCATACCGTTTAGCGAGAATAATTATGAATTATATCACGTTGATGTCGATGTATTGAACAGTAGTAATAAAAAATTATGACAATTTGGACAATTTGATTCGAACAGCGCATATGAATAAAGAGGAAAAAGAGCAAATTTTAAAGTTATGTAAAAAATATTCAGACAATTTTCATACTGAAAACCAACCTTTGACTTTTACCAACCAAATTAAACATAGTATAAAAACTAAAGATGAATTACCCGTTTATACAAGATCATACCGATATTCGTTCGTTCATAAACCAGAAGTGCAACGAGAAATTAATTCAATGTTAGAACAAGGCATCATACGCCCAAGTGAGAGTCCCTGGAATTCACCAATTCACCTGGATTGTTGGAAAAAAGTCCGATGCTTCAGGTAAAAAGAAGTGGAGGATAGTCGTTGACTATAGGAAGTTAAATGAGAAAACCATCGATGACCGATACCCCCTTCCCAACATCACAGATGTACTGGACAAGCTGGGAAAGTGCCATTACTTTACTACCCTAGATTTGGCCAGCGGATTCCACCAGATCGAAATGAATCCGGAAGATATTCAGAAAACAGCTTTTAATGTCGAAAACGGTCACTACGAATATGTTCGTATGCCGTTTGGGCTCAAGAACGCCCCCGTCACATTCCAATGTGTAATGGACAATATACATCGTGGATTACAAAACGAAATATGTTTGGTATTTCTCGATGATATCATCATATTCGACGTCCCTGCAAGAACATCTTGTTAGCCTATCCAAAGTATTTCAACGCCTCAGGGAAACGAACTTTAAAATAGAAGTCGACAAGTCCGAGTTTCTCAAGAAAGAAGTGGCATATCTGGGACATATCGTCACACTCGAGGAAGTAAAACCTAACCCAGACAAAGTAATTGCAATACAAAAATTTCCGATACCCAAAACGGCTAAAGAAATCAAAGGATTTCTCGGGTTGCTCGGTTATTATCGTAAATTTATTAAAGACTTTGCGCGAATAACGAAACCCTTGTCTCTCTGTTTGAAAAAAGACGCCAAAATTGAACATACACCGTTATTTATCAAATGTTTCGAAGACTGTAAGAAATTATTGACTAACGAGCCAATCTTGCAATATCCAGACTTCATAAAAGACTTTATTTTAACGACAGACGCGAGTAATATCGCTATAGGAGCCATCCTTTCACAAGGATTTGTAGGTAAAGACAAACTGGTAGCTTATGCTTCTAGGACACTAAACCAATCAGAACAAAACTATAGTACTATTGAAAAAGACTTTTAGCCATAGTGTGGGCCACTAAATACTTTAGACCCTATCTTTACGGTCGAAAGTTTAAAATTATCACGGATCATAAACCCTTAAAATGGTTAATGTCTCTAAAAGAGTCCAACTCAAGACTAGTTCGTTGACGACTGAAGATAGAAGAGTTCGACTACGAGGTAGAGTATAAAAAAGGAAAAAACAACACCAATGCAGACGCCCTGTCCCGCGTCGAAATTCATACAAAAGAATTTTTCGATTATATGGAAGAATTTAACAAAACACTAAATAGGCAACAAGACAATACTCACAATCTATCAATGATAGGTAACGCCAGTGAGCGACCAATCATGGACGACGTCAGAGAAGAAGAACAAAGAAAACCAACTCAAGATTCAGAGGAGACCATCTCAGCTGAAGAAATCGATCCTGATGACGGAAATACCGTACATACAAGTCTCGAAGAACCAATACAAGAAATGCCTACTTCGGAAAGATGTCTAAATTCTTTCGATCACCAAATAAAATTAGATTTCGTATTACATTCACCGGCTCAACCAAAAACTAAACATATATTCCCAGTAAAAAATCGCCTTCACGCTCAAATATCCAAAAATAATCTAGAACAAGACATCGATTTATTCAAAAATTATTTAGATCCGAAATTTACTTACACCATTTATTTTAGTGATGAGGTGTACGTCCCACCAATATGCGAAATTCTGAGAAAGACAGAATAGTATAGTATAACAGAGACAGAAACGCGTATAAGACGGTCATACTATTGGTTTGGAATAAGAAATGACATCAATAGATATATAAATTTATGTGAAATTTGCCAAACTAATAAATACGACCGAAATCCCCCTAAACAAAAATTAGCTATTTCACCCACATCATCCAGACCTTTTGAGATTGTACAAGCCGACACTTTTCAAGCGCATGGACAAAAATTTCTAACTATAATCGATGCATTCTCTAAATATGCTCAAGCATACCCCCTAACGGCAATGTTAGGTACAGAAGTAGTAAAATCATTTTTAATTTTCATGACCCACCATGGTCTGCCTTCACTAATAGTGATGGGCAACGGTACCGAACTAAAGAATTCTGTCGTTCAGGCATTTTGCAAAACCCATCAAATTCAGACACATTACACCACTGTCAATAATCCTCAATCAAACGGGCCAATCGAACATTTCCATTCGACAATCATTGAACACCTCTGCGTAATAAGAAATAAAAGTAATGGTAAAATTGATATCTTAAATCAAATGCCCTATGCTATACTTGGTTACAATAATTCCATACATTCAGTAACCAAACAAAAACCAATAGTTGTCATAAACGGACATTTAAACACCAAAGACCCCTTTCATATTGATATAAATCAAAAACTTAATAAACAATTACGTTCAAGAACATCGTGAATTGACAAAAGAAATATATAGAACGTTAAATGAACAACTAACGAAACAAAAAGAACGTACTATAGAAAACGCCAATGAAAAACAAAATAGACATGATCCACTGACATACGAACCAAACACAGACGCTTACCGAAAAATCGCCACTAACCTTGGTAACAAACTTAATCCCCGATTTACTAAAGAAAAGGTAATAAAAAACAAAAAGCTAAAAATTAAAACGAATGCAAATACTCTTCATAAACAAAAATTAAGAAGGCCTCGCTCTAACAAAACCCAATTGTTACAGGATGCTCCTGATCCTATTGATCCTAACGGTATCGACAGCCATACCACAGGAAGTGACAATAACAAATCTCAACAAGAACCCCGGAATTCTTCCGTATAGATTAGGGAGTGCCAAAGTAAAATCAAAAACCCATACATTTATCCACTGCTTTGACCTAAAACCTATCAAGACCGAAATTCTACAAATACAGTATCAATACTACAATATTACTCTTGCTATTAAAAAAGGCTTGAGCTATCCATATTTCTTTGAATTAGACAATTTTAATGGAGTTATATTATACCAACATTCAGTAGAACAAAAATTGAATTCACTAAGTCCAACTAATAGAGTAAAACGTGGTCTCATTGATAGTTTAGGTGCCATAATAAAAAGTATATCCGGTAACCTAGATGCTAATGACGCTGCTCATTATGATCAAGCAATATCAAATTTAGAAAATAATCAAAAAGAAATTGTCCAAAAATTAAACAAGGAAATCTCTCTTATCACCAGCATTATTAATAATTTTAATAAGACAATAACACTAATTACGAGCAACCAAAAAGTAATAACTTCTGGCATTAACAAAATAAGATCTGAATTAAATATACAGGGTGTCCACCTAGTGCGCGTAAGTCCAATATCTGGGTTAATAAAATACTTAAATACTTCAAATTTATACAGGAATAAAAAATTTTCAAAATTTTCAGAAAATTTTAAATTTTTGGATAATTCTGAAATTAGTACCAAACGATAGCTTATGAAAAGTTAAGATAGGAATGTGCAAACCGTTTTGCTTTATCTCAAACCGTTTAGATTTTACAGGGTGTCAAAGTTGCAAAAATGTCAATATTCACCCGTCAATATTTCAAAAACAGTTTAAGTTAGGTATAGGGAAGGCTGATGAAAGTCCTACTAAAATCAAGGGTTTAGTTCGAAAAAGCAATAAAAAATATATATTTCCATTTAGAAAAACGAAGTTGGTACCTGTCCAGGAAAAACTGAACACCCTGAATATGTAAATATATTTTCATTTTGTGCAGCTCGGGATATTAGACAACCCTGTAGAAAAAAAAATTAAGTTATCTCTTTTATTAACCCAGATATTGGACTTACGCGCACTAGGTGGACACCCTGTATTAGTTTTTAACTTTAACGATTACTTACAAACCAGAAATATTTTAGATCAAATCACTTTAACATTAAATTTAATTTTACAATTATTAAGTGACATTGAGAATGCAATAACATTTGCTAGACTAAGAACTCTCCATAATAGTATTATAAAAACTAACGAATTAGAATCAATTTTACAGACAGTAGTAAAATATTATTCAGCTGATCAATTACTATTTACACAAAACTCTAATAATACACATAGATACTATGATTTATTAGAAGTAGAGGCATACTATTCTGGAACGAAGATTGTTTTCGTAATCCATTTCCCCATTTTGCACCCAGATACATTTCTCTATTATCATTTATTCTCGATTCCTACCCAAAATCTTACCACCATTATTCCTAAAAATATGTTTCTGGTAATGAACAAAAACTTCTACCAGTACATATCGCTACCTTGTACTGAGCTGCACCCCAATTATTACTGCCCCGACGACAACCTAGTGTATGGATTAAAAAAATCAAGATTGCATTTTTGAACTCCTACAATTGAATTCCTCCTACGAAACCTGTCAACAAATACCCGTACAAACCAACCAAATCATTATTCAGCAAATCGACGGATCACATTACATTGGAATATTCCCAAACCATACTAAACTCCAGACGATTTGTGGATGCACTGACTTTACCACCTTAAAGGGGAACTATTTAATCACTGTACCTCTCGGATGTCAATTCCAAACAAATTATTACATTTATACTAACGAAAAAATTACATCCAATGGACAACCAATACTGATACCAGAATTCCACCAAAAACATCAATAACTACATTAAAAAGAATTTCAATTAAAAATATCCAGCTTGACAAAATCCATGAACTTCAAAACGAACAAAGTAAATTATCAGCAGTCGAACTTATTCACGGACCAAAGTCATTGACCAATTATTGGATAATTCCCATCTATGCTATCCTAATAATCCTTGGCTTTTATTTCATCTTCAACTACTTCCAACGAAGAAGACAACAAAACCCTCGACCCACTACAGGAGGCCCTCAGGCGGCCCCTCGATCGTTTTTCACTCCATGAAAAACACCTTATTTTTGGGATGGAAGAGTTATATGATGAGCCACCCTGTAAAGACATTATAATTTATAGGAGCCCGTGGAAATAAAAGTCTTTTAATCACTGCTTATTAATGTATTTTTATTTATAATTATTATTCTTTTGAAGAGGCTCTGTCGTTACAGTTCAAATATCTACGATTAACTTCAACAAACTTTGTGTGTGTATGTGTATTTATATTACATCACGGGTTCATAGAAACTCTATGTCAGCATATTCGGGCATTCATAGCCCGAGAGCAATAGTGTAAAATACAATCTTAACTAATATCCTAATTAATAAACATAGTATTATATTTTCTAAATTAACTTATTTTTGTAACACCAATATACAGGTTAATCAACACGTCTTCTCAAAAATAATTACTTTAGATCGGTGGATGAGGGAGCAGACAAGGGGCGACATTATAGACAGGCCTTATCTGGGTAAACAATATAATTAAATAGTCCAGCATTTGCTGCAAGGATTAGGGAAAAACCAGAAAAAAAACCTAATCAGACTATGTGATCATAAGTATCTACACACATATGTATTGTTACTATTAGATATCATTATACTCTAAACTTAGGCTTTCTCGAAATTGCAAAAACTTGCCTCCTGGTAATGGCTTCGTCATTATATCAGCCACTTGGTCACCTGTAAGGAATATGTTTTAGCGTTATTACTTTCTTTTCAATTTGCTCTCTTGAAAAATGATATATTATATCTATATGTTTAGATTTCCTGTGATCTGTTGGATTATTTGCTATACTAATACATCCATTATTATCCTCATAAATTATTATTGGCTCTTGAAAGCCAAGATCAAGAGTAGTTGCTAAAGATTTTAACCAAAGTGCTTCTCGCATTGCCTCGAAAAGAGCCATATATTCAGCCTCAGTAGATGATGCAGCTACTGATGCTTGTCTTTTTGTATTCCAACAAATCACACAGGTATCGTATATTTTAAATAAATATCCAGTAGTACTTTTTCTGTCACTTAAGTCACCTCCCCAATCAGAATCTACATAACCATATAAAAGATTTTTACTATTATTTCTTTTATAAATTAACTTTAATTCTAATGAACCCATAATATATCTTAATACCCTTTTTAGACATTTCCATAATTCTTTATTATTTTTGTTTACATATCTACTTAGAATGTTTACAGAAACACTCAGATCAGGTCTGGTGCAAAGTATTGCATACATCAAACAACCACAAGGTTATGACGAGGGGCATCGAACTTAATATCTGAAATTAGGGCTTCATAGTTTATTTTACTAGGAAATGGTGTACTGACAGAATTACAGTCTTGCATATTAAACTTTTCTAATATTGATTTTAAATATGCACTCTGGTCTAAACAAATTGTATCATTATTTCTGTTTATTTTTATGGCAAGAAAATATTTGATTTCTTTTAAATCATACATACAGAATTTATTCATCAAATACAGAATTTATTCATCAAATAATGCTTAAAACTATTCATTGTATCCATATCTAAAGTAGCTATTACTACATAGTCTACATACAATAATACATAAATATTCTTATAAATGCTACCTTTGTTCAATATATAAATACAACGATCAACAGGAGAATTTTTAAAACCTTTTTCAAGTAATGCTTTTTCAAACACTTCAAACCAACATCTTGCAGATTGTTTTAAGCCATATATTGCTTTATGTAGTTTACATACTTGACTACATTTACTTTTAATACCTTCAGGGACTTTCATGTAAATGTCCTCTTTTAATACACCATTTAAGAAAGCAGTCTTAACATCCATATGATGAATTAACAGTTTATACTGATTTGCAAATGCCAAAAGAAATCTAAAACTAGATATTCTTGCAACTGGTGCAAATGTTTCCTTGTAATCAATTAAATACTGCTGACTAAATCCACGAGCAACAAGACGTGCTTTATATTTAGAATGGATTTCCGTGTTCATCATGTTTCAATGTGAATATCCATTTACAATCAACAATGTTTTTATTATCTACATTCTCAACTATAGTCCAAGTATATTATTTAACATTAATGAATTTTTTTCATCTTTTATAGCTTGTTCCCAATAAACTTTATCTGCTCTATTTTTAATATCCTGATATGATGTAGGTATTTTACTATCAAAAGATTGTGCAATTAAAAAATAATCACCCTGTAATTCACTTTCATTATAAGATATAGTCGGAAGTTTTTGAATCCGCTCACTCCTCCTTAGTTTCTTATTTATCTCAAATTCATTACTGTCAGTATAACTATAACTATTAGGTTTTTCTCCTAATTTAATAACTGGTCTTGGCCACTCTGATTTATTTGTATCAGAGTATGACTGTAACTTTTCACTATCTGATTTACCTTCAGATTTATACTTTTCTACTGATTTTGACCACTGGTCAGATGCATCAGTTTCAACCATACTATTACTGATTTACTATTATCAGATTTATATTCTACTACTGACTTTTGACTTTGTGTCAGATGTGTCAGTTTCATTATCTGATTTATTACTTTGATCAGATTTATATTCTACTACTGACTTTGACTTTGTGTCAGATGCGTCAGTTTCATTTTCCACTAATTGTGGTCTTGACCTTAAAAAATTATCTTCATCCACAATTACGTCTCTAACAGTAATACATTTTTCAGTGTCTACATCCCACGCTTTATAACCGTTTGGTACATACCCTACTAAAATAGGTTTGCTCGAATTTTTATCAAATTTTGTCCTTTTTATTTTATTATGTACATAAATGGTAAAACCAAAAATTCTTAAATATTTTAAACTAGGCTTTTTATTATGCCATAATTCGTATGGTGTTTTTGTTTGAACTAGTGCTTTAGTAGGCGTAATATTTATTAAAAATGTAGCAGTGACTACCGCCTCTCCCCAAAATGTTTTAGGTAAACTAGCACCATGTATCATGGCTCGTTCCCTTTCAGTTATCGTTCTTATCATGCGTTCAGATACACCATTTTGTTGCGGGGTTCGTGGCACTGTAAAATGATAATACCTTTTGTTACACAATATTCTTTCATTTCATTGGATAAATATTTTCTCCCATTATCTCAATACAAATTAACTAATTTAGTATTAAAATGAGCCTCGCTCTTTGAAATATAGTCTTTAAAAACTGAAAATACGTAATTTTTATTTTTTGCTTTTGCAAAAGGTAATCGAGTTTGTTTCCCATTTATACATGCTTCACATAATTCATCACTAGGTATTATTTGAGTAATTTCATTAATATCTTCAACCATTTGTTTATTCTTTAATTTTAAAAATTTGGATTTGCCAATATGACCCAATCGCTGATGCCATAAATTATAATTACTTGTTTTTGCATTGTATATGTGTGCAATAGAGTTTGTCATCTTGCATGGGATTTCAAATTCTACGACTATTAAATTATTTAATACCTTACAATGGTCTTACCACCATTGAGTACTTTAACGCCTTTTTCATTGAAGACAACCGACAGTTTTGCCTGCTGCATTCTATGGACGGATAATAAGTTATAGGGAACATCTGGACTGTAGAAAACATTCTCCAGAACACCGTGTACACCCAAATTACTAACAACGTTGATGGTCCCTTTCCTTGTTGTGATGATGAAGGCGTCCTTTTAGGCTACTAGTAATTAGTAACTAGTACTGTAATTTTTAAGGGGGCGTCTAGTTCAGTGAAGTCCGTAAAAAGGTCATCTCGGTTAACTAGGTGATCCGATGCTCCAGAATCCAAAATAAAAGTAATTGTTCTATTTTCTGTTATTTTCTGGTCACTTCTTCCAGTCATGAAAGCAAAACTAGAATGCTCGCTATTTGTTGTATTTGGCTGACTGAGTTGTACTGTTTGGATTGTTCGGTTTCGTTTTTCACATTGTAGGTTGCGTTTGTAATAAACACAATTTCTCTTCAAATGCCCTCTGCGTCCACAGTGATGACATGTCATTGACCGGGATGTGAATGGTTTTCTTGAAAATTTATGAAAACCGGATTTATTACTTTTATATTGAGAAACTTGTGTTGGTCTCATATATTTAACTGTTTTAGATGAGCTAGCATCTTCACAATTTGCTTGAAGTACCTTAGCATTGGTTTCCTGACTTTCATCTTTTAATTTAACTTCTTGATCCAATAGTCTGATTTTAACAAATGCCAATGTTAAATTACTTTCCGACAGTGTCTCGAGAGCTGTTATGACTCCGTCATAACAAGAAGGAAGTGTTAATAATAAATGGGACACTATCCGTTTCTTCTAACTTGGCACCGGCAGCTAGTAATTCCGTAATTAAATCTTCAAAAATTGTGAAATGTTTTATTAATGGTGTGTCTCCTCTTAACTTCAAATTCAACAATTTTTTGTAAAGCTAGTTGAGCATATTAAATAGTCTGGATGTCATTTAATATGTCCTGGGCAGTATATTCAGGTTTCACAAATCCAAGAAAAGAATCAGCAAGATACTCAATAATTGTATTCTTAGCAATATGTTCTGCGTGATTCCATTCATCAGTAGGTTCCTCAGGGATATAATTTTCTATTACTTGAATCACACTTAATTCAGTCAAAAGGCACAAAGTCTTAACTACCAGATGCTGTACCTTTCACCGTCAAAGGCTTTAATATTTCGTCGCACTTTTATATTTTCCATTATTGCAAATTCACACAAATGTCACAATTATTGCACTACTTGTTTTAGTTTATTTAGTACACTGGGCCCATAACCTATAGGAGGCCGTGGAAATAAAAGTCTTTTAATCACTGCTTATTAATGTCTTTTTATTTATAATTATTATTTCGAAGAGGCTCTGTCTTTACAGTTCAAATATCTACGATTAACTTCAACAAACTTTGTGTTTGTATGTGTATTTATATTACATCACGGGTTCAAAGAAACTCTATGTCAGCATATTCGGGCATTCATAGTCCGAGAGCAATAATGTAAAATACAATCTTAACTAATATCCTAATTAATAAACATAGTATTATATTTTCTAAATTAACTTATTTTTGTAACACCAATATACAGGTTAATCAACATAATTTAACCAGCTTATCTCTTTAGTGTAAAACTGCTTACTTTGTATTTTTATGTTAGCTCTCGCCCGTTAGAGTAGAATTAGTTCTGACTTAGATCTCGCAGAACCAACTACTTGTAAAATATAAATAAACGAAACATTTTAGTTCAAAATAAATTGTTTTAAAAATTTGAAAGTTGGCTCCGGTATTATAATTTGCATATTAAAAATTAATAATAATGCATTGTATATATTATTAAAATTAAGAACATTCAACATTGTAAAGATTCTAATATACTGAACAGCAAATGAAGTTTAACACCTATTTTTAGGGTGAAATTTAACTACCCATATTTTTTAACCTTTTTGTCTAAAGAGGTTACTAGTTTTTTTTTTTTGTTCGATAGATATCCTTCTAAACCTTCTTAACCTTCTGAAACATAGATTTGGTTTTGGAAATCTTCAATTGAAAAAATTGAAAACAAAATTGGAAATTGATGCAGGGGTAAACCGCAGACATGAATTTTGTACACCAATTGTTTTATTGCTCAGTATTACAGCAAAATTAACTGCATTGCTTCAATATTCACTGAATTTGGCACATATTGCTCATATTTTTACTGGTGTGCCATGTATTGCTCATATTTTCTTAGTATTGCACAGCATTGCTCTCATTTTTATAAAATATTTGCATTGCTTCGTATTGCTTTTGAATTGTTTCGTATTGCTTTTGTGTTGCTTCGTATTACTTTGAAAGTGCATGATAACTGTATTGGTGAAACACACCTACATTTTCTTAGTGCCTATATTGCATTGCATTTCTCGTATTTTTATAAGTTGCTCACATTGCTTTTAAAGTATAGTATTGTTACTTCTTCCGGGGTTCTAAAGATAAGTGAGACTTATACAACAGTACAAATCTTTATTTAACACTTCAGACACAGTACAACACTTTTTGTACAATATCTAAATAATTACACACCGAAAACACTTGAAAAATCGCCCTTATTTCATTGAAGTATTGCTTCTTCTCTTGATCGCTCTTCTATTGAGACCGACTGACTAGCCGGCAAGCCGCGGGCTTTATACAGTGTGTCCAAGATAAGGATGGGATAGCATTGGGATTTTGGAATCGGTAAGAGCTACAATGTTGGTTAAATTATGAAAAAGTTGAGCAGTTTGAATACCTTGATGCATCACAAATAATTAAACCATTACTTGTGATGCATCATTGAATTGAGAATAAAAAATGGTATCAAAATTTCTATTTAAAAATACAGGGCCGTATTTAAAAAAAAAGAAGTTGATGATGGTTTCTCGGAAACGAAACGTCAGACAAAAACTTGATGAATGCCATCTTGTTAAGCTCAAAAAGTAACAATGGAAAAGTATTTTTTATTTTTTGATAGCTGTTAAAACAACGCCAGAAATAAATAAAAACAAATATCGCAAAAAAGATGTTTTTCCAAATATTTCGAAATCAAAAAAGGATAAATTATTTTGCAAAGTCCATGTAAAAGGTATTCAAACTGCTTAACTTTTTCATAATTTAACCAACTTTGTATCTTTTACCGTTTCCAAGATCCCAATGCTATCCCATCTTTATTGGACACACTGTATAGGTAAACTAGGAATTCACGGATTTTATTGGCTTATTTAAACATGAGTTATATAATCGTAGAAATTTCCATCAAATACTCACGAATAATCCATACACCAGGACAGTTCAATAAATAATCGACAGACAAGTTATACGAGGGGTATTGGATAAATACCTCTGGTGACATCCAGGAAATGTGGACAAAAGGGCGTAACTCCCTTATTTGAAGGTCTAGAGGGTTGAGATTTCGCTCTTGGGGGGTTGTTAATAGCACCCTCAGAAGCGGTGTTGCCAGATTGTGCATAATTTCCCTAGGGCTGGAGAAAACGTAGTTTTGGCAATGCCGCATTCGACCACTCTATCGGTAATTTTGTAACAGTATAACAGTAAATTAACTTTGCAACTTAAATTGGGTGTTCATTATTAAAGATGCGAGTTAAAGGCTCATGACTTCTTATTGTTTTTGCTAAATACAAGGCAACTCATGCTATTAGGAATTAAGAGTTCCTTAATAAACACAATCTAACATAATTTCCAGTTGTTCTGAATTAAAGGCTCATGATTTTTTATTGTTTTTGCTAAGGACAAGGCAACTCATGCTATTAGGAATTAAGGGCTCCTTAGTAAACACAATCTGATATCATTTCTAGTTGTTCTGAATTAAGGGCTCATGAATTTTTTATTGTTAAGAACTTAGTACAAGGCAACTGAAGCTGTTAGGAATTAAGGGCTTCTGATTTTTTATTATTTTGGCTAAGTATAGTCTATATAATGTCAATTGAAACTAAAAAAATTCCGACAAAAGAAACACCTGCACCTCGACGACGGCCTCTCTGAACCGGGGCCTCCTAACTGAAGCTGTTGGGAATTAAAGGCTCCTGATTTTTTATTATTTTGGCTAAGTATAGTCTATATAATGTCAATTGAATCTAAAAAAAATTCAGACAAAAGAAACACCTGCACCTCGACGGCGGCCTCTTTGTTTACGCACGTGTGTCGTTTGTCGCAATTTTTTTTTTTTTGCAGTTTCAATTGAGGATATAAAGACTATACAAGGCAACTCTTGCTATTAGGAATTGAAGGCTCCTCAGTAAAGCAACTCTAACATCATGAATGTTAGTAGTGGTGAGAAACACACCGCAGTGCCCTCTTTGGGTCTGTGCTACTATCTGTCTGACAATTATTGTCAAATTGACAGACATATTGTTTTTTTTTTGTTTTCGGGATCTCCATCAAATAAACTCTATCATTTACAGCTGTTCCGAATTAAGGCCTAATGATTTTTTTTTGTTTTAACTTAGTACAAGCGAATTAAGGGCTCCTTAATAAACACAATTTGACATCATTTCCAGCAAACATATATCACAACTCATACCAAACATATTAAAAACAAAAATAATAGAAACAACATAACTTAGGATTATCACTCGGAATATCACGATACACACATAATTTGGCGGTTAGCCTTAAGATCTCGAACAGAATTTCCGACATTGTCACACCTAACATAAACACTGTGGGCAGGTATAAGCCTTTATAATCTCAATTGAAACTGCATAAAAAATTCCGACAAACGACACACGTGCGTAAACAAAGGGGCCGCCGTCGAGGTGCAGGTGTTTCTTTTGTCGGATTTTTTTTTTACAGTTTCAATTGACATTATATAGACTATAACGACCATGAGTATTGCTCTCGGTATTGCTTTATTGCTTTTATTATTTCACATTGCTTCATATTTTCTATGCCTATTTTTACATTGCTCCTCAATTTTCTTGCATTGCTTGAGTATTGCTAACATTTTCGATACATTGCTCGAATTTACATAGTATTGCTCGCATTGCTTTTACATTTTCTCATGCTTGTACACCACATTGCTTCAGCGGTTTACCCCTCGTGGCCAAAAAATTTCAAGTGCAATATTTAAGGCATCCCTTGTGCTAACTGACACTACATTTCTTTCCCTTTCACATTGGGTCATAGAGGAAATTTTATTTATTTTCCAATGCAGTGACACGAGGTTTTTTTCCATTAACTGTTAAATATCTCGAAAACGAAAAGAGATAGCTATAGGGAACCTTAATACAAATATGTTCTTAGTAATCCCTAGATTTCAAAAATATGGTGAAGGCGTTAACCTGACTGGTTAAGTTGAGACAAAGAACAATTTAAAACGGGATTGCAGTCAAATAAGGCAGAAAAGAAGAGTACTCTTTTTTCCCAATTTCAAGCTTTCGAAGCTGTTTATTGCTTCTTCAGGAATACTACAAATACATTTAATTATGAATAATAAAAAATACAATACAGCATGGTACTTACGAAAAGTAGAGGTTAGAAAAAAGCAATTGACTAAATTGTTTCAAAAAAGCATCACTATATAGAAATTATATAAGTGATGGTGATATAAGGGAAAACACTATTACTATTCGAATTTTACTAGCAGGTTAATTGGTCCAAGTAATGAGTCATTTAGATTTCAGTCATACCTAATATATTTATGTCAAATAGGAAATATAAGCATACATTTCAAAAGGTTGCAGACTATAAAAAAAAATTATATGGTTCACCCAATTTTATTGTTGTTTTTTTTATTGATTTATGATTTTCTCTAGAAATGGGATTATGCCGAGAGAACTTATTTATATTCTCACACCCTATTGATGATATATAAACCCCCACAAAAGCATTCACTTTGAGTGACTGATTTTTTACTAACATCTCTACTTCTTAAGAAATTGTTACATGAATAAGAATATTTTTCTTTCAGAACTATGCAATATTAATGATAGTAGGTAGTAGTGAAGTAGGTATGGGTAAAACTGCAGAAAGAAACTGATATAATTATGTACCATTTATTTACATTGCATTTGCTTAATTGTTTACAATAAAATATGTATAGATATCTACTAAATGTGCCAGTAAAACGTAATTCAGAAATTCAGGTAGGAATTGTACTACGGTCCTAGAAGTCGTCAGTACATAAATAAAAGCTTGTGGAACAAATGCAACAAAGCATCAAATGTCTTGGAAATAGTCATTTGGCAATGTCTTGGTAGTGTTCAACCTATATATTTATAATTGCAATATATGACAGATTTGTAGGTAATGTCTGCCATAATGGAGAACATGAAATGTGTAAAAACTTCGTCTCGTTTCTGTATTATTCAATTGTAAGTCTCAGAATAGATTTGTCTATAGTCCTGGTGATCTGAACGTTTTATAATAACAATGATTATAACAAATTGATAATTTTTCGTTCACATTCAACTAACAGATTAGACAACATGAAACAAGTCGTGAAATATTTGTACCTACAATGACAATAAAATAATGTATGCCTATACATTATACATGTAATTTCTAAAAATCCACATTAAATAATGACCAATAATATTTGACATCTATTTCAATTTTCTGCTAAAAATAACAAAACAAATATTTGTTTAGTTACAGTTTTTATTCGTTCATTGTAATTACAGGTCAGGTAGATAGGGTGATATGGAATAAATAGCTAATAACGTTTTTCTTGAGGCAACTTGCCTACAGCAGATATCTAAGTTCAACCTATCCTACCTACCTATATACTGACTATTTCCAAGACATAAAATATATATAGTGTCGACTTCCGAGACATATTTAAATATGTTTGCTTATTTCATTTTCCGTGACAATCAGTTTACGAAATAGATTATCTAATTAATAATAAATATACAGTCTGTCCATAAAGTAACCCCCCCCCTGCTAACTTTTGAACGAATCAAGATAGAGAGTTTTAACAAAATACAGGGTGAATCACGTAAAATGAAGTTGATTTTGACGATAAATTCAATTCTTCAAATTCAAAGATGGCGCCACGGGTGCTGTCAACTCAATTTTTTTAAATGGCAAAGTGTGCCGTGTTACACCTCATTTAAAAGGTAATTCAATTCTCTACATTCTCGTTTTTGAAAAATGACAATCGAGTTATCCGTTCTCTAGTTACAAGCGTTTGTATTAACGATATTTAAAAATTTTGCTTTTATCAAGTCTCCTTACCTTGCTTGCCACTGTCACTGAAACGTCAATAAGGTTCGAGAAAGTAGTTTAGCGTTTAATTTAAGAGTGTTTGAAAGTTTGAAAGTGTCTACAGGTTTTTTCTTAATTTTTTAAGTTATTAGATTTGATAGATTTGATAGATTTAAGAGAAAATTTAAGAGGAGAGCAGTACTTAAGAATCATGCGGGTGGAAATTTTTCCAAAGATAAAAAGAATAGCAGACAATAACATTCAAAGTATTGTATTTCAACAAGATGGAAGGGCCCCACCTCATTTCTATGGACCTGTTACCGATTTTTTAAATAACTATTTCCCAGGCAGATGGATTAGCAGAAGGGGCCCGATAGAATGGTCGGCTCGTTCTCTGGATTTAACTCCCCTTGATTTTTTCTTATGGGGATATTTGAAGTCAAAAGTCTACAGAACTCCTCCAGTAAATATCGACGAACTACAGCAACGTCTAACACATATGTGTAGAAATATCCCTGCAGAAATTTTAGGAAATTTCAGGCCAGAATTTCAAAGTAGACTTTTTATGTGCCGAGAAGTCAATGGACAACATTTTGAATAACTTATTTAATTCTTTTATTTTTTGTTTTAATAAATATTTGTTCAAAATTTGTTGTATTAAAATATTAATTAACATTTTATTCATGGATCAGATTAGAAACAGAAATGCTTGTAACTATAGAACGGCTAACTAGATTGTCATTTTTCAAAAACGAGAAAGTAGAGAATTGAATTATCTCTTAAATGAGGTGCAACACGGCACACTTTGCCATTTAAAAAAATTGAGTTGACAGCGCTCGTGGCGCCATCTTTGAATTTGAAGAATCGAATATACCCTGGATTTATAAACTCGTCGTTCGCGCTGGCGTTGGCGTTCGCAGAGCGACCTTGGCGTTGTCGTCGTAGCAAACCAAACACGCGATTTATAAACTGTCGGTGGCGTCGGCGTTAGCGCTAGATGTTTCATTTTATTTCATGAAATAAGGTTAGGGTTCTCAACAATCATAATCATACTTATAACCTAAATTCATTTTTTTGCGTATTTCAATATGGCTTTTGAAGATAATAATGATAGAAAAATTCTGGGAATGTTGGGGATAACACTGTGTTTATATGAGTTGTATACTATTATACTCACGAGTTGTAATATGTGTAATTATGTAAGTAGTATTTTAAGAATTATTTTTCTGTATAAATTAGTTCGATCAGTTGTATAATCGTGTATTATTTAAAATAAAAGTCAAAAAGTTTACATCACTATTTATTTTGAAGATTATTTTTACTTTTCTTATCAATCAATTAAACTTACATTGGCCATCCGTGTTCATTTCGCAAGGAGAATATAAAATTATCCAGCAAACAACTAAACTAACCAAATGTCAATTTCAAAATCAAAATGATCTGTCACTTTCTTGTTTTCTTTTCTCGCAAGGGTTCCGAGCACGTGATCCTCAATATGCAATCATATTGGTTGCAACGTCACTGCTACGGATTTGCTTCGAACGCCGGGCGAACAACCGCCGCAAAAGTTGAAGTTGAGTTATCTCGAACGCCGGTGAACGCCAACTCCAACGCCAACGCCAACGACGTTTATAAACGTCTATATATTAAACACTGTTTTTAACTTTGGACGCGAACGCCGGCGCCAGCGCCAGCGTCAATGACGAGTTTATAAATCCAGGGTTATCGTCAGAATCAACTTCATTTTACGTGTTTCACCCTGTATTTTGTTAGAACTCTCTAACTCGATTTGTTCAAAAGTTAGCAGGGGGGAGGGGGGTTACTTTATGGACAGACTGTATAACTTTTAACAATAAATTCAGTTAGTTACACCATTAACCTATGAATTCCTTTAATTCACTTTGATGACATATGTTTCATTACAAGGACACAGAAGTTTTATATTATAAAAATTAGTGTATAGGTGGCTTATTATATTTATATACTTACCAATCAAGTAAATATTTATAATAATAAAAACAAGCAATTAAGTAGATTGTAATAAATTGTAAATATGTAAAACCCTAAGAGAATTTGTATAAAAGTACTTAAAATTGTCCCAGAAATCAGACCTAGTTAGGTAGATAGGGTGATATATGTATGGAATAAATAGGTACCTAATAACAATAACCTTTTTCTTGAGGCAACTTGCCTACAGCAGATATCTAAGTAAATCTAACATTAAATTACTTGCTCTGCACGTGTATATAATACCTAATAAATGCCAATATTTAGGTACCTACTGGTTGTTTCCAAGACAAAATGTATATAATGCTGACTTCCCAGACATATTTCAATATGTTTGCTTATTTTATTTTCCATATCAATCAGTTAACCTATGAATTGCTTTAATTCATTTTAATGATAACATATCTTTCAGTACAAAGGATGAAAGGAAACAGAAGTTCTATATTATAAAAATTAGTACCTACTTAGGTATTATAGGTGGGTTATTTATATTTATATATTTACCAATCAAGTAAATATTTATAATAATAAAAACAAGTCATTAAATAAATTGTCATAAATCATGAATATATAAAACCCTAAGAGAATTTGTAAAAAGTACTTAAAATTACAATTGTTCCGGAACTCATCAATGAAATAAAACATACATTGATTTCTAAGACAGTCCTGGAAGTCGTCGATAAATAAAAGTTCCAGTCTTGTCCCTGAAGTAAACAGATGTCTTTGAAATAGTCAGTTGGTCACTAAAAATGTATTGGAAGTCGTCAACTGACATATATATATATATATATATATATATATATATATATATATATATATATATATATATATGTGTGTATCTAACCAACGTTTCCAGACCACATACGTAGCACAGACAACCTTACACCACTTACAAATAAGCTAGAAGGGAGAGTATATATCACAAAAATAAACTGTATTGAAGTATAACATCTTGCGCAACAATAGAGGGCAAATTTTTTTAAATAAATATAATTTTTTAGACGTTTAGTAAACCTTCGGAGATCACACATAGAATACCCCACTTTCAGACCATCTGATATACAAACTTACACAGTACATCAACGTTACCAGACCATCCGCTGTTGCCATTTTTAAGTAGGTTTTTGTAAGTGGTTTATTCTTTCTGGCGCGAAAACGGTGGAAAGTAAGGTTGTTTAGTACCAATTATTCTATACAGGCACAAAATGATCGTTCAAGACTGTTAGTGCAATTGACTAAAAATAATGAAACAGGAAAGAATTATTTTTAATTTTTAAGAACATAATTTGCTGCTGCAAGTCATCTAACCTCAACCAACAACTTCACTGAAATTAGTTATTTTAGTTTCATTAGTTCAGTGTTTAATAATGCTTGTTTACTAAAAAATAAAAATAAAATTTTAATAAACAAACTTCTGAGAAATTATTTTTCATAAAAGTTGTAAAAAGTCGCACATAACAAGAATGTAAATCGATTTTATGCTGGGTGTAAATAAATAATTGCGAAAAATTTAGGGGGATGATTTCTCATTGAAAATTAAGGTCGGTTATCCATGTAATATTTTTCTATTGAACGCTTTCTTTTCAAAATATGGGGTGTTAAAGTAAATTTTTTTAAAGGTCTTTTTGTAATACCTATCTTTTCAACAAAACAAGGTACTAATGTGAAATCTGCTGCACTTGATACTTACGCCGGGGATAATAATTTGTATCTTTTTTATTAATTTTAAGGTACGGGATGTTATATTTTGCCATACACAACCCCTTAAATTGGTACAATTTTTTGTAATGCCTCACTGTAAGTAATATAGGGCGTTTAACCGTATTAGGCAGTGCTCCCAATTGAATATAATGAAAATGTTTTGAAAATTAATGTTGAAAGGTTTTCGGAACAGAAACATAAATTCGAATTCTAGGGTGTTAGGGCTTTTGACTTTGCAAAACAAGTTTTATTAATAACAACCTCTGGACTGCTTCATTTGAAAATTTATTTTAAGTTAATGTCATGATTTAGTTGATATCAAAATAACAGTGTTAAAATGTTTTTGTTTATTTTATTGATATTGTTTATTTACGATTAACGTAAATCCTAAAAAAGCCTAACTACATGTTTCTTATCAAGATTTAATGTATTTCTTTCATGTAAGTGTAGGGGGTCTTTAATGTAAAATGATTTGAGCCTACCCTACAAAGTTAGGGGTCATGAAATTTCAATTTATTTATTACTTTCGTTAATATATTTTGAAATTCAAATTAATATTTTAGTTTGAAATTTTGACTGATAATTAACAATTTTTAAATTGGTCCTTGGCATTTAAAAAAAGTATATTTTACTAGCACATGGTATACTGGGTGTACTTTTTTGTTCTGATTATTTTGTGCATACGCAATTGCATAATTTAAAATTTTTTTGTGGGACTTAATTTAGATATTAAAACAAAAACCTAGAGAATCTTTTTGATTCTAGTAAATCATCTATATTTTGATTAGTATGATTTTTCTTGCTGAAATTCACAAAGTAGAAAGGATATAAAAATAAATTTGTTAACGGTATTGAAACAAATAAGGAATAACCTATATTAAGGAATAGAGTTCACACAAGGCAATTGATAAATATAAAGTGGATACTGGAAGCGCATAATTGTTTTTAAAAAACACAGTTCTCATTTAGATGTTTCAAGAAATATATAGAAAACAGTCTATACACTAGTATTTCGGCTTAGGCCTTTCACAATAGAATAAATGTCTATTATTAAATATTTCCAAACCCATTTGTTATTTACGAGTACGTACCCCGATTGATCCTTCTCATCTGGTAAAGCTCGAGTTTTTAGTACCTACCTTTTCTAAGAGCGAAAGTGCAAAATCTATCTGATTACCTTTACATTTTTTATATCTATAAAATGATTGTTTTCTATAGAATGCGTGGATAATCCTGAATTTTTTACGTTATTTAGTATGGATTTTTTATGTTTTTTTACTCATGTACTTTTACTCACTTTTACTGATTGTTTCAATTTATTAACCCTTTCTTTGTTGTTTATCAAAATCCTCCCAATATTACATTTGTTGATGCTAATCGTTTTACACCCGTTTCGTTCTAATCTGCGAGCTATTTTTTCACTATAACCTGGGACGTAATTAATAGACCTATAGGTAGCTATAGGTGGAATATTATAAAACTCTCGACGAGTTAATTTCCTCCTTTTGTTTTTTATCATGTTATCTATTAGTATTTATTTACATCTGTTGTTTCTTGCAATTTGTTTGATTATATTTAATTCTATTTCGTGTTGCAAACTTGCTTGTATAATTGCGCCGGAAGTTGTTGGTATTCTATAAACCGATAATTTTGATTTATTTTCTACCTTTCTTATTGTTATATCCAAATAGTTTAATTGATTGTTTTCCATTGTAAACTGAATATCGTTAAGCAAATTTAAAAAATTGAGAAAGCCACTCAAATTTCTTTCAGTGCCAGTCCAAATACAGAAAATGTCATCTACATAGCGAGTCCAAAAATGAACATGTAATTTTAAATTATTGTCACTATTGAATAGTTTTCAAAATTTTTCATAAAAATTTTTCTGCTACCAAAGGAGAAATAGTACTACCCATGAGTAATCTGTTTTTTTGGTTGTAATATTTTCCATTGAAATAAAAATAATTTTGTTTAATGCATACCTTTATTAAACTTATTAATTCAGATTTTTCTGTGCTGTTTAATTCTGACTGATAAATTAATTTGCATAATAGTGACGTTAATTCTGGGACTGGGATTGAGGTGAATAAACTTTTAACATCGAATGAAACTAATTTAGAATTTGTATGCAAAGTTATAAATTTTTTGTTGTAAAAACTCAAAGGAGTTTTTTACAGAGTATTTGTAGTTGAAAGAAATCAATTTTGGGAGTTTGTGGCTTAGATCTTTACATAATTTATATAGGAAACTATTGGCCTTATCGGGTTACCGTCCTTATGAATTTTTGGCAAGTCATATAATACGGGAGGAGACGAGTTCATTACTCTCAATCGGTATTTATTGTCACCTAAAATAGTCTTGTTACTTCTAAATGTTGTTACTATCTCAGTTTAAACTTTAACACCCAGTATTATATTTAATTTAAAGTTTTGGACTAAGGTTTAGCTAAATTGCTTTATTTTTACGAAAGAATTATTGTTATTTTCTACATCTGCAGACCAAACACCCTGTGTATAAAAATGTCACCTATTTCTATACAACAATTTTTAAATTAGTTTTATTAAACTCGAAATATATCTGAAATAAAGAAATATGCAAAGTTTATTTAATAGACTTACCTGGTTTTATTTCAGTAATATTAAGTACACAAGTGTGAGTACTAAGTATGAATCGACTGTAATTATGGATTATTAAAAAAATATATTTCAACCTGTTTATGCCTCTATAACTATTGTGTACCTACCTTTGTGACAAATGCTTAGAATTCTTTGTAGAATTTAAATGTGTATGTATTAATGAATATGTGTATTATTTAAAATTACAGTGTGTCACAGGTAGATACAACATCCAATAAAATGGTTGCTTTCCTAGGTACAGTTATTTTATGTTCTAGTTCTGTTCTGTTTTATGTTCTTCCTCTATGACTTCCTGGTGAATCATACTGATTCACTACCAAGTGTAAATTTCTAAAATATTGCCATGAAATTTTTAACGCTGATACTTTCAGCGCTAGGTTCGTTTGATCTCACATTAATGTTACTAGAAGTTAGCAACTGTCAATAAAACACATTAAAATGGAATTAGTATCCCACATTTTTCCTGTATAAAATATGGAATTATAACTTCGCACCCTTCATACTGGACGTGCCAGATCGAAGTTAAAGGGTCACTATTTACAACGCCCTTATCTACTGTTGTCTTTTGAAACATACTTGTGGTGTATTATTTATTTTTAATTATTTAAGGACTACCCCACTGACTTCTACAAATGATTAGATAAAACTAAAAAGCCACTGATAAATTTCAAGAAAGTCAATTTATTTATTAAATAATGTGGAAAATACAGGGATGCTGTGTTTTTTCTTTTGAATAAACCATGACAGTTCTTCTGATGCTACACAAATTTTTCACAATTTTATCAATTCTTCTTGTTTACTGTTAATGGATTACTTCAGTTTTTGTTTTTGGGGGACAAATTTTGGAATTAAATTTGACTATAATTAATAAATTGCCTGTTTTTGCATACTTTATCAGGCTTTGTCAAAAAAAAATCACTAATAACTTCAATTCAAGTGATACCCTGTAGCTTGTAATCTTCTGTATAAATGATTACAAAAATATAAGTGTTCCACTTTAAAATATATCACCCATCAATATTGGTCTGGTAAAGTATGTGCAATATATTAAAATTGGTTTGTATGTCTGGTCGTATTTTAAAATGACTATAGAAATAACATTTAGAAGCCACGCTAAATTAAAAAACCGCACCAGATGTTTTAACTGCAGGTAGAAATGATGAAGCAAGTACCTCCAAATCCACATTCAGCACGGTTGCCAAATCTCTGGTCTGACAGAGTTGGTTTCCTATCACTCCATATACTGTATAAATGTGATGCCGCATGAGCGCTACCTAGCCACTGAACGTCTGAACTAAATCTGTATAAAGATACCAATTCGACCGACTTTTCACACCACTACAAAATTTTCTGTGGAGTGTCCCACCACCCCTGTGAACATTAATACATGGTTTAACGTTACCAGACCATTTGCCTGGTCTGGTAACGTCGATTTTGGTCTGGTAACGTATGCGGCATATATCAAATGTGGTCTGTATCAGCGGCGTAATAAATATAATATAATAAATATATATATATATATATATATACAAGGTGTCCACCTAGTGCGCGTAAGTCCAATATCTGGGTTAATAAAAGAGATAACTTAATTTTTTTTTCTACAGGGTTGTCTAATATCCCGAGCTGCACAAAATGTAAATATATTTACATATTCAGGGTGTTCAGTTTTTCCTGGACAGGTACCAACTTCGTTTTTCTAAATGGAAATATATATTTTTTATTGCTTTTTCGAACTAAACCCTTGATTTTAGTAGGACTTTCATCAGCCTTCCCTATACCTAACTTAAACTGTTTTTGAAATATTGACGGGTGAATATTGACATTTTTGCAACTTTGACACCCTATAAAATCTAAACGGTTTGAGATCAAGCAAAACGGTTTGCACATTCCTATCTTAACTTTTTATAAGCTATCGTTTGATACTAATTTCAAATGTATCCAGGAATTAACAATTTTTCGAAAATTTTGAAAATTTTTAATTCTTGGATAAATTTGAAATTAGTATCAAACGATAGCTTATAAAAAGTTAATATAGGAATGTGCAAACCGTTTTGCTTGATCTCAAACCGTTTAGATTTTACAGGGTGTCAAAGTTGCAAAAATGTCAATATTCACCAGTCAATATTTCAAAAACAGTTTAAGTTAGGTATAGGGAAGGCTGATGAATGTCCTACTGAAATCAAGGGTTTAGTTCGAAAAAGCAATAAAAAATATATATTTCCATTTAGAAAAACGAAGTTGGTACCTGTCCAGAAAAAACTGAACACCCTGAATATGTAAATATATTTTCATTTTGTGCAGCTCGGGATATTAGACAACCCTGTAGAAAAAAAAATTAAGTTTTCTCTTTTATTAACCCAGATATTGGACTTACGCGCACTAGGTGGACACCCTGTATATATAGTGTAAATATTCTACGACTGTCTGAGTTAAGAAACAAAAATTCTAATACTGGACGGGGAAACAGTCATGAAAAAGTTATACACTTTTTATTTTTCAAGCTTTCGAAACTTTATTTGTTTCTTCATCAGGAAAATCTACAAGTAGATATTACAATTAATACAACAAATTCAAAAATTAAAACACAGTACTTACTAATTTGAGATTGAATTCGAAGTTAGCAAACATGAGTGGTGTAATACCATGGTTCACAATAATAAAACATTGATTAAAAACAGACCAGTTAAGATCAAACAAAAATTCACTTGTTACATCTATGTTAAGGTAATTTGTTAAAAACTAGAAGAGAACTAAATCAGACAAATTGAAAGAAACGTCTATCATTGATGCGAATAGCTGTATTATAAAAACAACATGAAAAGAACTTCAAGCGTCGAAAAAAACAAGGAAAAACATTTATTAAAACTACTAGTAAAACATTTTGTTAAGTTAGGAGTCACTGTACAAGGTGTTATTCAGATTCCTGTCCCTATTATTATTAAAGTAATGGTGTAATAAAAATGTATAAATAACACTAAGACCATCAATATCCGTCATTGCATTCATTGCCTCCCTTGAGATATGACACATTTCCAAAAATTTGCGTTTTTTATGATTGGTTTCACAATCTAGTATGGTCACCTCGTCGTAACTAATGTTATGACCTTCCGATAAACAATGTTCGGACAGCATACACGTGTGTTTGTTATTTCTTACGTCACTTTTGTGTGACGTAATTCTGTCCTTCAGTCTACGACAAGTCTGTCCAATATATTTCGAATCACAATCCATGCACGGGATGCAATATATAATAGTGTTATAGCATAATAGTGTTTATTTTTCATTACCCCATCTGGGTAGAATTTCACATAAAATTAAAAAAATATTTTCTGGATTTGACGATGTCAAATTGGCATTTAGGAATCAGGTTACCATTAAAAATTTATTTTCAAAACTCAAAGATGAGGACCCCAAAATGCATAAATCTAGTGTGATATATTGCACATATATTGTAAATATAATTCACAACACGGTATACGAACACAAACTCGCAGTCAGAAAATCCGACCCTTCCTCAGCCCTAGCCAAACACCATATACAAACAGGACATAACATAAATTTTGACAAAGCCAAGACCATAGCCCCCATTTCCAACCTTAAATCCAGAATCATCCGTGAAGCCATTAAGATCGAGAAGCGCCCCAATTGTCTAAACAAAAGGGATGACGGTCTTCGACTTCCGGCAACATGGAAACCTTTGGTATCCAGCTTACAAACACACCTCCAACATCCCTCCGATATCTCCAACAACCCAGCAACAGTCACACGTGACCAACTTTCACAATCCACTAGTCACAGCGCAGGACTTTCCTCTTCCCCCACCCCGCCTACCACTACAATAAATACCGCACCCCGACGCAGCAGTAGACAGATCTCTCTGAAGAGTAGGCAGATTGAGGCTTCAGAGAAGATCGGTGGTGAGATCTGGGCAGTAGGCACATTGAGGCCCCGGAATCGAACCACAGCATCCTAATCCTTTCCCTTTCTCTGAAGAGTAGGCAGATTGAGGCTTTAGAGAATTCCACTATTAATATTTCATCTCTTGAAAATGGCTCCAAAACGGGAGCCGAAACGTCGAGACACTAATCATCTCCAACGCGGTTCAACCCGAAAACCTAGTTTCTCTCATATATATATTTATATATATATATATATATATATATATATATATATATATATACTTATAATAGGTATGTTGTTGAGCCCGCGAGACGGACGGGTCTCTGTTGCACCCGGGCTTAATTACAGAGTTAAAGGTGTATATACTGTGACCATTAACCCTTCTTTTAACTATAAATCAGGGCATTATTAGAGGGGTAACTTAGTTGCTTAATTTAAAATTTTATGTAATAACAGGACGTTGTAAAGCCCAAAGATATAAACGTTAGTTTGTGTAGCCCGAGTATATATTTTTATAAGTCTTACGGTTCTTATGTAGCCCGGCAGTGTTGCCATATTTTTGTGCTCGTTTAAATACCATTATCGATATTAACTTGACCTGAAAAGCAAATTGATGAATTGATAAAAATTGTATCTGTCTGTGGAAGATGCTCAAGGAGGCAAGTGATGTGTTTTTCTGATTAAATCTTTGTAAGTCGAGGTAAGAAGCTTGTAAACTTTGCAAAGGGAAAAGTTAAATTATTTTTCTTTTGTGTCTTTTACATAATAGCTGTATAGCTGTCAATGTGATGTCAAAATGATTTTTCCATATGTGTATTTTAATATACTGGATGTCACAAAATACTGGCTTATGCATATAACTTTTTTATTTCGCGACTTGTCAACGCAAATGATTCCGTGTTTTTTTAAATAGAGTAGGTACCCGTAATATTCTTGGACATTTCAATTCAGGATTTTAACAAACTTACATAAAATTTAAACTCGTGTAATAGTTATTTATAATCCCGAAAATCACAAAAGGATAGTAGTATTAAAAAACGAGATAATACCAACACATGGAGCACTAACGAACCAATATTTTTATGTAGGTACCAAATATTTGAAATAAAATTTGTACAATATTTAGGTATTTCATATTTTTCAAAAATCACTAATTGTATTTTCTCTTAATGGAAGAACAAATGTAAATAGGTATTTAATTATCTCCCTTAGAACTTCTCAAGAATCTAATTGTAATTTAACAATCGATTCTTGACATTGTATTTTCTTTAAGTTGAAGTCTTTAATTCTTTCATTCTTCTTGTCTTATATGCTTAGAGCCGAAAATCATAATTTTAACTGGAGTAACTGAAATACGGAATTAAATATAAATCTACGTAATTTTTGACTAATCTCCGCTTTTCACTGAGCCCGCATCAAAATTAGATCGCATCTAACTTATCTCTATGACTTCTTTTTTCTTATTAATTCTGCACGCCCAGTGTTAGGTAAGTACCTATAATATCTATTATAATAATATTTCTGAACTAGTTGTGGCTCTGTTATGTTAATAAAAATAACATAACATTCAATACAAGACATTGGCGATATAAAACACTAAATTGCACTAAATCTTCTTTAAGGCTACATAGAAAATACTCAAGTAAAATTACATTCAGACAGATGATATTCTTTACGCATACTGAATTTTTAAGTAAATTGTAAACTGAGAATGCACTGTCAATTTTCAAGAATCATTTAACTAGTAATAAGTTACATGCGTTAGCAGTACGTACATAAATATAAAATACTTCTAAAACTTAAATAAGTTGTTCTGTAAAATGTTATTAATGAGTATTGTAAAATGGAAAAACAGAAAAAGGCGTATCCTAGATTTCCAGCTGGAAAACTATTTTTTTTCCTAGATATATTGATAAGTTATAGTAGGCAAACATTATTTGTCACTAGGGCACTTCCTTCGAAATTTAAAGTAGGTACCTACGACATATCTTTCATAACTACTACGCGGTTGCTACAATAATATAATTAAAAAATATTTGATATTTTTAAAATGGTTTATCAGCAACAAAACACATGCCTCAGATTAAACATTTAAACAAAAAAATAGAGAAAATAAGCAATGCTCATTCTATATGCCTTCTATTTTGTGTGAGCGGACTTATTTTATGTCCGCTCCTTGATAACAGTTTCCAAGTTATTAATAGAAATTCTATAAATCCAAAAAAATTGTATGCTTCCTTATTTAATTAATTCCAAGTAAGCCATGTTAAAGAAAAGCAGTCCATATTTCATGTATATTAAAACGCGTCGATTCTGTCTCGCTCTAAATTCCGTCGCCGAATCCACAAAGTTTCAAAGCTCTCTCCTTTGAGAGGGGATCAACGATCTCCGCGGGCGACCGTCGCCCCCGGCCTTTTTCCAATGCGTAAGGGTATTTTCGTCCCGTTTCTTACGCGTTTTCCCAATTTAAACGCCTTTTCAAAAAACCTCTGCAAAATTTTCGTCGATCGCCGTTCGACGAGAGAGATGCGGCTAGCACCGGCGTTTGTCCTCGCTCCTAATGGCCCCGTCACGCCCGCCGAAATTCCGACTTTTCGCGGAACCCCCTCGCCTCGCCCCTGATCTAATTTTTACGGCTTCGAGAAGGGCTTCACGCGAAAGTTCAGTCCTTTCTCTAATCCTTTGAGATTTTTTTTCGAGACCGTACTTGGACTCCATCTACGTCTATTTCGTCTTCGAAAATCTCGAGTCGCATCCGTCCCAACTTTTTTCTCATTTTATATGCCGATGTGAGATTGCACTAACACGACAAGCACCTCCCACGAAAACTGTCAAATTAATTAAACTTCAGATAGGTTATTTTCATTATTTTCCTATGAGAAATATTGCTAACGGAATCGATAGTACCTACTGACTGCCAAACTTCTGATTACCAAAATACTGAAGCGAAATGCTTTTCCAATTGGAAAATCGGTAAAAATAATTTTTTTAGGATAATACGTACAGTTTACATACTTAAACATCTCAAAGTAAATTTCTGACAACAGTCTCAGTAGCGCAATGGGATATTTGCAGGATTCCAAAAATCATAATGCTGATTTCGCGAGTTCGAGTCACGCTGGAGGCTAACTTCTTTTTCCCTTTTTAATTCCAATTATTTATAGTATTAGTTTGGAATTAATTCCTTAATTTTGGCAGTCTGTAAAATTCATCATTTTAGCTTAAAAAAGTAAATACCTACAATATTAATTTGCTGCTACAATTATGACAGCAATATATATTTGGTAATGTTGATAAAATTGATAAAAATGTTTACTGAAAAATAAATTCTACTTTCAGCACTTCAAAAATTATGATGTTTTACCATCAAGAACAGAGTACCCTTACAATTCTTAAAATTATTGAGAAAAGTTTAGTATAATTACATCATCATTCTAGATACAAAATTTCTTAATATGTATTTTCTTAAAAATAATATTATTCTAGATGATTTTGTCACCCGAAGGGTGACCCCAGGTCGCAGGCCAGGACCCCCGGCAGAGCTAGAAATCAGCGATTTTCTCCCATTTCTAGTTGAAATGAGAACTAAAATCGCGACAGCGATTTTCTCCTATTTCTAGTTTATTTTAATAAAATACCAATAAGATGTAGATTTCTTAGACGTAGTGTGAACTGTTGAATCTAAATTTACAAAAAATAGATTATTCAACCGACAACTCTCACTATTGGTTCGAAGTAATCCTCATTTTATTAGGAAACGAAATTTCCAGGCCAGTTGACAAATAATGTGTTTTGTGCAGCAAGAAACACTTCCATTGTTACCTGAAATTTTATTAAAGTAGTTTAACTGGTTAGATATGTGCTAGCACATCATAATTGAAACACCCTGTAGTTCAGCCCTTGGCATTAACGCCAGCCCCATGAGTTCCTCTGGACCTGACTCAGCACATGAACCCGAAATATTGTTTATAAATAATGACACACTTCGATATTGGAATATGATTATGATTATTTTTTAAAGCATTCATAATATAGAGACGAGTTGGTGTTCAGTTCAACTATTAAAAGATTTATTCTATACAGAGAGTTATTTTATTTCCGAGTAAAATACAAGTATCTAACATATGGGAGTATCTTACAAATTTTATAATTTTCTTCGTTTTTCAAAATCATCTCCAACAGTAATTTTCATTTTAAGTGAAAACTATTTAGACATATTAAAAAAATTTTAAATCCAATACATTAAATATTTGTCAAATAATGAGCAATCCAAACTATAATATCAATTTAACGTGGCACCATCACATAAAACAGAACTTTTAACAGAAAATTTTGAAAATCAACGGGTAGCAAATAGGGATCTTTTTCATTGGTCACCAAGATCACGAGATGTTGCACACCTTGATTTTTTTTTATAAAAGTCTGCGCGTAGCCTTTCAGTCTGTATCACCGGAGAAAATGCAAAAGTGATGCTATACATCGCAGATGCGAAAGTGGTTTACGAGTGAATGGTGGTGTTTGAACAATTATTATTGTAATACTTAAAATAAATTCACAAAAACTGTTTTTTCTTTAACATGGCCCACTTAGAATTAATTAAAAAATTAATTAGGTAGGGAACTGAATACAAACCACCCATATTTTTGGGAGTAGAATTCATTAAAATAAAAAAAAAATTGTTGTTTCCATTTAAAAAATTGTTGTTTCCATTTAAAAAATTGAAGATATTTATTTTTTTTAGTTGGATATTTCCTTTGTCACTGTACTCACCCTGTATACACTTAATATTTTTAAATTGCCCATTAATTACCTACCGCCTTCCTTATAACGCCCACAATCAAATACTTTTAATTTAATTGATGGCTAATTCAATGATAAATTTTCTTTGTAAGTGGGCATCTGTAAATTTTTTCTTAAAAAAATTAATATCTTGAAAACTACATTTTAGGAATACACAAAAGGGCCCTAAAATTGTATGTAGAATCCAAATATGGAGAAATATACAGGGTGTTCCATTTAAATCAAGCAAGATGTTATCTACTTCCGGTGCAACCGGAAGTCACAAAACTGTCAAAATATTTTGTTTGTCGAGAACACCCTGGATTTACTACAAGTACAAAGTTTTTTAAAAATCGTCTCAGTAGTTTCTGAGACACCTATGGATCGTGTTATCTCCTGGCTGGACACACTGTATGTATGGTTAATCAAATACACTTTTAGAAAAACATTTTATGCTCTATACACGTATGACATCAGATTTTTCCTGCCACGTTTCGTCCTTTTAATATTATTAACTTTAAATTTTTAAATACTACGACCTGATTCTTTTATTTGATATTCGAAAAACACTTTAGAATAAAAAATTGACTGGTAAGTCACACTTGGCTATTCTTTTGCTTATGCTTTTGCTATTCTTTTCTGTTTTGCTCACTTAAGCCAATTTCGTTAATATTAAATTTATCTGGAAGTATCAATTGTCGCATTAATCTGTTTTCTTCATCATACAAGTATATAATATATTTTGGGCGTAAAACTGAAGCCGAACTACCCCCCAAGGGTAGCAACCATCGATGAAATTGCAAGTTGATGATTGCCATTCTTATAGCACCGATATTAAATTTAAAATTTTTATTTTAATTTTAAAGGGATTTTTTTTTAAATTTTCGTCAGTCGAAAGTCAACATGTTAATGTAAATTATTTATGGTAATATTTTGATCTGTATATATTAATATCTATTTATTTAAGTAAAGTCAAATAAAAATTTACAAAAATACAACTTATTTGAAATTGGTTTTTGTAAAATGTGCAGAGATATTTCCATTAGGTAGGTATAAGTGTTCCGATATTTTTTTGCTACAGTATAAGAGACTTACAATTATCTGCTCCAAATTGCAAAGACATTGCTTGCCTGTTAAATATAAAAATAAGTAATTATAAATTCTACAAGAGAATTTTGGATCCGAGAAAATTACTTACAATTAAAATAATAGTATATATACGAGTCTATAATATAATAAACATTAGTAAAAGCACGTATGTGAATTCTCTAAAATTATCAGTACTAACTACACGTTGAAAAGCCCACTGTCCCCGTGATCGAAACGGCGGTGTTGCCAGATTTCGGGCTAAACAAAGACATGTTCATTGGTGGGCTACACAAGACTTATACTGTATATAAGGTATACAAAACAGCGCCACCTACAGTGAGTTTATATGAACTTCCTGGCGTATGTCCAACTCATAAACACTACTTTGTGAAGCCCTCCGTAAAATTCGTGTACAGCCTTACTAGCACTATATAAGCCTAGTAATGACCAAATACACCTGGATACGCTGTTGAGCCCGAAATCGGGCTACACAGCGTATTTGCGGGCTACACAAGGACCTGTCAGTATCTTCGACGGGCTCATCAATGACCGTATATACCTCTATATATATATATATATATATATATATATATATACAGTGTGTGTGAGTTTGCATTTGCATACCTATAATTTTTTGTATTGCTATTTAACATTTTTAAGAAAAAATAAAAATGATGTCATATTCAGAATTTGATAGGATTTCAAATTATGAAATGAAATACAGGGTGTTCCATTTAAAAAAATCACCGTACATGTCGCGGCTCCATTGTTTTTTTAATGAGAGCGTTTTCAACTACAGGGTTGAAGAAGAGAGCACAAAAGATCACTTAGAAGTACTTTTCGAAAAATTTTAATATCTTGACATTTATGAAGCTACTGAGTGTGTAATGCAAACTCACACACACTGTATAAAGATATATATGACTTTAATAATTATAAGTTGTTTATTTCCAAGACATCTAGGTAACGACAACATATTTATTCAACAGTTTACTAGTGAAATAATCATTCTGAATTAATATATAAGTATCAAAATTCCTGTATACAAGTGATTTCTCTTCATCTCTTCTAGAAATTAACATTGTACATGTGTTCATATTTATGTTGTTATTTTTGCAAGCAAATAATGCATGTTTGAAAATTATACAAATTTGATTTTATGAATATATAAATTACTATTTAAGTCTTTTTCAAGATTTGAATCTAATAAACAACTGATATTTTATACTCACGTTTCGAAATTCAATGGTAGCCCTAAATCTTGTAGTCTGGATTATAGTCAAATTAAGCCCAAACCATTTATGTATACTTTTCGTGACTTAAGAAACCTTAACCAGGAGAATCTGTTAAATGATTTTTTTGATCTTCCCGCTGCGAATATTTTTTATTTATATAATATTAACGATAAAGTCAGTTTGCTTAACAATTTTATTATTAACGTTTTTGATAAGCACGCTCCAGTAAAAACAGTATTTATAAGCAAAAAGAAATCACCATGGCTCACTGATACAGTAAGACTGATGATAAAGTTAAAAAAGAAGGCATTACTTAGATATAAAAAGTCTAAACTACCAGCACAATGGGAGTATTATAAACAGATTCGCAATGAAACAAACTATGCTATCATTAGAGAGAAAAAAGCTTACCTTGAATATTCTATAAAATTAAAAAGTAGTAAAAAATTATGGCATGATTTATAAAGCATGAATGTGTATAGCGGTAAAAGTGTTCAACGTATTCCTGATACAATCGGTGAAGCTAATATAATTAATAAGTATTTTGTAAACTCTAGTAAAAGTGATTTTGTTGTTAGAAATGAAACTATTAACTATTACAATGAAAATATTAGATCTGTCACTGAGACGTTCTCTTTTAGGATGGCTACAGAAAATGATATATGGTTGGCAATAAAATCTATAAAATCCAGTGCCGTAGGTGTTGATGAAATTGGAATCAGTTTAATTTTGAATCTATGCCCCCATATATTGCCCTTATTAACACATATTGTTAACTACTGCTTTGAACATGATGTATATCCTTCATTGTGGAAATTTTCAACAATAATACCGTTACCAAAGACAACTAATGTATCAGATGTAGCAGATCTCAGACCAATTAGTATCTTACCAACTATGTCTAAAATAATCGAATTAATTATGAAAAAACAAATTAGTGAACATGTTGCTTTAAACAATATATTACCACGTAAGCAATCAGGTTTCAGAAAGGGTTTCAGCACAACAAGTGCCTTGTTGGATGTGGTAGACGATATTGTTCAATCAGTTGATAAGAATGAGCTCACGGTCTTAGTTCTACTGGACTATAGTAAGGCGTTTGATCATATCAATCATGAGCTGCTTCTAGCAATCTTGCATTACTTTGGTTTTGGTTCCAAATCTGTTCAACTAATGAGACAATATATGATAGACAGACATCAAAGAGTACATATTAACAATCAAAACTCTGACATGTTACCAATAGAGCAAGGTGTTCCACAGGGGTCAATACTTGGTCCTCTTTTATTCACTTTGTATACAGCCGAGTTTCAAAATGTACTTAAAACTTGTAACGTTCATTTCTATGCTGACGATACTCAGTTGTATCATTCTTTCAAGGAGACTAATGTAGAATACGTTTGTGGATTAATTAATCAGGATATTTCATCTCTTATAGAAACGTCCAATTCATTTTGTTTATCTATAAACGCAACAAAGTCCAAGGTTATGTTATTTGGTAGAGAAAAAGCGAGAAACAGATGTAAGGATAAGATTAATATCACCATCAATAACAATCCTCTTGACCTAACGCATGTTTCAAAAAACCTTGGACTATATATTGATTCTGGTTTGAAATTTACAGAACATGTCAATCATATTATTAGGAAATCTTTTGGAAATTTAATAGTCACCTCCTTATTTGTATGAAAAAATAACTTACAGGACAGATGTACATAACTTAAATATTAGATTCAAGAGCACTATTACAGTTCCTAAACATAAAACTTCCATATTTCGTTCTGGATTTTCATATTGTATAGCATCTTTTTATAATGCCATTCCTAGTGTTCTCAAGGATCTGCCAAGCCAAAAATTTAAAAATCAGTTAAAAAAAATTCTTTCTGCAATAAATATTTAGCAAGTGTTACATGTCTTCCTTTTTCTTTTTCTTATTGTTCCTTCAATGTTTTGATTCCAGTCATATATTTATATTTTGTTGGCGTTACCGTTACATGATTATTTTGTTCTTTCTCGTTGTGGGTTGAGTGGAAGTGCAGGGGTTTTTTTCTTAAAAACACTGAACTCTGCCCTTTATAACATAACTCTATTAACTGTAAATGTATTTCTTTAGAAAAATGGTTGTAATAAAGCATTTATTATTATTATTATTATTATTATTAAATAAAAAAGAACTAAACATTCAATACCTACCTATACTATATCTAATACAATCATAGTGATACGTTTTTTACATGACGTTCAGTTTACGTGAAGTGACGTTCAAACGTTTTTAACCGGCGTCCTAATACTAATTGATAATCGGATGTAGAATAAAGGTAGGTATACTTGTACAGGGTTAGTCACTATAATCTGACATTGTGATTTTATTATTGAAGTTACAAAAAAGTTTTTTATACAAAAGTATTTTTTAAAATACTGCATTAGAAAAAACAATTAAATAACGGAAATCACTAAATTAAAGAAAAAATACACCCTACATATTGGTGCATAGGTACTTAGCTTCGTTAAATTTTTCTATTTTCAAAAATATATAATATGTTACCGTTTGATTCAGGACTTTTCCACATGTCAGTTTAAAACTATTTTTGAAAAAACAGGAGGGAAATTCATGTCTGACAGATCGCAGTGGCTATGGACGAGGCACGCGAAACAAATAAATGACTGACAGAAGTTTATTTATCACATTAATTTATTTCCAATAACAAACTATTTTAACAAAGAAATAATGTTTAGTGAGAACGAAAAATTTGAAGTTATCCGTTTATTTTACCAGAATAATAATAATAATGTGAATGCAGCGCATTCCATCCTGGGTTTCCAATTCCATCTCGAGCTGCATTTTACGACATTGAGCGACGCTTTAGAGAAACAAAATCTCTTGGGAGACAGAAAAGAAGAATTATTCCAAATGAAGAATTACTAAATATATTTCTATATTTTCAAGGTAAGCAAATATTCATTCGAGGTTTACCATAGTAAATTCAAATATTAAATTATTGTAGAGAGGCCACAATAATAAAATTATTAGAACGTTAACATAAATATAAATACCACCCTTTATAAAATGATGCCGGTCCAAAAACTCACTCAAAATCAAAAAATTCAGCGATTGAGTACTGCAGACAAATGCTGCTATTGAAAAATGGTGACGCAAACTTTTTTGAAAAGATTTTATGGACTGATCCGGCGACTTTTACAACAGCTGGCTTTTATAATAGAAAAAATACTCATACCTGGTCAAATGAAAATCCTCACTGTAACGGGGAAATTCCACGTCAGGGACGCACATCGTTTAATGTTTGGTGCGGTATAGGTATTAAGAAATAAAATCGTTGGCCCACTATTTTATGAAGGTGCTTTGACTGGGGAAAGATACCTACATTTTTTTGAAAATCAAATAGAAAACAAATCGATTGACTATACCAATTTAATTTGGCGGGCGGAGCGCCTCCGCATAAAACCAGAGAAGTACGAAATGATTTAAATAATAGGTTTGATTTGTGAATTGGTAATGGATGAAATACTCAATGGCCTCCAAATAGCCCGGACCTTACACCCTTGGACAGTTTTCGGTGGGGTTATTTAAAAAACGAAGTTTATAAGGAAACTAGTATGCAATGTATACAAAATTTAAGTGAATTTAATTCCCATTTTATACTAAATGCAGTTTTGAAAATTAAGGAGGATTATACGAAGTGCATCAGTAATAATGGCGGTCACATTGAGCATCTGTGACCATTTGTGTTTTAGTTGGTTTTTATTAATTAGGGATTAAAATTCTGTTAAAGTTGACTTGTTAAAGTTAAGAATGATTTTTATTATTCTTGTAAAATAAATGGATAACTTCAAATTTTTTGTTCTTATTAAACATTATTTCTTTGTTAAAATAGTTTGTTATTGGAAATAAATGAATGATGATAAATAAACTTCTGATGGGAATAAGTTGTAATTAATATAAAGCAGGTTATTAGTGATTGTGTGTGGTGAATTATTTTGTAAAATACGAAAATTATCTAGTCTTACCAATTCAATAAAAATGTACAAACTGAGCATAATGCTATTACTGAAGAGGTAGTTACGAAGATATGTAAAGTGTAAACAGCAGTCACAGAGATGATAGGCTGACAGGCAAACAAATAGATGAAAGATTTAGTAAAATAGAACCATCAATAAAATATATAGTAAATGAGGTTAAATCAAATTCCGAAAAGATAATATCCTTCGAACATAAAATTGCTGAACTTGAACGGTGTAACAAACAGAATAATGTAATCATTTATGGAGTGCCAGAAAATGAAATTGGAAATTTTAGAAGATACAAAAGATAAAGTACTTAATTCGTTTATTTCAAAATAAGCTTAATGTAAGTTTTGCAGCAACTGAAATTGTAAAGTGCTACAGTATTAGAAAACCTAAACAAGCAAAGCCAAGACCAATTTTGATAAGTTTTTTATCGTTAAAAACCAAAAAAAATATCTACAAAAATAAAAAGTTGCTTAAGAAAACTGGCTTTTCAATAAAGGAGGATTTGACTCGAGGGGTAAATCACTAAAAAAAATTGTACACTGAAATTCCCCTTGCAGGGAAAAATCCCTGAAATTCCCCAAAAATTCTCTGAAATACCCCCAAACGTTTGAAATTCCCTGGATATACTAAATTGTCAGCAATTCCCCGCAATTCTCCAAAATCGTACGCAATTCCCCGAAATTCTCCAAAATACCCCGCAATTCCTTATAGCGTTTTGAAATTCCCAACAAAATAGTTACCCATTATTATGTGCTACTGAAAGAGATACAAATTAAGTTTTTGTAACATTTATTTATGCCATATGAAAAACAACAAAATTCACATTTACCATAGTATATTTATTTATACTGTGTATATACCAATGACAAAACATAAAACGTTCTTTGGTAAAAAATAATACTAAACTAAGGTAAAAATATATTCATTCATACAAAAACTGTCTCAAAAATATAATATAAAATATAGAACCCATCACAAAACATTTTTAAGATGTACCCTATAATCCTGCCAAGAAAACATGTTTTGGTAATTTAAGAAGTATAATGAAATCTAGCAAAAATATAACGTAAAATATTACTAATGTCTAAGGATTAGGTATAACCTCAGGTCGGGCCTCAGATATAACAAAATACGAGAATGAAGAAAACATTTTTTGTAATATTTTAATGGATAAATTACAAATTTAAAACAAAATAATAAAATAACAAAAACATTTAACAAGTATTTTCTTGTATACAGTCAGTCTTTTCTTTTAGGACAGTCTTTAGCCTTTAGGTCAGTCTTTTCTTTTAGGAGTTGAGGGTACATCTTAACAATAAAGTAAATGTAAGATGTTCCTTTAAAAGGTATTACAGCATTACATAAGTTTCAAAAACAAAAGTATTTAAAAAGTATTTTCTTTTATTTCAGTTAAGATAGATAGGTACAGTTTGAGTAAGAATAAAATAAACTTAAGATATATTCTTTTAAAAGACAACACCATATAGTATAACAAATTTATAAATTGTTTGTTGCGAGGTTTTGTAGAAGTAAGTAAGTAAGTAATCTTTATTTAGCATAACCAGCTAATACAAAAACTAACCAAAATGTTATAAAATAAAACAATCTTCATACATACATTCAAAAATGTTTTTCTGAGTTTATACATTAAAATCATTTCTATTGTAACTTATAAACCATAATGTTCAATACACAATATATACACATACAACTTACTAAACAAACAAGACGAACAAACACACAAACAAACTTACAGACACCAATGCTATAGAAAAGTATTGACAACATAATAACTCAACAACCTTCTAAAGTTATTATAGTTTTTACAATATTTTATTTCATTTGGAATTGAGTTATACATATTTAAACCCCTATGAAAGATTGTTTTACTCAGTAACTTTGTCTTTGTTCCCTCTATAAAAAAGCTATTCCCTTGCCGTGTACATGTACATTGTTTACATACTTTATCTTATTCGTTAAGTATGGAGCAGTCATCCCGTTCTCAATCTTGTATACAAAATCTAATGTTTTAAACACTATTCTTTGTTTAACATTCATAAATTTCAGGACATCTAACATGGTTTTAATAGGTGTATATCTGTTGCACTTTAGGATGATCCTCATTGCTTTGTTTTGTAACTTTTGCAGGTTCTCAATTTCATTTTGATTAAAGTTAAACAAAATAGTGGAACAATTCAATGTGCGGACTTACAATAGATCTATATAGCAAAATTCTTGTTTGAATAGAAAAATTATGACCAATCCTTCTCATGAAATTTACTTTTTTTGACGTTTTATTCAGAACATAATCACAATGCTTTTTAAACAGTAAATTTTCGTCAATAATAATTCCCAAATACTTCATATCTTGAACTTGTTCGATTTTATGATTTTTTATGTGTACATAAAATTTATCTGACTTTGTCCTAGACAATTCATGTTTTTTACCTATTAACATACATTTAGTTTTGCTCAAATTTAGACATAAACTATTATTATTTAACCATTTATCTAATAATTCTAATTCATTATTGACAGTGGAGAACATCTCCTCAAGATTAGTACCACTCAAATATATTATAGTATCATCTGCAAACATAGAAATTTTACAATTTTTTACACATCATTTACACATATCATTTATATACAGCACAAAAAGCACCGGACCAAGGATGGTTCCTTGAGGGACTCCATATATCGTTTCAATTTTGCCTGATATTTTGTTATTATATTTAACTTTTTGGGCTCTATTACCTAGATAACTCTTGAACCGTAATGTAACCGTAATAATGTATTTCAAAACATTATTTTGTAATCCTATCTTTTCCAGCTTATGCATCAATATATCTCTGTTCACTGTCTCAAACGCCCTTTTAAAGTCCAAGAAAACTACTAATACATTTTTCTTTTCCTCAAAACATTTGAACCAATCATCACACAAATTCACAATGGCAGATTCACATGAATAGTTTTTTCAAAAACCTGACTGATTATCCACTATTATTTCATTAATGTCACAAAAATTCAATAGTTGATCCTTCACTTCCTTTTCCAGAATTTTTTCAAAAATTGTAACTGTATTTATTGGTCTATGTTCTTCACTTTTTACAGTATTAATAACTTTAGGAACCGGAATCACAGTGGATATCCTCCAGCTATCAGGAAAGTTCCCGTAATTTAAAGAAGTATTTACTACATCCAAAAAACGATCTCCTATTACCTCAAATGCATCTTTGATAACTTTAGTTGAAATTAAATATTCACTGTCAATAACTTCTTTTAGAGTATAAATATTTTTTCTCAATTTATCCATAGATACTAAACCAAAAGTTTCAAAAATCCTTAAGTTTCTATTTAAAGTTGCTGGAACATCTATATTTTGTCCTTTATTAATTGTTGAAATTATAGTATCTATACTGACTTTAAAATACTTATTAAATTTATCACAAATACTACTTTGTTTAGTTTCTAACACTCCTTCAAATTCTATTTTGTCACATATTTGACTTCTTTTTTCAGGTAAAAGTTTCTTTAGTTGCTTCCATAACTCAGCACCTTTCTTATTTGCTATAGAATTTTTATAGAACTTTTCTTTTTTATCTCTTTTCAATCGAGTCATATAATTTCTGGTTAGCTTATATTGTTCCCAATCATTTTCGTTCTTAGTTATCACAGCTCTTTTGTATTGTCTGTTTCTTATCCTGATATTTTCAATAATGTCATTATCCATCCATTCAATATTGTTACTTTCGTATATTTTTGTTTCCTTAATCGGGCAAATTTCATCCATTGCATCAACCATGTCATTTACAAGCCTCTCTACTAAAATATTCACATCTGTTATATCACTATTCCATGTTTTTACTCTTATTCTACTTTGTAAATCTTCCGACTTGTAGTGCTTTGTCAATCTATTTTTTTTTTAACAACATATCCTTCTGTAAGCCCCCGTGTTTCGCCCATACTCATGTCTATTTTTAAAATGTTATGATCACTTATTTTAGGAGTTAGCCAATTTTCATGTTTCAATTCTTTATCATTGGTAATTATATAATCTATTAACGTAGCACTTGTTTTTGTAATCCTGGTTGGGGAACTTACTATCTGATAAAAACCAGTTTGAAATATTATATCTTTAATTTTTTCCTCATAGAATGTATTTTTTTGATAATCCAAACTAAAATCACCATTTATTACAACAATTCCTTTTAATTCAATATCCTCTAAGAGATTCTCAATATATCTCAAAAATAAATTGTTGTCTGTTTGTGGGGGATGATAAATGGTCATTATCTGATACATAATGTCATTAACTTCAATATCAATTCCTAAGATCCAAACGTAATGCTCTACCATTTCATTAAGCAGTACCTTGTAAGAAAATTCATTTTTAACATATACTAACACTCCTCCTGTTCTTTTATTATGAGTATAACATTTTTCTGATTTGTATCCCTCGATTTGTATTTCCTTATCATATACATTACTATCCACATGTGTCTCAGTCAAACATAGTACCAATGGTTTAAATTTTCTAGTTAACATAATAATTTCATCTTTATTATTTACAAATCCTTGACAATTTAGACAAAGTATATCTTTGACTTTTGCTTTCTTTATTGATTGCTAGTCCAAATCACTAAATGATGGATAATTAATTTTCATCTTCATTTGTTCATAAATTCTTTTATAAGCTGGACAGCTCTTATCGTATGCTGCATGATTCATTTGAATGTTCGGAATCTTCAAAATTTCTATGGCATATTTACAATTCACACATGTCTTTATTTCAGCATTACATGATTTATGTTCACCTGTACATTCTGCACAAATTTGTTTTTCATTCCTACAATTTTTAGCAAGATGTCCAAATTTGCTACACTTATAGCACTGTATAATTTTAAAATACTATTGAAATTTACACGTCTTCCACCCTATATATAAAACTTCATTGTTTTTAATTGTGTCATACGTTTTTGGATCAATTTCTACAATTACATTCATATTGTTTTGACCTCTATTTCTAGGAATATATTTATGAACTATAGTAATTTTTCTCTCCTCTATTTCTGTTTTTATGGTATTTTGTATAATCATTTTTTCAATAAAAATGTTTTCATCCTCTAGATCTTTTTTTTCTACATTAATAATTTTTATTTGTGGATTTTTTTTCTGAACTTTCTGTACATGATAGTCTTGTCCCATTTCCTTTTCTAATTTTTTACAAACATTATTTATTGGCTCATTATTATTACAGCACAATGCTATACCTCCTTCTCTGACATATTTTAATTTAGTAACCCCGACACCTAATTTTGTCGGATCAAGTAACTCTTGTAATGTCTGTCTAGTTACTGTACTTTTCTGTGTATCATTCTTTGGCTTTATTACCACCACTTCCTCTTTTTTATTTTTAACAATTTCGCTGTATTTTGTACCATTTTCTTCATTTCCTCCTACTTTTACTTTAATTTCTTTAACATCTTTCTCCAGTAGTTCAATTAATTTTATTCTATTTTCTGTATCACAACTTTTTATTATTTCCTTTAATTCCTTGATTTTCTACCATATACACATATTTTGGGAGCTTCTTTATAAGCATTTGACAGTTCTTACAGAGTAATCTTAACACTCTCTTCTGTAGTGGCATACATTTTGCCTCAGATGAAGTTAATCCAGCACACGCTTTATGCAATAATATTTCACAAACATCACACTCAAAATCATTTTCATCTTCGTCAATGTTTAATAAACATTCAGTACATTTCTTCTCATTTTCTTCCATTTCCTTCACCAATATTCTCAAAAAATATTAAAAGTCCTGTCCTGTCTACAAATTTATTCAGTTTGTTATTCCTATGTTTTTTCTCTATTCTCGTCCATTCTTTTTCTACCAGCAGCAAAAAAAAAAGTAATGTATTTTTCACCAATAATTTGTCCCTGCTTATTGTTTATATTTTAATTATTTCACCAATTTTGAATGCATTTATAAAATATACACTGCTCTACTGAAGTTTTATTACTTTGTTAATAACTTTGTCGAAAATCAAAATTTATATTTATGTTTTTACCACCCACTTTTATCATTTACTCTCAGTAAAACTCTTGTAAACTCTCAGTAAAACTATGAACAAAACAACGTTATATATCGTTATATTTTTTATTTACATTCAATATATCAACCCGTTTTAGCTCAAAAAGTCCTGAACCCAAAAGAAAGATTGTAGAGATTTTAAGAAAAATTAAGCATGTAGGATTGAAATTCCCCAAAATACCCTGAAATTCCTTGAAATTCCCCAAAGTTCCTCAATTTTTCTCGAAATTCCCCTTGCTTGTACACTAAAATACCCCAGTGATTCGCCCCTCGATTTGACTAAATCGAATATTGAGCTGATGAAGAAGGCTATCAATAAATATGGATTTACAAATGTTTGGAGCCAAAATGGAAGAATTTATGCTTTAATTAAAAATGTGAAGATTCCAATTAAAAATTCTGATGATTTAAATTGATTAATTAGTATTGTATTCCCGTATAATGAATTGATTGGTTTGCTAGGACTACTTATATATTTTTTATACATAGAGCAGCAAATTTTATACATAGTTGCTTTTGTAGTTTTTTATATACTTATTTGGTTTTTTTTTCTTACGCTTAGACTGTCCATATCACAATCCATTTCTTTTTTGTTATGCTAATATAAATACGCAAATTATTTAAATACTATATTAAATATTAGTGATGATACTAGACAAGTTGTTGGCTGTTATAGTTGAATTTATTTCTTCAATAAAAAAAACCAAAAGAAAATCTTTTTATTTTTTTTTATTATTGGAGGACTTTCAGCTCATTTTTTTTTTTACATTGATACCTTCTCCGACGTTTCGTCCGAGTTTTCGGACTTCTTCATAGGTTACTTAAATACTGAAAATAATGTTTTTACATGAATAATTAAATTAGATTAGTGACAGAATATTTATCCAAAAGAGTGTTTTCTTACCTACTAGAATCTTTCTATTTTAACTACCTACTACATTATGGTTTTATTTTATTTTTATATGTACATTTGCTCCATGATTTGAGCAGTGATCTGACTGTTTTAGGTGTCGCCGTCGATGTGTTTCTTTTTGAAAGCAGGTACCTAATTAAGTCAAGTGCGTATGTTAGTGGTTCAGATAGCCTAATATTGATGGTCCGAACGACAGAGTTATTATAAACATTTTCACGACTCGAGAGTGCTATTGAGAAGAGGTTTCGCAGTTTGTTCATCTACTGGGTGTTTGAAAAGCAATTTACTATTGTATGAGATTGCGATATATGCTACTCAGATTCTCTATATCCGTTTGATAATTAACTGTCTTTTTGTTGTTTTGTATTTCTGCCATTTCCAAAAACATACGTTTTTTGGTATTTCTTTCTTTATGTAGTATAGTTGTATTCGGAAAATTAAAGTTGTGTAATTTATTTACGGCGTGTTCAGTTAATGCCGTGCTACATGAATTAGGCGTTGCTATAGAATTTCTAATTGATAACTTATGTTGATTTATACGTTTGTTTAAATACTGTTGCGATAGATGCTACATAGGACAAACCCAACAGTATTTAAACAAACGTATAAATCAACATAAGTTATCAATTAGAAATTCTATAGCAACGCCTAATTCATGTAGCACGGCATTAACTGAACACGCCGTAAATAAATTACACAACTTTAATTTTCCGAATACAACTATACTACATAAAGAAAGAAATACCAAAAAACGTATGTTTTTGGAAATGGCAGAAATACAAAACAACAAAAAGACAGTTAATTATCAAACGGATATAGAGAATCTGAGTAGCATATATCGCAATCTCATACAATAGTAAATTGCTTTTCAAACACCCAGTAGATGAACAAACTGCGAAACCTCTTCTCAATAGCACTCTCGAGTCGTGAAAATGTTTATAATAACTCTGTCGTTCGGACCATCAATATTAGGCTATCTGAACCACTAACATACGCACTTGACTTAATTAGGTACCTGCTTTCAAAAAGAAACACATCGACGGCGACACCTAAAACAGTCAGATCACTGCTCAAATCATGGAGCAAATGTACATATAAAAATAAAATAAAACCATAATGTAGTAGGTAGTTAAAATAGAAAGATTCTAGTAGGTAAGAAAACACTCTTTTGGATAAATATTCTGTCACTAATCTAATTTAATTATTCATGTAAAAACATTATTTTCAGTATTTAAGTAACCTATGAAGAAGTCCGAAAACTCGGACGAAACGTCGGAGAAGGTATCAATGTAAAAAAAAAAATGAGCTGAAAGTCCTCCAATAATAAAAAAAAATAAAAAGATTTTCTTTTGGTTTTTTTTATTGAAGAAATAAATTTAAATATTAGTCTATATAAATTTAATTATTGTTTAATTTTTTTTTTTTTTGTTATTGGGGTACTGAGCGCTCACAAAATAAGTACTTATTGCTGGATTACGAGTATGATATTATTGCTGACAATGATGGATGTGGTGAACGAAATCTTATTATTTCTCATTTTAATATAAGATCTTTAACCAACAAATTTGAAACCATAAAAGAATATATTTTATCTAATAATTATGATATTTTTACCATATCTAAAACCTGGTTGTCAACTGATATAAAAGACTATGTTGTTAATATTCCTGGATATTCTATTTTTAGGCAGGATAGGCAATCGCGAGGTGTTGTGATATACAGGGTGGTCTTTTTCAACGTCAAAGTCCAATATATCACGAGTGGTTTGTTTCAGAAAAATGTGCTTTTACATGGCGTGTATACAGGTTGTAACACACATTTTAAAATTATTTTTAAATCCACAGGGTGTTCCAAATTGGGAAATATAAAGAAAATATTTTTTTTTTTTTTGTAAAGGAACACCCTATATATTTTTATCTTTTTGAATTCTACGCATTTTCCTGATTCCGGATATATGGGGTTATGTAGACCTAGGATAAACACAGTTCGAGTTATTCGTGTTTTTAATAAATTTTTGACAAATGTAAACTCTCATTAAACAATTTAAATCTGTCAAACTAAAAGGAATTAGATAGGCAAATTTGGTAAGGATTACCTTCACATATTCCTGCGTCTGATGGTGACTAAGTTCTCGAATAATACACAGGGTGTTCACTTAGGCCTCCACATATTTAAAATTTCAAACACAAAAAACTCAACTTTTTTAAATGCAACACCCTATATTTTTTAGGGTCATATAATAGCTAATTTAATTCTCTTTGAAATAAGTATTACATTCCCTATACCTAAAGTGCATACTTTTCAAGTTATTCGACATTTTTAGAGCAAGATATCATTATTGCTCTGCAGCAGCTTATTTATTACTCAAAGAGTGCCCTGATTATTGTTTTCAGTTGACAGAACTGTCATAGTTACAAAATTAATTGTCTTGTGTGCTGTGTTTTCAAGTTGTTGCAATTCTGAGTCTGGACCAACATGAACTTTCCAAATAATGAATTACAAGATATGGTTTATGTAATAGGTGAATGTGATGGAAACTGTCTCCTTGCTTCTCGAGTTTATAAGCAGCGATTTCCTGGAAGAAGGCAACCCGCTGTGAAATCACTTTGCAGACTAAAGGAACGTTTTGAGGAAACTTCTGAGGTTTGCTATAAAAAAGTAAATAAAAACGTTTTAGTTGAAGATAAAGAAAATGAGATTCTTTTGAACGTTATTCAAAATCCTCAAATTAGCCAGAGGGAAATTAGCAGAGCTACAGATATAAGAAAAACTAGTGTACAAAAAGTTCTTAAATCCTATAAATACCACGTGTTCCACTATCAAAAGGTCCAGCACTTATTAGATGATGATTTTAGAAAACAAATGGGCGCAGACTCAAATAAATTTAAACAGTTTTTTTTTAACAATGTCCTTTTTATGGATGAGTCTACCTTTCACAACAATGATCTACCCAACCGAAGAAATACGCATTATTATGCAGATAAAGGTCATTCACGTTAAGTTTAAAGTGACGTCATTTTCAGTAATTAACTGTTGTCAATATTCGATAAACAAATGACCAATAAATTAGCAAAGCATTTGCCATTTACAAAGAATTTTATATTTGGCAACCCTTTTCTGCGTTGTCAAGTTGTTATTTATTTATATTGTCTATCTATTGTTTGCTGGGTTTTTGGTTTGGCTCTGCTTAAATTTTGCTCATGTATTTTCTATTTAAATTTTCTAGTTATTCACTTTATTTATATTAAAAACAGTTCTTCTCAGAACTAAAACCGTTGTGATTCTGTACCATTTTTCAAACTCCCCGCCAGCCAAAAAGTTACATCCGTCAACAGCGTATTTTTTGACAAGGTAACGTCACTTTAAACTTAACGTGAATGACCTTCAGCAATCCAAATTTGACAAATGTCACAAATTATCAAAATAAGTTGTCGTTAAATGTGTGGGGTGGAATATTAGGGCAACGATTAATTGGCCCATATTTTTTCGATGGTCCCTTAACTGATGTGCTTTATAATGGTTTTCTACGCAACCAACTACCAAATTTGGTGGAAGGTGTCCCTGCAAATTTGATAGATAATTTGTGGCTTCAACATGACGGCGCTCCTCCACACTATTCGGCTGTAGTTAGAAACTGGCTAAATGTGGAGTTTAGAGGAAGATGGATCGGTAGGGGTGGGCCTGTTGCATGGCCGGCTAGATCGCCAGACCTTATACCTTGTGGCTTTTTCCTTTGGGGTTACATAAAAAATATAGTATATGCAACATCACCAACAACGGATGAAAATATGCGACACAGAATTGTTGCTGCTTTTAATACAGTACAAGAACAAACATTAAATAATGTGCAGGAATCGTATCAGAGGCGACTTCAACTTTGTTTAGGTAACCATGTACGCCATTTTGAAAACTTCCTGTAGTTTAAATATTTAAAAGTGAAGATCTAATTCGTCTACCTTAATTACTGGAAAAGTAAATCTCTGGTTTCTCTATTTATTCATTTTATACATACTGTTCATTTTCAACTATTCTTCAAATGTAATTATTTGTGTTATAAAAATTATAGTAAAATATAAATCTAGTTTTCAATTAATTGATTATTGCAAAAATATTTCTTTTCTTCTGGTGTGGGGAGCATAGCCATAAATTATGAATTATGTTGAAAGGCCTTTTAATAAATTTAGAAAACCAAAAATGTCCAACAAATTATTATTATTATTACATATTATTATTTTTTTTGTCAAAATACCAGTCGACCCGGTTCCCTGGCTCCGATTCTCAGGGTCGGTGCTGGTGGTTACTACAGTAGCTATTCCCCACGTCCGTGGGGTAAATAACTACTGAGTCCGGGAATCATGTGCTCTGAGCAGACGTAACGAGCCCAGAATGACCGCCTTCTGCATTCTTCCGGCTAGAAGATCTGCCGAATTTCGGCATGCCGGTATGATCTTCAGTTGCGAAGGCAGTGTATCTCTTGCTCCACCGAGGGCTCCTATTATCAGTACCACAAGCTTCACAGTATGTTCTGGATGGAGTCTGCGGAGTTCAAAGAGAAGGTCTCGATATTTCATCCGTTTCTCCTCCTCTTTCAAGATAATGTTGGTCTCGGCAGGAGCCAAGAACTCGATGACAAACATTGTCTTGAGCGGGTGGTCGAGGAGGACTATATCAGGCTTATTATTATTATTATTATTATTATTATTATTATTATTATTATTATTATTATTATTATTATTATTATTATTGTTATTATTATTTGGAAAGTTCATGTTGCTCCAGACTCAGAATTGCAACAACTTGAAAACACAGCACACAAGACAATTAATTTTGTAACTATGACAGTTCTGTCAACTGAAAACAATAATCAGGGCACTCTTCGAGTAATAAAGAAGCTGCTGCAAAGCAATAATGATATCTTGCTCTAAAAAATGTAGAATAACTTGAAAAGTATGCACTTCAGGTATAGGAAATGTAATACTTATTTCAAAGAGAATTAAATTAGCTATTATATGACCCTAAAAAATATAGGGTGTTGCATTTAAAAAAGTTGAGTTTTTTGTGTTTGAAATTTTAAATATGTGGAGGCCTATGGAGGCCCTGTGTATTATTCGAGGAGAACTTAGTCACCATCAGACACAGGAATATGTGAAGGTAATCCTTACCAAATTTGCCGATCTAATTCCTTTTAGTTTGACAGATTTCAATTGTTTAATGAGAGTTTACATTTGTCAAAAATTTATTAAAAACACGAATAGCTCGAACCATGTTTATCTTAGGTCTACATAACCCCATATATTCGGTATCAGGAAAATGCGTAGAATTAAGAAAGATAAAAATATATAGGGTGTTCCATTACAAAAAAAATATTTTTTTTATATTTCCAATTTGGAACACCCTGTGGATTTCAAAATAATTTTAAAATGTGTGTTACAACCTGTATACACGCCATGTAAAAGATCATTTTTCTGAAACAAACCACTCGTGATATATTGGACTTTGACGTTGAAAAAGACCACCCTGTATATAAGAAATTGAGTCATATAAAGCAAGTAAAATTTATTGCAAAATGTACATTAAACGATATTGATGGTGTATGGGTCTCTGCAAAAGTAAATGAAAAAACTGTAAGTATAGGTTGTATTTATAATCCGACGTGAATAAATTTTAAAGCTCTAGAAACATTAGATGATATTTTGGTTGACTGTATAATATCATCGGATTTATTTTTTTTCTTAGGGAATTTTAATATAAATTATCTGGATAAGGACAGCCAAGAATGTACTCTTTTAAATTTGATTTTCGCTAGTTCGTTTAGTTTGAAGCAGATTATAACAAAACCCACCAGAACATCTTCGCACAGTAAAACCTTACTTGACCATATAAGTGAACCATGTAAGTGAACTTAAAATAAATTTAACCCTCGGATGTTGTCAATTTACCAGATTTTCATAATGATCATAGTTTAGCATACTGTATAATTAGCTGGCCAATTTTAAGAAAGCTGAAACCACAATATATTTATTTAAGAGACATTAAAAATATAAATATATCAGAATTTGAGAATTTCGCGAGAAGAGTTGATTGGAATTATGTTTTTACTATTGATAACATACATAATAAAGTAGATTATATAGAAACAATTATAACTAGATTATTTAATGTTCATGCGCGTTTAAGAAAAATTAGACTCACGAAAAAATTTAATCCTTGGATAACAACTAATATTAAATACATGATGGGTATTAGAGATAAAGCTCTTTCTGATTACCACAAATCTTCTAGACTGTTCTAGATGACAAACTGAATCAAAGTCGGTTTTTTATAAAAATATGAGGAACTTTGTCGCGGCTTCCATTCGTCGGGAAAAAAAGACTTTTATAGAAAATGAGTTAAATACAAATTATAAAAACCTAAAACTTTTATGGAAATCTCTAAATAAATAAAATTCCATACAAAATCTAATACTTCGATGGTACTCTGATCAGTGCAAAATAAGCGCGAAACTGGTCAGTGTCTGGTATTTGGTCTCGATGAACGATGTGGCGACTCCTATGGAGATGCCGATGTAATGCAACGCCAGTCAAGGCATATTGCCCGTGGAGTAGTTGTTTTCGGCATCTCCTTCAAATAAATGAATGATGATTGAAACAATATATCGGGTTATTCAGAACTCATCTCTAAAACTTTGAGGATATGTGCATCCTTAAATGAGAAATCGATATCACCAAAAAAATTTTAATAAAAGTAATTAGGATTTCCCGTAAACAATGTTTAAAGTTATACCATTATAAAGGACTACATAAACGGGGCAACTGTACTTAAACGAGATCGGATATACCACATTCCGACAAAAAACAGTAAACAAGTTTTTTGTACCTGGAATGCCTATCTATCGTTAAGTTTATTTTAAAGTAAAAACGCTGCAAATCTTTTTTGCGCCGGGTGCGCCGGTTTCTTTCATGCTAGCTAGTTTGCATTGTCAGTCCCAAGGTCGCTCCATTACAGTGGATCAGTATCCAGCGGCGTGCAATGAAAAATTTTTAAATAGTTTTAAGACTCCGCCAAAAAATTATGTTTTGCACTACCACATTTGTACATGTATGTTGAACATCCCCAAATTTTATTTTGGATAGGTTCTGAATAACACTATATATAATTAGTCTCTTAAAAGTGGTTTACAACTAAATCCAATAAAAACAAATGTTTTATTAACTGGAACAAGGATTCAACAAAATAAAGTTAATTTAAAAAACAGATTGATTTTGAATGATACACCTTTACCATTAAAAAGTCATTGTAAGAGTCTTGAGACGACACTAATTATCACGGAAACCTCGGAAGCATTCGGCTCCTTTCGATGATCCGGTGAGCTCTGTCGAGAGGCGGGAAAGGCGTGAAATTTGAATTTGCAAACAACTCATAAATACGTACCATAACCATACATTTCACAGCTGTTTGTTGCCGCTTTTTTCTAGACTTATGTCTATGATCACCGTGTTACTACCCAATTTTCGAAGGTTTCGCTAGTGAAAAACTTATTAGTATCTGTTATTTTGCTATTTTGAATCGAACAATGAAATTCAAACTTCCCAGAACAAAACTTGCTCATTCTGCAATTTGGAGTGTTCTTGTGTTTCAGCAAAGAATAGACATGTTAAAAATTTTCATAACCAACAGCAAGATTCTACGATACAACCAAATGTTTGTGATTATAGAATTGCTTTGAACCACAGCTAATTGGGATTGAAATAAATAATAGGCAACGATGTCCATAGACGATAAAACCATGAGTAGCAGGGAAAACGAGAGAAATGAAAAAAGGGAATACGAGAAAAATGAAGATAGGAAACAGGAGTTATCTGTTTTTCATGTTAACATTCAATCATTATGAAACAAACTTGACGAAATAGAGTCGTTGCATTTCAGTTTTGACTTCTTGTGTTTTTCCGAGCGCTGGTATAGAGAGGAAGAATTGAAGAGTGTACATCTACAGGAATATAATTTAGTTGACAGTTTCTGTAGATCTTTTCATAGCCACGGAGGTGTTGCAATTTTTGTGGCTGACCGCTTGTTGGAGTTTTGTGTTCAGATGCTGGATATTAAGGGTTTGTCTATTGAAAAGCACTGTGAGGTATGTGCAGTTGAGGTTACTAGTTTGAATTTGCTTATTATTACAGTGTATCGCTCTCCTAATGGGAACTTTGACATTTTTATGGATATATTTGAGAAATTATTGGTTCAGGTGAATAAACCTAATTATGAGCTTATGATCGTTGGTGATTTTAATATTCACTTTGACAGATTATGTAATCAAACAATATGCTTTTTAGATTTAGTTTCAGCATATGGGTTGTCTCCTACAATACATAAAAATACTAGATATAGTAGCCGTGTCGATAATATTATTACAAACACAAGTTGTGATTTTGAAACACAAGTGCATCCCTCTTTGTCTGATCACTTGGGCATATCTATTGCTTTCACTGTTGATTTAAAAGTTGATTTTCAAGAGAGTGTCAAAACCAGACCAATTACACAGAAGGGTCATTTTATTTTAATCAATTTAATAAAAAATATTGATTGGACCTTCATTGAGGACAGCTTATATTATCTTGTAATCTGAAATTTGAAATATTTATTCAAAAAATTAAAGAATCAACTGAAACGGCATTTCCTCTTAAAAAAAGAACACTTATAAATAAATCTCAAAAAATTAATTGGTTCAATGATAGTCTATGGCAGATGAGAAATAAACTAAAATTTTTAATGGAGGCACGTAGGGAATATTTTTCACATGAATTAAACGTGATGACTAATGAATTTCGAGCTCGATATAGGCAGGCTATAAGGCAAGCTAAAATAGAGGCAAATGATAACTTCATAAATACTTCCTCGAATGTGTCAAGAGGTATGTGGCAATTGGTTAATAAATATAGGGGAAAAGGTAAAGTGGTCAGTTCACCTCAATTGACGGCTGATGACTTTAATGACTCATTTGTAAATGAAGTAAATAAGATACTTTCTGGTATTCCATCGGGCGTTAAGTCCAGTATGGAGTACTTATAGATACTAAATGCTAACGAAACTAAGAACACGGAATTTTCTTTTTCTGAATTATCATATATACAGGTTAGAGATATTATCCTAAGTTTAAAAAACAAGGGCAGTAGGGACATATATGGCTTTAACACAAAAATTATAAAAACTATAATAAATGAAATATTCATTCCTCTTACTAAGCTCTTAAATATTTGTCTGGGTGAAAATATTTTTCCAAATTGTCTAAAGATATTCCGAATTGTCCCAATACATAAGAAAGGACAAACAGACAGTACAGTAAACTATAGACCCATTTCAATTATACCTATTTTTGGTAAAATATATGAGAAAGCCTTGAAAGAGAATATTGTGCAGTACTTTGAACACTACAAGTTGTTTAATTTGCAACAATTTGGGTTCAAGAAGTCACGATCTACAATAATGGCAATTGAGCATCTTATTAATATTATAAATCAAAGTCTTGAAGAAGGGGGATGTACTGCGGCATTGTTTTGCCATGTTACAAAGGCGTTTGACTGTGTCTCGCCCGGCATACTACTTGATAAGTTGAGATATTATGGATTTAGTGTAGGAAGTGTGTCAGTATTAAAATCTTATTTGGAAAATAGGCAACAGTTTGTGACATACAATCATAGAGATTCAAAATTAGTATCTGTTGAAAATGGAGTGCCACAGGGTTCAGTATTGGATCCGATGCTGTTCCTTATTTATGTAAATGATATGCAATGCGGTAGTCCGGGTACTGATCTCGTTATGTTTGCAGATGATACTACAATTGCTATTAAAAATAAGGATCTAAATGCTATACAGGTAATGCTGGAAGGGGCACTGACAAGTGTAACTGAATGGTTCACAGCAAACCAATTATATCTGAACAATTGTAAGACGCAACAAATGGCTTTTTCGATGCGGGATGTAAACTTTATTAATAATGATAATTGTGTAAAGTTTCTTGGTTTATATTTGGATCCTAAATTGACATGGTTTTATCATACTGATCACATAGCTAAAAAATTAAGAACTAATATTTATCTCTTGCTTAGCTTGTCGAGAAGTGTATCGCAGCGAGTGCTCATTTCTGCTTTCCATGCAATAATACAGTCGGTAATATCTTATGGAATACTGGTGTGGGGACATGCTGTTTCAGTTGCTAGAATTTTTGGATTGCAAAGAAGAGCTTTGAGAATAATAGGTGGCTTAAAATACCGTGATGAATGTCGTTGCAGTTTTATTAAGTTAAATGTACTGACAGTACCTAGTATGTATTTATTTGAATGTCTTGTTTATGTCAAAAACAGTGAAAGCAGCTACAGCCAACATAGTGATATTCATAATTATCAGACTAGAAATAATAGACATATAGAGATAAAGTTTTCTAGGCTTAAAAAAACAAGAACAGGAACTAGTTATTATGGACCAAAAGCCTTTAATCTTCTGCCTATGAGTGTAAAGAAACTTCCAATAAGCGTGTTCGGAAAAGTTGTAAAACGTTATCTTGTTGCAAAATGTTTTTTCTCGATAGACGAGTATTATAATAATGATTTTAGTGATTTCTTGATTTGAAGTGCGTATTGTGTGATTTTTGCTGCCGTCTTTGTGGTGTGTATGAAGGAATTTTAAACTGTTGTGTGTTATATGCTATGTATTTTTAATGATCTTGTAGTGTATTCTATTGAATTGACCTGTGTAAACAAATTTTTTTTGTATGTGACATCAATAAAGTAAAGTAAAGTAAAGTAAAGTAAAAGTAAAGTAAAGTAAAATAAAGTAAAGATTCCGATGCTATTATTTGCCCGTTGTGTACTGAAAATAAGTTAGTCTGTGGAACTTCTAATAAACTAGAAAAACATTGGAGGTAAACCACAAAATAAAATTATAAATGCAAATACATAATTTTGCTAGCAGAGAAAGTTATAAACAATGGTCTGAAGAACAGAAAAGTGACACAACTTATGCAGTGGCCAGGATTAAAAAATATTATGATTATGTGAAAAAATCCTACATTTGCAATCGCAGTAATTCAATAGATAAAATGTGGAATACACCTTTTAATATTAGTTTATTTTACAAAATATTTCTATTATCCTTAGAATATGGCAGCAAGTGCTCCAAACGAGCGGAGAATGCTGGTGGTTCAATAAAAATGTATGGGGTATGCTCATCTCGCATCTTGCATAAATATAAAAATCTGGCAAACAGGTAAATTATTTTATTACCAAAAAAAGTATGTACCTATAAGTAAAAATAAATACTATATAAGGTTTCCGTGATAATTAGTGTCGTCTAGAGTCTTGACATAACCATCGACCAAAATTAATCTTTTACTTTTCATATTGACAATTTAATTAAGATTGCCTATGCAAGGCTGAAATGTTTATATAAATTTAAATTTATTTTAACCCACTTATTCCTGAGACATGGAAACGTAAAAAAAATCGTTCATTTTTTGTCAAGTTATTTATTAAGCCTTAACTAACACATTTTAACCATCAGACATTTTATAAAATTCAGGAGCATAAAAAAAATGGCCGTCCTATATGTAGGACGTCAGGAAAAAGAGGTACTGCATATGAATATAATATAATTTACGAAGGGTAACAAATGCTTTAAAAGCTAAAGAGGAAAAAACGTTAATGGCTATATTAACTACAAAATTTCTTTAAAATTATATTTTGGTATGGTATTGTACAAAACATTTTACATGAATACCAATATCACATTTTATGCAACATGTGGTGGTTTTCATATGGCAGTAACGACATTTGGTTTGCCGATCTTGTTGGATAACATAGTGATGCATTCCATCATAACGCAAATCTATATTTTCCCTTTGGCTAGGTCGCCCAACAGACTGATTCATGGATTTCACATGGGTCTGGAGTATGGAACAGGCAATTCTTCTGCGAAAAGCAAGATGGTCCAGCTGTGACTCATTGTTGGATAACCGGCTTAGTTGCCAAGCATTTTGAATAGACATATCCAAACAATGAGTAAATAAACAGAAGTACCATTTTTCCCCCGAATTCCTGTTCTATACAAAGACATATTTTGGTCACTTCTGTCGACACCACCCATGTTTGCATTATATAATTTTATCATAAGAGGTTGAGGAACTGAAATGGATTTTTTTTCTTGTTTTGAATATCGTTTTACCATCCGTATGGGATTTACACCGACAGCATTAGAAACCAACGAAACCATGCTTTTATCATTCCAGCTAAGGATAGTAAATTTTTTTCCTACATCCGATTTGTGGTCATAAGTACCTCGAGGGGATTTTTTGAGTTCCCCTGCTGACTTTAGGGGGTTTCTTGGAATGCGATTTGAGCGAATGGTTCCGGTTCCCCGAATACCCTTATAAGATAAATAGTCCAAAAGAGACAAATTGGAAAAAAATTATCAAAAAAAATGTGAAAGTTATTTTCAGGCCAACGTTTCAAAAGTTGATCAAGTAAGAGAGCACAACTCGAGTGCCTGAACCAACTTATTTATATTCTGGAGAGATATTTGTCGAAGCTCCTTGATATTGTTCGAACCAATTTATACAGTCTGTCCATAAAGCAACCCCCCCCCTGCTAACTTTTGAACAAATCGAGTTAAAGAGTTTTAACAAAATACAGGGTGAATCACGTAAAATGAAGTTGATTTTGACGATAATGTAACGATAATGACGTTGGATAATGTAATGTCTTTTGATAAACATTTTACTTATTTAATTAACAAGATATCTAAGAAAATGTACTTTTTCTCGAGAATTTCAAAACATTTATCAATGGAATCAAGAATAACCGTTTATCGGACTATAATACTTCCTCATTTTGATTATTGTGCCTCATTACTCTATCAATTTAATTTGTCAAAAATGTCTACTTTACAGAGGCTTCAAAATAGAGGAATGAGAATTATTCTAGGATGCAGTCGTCTTTCACCCATTACTATAATGTTGAATATTTTAAATTGGCTCTCTGTTGAAAAACGACATATAAATGTCATTGTTTTTGTTAACAATGACATTTATATATAAAATAGTAAATAATATGGCACCATCTTATTTTCAAGAGTATATTGTGTTTAATAATAACATTCACGATCACTTAACTAGAAGTATGAATAATTTGTATATACATAGATCAAATTATAGGACTACAATGAATTCTCTGTTTTCTAAGGGCATAAATGAATACAATAAGTTGCCTTATTCCATAAAAGCTTCTAATTCCTGTAAAACTTTTAAATATAATTTGTTAAGATTCATAAATGGGTAGTTGAAATAGTTTTCTAAAATAATGTCAACAGGGAATATATTATAGTTTAACGAGTTTTTCATAACAATCCACTTTAATTTTATTTATGGCTGATATTCGTGTTAGGTTAATTACTAAAACATTGTGTGTTATTTGTACAGTATTGGTATGTATTAGGTAAAAATCCTAAATAAATAAACTCTTTTTCAATAAATATCAGTAAATTCAATTCTTCAAATTCAAAGATGGTGCCACGAGCGCTGTCAACTCAATTTTTTTAAATGGCAAAGTGTGCCGTGTTGCACCTCATTCAAACGGTAATTCAATTCTCTACATTCTCGTTTTTGAAAAATGACAATCGAGTTTTCCGTTTCTAGTTACAAGCGTTTGTATTAACGATATTTAAAAATTTTGCTTTTATCAAGTCTCCTTGCCTTGCTTGCCACTGTCACTGAAACGTCAATAAGGTTCTAGTTTAGCGTTTAACTTAAGAGTGTTTGAAAGTGTTAACAGATTTTTTCTTAATTTTTTAAGTTATTCGATTTGATAGATTTGATAGATTTAAGAGAAAATTTAAGAGGAGAGGGGTACTTAAGAATCATGCGGGTGGAAATTTTTCCAAAGTTAGAAAGAATAGCAGACAATAACATTCAAAGTATTGTATTTCAACAAGATGGGGGGGGGCACCTCATTTCTATGGACCTGTTACCGATTTTTTAAATAACCATTTCCCAGGCAGATGGATTAGCAGAAAGGGCCCGATAGAATGGTCGGCTCGTTCTCCGGACTTAACTCCTCTTGATTTTTTCTTATGGGGATATTTGAAGTCAAAAGTCTACAGAACTCCTCCAGTAAATATCAGCAACGTCTAACACATATGTGTAGAAATATCCCTGCAGAAATTTTAGGAAATATCAGGCCAGAATTTTATGTGCCAAGAAGTCATTGGACAACATTTTGAATAACTTATTTAATTCTTTTACTTTTGGTTTTAATAAATATTTGTTCAAAAATTGGTTGTATTAAAATATTAATTAACATTTTATTCGTGGATCAGATTAGAAACAGAAACGCTTGTAACTAGAGAACGGCTAACTCGATTGTCATTTTTCAAAAACGAGAAAGTAGAGAATTGAATTATCTTTTAAATGAGGTGCGACACGGCACACTTTGCCATTTAAAAAAATTGAGTTAACAGCGCCCGTAGCGCCATCTTTCAATTTGCAGAATCGAATTTATCGTCAGAATCAACTTCATTTTACGTGATTCACCCTGTATTTTGTTAGAACTCTCTAACTCGATTCGTTCAAAAGTTAGCAGGGGGGGGAGTTACTTTATGGACAGACTGTATATCCATTTGTTGAGTAACCTACCCAAAGCTTGTAGCCCCAGCGAATGGGTTTGCACCGTATAAATTGTTTGCAGCCATGGCGGCCAAAATAGGGTACCCTCGCTTCATCAACACTATGGTTTTCAACTTTAGGTGCATACCGTAGGAAATTTTGGTTCAATAAGTAAACAAAGGGAACCAAATTGTTGTTATCTGCCATATGAAAAACGCTGATTATGTGATCAAACCTATCTCTAGAAAGTGCATCTGAAACAAGAATGTTTTTTACATCTTTATTCTGTTCCCAAAACATTTTACGTCTCGGATATGGTACATTCCCGCTCAAAATTAAAATACCAACAAAACACTTCATTTCTCGGACAGTAACTGGTTTGTTATTTTTATTTTTGATTGCCGCATAACGATTGGTTTCTTCAATTAGTAAGTCAAAAACGTTTTCATCAAAAAATTTTAAAAATAACGAAACCGGTGAACTATTATCTGCGTTTTCTAACTCAGGCTGACCTAAATCAAAGTTATTTGAATCATATAAAATGTGGTCATTAGTCCAATTGTAGACTTTAGCAATTTTTGAAACAGGTTCTGATTTTTCGGAAACAAGCCGAGCCAGAGGTATAGGGTCATCTTCAGGATCAGAATCTTGAAGAGGTTCTTGTAGTTGTAATAAAAGGGTGTATGAGTATGAAGGTGTAAAAGATTGGTGAAGTTAGTTATAAATAAAGACACTATTAGTATATTAACAATAGATAGTGGGAGTTGAAATATAGGAGAAAAAAGGATTTCTGTTTTTTGGGTTTTTGTTTGTTGGTCACAAAAAAGCGATGGTGTGCTGATAGAGGAATTTGTGAGGACAGTACAGGCTTCAGAGAAGTTTCTTGAGAGACAATAAATTTATAAATAATGGAAGGAAATGAAAAATGTACAGAATGTCAAAAAAAAATCAATACAGAAGAGGATACATATAAATGTGATGCGTGTGAGGAAAAAATTCATAAAGCATGTGCTGGTTTGACATCTTCTGAAGTAAAATGTATGCCTCTACAAAAGAGAACATTGAGAATGTTATGCGGTAAATGTAAGAAGTTTATTGGTCAAATACCTAGGGTAATTTACATGATGGAAGAAATGAAGAATGAAATAAAATCTATAAAAGAAATATTGTATGAAAAAAGTGGAAATAATGAAAAAAATTATGAGAGAAAAGGGAATTATAGTGAGGTGGTAAAAAGAAAAAAGGAAGAGGTAGTAGTAATTAAGCCAAAAAAAGACACACAAAAGAGTTCAGTGACTAGACAAAATTTACAAGATAGTATTGATCCCTTGGAATTGGGGGATGGAGTTGGAGTATCGAAAATAAAAAATGTTAGAAATGGAGGTATATCAATGTGTTGTAACAGTGAAGAACCGATTGTTAACGTATGTAAAAAATTGGAGGAAAAGTTAGGAGAAAATTATGAGATTAAAACGGTAGAAAAGAGAAATCCAAAAATTAAAATAAAAAATGTTAATAAGAGAGATCTGGAAAATGAAAGTATATTTGTGGAAAGAATGGTAATACAGAATACTATTAAAACAGAAGTAGAAAAGAGAAAAATTAAAATATTGCATAAGTACACCCCAAGAGTCCAGAAAAATCAAGATAATATGAATGTGATAGTTGAGTTAGATCCAATTACATATGAATCAATTATAAATAAAAAAGTCTAGTGTATTGGATGGAAGACCTGTAAAATTGAAGAACACATTAATATCATCCAGTGTCGAAAGTGTAGAAAATTTGGGCATATGATAGCACATTGTAGAAATGAAAAAGTTGTGTGTCCCGAATGTGCGGGAGAACATGATTCATGCAACTCTGTAACTAAAACCTGTGTAAATTGTAAATATGCTGTGGAAATTTTAAAAATTCCGGACATAAATTTTAACCATACGGCTTATGATAGAAATTGTAGTGCATATAAGAGAATTTATGAGCAGATAAAGATGAAGGTAGATTATCCGATTTGTTCGGAGAGAAACCAATAGCAGTTAAAGTCTGATGTGATATGCTTTAATTGTCAGGGTTTCTTAAATAATAGAGATGAAATTATGATGTTGGTTGCAAGATATAACCCTGTTATGTTGTGTTTGACAGAGACCCATGTGGATAACAAAATATATGACAGCGAAGTATATATAAAAGGGTATAATATGGAAAAATGTCTTACTGATAATAGAAGAACAGGTGGTGTTTTATTGTATATTAAAAAAGACATAGATTATAAAATTTTTATAAATGAAGAAATTGAAAATTATGTGTGGATATTGGGAGCTGATGTAAATGTTCAAGGTGAATTGTATCATATAATAACAATGTATCATCCACCCCAGACAAAGGATAACTTATTTGTGGAATTTTTTGAAAATTTTTTGGAGAACATGGAATTTACTGGAAAAACTGTAATAAGTGGGGATTTTAATTTTGATTATCTTAGAAATTCATTTTATGGTGATAAAATTAAGAATATCATTTATCAAAATGGTCTTTATCAAATTGTGACTACGGCTACTAGAATTACGCAGAATAGTGAAACGTTGATTGATTATATTATAACGAACGATAAAGACATGCAACATGAAAATTGGCTAAATCCAAAAATATCAGATCACAATATATTGAAATTTGAAATTAGAAATGATGGTATCAAAGAGGAGAAGTTTACGATGAGAAGGTATAGAAATAGCAAAAATTATAATAAAGAAACATTTCAAGATAAATTAAGGGAAACAATATGGAATGGTAACATATCGGATGTAAACAGAATCTCGGAGAAATTTGTTGCTGACATGGGAATTGTGCTGGAAACTATGTGTCCAGTAAATGATGTTAAAATCTATAATAATAATACTATTACAGGAAACTGGATTGATGAAGAGGTAAAAGAAAATATTTCTCAGAGGAATAAATTATACAAAATAGCGGTGTTTACAAAAAATGGAAATGACTGGGAAAAATACAAAACGAAGAGGAATTTTGTCACAAAAATAATAAGAGATAAAAAAGAGGAGTTTTTTAAAAGCATTATAAGAAATAAAAAAGGTGCGGAATTATGGAAAGAACTTAAAAGACTGTTGCCAGGAAAAAATCTAATCTGTGATGATATAGTCTTTGACAATGTAGTAGAAAAAGAGCAGACTATTATAGCTGAGAAATTTAATTTTTATTTTATTAACAGCATTGAAACCATTGTAGGCTCTATGAAAGTTCAATTAATTGATGAAGAAACTGTGTGTAAAAAAGGTTCAAGTGTATTTGGAAGTTTTGTGGCAATTGAGATGAGTCGACTAAGAGAAATTATGTATGCATTAAAAAATACAATTTATCCTGAGCACTTTGTTTCTACGGATATGATTAAAGATGCTTTTGAAGTAGTAGGAGATCGCCTTCTTGATGTCGTAAATTCATCCTTATATCATGGAGTTTTTCCGGAAAAATGGAAAATTTCCTATGTAATACCAGTACCAAAAATCCTGAACTCACAAAAATGTGAACATCATAGGCCCATTAATACTGTTACAATATTTGGAAAGATAATAGAAGCAGAGGTGAAACAGCAGCTTGTGGATTTTTGTGAGAGTAATAATATATTAGTACCCAACCAGTCGGGGTTTAGGAAAACATTCTCATGTGAATCTGCAGTTATAAATTTATGTGATGAATGGATAGAATGTATGGAAAACAAGGAGGTCATTTTGGTGGTATTCTTGGATCTAAAAAGAGCGTTTGAAACAATAAATAAGCAGATGCTGATTTCTAGGCTGGAGCAAATAGGATTAACAAATACTGTTTTAAATTGGTTCAAAAGTTATTTAAAAAACAGAACACAATGTGTTAAATATAAATGTGCAGTATCAGATAAATTGAAAGTAAATCATGGTGTACCTCAAGGTACTATCCTGGGCCCTATTCTGTTTGCTTTGTATATAAATGGTATTGTGGATAATGTTCAGAAATGTAAAATTTCGATGTTTGCTGATGATACAGTTGTATATATAAGTGGCACAGACATTGATCAGATGTGTGAAACAATTAATGTTGAATTAGATCGTGTTAATAAGTGGCTACTGAAAAGTAGCATGCAACTTAATTTAGATAAAACCAAATTTATGTTAATAGGAAATAATTATAAGATAAATAAGTTAAGTATTGGTATAGATACTAATGTTGCTGTTAATGGCTATAATATTGAGAGAGTAGATCATATAAAATACTTAGGAGTTATTATAGATGAAAATTTGAACTTCAAGAAACATTGTGATTATGTATTAAATAAGTTATCAAAAAAAGTATATTGGTTTAGAAGAGTAGGTAAAAATGTGTCTATGAATACTAGGGTGTTAATATACAACTCAATAATTGGTCCACATTTTGAGTATTGCTCAACTGTTTTATTCAATTTAAACCAAAATGAAATGAACAAACTCCAAAGAATGCAGAATAAAGCTATGAGAATTATACTAAAATGTAACCGTTGCACACCAATAAAACTAATGCTTGAAATACTCAACTTTATGAGTGTTAACCAAAAAACTATTTTTAGGTCCTTAGATTTTATATATAGAATTAAGACAGGGAATGCTGCTGGGTATCTATGCAATAAAGTGCAAAATGTAAATGAAATTCACTCATATGATATTAGAAATAAATACAACTTTTATATAAGGTGTGCTAGGACAACTATGTTGAATAAAACCATTTTGTATAAGGGATTAAGGATGTTCAATGCATTGCCTATTGAACTGAAAAATTGTGAACACTACAAAAAGTTTAAAATTGCTTTGAAGGAATATGTACTAAAGACTTATACGTAGATTATAATAAAGTTTTTGTATGTTTTGTTTAGCTGTTGCTAATAAAGATTTTATTATTATTATTATTATAGTTCGGCTGGAGTCGCCTAAGGTATATCGTCATCTTCAGCATCAGAATCCTGAAAAGGTACCTGTATTTCGACTGGAGCACTGAGTTGTGTAGAGGGTAAGTTATCAGGGGACATCGCATCCTCCTAGCCTGAATCCTCGTCAGTTTGATAGTCATCATCGGGTGGCAACATAACTACGTCTGCTGAAGGATGAGGAAAATCATCTTCAAGCATTGCTAAAGCCTCATGCACTGAAAATCCTCTAAAACAAAAAAAAAATAAGGGCTATTTTATATTGTGTTAGATCTCTTATAAAATAATATAAATTATTATATTTTGTAGTAGAATGAAAAATGTTTCGACGCAGCCGGGGATCGAACCCGGGACCTTTGGCTTTCCGGGCCAATGCTCTTCCAACTGAGCTACCACGCATCCACACTTCCATTCTACTAATCAGGATACCGTTCTTAACATAAGTTGACATAATTTACTACAGTTCGGCCATACCTGACAACACAGCCGTCCTCGGCTGCCGGCCATAATCCGACACCTCGGTAAACATAATTCATAAACATAAGGTGGAACTGTGCTGTCAGGCGGATTCCCTATCCCACTTCTGAAGCTGTAGTAGAATGAAAAATGTTTCGACGCAGCCGGGGATCGAACCCGGGACCTTTGGCTTTCCGGGCCAATGCTCTTCCAACTGAGCTACCACGCATCCACACTTCCATTCTACTAATCAGGATACCGTTCTTAACATAAGTTGACATAATTTACTACAATTTATATTTTGAACACAGTAGCTCTTATTCCTAACGGCCTAAATAAAGGACGGCAGTAAATGGCGGCTTGATGTCAATGACTAGCATGCCTTGTGGTGGTTATGAGTAAATATATTATTATTTTGGAACATGTATATGAAAATAAACCTAATATTTACTAATTATTAAAAGTTTTTTGAGTAATTTACTTACCTAGTAAATCGGATGTTATATTCAGTCATTTTAAAACACTTTTAAAACCAGCTCTTAAAGAATCATGCATTGCTGCGTAAGCAATACGGCGTGGAACTGTTAAATAGGGTTATTTGGAATATCACTAATAGAATAGGCGGACCTAAATTTTTCACCAGGGGCGCCCACAAATATTTTTAAAGACGGCGTCCTATTGGTAGGACGTCAGGGTTATCTGTTAAATTAAAAATTACAGAGTCTTTAATTTTGTTCCTGTTTGATTATGGTGATATAGTCTATGGTCCATATTTGTCAGCTCGTGATTCACATCGCATTCAAAATGCTTGCATGAGATTTTTTACTAATCTCAAAAAAGAGATCATGTGACACCTAGCTATATTCAGCACGGGTAGTCGAAAATGAATATCATAAGAGAAATTCATTTCGCAATCTTTGTCCAAAAGATCATTATTACAAATATACCTTCATATTTAAAACAAAAAAATATTTTGCTGATGATATTTATAATAGATCTAGAAGAAATCCGTTTCAGTTATGTATACCAAGACAAGTCATCTCCGCGTTTGAAAAGTCGTTTTTGTATTATGTGTCATCACTGTTTAATTCATTACCAAATTACTTAAAGATTTTAAGGAGTATTAACACTTTCAAAACAAAATTGAAAACAGTATTCTTATCCTGTGTGACAACAATGCACACCACCTTCTTTCATATGTCAGCGGTAATAAAATGTAAATAGTGCCAAGTAATTTAATTTAATAAAAATTACACTAGCAAATTATATTAAAATTATTTATTATTATAAGTATTATATTATATTACACGACTTATGTTATTACTCATAATTATTGTGTTATTATCTATATAATATTGTTTTTTTTTTACTTTTTTTCTGAACTATAATGTTTCAGGTTGGGCTAAAGCAGCCTTAGACTGAGCTCTGTCTTAATAAAGACATTATTATTATTATTATTATTATTATTATTATTATCGTTATTATTATTATTATTGTTATTCTTATTATTATTATTATTATTATTATTATATCTGGAAAAGTCTTACTTTTGCTACTTGCTTACTTGCACCTTATATAATAACTCTATAAGTCTAGTATCTGTCATTCAAATTAAAGATAACATTCGATAAGCAAACGGCATGCTACGTGAGTACTTCGAGCATGCTGCATGCTATTCATTTTCAATCTTTAGGATCAAATCGATACAATCACATCTAAGTGGCGTAGTGCTACGCTAGTTTGATTTTCTACTACTAGGAAGAAACAACTTTTTTATAGTGTGCTCACTTCTATATTATGTATATTGAAAATAAAACAAAACTAGTCAATTAATCATCATATAACTGACATCCTACATGTTCTCACAGGTATCCAAATAAACTAGCATGGCAAATGGACTTAACTAGAAAAGATATAAGAAGATGTGAAGCTTACTATAAATTGCACAACTTTTTAATAACTGAAACTGAACATGGCACAATATCACGCCAGGAAACCGTTAGTATGATTCCACCTTTAGTTTTGGATGTGCAGCCTCATCATAAGGTATGTATATTCGTTTTCATAATTAGTAGTTGAATAATGTAAATATATAACAGATTAAAGTAAAGGATTATTGTAATTTAAATTTATTCCAGCAGCTGTTTTAATGTCTTTGAAAAATTACCTTTGGAATTTAATATTACATTTATGCTTAATGCAAACATTATATGTATTTAAAATGATATGAGTGACATGGATATCTGAAATCTTAAATTGATCCATGATACTTGTATCTTTACATAGTATATTTTGATTTTAAAGCCATGCTGTATAGAATAGTGTATTTTACCCAAGTGTGTGGATATTTAATAAATCGTTTCATATCTTTTTTGTTTTTTGTTTATGGCAGGGTAGCTCAACTATTAAATTTTGAGGAAATATATACAAATGTATCAAATACAAATAGATTAGAGCCTTTTTTATGGAATTAAGTTATTTGTTTAATTATTAATTGTTTAATAAAGTTCATAATCTTTTTTATAGGTGCTAGATATGTGTGCAGCTCCGGGTTCAAAAACTGCCCAACTCTTAGAACTACTTCATGCAAATGGAGACCCAATACCTTCTGGGTATGTAATAGCAAATGATGTTGATAACAAACGTTGTTATATGTTGGTTCATCAAGCAAAGAGATTAAATTCTCCCTGTGTTGCTGTTATAAATCATGATAGCACAATATTACCTAATTTACATGCGACACTACCAGGTGGTTCAGTTCAACAGGTAGGTACTTTAAATGGTTTAATGTTTGGTATAAATATTTCAACGGTTTTAAATTTAATATTTATGAGTAGGCTTGGCAGAAATGCGAGGGCGGACATAGACGTGCGCATCATAATATGCATAAGAAAAGAAATGAACTATTAACAAAAGCAATAAACTGTTTTCACTGCGGTGAAAAAATATGCTTATATTTGGAAAACGACTGCTTTACATATACGATGTAATACAAGCATACGTAAAATAATATCATGAATAATAGTAAAAAAATAGTAAATAATAGTAATAAAATAGTAATAGTAAATATGTGTAAAATGCGCAAAGGCGTTTAGGAGATTTCGGAAACACTTTGCTATTAATACATCTACCTCTGGAAAACATTGTCAAATCGTTTCTGTCACAAGGTGTAAAGCATGCACTTTACACGTAACATGTCAGCCACGTGTCAACACGTTACAACCATGTTCTTGAAGAGAGAAGCCTACTAAATGCATTGTCGCAGCACCATCAGTTACCAACATCAACACCTGACTTGTTGATAGTGCAAATTTTTGTAACGTCTCTACTTATAATACCACCCGCGTAATTGTTTCGCCTGTACATTCGGCAAGTCTTCTGCTAGTTAGTAACGGTGAAAATGTAGGCTTTAGTGGGTCCACTATACGTACCATAACATTTACATTTAATTTTTTTACAGTCTGTCCTCTTGTCAACACATAACCACAGCAGTGTAATTTTTATTACACCTTTAATCTTATTTATAATGTCTCTTACGGTGGGTACATAACTACGAATTTATTCCAGAACACCCGAAATGGCTGTTGGTCGAGGATGTCTAGCGGTACATCACAGGCAATTAAGATTAATAGTAAATCGCACATAAATTGTGTTGTTGCAGGCACACTACTTTTTTTATTTTTATGAGGCGCACTATTCACATGACGTTTAAAGGCATATTTGTGCCAGCACATCAGGTCTATCTCACACACCTTACAACGTATTGTAGCACCATTATAAAATAAATCTGGGATTTCACTGATGAATTTACGAACCATGTCGGCATATGGCCGTTTTTCCAAGGGGCAGGTCTGACATACTTTATGGTTAAGAGGGGGATGCGGAATATTTGAGACTGCAGACCTATTTTTAAAAATAGTTTTCATCGTAACAATTACATTGGGGTGATAAAAATTAGTTTGTAGGTAAAGGTAAAGATGTGGAATAGGTAACGACAAAGTTTCAGAGCAAACATTCGTTCTGAAAATAAGATATAAGTTTTTTAATCGGGTATACATTTTTACACTTTTTGTCATGGATCGCGTAGAAAAGATGTCATTACTTAAGTTACATAACATGAAGCAAATTCTGAAAATACTACTGTCTAGAATTATTCCGATTTTCCAACTATTTTCAAAGTTTTCATTTGACGTTAGACGTTGGTTAGAGACAATTTGTCTGTCATTTTGAACCATTCCTGGCTAAATTCATAGTTTGGCACTTATCTCGAAGATAGCGCTACCATCGTATAGCACTGTGTTCGTAAACTAAGATACAGATAACTGTAATAATATAAATAATTTATTGTGAATTATTAAAGTATGTAAAATTGCGTAAGTTACTGTGGATGAAACAAATTTGTTTCATAAATTAGATTAACTCTTGCGTTAGGTAAAGGAAACATTTTTTAATAATGTGCCTGAAAGAATTCTTCGATATTTGCGGATCCGAATAAAAATGTATGATTTACTTTTGTAGATACAAAATGAGACTTTTTGTAAAATTTATGTCATAGGTTAATTCGAAAACTATTGTAATTGACGTTTTACAGAAAACCTAGGAAGTACTTTAGATAGTACTGATCCTAGAATATCTAGAATAGTCAAATATACCTATCACTACAAGGCACCACGATCCTTTTTTTTATCGAAATAAGTGTAAGACCGGGTAAACTTTCTAAACTTTCAACTGACGCATGCCAGAAAAAGAAGTCTGAGAGTGAGATGCAGTATATAACCAGTGCAACAGAACCTACCTCAATTCAACTTTTATCGTACGCACTGGAATGTTTTTTGTAACAATGTTCCCGAGTTTTTATTGCAGCAGGTAGACAATTACGGGTATAAGATGAAAATAAAATAATATTTAATTATTATATTAATTTATTATTATTGACAAGTGTTCCAGATATTATTTGGTGGTATCATATACAGGGTGGTCAAAGGAGGATGAGGTGGAGGTTTATTGTGGTCAAACTAAATAATTTCATGAACATTTTAATATTGGATGTTATCAAAGTCGATGACGGGCACATTTTAAAATTAATTTGACATTATAGGGTGGCTCAAAAAAGTTACGAACAAAACATACATTTTTTTAAATGTAACATCCCGTATTTTTGCTGTTTAAAAAGATTAAGGATAATTAGTTGATTTACCCATATAAGTTTTGCTGGTATTTGTGGTTTTTGAGAAAAAAAAGTTTATTAGGTGCATCCCGTGGAGGCAACCAAAAATGTTAATAAAAAAATTTCTTCACAAAATACTGGTAGGTATAGGGTTTTGCAATAGCAAAAATTTTATTAACGTTTTTTTCGAAAACTCGTCAGTTCTTGTGAAATTTTAAGCGCTGCTGGTTGTCAAGACTATGAATAGAAATTTTCTGCAAGTGTAAATATGATCCAGGGAATAGGTACTGACGCCCTGATTTCAGGGCGTCAGTATACCCAGTATATTTTAACATTTTTTAATTGTCCACTCATTTATATTTAATAAGTCATATATTTACTCTTTTCTGGTTTTCGAGTTATTTGACATTTTTGCTAGTGCAGTAAGATAATATTGTCGAGTGTTATTCTTGCTCTTCATAACTGTTTACACGCTTCTATTAAATTATTGCACATGCGAATGGAATTTATTAAAAATATTTTTGCAACCACAAAGAGTTCCCTTGAAGAGATTCAATACATTTAGTATCCATTTAGTATATAGAACTAGAGATTGAAAGGTTCGGAAGCAAACGGGGAAAATTGGAAAACTACTACATTTTTTTCTCGACCTTGCAAAGTGGAAGAGTTGAAGTAATAATATCGAATTACAACCGGTGACCTGAAAATATATCAATATAATATAATGTGTAGATATATAATGAATGAAAATTATATAAATATATTTTCACAGTGTCTTTTAAGTTTAAACAAAAAACAAAGACTAAATGATGTAGGTACTTAATATATCTATACTATCTACCTAATTAAAATCTTAACTCTCTGTTAATAAAATAAGAGAAATAAAAACAGAATTTGTAACGAAAAACATAAAAACAACTGCCAAAGTAAATAAAGGCAACATTCGACGGCAAATTATATTGCCACGGCAGTTCGTCAGTGTCGTAACCGTAACCATTTTTTCATCAAAATAATTTATATATTTATAATTTATTTATTAGTGCTATGGAAGTCTAGCAATTAAAATACTTTTTCCAGTTTATAACCAAAGATATATTTTTTGCAAAATTTGAAACTAGACATTTGAAACACATTTGAACTAAGTTTTCGCAGTTTGAAATTTCCAAAATGAAAATTGAAAAATGGAACACTTGGTATATTATTCTTGAAGTTGTTTTAATTGCACAAGGTAGTACACCTAACGTTCTTAGTTTAGGCCAAAAAACTAATGAGAATCTACTATACGAAAAAAGTTATTAATTTTCTTACAAAACGTTGCAACTGTCAATTTTTTTGTAAATTATTAAATATCTCAGAATCGGCTGTATTAAATATCTCGGAAATCAACTGTACTTTATTCTTGTGGAAATCTACTTTAGTCACTAAAAATGTATTCTAAATAAATTCAAAAATTTACACCAGAGAACCTTGCGGCCATTTGAGTAAATAGAGCTTTCAAATCCTCTTCTTAACGCTGACATAGTTTTCCATATAGCACCAAAACACTACTGCACTCAACGCGCGTTTGGCCCATGGTCCATATACTACAACATTTACCTCATCCGTACTCTGACCAATAGTGGCACACTACGTCATCGCCAGGCCTCACTCGCCAACTTTCTTACTCTCGTGCACGCGACGGTATATATATCTGTCTCTATTTCACTAATAATTTCAATACCTATTTAATATTTAAAGCAATTTAATTAAAAAAAAAAAAAATGTGGAATAAATAATTAAACAAATTTTATTAGTAATGTAACGTTATAAATTTCTGGGAACCATAAGTTTGTAAAAAGATGTCGAAATTAGGTATAAATAATAAATAATGAATCTAGGATATAAGCGTTTTCATTTTCTTGACAGTTTGTGAATGTAATACGGAACTCTTTCTTCTTAAATTAATGTTTAGTTTCTTTTTGATGTTCAAAAATTTTATTCTGATATAAGTTCTTTGTAAGAAATAGGCTTTTAGGACTTCACTTGGTATACTCAAGGTTTTTCCCTTTCGTAAAAGGGATTTTAATAATGATATTAATGGTCGATAAAATGATATTTTATCGACCGAACAAAATTAATTCATGAGTGATGAAATCGTAAGTGAATGAAAACAATGTTTGAGTGAGTGAAAACTGTTTTTTTCTATAACCCAAATATCCAAATATGGACGCGTTTAGTACGAAGAAAAATTTAAAAATTATCTGAAGGAACTTTAAAATAGGAAATCTGTTTAATAATTACAATTGGTTTTTATGGAATTTGATGGCGAATTATTTTATCTACCCTTGAGGTTGAAGCACTATTTTATCTACGATTTTTAGTAGATATAAAAGGTAACTTTCACATTCGCTATAGATAAAACATTATTAGTTTACGAGCCGACAATCGTATTATGATATAAAGCAAGTGGACAAGAAAAGTTAAATCTTGTAACATAATTAAGAGGTAAAGCCCGTTGCTAAACACTCAGACAGGCCTGGCGCTGACGTCGCATACGCTGCACCTCATACCGCGCGTCCCTCATCCAACATATCACCGATGAGGTAACTGTTGTAGTATACAAACCGTGAGTTTGGCTAACCAAGTTGGCATCATCTGAAGATGATTAAAACTGAACAAAAGCACTAAACCCGTTTTAATCATCTCTAGGTAATGGCAACTTGGTGGGCGATGTTGAGTGTAGTATGGTGTTTTGGTGTTATGTAGAAAACTACGTCAGTGTTAGCTTCATACCAAAGGACAACTTCTGCCAGAGGATCTGAACAAATTCTCACCCAATAAGGTGATCAGCTACATTAAGAAGCTGGACCTGTTGGGTGAAATATAAGTAGGTGTGAGCCACAATAGACCACATGGTCGCGGTGGAGGGTCTGGTTTTCGGCCCACTCACTTTTGAACCTAACCTAATCTAACCTAGCTTCATACCAAAAGTTCCAACCCCCTTCAAGGCTTATGATTAACGTAGTATCATCAACACAAACAGAACTATCCATAATACAACAACATACAATACAACGGAGAGGAATATATTTACACGCAAACACCATGACAGTAATAGCTTTGCGGTACGGTGATGTGTTTTCAGCCAGCTCATCATTACTCGCCAAGCCTATTTTTTATGAGGTACCCATTTAGTAATGAAGCCTAATGAAGTCCAAAGTTATAGTTTCTTAGAACAGGTTGCGGTGTACAACTATTCTATGCCGTTAGTCCAGTGTCAAATACGTCCATTAAATATAACATATATATATATATATACAGGGTTTTTCAACGAAAAGTAGCCACCCTTAATAACTCAGAAACAGAGGGTAGCAGAAAAATTTCCAAAAACAGGTCGATTTTTAATTCAAGGGGGACAACTTTTGGCGTCAAGTTCTTGATGACATCGCTTCCCCCTTTCCCCCCACTCCAACTACCTCAAAAAATTTAAATATATGATGTATATTATGTTATGATATAAAGTAATTAAATAAACTGTATTCTTTTCACATCAATAATTAAGAAACAATAAACATAAAATAAAACTGACTAATTAAATATTCAAAAATCTACTACTAAACTTTAAATTTTAATGTCACATTAATTATGGTATAGGGTGGGCCAATGGGCCTTCCTTAGTTTTTACATTTAGATAATAAATATTGATATTCGTTTAGTATAAGCCATGGCGAATATTTTACTTTATATAAATGTTTTAATAATAATAGTTTCGTAGCACTTTTGGGAAGCTTGAAGGACCAATATCTCGTTTATTTTAAAAGTAACACCCTGTATATTTTTAATGGATCAGATTCAGAGTTGAAAACTATCGATCTATTATCCAAATATTTTAAATTTCAAAATAACTCAAAAACTATTATCTTTGGGTATATAACATACTAATATGGATCGACAGTTTTCAATTCTGTATCTGACCATTAAAAATATACAGGGTGTTCAATTTGCTACGAGATGTGTTTTTTGCAAGTGCTACGAGATTATTAACGCCTTGTATAATTTATAAAACATTTATGTAAATCAAAATATTCGCCATGACTTATACTAAACGAATACCAATATTTATTGTCGAAATGTGAAAACTAAGGAAGATAGGTACTTATTATTTTCACTAAAGTCTGCATTTGTCATTTTTTATAGAAAATATTAAATATCTTGGAAACTATAAAGTTTAGCTATAACAAAAAATGTTATGTAGACTGAAAGCACTTGCGATGGGGAATCCAATAAGCTAATAATATACATGGTGTTTCATTTAAAATAAGAAAGTTTGTATGGGTTGGAAGTATGTGAATGATCTGTATATCTGTAACTAATTTCAAAGTATAGCCCTTATTATTTCTGAAAACTTTTGTAGTAGATATTTTTTTCTCTTGATAATAATAATGGAGGAATAAAGGAATCTCAGACGAATGGGTCACCCTGTATACTATAATTATTACATATAAATTGCGTGATTAAGAAACTAAGCTTAATTTTAATTCAAATTTAGCACGTACAAAATATTTTTGTAAAGGTTTTTTGTATATTTTTTGAGCAATTTATATTGATTTTTGTCAGTTCGTAGATAAATAGTGATGACACTATTGAGGCTATTGAAAAGACGTTAATTAAGGCATATTTGTCGAAAATTCTTGCAAAAACCAATAGTCTCTCTTCTTTTTTGAGAAAATGTCTTGTTTAATTGGTTATTTATTGGAAAAATGTTTTATATACTTACCAACAATTGTTGTAACAGAGTTACAACAAAAGGTTTAGGTATTATATTTCTAAATTCACATAAAATACGAGCATGTTCTCGAATTTTATTTCTAGCTAAAGGAGTTCGTTTTTTTTATATTCTTGCTCGTTTGCAAAAGCTGCACGCCATATTCCAAAATAATAGGGTCTGATATTACAATTTTTCCAATTTCGTCCAACCTATTAATAAGTAAAATAGGAACTGATTGAGATGAGTTCGTGAAGATGAATATAATGAAATAAGACAATACACCTTTCTTCACATATTTATCTATTAGCATTAGCAATGCTGAATGTATACATTTCGAGTACTATGTACTCATCGTCGGTAGCTTAAACACCAACAAGTTTATAAATAAAGTCACCCAATTTATAGAGGATGAGGTTGTAAAATAAATTTATTTAGGTTAACTGCAGATGTCTGCCTGCCTGCTCTTTTTCTAAATTGTGGTTGGATATTAAGTATTATTACTTATTTACTATTGTTGACTATTTTTAGTACCGACATAAAGTACCGACAATAGAAGTGAAAGAATACATTTTATTGACGAAATTGTGTATGGACCAAAATGCATTTACCTTCAACAAGAATATTTATAAACGAACACATGGCACAGCCATGGGCAATCTTCTATAGTATTTTATTGCAGATTTATTCCTTAACCATTTTGAATCTCCTAAGAAAGAACTATCTAATTTAAAAGGCAATGATACAGTGTATCTTCCACAGATATCACGACTATAAGTAGTTTGAAAGATCTTTTCACATTCTAAATCGTCAGAGTCGAGCATACGTGAACAGGGAATATCTTCAACTTCCCAAAACCGTTGCACTAGGTTTTCTAAAGAAGGTTCTATAGTGACACAATAATTATGTGTTGCTGTAGATGGGAATAAAGTAGGAGCTGAACCCATAATTATATATCCCAAACTAGTTTCTACCGCCACTGGAGTATTTGGTGGCCCTACAATGCGTTTCTCTCGAAGCAAATTTGCAAATAAATCTGCTCCAAGAATACCATCAATTTTTTGAGGAACATGAAAACTAGTATCGGCCAATGTTACAGAATTAAAATGTGATAAATAAGATGGGTCAATATGAACAGGTGGTAACTGATCAGTAACTTTGTCAACAATCAGCACCTCTAAAGAATAACGTGAATTTATGTCACATTGCGAAATAATTACAATGCTTGCACAACCATGTACTGAACTCATAACAGATCCAAATCCATAGACATTAGAATGACATAGTGAAAGGTGAAGTTTCAGGCATCGGCTAAATTCTAAGGAAAGAAAATTGGCTTGACTACCACTAGGTTAGGTTAGGTTCAAAAGTGAGTGGGCCGAAAACCAGACCCTCCACCGCGACCATGTGGTCTATTGTGGCTCACACCTACTTATATTTCACCCAACAGGTCCAGCTTCTTAATGTAGCTGATCACCTTATTGGGTGAGAGTTTGTTCAGATCCTCTGGCAGAAGTTGTCCTTTGCCAAATAATGAGTATCTGATCCTTTCCCCAGCAGGGCAGGTGCACAATATGTGTTCTGCCGTTTCATCATCTTCTAAGCATAGGCGGCACTCAGCATCTTCTGCTAGGCCGAATTTGCACAGATGATATTTTAAACGGCAGTGGCCCGTATATAGGCTAATTAGAGTTCGTAGGTGAAACCTGCTTAACTCTAGAAGTTTTTTAGTTCTTGTTTTTGAAGGGTTTATTATAAACGCCTTCGAATGAACTAATCGTGGTAGTTCCTGCCAGTACTGGAGGATTTGCTCCTCAGCCCGGGTCAAGAGCGTTGCTTTGGCAGTACTCGAGGATATGCCAAGCACCGGTTCTGGTCCGACAAATTCAGAAGCAGCACCCTCCCTAGCTAGAGAGTCGGCTGCCTCATTCCCCTCATGGCCAGAATGGCCTGGGACCCAGACCAGAGTTATTCTATTTTTTCTGCTCAATTGAGCAAGTGCCTGCTGGCAGCTCCATACCGTTTTTGAGTTGCAACGGTAGGAACCAAGAGCTTTAAGAGCTGCTTGGCTGTCTGAGAAGATTTTTATCGATTTGCGTGTAAATTGCCTTTGTTCCAGCCTCTGTACACACAATTCGATGGCATAAATTTCTGCCTGAAATATAGTTGCATAACTGCCAAGGGATGAAGATATTTTCACCGTTGGGTTGCAACTATATACTCCGGCTCCAACTCCCATGGGTGTTTTGGATCCATCTGTAAACCAACAACTATCTGCCCTTAATAGGTCAGCCTTATTCCGATCCCACTCATCTCTTCCTGGGAAGAGAATGTGAAAGGGCAGTTCAAGGTTGGTCTTTGCAGGCATGACATCTGAAATCATCTCCAGGATACTGTGACTTTCCATGTCATCCAGCAGCCTATTGCGCTCCATGGTGTCAGACTGCGGCATGTTAAAAGCTGCCTGCTTTAGTCTGTATGTTGCCCATCTGGCCTCTCTCTCCAAATATATATGAAGAGGAGGTAGGTCCAGTAGGATTTCCAGAGCTGCTGACGGTGTGGAGCTAATTGCTCCAGTTATGGCCAGGCAGGCTTGTCTCTGTAAACCAGAGAGTTTGAGTTTGGTCCTTTGTTGTAGTCCTTTGGACCACCAAACTATGGAGCCGTATGCGATCATGGGTCGTATGACCGTCACATACAGCCAATATATTTGTTTGGGTCCAGTGCCCCAAGATTTCCCACAAATTCTTCGACAAGTCCATAAGGACAGTCGTGCCTTGTGGATCATTTTTTCCAGATGGGAGTTCCAATTAAGCGACTTATCCAGTACTACACCCAGATACTTCGCTTCCTCCGCAAATGGAATTATTTCACCAAGTAAGGAGGGAGGTCTTAAGTTGTCCAGCTTCCTTTTCTTGGTAAACGGTACAATTACCGTTTTGTGAGGGTTTACAGACATCTGCTCCCTCTTACACCAACTCAGTACTGTCTCTAGTACCTCTTGGAGGGTGAGGGAAATTCCCTCTTCAGAGTTTCCTCTGATTAAAATGACTAGATCGTCCGCATATGCTTGAACCTCAACCTCCCACACAGAAAGTATGGCCAGCAGGTCATCCACAAGCAGTGACCAAAGTAGGGGGGAAAGAACCCCCCCTTGTGGACACCCTCTGACTACCACTATCAAGTAGAAAGCGAGCTTCATGTAGATTACCAAAACTATCTAAAATGTGAACCTTGGCAGTAGACAACACGACAGTACTATTATTGCAACTAGGATTGTTATTTTTACTAAACGAACAGCAATTTATTACGGGAATGTTTGAATGAGTTGCCACTGCACCAATATTGTTTTCTAGATCAGAGGTAGAAACATTTGATGTATTTTGTAATGATGGTTTAAAGTGTAATAAGCTATGATGCTTTTGATGGCAAGTTCTACAAGTGTAACTACTTTTACAATTAATAACCTTGTGAAATGATAAACAATTCAAGCATAAATTGTTATTTCGGACAAGTTTGTAGCGATCTTCTGGCAATAATTCTAGAAACTTGGGACAATGTATTATAGAATGTGAATTTAGTTTACAAATTATACATTTAGAACCACTAGTGCCTTGAACTACAAAAGAATGAGTGAACTTTGGCTTATTATTGCTAGGAAAATTGCTACTACCAATATTTTTATTACTACTACTATGTGGTTTATTAACAGCGCTAGTTCTATTGCAAATTTTTGCTTGTTCTTTAACAAAAGTGATTAAGTCTTCATAAGAAGGCATTTCTGCCTTTCTTTTAGAATTTTCAAATAATTTTTGTGTCTCAGGATTTAACTTTTGAAAGGCTAAATATGTTAAAATATAATCGGCTAAATCGGGTATATCTAATTGACGCAATGCTGTAACAGCTGGGTGAAATTTTTCCAAAAACAAATTTAAATTATACGCTGTTTCAGTTTGAGCTTGTTTAAAAATAAGTAATTGCTCTAAAAAGGTATTAGCTATCACACGGTTGTCTTCATATTTTTCAGTAAGTGCCTTTAAAATAATCCTATAATTATCACCTGTAGGAGCAATACCAGAACAAACTGAAAGAGCACTACCACTTAGACAACCTACTAAATAATGAACACGATCTATATCAGTTAAATCTGGATTGTTATGTATCAAATTATTATAACACTCAATAAATAAATGCCAATCTTTTATATCACCATTAAATTTGGGAAGTGGTAATTCCGGTAATTTACGTTTAGACTTATTCATGAATTGGTTAGAACTATCATTATGATTATTAGAATTTGTAACAATTACTTTTTTCGCTACAGATTCTATGTGGCAAATTAATTCATCAAAGGTCTCTAGAATTTTATAATTTGGGGTAAAATTTTCATCTATATCGTATTGTAACAAATTAATTTCATCCAAGAGATTCAAAAATTTTGTTTTAGTTGTTTCCAAAGTTTCATATCTGATACTAAATTGCCGTATTTTTTCTGCTGTAGCAACATCGTTGCTATTATCAAATAAATTTTGAATGCGAATGAAATATTGTTCTTTTTTAGCTACTAAAATATTTAACCTTTGCCGTTTTTTATCCATCCTGTATGCATATATCCAACAACTATACTCTGAAATGGGCAACTATCAAAACTATTTGTGAAATACTATTATATCTAATAATCGAAAAATGCAAATTATAGAATTTATTTCTATGTTAGACCAGTAAATAAGGAACACACTATATGTGATATTCTCGCTACTGTACGTTTTTGAACTGAACTCTAACAAATAACAAGTACCTACCAAATGTAATTTTATATAGAAATATATTTCAGATAAGTTGAAATAATATTCCAATAAGTTGAAATAAATGAAAACAAAAAACTCGAACGTTTTTTGTACCAAAGAAAAACTACTATTTATCTATTCTACTAGAATACTGCTAATACGATGTTTCAATTAAATTAATCAAACTACAAATGATATGTCTAATCGGGCTTGAATCTGGACCAAATGTTTGGGATAAAAGTTAGACTGTATATCTACCAAAAAATTGTCTTACCTAATGGATGACTCTTAGTTCTTCGCCTTGAATTACCAGACAAATTAGGAATGAAGGTGGTAAGTATTTAGGGAAAGAAAAGGAGATGCTGGAATTTCACTATATATAGGTAACTGAGTCTACAAGATCTATTATTTTTCCGTATCTCACACTAAAATTATCAGTATATATTTTCGCGCCGTGGTACCTATCACCTGCACAGTAGCGAGCATAAAACCCAAGTCCCTTTTTTGTTAAATTGCCCACTCCAAAATACACCTAATGGTAATACATACACACAGTGCCATCTTTTGGCCTTTTAGGAAATATATATAACTACACATACTATACACAAAACATGTACGTATGTACATGTACATGTAAACAGGGTGTATTATTATTTAATACGGAAAAGATTATAATTCATAAATGAGTAGAAAATATGAACTTTTCAAAGTATGCCGCTTTTTCGTAAGACCTATAGTTATTGTAATACAGGTTGCTTAAATTTTATTTTTTATTTAGTTTTCGAGGTGTAACTGGAAAATTTGTTTATTAATTTCTTTATAATTTGGAGCATTGTTTAGTTTTATTAAAAGGATATCCATGTCATGTATGTACCTATATCCATATCACGTTTGTAAAAATATTTACATAGGTATAGATCTATGAGATGCGAACCTGTTTTCGAAGAATTTTTTTGTATAGAAAATCTAAGACAATGACAATTTCAAGTTATTTATTTTTTTTCACAATTTTCAATAAATATACATTTTTAAGGAAATGTTTATTCTAATGCTAATTGATTTAATCATAGGGAATAATGTTTCAGCAAATTTATAGAGTACATACTTATCGGTGCTTCATTTAGCCTTTTAAAATACAGGGTGTTTCATTTGAAAAAAAAAAAAACGACTTATTTACTATTCTAATTGGCGAAAGTTGGCATAGAATTATGATGACCCTGCATATTTTTTTATATTTCTATTCTTTTTCTAAAAGTACATGACTTCGACAGAGACAATTATGCCTCTATTGCCTCTATCTTTTAATTTGTCGAAAATACGAGGTTAAATGGTTAATGGAGGGATTTTTTTTTAAATTAAAATATGTCAGAAAATATAAAGTTTAGGTATAGGGAAATGTGATGAAAGTCATACTAAAATAAAGTATAAAGAGTAGAATTTAAAAAAATGATAAAAAAATATATCCTGCCACTTTCAGGGAAAAGTCTGCAAAAAAGAAATAACATATCCGGATTAGTACAGGGTGATGGATCCTCCAGAAACTAGAAATATGACATAAAAAACTATCACAACAGGTAAAAATTTGACTACTATTTTCACTTTATAGTTGCCCTGGAAGATGACAGTAGTCCTCGTATGCAATCTAAAAAAAATTTTAATTATAGGGTTATTTAATAGGTTTTTATTATGGTTTCATATCAACAAAGTAACGTTATGGAAATTATCTATAACTTTTTAAATAATAAATATCTAAAAAACTGCAACCTATTTAAAAATATATAATATGTTGCCAAAAAAATGTGATTGAAGCGTCGCGGACGGCAAGTGTCATCCATAATTTCTGTATTCCTACCTTAGCTTTTAGTAAAAGCAAGTTAAAAAATAGTAATCCTTTTTAGAATATTTCATTTTTCTTGGTCGTTTCCCAGAAAAACTCATTTCTCCAGTTAAATCGATCACCCTGTACTACATTCGAACCGAAGAATTTTTTACCACACGTTTATATGATTTTTTTTATAAATTACGTACACTTCATAATTATTTCATAAATTGCATATAATTTATTGTTTTATCTGTGTATATTGGTTTTTTTTTTTTTTTTGGATATGGCAGGTATTTGTGAGGGAGTGCTGAATTAAGCCCAAAATATTATATGTAATATATTAAGTCAGTCACTCTTGTATAATTTATAGTTCTAAAAATATATCGATTTCTTTCTATATTTATGCTTCTCAGTAATATTTTGTTTAAACTTTGGCCTCAAACGTATGTGAAATAAATTAAAATAAATAAATAGTCACTTTGTACTGAAAATTCAACAAGCGCATTTTATTTCAACAGGATGAAGCCCGTAGCAAACCCGTGCATCATCACCTATTTAAATATGTCAATTTTTATTATAAATAAATAGTAATACCTATATCTAAAAAATTAGGTATGTATATTAGGTATGATTATTACATTGATGATAACGTAAATATAAAATATGAGTTCGAAAATAATTAAAATTAGGTCCCATTGTAAAGTTATTATTTTAATGACAGTTTTCTACCTGAGTTAAATCATTCTGTTTCCGTTGGTAACAAAATATGAAATCATCTGGTACTGTGCTTGAAGCTGCAAATAGGGAATAACAGCATTAAGAGTCCATTCACTAATCCGAAATAAGCCCAAAATCGGCGTTAGTCTCATGTGTAATTATAAAAAACTATAAAAGATAGCGACTTTTAGTAAAAAAGTATTAAAAGATAAGACTTTAATCTAAATCCCTATAGTAGTAATTTTTTGTATTTTTTTTTTATTTTTTAAATTCCAGGCAAACAATCTTGTACTAGAATAGCGTATTTTCAAAAACTATTTTCTCTAAAATACATGTATTAAACAAAAATTTGCTACTATAGGGATCTAGTTTATCTTTTGATTTTTCCGGTGATATATAATTTATAACATTAAAAAGAAATTTTGTTGCAATTGTAAGACAAATCCGGTACCGTTGCAATAAAGGCTAACTTTATTTCCATGCGCCTTTTTACTTCGGCTTTACGTGCACCTCCGAAATCTAAATAATTCGGTAGTAGGAATATGTAAGTCTTCACCCTTCGGCTACCCAACCCAGAATTCATGTCTTGTCAAGATTACCTGAATGAACCCTTAAGTACGGCAACATTGTCGTGCTTCAGGAACTACCGTACAGCTATCTATTATTGTATATTTTGCTTCAGGATGGTACCAAAAATATGTATGCTTCAGAATAGTGCGGCTTATGTGTAAATATACACTAAATTTTATTTTTTAAAATATCACTATATATCTTACAGAATCGGCTGTACCATAACAAATATACAACCGAATATGGCATCACTTTTCCTGTATCTAACCTATAAACCGGTGCTTCAGGATGGTATGGAATATATTATGGCTTCAGGTTTGTGAGAAGGATGTATATATATATATATATATATACATATAAATATATATATATATATATATATATAGGGAGAGAGAGAGAGGAACCGCCTCGATCTATATATGGCATACTATAATTAGGAAAAAATTTAAAATTGTGTACCAAAGTCACTGGGGGCAAGCGATCTAAAATATTTTCAAGATGGCCGCACTTCCGGCTATACCGGAAGTAGGTGTCATCTTGCTTATTTCAAATGGAACACCCTGTATATTATTAGATTTTTGAATTCTACTCAAAATTTTAAATATATTTCGTGTATAATGTCCTATACTTAAGTCTAGCCGTTTTTAACATATTTCAAATTTTATGTCAAAAATGACGTTTGCAGACCGAAAAATAATTATCAATTTTTCCTACACGGAAGCTTTTGTTATTTAATTTGGGTTGGATTCCTTGTAGAAGGGGACCTATTTTAGAAGTCTTTGTATGATATTTTGATAATTATTAATACAGAGTGTTCAAAAAAGAAGAATGAAAATTGAATTGAGAAAACTGTCAAAAGTCAATTTTTTCAAATGGAATTCACCTGTTTTTATTATTTCATCTTATTAAGCATTAAAAATTAGGGTAAGTTTGTATAAGGTTGTCTATTCCCAAAAACTTGTAGTTTTCGAGATACTGGCAATTAAAATTTTTATGTCGATTTTGCTGCGGATTTTAAGTGCAGCCACTCTTACTTGGCCATGATGAAAATGGCCATGTTAGAAACAATCAAATGCTATGTTTGTTTACACCTGCCACTTACCTTTTGAAAATCATTAATAATCATGCCGGGGCGCTTAAATTATACAAACGAAGATTATTTAAACTTATTTATTATTTATGGAGAATGTGATTAAGTTATATCAAGAACATGTGACACATTTGGCATTCGATATCCGCAAAAACCGAAGCCATCGCGATGTGGTATTAAACAAATTATAGAAAATTTCAAGAATTTTGGATCCGTTTAAAATAACAATGCATGTTTAATTTACAAAGAAAAACAGTAAAAGTAGATAACCCTGGATTTTAAGAAAAATAATTTTACAGTAAATGTTCAAACTAACGTCCTTGAACTTGCAGACATTTTTCGCATCTGAGCAGCACTTGTTCATGGGTCGCTCTTCTTATTGACTCGGGATTTAAGTTTGCAAATTCATTCCTCACTCGCTGCATGCAATCTTCCATTGTTGTTAAGGGAGTGTTATAGACTCGATCTTTAACTGTGCCCCAAATAAAAAAATCGAGCACTGAAAGATCTGGGGACTGGGGTGGCCAAAGGAAAGGACCATTATTGGCTATTCCTCGATCATCAAAAGCATTTCGTAAAAAATGAGCGATGAGGTAGCCACCATGTGCAGGAGCGCCATCATGCTGGTAAAACAGGTTTCTATGAATAGCGAGCGGCAAATTATCTAAATAGTCGGTTTCAAAATGTTGTAAAATGTTCAAATAGCCTTCACCTACAAAGTTAATAAGCACATTTTTAATCTACAATGATCCAAAAACCATTTCTAATTGCACAATAAATATTAAATTGCCAGGATTGTTGAAAATTTTGCTCTCTATGCACATGTAAATTGGAATCACTCCAATAATGGGAATTGTGTCGATTGAAGGCACCATTTTTTGTAAATTTAGCTTCATCTGTCCAAATGATATTGTCAAAAAAAAAAAAAAATTATTTCCTTGCGACCAAATTATGATAAATTCACAGAATGCTACTCGTCTTTGAAAATCAGTATCTCTCAGATGTTGAACTATGGAAAATGCGTATGGATGAAATTTATGTTTGAGTAATATTCTATGTTGATTTGGTCAATCCTGACTCCAACGCAGCTTGTCTTACAGACATTGTCGGATATGCAGCAAAATATCCCAAAATAACATATTCAATATTCTCATTATTAACGATAGGTTTATTTCTTTGTACTATTGCCTTAATGGATCCAAAATTCTTGAAATTTTCTATAATTTGTTTAATAGCACATCACGATGGCTTCGGTTTTTGCGGATGTCAAATGGCAAATGTGTCACATGTTCTTGATATAACTTGATCACATTCTCCATAAATAATAAATAAGTTTAAATAATCTTCGTTTGTATAATTTAAGCGCCCCGGCATGATTATTAATGATTTTCAAAAGGTAAGTGACAGGTGTAAACAAACATAGCATTTGATTGTTTTTAACATGGCCATTTTCGTCATGGCCAAGTAAGAGTGGCTGCACTTAAAATCCGCAGCAAAATCCCAATGTATAAATTTATATTGCCAATATCTCGAAAACTACAAGTTTTCAGAATAGACAACCTTATACAAACTTACTCAAATTTTTAATGCTTAATAAGATGAAATAATAAAAACAGGTGGATTCCATTTGAAAAAAATTGACTTTTGACAGTTTTCTCAATTAAATTTTCATTCTTCTTTTTTGAACACCCTGTATTAATAATTATTAAAATATCATACAAATACTTCTAAAATAGGTCCCCTTCTACAAGGAATCCAACCCAAATTAAATAACAAAAGCTTCCGTGTAGGAAAAATTGATATTTATTTTTCGGTCTGCAAACATAATTTTTGACATAAAATTTGAAATATGTCAAAAACGACTAGACTTAAGTATAGGACATTGTACACGAAATATATTTAAAATTTTGAGTAGAATTAAAAAATCTAATAATATACAGGGTGTTCCATTTGAAATAAGCAAGTTGACACGTACTTCCGGTATAACCTGAGGTGCGGTCATTTTGAAAATATTTTAGATCGCTTGCCCCCAGTGACTTTGCTGCCCAATTTTCAATTCTTTCCTAATTATAGTTTGCCATATATAGATCGAGGCGGTTCCCGGTGGGACACCGTATATATATAAGGTTCGTTGTTCCATCCGAAATAGGTACTGAAGGTACTTTGCTACATCATATACATCACGCTGTCACATCCGTTTGCGGATGTGACAACGTTTCATCTTATTTTTGACAAATATAGCTTATAGAACTCATCAGAAGCGTAAACTGAAATTTTCGCCTGGAGGTGAAAAAGTTACTTGTGTATCTACAAATTTGATTTTTAGTTCAACTGTAGACCGGTGGCGCTGTTATTGTTTTCAATCGTACAACTCACAATACCTTGCCACCTCCGCCTATATATGATATTTCTTGCAGTATATAAGGCGTGTTGTTACATTCAGATATTGGCAACGTCACGTGCCAGATATGGCAAATGCTTGTTCATTCAGATGAAGACGATTTCGCCAAAATCATGTTAACTTCGTTCGGACGGGGTCCATTATTTGTCACTTTAGTTATGAACTTTGAGTTTATTATAATTTGGATATATAAATTATATTATAACCATAATTTAAGTTACTTAACCATAATTATGTGTTGGCATGAAAATATTTTTAGAATTTTTTAATTTTCCTAGATTTGTAGAACATAGATAATTCAAGTAATCTAAAAAGTATATTGAAGACTGGCATCTCAATATTCTAAATAAAAATTAGCAACTGTATTAAGATGATGAGTTATGAGTTGCATTATTGCCTTAATACCTCTAAATAGTTAAATCGTTGAGTGACATTTTTTAAATCTAAAATGATGTGTTAAAATAAATATTCTTGTATGATTTCAAAACTTTATTAACAATTGCTGAATAGGTACGTTGTTTGATATCTTGTTAGATTAATAACTATTGTAACATTTTACATCTTTCTTTATATAGGGATTATGCCAAAAAGTTAAATTAATTAAATTAATTCCTATATAATGAAAGATGTAAAAAGTTAAATAAGCTAATAAATAATATTAAAAATATATTATAAAAATATTATAACATTAATATAAATAAGTAGAACATAATACCTACAATTTTTAGACTTTATTAATACAAATACAAAAATATAATTACAATAATACAAATAAAAAGGATTTGAATATGAAAAATTATAATAATTTTTCTTTCGTTCATGGGATTTTGGTTATCAATTGTAAAATGATATTTGTTATTACACGTGTTTAGGTTTATTAACGCTCTCCAGAGAACAAGCAAAGTTTATTAATGCGCTCTTACTGTTACAATTAAGGAGAGATGTTAAATATGTTGAAAATACCAATTTGACCGGTTTACCAACTATTATCTGTTGCTATTGTAATTATAATAATTTTCTTTTCAGTTATTTTAGAACTTGATAACTAAAATGTTCATGCGGAACATGTCATACATTTTATAGGAAATTATTTAACACTGACATAGTTTTCCATACTCCACGCGCGTTTCGTTAAACAAGTTGGCATCATCTCGAGATGATTAAAATCATCAATTTTTAACTTTATCAAGTTTTAACTTGATGAGTGCGATACTATACTACACTCGACGCGCGTTTCGCCAACCAAGTTGGCATCATCTGGAGATGATGCAAAATCATCAAATTTTAACTTGCTCAAATTTACACTTGATAGGTTTTAATCATTTCCAGTTGATGCCAACTTGGTTGGCGAAACGCGCATCGAGTGCAGTTATAGTGTTTTGGTGTTATGTAGAAAACCACGTCAGTCTTATCTTCACACCAAAGGCTCCAACCCTCTTCAAGGAAACTATTTCTAAAGCATAATTTCAGTATGTCGATTGTGTTTTGTTTAGTTCCTCGAATGATATGGGCGGTATAAATTAATACTGATGTGCTTATTTTAGTACTATGTAGTAGGTAATCAATTAATGAACTCCTGGTAATTTAATAAATTAAATTATATATTTATATTCTATGGGTATCTGTTATATGGCTTAAGTGTTTAACACTGTCATCTTCTATTTGTAACATTGATACAAATTTTAATTGTTAATCTGTTAATTTAATAAATTGAAATATAATGTTTGGGGCACAAAAGAGAGTCGACCAACACCGTGCGCTGGTTGACTGGGAGGCCATTTGTTTGGATTGAAAGCGCCTTTTAAAAACAAACCTAATATACGGTCAAGAATTAGTCGAGGGAACGAAAAATCCTGTGCCTTTCTAATCGTTTTTAAGTCATTTTTACTATTTCTACTGTAGTAAAATGTTTAATTATAATGGTACTAAAAGTAAATTGCTTATAATACAAATTCTTATTTAAGTAAATAATCTGAAACTAATCATATATATATATATATTGTGACGGATACTTCCCGATTTACACAGGTAGGAAGTGTCACGTTAGTGTCCGAGGTTCGGTTTCTCTTTTATTTTGCCTCGGGCGCCAGTTCCTGTTTACAGTGCAGAAACACCACTACTCAGGTAGCTTCAGTGAAGATACGGTACGCCAGGTCGGTCGATAGGGAAAATTAGACTTCACACAACAGATAGTAGTAATACACCAATAAACCTTTTATACATATATTGTCTCTAGACCTACTATGTACACAGCTACTGAAAATACGGGTTGCCTCTTCCTAGTTAAAACATACGTGCGGGGTAAACAAGCAGGAGGTGAGCACACGTGGTTATAAAGTGCAAGCGGGTGGCAACAAGCTAAATGGAGTTGTTTACGGCGGTTAATAAGCTACTGGGTCAATTACGGCCGGTGGTCGTGCGTGGATACCAGGTGAGGAAGCAATTATTAACAAGCAAACATTTAGCAAGTTTATGAGCAAATAAAAGCAAGCTATTATTATTAAATTATTTACACACTTGGCTATTGTCTACATTACGACTGTTGTAATAAGCTGAAATGAAAGTTATGATTAAAGTTATATTACCAATAGGCCGACTCGCCTGAGACTAGCATGTCGTGTGGGCGAATTGTTTTTAAAGGCGGTGACAGTAGCTGAAGGCAAAATATGTTATCCGAACAATGGGCCGACTCGCCTGAGACTAGCAGGTCGCGTGGGCGGATTGTTTTATAGCCGGCGACAGAAGCTGAAAAGTAAGGTAGAATTAGTGTTTCCCGAACAATAGGCCGACTCGCCTGAGACTAGCAGTTAGCAGGTCGTGTGGGCGGATTGTTTTGTAGCCGGCAACAGAAGCTGAAAAGCAAGGTATGATTAGTACTATCCCGAACAATAGGCCGACTCGCCTGAGACTAGCAGGTCGTGTGGGCTAATTCTCTTCACAGGCGGTGACAGTGGCTGAAGGCACACTATGCTATTTTAACAATGGGCCGACTCGCCTGAGACTAGCAGGTCGTGTGGGCGGATTGTTTTATAGCCGACAACAGAAGCTGTAAAGTAAGGTATGATTAATGTTTCCCGAACAATAAGCCGACTCGCCTGAGACTAGCAGGTCGTGTGGGCGAATTGTTTTCACAGATGGTGACAGTAGCTGAAAGAGATAGAGAATTAGTACACAAACATATACGGTCCAATAGCCAAGTGATAGTTCCCTACTCGTTGTCTAGCTTACTTCCTTACTAGTTATTCCTGGGCACGTCTGCTGCTGTCGGGCGGTCGGTGAAGACTCAATACTTGGGCACCAGCTAGTAGCAGGTACTGGAATGGCTGGTGGGAGAGCTTTTGATACCTGCGCAGTAGCTCCCTATTTCGACTTGTAATATTCTCGGCGTAGTCCACACAAGTCGATGAAATTATACCAAGTCCCAATGCCTTTGGAGACTTGTACTAATTTACTTACTCTTCTCTGGATACTGGTAGGCGGCGGTGGAGATGTACAGGTCTTGCTCGTATGCGGTGCGGTCCCAGACTGAATGTCTGAGTCGGTGCCAGTAGTATAAGAGGTTCTATGAAGACCTCGGACATGCGCAGAAGTGCAATACCTGACTTGGTATATTTTATGCTCGTATCCCAACAATCGGTGAAATTCACAAGTCCACACGGGCTTGTGGACTTTGCCAAATTTTAACTTACTCTTCTCTAGGTTCTGGTAGCAGCGGTGTAGGCGGACAGGTCTTGCTTTGATGCGGTGTGGTTACAGACTGTATGTCTGAGTCGTTCGCGACTGTATATGGTTCTATGAAAACCTTGGACATGTGCAGAAGTGAAATCTCGGACTTTGGATATTTTATACTTGTACACCACTAAATCGGAAATAATTATAAGTCCCCACGGTCTTGTGGACTCTGAAGAATATTTGGTTTAGTCGACAAAATTGTTTAAGTATAAAGCTATTTTTATACTTATAAAAATTTCACTCTGTCTATTTTACGGACTTGTACTCGTTTACTCACTTTCTCTCTAGTTCCTGTTAGCAGCGGTGTAGATGGACAGGTCTTGCTTCGATGTGATGCGGCCACAGACTGAATGTCTGAGTCGCTGTCAGCTGGATATGGTTCTATGAAAACCTCGGACATGCGCAGAACTGAAATCTCGGACTTTGTATATTTTATACTTGTACACCACTAAATCGGTAATAATTACAAGTCCCCACGGTCTTGTGGACTCTGAAGAATATTCGGTCTAGTTGACGAAATTGTTTAAGTATAAAATTGTTTAAGTATAAAATTTCACTATGCCGATTTTTATACTTGTAAAATATTTCTTACTTACTTCTGGTACCAGTATGGATCTGGGGATTCGCAGCGATGCGGTAGTACGGCCAGTTCCACGGACAGCGGCACAGCAACTAAACTCTTAGCGCTTGAAATTTCCTAGGTCCGCGTGGACAGTAAAACAAGGATGCGTGTGCATTCGGCTTTTATTTCAGGTGTCGAAATAATAGATTTTATGTCGGGTATAGTTGTTTATTTACGGCATTGTATTGGAAACTTATTTACAGGTGCAGAATATTACTTTTAACGGCGAAATAAAATGTACTTCATTACACCATATATACAGGGTCCTGCACCAGAGCTCCCTTCTTTTGTAGCTCATGAACTGGTGCCTTTATAAATTTCGTTCAAATTTGACTGCAAACTATTCGTAGAGAGGCACATTTTGAAAATATTTTCAAATATACAGGGTGCTCTAAAAACATGTACCATACTAAAGTTATGTTTTTTTAAATGGAACACACCATATATTTTTGCATTTTTGGATTCTGCATGAAAATTTGATGTGAGTTTGTGTTATATTCCCTATAGCAAAACTTAACCGTTTCGAAGATATTCGACATTTTATAGAAAAAATTACATTTGTTACAACTATTTCAACGTTACATATCTTATACAATTGAACAGTTTTTAATTTTTATATGTCAGATAGTTTAGGCATTGGTCTTTCTGAAAATAGCTAAGAGAAGTCTGTAATACATACAGAGTGTTTAATATTTACTGAGCAACACGTCAATTTTGAAAGATGCAAAACTCATTTTTTTCAAATGGCACACCCAGTATATTATTCTACAGTTGAAAGTACCATTCAATTCTGAATTGAATGATATAGCATTGTCCTATACTTATCTCTTAAGGTGCTCAAGATATAATCAATTCTATAGTAAAGTGCTCGAAAATTTAAGTTACCCCGTTTCTAAGTCGTCTTCGAATAAAACAAAAACAACTAGAAACATTTCAAATTTATTGTCAGTTGCTTTGACTCTTATTATGGCTATGATTAAACACAAAATGTAAAAAATAACTTCGATGTTAAATAATTATTCACACATTTAATTGTTACGTAACCCCATAAGAAGAAGTCTAATTTTGTACACCAAATTATGTTTTAAGAATAAATCGCGTTACCTGGTAAAGACAACAAAATAACTTGTCAAATTTGTTTGCTGTCAATCTGGTGTCGACAATTTAAGTTAATTACCCATATTTATACTTATTTCAATAATTTTCTTGTTAGTTTAGTTGTTTGTTAGTTGTTTAGTTTAGTTAGTTGTTTCAATTTATTTTTATAATGAAATATAGTAAAGAAGAGTTAGCTGACATGGTTTTTATATTGGGTGAGTCTGAACGAAACTGTCTCTTAGCGAGTAGAATTTACCGTCAAAGATATCCTAACAGAAGGCACCCAGATAGTAGAAGTTTAAAAAACTTATTGGATAGAGTTGTGCAAACTGGAAATTTAGAATATCCTAAGCCAGTAAAAATTGCTCCCATCATAACAGAGGAAATTGAACTGAATGTATTGTTGGCAGTTAATGAAAATCCTACTTGTAGCCAAAAAGATGTCAGTGAAATAGTTGGTATAAGCGAAAGATCAGTTCAAAGAATTTTGAAAAAAAATAAATTTCACGCCTAGTTTAGGCATTGGTTTTTCTGAAAATAGCTAACAGAAGTCTGTAATACATACAGTGTTTAATATTTACTGAGCAACACGTCAATTTTGAAAGATGCAAAACTCATTTTTTTCAAATGGCACACCCAGTATATTATTCTACAGTTGAAAGTATCATTCAATTCTGAATTGAATGATATAGCATTGTCCTATACTTATCTCTTAAGGTGCTCAAGATATAATCAATTCTATAGTAAAATGCTCGAAAATTTAAGTTACCCCGTTTATAAGTGGTCTTCGAATAAAACAAAAACAACTAGAAACATTTCAAATTTATTGTCAGTTGCTTTGACTCTTATTATGGCTATGATTAAACACAAAATGTAATATTAAATAATTATTCACAGGGTCTACAACCTTATAATAAATTTTCAAAATGACGGCCATTCTCTTGCAGACGCAATTGAAGTCTATTTTGAAATGATGTGTTTACTCTTCGCAGCATTTCAGGGGTAATTGTTTGAAATGCATTTCTTATTCTTTGTTGCATATCTTCTCTTGTTGTGGGCACTTCTGTGTATACTTGGTCCTTTACATAACCCCATAAAAAGAAATCTAATTTTGTTAGGTCTGGTGATCTAGGAGGCCATCCTATTGGCGCTCCCCTCCCAATCAACCTATTAGGGAAATTTTCATTCAGGTGGTTTCTGACGTCTAATAAATAGTGGGCTGGTGCCCCATCTTGTTGTAACCACATTATATTTCTAACTGCAATTGGTACATTTTGTAGCAAATTCGGTAAAACATTACGTAAAAAATTCAGATATAGCAATCCGTTAAGATGATGATTAAAAAAGTACGGACCTATTACTTGCTCTCCAATTATACCGCCCCAAACATTAATAAACCACCTGTGTTGCCTGTCTATCTGCCGAAAACGTCTTGGATTGTGATCTAAGTAATAATGAAAGTTATGGCAATTTACGAGCCCATTTTTATGAAAAGTTGACTCATCAGAAAACAGAACAGAATTAAAAAAATTAAGATTTTCTCTAATTTTACCTTGCGCCCAATTGCAAAACTGCACACGTTTTTCATAATCGGTATCATACAACTGTTGATGAAGCTGAACGTGATAGGCGTGAAATTTATTTTTTTTCAAAATTCTTTGAACTGATCTTTCGCTTATACCAACTATTTCACTGACATCTTTTTGGCTACAAGTAGGATTTTCATTAACTGCCAACAATACATTCAGTTCAATTTCCTCTGTTATGATGGGAGCAATTTTTACTGGCTTAGGATATTCTAAATTTCCAGTTTGCACAACTCTATCTAATAAGTTTTTTAAACTTCTACTATCTGGGTGCCTTCTGTTAGGATATCTTTGACGGTAAATTCTACTCGCTAAGAGACAGTTTCGTTCAGACTCACCCAATATAAAAACCATGTCAGCTAACTCTTCTTTACTATATTTCATTATAAAAATAAATTGAAACAACTAACTAAACTAAACAACTAACAAACAACTAAACTAACAAGAAAATTATTGAAATAAGTATAAATATGGGTAATTAACTTAAATTGTCGACACCAGATTGACAGCAAACAAATTTGACAAGTTATTTTGTTGTCTTTACCAGGTAACGCGATTTATTCTTAAAACATAATTTGGTGTACAAAATTAACCTTCTTCTTATGGGGTTACGTAACAATTAAATGTGTGAATAATTATTTAACATCGAAGTTATTTTTTACATTTTGTGTTTAATCATAGCCATAATAAGAGTCAAAGCAACAATAAATTTGAAATGTTTCTAGTTGTTTTTGTTTTATTCGAAGACCACTTAGAAACGGGGTAACTTAAATTTTCGAGCACTTTACTATAGAATTGATTATATCTTGAGCACCTTAAGAGATAAGTATAGGACAATGCTATATCATTCAATTCAGAATTGAATGGTACTTTCAACTGTAGACTAATATACTGGGTGTGCCATTTGAAAAAAATGAGTTTTGCATCTTTCAAAATTGACGTGTTGCTCAGTAAATATTAAACACTCTGTATGTATTACAGACTTCTCTTAGCTATTTTCAGAAAGACCAATGCCTAAACTATCTGACATATAAAAATTAAAAACTGTTCAATTGTATAAGATATGTAACGTTGAAATAGTTGTAACAAATGTAATTTTTTCTATAAAATGTCGAATATCTTCGAAACGGTTAAGTTTTGCTATAGGGAATATAACACAAACTGACACCAAATTTTCATGCAGAATCCAAAAATGCAAAAATATATGGTGTGTTCCATTTAAAAAAACATAACTTTAGTATGGTACATGTTTTTAGAGCACCCTGTATATTTGAAAATATTTTCAAAATGTGCCTCTCTACGAATAGTTTGCAGTCAAATTTGAACGAAATTTATAAAGGCACCAGTTCATGAGCTACAAAAGAAGGGAGCTCTGGTGCAGGACCCTGTATATACAGGGTGCTTCAAATTCGTTGCAATACATGGGGATCTCGGAAACGGTAAGAGATACGAAGTCGGTTAAATGGAGGCAAAGTTGCGTATTCAGGGGGAAAACATAATGGTGAAAAGAGATCAAGGCTAACTTGATTAGTTTTCGAAATATTTTGAAAAAACCGAAAATTTCGATTTTCGTTTTTGTTTTTTTTGCGGGCCTATTTGATGAGGTATTCAAAAATAAAGAGCACTTTTCTATAGCAACTTTTTGCTTTTTATCGAATGGTGTTAGCGAATTTTCCGAAAAACGTTTCGTTTTCCGGAAACCAACATCAACTTAATTTTTTTAAATACGGACCTGGAATTTTTTTTTCAATTTTTTGTAATCATTTTTGTAACTTGATAGAATGCCACCATAAAAGGAACCAAATTTAAACGTTTTGTCTAAGAAAAATCCATCATTGGTATTTTTGTTTCGACTTTTGTTAATTCTAGATATTGAATAATATTTTTGAGGTTTCATTTTTATTTACGATAAATAAACAAAAGCTAATAATAAAACAACGAATTAACAACTATAAACTTTGATGTATTTGAATAAACAATGAATAAAACAACAAAATATGTTAAAACTATAAAAACCCTAAAGCAGATGTTGAAATAATCCTCCATCATTATTCATGCAGAGGCGTATTCGTCTTTTTAAGTTTTGAATAGATCTTTCGATTTCCCTTGCAGGTATTGCATTCAGAACACGAATAGTGGCATTTCTCAAATCCTCAATGTTATTATATTGATTCTTATATAAAACATTTTTAGTTCGTCCCCATAAGAAATAATCTAATGGGGATAAATCAGGAGCTCTTGCTGGCCATTCTATAGCACCATGATTTCCAATCCATCTGTTTGGAAATGTTTCATTTAAGTAGTTGCGCACAATTTCTGAATTATGAGGAAATTTAAATAAAATTAAAAAATTCTAGATTGATGAAAGCCATTTTTAAGTACCGATAGTGCTTGACACAACATTGAAATGTGTTTGTCATAGAAACGTTTGCCTAGATAAAACTAAATCTAAGAGGGCCACGGGAAATTATTAATGATGAATTTTTGTTAGAGAAAACGTTTAAATCTGGTTCCTTTTATGGTGGTATTCTATCAAGTTTCAAAAATCTTTCCAAAAAATTGAAAAAAAGTTCCAGGTCCGTATTTAAAAAAATTAAGTTGATGTTGGTTTCCGGGAAACAAAACGTTTTTCGGAAAATTCACTAACACCATTCGAAAAAGGGCAAAAAGTTGCTATAGAAAAGTGCTCTTTATTTTTGAATACCTCATCAAATAGGCCCGCAAAAAAACAAAAACGAAAATCGAAATTTTCTGTTTTTTCAAAATATTTCGATAACTAATCAAGTTAGCCTTGATCTCTTTTCACCATTATGTTGCCCCCCTGAATACGCAACTTTGCCTCCATTTAACCGACTTCGTATCTCTTACCATTTCCGAGATCCCCATGTATTATGTATTGCATCGAATTTGAAGCACCCTGTATATAATATATATATATATTGATACGCAATCAAAAGAGGGGTAGTTTATTACTGTTTTTTTATTTACTTCATATATGCCAAATACAATATACGAACTGACTTCCGCACGGTTCTACAGTCTGTCACATACATATACACTAGTGACTTCCGGCAGTGATGCCAAATTTCGGAAGTCACTAGGTAGGTACCTTTTTTCTTGAATATATAAAAGTTCACTGATCTACTACTGATCTACTACTTACTTACTACTTCACCTACTGACTATAGTTTGTGTAATTAATTGCCATTTCCTACCAATGAAAAACAATCATCGATTCGAGAATATTTTAAAGTTAGCAATTAATAATATCAGGAATCTATATCATTTCTAATAGATCACTCTGTCATAGGTTACAAAATTCTATCTCCTAATCCGTTTTTTTTTTCTAGACTAATTAAATAAAAATTATTTGATTTAAGAAGTACCTTTATAAGAACAATATGATTATAAAATAAAGGTGCCTGTTTTAAGCATTAGTGCTGCTGAATACTGCAGAATCTTATAATGTTTATAAAAAGTTAAATGAGATTAAATATTATTGTTACTATTAATTTTAGAGTGACGATTTGTTCCAAAGTTAATGCTTATCTAAGCATCTCACAATAAATAACAAATCTCTGCAATATGAAAATGAATTTTTAAGCCGAATATTATCATTTAACAGATACCAATTCGTGAAGAATAATTTACTTTTCCTTATTTATTTCAAATAGTAGATTAAATTCTTCATCAGATTCTACTGGGTGTATATTTGATATGGGTCGGTCTAAGGTACTTTGTTTTGGGTGATTCAGTTTCTATGTCACTGGAAATTAGACTTGCATATTCATTAATATTAAAATCTGTATAATTTTTTATCATCTTCAATACTATCTCACGTAAATTCATAAATGTCTAATATATTTGAATGCGATTTGCCTTTTCTTTATATAGAGAACTGTTGATGGCTTCAGTATTCATTTCTAAAAAATCATTGGGATTATTTCAATCGAGCCGGTGGCTCAGGGTTTAGTATCTCGATCGCTCAACGCAGAGGTTGTGGGTTCGAATCCCCATTCCACCAAACAATTTTTAATTAAATTGTTTACTCGTAGATCAAGGCTTGTTCGCAGGGATGGCAACCATCCTGGCGATGCCCTAGGATGGGAAGAATGTCAACTTGGTGTTAATGTGAGAGATTAAAATCAGTTGATGTTTGGCTGTGCTCCTAACTGAGGTTTTCCAGGTTTCCCTCACTCCAGCACTGAATGGTGGTTAGGGCCTACCAACGTAAGTCCTGAGTAAGTTCCTGAGGCGCAAATGTGGCCCGCGAATTAATAATATGCCGCCCCCTTTTCCACACAAGTCTCAGACTTTCGGGCTAAATAGTCCCTAAATGGCCCTCTTTTTATACAAAATAATTTAACGTTATAGTGTCTTCTTCGTATGGTTGGAAAAAAAAGAGATTATTGTACAGTTTTACAGTACCGAAAAGTAATTTGACATTGATATTGCATGTCACATAATATGTTGAAGTTTAATTAAATAGAAAAATAGAAACAGATAGTGACCCCGATGAATCGATAAACTGGAGGTGCTAATTAGAAGCGGTTGGAAAAAAATATTATGTTAAACTCGTACAAAATAGTTATTTGTTTAACTAGTACAAAAAATACACATTTTCGGGACGAGGGAAAGGGTTGCCGGACTCCGCTACGCGTAGTCCAGCTATTTTACAAGTCCCGAAAACGTATTTTTGTACGAATTTAACATAATATTTTTTCCAACCGCTTCTAATTAGCACCTCCAGCTTACCGATTCATCGGTGTCATTATTTTTTGTACGAGTTTAACATAATATTTTTTTCCCAATCGCTTCTAATTAGCACCTCCAGTTTGCCAATTCATCGGAGTCACTATCTGTTTCTATTTTTCCATTTAATTAAACTTCAATATATTATGTGACATGCAATGTCAATGTCAAATTACTTTTCTGTACTGTACAACTGACACAACTGTACAATAATCTCTTTTTTGTACAGTTGCTATGGCGATCTCAAACAGTCCCGAAATGGTCCTCTTTTTGTACAAAATAATTGAATGTTATATTGTCTTATTCGTATGGTTGGAAAAAAAACCGGACTCCGCTTTTTTTGTACTAGTTAAACAAATAGGTAACTATACTCTGACTTTTGATGTTAAAGACTCTTCAGATATTTTGATGCTACAGTCTTCTAAATTGTAAGATATGGATAAAACAATTTGTCACTTGGAATAATTTACTACCTTCGTATGATTTTAATATTCTTTCATCTTTATTATCAGAGGCATATGTTTCTTCTTTATCGATAGTTAACACATTTTCAAATTTATTTGTTCAACATTATTACCACAATAATTAGGATCACCAAAATTACTTTTATTAATCCAGTCCTGTTATAGAGGAGTAGGTAAAGTGAAAGATAATACAAAAATGTATTGTCTGTAATAAACTACTTAAAGGGATAAGTAAAAGTCTACCTTTATTAATTTTTTTATTAGAAAACAAAGAGAAAATACTTTTTCCATTGATTTTCACGTGCAATTAGAAATAAAGTTTAAGGGAACAGAGCTAAGGGCTATTTTATAAAACACCCTGTACTATTGTTACATTTTTTTTGTATTATAGATGTGAAAACTAGTGAAGCAATCACATCTATGACTTTTTATCTCGTTGCAATTCAGGAAGCGCATAAATCATTTAAAAAAAAACCAAATGTCTAAGATGCTGTATATACTCGTATATATATATAGGGTAATCATACAAATCTGAAGCACAAGTACATATCTGTACGCATCATCCTGAAGCAGCGTAACGAACCAGAAGCAAATTTTTGCTTCAGGATAGTGATGCCTTGATATTTTAATGTACGAGAGAGAGATAGTTGATCTTATTTCTTTATGGGTAAGGGTCAGGGTCCGTTGTTGTTTGATGCTGATTTTTATTGCAAAGCAACGTATCATATTCCAGACACGACGTGATGAAAAGTGCTTCAGGTCCGTCATTTTAATACAAGAATTGTCCTTAAACCAGGGTGGCGCTGTTTATTCTACACTGTGTAGGCGCGTAAACGTTTGATGATACTACGTACTAACTTGAGCTTGAAGATCTGGCAACTATGTTCGATGGGGTCCGTTTACCTGATGTGTTTATTTTTAAATAAAGGATCAGTGATCAGTAGTTGAAATACATAAGAAAACGGAATGGTTTCAGGTTGACGGAATATGAAATATAATAATATAATAAAATATAGGTACTTAATATAGTATAATACAATATAATAAATAATTAAGCATTGCTTTTCAAAACACTATTACAAGAGGTCCGTAAGTGAAAAAAAAATGCTCCATGCGCCTTTAGTAAATAAATAATTACTTAATTGAATTTAAATTTTTTCCCCAAAAACTAAATAGTATTACACTTCAATAATTATTACATATGGTAACAAGTGGACCCTGATAATTTTAGTAAATTTAACATTTTTCTCAAAAAGTAAATGTTATTAAAATTTTTGTTAGGTACCTACCCATTAACTGGTACCTTGTCTACATCGCTATAAACAGGGTGTATCACTATTTAATACGGAAAATATTAGAATCCATAAATGGGTAAAAAATATTAACTTTTCAAAGTATGCTGCTTTTTCGTAAGACCTATTGTTATTGAAATACATTTTGCTTACATTTAATTTTTTATATGGTTTTCGAGGTGTAACTGGAAAATTTGTTTATTAATTTCTTTATAGTTTGGGGCATTGTTTCGTTTTATTAAAAGCTATATCCATGTCAAATCCATATCATGTATAAGCATGTCAAAACGTTTGTAAAAAATATTTACATAGGCGTAGATGTAAAGAGACGGGGTGTGAACCTGTTTTCGAATAATTTTTTAAATAGAAAATCTAAGACAATGAATATTTCAAGTTAATTTAATTATTTTTTAAATAATTATGAAAGTGTTTCTTCAAAAAATTAATGATATGAGGAGCCTTTTCGGATACTCACTGATTTTGACCGTTTATTATTATTGTGTGAAATTTACTATTTTCTGAGATATAAAATTTTTTTTGAAAAATAATTAAAAGATAGAAAGTCATAATTTTTGCAGACTATCGAGTCAAAGCCTTGTACGTTTAGAAAATGTATGGAATTATTTTAAATCTTATATAGGGTCCTCATAATCCTGTGAAAACTTTCATCAATTTGAAAAACCAAAAAAGCTAACTTTTTAATTTATTTTTTTTAAATAGAACACCCTGTATTTTATAGGGTTAGAAGAAGCACCGATAAGTACTCTATCAATTTACTGAAGCATTTCCTATGACTAAATCAACGAGTTTTTCTTAAAAATGCACATCTATTGAAAATTGTAAATTTTGTACTTTTTATACCATGGGCGTAAATCAAAATTCAGTAAGTGATTTTTATATTTTCTCATATGTTATGAGATATATATATATATATAATCTAATGTATTTAGATTCTGAAAATTACTGGCTTTTATAAGGGAGGGATTGTTTATATTAAATTGGTGCCCCATTTCGTAACTATGTAAGGCTAGAGCCGACTTATCTACTTTAAATTTTTTTGTGTGATATGAATGCTCTTTAAATCTAGTTACCTATTACATTTCTTTTTGATTGGCCGATATACAGTTTGTTGCAATTGCAATAGTCTTTAATTGTAAGTTATTAAATGCAAAGATGATATTGAATTTATTTAGTAAATTTTCAAATTTTTGACTGATTTGAGTATGGTATGTGAATTTTCTATACTTACATATATTGTCTTTCCTCTATTGGACTTAAGGTGGTATTACTTTTAATTAATAACTTCCTCTTTTGTTTATAAAATATTCTACCTATTTGTTTCTTTTCATAACGGTTATCATTAGCAATGTTGTAGATGAGATTACGTTTTTATTATAGTTGGTATTATTGAGTGGTACATTTAATAATCTAAAAACTAGACTATTAAATGCAACCATTTTATATTTAAAGTGTGTTACTGAGGGGTTGTGTATGTAATTATTTATGTGTGTTGGTTTTCTGTATGTGTCAAAAGTCAAAGATTCGTCAAGTTTGATTATTTTAATATCTAAGAAAGGTAAAGAATAATTGTTTTCTAATTCAAAGGTGAATTTTATGGAATCGTACTGAGAGTTTATTGTGTATACCGAAACTTTTATTTACAACTGCGAATACCTCATGTACGTACCTTTTCCAAACTGTGAGAAATTGGAAGGCGGTGTTTTTGGGCTATACCCATATATATATAGGGCTAACTTTATTTCCATGTGCCTTTTTACTTCGGCTTTACGTGCACTTCCGAAATCTAAATAATTCGGTAGTAGGAAAGTCTTCAGCCATCGGCTCCCCAACCTCTCAACCCAACCATGAATTCATGTCTGTAAAAGTTTACCTGAATGGACCCTTAAGTACGGCAACATTGTCGTGCTTCAGGAACAACTGTACAGCTACCTATTATTGTATATTTTGCTTCAGGATGGTACCAAAAATATGTATCCTTCAGGATAGTGCGGCTTATGTGTAAATATACACTACATTTTATTTTTTAAAATATCACTATATATCTTACAGAATCGGCTGTACCATAACAAATATACACCCGAATATGGCATCACTTTTCCTGTATCTAATCTATAAACCGGTGCTTCAGGATGGTATGGAATATATTAAGACTTCAGGTTTGTTAGAAGGATGTATATATATATATATATATATACGGGGTGAAAACTTTAAATTTGTCCATCATGGCCTCTCGGAAAACGATAAAATATAAGTATAGGGTAACTTGCATTAAAAAAAACAACAATGAGTCACAACTTCGTGACTTATAGAGAAAAAACCTAAAATGAACGATTTTGAAAATGCTGAATATTATTTTATAACTTTTACATTATTAGCTACTGCGAGTTCAAAAATTCAGTCTCATTTCCCGCCTTCCCTCAATATTTTAGTATGCGATAGTCAACTTTCAAAATTCTTATGGCCGCCATATTGGATTTTTGCTGAAGTAGATGCGGTGGAGACATGTATAATTTATAGTGGGCCAGGACAATTTGACAAAAAATAAGATTAAGTTTCCGTAAGTGCTACAAATATTGATTGTAAAATTAAGAAAATAGTACCTAGTACCCTGCATTAATTTTCGAACATTATTATCTAGATGTATCAGTAATATTTAAATGAAGGCACAACTTACTGATATTAAACGATTTGCAAGTACCTATTAACCGTCCAAGTAAATATTTTATAAAGTTGAAATTCGTTTTTGACATTGGTCTTGAGTTTGAAAAATTTGTATTACTATAGCAATATACAAAATTTATTAGGTACATACATAAGAGAATATATAGTCAAAATAACTACAAAATTTCAAACTAGAAAAAGTTAAATTGTTTCCATGGCAGCTGCAAATAAAGACGTCAATATAAGTCTGAGGACATTTCAAACATCTCTCATAAGTTTAGTTTAATTTCGGGTAATAGATAGAAATAATAATAGTGGATTTTATATTTGTTGTTAGTTGTTAGTTAATTTAATATTTTTCCACATAGGTATATTTTCTTTTAAGAAAATTAGTCATATTTTTATCAAAACAAGTTATGTATATTTTTTAATGAATACATTCTATTTTCACATTCCATAAAAATCTGTTTTCATTTCCGCTATAAATTATACTAATTTTATTAATTTCTCACTGTTGCCAACATATTTGAATAACATTATTATACTTGGTTGAAAAGAGAATAAAACACTACAACTACTTCAACAAAAATGCAAAAACTCGTTCATTTTGGAACTCGTACTTAGCTAATAATGTCGAAGTTCCAAATGTCACGTTATTTGTACTTTTCATGGATAATTCATGAACGGATTAAGACATAATATGGCTAATAACTTATGACCACATAAATTGGCATAGAATTGGGCAATTTTTTTCTTATACAACAAACCCTGTACATTTGACTGTTTCCAAGATCCCAATGGTGGTCAAAATTAATTAGTTTCTACTTTGCACATAAATAAAAAAAGCAAATTTAGTATATATATATATATATATATATATATATATATTGCGGAAAGGAGATTTTCAATTATTTTCATTAATGTTGAATTCCTTAATCAGCAGAACATTACATATAATTATTTTTATCAAACAAAAAAGTTACCTTACCTCTGTTAGGTCTAACAGAGGTTTTTTGGTAACTTTCGTAGGTATTTGTAATTGGTGATTCGTCATTATTATGAATAGTACCTTCTGTGCATTTTGCTGAAAAGTGTGATTCTTCATTTGCTTAAAAATATAAGTACATTTATTTTCTCATTTGTCTCTAAAACGGCGTATAAAATTACTTTAAGGACAATTATAACATTATTATCTCTCATTTGAATAACGGAGTAACGGGCACACAGAGTGTATTATTTGATAAGTTTACTTGTGCTTGTTTAAAAACTTTTCTCTTTTTTTGAAAACAATTTAAATGGTACTAATTATTAGGTACTTCGCAACTAAGTAAAATTATATAAATCAAATATTTTGACTCAAATAAAATTTCTCTTAATTTGACAAGTGGATTTAATTTTGGAACACTGTTAGAATTAACACAACTTATTTGCTTCATGACAGGTGCGTCATTGCGTTACATGATCCTGTAAAATTATCAGTAACTACGTTTTTGGAGAAAAAACAACTTTATAAGAATTATGTTAACTAATATACTCATCTTTATTATGTTATTATGGAGAAAATATTGCATTAGGATAATTAGAAATGAATTTAGAAAGAAAATTTGGAAAAAATCAAAACTTTTTATTTTGAACTAAAAATTTGTTTGGTGACTAAACTTTACCATTGTGAATAACTTTTTCTAATAACTTTTTAACATTTTTATAAATAGATTGAGTTCCAGTATTTAAAAATAAATGTTAAATTTAAAGTAGCTACCCATATCGGAGGTGACGTCATAAATGTAGGGATATGATCTGACAGTTTTTGAACAAGCATAAACGATTGCGATAATATTTTTTTAAGATAATAAAATATTTTTCCATACGATGCATACTTTTTGAATGTACTATATATCTTTTTATAAAATAGATTGAGCAGGTTTCATTTTGTAGAAATTTATTTTTTAAACTTGATACACGACAGTCATATTTCTCAAAAAATAAATTTTTTTAGTCTTGGTGGTTCAAATAAGTTTACTAATCTAAACGTGCGTTTAATTAATTTTTATTTGGTTGAGTCTGCAGAGTGCTGGATAAAAACAGCAAGAAACCAAAAATAACAATGTCAAATATAAAAAAACTTGACAGATTTTATTCTTATATGCCTAATTATCAGTAGGTATACCTATTTTTTGTTACAAAAAAATTTTTAAAACAGTTATGTAAATTGTGGAATTTTAATATTGTTATTACATTTTTTCAATATTGCTGAAGTATAGAAATAAGCGTTATAAAATGAAGCACACTATGAACTATAAAACAATTTTAAAATGCAAAAATGCAGATTTATAGATTTAAAGGTTTGAACTTTAAACGAACTGTTACACTTTTATAAACATGGTCCGCTCGATGCAATGCGATATTGCCAAATTTCATAACAATAACACACGCAAATAACACAGAAGTGGGTTCGTTCTGCTCGTGATGCATTGGTAGACGACACTAGCGCCAAATATCTATACTCGAACTAAAAGAAAGTTTTGCGGTTATATATGGGTCAGAATGACTTCTACCATGATTTTCGTAATTACACTACTAATGACATCTATTATTATATTTCAGTAAAAAACAGTCCATTACGATGTCACTTCCGTTAAGGGAAGTGACTCCGTCATATATGAACTGACAACGTATGCTAAGTATCTGCTTTGGAAGTGACAAGGTATCCTTCATATATATATATATATATATATATATGTATCTAACCAACGTTTCCAGACCACATACGTAGCACAGACAACCTTACATCACTTATAAATAAGCTAGAAGGGAGAGTATATATCACAAAAATAAAATGTATTGAAGTATAACATCTTACGCAACAATAGAGGGGAAATTTTTTCAAATAAATATAATTTTTCAGATGTTTGGTAAACCTTCGGAGACCACACATAGAATACCCCACTTTCAGACCATCTGATATACAAACTTACATAGTACATCAACGTTACCAGACCATACGCTGTTGCCATTTTTATGTAGGTTTTTGTAAGTGGTTTATTCTTTCTGGCGCGAAAACGGTGGAAAGGATGGTTGTGTATATAAACTCTCAAGGGTGTTGTATTATTAGTAGGTACCTATTATTCTATACAGGCACAAAATGAATCGTTCAAGAATGTTAGTGCAATTTGCCTAAAAATAATGAAACCAGGCAAGAATTATTTTTAATTTTTAAGAACATAATTTGCTGCTGCAGGTCATCTAACCCCAATCAATCAACCACTTCACTGAAATTAGTTATTTTAGTTTCATTAGTTGAGTGTTTAATCATGCTTGTTTACTAAAAAATAAAAATGAAATTTTAATAAACAAACTTCTGAATTATTTTTCATAAAAGTTGTAAAAAAATCGCACATAACAAGAATGTAAATCGATTTTATGCTGGGTGTAAATAAATAATTGCGAAAAGTTTCAGGGGATGATTTCTCGTTGAAAATTAAGGGGATTCATGTTATATTTTTCTGTTGAAGCTTCAATTTTTTAAGTCTTTTTGTAATACCTACCTTTTCGACAAAACAAGGTACTAATTTGAAATCTGCTGCACTTGATACTTACACCATCGATAATAATTTGTATCCTTTTTATAAAATTTTAGGTACAAGGTGTTATATTTTTGCCATACACAACCCCTTAAATTGATACAATTTTTTGTAATGCGCCACTGTAAGTAATATAGGGCTTTTAACCGTATTAGGCAGTGCTCCCAATTGAACATAATGAACATGTTTTGAAAATTAATGGTGAAAGGTTTTCGGAACAGAAACAGAAAATCGAATTCTAGGTGTGTTGGGGCTTTTGACTTTGCAAAACAAGATTTATTAAAAACAACCTCTGGACTGCTTCATTTGAAAATTTATTTAAGTTAATGTCATGATTTAGTTGATATCAAAATAACAGTGTTAAAATATTTTTGTTTATTTTATTTATATTGTTTATTTACGATTAACGTAAAGCCTAACTACATGTTCCTTATCAAGATTTAATGTATTTCTTTCATGTAAGTCTAGGGGTCTTTAAAATTGGCATTTAAAACAAGTATATTTTAGTAGCACATGGTATACTGGGTGTACTTTTTTGTTCTGATTATTTTGTGTATACGCAACTGCATAATTTTGACATTTTTTGTAGGACTTAATTTAGATATTGAAACAAAAACCTAGAGAATGTTTTTGTTTCTAGTAAATCATCTATATTTTGATTAGTGTATGATTTTTCTTGCTGAAATTCACAAAGTGTAAAGGATATAAAAATAAATTTGTTAACGGTATTGAAACAAATAAGAAATAACCTATACCCATATGACTAACTAAATATACTCATATGCCTAATTTTGAGTTTATTGATTGTAGAATTAAAACTTTGTATTACCGATGTTGTGACTGATATATGATTTTTTAATAGATTCTCGATTTGATGTTCATCGTTTACTAATTTGTTTATACAATTATTGTAATATTCACCATCAGAGGCGTCTAAATTACCGGTTATACTTTTCCAAATTGTTCCTATTCCGTTTAATGGCCACGTTTGTATCGTTTAGTGTCTGCAAATATTTCTTCATATTTTAATTGTAAAGATTGTGAAATTTGGCTTAAGAGACTAATATGTGTTTTAACTGCTTTATGAAATAATTGCATTTGTGGGTGTTCTGAGTTAAAAATATTTAGTACGTTATCTAAAATTTTGTTATTATTGTCAAGTGCTGTCTTAATTGGGTGTATGTCTTTATAGACAAGTAACGTCCATTTGTTATTTGAAATTTCGATTCTGCTTTCTTCCTGATAATAAATTCCAACTGTGTTGTTGATTGGTTCTAAATGGTACTGACATATCACTGCTGTAAACAGCTGTAGAAACCTGAAAATAAATTTTAATTTTCATAATATGGTTTCATACGATCGAAATTTAGTTTTGTAGATTGTTTCGTTTGGGGATTAAATAAAATTGCTGAATTTTTTAATATGTCTTTAATTTCAAAGGGGCCATTGAATTTATTTTGGAGTTTGTCTGTGATTTGGGATTCTTTGACATAAACCTTGTCACCTACTTTGTATTGTAGTACTTTTTCTGAAACGTGTTTATCATATGGAATTTTGGCTTTTTCTTTTTGTAAATTAGTTTTAATACGGACTATATTGTAGCAATGTAAAATTCGGTTGTTTAAATCTCGTACATACTTTGATATTAATTCTTCCTGATTATAAAGTGTTTCAGGTGGACGGCTTGATGTATGACCCAAGATTAACTCATGTAAAACCATGTGTTTTGTTAATCGAATTGTTATAACATATGACGGCATAGGGAATTATTGTGAGGGGATGATCGTCAGGGTTTTCTGATATGTTAGCTCTTATCATTTCTAATAGGGTTGCGTGAAATCGTTCGACTGATTCGTTTGATTGCGGATGATTTACGCTAGAATATGTAAGATTGATATTGTGTAAAGAGTACATAAGTCCTATAGTAATTTATTGTTAAATTTACGTCCGTAGTCACAATGGATGCGAAGGGAAGTTCCGTAGTGTTGAAAATATAATAATAGTGCGTTTACTACTGATTTTGCCGATTTGTCATTGATAGGATAAGCTCGAGTGAATTTTGTGAGCTCATCTCGAATGGTTAATACATAATTTTTTGATGGTATTTCAAGGATGTCTAGATTGATTCTTTCAAAGGTGTCTTAGGCGTTTCAGTTATTACTAAGGGGTTATCGAGATTTTTCCGTAAAATTTTGGTCTTTTGACAAATTTCGCAGTTTTTTATTAAATTTTCGACGTCTTTTGTTAATTTCCCGACGTCCTTTCCAATTAAATTTTTCTTTGATTCGACGTATGGTTTCATTAATTCCGCGATGTAAATTATTTTTACCTTTATGGAATTGATCGAGGATTATAGGTATTTGGTCTTGTTCCGGTGTTCGACAACGTTTTGACAAATTACCAATTGTAATTCTGTGTCACTAAAAATAAATGAAAAAATTTCAAGTAAGTATTGGCAAATTTAGATTATTTTCTACATAATATTTATTAGATGGGTTGATCTCATCTTGATTTTTATAAATTGTAATAAATAAACGCATTATAGCCGATTCCATGTCAAATGGTATTACTATTAAGTATGGATTTACTATTAAGTATATTTATTTTATTTTTATAAAATTCTGGTTTTTCCTCAAATATATCTTCAATAATGTTGTAATGACAATCTTCCAAATGATTATGTTGGAAGAACGTAATTATGTGTTTGTTGTCTGTCTAGTAGTTGTTTGTTCGAAAAAGAAATTTTGTTGTAGTCAATTAAAGATTTTGAGTGATATGATTTTAAAAATAAGTCAAATTCTTCTGAGATTGTCTCAGGACTAATTTCGGTACGTTCAGAGTCAGATGTGTCGACTTCATAGTTAGTATTGGCCATTAATATTTTGTTATGAAATTTAGATTCTTCCTTGAAGTGGTTAATTTTGATACGAGATAGTGCATCTGCATTTTTATTGATCTTGCCATGATTTCGTAATCGTACTCTTCTAATTTGAGACGCCAGCGAGCAAGTCTACTTCCTGGGTCCTTTATAGAGAAAAGCCACGTAAGTGGTCGGTGGTCAGTTATTAATTTAAACTTTCGTCCAAATAATTATGGTCGGAAGTATTTTACCGCCCAAACGATTGTTAATACTCTCGTTCTATCGTTTCGTTTCTGCGCTGCATAATGTACGGGACGCGTATGCGATTGGAAGATCTTTTCCTATGGGTCCTTGCGATAACACAGCACCAATTGCGAAAGCACTTGCGTCTATTGTAAGAATAAATGTATCTTCAAAATTCGGATAAATTAGAATAGGTGTTGACGTCAATGCGTCTTTTAATTCCTGAAAGGAATTTTGACAATCTACGTTAAAGTGAAATGATGTATCTTTTTAAAGTAATATCGTTAATGGTTTGGAAATTTTGGCAAAATTTGAAATGAAGCGTCGGTAATATCCGGCGAGTCCTAAGAAAGATTTGATCTCTTTAGGGGTTTTAGGTTCTGGAAAATTTTGTATACAATTAATTTTTGAAGGGTTTGGTTTAACACCATCTTGTGTAATTACATGTCCTAGGTAAGCTACTTCCTTCCTGAGGTATTCGCACTTATCGGGTTGGATCTTTAAGTTGGATTTACGTAAAAGTTTAAATACTTCAGTTAGTCGCTTTATATGTTCGTGAATTGTGGGTGAATAAATTATTATATCATCCTTATAAACGAGACATCGTTTATTTTGGATTCCTAGCAGAATGTTGTCCATTACGCGCTGGAAGGTCGAAGGTGCATTTTTGAGGCCAAATGGCATTCGAACAAATTCGAAATGGCCATTTTAAACTGAAAATGCTGTTTTTTACTGTCTTTTTCTTCGATTTCAATTTGGTGAAAAAAATATTGACATTTTCCTAATTGGTCCAGTAAGTCTGATATGTTCGGTAGAGGGTATTTGTCATCTACTGACAATTCGTTAATTTTGCGATAATCAATTACAACGCGCCATTTCTGTTTACCAGAGGCGTCAAGTTTTTTTGGCACTACCCAAACGGGGGAAGACCATGGGCTAATAGATGGTCTAATGATACCTTGGTCAAACATTTTGTTCATTTGGGATTTTACTTCTTTTTTATGTACCTGAGGGTATCGATGTGATTTTGTAAAAATGGGTTTGGCGTTATTAGTATCAATAGGGTGTTTAATTTCGTTTGTGAATGTTAATTTGTCACCTTCTAAATAAAATATGTCAGAGTAATTTAAGCATAAGTCAGTAATAAAGTCTTTTTCTTCATCATTGAGGTGTTCTAAGCGTAACTGATTTTTTATTTCATGTTCCCTATCTGTACTATCGTTTTGAGTATTATAGTCAAAATCTTGGTTATTTAAATTACAAATTAATTTTGGATTTTCAATTGGTTCTAAAGTTAAATCTGAAAAGTTAATTGTTTTTGGAATAGCGTTGGCGTTAATAACTGATGTAAAAAATTCGCCATTCTGATTTATTTTTACTAGAGCATTCGGAAGTCTTACTTTCTCATTTTCCTGCGCTAACAGTATAACGTCAGTATTTTTTAATTCGCATTTTAATTTGAATATTTGTTCAGTACACGGCTCTATAGAAATTTTATTTCCTGCGATGGTATTAGTACAGGGTGTTTCTTGCGTATCTTCGCCTACTTTATATAATAGTACAGTTTTGTAGTTGGTGATTAATTGTCTGTTCTTTAAATCGATTATACATTTATAATGTTCTAAAAAATCGGAACCTAATAATCCATCAAATTCAATATCAAGATTATAAATATAAACTTTATGTGGGTCACCTACTTTTAAAGTGGATAAAAGTTGATTTAGTAATAGCAATTTTTTCGTCTGTTATACCTTGAATAGCGACATTTTCTGGGAATCTCTGCGGATAGTTTTTTACAGTGTTTTCATTAAAAATGGAAATTCCTGCGCTTAAATTTCCTGTCTATTAAAAGTTTGAAAGTTTTGGAATGGTCTTTTATGTAATAAAGGTTGTTTGAATTTACTTTAAATAGAGGATTTAAATAAAGTCTTGTTCTGGGAAGTTCAGGTTTGGACTGAAATTGTCTAGGTTCATGGTCTGTATTTGAGTTTCGATTTCTGAAAGTGGGTCTTGTACTTGGAACATTTCTTGGGGGTTGTAATATGTTTGATATGGGTTATAATTGGGGGGATCGTCTTGAGACGGTAAGCCTATCTGAAAATCCAGTGTGGAATATTCATAGTTGTTTGATGTTCCATGAGCTGATTGCTCTGAGTATTGATCGGAGTCGTATTGATCATTGTATTGTTCGTCATAGTAATATTGGGTTTCATCATTAACATTTACGAAATGTGCTCTTGGTTGGTTATGGTTATAGTTCGGATTTGGTTGGATGACTGATGGTCGGGGTTGAAATTGATGTGGACGATTGGGTTGTTATCCTGGTCTTTGATTTTGAAAGTTTTGTGGAGTTGGTCTCCCCTCAACAACATCCCTTTGGGGATGTTGCTGAGAAGAGTTTCGGTTTAAATGAGAGTAATTATTTAGAAAATTTTGACTTGGGTAAGAGTAATTTTGGTAGTTGGGATTATTAAAAGATTGTTGAGGTGCGCGACATTCATTTGCTAGATGTCCACTACGTTTGCAAAAGTGGCATAATTTTTGTTGATGTGAAATTGGGGGTTCTTTGCTTGATTAGAATTTGTGTGAGATTGATTGGGCATGTCAAATTTTTGGTTTTCAAAATATGATAGCTGGAGTTCTCGTCTGAGGCGATGAGAAGCATCAAGCATGGTAGCTGGGTTTCCTGCACTAATTATATGTCCTAGGCGAGGTTCTAGACCAGTGAGTACCGTGTTGAGTGTCATGGTCTCTATTAGTTGAGACTGCGCTTCTTTTTGATTGTTAGTCATGCTGGATTTTTGAATAGCTGCATGCATTTTGGAATTATGTGTTTGTAAGCGTGAAAAGAAGGTTAATGCAGATTCATTAGGTGATTGTCTGATTCTTTGTAGGTCTTGGATGTGGGACGTCAGATCACGAGGATCACCAAAATGTATGGATAGTAATTGTTTTATCTCCTGCCAAGTTGCGGGATTGCGCGAGTTTATGAGCTGAGCTGCTCTACCTTTTAGTTTGTTTTTCGCTGGTCACCGACAACTATGTTAAATGCATGGTAACAAGCATTTAAAAACGTATTTAAAATAATTTGGTCACCCTCAAATTAAGGTACTATTGAAAATACTTCAGATAGTTTGTATGGTTCTATTATTGCCTGATCTTCTTGATCTTGGTCTAACATTTTGTAAAAATTTAAAATTTAATAAAATAATAAAATTTAATAGTTTAATATTAAAAATAGGTTTTGTTGCTTTCTTTTGCTTTTGAAAGCAAGTTTTTATTTAGCTATGTTTGATTTATTTTACCTAATATTTCAATTAGATTGGATAATTGAACAGTTTGGTTGTTTAAAATTAATTTCAATTTCTGGTGCATATTACAACAAATGAGGGAAACGAGACAGATGATTCAATGTTAGTACTTACAAGAGTCGCGTGTTCATTGAAGCACTGGTTCTGCTGTTCCTTGTTTTTAAAGCACTACCACCACGTTGCTGTGTTGAGGATTCTTTCTTCTCCCGTCTTCTTACTTCTTTGGATTTCTTACTTCTTTATTCGATGTAGATTTAAAACTGCTAGTTAGGTAAAGTCCTTGTTCTAACGGTGTTTAAATCTATCTTGCCTTCTTACTTCTTTGGATTTCTTATTTCTTTGCAACTTTTTTGTTTCTTTAAAACTTTGTCACTTATTGTTTCTTTAAAACTTGGAACTGGGCTCCTCTTTGTTGAAGGATTAGGATCCACCACTGTTAGTTAGGCACTTCCTTGCTCTAACGGTGTACAAATGTGCCGTCTGCGCCACTTTTTATATCTGGATTGATATAAACAGATTTTTAAAAACTTTTATTTTATTACTGAGGATAGTACATACTATCTACTAGACAAAATACAGGGTGAATCACGTAAAATTAAGTTGATTCTGACGATAAATTCGATTCTTCAAATTCAAAGATGGCGCCACGGGCGCTGTCAACTCAATTTTTTAAATGGCAAAGTGTGCCGTTATATATATATATATATATATATATATATATATATATATATATATATATGTATATATATATATATATAAAAATTTATTGTTGTAGTAGGATTACATCCTAATATACATACAATACTAATCCATCCACACTACAAATTAACAACTAGACGACATAATACATTAAAAATAATAAGTGCAGTATAGTCATCAATCCCTAGCTATACATCTTCCAAAACAAACATATCAATATCACTAGAAGAAAATTACCCACTGTCAATTAATACATTAAATACATTACAATTAAGTACCTGTTATGTAAGATTACACAAGAATTCCACTTTATTTTCTAATATGCATAAGTATTTTGTTTGTAAACTCGTTTAGTGTGAGTGACGATTTAATATCTCCAGGTATTATATTAAAATCATGAAGTCCTTTATAAAACAATGATTTCATAGATCTAAGTTAGGTGTACTCTTGGCAGATAAAAATTTGAATTTGTTCGAGTTGGGTAGTTATGCATTTCATAATTATAAGTAATAAATTCATCAAAATAAGAATGTAACATATTATTTACTATTTTAAAAATTAACACCATAGCATTTAGATACAACCTATTAGATACTGATAACCAATTCAAAGTGCTGAGCATTGTGTTGATATTTGTATATTTATTACATCTAAGTACAATCCGCATACCACGATTCTGTAACTTTTGCAATGCTGATAATTTAGTTTTATTGCAATACGTTTTTTAGTTTCGGACATACGGAAGGGCGGGCTAGCTTACCATTCAATTTGGACCACACCAGATTTTTCGAAAATGGCAAATGTAATAAATTCGCGGTTTGCTTTGATTAATTATAATTACAATGGTTGCATGGCAAATTTAACTTAAAATTTGATTATCTGTGTTTGGACGTACTTGGAGTGGTTTTCACCCCCGGGCAAGAAATATTTGCGCAATTTTTCTAAGGGATAAATTAAAATACGTTTCCGATGCATTTACACGTTTTAGGTTCACGCTGTAGGGAACTTATACTAGGTGAACTATCTCTATATCTCATTTAGTTACCAGTGGCTGGTGTAGGTTTAAATTAAACCTATGTTGTTCGCTTATAACTAATTTATGGGAAAGGTAATAAAATAAATTTTGGTGGAATAAATTTGTAATAAAAGTGTAATTATGGTATATTAATTTTGATGGTGGGCCGCAATGGCTGATGTAGGTACAAAGCACTACAATGTGTGTGATTAATTGAATTAATGAAGTTTGAAATGAATCTAAACTGAAAACATTTTTTCATATTCTTTATCCTGCACAGTTTATTCTGGTTTTAATATTCAAGCAAATATCAAACATTTCGCTCATCATAATTCACCTCATTCTGTAATGCGGCCAAGTACAGTATTTCAACATTATATAATTTAACAAATATTTTAAAACATGTAAGTATTCTGCATACACTAAAAAAAGCAAAAAAATGGGCAGGTGCGTATTTAAAAAAAAATAGTTGATGACTGATAGGGGAGAAATGAAGCGTCAGGTGCAAAACTTGAATAAACCATGTGATGAAGCAGAAATGAGTAAACAGTGTTTTTAGTACTTATGTGTCAATTCAAATAAACATAAATTCCATGATGTATTCAGGGTTATATTGATGAAATATTTTTTTCTTATAGTACTCCATGTAAGTATGTGTATTTATTATATTTTAACATTGGAAATATATATGTTCGTATATGGGGACCAAGTTAGAAGTTTTCGTTCAAAGCCAAAAGACAGCGGTGTTACAATCAAGTGACACACCGATCAAGTGACTCATACTTTCCACTTAAATCCTTGTTTTATTTCTTGAACTCTAAAATTGTACAGCGTGTTCCATTTCAAACAAGAAAGTTGGTGGCAGTACAGAATTATCTCACTACCTATAAGTTTCATCTCTTCAGACAAAAATAAAGTTAAGATAAGAAATATGCATTAAAGTAACACGTTACTGCTATAACTTCCAGAAGTCAAAGAATTGTGCGACATAAGGCAATGGGACCTTCAGCGTTTACTGAAAACTGAGCCAGTCCTAGGAAAAATATAAAGCAAGATTCGAAATCATCTTGATTAGGTATCAAAATGTGAAGCTGATGCGCTAGACTCTTCAGGCACCATTCTATTTAAAAAGGAATACATTTCTATGTTTAGAATGGAAAATATATTGGGTGAAACAGGAAGGTGGCTCATCTACCTATTATTATTATTTTCTAAGATCAGTCAAATTTCGAAAATACCTTTTGTTAAAAAAAACTGCATTAAAAGTCAGGAAAAAACTGTCAGCTATTTTCTGTTTAGTTTGAAGTGACTTCAGGTTAAATGATATCCTTAATTCTTTTACCCAATTACCTTTACGAATAGAGTTTAATAGACAAATGAGATATAGCCAAAAGAACGTAGGTACATCACACATTTGATTAATATGTTAAAGTGAGATACTTAAAATGCGTAATCACACTTGCACATTGTCTTGCAGTAAATATTTATTCGTGTCATAAGTTAGGGTTACTTCCGTTCAAATTGAAAAATTGATTGAAGATTTTTGTAGAATATTTAAGCAATTTTAGTACTCCAAACACTTCCTCTCTTTATAAGTCCTCTCTATAGAGTAGGTATGCATTACCTCAACATATTTTTGAAAAAATATGTATGAATCAAATCAAGGAAACAGGTTAAATTTTGTTGTCTCTAGAAACTCGAATCATTTTTCAAGAAAATATTCACCACAATTAATTGGCCATTTTTGATTTAATTCCTCATTTTTTGAAAACCTGAACATTTTCAAGCCAGTTGTCCTTTCCCTGGGAGCAATTGAAATAAACATATATTTACAGACATTTTTTATATATATATATATATATATATATATATATATATATATATATATATATATATTATCAGAAAGCCCTTTTACCACATTAGGTGTAGGGCAGTATATTACATTTCATTTCTTTTTTAAATTTCTACTATCAATTATATACAAATTTCGCCCATTCCTTCTTATTTCTTGCTAATATTTCTGCATTCGTCCATGTTTTTCCCTTTTTTTTTAGTATTTCTCCTATTACTCCAGCCCAAGTTTGCCTCGGTCTTCCTCTCTTTCTTCTCTTCAGTATTTTTGCCTTCCATATTTGTTTGACAGGTCTTGTACTTTCCATTCTCTCTAGGTGGCCCCACCAACTTAATTGTCGTCTTTCAATGAACTCTAGAGTCGACTGGATTTTTAATTCTTCTCTTATTTTTGTGTTTCTCATTCTATCTCTTCTTGTGACTCCTCTGATTCCTCTAAGATATTTCATTTCTACGGCCTGTATTTTGCTCTTCTGCTTTTTCGTTAACACCCATGATTCGCACCCGAATGTCAGAATTGGTCTATAAATTGATTTAAATACATTTATCTTTGTGGTTCTTGATATTTCTCTCTTATATATAAATTTCTTGCTCATCGCGTAATACAATTTCAGTGTATTTTCTATTCTTTTATTAATTTCTGCTTCTAGTTTTCCACTGTCCTCTATTTCCACGCCTAAGTATTGAAAAGATTTCACTTGTTCTATTTTAGCACCTTCTAGTTGTATATTTACTTCGTCTTGTTCTTCGCCAACTACCATTACTTTAGTTTTACTTATATTCAGTGTCATTCCATTTTCTTTTAATACTTTATTCCATACTTCTAAATTATTTTGTAGGTCCTTTTCACTTGCTGTCATAATTACTATATCGTCTGCAAATGCCCCTTCTGAAATGCCAACTTTCTGTAAATTTCTATATCCTACATATAGCTTCTTTGTCTTTGCAGAACATTTCTTTATAATCTCATCCATGAATATAATAAATAGTAAGAGGCTCAATCCACCTCCCTGTCTCAATCCTTCCTTTGTTGAAAAAGCTTCTGATTATCTGTTATTACTTATGACACAGTTAATATTATTCTTGTATATGTTCTGTATAATTCTTATTGTTTTACTGTTAATTCGTCTTCTTTTTAAGATTTCCCATAATTTTTCCCGTGGTACCTTGTCAAAAGCTTTCTCTAGATCTATGAATGCCAGGTATACTGTTTTTTTTTGCTGTTCTGATTTCTCTATTATTTGTTTGACTGTGAATATGTGGTCTCGTATACTTCTGCCCTTCCTAAATCCGCTCTGTGACTCCTCCAGAGTATGTTCTATTATTGGCTTTATTTTTCTATCTATAATTTGTTCAAAAATTTTCATAGCAATACTCAACAGCGTTATGCCCCTGTAGTTATTACAGTTCTTCTTATCCCCTTTCTTATATATCATAATGTCTTATACAGACATTTTTTACTGACTGATAAAGCACCGACAAAAAAGTATTAAAGATAAGCGATGAATCCGTAAAGACTGGAGATCTCTATCGACAGTGCGACAAATTAAAGACTAGTTCTATTATAAGGCACTGTCTGATTACTTTCTTGTCTCTATTTGAACTGCAATCAAGATTCCTGTCTTTCTATAAATACAGTACAATCGCCAGGGTTTTTTGGGGTATTTATAGAAATAAAATTACATTACAACTATAATCTGTCTAAATATATCAACAGCCCATCCTAACCTAACTTAGGTTAGTTTAGGGTGAACCATAAATCAGACCCTACCAGAGTAGACCATGTAGTCTATTGTGGCTCATGCCTAATTATCCTATCCTAGTATATAGTCCAATTAAAGTTCACAAGTGTAAGCTGTTTAACTCCAAAAGTGTTTCAGTTCTTATTTTTTAAAGGTTTATTATGAATGCTTTGAATTAATGTATACTAATGTTGGTTGTTCTTGCCAGTACTGAGTATTTTTCTTAGCCCAGGTCGAGAGAGTTGCTTAAGCAGTATTCAACGATATGCCAATGCTGGTTCAAGTAACTTTAAATTTTATTTGTAAAAAAAATATTTTAGTAAGCAAAAAAATGGTATATTATTTCATTTTTAGGTACAGTTTGACAGAATACTGTGTGATGTTCCTTGTTCAGGAGATGGAACATTAAGAAAAAATCCAGATATTTGGTTGAAATGGACTGCTGCTAACGGACTTAATCTACATGGGTATGATATATTCAAAATGTACTTTAGTTTGTATCCTAAAATTCAGCTGTTTATTCAACATACCCAGAGTGTGTACTAATTGGGAAGCCAGGAAAACATGGCAATTTCATTCAATCGGGGAAAACTGGGAAAATTTTTTCATTTTGTATGAAGTCTCAGTTTATTATATTATATTAAGTATGTGCTGCCGATGCTTTTCTTTATGATTGTTATTGGTAGACGACTACTGATTCTGCTCTAACCCTGCTTGTTATAATAATCGTAATGTGTTTATTTTTACCATATATAAATGGACAGGTAAATCGACATTACATATACTTGGTTACTTATTACAAATACGAGGAGAATAATAGAGACAAGTTTTTATTCATCAAATTTAAAAAAAGTTCCCATTAACATTAAGGCATGAATCCCATTGTCACACTAATATATAGATTGCCTGATGGTAAAATAACAGCAAACTCTACCTATATGCCCGAATTAAACCGTCGCCGTTTTAATGATTTCTTTAATCGGCCAAACACATGAAACTTGCATAGGGTTAGTTGGGACTGTAACGTTGATGTTGTAAGACTTTTCATACACAGACACGATACACAGACACAATATCGCCAAGCAGATTTTAAACTATTTGGGCTACATAGGGTCGAGCATTATTATGCAGAAGGATAATACCATTCGTGAGCTTTCCATGATGTTTATTCTTGAGGCCGACACATAAGTGTTGTAAGTTATCTGAATGCCACTCATCATTGATGTTGACACCAAATCATTGAAAATGTAAGATCAGTATATCCTGGCAATAAAAAAATATGGTCAAAATAACTTTTCCTGCTGAAGGTTGGGATCAACATTTTTTTCACCTTATGGGATTGTGCATGCTTTCACTGTATACTCTTGACTTTTGGAATCTACTTCATAGACCAAGACTAATCACCGGTAACAATTTAGTGCAAAAGCTATTATCTTGTTGATAGTGCATCAAATGCTGAAGGCCGAACACAAATTCTTCTCGTGGAATCCACTAAGCAGCAACTTTATAATAGTCAAGGCTATGAACGATGGAATAAATAATTCCCAAGTTGATGCTCAACATCTGAGAAAGTTCTCTAACTGTGATGCACCTATTTGCACGTAAAGTTTTTTCCATCTCTCTGACATTATCATCTGATAATGTAACATATGCAAGTCTGGGACAGGCTAAATCTTTAGTGGATTCTCTTTTTTGTCGAAATTTATTACATCAAACAGCTTGAACAATATACATAAATGAATTACGTTGATATTCCTACAAAATCATGTCTACACAAATGAAACGTATTTTTATTGAATAATCCTCTTAATATAAAATTACTAGTTTACTGAATTAAGAAGCTGACCCTAGACGACACATATATTCTCCATCATATTTATTTATTTATTTATTTATTTATTTATTTATTTATTGTAGTACACCATTCAACAGGCCTAACGGTCCAGTACTAGAATGGGAAAATAAATTTACAATAATATAACAAAACAATGAACATACTTAGCATAATCAACATAAAACACAAAGAAATATAAAAACACTAAGACAAAATAACGATTAAGAAAAACTAAGAAAATAAAATAAGGCCAATATTAAAGAAAAAGAAACAGTTACAAATTTAACCTTATAAAAGAGAGCGAACAAGAAAAAATATCGAAGGATGAATTATTATAAATGTTACAGATATTGCTTAAAGGAGAAAATTTCCTAATGTTTGTCCGTGGAGTTGACAAATAAAATAAATTTTAATAGCGTGAGGCCATTCTGAGAACATGGAAGTTAAGCATGCTTACAATTTCAGCGCAGTTAATATGATTATGAAGTAATTCAAAAAGAAAAATAGGCCAGCAATGTTTTACGTCTTTCAATTACGGAATAAGCGAAAATCTATCAAGAACTTGATAATAAGGAAAACCAATACTCCATCTCAACAAAAGGCAGCAAATTTAAGAAAACTACCTTGGACTCTCTCAAGACTGTCAATATATGTAAATTGAATAATTAGGAGATCATATAATTGAGTCTGGGACAGGCTAAATCTTTAGTGGATTCTCTTTTTTGTCGAAATTTATTACATCAAACAGCTTGAACAATATACATAAATGAATTACGTTGATATTCCTACAAAGTCATGTCTACACAAATGAAACGTATTTTTATTGAATAATCCTCTTAATATAAAATTACTAGTTTACTGAATTAAGAAGCTGACCCTAGACGACACATATATTCTCCATCATATTTATTCATTTATTTATTTATTTATTTATTTATTTATTGTAGTACACCATTCAACAGGCCTAACGGTCCAGTACTAGAATGGGAAAATAAATTTACAATAATATAACAAAACAATGAACATACTTAGCATAATCAACATAAAACACAAAGAAATATAAAAACACTAAGACAAAATAACGATTAAGAAAAACTAAGAAAATAAAATAAGGCCAATATTAAAGAAAAAGAAACAGTTACAAATTTAACCTTATAAAAGAGAGCGAACAAGAAAAAATATCGAAGGATGAATTATTATAAATGTTACAGATATTGCTTAAAGGAGAAAATTTCCTAATGTTTGTCCGTGGAGTTGACAAATAAAATAAATTTTAATAGCGTGAGGCCATTCTGAGAACATGGAAGTTAAGCATGCTTACAATTTCAGCGCAGTTAATATGATTATGAAGTAATTCAAAAAGAAAAATAGGCCAGCAATGTTTTACGTCTTTCAATTACGGAATAAGCGAAAATCTATCAAGAACTTGATAATAAGGAAAACCAATACTCCATCTCAACAAAAGGCAGCAAATTTAAGAAAACTACCTTGGACTCTCTCAAGACTGTCAATATATGTAAATTGAATAATTAGGAGATCATATAATTGAGGCATATTTAGCTTTAGAACGAACTAGAGAAATATCCAATGTTTTAAGACAAGTTTCATTTGTAAAATTGCATGTGAAAAATTTCCTAATAACATATTCAAGAGTTTTATACACCTTGTCAGTTATGTTTAACATATGATTAAAACTTAACTTTGTGTCAAATGTAACACACCAAGGTCACAAAATGTCTCAGGTCTAGTAGGGATGCTGTTAGCAATAGAATAATTAAAATTTATGGCATTTAGCTTTGTAGAAAACGACATAATATTACATTTCTCTGAATTCAAATGTAAATTATTTGAGATTCTAGTAAAAATATTTAAATCATCAACATATAGTAGACATTTAACTGTTAACCGACTATGTCATTAATAAATAGGGTAAATGAAAGAGGCCCAAGAAGTGAACCCTGTGGAACACCAGATTTTTCAGATACCTCGCAGGACTTATAACCAGGGTACACCACACACTGAACTCTATTGCAAATATATGACTTAAGAAGGATGAAGGAGAAGGCGAAACCAAAAGAACCTAATTTCCTTAATAGTATACCATGATCAACCCTATCGAAGGCTTTGTAGAACTCAGTATATACAACGTCAGTTTGGAACATAAATTCTGTTATACAAAGTAGATTTGTTACTAGTAGTGAGTAAATATTGACTGGAAAGAGGATAATAATTTCACTAGATATCTAAAAAATGTTTCCTGGGATGCGGGCTTTAAACAAAGGATATATATACAAGGATTACTGATAAAATTAAATCATGTATTGATTTAGTGTTTACAAATATGAGAGAGCTTAAGTGCAATATAATGCGAACACCAAAGATAAGTGATCATGACTGGACGGTGGTTGTGATAGAAAATAAGTATAAACAAACAACTAAAGGAACTGTTGCCTACAAATATATGGATATGGAAAGGTTATACCAAAAACTATCAGGTTGTGATTGGAATTATAACTCGGTAAATATCGACAATGTTTATAACGGTTTTATAGGAATAGTCTTGCAAAGTAGGGATGAAGTTACTGAAGCGCGCAATATTACTGTAAGGCAAAACAAGGAGTGGTTTAACGGGAATGTATATGCAGCAATTGAAAGTAAATCACGAGCATACCAGAAGTATGTTATCACAAAAACAGGCGAGGACTGGGTAGAATATAAAAGAAAGCGAAATACGTGTACTGCTATTATAAAAGAATCAAAATTGGCATACATAAATGATCAGATAGAAGAAAATAAAGCAAATCCAAAAAAATTATGGAAGTTTTTAAAGACCTTTTTAGTAGACGAAAATTGCAATGATATTGCAGAAGTGGAATTCGAACATGGTGTATATTCTTCGGCTGAATTGATAGCAGAAAATCTTAACACCTACTTTGTGACGAGTATCAGTAAGATAATTGAATCTATTGAGGATGTAAAAGGAATACAACAACTATATATAGAAAATATTGACTGTGGACAACATTGGGATCACTTTAACAAGGTATCACTCAACCAGCTAAGGAAAATATTAATGAAATAAAGAAGGTCAATAGAAAAGATATTATAAATATAGAAATATTAAAAAAATTGTTTTATGTGATCGGATATCCTTTGTTGTATATCATAAATACATCCTTAGAGTATGGAGTGTTTCCCGCAGAGTTAAAAACCTCCACTGTGGTTCCAGTACCAAAAGTTGCAAACACAAAGCTTTGTAGTGAGATGAGACCAATAAATATGCTGGCAGATATTGAAAAGGTGCTAGAAAAAATAGTATACAAGTATACGGCTGAATATATTAAAGACCAAAGGATATTAGCAAGGGAGCAGGCTGGATTCTGAGAAGGGCATTGTACTGAGATTGTCATTCAGTGTGTTATACGGGAATGGAAACAAAATAGGGATACAAAGCTTAATACTGTTGCAGTATTTTTAGATTTGAAACGGACATTTGAGACAATTGATAGAAGTATACTCTTGAAAAAGTTGACACGGTATGGTATATCAGGAAAAGTGATGGAACTGGCTTGAAAGCTATCTGAGGGATAGATACCAGGAAATAAAGTGGCAAGGAGTTGTCTCCAGTAAGGAAAGAGTAGAATATGGCGTCCCTCAAGGTAGTATACTGGGACCATTACTGTTCTTTTTGTACATCAATGATGTAATAGAAGTCCTGAAATATGCCGGTATAAAATTATTTGCTGATGAGGCCCTTGTATACAGGGTGGGCCATTAGTGCGTATGCGGACTGTACTACCTATACCGTTAAAGATAGAATAATAATTTTTGGTACGAAGTTAGATGCCAGTGGCGTGCATATTTTAAAATTATTTTGGCACATACAAGGTGTTTAATATTAAAATGCCGAACCGAACATACATTTTTTTTAAATGGAACACCCTATATATTTTTAGATTTTTGAATTAAGCGTACTTTTCTGAACAATTTAATATAGCACTTAATATATCTAAATTTACACGTGGCGACGTTGTTGCAAGTTTTCTATGAAAAAGGTCGCTACTTCGCATTATTGTATCTCTCCATTTAAATGAGATCTGACGTCCATTTTTTCATAGGATACATTAAGAATATGTCTTTATTCAAGAAAATATAACGATTTAAACAAAAGTTACATTTGCTATACAGGGTGATACATTTCGCATATCGTAATTTTACTTCAAAATTTTAAATGGAACACCCTGTATATTATCATGTCGTCTTAAAGAGCTCCTTTTCAGCTTTCTAACGATACCATACTTGGTGGGCTTAAATAAAATTTATTTGTTAAAAAAAAGGGTTTGAAACTTGAAAAACCGTTGAAATTAAGATAAGTTGTAAAAAGATAATTGAATAAAAAGTTTATACTGGCAGTTTATTATTAGTCTTATTGTTAATAAAAAAATGTGAGTCACACTTATTAAAAAAATAATTCAAATTTTAATAAATAACGAAAATAACCATGTCTTCGTGGTTGATTGTAAATTGTAAAGACAAATTATTATTAATAGGGATACCTACTATACTCTTATATAGGGTGCTTTGAAAACAAAATTGAAAAGTGGCTCGGGGAACTGTCACTGTCATTATTAATGTTTCTATTGTGTTGGTTTTATTGTATCAGTCAGTATTAGAGGAAATATTCAATCTACCCATATTATCGAAAATGAATTTTACTAAAGAAGAAATGCTAGACATGATATTAGTTCTCGGAGTGATACAATACTCGGAATACTGACTGATAGAATAAAACAAACACAATAGAAACATTAATAATGACAGTGACAGTTCCCCAAGCCACTTTTCGATTTTGTTTTCAAAGCACCTTATATAAGAGTATAGTAGGTATCCCTATTAATAATAATTTATCTTTACAATTTACAACCAACCACGAAGACATGGTTATTTTCGCTATTAATTAAAATGTGAATTATTTTTTTATTAAGTGCGACTCACAATTTGTTATTAACAATAAGACTAATAATAAACTGCCAGTATAAACTTTTTATTCACTTATTTTTTTACAACTTATCTTAATTTCAACGGTTCTTCAAGTTTCAGCCCTTTTTTTAACAAATAAATTTTATTTAAGCCCACCAAGTATGGTATCGTTAGAAAGCTGAAAAGGAGCTCTTTAAGACGACATGATAATATACAGGGTGTTCCATTTAAAATTTTGAAGTAAAATTACGATATGCGAAATGTATCACCCTGTATAGCAAATGTAACTTTTGTTTAAATCGTTATATTTTCTTGAATAAAGACATATTCTTAATGTATCCTATGAAAAAATGGACGTCAGATCTCATTTAAATGGAGAGATACAATAATGCGAAGTAGCGACCTTTTTCATAGAAAACTTGCAACAACGTCGCCACGTGTAAATTTAGATATATTAAGTGCTATATTAAATTGTTCAGAAAAGTACGCTTAATTCAAAAATCTAAAAATATATAGGGTGTTCCATTTAAAAAAATGTATGTTCGGTTCGACATTTTAATATTAAATACCTTGTATGTGCCAAAATAATTTTAAAATATGCACGCCACTGGCATCTAACTTCGTACCAAAAATTATTATTCTAACTTTAACGGTATAGGTGGTATGGTCCGCATGCGCACTAATGGCCCACCCTGTATATTGCTGGTTAGGATCTAGATCAGGTGGTGGCTAAGATGAACGAGGAGCTGAGTAACATTAGTAACTGGTTGAAATGTAACGAATTGAAGTTAAACATTGATAAATCGAAGGTGATGGTTATTGCATCAGATTATGAATATACCAAATTTTTACATGAAAAGCCTGATATAAGTATTGATGGGGAAGCATTGGAATGTGTGGACAAGTATAAGTACTTAGGAGTAATAGTGGACAGAAAGCTAAACTTCAAAGAACATATCAACTATGTTAGTAAAAAAATCGTTAGTAAAATTGGCTTCATGACCCGTGTTGCAAAAGACTTACCGAAAGAACTAAAAATAAAGGTATATAATGCTATTGTGCTACCACATTTCAAGTACTGTTCAACAGTGTTATACATGGGAAACAAGGACGAACTTGACAGACTACAAGTGCTACAGAATCGGGGTATGAGAGCCATCTTAGGTTTTGAACTCTTAACACCAATAGACAGCATGCTCAGAACACTCAACTGGTTAAATATAAGACAATTCTGTAAATATAATGTTCATTATAATTCATATTCATTTTTAAGATATTGAATAATTTATCACCGACAGGCTTAAAGCAGTATTTAAGGACAAATAATGAGAAGCACGAGCACAGAACAAGGTCTGCAAAGGATTTATCATTTACCAGTAATCAGGACAGAATTGTTAAAAAATAGCATCTTCTTAAAAGGGATACAGCTATACAATGGGTTGCCAAATAACATAAAGAATATAAGGACACTGTCCAAATTTAAGAAACAAATAAAGGAATGCCTGAAGGAGGAGCCAAATTGTAACGTATATTAGTACTCGATGTATATACACGTTGTTTAAATAAAACTTATACAGATTACTGTTACTAGTTTAATTACACTCTTTTAAGTTATTGACTTGCACACAATATATAACATCTTACATCGAATACCACTACATATAATACATATTAATACATATGTTACATGCCCCTATTCAATAACATTCATAATCTTGAAACCTTAACGTACGAAAGGTGTAGTTGGCGGCGCAAAGTTGGTTAGTCCGACTAACGCCTTACGCCCCTTTCATGAATCCGGGTGTAAGGGTTTACAAATATTTCTTTCACTGTGTCTTCTAACCTCTGATTGATCTCTGCCTTTGTGCATGTCCTCTTCTTTAGATTTAATTTGTCTTTCTATTGTAGTAGTTGGTGTTTATTTACCTTGCCTTTTATCCACTTTAACTTCGGTGTCATGTTGATCATGTCTTTTATTATAATTCTTAATATGTCTCTGATTCCTTCTGTATATTCCTCCTTCCTCTGTTTTGACCCAGTATGAATTTAGATTTTCATCCTTGATTAAAATTTTTCCAGGTATCCAGTTTTTTGGTGATTTTTGAACTAATACATCACTTTCTAATTCTTTGTGGATTTTTGTTGTTCTGTCATGATAAGTCTTTTGTCTATCTTGCTTTCTTTTGAGTTGTAATCGGATATTTTTATTGTTGTATATATTTGCGCTTTCTGTAACTGGTATGTCACATTTTATTTTCCGACCCATCAAAATCTCTGCAGGTGAGGGTATTTTATCTTTAGGTGTAGCATTATATACTCGCATCAACTTATAAATGTCTTCTTTTGGTGTTTATTATTAGATTTTTAAATGTTTGTACTTGTCTTTCAATAAAACCATTAGATCGGGGGTAAAGTGGGCTACTAGTTATATGTCTTATTTCTTCACTTTTACAATATTCTTTAAACAAGAGTGAATCAAATGGAGGTCCGTTGTCTGTCATTATGTCTACAGGCAATCCATGCATTCCAAAAATTGGCTTCAATTTTTCAATTACATCTACTGCCTTTGTATTTTTCATTGGTACAATTATTGTATATTTTGAAAAATAATCGGCTATTAATAAATATTTACTTTCTTTGATCTCCATGAAATCCATTGCAATTTTTTCCCAGGGAACATTCGGTATGGGATGTGGTTGTAGTGGTTCTTTTTGCTTTGCATTGGAATGTTTCTGACAAATTGAACAAGTAGATACAAATTTAGTAATTTCTTCTACCATTTTTGGCCAAAACATTGACTGTTGTGCTCTTCTGAGACATGAATTTATTCCAAAATGTCCTATATGAATTTTTTCTATCATTAACCTTCTTAATGATTGGGGTATGGTTAACTGAGTGTTTCTAAAAATAAATCCATTGTGTTCATATATTTCAAATCTACTATTAAAGTATTGTTTCGCTTCTTTGCTCACTGATGACAATTTTTTAGGCCATCCATTTCTAATATAATAAAAAATTTGCCTTAATTCATTGTCAGCTAAGGTTTCTTCTTTAATTTGTTTGATTCTTTCGTTACTCACTACTAATATTGACTGGACTTTATAAGGTACTACGATTTCAGGACTTACTGATTTCTGGTTAGTTACTTTTAATCTGGACAATGCATCAGGGATGTATTGCATTCTTCCAGGAATATATTCTAAGTGTGTTCTGTACTTCATTAATCTTAACACTAAACTCTGCAATCTTGGCGATAAGTCATCAATTGGTTTATTCACTAATCCTATCAAAGGTTTGTGATCTGTTAAGAGCTTAAAATCTCTCGCATATAAATAATAATGAAAATGTTCACATGTAACCACTGCAGATAATAGTTCTTTTTCAATTACCGAATATCTGGTCTGTGGTTCCGACAAACTAGCTGAACAAAATGCTATAGGATGTCCCTCTTGTATTATAACTCCTCCGATGGCTGTTTTACTTGCATCTGCTGCTATTATTACTTCTTTGTTTATATCAAAAAATGCCAATACTGGTGCTTTACTAATCAGGGTTTTTAATCTGCTAAAACAGTTTTCTTCATTACTCTTCAAACCCACATTGTATCATTTTTCAATAGGTTTCTTAGAGTTTCTGTTTCCTTTGACATGTTCGGTATAAACTTAGATACATAATTTACCATTCATAGAAATATCTGTAATTCTTTTGTGTTAGTTGGTTTTTCCATATTTAATATTGACGTTACTTTTTCATCTGATATTTTTATACCTTCTTCGGATATTTCATGGCCTAAATATTTGATTTTCTTCACTGCTAATTGAGTCTTGTTTTTCTTGAATTTCATGTTACTCTCTCACTTTTTGTAAAAATTTCTCCAATCTTTCATTATGTTCTTTGATACTTCTACCAAAAATTAGTACATCATCGGCATAAGCTAAAACTCCATCCACTTTCTCTATAATTCTATTTATTTCCTTCTGAAAAACTTCCGATGCACTTGATAAACCATATGGCAGACGTTGGCAACCGTACCTTCCAAATGGTGTAGATATGGTACATAGTTTTGCACTTTCTTCATCCAATGGTATCTGATGATAGGCTGAGCTTGCATCCAGGACTGTAAAATATCTGGCATCCTTTATCTTTGACAGTGTACTTTCTAGTGTTGGCAATTCTAATCGCTCCCTTTTTATATATTTATTTAACGGTCTAGGATCCATACATAGCCTTAGATTTCCATCACTCTTTTCTAAGATCACTATAGAGTGAACCCACTCTGTAGGCTCTTCAATTTTCTTTATTATGTTCTCTTTTTCAATTTCATTCAGCTGATACTTAACTTTGTCGTGCAAAGCTATTGGAATTTTTCTACATCTAGCTACTGTTGGTTCTGCATTTTCTTCGAGTTTAATTTTATATACATTTTTTGTACACCCCATTCCATTGAATACATCTGCATATCTTTCTATTATTTCGCTGCACGCTTCCAATTCTCTTTTTTCTTCGGTTTCTATCGATTTACTTTTCATCATATCTATCTTCTCAACTCTTTTTATAAACTCTAACTTCTCGATACCTTCAAGTCCTAATAGTGGCTGTCTTCTATCAACGGTTACATAAAATTTTAAAACCTCTATTACATTATTTACTATGCATTGCATATAGCAAGTGCCAGTAACCTTGATGTTATGGTTTGTATATGACATTAACTTTTTGTCAGTTTTTTCTAAACGTGTTTTTTCTTCTAATTTTGCATATATATCGTATATTATTATATTAACTTGACTTCCTGTATCCAACTAGAATTTAATTTCATCTTTTCCTACTTTTATAATTTCAAACCATTCTCTTGTATTATTCACACAGTTTATTTTAATACCATTCTTATCTTCTTTTTGCTCTACTTCATATATTGAATCATTATCTAACACTTGTTCTTCAAACTCTTCTTGATTTTCATCAATTATCTCATTAACTCTTTTTGATTTACATGCTTTGGCATAGTGATTTAGTTTTTTGCATTTTGCACAACGCTGACCCATGGCCGGATATTTGTCATACTCATGTACAATGACTACACTTTATTCCATTATTTTTCATTTCGTACTTATTGTCCTTTTTCATTATTTGATGTCTTTCCATTTGCTTTTTATTTGTTTGAAGCCTTGTTTGTGCTTTTCTAACACCTAGTACTTCCGCTTGACTACTTAAACTCATTTTATTTAGCTGTTTAGCTGGTTCTTCTTCGGCATGACATATACTAACGCATGATGCTAGCGTCAGGTCACGACTTCTTAACAATTTTTGTCTAAGGTTGTTATTTCGAATGCCGCTAACTATTTTATCTCTTATCAAAGATTCCACTAAACTTCCAAATCCACAGTCTCGGGCTTTCGTTTTTAACTCTGTTACAAACTCATCAATAGATTGGTTTTCCGCTTGTGTTGTCGAAAAGAATAAGTGTCGAATGTATGTTTCATTTTTGAACGGTGTATAGTGTGCTGTAAACGCATCTAAAATCATCTCCACTGTCAAAACATCGTCTAAATTTTGTTCTTCCCCATTTTCATTCCTCTCAACTTCAAATTCAAATGTATTGTATAAATTCAGTCCTTCTTCACCTATTATATGCAACAATATTGCTTTCTGTTTCTGTAAGGGCTTGGTTTCTAAATCGGCGGCTATCCAATAGATTTCTACAGCTTGGCACCATTTTCCCAGGCTTCTGCTGGATTTTTACCAGACTCGAACGGTTTGGGAGGCTTTAAAGTGTTCATTTCTTATTTTATTTTGTTTCCGCTGCCACCATGTAACGTATATTAGTACTCTATGTATATACACGTTGTTTAAATAAAACTTATACAGATTACTGTTACTAGTTTAATTACACTCTTTTAGGTTACTGACTTGCACACAATATATAATATCTTACATCGAATACCACTACATATAATACATACATATAATACATATTAATACATATGTTACACAAATGACTAGATAGGAATATTTTGGGAGTGTTAACTATAGGTTGTTCATTGATATGACTATATACTGTGTAAATACTTTGTTGTATAAAATTTCTTCTGAAATGTAATTAGTGTAATACTAAATAAAGGTTCTATTATTATTATTATTAAATGGGCTAGTAAACGGAGCTGAGCAGTTGTATTGTGTTGTAATCAGTGATCAGTGATCACCGCATGACCATCTGGCGGTGAATGAACACCTGACGTCTAGATGATATCCAGTTTCAATAACTTGTCAAGTCAAATTGGTATGGTGTCATTGAACTATGGAATTACCTGATTTATAATGAAAGCATCGGAGCCGGATGATGGGTATTGATTATTGATTATTGATTTTATTGATTATTGATATTAATTATTAATGGATAGAATATAAGATACAGAGCATGTAACATGTTTATTTATTATTTTTTATCACATATTTTTATTTTTTATTTTGCTCAATCAACCGCGTCAGTAATAAAACATTTATTATTAAGAGATAATACATATGAATGATATGCTTCCGTTTTAAATAATATCTAATCCCCCTATTATCTATAAGAAGCAATATGCATAGTAATAATATACCACTCATTCCCCACACAACTCGTGGGTATGATATAATATCTAAAAATAAAATATCTGCTGACGGTATTTTAAAAAAAAAAGCTGACTTGTTGATAAGACGATAAAAAATTATTGTGGGAATAGCCGTTACAAGTAGTTCTCACGATCTGCAAATAAAATACCTGGCGTCTAGACAGTACCCGGTTTCAGAGTATGATGCAATATTTAAAAAATAATTAATCGAACACCTGCGGGGGTGACATCATATCGCACATGACTAATGGAGAAACATATCACGTGACCAAATTGGTAGGGGATACCCTATATAACCCACAAAATGTCTCAGAGGGTGTTAGTATTCAACATGTCTTCAAAGTTTTGCTTTACTCAATATCAGCCCAAGCTGATTTTGTCAACCGATGTTAAAAGTGAAGAAGTAATTATTGTTAGTGCACGAAAGTATGAGCTAAATAAATCAAAGTGTAAGTTTGTTAATGTCGGCCTGGCATTCCATTCTGGTTTGGAACCCTGTGTAAGCTATCAGGAAATAAAAGCGATGTAGTTATGTTCGACGAAGGTGAATGGAAAATCTTTTTAAACTATCAGGGAATAATAACAAATTATCTGTATTCTTTTGAAAAAACCGATAATATTGATACCAACCACTTTTCTATACACTTCGAGCGGTTTTCTTATACAAGAGTGGTGAAGATAATAAAAAATGATTCTTATATTTATTTAGGATTTGAGTCAGTATGCAAGCTCTGGGGAGCTATTACCTTTCATCAAGTTCAGACTGGATATAATAAAAAGCCAACAATTTAAGAATTACTTCAAGATATTCAAAAAAGGACTACAGCAGAGAGGTGGCAATGTTTTTCTAAATGCTTTAAACATACTTCGTCCAGAGGATAAATCCACACTCTGAAAATGTCGGAACATGTTTGGAGCTTATTTATTTATATCATGAAGTATTTGAAAAGCATTGTAGCAATATACATGATGACAAAGAAGAAGAAAGTTACATTCAACAAAGCGCAGAATCAAGTTCACCATATAATAACTTGAAATTTTGCCTACAACGCCGCTAGGAGGATATTATTGGGAATTTGTCGCTCTCGACCGACACCGGTTCCACCAAAGGATTGAAAGGACTTCAAAACTTCTTAATTCTATATTAGAAAAAGAACATAGATGAGTAATATACAATATGAGGTTCATGTATAATTTACTGAAATAAAAATGCATAATAATAATAAAGTGTTTTATTTTAAAAACAAGTATCTACATTATATTATTTTTACTGATCCATTAGTTATGAGATTTATCGAGGCCGAGCTATTTAAAGTTGTAATATATATAGTGTTCCTAAACAGTAGGCACCTATATAGTTTTAATTCTCATTATTCATGGAGGAGTGATATGGGTACTTTAAAGAAATATGCGGTATGCCATAAGTTAATAGACAGACAGAAAGCTATACCTAGCAGGGCTTTATGGGAGGGGTTCTACAAAAAACGATAATATTTTAACCAACACAATTCAGCTGTTGGGGCCAGCTTAATGAGATAATATCTAAATATAGCACATGATTAATTGAATAGCTAATAATTTCCACAATAAAAAGTAAACTAGAGGGTACCTCAACTCTATCTGTGAGAGGTAAAGTAAAAATTATCAGCACCATCTATCGCTAATATTTTACACAAGTATATAATAAAATTAATCGGTCCCAAAGAATAAAACATACTAATCATAGTTTTATGTGGTACCCAAGGTATTTTAATTAAAAATTCGCCTCCATAGGTCTTCAATCTTCAATAAATACTCCCATAAAAAAGTCCCACTGGTGAGAGTTAAAGAATGAATTATCAGCGCCATCAATCACTAATATTTTACACAAGCATATTACAAATTTAATGGGTCCAAAAGAATAAACCATATTAACTACAGCGTTAGGTGGAACCCAAACTATTTTAATTAAAAAAATGCATCAAAGGTCTTCAGTAAATGATCATGTCTTCTATTGTTAATATTAAATTATCGAGAACATGGTTAATATCTAACACGCGGTATAATATAAATTAATATTACTGAAAACATACTAAAAGGTCTACAGTAAATACCCAAGCAAAGGAAAACGTTACCAAAATTGTCACCAGAACCGCCATGTTTAACGCAATTGTTACATGGTGTATATGCGAAATGGGTTAATGGTCTATACATATTTGTGGAGGCTAGATACAGTGTAAGGTGTAGAGCATGTAAAATACTCGGTATATAAATATACTACATAAGTTCATCCTCTTTTTAAAAACAGAGGAGCAAACCAAAAATTCAAACAAAACAGACAGAATAAACTATATTGGTTGAAGGTTGACAGAGGCCATAAGGCAACACATGCTGAAATCAAGAATAACGTATTTCCCTAAAACATTATTTATCTAAGTCGGGCTATTGAACCAATACGCTCGTTACAGAAACCCTAAAAATATTCGTTCGAGGAGCAACACAATAAAATAAATATTGCTGTCTAGAATTTTCGCCAGGTATCAAAAAATTTATTTCACCAAAAAGATCAGGGCAATCAACTCTGTCATTCAAGATGTTATACAGAAATCGAACGAACATTAAGTTACGTCTGGTTTCTAAAGCAACAAAGTTAAATCTATTAAGTAGATTATTATGATCCAGACCTATTATAGTCCGTTAGCGCGGATCTATACGAAACTTTAGCTCGATTAAAGATGCGTCGAACTTCTTTCTTTTGAAATCGATATGAAATAGATATGAATTTTGGAGTTTCTCTTTCATTTTGAAAAGTCAAGGAATTCGTTAAGAATGTGAGCAACGGAGGCCTAGTGATAAGCTATAGTAGTCAAGAGGAGTCATTGAAATTTAAGAGGCTTGCATCAGAGAATTTGGGAGAAAAATATGATGTAAAGATTGCTGGTAGCTTCCATCCCAGAATTGAGGTTGTGAGTATTACTGAGAAACATGATGAAGAGCTACTTATCCAGATGATTAAGAGTCAAAACAAGCAAGTTTTCGTCCCACATATTCCAAACAAGTGGACTGTAAATCATATCATGTTGCACTGAATGATGATGCACTAACAATTGGATATGATTTCTGTACCGTGTACGATGCGTTAGACGTAAATGCTTTAAATGTTCTGGGTTAACCATACCTCAAAAAATTGTAATAAAAAATGGACTTGTATAAAATGTATTGTGTGAATGCCAGTAAATCTAAACCGGGTTTAGATATCAACTATTCTGCATAGGATAGGTATTGTCCGAACTATAGGGAAAATACTATTGGGAATTTTACAGACTGCCAAAATGAAGGAATTAATTCCAAACTAATACTAATAAATAATTGGAATTAAAAAGTGAAAAAAAAAATTAGCCTACAGCGTGCCTCGAACTCGCGAAATCAGCATTGCGATTTTTGGAATCCTACAACTATCCCATTGCGCTACCGAGCCTGTTGTCAGAAATTTCCCTTGAGATGTTTAAGTATGTAAACTGTACGTGTTATCCTAAAAAATTAATATTTACCGATTTTCTAATTGGAAAAGCATTTCGCTTCAGTATTTTGGTAATCAGAAGTGTTTGGCAGTCAGTACTATCGATTCCGTTAGCAATATTTCTCATAGGAAAATAATGAAAATAACCTATCTGAAATTTAATTAATTTGACAGTTTTCGTGGGAGGTGTTGACTCGTTAGTGCAATCTCACATCGGCAGATAAAATGAGAAAGAAGTCGAGACGGATGCGACTCGAGATTTTCGAAGACAAAATAGATGTAGATGGAGTCGACGTACGGCCTCGAAAAAAAATCTCAAAAGGATTAGAGAAAGGACTGAACTTTCGCTCGAAGCCGTAAAAATTCTTGGGCGAGGAGGTCCCGCGAAAAGTCGGGATTTCGGCGGGCGTGACGGGACTATTAGGCGCGAGGACAAACGCCGGTGCTACTCGCATCTCTCTCGCCGAACGGCGATCGCGAAAATTTTGCAGAGCTTTTTTGAAAAAGCATTTAAATTGGGAAAACGCGTATGAAACGGGACGAAAATACTTCTACGCATTGGAGAAAGGCCAGGGGCGACCTCCGGTCGCCCACGGGGACAGCTCCGCGACCCCCGTTCGGAGAAGATAGCTTTGAAACTTTGTGGATTCGGCGACGGAATTTAGAGCGACACAGAATCGACGCATTTTAATATATATGGACAAGATAAATGATATATCAACATTTTATCATATGCTTGGCTAATATCCACATTTTTTACCTGCTGTTGGTAAAATATTTGTATATAGGTATACCTACCTAAATAAGTTACAATTCTTCTTGTCTAGAATTATATGCTATATAATTTGCATGTCTATATGTATCGCTCGGCATATAGACATCGTTTCTTTTTCATCGGCAACTGAGTACATTCCTACTAACATCCACCTTGTGGTGGTTACTTTTGGTTGCAAGTTACCGTTTTTACTTTTCCTATGCTGATTTTTCAACTGATTATTTTTATATCCCGGGTAACTGAATATGTATTTTCTAAGAATCAATATCAGATTTCTAAGAATCAATATAATCAATATATTTACAATGTATGAAATCAATGCAACTAAGTAGACAATGATATTCCTACTAGTTTGTAGTTTATCTCATTGGCAAATTTTTGTGAATTTATGGTTTTTTGAGGAATTTTTGGCAAAAGGTCAGATTTTAATATTTTGTTTATTGGCAGAGATGTTTATGACTTTCTCATGCGGGTTTATTGTTATAGCTTCTTTTCATTTTTCAACATTCTTAAATTCATCTCTTATCAACGTATTTCAGGCACATTTGTTTAAATATCAGCACCTTCTACAAGTTTTATTGAAACGGTTTATCTAGTTCAAATTTTGTTCTAATTAAATAAGATGTTCCAGTTTATGAGTATTAGAGCTTGTGTTTATTAGGTTAAATTTAAGCAAACAATTCTATAAATGAAATACGTTTTTAATTAAATACTAGAAAAGGGAGAAAATCGCTGCTGGGATTTTCGTTCCCATTTCTAGCCTCACCGGGGGTCTAGGCCTGCGGCCTGGGGTCACCCTTCGGGTGATAAAAGCATCTAGAATAATATTATTTTTAAGAAAACACATATTAAAGAAATTTTGTATCTGGAATGACGATGTAATTATACTAAACGATTTTTCTTAATATTTTGATGAATTGTAAGTGTACTCTATTCTTGATGGTAAAACATCATCATTTTTTAAGTGCTGGAAGTAGAATTTATTTTTCAGTAAACATTTTCATCAACTTTATCAATGAGACCAAAAATATATTGCTGTCATAATTGTTGCAGCAAATTAATATTGCACATATTTTTTACTTTAATAAGCTAAAATGATGAATTTGGCAAAATGAACGAATTAATTCCAATACGGACAAAGAAACAGAATAACTAAATGCTAATACTAATAAATAATTGGAATTAAAAAGTAAAAAATAATTGCATCCAGCGTGACTCGAACCCGCGAAATCAGCATTACTACGTTTTGAATACTACGACTTTCCCATTGTGCTACAGCGCCTGTTGTCAAAAGTTTACCCTAACACGTTTAAGTATGTAAACTGTACGTGTCAATCTGAAAAAATAATTTTTACCGATTTTCTAATTGGAAAAGCATTTCGCTTCGATATTTTGGTAATCAGAAGTGTTTGGCAGTCGGTACTATCGATTCCGTTAGCAATATTTCTCGTAGGAAAATAACCTATCTGAAGTTCAATTAATTTGACAGTTTTCATGGGAGGTGCTTGTCTCGTTAATGCAATCTCACATTGGTAGATAAAATGAGAAAGAAGTTGAGACGGACGCGACTCGAGATTTTTCGAAGACGAAATAGACGGGCTCGACGTACGGTCTCGAAAAAAAATCTCAAAGGATTAGAGAAAGGACGGAACTTTCGCGTGAAGCGGTTCTCGAAGCTGTAAAATTAGAAAAAGGGTCTAGGGAATCCCGCGAAAAGTCGGGACTTCGGCAGGCGTGACGGGGCCATTAGGCGCGAGGACAAACGCCGGTGCTAGCCGTATCTCCCTCGCCGAACGGCGATCGACGAAAATTTTAAAGAGGTTTTTTGAAAAGGCGTTTAAATTGGGAAAACGCATAGGAAACGGGACGAAAATACCCCTACGCATTTGAGAAAAGCCGAAGGCTACCTCCGGTCGCCCGCGGAGATCGCTTAGTAAGGCAAGGGGTTAATGTAGCAAATAGCTCAATAATTACAAATTTATCATTTGAAGAGAACTTTACCTATAGTTTTCGTAGAGTAGATCTGAGACTGAGATTACATGATGCTATTGCAAATATCGATTGATCCGACATGTATATTGGCTATTGAAAATTGGCTAAAATTGGCTAAATTTGAAATTAGAAATGATGGTATCAAAGAGGAGAAGTTTACGATGAGAAGGTATAGAAATAGCAAAAATTATAATAAAGAAACATTTCAAGATAAATTAAGGGAAACAATATGGAATGGTAACATATCGGATGTAAACAGAATCTCGGAGAAATTTGTTGCTGACATGGGAATTGTGCTGGAAACTATGTGTCCAGTAAATGATGTTAAAATCTATAATAATAATACTATTACAGGAAACTGGATTGATGAAGAGGTAAAAGAAAATATTTCTCAGAGGAATAAATTATACAAAATAGCGGTGTTTACAAAAAATGGAAATGACTGGGAAAAATACAAAACGAAGAGGAATTTTGTCACAAAAATAATAAGAGATAAAAAAGAGGAGTTTTTTAAAAGCATTATAAGAAATAAAAAAGGTGCGGAATTATGGAAAGAACTTAAAAGACTGTTGCCAGGAAAAAATCTAATCTGTGATGATATAGTCTTTGACAATGTAGTAGAAAAAGAGCAGACTATTATAGCCGAGAAATTTAATTTTTATTTTATTAACAGCATTGAAACCATTGTAGGCTCTATGAAAGTTCAATTAATTGATGAAGAAACTGTGTGTAAAAAAGGTTCAAGTGTATTTGGAAGTTTTGTGGCAATTGAGATGAGTCGACTAAGAGAAATTATGTATGCATTAAAAAATACAATTGATCCTGAGCACTTTGTTTCTACGGATATGATTAAAGATGCTTTTGAAGTAGTAGGAGATCGCCTTCTTGATGTCGTAAATTCATCCTTATATCATGGAGTTTTTCCGGAAAAATGGAAAATTTCCTATGTAATACCAGTACCAAAAATCCTGAACTCACAAAAATGTGAACATCATAGGCCCATTAATACTGTTACAATATTTGGAAAGATAATAGAAGCAGAGGTGAAACAGCAGCTTGTGGATTTTTGTGAGAGTAATAATATATTAGTACCCAACCAGTCGGGGTTTAGGAAAACATTCTCATGTGAATCTGCAGTTATAAATTTATGTGATGAATGGATAGAATGTATGGAAAACAAGGAGGTCATTTTGGTGGTATTCTTGGATCTAAAAAGAGCGTTTGAAACAATAAATAAGCAGATGCTGATTTCTAGGCTGGAGCAAATAGGATTAACAAATACTGTTTTAAATTGGTTCAAAAGTTATTTAAAAAACAGAACACAATGTGTTAAATATAAATGTGCAGTATCAGATAAATTGAAAGTAAATCATGGTGTACCTCAAGGTACTATCCTGGGCCCTATTCTGTTTGCTTTGTATATAAATGGTATTGTGGATAATGTTCAGAAATGTAAAATTTCGATGTTTGCTGATGATACAGTTGTATATATAAGTGGCACAGACATTGATCAGATGTGTGAAACAATTAATGTTGAATTAGATCGTGTTAATAAGTGGCTACTGAAAAGTAGCATGCAACTTAATTTAGATAAAACCAAATTTATGTTAATAGGAAATAATTATAAGATAAATAAGTTAAGTATTGGTATAGATACTAATGTTGCTGTTAATGGCTATAATATTGAGAGAGTAGATCATATAAAATACTTAGGAGTTATTATAGATGAAAATTTGAACTTCAAGAAACATTGTGATTATGTATTAAATAAGTTATCAAAAAAAGTATATTGGTTTAGAAGAGTAGGTAAAAATGTGTCTATGAATACTAGGGTGTTAATATACAACTCAATAATTGGTCCACATTTTGAGTATTGCTCAACTGTTTTATTCAATTTAAACCAAAATGAAATGAACAAACTCCAAAGAATGCAGAATAAAGCTATGAGAATTATACTAAAATGTAACCGTTACACACCAATAAAACTAATGCTTGAAATACTCAACTTTATGAGTGTTAACCAAAAAACTATTTTTAGATCCTTAGATTTTATATATAGAATTAAGACAGGGAATGCTGCTGGGTATCTATGCAATAAAGTGCAAAATGTAAATGAAATTCACTCATATGATATTAGAAATAAATACAACTTTTATATAAGGTGTGCTAGGACAACTATGTTGAATAAAACAATTTTGTATAAGGGATTAAGGATGTTCAATGCATTGCCTATTGAACTGAAAAATTGTGAACACTACAAAAAGTTTAAAATTGCTTTGAAGGAATATGTACTAAAGACTTATACGTAGATTATAATAAAGTTTTTGTATGTTTTGTTTAGCTGTTGCTAATAAAGATTTTTTATTATTATTTATTATATACTTTGACAGAGGTGGACTTAATGTGTGATCATTTATACAAGAGTTTATACAACTGACAAATATCCACAAATACATACACAAATTTCCCGAGTGGTTTACCAAAGAAATAAGAGATAAACTGGGCGAAAAAGATATTCATTGGTGTAGATATAAAACCCACGGTTGTACCGGGTGGCCAAACAAGAATGGACGCCGGCTGTATCTCAGAAACTACTTATCGTATAACTTTGGGGAAAAAATTCTAATAAGTAAATAGGACAAGAGAAATCGCTGGAAATTATTTTCAAGTTCGTAGGATGACCGCTAGGGGTCGCAATTGCTATGACCAATCAGAAAATGGGATTTTTCTCAAAAATATGCCAAGTTAAGAGGTATTTTAAATAATGGCATTGTAATCTTTGTAAAATTTCCAATCTTTTCCTTGTAATGCACTTTGATCTATCTTTAAAAATAAAGTGGTGGGGGAAGGTTAAACGTTATTTTATTCAAATAAGGATAACTCCGGTTTGGGTTAACATAATTAAACGAACTAGGGCTTGTTTAAAAGAGCTTTTCTTACTGAATAATCTGTAGTATATACTGTTCCTGAACTTATTTTACCGTTGTAGCTAGAGGGCGCTGTTTGACATCGTAACAGTTATTGCGCGTTTTCATAAAAATTTTAAATGGCAGGCTATGTCTCTTTTTACATAGTTAAATAAAGCACAAAATTTCCAAAAAATCAGCTCAAACTGCAACTTTCTATCTTCTCTCTAACGGGAGATATTAAGAGACGGCACACTATAGCCCACACTAAATTTAAAGGATTAAGAAAGATGATTAAGTCTAATATTGAGATTTCTTACAACAATTTTATTCAACAAGTTGAATCTAAAATAGACTGATCCAAGCACTTTTTGGTATTATGTGTATAATAAAGACATACTACTTCTATTCCTTCAAGTATGGTACTCAATGGTGTTGAATTAAAAAATACTGAAGACATTGTTAACAGCTTTGCCAACTACTTTGAAAACGTATATTCATGTAGTTCTTCGAATCAGTTTGCAATATCACATAGAGAAGTCATTAATACCATTTATATCAGCGACATAACTGATAAATGGGCCTTATCAGCATTAAAAAGTCTCAAAAGTAAAATGACTACTGGGCCCGATTATATTCTCTTTTTTAATAAGCGATTGTGTTGCAACCAAAATTCTGGAAAGTATCACGCATCTGTCCTGTTTGAGTGGATGCAAGCAGAATGTTAGTGATTACAAGGCAATTGCCATCGTATCTAACTTCTCAAAAGCCTTTAAAAATTTGCTTCATTCCAGTTTCCTGTTTCCTGGAAAACTATGTCAGTGTTATATTCAGCTTCTTTAAAAAGATATAAAGAATCAAATGAAAGAAAAGTAATAAGCAAATATATAACCCTATTCACACTATTGCATTATACTACTCGAGACCTATGCCTAGAGACCTACTCGAGACCTAGTCCACTTACAATGCTTCAAAGCATTGTAAGTGGAAGGTTAAAGCATTTTTTGAAGCATATTAATATAAAATTACCTTATATAAGTAATTTATAAATAAACTATATATTTTCAACTGGGTATTAATTAATGAACGAATAGAATACATTTTAAGAGAAACACTTGTGTTGAATTTCAAATCTATATTTTTAAAACGATTTTATTTTAAAGAATAAATTATGACAAGATATAAATGTAAAATTTCTATTGACATACAATTTTGTTAACTAACAAATACTATCATTTTCGCTGGAAATACATTTTTATTGAAAACAGCAAAAAGGTAATATTTGTTATTTTTTTTCATATTTAAATATTAAGTTTGTAATATTCTTATAACTAATGTTATGTATAACACAGGATTCAATCAAGAATATTAAGAAGAGGGGCAGAATTATTAACAGTTGGTGGAAAATTAGTATATTCTACATGTTCCATAAATCCTATAGAAAATGAAGCTGTTATTCATAGACTCTTATGTGAAACTAGTGGGGCTCTCGAATTAGTTGATATTTCTGATACTTTACCTGGATTAAAATACAACCCAGGTAATAATTATTATTGTATGTAAGAGTACATATATATATATATATATATGAGGGAAACTAGGTTTTCGGGTTGAACCGCGTTGGAGATGATTAGTGTCTCGACGTTTCGGCTCCCGTTTTGGAGCCGAAACGTCGAGACACTAATCATCTCCAACGCGGTTCAACCCGAAAACCTAGTTTCTCTCATACTCACGACCGCGGAAGCCTTTCCGAACATATATATATATATATATATATATATATATATAACAAAATTATTACGTCAAGAAAACCAGTCAAAGCGAAAAATTATTTTCTTGGAGTGAACTCTTTTTTATTAATCGAGCTTTCGAGACTAATTTGTCTCTTCTTCAGGATTACTACAAAAAGTACTAATGATAATACAGAAAAATATCACTAATTACAATAAACTTACTTAAGTTGAGGTTTACATAAAGCAGCTAACAAATAGGAAGCAAGAAGCAAGCTGAACATTATAGCAGCAACAAAATTTATATATAAAATATCAATCAAAGTCAAAACAACCACCATTGGTTGCCATGTTGTGTTAAAATAAAAGGATCAAAATGTTATTAAAATATTAAAAATTGCATTTACATCACTGCAATAAATTTGGATTCACAGGTTAATATGCACATGTGTATCCATATATATAATACTACTATATCGTAGAGATGGTCAATGAGTCGATGATTCGAATCACTGTTTCGAAACATTAGAATGATTCAGTGAATCGATACTGCAAAACGCAATGTATCGAAACATCAACTCATCGACACGCAACATTTCTGTGACACGATGAGTTGATAGTTGATGAGTCACGACGACAAGACCAAGACAACAATACATCGAGACAGGAGTTATATACAAACGCATTACACCTGCGTCAGTTTACTCATAAGTCTCATTGGTTTGTTTACGTTCTGTTATCATTTTATTTATATATTTAGTTAAAAAAATATATATTTTGTTTTGTTTTATAAACTTGACTATCCTTATTTGATAAACCTATTAGGACATATATTTATGTTACGAAATTTTGTCTTATTCTTATTATTTAGGGATTTATATATATACACACTGATCATCCACACCACACATGAAACACCACAAGGATCAGTAAGCACAAGCGCAGCACAACCAATGAACCAATAAACTATACACTATAAACAAAAACTTATCTCAACATTCACATCTCGACAACCACGATTCACAATTGACATCAGCATTCTGTCAGATTCGATTGCCAATCTAAGTCATTCATTCATTGTCTCATTTAAAACATATGAAACAAACAAAATTTTAATGAGTCACTGTTTCGACTCACTGTGTCTATACATTTTAGTGAGTTGAATTGATTGTTTCGATACACTCAAATGAGTTGATTTGCCCCTCTACTATATCGCGTATTTCCTATGTTAGCCCATAAGCGGTTTCTCCGAAAACCATCAAAGGACAAAAGATATAGTGCTATACTGTTCCAGAGACCTTTTGTTCGATTTGCGCATGCGCAGATTTTGTCGATATCCATGGTTACGGAAACTGACACATTGCTTATAGGTTGACAGACTTTCCAACTTTCAACTTTTTTTTAAAAGAAGTCGGTAGACAGAGATGCAGTATTTATGCTGCATGCTTATTGGAAGTCGCGAAATTCGTACGCATGCGCATATTTGACTAAGGTACTCTCGATAAGGATAGAGATTGTATGTCGGCGCCGTGTTGTTTTCGGAATTTTTGGGCCTCTACCCGCGATATAGTAGTATTATATATATATGTGTGTATCAGTGTGTATACTCTGATTCAAATTGAGTAAATATGTGAAAATCACAGACAGACCATCTACATCTGATCTTTTATTCATGTGATTATCCTCCTGCAGTATCCCACACATTTCAAGAAAAACCCTTTTAGGGTAACTAGTTTCAGAAAATTTAATTTGAATGTCATTAAAATTAACAGAATACCCGGCTTGATTGGCATGAGCAGCTAACATACATGAGGTTTTATTCAATCTGAGTTCACTTTTATGTACAGATAATCTGTCACCAATTCTCCTGCCCGTTTGGCCTATATAAACCATGTCACAATCCAAACAACCTATTCGGTACACCACATTCGATCTCTGTAAAAGAGGTACTTCATCTTTAAGCTTTGAAAAAATATTTTTAATTAGAACCTGATTTTTGAAAGCTAATTGTATTCCAGTAATATTAGCAAAAATTTTTTTTATAATTTATTAGAAATAGAATGTATATATGGTACGGAAAAATAAATTGCAGGAATAATATTGGAATTTTGGCTATGCTGGGAGGAAGCAATGTGCAAACCATCACGGACAGCACCCAACGAGAGACCCTGGTCCACCCTGTCAGCACGATTAAACAATAAACTGTTGATAGAAGTGCGGATGACTCTACTTTTCATCCCCACTAGTAGATTGATCTTCTGCTTTTGTGTATCACCCACAAAAGCAGAAGATCAATCTACTAGTGGGGATGAAAGTAGAGTCATTCGCACTTCTCACCGTTCTCTCAGGTTGGAAAACCTGAGAAAGTTATCCCGCATTTTTTCAGATTGTGGATATCCAAAAGGGCTTATCAACCACAGACAAGATAGACTTGCCCTATCTAATAAATTGTACGGTACCGAGGAAGCCAAATATCGGGGAGCGACGTGCGGTGAAGCACATGGGCGGAGCGCTCTTTTCCCAGGCCCGCAATAACTTTTTTGTGGGTATCGTATCTATTAAATTTAATTCTTCAAATTTCATTAAATAGGGAAATATTACCAGTACATAATAATTATGATGTTCAAATAAAACGTTTAATAAATTAACAATGTTTTTATTACAAAAATACAATATGACAGTTTTAATTATTTATTGTCCAGTAAATAACACCAATTTATTTAAAACCTGCCTTTTTGTCGTTTTTAAACTACCAAGCAATTTTGTAAATATACAAACTTCTAAAAATTGAGAAATTTCAAATAATAAAACTATTATAAGCAATAAATAGTATTAACTTACTCGTTTGGGGATATTTATTGTTGGAATGGCCTCAGAACTTAAAAATCGGTGGCCTTTTGTATTTACCAAAATATATTTTTCTTCAAAATGTGCCGAACAAATACGGCTATTTTTCGCCGGTATCCAGTTGGAATTTCTACAAGTATTTTGAACCCATTGTGATTTCCTTTCTAGATTTTTTGGAAAACTGAAATTAAATTATTTATAAAAACGGTTAAAATTAGTTTTTAAAAAATTTTAAAAAGTAGATTTCAAAAAAAGTAAAAAATATTTGCAGAATTCAGAAATTACGATAAAAATAAAATTAAATTGCAGCTAATTACCTTATACCTATTTAATTTTTGATAATAATATTAATGACATAAATTATATATTTAATAAAAATAGGTAGGTATAAATATTAAAAGATATATGGATTATCTCGATGAACGAAAACAAGAATTCACTAAATCCAGCCCTGTAAACAAGTGCGCGAGAAGCGTGCGCGAAGACATACATACAGTATACGGCATAGGCGATCGCTTAAAATATATATTCAAATAACTCGTAATTACCACTTACTTAAAAAATGAAAAATTCTCATTTGAGGTCGAACCGATGTCACTTCTGTTGGGGCATACTTCGACAACATATTTACCCATTATTAAATATAAATAACGCAGTAAACAATATACCTTTACAGCTCAGCTGCTCAAACAGTACTGAAAGTCGACCGAAGCCAGGCTTATGCAAGGCTTCGCTGCAGCTTCGCGCCGTGCTCCCTTAGGGCAAGTCTATCTTGTCTGTGTTATCAACAGTTTATTGTTTAATCGTGCTGACAGGGTGGACCAGGGTCTCTCGTTGGGTGCTGTCCGTGATGGTTTGCACATTGCTTCCTCCCAACATAGCGAAAATTCCAATATTCTTCCTGCAATTTATTTTTCCGTACCATATATACATTCAATTTCTAATAAATTATAAAAAAAATGTTTGCTAATATTCCTGGAATACAATTAGCTTTCAAAAATCAGGTTGTAATTAAAAATATTTTTTCAAAGCTTTAAGATGAAGTACCTCTTTTACAGAGATCGAATGTGGTGTACCGAATAGGTTGTTTGGATTGTGACATGGTTTATATAGGCCAAATGGGCAGGAGAATTGGTGACAGATTATCTGCACATAAAAGTGACATCAGATTGAATAAAACCTCATGTATGTTAGCTGCTCATGCTAATGAAGCCGGGCATTCTGTTAATTTTAATGACATTCAAATTAAATTTTCTGAAACTAGTTACCCTAAAAGGGTTTTTCTTGAAATGTGTGGGATACTGCAGGAGGATAATCACATGAATAAAAGATCAGATGTAGATGGTCTGTCTGTGATTTTCACATATTTACTCAATTTGAATCAGAGTAACCCTTCAGGTGACTCTATATTGACTTCAGTGAACTGAACCCAAGTAATCTGGTTTCCGCTCACAATGTTCTGTGGACGTTTTCTATTTCATCTGTTCCGTGATCAATGATCTGTGGATATATTTTTTCCATTTTCTATATTTTTACTTGTTCTGTGTTCTGTGATACACATGTGCATACATGATACAACTACACAGATATGCTCATAACTTTCGTTTGTTTGCGCATGACGTCATTCGTGAGGGAAAAATGGCGATGCGATGCGAAAATTCTTAAGGGCGGTGATATAATTATTTTCGTGTTTATCAATTGTTTTTCCTCGTAACTGACGTCACTATGCGCATTGGCATATCTGTGTAGTTGTATCATGTGTGCATATTAACCTGTGAATCCAAATTTATTGCAGTGATGTAAATGCAATTTTTAATATTTTAATAACATTTTGATCCTTTTATTTTAACACAACATGGCAACCAATGGTGGTTGTTTTGACTTTGATTGATATTTTATATATAAATTTTGTTGCTGCTATAATGTTCAGCTTGCTTCTTGCTTCCTATTTGTTAGCTGCTTTATGTAAACCTCAACTTAAGTAAGTTTTTTTAATTAGTGATATTTTTCTGGATTATCATTAGTACTTTTTGTAGTAATCCTGAAGAAGAGACAAATTAGTCTCGAAAGCTCGATTAATAAAAAAGTTCACTCCAAGAAAATAATTTTTGGCTTTGACTGGTTTTCCCGACGTAATAATTTTGTTAGTCAACTTAGACAGTCGTCTAATACCTCTCTCACATCTCTATATATATATATATATATATATATATATATATATATATATATATATATATATATATATATATATATATATATATATATATATATATATATATGCTGTGCGGGCCGATGGCTCAGGGCTTAGCGTCTTGATTGCTCAACCCAGAGGTCGTGGGTTCTAATTCCCATTCCACCAAACAATTTTCAATTAAATTGTTTACTCATAGATCAAGGCTTATTCGCAGGGATGACTTAGCAACCATCCTAGCAATGGCCTAGGATAGGAAGAATGTCAACTTGGTGTTAATGTGAGAGATTAAAATCAGTTGATGTTTGACTTGTCCCCCTAACTAATGAGGTTTTCCAGGTTTCCCTCATTCCAGCACTGAATGGTGGTTAGGGCCTACCAACGTAAGTAGTTCCTGAGGCGCAAATGCGGCCCGCGAAATAATAATATGCCGCCCCTCTCCCACACAAGTCTCAGACTTTCGGGCTAATCCTTGTGATTAGAATGAGGGGTAGAGATATTATTATATTATATTATATATGTATATATATGTATATACAGGGTTATTCACGCAAAGCGGGTATTAGACGTTTTTAGGGTTCTGTTAACGATAAAAATCTGATTTTTTTATGGGGAAGGTTTTCCATTATTTCCGATTCAATGAAAATATTTTCAGGTTTGCATCACTTCCGGTTATACCGGAAGTAGACCACAACTTCGTTATTTCAAATGGAACACCCTGTATATGATTGCAATTTTGAACTCTATGTGATATTCTAAACACATTTCATGTAGGATGTCCTATACCTATCTTCAACTGTTTTTGAAATATTGACAGGTTAATATTGACATTTTGCAACTTTGACACCCTATAAAATCTAAACAGTTAGAGATCAAGCAAAACGGTTTGCACATTCCTATCTTAACTTTTCAAAAGCTATCGTTTGATACTAATATAAGATTTATCCAGAAATAAAAAATTTTCGATTAAATTTAATCTCTTGGTTAAATCTGAAATTAGTATCAAAAGATAGCTTTTGAAAAGTGAAGATAGGAATGTGCAAACCGTTTTGCTTGATCTCTAACCGTTTAGATTTTACAGGGTGTCAAAGTTGCAAAATGTCAATATTCACCTGTCAATATTTCAAAAATAGTTGAAGATAGGTATAGGACATCCTACATGAAATGTGTTTAGAATATCACGTAGATTTCAAAATTGCAATAATATACAGGGTGTTCCATTTGAAATAACGAAGTTGTGGTCTACTTCCGGTATAACCGGTAGTGATGCAAACGTGAAAATATTTTCATTGAATCGGAAATAATCGAAAACCTCCTCCATAAAAAAATCAGATTTTTATCGTTAACCGAACCCCAAGAACGTCTAATACCCGCTTTGCGTGAATAACCCAATTCCTTGTCCAATTTTATGAAGAGTTCAAATAAACATGTGTCCTAAATTGCCTTGTTTTCGAGATACAGGATGTCAAGGTTTGTAGTCATTTGTAGTTATTATTTAGGTTTATATTTTGCATTTTTTCTAATGTTTGTAAATATAGCTATAAAAATGGGTACATTTGTTTTACCTAGTTCTTTTACTTTTAACATAATAAACATTTAGATATCAACTGTAATAGTTTTTTTCTCAAAAACGAAGCAAGGTACGAAAAAAGGGAAAAAAAAAACAAAAAAGTTGTATTTGAAATTGTTTCAGTTAAAAAAAATTCAAAACTTGTTAAAAACGAGTGGCGTCCAATGTTTTTCCCATAAATTTCAAATAGATTGCCCTCTTGGACGCCACTGGAGCCAACAATTTTAATCTTTTCACGTTAAAAGAAGCCCCTTACTACTTCAAACCAACGTACCAAGTTTCATCCAAATCGGCGAAAGTTTTCAAGATATTAATAAAAACCTTGACACCTTGTATCTCGAAAACGAGGCAATTTAGGACACCCGTTTATTTGGACTCTTAGTCATAAAATTGGATATATACAGTCAGTGTGAACATTTAGAATGGAAACCGTAAATAAAATACGCCCTGTATAATTTACGCAAAAACACTCAGACACGTCAATTTTTCAATCCATTTGTGCTTCTTTTGACACCATTGTTTCAATTATGACGACGTCATTAGGTACCTAATCTCCGTGAAGTCACCATGACATTTTTTAAATGGGACATCAAGTTGTTTCATTAAATCTAGGTAGAAAAAAACATCCCTGAAAATGACAATATGCAACACTATAACATTAAAATTGATAGTTTTCGACTTGGCTAAAGGACTTTCGACTCGGATAAAAGGCTTCAGAGTTTGGAAAAATTAAAAGAGGAGCAAAAAAACTAGGTAGTAAAAAAATATTTACACTAGTAGTCAAAACTCGAACTCGAAGCTTGAAGTGTAATCCTTCTGCTTCTTGACAATAGGCAAGCCTCTGTTGGAATTCTTGCAATACTTTTCCGCTGGTGTCTGGCTGTATGTATATATCTAATTTCATCTGGAATTATTGTTGTTAACTAATCAATAGCGTGTGGTTTATTATTGTACACTTTCGACTTAAAATAACTCCACAAAAAGAAATCAAGGAGTGTAAAGTCAGGGTACCTGCCGAGCTGAATTGAAATATCTGCATTTCCAAATTTTGCAGTCTTTTATCTGGAAAACTATCAACTTTAAGGTTATAGTGTTGCATATTGCCATTTTTAGGAATGTTTTTTCTATTCAGATTTAATGAAATAAGTGGATGTTCCATTTAAAAAAATATAAATAAATATAAAAAATATATTATATATATACCGACAAAGGCAAGCACTGGTGATGCCGATATTGCCATAACTTTTTTTGGAATAAACTGTTTTTCTCAAAAATTGGTACAAATGCATTCAAGCGGCTCCTAAATCCAGTGGTGTAGTCAGATTTTTATAAAAAAATCGCTAACAAAATTTTGCTATTTTTCACTTAAAAAAAATCATAGTAGGCCTTGAAAATCAAAATTTCGTCTTCAAATTTTGCATCAAGATAGAGCTTTTGGAGATCTATCTTTAAAAAAAAATCCGGTTCAAATCGGTCCATAAATAATTTTTGTACGCGAGTGTTTCCATTCTTAATGGGTTACCCTATACGAAAGTACATGAGTTTGGTGGTCTGGTTCAATATGAAAGAAGACGATAAACTCTTTTAAATCAGTTAGACAGAGGTATAATATATCTGTAGATGCCACACTTTAGATCTTATTTTATGAGCTACGTCTGTTGATCAGTGAAGACGCATGTGTACACCCCCAAGGCAAAGCGGGTTAATATACTCCCGTCTCCACTGTACCTATTGTATAGCAGACAAACCCTTCTCCCTACTCTTAAGTTGTTTTGTGACATATATTGTTGCGATCGTGAAACAATGTAAAATGAAAATCTTTGTTCTTAATTCGTTTTGTATTAACTTATTCTTTTCCTTTCATAACAGAATCGACCAAACTTATGCACTTTCGTACTCTGTATATAGTACACTAGACTAGAGCATGGGCATATTTCTGTATTTATCTCTTTGCTATGTTCGGTTTTATAGTATTTAAGCCTTCATCTGGCATTAAATAGGTATTAAAAATTGTTAACAAAAATTAAAAGTACATCTATCACAAATTTCTGAAATTTAAACTAAGACAACATAAGCTCCGACTTCATGCGAATATCAGAGTTCATGCTTGGAATAGAATAATTCCATTATAAGCTGAGAGCCACAAAGAAACTCTACCTCGAGTTACATGATATTCTCAAATAGAATAACTTTTCTATAAAGGCTTCATTTTTCGAAATTGGGAAATAATTACTTTAGTATAAACATGCATTATTCGTAATGTTAAAAAGACTATCAAAAACAAGTGAGAAAAATTATAAAAACTAGTAGTAGGCAGAGTTGTATCAAAAAAATTATATGAGCAATTGGATGTACTAAAATGCATGCATAAATAACAGCATATAATACGTTAATGCGTAAAAGTGGGTATCCATTTGTTGCATATGTACGTATCGTATCAACGTATCATCGTATCTTTGCATTTTGGTACGATACGCTGCAACGTGTGTATTTTCTCAGCGTGGTGTATCCGTATCATTTGCGTGAACAGGAGTGATACGAATTAAAACGGACATATCAAGGTTTTTTAGTTTAGTGCTTTCCGCATCGCAATAAGTACACCTCAGCAAGCAGCAACCGCGTACATTTTTATTCATTATTCTCCGCTGAAAGAGAAAAAGAACGGGTCTATCTATTTCTTTCGCAATTTCTTTCCAAGCATCTCTTTTTCGAAATTTATTAAAATGATCAGAATGTTTCAGGTCCCAAACCAGTTCATATTTTCGTAAATTTCTATAAAGTTTATTATATTGTCTTTATCCCACTCTCAATAATTACACAAACTATCGACTACCACAATTGGAAGCGTGATGACTACTGAAGAAAAATAAATGAATGATACAAGCTTGCAACGACTTGTCAAAAAACCCGTCCACATGCGACTGTGTGCCTATAGTATCATTTCTTTGATGTTTCGGCCAAAAACTGACAAATGGGTGATCATGTCCGTTGGGTTTCTTTGTAGCATATTTTGATACGTCATTATGCAACGGTTTTACGTATCCCCTGATACGCAACGATGATACAACAGTTTAAATCCATTTCTGATTGAAAAATAATTTTTTATTTCGATTTCTTTAACAATAAAATAAAAATGCGTTTTACCTGTTTCACTTACATTTAATTTTTTTAACGTTTACCAAGAAAAGGAAGCTGGATAACTTAAGACCTCCCTCCTTACTTGGTGAAATAATTCCATTTGCAGAGGAAGCAAAGTATCTGGGTGTAATACTGGATAAGTCGCTTAATTGGAACTCCCATCTGGAAAAAATGATCCACAAGGCACGACTGTCCTTATGGACATGTCGACGAATTTGTGGGAAATCTTGGGGCACTGGACCCAAACAAATATATTGGCTGTGTGTGACGGTCATACGACCCATGATTGCATACGGCTCCATAGTTTGGTGGTCCAAAGGACTACAATAAAGGACCAAAATCAAACTCTCTGGTTTACAGAGACAAGCCTGCCTGGCCATAACTGGAACAATTAGCTCTACACCGTCAGCAGCTCTGGAGATCCTACTGGACCTACCTCCTCTTCACATATATTTGGAGAGGGAGGCCAGATGGGCAACATACAGATTAAAGCAGGCAGCTATTAACATGGCGCAGTCTGACATCATGGAGCACAATAGGCTGCTGAATGTGTCACGGTTTTATTTTGCCGCTGGTATCTAAATAGGTACCTATCAGTCTGTCCTAAGATTTACTAGTCCTTTTCGCCCATTAATAGGCCGCCCATAATACAATTCAATATCACCTTCAAATACCAGCACTAGGAATCCCAGTTTTTATCAAGCCTTTTTTTATATACCCGCTTATGATATTCATTAATAATGAAATGAATGTTCAACCGATTATTTATCTAGTTTATTTAATATAGGTACCTTAAATTATTTTAGCAGCAAAGATAATAGGTTGTCATTATTTAAATATTTTCGCAGTAATTCCCATCACTAGACACTTACTTACTTAGTAATATTTAGGCGTCCATAATATATCATGGACGTGCGCTGTTTTACACTGGACAATTCATTTAATAAAAGTAATATCTCGTTTATTACAATATATTTTGGGAGGTAACAAATTGTTTATGGTGGCTTATTGATATTGCAAAGAGGCTAGTTTGTAAAATTTTAGATCTACTCAGATTTTTAATAAAATATCCCCTTTTTTCCACCCATTGATCAGCCCATCTTCTCCCAAATTCGGTAAATTTATTCGTTAGTAATTTTCGTAAGATTTTGTTGGGTACTAGGTTTAACGTGGTTATTTTTTTAAATTAATTTAACGACATTTCCGTTTTGGAGACTTCTGAATAAGGTTGAAGCCACGAGGTATTCAAAATGGACAATTAGTAATTTATCCTAGCGGGATTTATCCATTTTGATAAAGCCAATCGATTCTCACAGTTTTGTGCAGTGCTGCGTACCAATTCGATAGAATTGTTTTGTTTTTGTGAGAATCTGACTCTATATGAGGATTTTGTGGTATCTTCCTCAGGACGTTCTTCAGGACATCAACAATCTTTACCCTCGGGTGGAGGGTCCTGGCTAGGGGTTCTTGTACAGGCCAATCTTTCTGGTCCAGATAGCTAATTATTTCCCTCACATCTGATTAGCCATTGCCATATTTCACCCTTGATGTCGAGACCTACCGTGAGAAAAAGGTCAGTGTGTTCTAATCTTAAGGCTGAAAGCCGAAACCACCGATTAAGTGTGCCTGCAGTAGTACATGCTGCCTAGCAAACCGTGCCTAACTTGTAGTTGCAATAAACATTTATTTGATTTTTTTCTTGAGGTATACCTAAGCTGTCTACATATATAAGAAGTAAGGTCGTAACTAAGTGACTCTTTTGTCCGTCCGTTATCTTTTGGGATGTAATTAATAGAACTTATATGTACCTAATTAGAATAAAAAGAAATCCATTACTGACTCTTGCTTAGTATTATGGTTAAAATCTCATAAATTTAGTTAAGACTATAGTGCCATTGCATGGTACATTTTATCTAAAGTATAATAATACCATAAGTAGGATATTTAATTTCTAACTATATTCATCCATTTTGTAAACAAGAATATAGCTATATCCTTGGAAAATTAGGCAGTGCCTATACATTTATATAGTATGTACATATTGCGGTATTATAATTAGTAAAATCTGCCAAAAAGGTGCACTGCTGAATAACAAGTTAGTAGGTATATTTCTGTATCTCATTTTTCGTGATTTAATTTTCTTTGTTTATCGGTATCAGACAGTTATTTAAAATCACGTGGCGTCCTTTTTTTTAATCTCAGATCACACCCTTACTAGCTGGTAGATAATGTTTGATCCCTAGATTCGCTACAGAACTAGTTATTCGGTTGGTGCACAGTCTGAACCGATCTTATGTAGTACACATCTAATGGCAATATATCCGTTGTTGCTTTTCTATTGATTTATTTTATACCTATGGATGTTATAGCCGTGGCAAATGACATGGAAAGTCACAGCATCCTGGAGATGATTTCAGATGTCATGCCCGCAACGACCAACTTTGAACTGCCCTTTAATATTCTCTTCCCAGGAAGAGATGAATGGGATCGGACTAAGGCTGACCTATTGAGGGCCGATAGTTGTTGGTTTACAGATGGCTCCAAAACACCCATGTTGGAGCCGGAGTATATAGTTGCAACCCAACGGTGAAGATATCCTCATCCCTTGGCAGTTATGCAACTATATTTCAGGCAGAAATTTATGCCATCGAATTGTGTGTACAGAGGCTGGAACAAACGTAACTTACGCGCAAATCGATAAAAATCTTCTCAGATAGCTAAGCAGCTCTTAAAGCTCTTGGTTCCTACCGTTGTAACTGAAAAACGGCATGGAGCTGCCAGCAGGCGCTCGCTCAATTGAGCAGAAAAAAAATAGAGTAACTCTGGTCTGGGTCCCAGGCCATTCTGGCCATGAAAGGAATGAGGCAGCCGACTCTCTAACTAGGGGGGTGGCTGCTTCTGAATTTGTCGGACCAGAACCGGTGCTTGGCATATCCTCGAGTACTGCCAAAGCAACGCTCTTGACCTGTACTGGCAGGAACTACCACGATTAGTTCATTCGAAGGCATTTATAATAAACCCTTCAAAAACAAGAACTAAAAAACTTCTAGAGTTAAGCAGGTTTCACCTACTAACTCTAATTGGCCTATACATGGGTCACTGCCGTTTAAAATATCATCTGTGCAAATTCAGCCTAGCAGAAGATGCTGAGTGCCGCTTGTGCTTAGAAGATGATGAAACGGCAGAACACATATTGTGCACCTACCCCGCTGGGGAAAGGATCAGATACTCATTATTTGGCAAAGGACAACTTCTGCCAGAGGATCTGAATAAATCCTCACCCAATAAGATAATCAGCTACATTAAGAAGCTGGACCTGTTGGGTGAAATATAAGTAGGTGTGAGCCACAATAGACCACATGGTCGCGGTGGAGGGTCTGGTTTTCGGCCCACTCACTTTTGAACCTAACCTAACCTACATTTAATTTTAATAATTTAATGTTTATGATAACCTTCCGCAATTTTTGGTTATTTCAGGACATGCTTCTCCAATCTTATTTACAGATATCTTTTCTGTTTTGAATATCATTGCAACACATTTTCTGCTTTAGTAAATAGTAAAATTCATGTGATCTGGATGCTTCAGGACTCAAGGCTATTACGACCTATCCGCCGCATTTATCCTATTTATACCTTTTGGGTTTAATTATTTAGTTTTCATTTATTACAAAAATCTGCATATTTTAATTAAAATAGTAATTTTCCAATTTTTAATAATGAAGGCTCTATAGAATAGTTATTATATTTAAGAATTTCATGTAATTCGGAATATGTGAATTTTAGAGGGCACTGAATAATGCTATGTTGTCAGATTTTCCATAAGATAAACACGAATATGATTTCTTGAAAAACCGCATACTAGGTTATCTCAGGTATACTATTTATAAAAGAGAAATAATCAAATTGTGCTGCTTAGTAAAATTTTACAAGGTTGTGAAGGTAAGAAGTGGAACTGACTAAAATAAATAAAAAAGTTATGACTGTTTGAAGTTATTAAAATGTAACATCAAAAATAGAGCACATTTAGTTGTAAAAAATAGTAAAATATTTTTTGCATGTTAAGGTTATGTAATTTTTAGGTATGGAAGACTGGTTAGTTTCAACTAGAAATCTAGATTTTTATAAAACTTTTGATGAAGTTGATGAAAAATGGAAGACGACAATTAGACCGCAAATGTTTCCTCCAAAATCAGAAGATAAAATAAATTTTCATTTAAACAGATGGTAATATTTTATATACTTATCTTGATTTTATCTGTATTCTGTATAAATATAATTTTAGTATCAGAATATTACCACACCAACAAAATACTGGTGCTTTCTTTGTGGCTGTTTTAAAAAAACTGCACCCTTTGCATCCAAAGGAGACTCCTATTAAAAGCAATGAAATAAATATAGAAACTCCCTGTCATACCAAAGCGAGTAAAAAACGTAATAATGAAGATAATTTGCAACTAAATCAAAGAACAAAGAAAATGAAAGGAGTTTATAATGAAGATCCATTTGTATTTTTCCAAGAGGATGAGTTAGTATGGAATGATATTAAATCATTCTACAATATTTCTAATGACTTTAATTCTGAATGTTTGCTGACAAGATGTCATGTTGGTAAAAAGAAAAATATTTACTTAACGTCTGAAGCAATTCGAGACCTGGTGGTGACAAATCGAGGAGCAATTAAGTTTATAAATACAGGAGTTAAAGCATTTGTTAGATGTGATAACAAAAATATGAAGTGTGCTTTCAGGTCAGTATTTAAAAAATGTATTGATTTAATTTAGTCAAGAATAATATTAGTATCTGTTGGAGTTTATATGTGGAGTATATACACCCCAAGCCACAATGAATTGTCTTCACTCTGAGACTTGTATGACATTGACAAACTAATAGGTTGAAAGATCTGTATGTTGTTTGGTTTTAGAGGTGATTGACACCCATGTGGTGACTATACATAATGTTTTATGACACCCCAGTTGTCTGCCACCCAATTGTCGACCGCCAAAAGGCGTATCTACAATGCTGTGGGAGGCTCTTGGGTCTTTTTGGTAGGCCACGTGTAGCAGTTCCTAATTGGTTGGATGCAAAGCCAAGAGCATCGTGTACAATTAAATATTTAAAATTTGAAATCTAAATAGTAATAATATTTTTTATCGGCTCACCAGCGTCTGCAGGCATGAGATAAGAGTTTAGTTCTACAATAACATGAAATGAGATAAGCGTATGGTCGGCAATAACAGGAAATGTAATATCAGCCTGCTAACGAATGTTCTTTATCTGCACGCTAACGGATGTTGTTTATCTGCAGGAAATGAGATAAGCTTATAGGCCTACATTATCAAATTGAAATTTTATACAGTTGCGTTACATAAAAGAGGGATATTAATTTATTAACAAATAGTAGTGGTAGGCACATAGACGGGGTATGAATTTAAAAATTAAAAGCATATGTTGAAACTAGAAATCGAACCTAGGACCTTATAGATATTCAATCTACCGCTCTCCCAACTGAGCTAGGTAAATAATATTGTATTTATTGATCATCATCATCATCTTCTACAAGTTTAAATCTAACAATATATTCTGAAGGTAAAAACATTTTAATATCGAATAAAATGCGCTTCATGCCGACTGTAATCATTTCTGAGCAAAACCTCTGCATGCTGAGATTTCCATCCTGAACAGTTGTTACACAGTTGTTACACAACTCGACATAGTGCTGGTACTTTTGCACAGTTCTTTGACATTCCTCGTATCTACTGTCACCATCTTGGATAGGTTGCATGTCGTTCACACTGTCATCAAGTTCGCTGAAAATTAGATCCTTAAGTTCATCACGTATCCTTTGGATGGCAGATTGTAAGTCTTCGGCTTTGGTCCAGTGCTTGGCAGAATAAAAGGTTCACATAATTGTATTTTGCTAATTTTTTCTATGAACAACAAGTCTAACGATGTCTTTTATTAGCAGTAGAGATGAACAAACAATTTTATAGTACAACAAACCAGATACTGATTGTGAAATACACTCTTTAGGAATAATGGCAGCTTAGGAAGTGGTGTAGTAGAGGGAATATCGACACATGCGCACTTCATCTTGTACCAGTCGGTGTCGCCCATATCTTGAAATCAGATGCTGAAATTATATTGGCGGATATAATTTGCCACTGGAGCTATGAGAGTCGGTATATTATTGGCTGCATACGGCGTCATTCTTACCCAATTAGAAGGCCAGCTATCATTTTTATCGCCATCCTTATCGAAGCAGGCAAAGACCTGTTGTGAATTATATGGTTGGTGGATGTAAAGGATATTTTGTATGATGGCTTGTAGAATTATATAGTGAGAAGTTAACATTGTCATCGTCACTGAACTACTGATACACGGCCTACCAATCTTTTTAATTTATTTCACCCGTTCAGGAGCGATTTTTTTCCTATCAGTTTGCTGCTGTATACCTTTGTTAAATCTAGTTAAATTTTGAAAGATGTATTCAATATTAAGTTTATGGAAACTATTAAATACATCTTGTTGATCTTCGTACAACACAATAGCCTCTTTCAATTTTTTCAGCTGACAAATATGTTCCTCTAATATACTGTAGGAGTTGCAGATGTAATACTGAATTATATTACAATTATTATATTATATATATTTTAATTAGGGATAGGAAGAAATGGAAGGGGATAGAATAACATAAATATTTGTTAAAAATTATTTTATTTATGTAAACCAGCAAACACCCAGTTATAAAGATCTGTACAATTTCTTAAGCTACAGAGAGTTCCAGAATGATTGTCCGGTACGGAAACACAGCCTGTCCTGAATATAATCAAAATTTATTTCCATTTGCTAAAATTACTTTCTTTTTTCTGTCATTTTTAGAATATTCATATTTGACAGCATTTGACGTTTGACTCAGTGGCGTTTACCATTTTTCGTGTTTCAATTGTTCTACTGAAGTTTCATTTGCGTTTAAAACAGTATTTTTCAATACTATACAGTTTCAGAGAGTCCTAAATAAGGTTTTTAATTTTGTATTTCTAAAAAATAATTTGCGTTTAAAACAGTATTTTTCAATACTATACAGTTTCAGAGAGTCCTAAATAAGGTTTTTAATTTTGTATTTCTTAAAAATACATAAATAATTATTATTTATAAATTTTTAGGCAAAGGAGAACTGGAATTTGATAAGTTTCTGCTGGAAGCTTATTTCCGTAGTGGTCAGCACGACGAAAATGGTTGGAAGTATTCAATGAACTCATGCCATTTGCAGTTTCAACAAGAATTTCCGGACCATGAAGTTGTTGATTATGATACATTTTCAAGACATGTTCGAAGGCTAGTTGAGCGCTTTCATAATACTGGCAGCGTTTGTAAAGGCAAATCTCCAGCAAGAAGGTCGCTCTTAACAGAAGTAGTTTTGGAAGATGTAGAAAATCGGCTGCGCGCAAGCCTTACTAAATCCTTGCGTCAGTTATCTGCTCAAACAGGTAATTCCTCGAAAGATAATTTCTTTTTAGAATTATTTATGATTATAAATGTATGATTTGCAGGACTATCTCTTGGCTCATGTCACAGAGCAGTAAGGAAGCTACATCTTCATCCATATAAAGTTACTGTTGTGCAGGAATTATACCCACTATATTTTGAAAAACGTGTACAGTACTGTCTCTGGTTTAATGAAAATTTGAACGATGATGATACGTTGGACCTATCATTTCTTTCAGATGAGCATGGTTTCATTTAACTGGCTATATTAACTCACAAAATTATCGTTCATGGAATACGGAAAACCCTCATATTTTACGTGAAACATCTCTGCATCCCATTAAAATTGGTGTTTGGGTAGCTATGTCACGTCGTAGAATAATAGGACCAATTTTTTTTAATGAAAATGTTAATGGTGAAATATACCGACAACAAATTCTACAACCATTTTTGGAAGAGCTTCATGATGACGAAATTCACCATGGATTTTTCCAGCAAGATGGAGCAACTGCCCACACATCAAATGAGACTGTTGCGTTTATTAGGGAATATTACGATGACTGGCTGATTAGTCGAGACAGATGGCCACCACGTTCTCCTGATCTTACGCCATTGGATTACTATTTGTTTGGTTTTTTAAAAAATTCAATATATACTAATTGTTTGCATACAGTCGAAGAACTTCAAGAGGCCATCAGAAATAAAATTATGAGTATTACTCAAGAAAATCTGCAAAATGTTTTTAATAATATGAAAAGAAGAGTCAATATGTGCATACAAGCCAATGGCGAACATATTGAGCATTTGTTGTGAACAATATAACTTAATGTTTTACGAAAAGATTTAAAATTTTTTTCCAAAAAATGTGATTTATGTTTGTAAAATAAGAAATGTTGAATATGAAATAAACGATATTCTGGTTGATCATAAAAACATGTTTTAGTAAATTGTGTTAATCTGTTAATTGTGATTAATCGGTGGTTTTACTTGAAAAACTTTGCGAGTTAATGTTGGTCGATATTCTGCTCTGGTATGTACTGTGTAATTATAGTTTTGCTGGTATTTTTTAAATAATTTTAAATAAGAAGCACCAACCTAGATATTTAAAATTACGTTACGAGTTAAAAAATACCTACCGTATTAAAAATATTTTCTTTGGTTAGTTGCATGACATACTCTGCAGGTTTACATATAAATTAATATTACATATATTTTGTCAGCTTATTCCTAGGTTGATTGTAATCACATGCACAAAGTAGTTTGAAGTTTGAAGAATGTAAAATATAAAGCTAAAGTTGTTTTCACTACTGTGTATAGTTTTGTAACTTTCTGTGACAATCTTTATTGTACAATTATATTGCAAAGAGAATTTTTATGGTGTATCACACGGTAATAAGAGAATTACTAAGACTTCTTACTGTGCTTCTTACTAAAGATAAAATGAAAATCATTTATAGGTATATAGGTAAGTACTAACAACAATTGTTTGTCTTGACAGAACAGAAACATTCAAGATTCTGGAGTAATGAGTGTTAGTTATTTTACCTGTACAGCTATTAATTGTTACTAACTGAAATTGGCTTTATGAAACATGTTACAATATAATTTCAGAACTTTCTCTATTGTTCCTTTGTAACTTCCAGTGTACGTGCAATGTTTTCAACAAATTGTAACGAAAATACATTATGCTTTATTAAATTCTTTCTTTCCCTCACATGTAAAACTCCAACTTATAATTTAAATAATAGAAGGAAAACTGAATTGTTCTTGTAATTGAACAACATACCTGCTGCTAAGAAACACTAAAATGAAAGTGTTTTCCTACCTACATTTACTAAAATATGGATATTAGAACCATAAATTGATGTTTTTAAAAGGCTCCACAATTCACAGTTTGAATAGGTTAAACTGGTGATACATAGGAATAGAATAACAGCAACAACACAAAATAATAACTATATTATTTTTAATAAATTGTCTTTATTTAATTTTTAACATAACCTATATTTACTGACGTACCATGGAACAAGAAGTATAAGAACAAATCAAATCAAACCAGTAAATTCCCTTGCCTGCGCTCATGATTCTAGTGCAGATACCAAAAATAAAAAGACGCCACATAAAAAATCATTATGAAGCGGCACGGACAATCATTCTGGTACTCTCTGTACATATACTTGTAGATGTACAGGGTGTCCAAAATAAGATCCTCTATCCCCTTATCTCAGAAAGTATAAAAGGTAGAGAAAAAAGTTAAATACGAAAGTTTTTTGTTTTTACCTGAATTTTTCATTTTTATAACTTTCTTGAATACAGGTTGTACAGTCATCTGTCAAAAACACCCTGTATATTAATCAGGTAATATTGATTCATAGAGGTAATTTCTGAGTCTAATGGTCTACCAAATAAACCCTATTTACCTTTTTTTTGGATGTCTTATTTGTTTTGCAGAGATTTTTTGAGCAGGTGTTTTTTAAAGATTTTTTCTTTAAATGCTAATATTTTCGTAACGGTACATGATAGGTATAGGGTACTCTTAACAATGTCGACCTAGAATTTTAATGAGAGTTCAAAAACGTAATTGAATATAGGGTGTCCCATTTAAAAAAAGAAAGTTGATGCCTGGATCAGAAAAACTGAACAACCTGTATTTAAGAAAGTTATAAAAATGAAAAATTCAGGTGAAAACAAAAAACTTTCGTATTTAACATTTTTCTCTATCTTTTATACTTTCTGAGATAAAAGGATAGAGGATCTTATTTTGGACACCCTGACAATGATAAAAGCAATATTTTCACTAAATATAGGAGGCGGCCCAAAGGTACTACAGTTTAGATTGTCAAAGTTAATTATAATCGGCTCCGATGCTGTGGGATCCAATTCACACAACTTTCGTCAGAAATTCCTCTTTTTGGTGTCCTTTCACGTATACCATACAGGTATTTCCATCTAGCAGGTGATTACTCAATATATCGTTCAGCATATCATAGTCGATGTATCCACTCGCGTATTTCATCCCATGATGAGATTATTCTAAATATTTAACTTGTCTCTTGGCAGCAGCGTCTAAGGCGTTGAATGGAACTGGTGGTTTTAATAGGTAATGCGTCGAATGCTGACCACAGATAAAAGATATTTCTTCTGGATGAAAATCCCTCTATGTCCACGGCTAGGCACTGCATCTTCATCAATGTCTTGCTTGAAACTGATGAGGAATTCATTAAATTAAGCTTTAAGATTATTTACAATATTATCGAGTGGGGGGGGGTATTCCATAATACAATCATGTATAATTATGCAGCGTGCTCGGGTATTTACGAGAAAACCTTTGGATGCCTCTATTTCCAGCTTCACGTCCACAGTAGATGACCTTTCATTTTCCTCTCGCCTCGAACAATCAAAGACAAATAACGCACGTTCCTTAAATTTATCAAAATCTAGTAGTGGATGCTTCTCGAAGCAGTTCATATAGCTGATATAGAATTCGGTGTATCTGTAATATGCTTCATTGTAATCATTTTTCTCAAAATTTAGGCACATTCTTTCTGCGGGGAAACTTTCAGCATTCAATAACAGTTTAATATTGGTGATATTTATATGATCAAATTTCATTGGATCCTTTCTGGTAGTGTCTAGTTTCTTCATCTGGAAGCAGACAATGACATATCTTTGGCTTTCAACGTGAGATGTAGTTTTTACAGCCCAGGCATCTTTAGTAGACCCCTCGGGTAGCGCTTTTACTTGTGCATCACACAGCCTATATGGCATTACGATCGGATTATTTGTCGCAACACCTTGTAACAATCTTTCTTTTATACTGCTTTCCGGGTATATTCTCTTGATTTTCAGTTCCACATTTTGAATATCTAATTTTACCTTGGTAGCAACTAGGCTAGTGGCTTTGTCTGTGATCATAAAGCAATTGTCGTCATTATTGGCTCTTGTAAATGTAAACGTCTGCATGCCACATATTACGGCTCGATAGTCATTAAAGACGTGGAAAATATGTCTCAATGGAATTAGAAAACTGAAAGTACCATCTGTGTTTAACTTAGCCCTGTTCAGATAATCCCAGCCTGCTATGGCCAAGTGTTTGGAATCTTCGAGAATACCACACTCTTGAGCAATTTCCATCTCTTTAAATCCGCATCCAATTACATATTTTATAGAGGAGAACATAAAAGCTGGAGCGTTATTTACAAAGGAAACATCTCCATCGCCGGTCTTTATTATTTTTCCACACACAAGCAATTGACTGTCGTAGGTGGCATCCAATAGCGTCGATTGATTGATGGCAATTTCAATTACGTCTTTATTTCTGAAAGATCTAGTGTGCGGGGAATACGTTCGACATTCTATCTTCACTATCGACTCATCGGATTCTACCTTTTGGAAAATGTTAAACATTTGATTTGACAACATTGTATCCCAGTGTTTCCAAGAAACAAATACTCGACGTCGTTAAAGGATTTTTTTTATTTGTAGCATCGGCGGCTGTTTTGCTACAAGTATTATGCAATATAAGTCATAAACTTGAGGGTACTAAAGTCACTATTGCCAACGACCTCACTGCCAAGCAAATACTTGCCAATAAAATAATTAAGAAACACCTAACACGGGTCCGGTTGGACGGAAACTACAAAAAGTGTTTTATCAAAAACAATAAACTTTACGTAGACAATATAGTATATACAGCTGATGAACTTGAACCACTTGATGAACTAAACAATGTAGTTGCCGCTAAGCCAAATAGCGCATCTCCTACTCCAAAGAAAACTACCACTGTTGGAAGTAAAGTACTTATTAAACAAACTGCGAACTCAATTAAAACCCGCTCGGCAGGATTCAAGACTAATTAAAATTAAAAAACTTGTATTTTTTGTGTATGTATGGGTACTTATGTGGGTGTATATGCATGTGTATACGCGTATATATGTGTTGTGATATATCTAAATAGGTATCCGTTAAATCTATAATATATTGCTGTTATTATTGTTGGTTTGTTTTTTTTATATTTGTGTATTAATTGTAAATATTTTGTTCTCATACAAGTAAAAAGATGGATACTTACATTCGCGACTATAAGACGCCAAAAATCGACACTGTTGTGTCAGAGAGTATACTAGAAACAAACAAAATTTTAAATAAAAATAATAATGAGACATTTACTTTAATTCATGGGAATATAAGAAGTATTAATAAAAATATTGATGAATTACAGGTGATGATAGAAGGCTTGTGTTTTGATTTTGACTGTATTATTTTCGGTGAAACTAGAAATTTGTTTAATCTAGACATTTTAAAAATAAATGGCTACGACATTATATTTAATGAAGGAAACATAAATATTTGTGATGGGTTGGTCATGTACGTGCGCAGTACCTTGAATTATAATTATGAAATAGTGAATTTGGGGGCTGTGGAAAATACGAGGACGGCACGAGAGAATTAATCAGGTCGTCCAGTTCTGACAGTAGTGACAAATAATGTAATATGGTTTCAGTTTTACTTCTCTCAATATAAAGTTAGTGAGCAAATGTGTTGTTTAATGAGTTACTCACACCAGGGCAACGTATTAGTTTAATTATTAATAACATTTTGGTGCCGAAACCAGGGAACCTTTAAATAAGCATTTGTGTCAACGGAGAGACGTAATATTCGGGAGCAATGGAGTTACAGTTCAAGAAAACGTGCCGTGCTCAAATTACAAAACTGATAAAATCATCTGAAGAATTATTAACGCAAACTGTGAGTGTTGAAGACTTGTGTGTCATGATAGACAGATTAAAAGTGGCTCAAAATAATTTAAAAGAAGCAAATGATAAAGCAATGGCTTTTGTTAAACCAGATAAGCTGGAGGAGGAGTTCGAGTATATCCTAGAGTACGACGACAGGCTGGCAATAGCTATATCAAAACTACAACACCGGCTAGGCAGAGTCAGCGAAGAAGCGGAACGAGCGGCTTCAAAGAGCGATGGAGGACGTCGTGCATCAGTGCAGTCCCAGAGGCAGGTATTAGGTAGCGGAGAAATGCCAGCAAACACGGTGAGACTACCTAAATTAAATTTAAAAACGTTCAACGGGGATCTGCATGAATTTATTCCGTTTTGGGAACAATTTAAAAGTGCCGTTCACGAAAATAACACGTTGGACAGTGCAGCGAAATTTAATTATTTAAAATCGGTCCTAAATGGTAGGGCATTAGAGAACATTAACGGGTTGACTCCAACGGAGGCATGCTATAAAGACGCAATTGATATGTTGCGTGATGAATACGGTAATAAGGACAGAATTATAGACAGTCATATTCAACAGTTGATCAATTTAAATCCGGTAAAAGGAAGAAATGATGTGTCCGGCTTGCGAAAATTATACAATACAACCGCGTCGGTTACGCGTTCATTAAAAGCTTTGGGTATTTCTTCAGAAAAATACGGACTGATGGTAAAAACCATTTTGATGAAATCATTACCTTTTCAATTAAAGGTTGAGTTTAACAAAGCAACCGATACGGACTCTGACTCCGATGGATCAGAAAAGGGTCAGACTGCAGCTAGTATAAACTATAATTCGCAAATAGAAAATCTTTTAAAGTTTATAAAACGCGAACTAGACTCTGTGGAATCGGCTCAAGCTACTTCAGGAAAATCCAGCAGTTCAACACATGAGGAGCGTAAAATAAAAAGCAGTGGCGCTTATCCGAGAACGGTTTCCGGTCTTTTCGCGAGTGCAACAGACAATTGTATATTTTGTGACACTAATACGCATCCCACGATTAAATGTCGAAATAAAAAATTGAACATTGTGAGCAAACGAGAAATCTTAAAAAAGAATTCGTTGTGTTATAAATGTACTAAACCGAATCACATGGCGCGTGATTGTAAAAATACTAAATTAGTGTGTCGAAATTGTAATGGAAAACATGTCACGGTTATGTGCGATCCTGATTTTAAAAAACGGTTAAACGACAATAAAAAAACAATGATAATGATACTAATGAGACTCAATCAACTTCGAGTTTAATAACGAATGGTACTTTCGGTGAGATACTATTACAAACGACTTTCGCGTATATATCGCCAACAAACAATGACTGTTCGAATAATGAAAGCTTGATTCGCCTTGTGTTAGATGGAGGCAGTCAGTTGACATTTATAAAAAAAGTTTAAGTAAAAGCTTAAAATTAAAAGTGATCGGTACCCACAAGTTATCAATAAATCCTTTCGGGTCCAAGCAAAAGGGACCATCTAAACAATTTAATAAAGTAGAATTATATATGCGAAGTCAATACACAAAACATTATATAAAATTACATGCCATCGAGGTTCCAGAGATATGTTTTGATGCACTAAAATCACCTCCAACTAATATTAGAGAATTGAAGAATTATCAGTTAGCTGATGCAAAAGTTGGAAGAAACGAACCTAAAAATGTAATATCAATGCTCATAGGCGCCGACCACTACTGGACATTAGTGACTGGGGAAATTGAGAAAATAACGGATAATATGACTGCAGTGAATACAATGTTAGGTTGGACTATTCATGGACCAGTGCCTGCAGACGTTTATACTGTAAGTTTAAATATCGCTACTGTACTTCGCACAAATGTGGAAGAAGAAATGTTGAATATTAAAATTTTTTGGGATTTGGAAACAATTGGAATAGAAAATCCAAATAACGTAAATGGAAAATTGAATGAGAAATTCACTGAGCAGTTTTGCAAGGAACATATCAGATTTCGAAATGACCGATATGAAGTGGAATTGCCATGGAAAAATGAAGACGTAAAACTAATTGATAATTACGATCAAGCACTTATGAGGGTAAAGTCTCTAACGAAAAGGTTAATGAAAAATTCTAAATTACTTGAATATGATAAGGCAATAAGAAATTATATGGAGACAGATTGTGCTGAGAAATCGCCTGCTATTCAAAATGACAATAAAACATACTTTATGCCACATAGACCTGTATACAGAGAAGATAAGGAAACTACGAAGATTCGCGTCGTATTTGATGCTTCGTCTCATTCACCAGGATTTTCATCTTTGAATGAGAATCTATGTTCAGGGGACAACTTAATTCCAGAGTTAATAAAATTACTGTTAAATTTTCGTATCGGATGTGTTGCTATGTGTGCAGACATAGAAAAGGCGTTTCTGCAAATCATGTTAACAGAAAAGGATCGAGACTCCCATAGTTTTCTTTGGTATCGAGAAAAAATAACAGATAAATCCAGTTTATCAGAAATTGTAAATTATAGAATGAAAAGAGTTACATTTGGGGTAACTACAAGTCTATTTCTCTTGACAGCTACAATCAAAAAACATTTAGCTGAACAAGCATCTGTATTTGAAGAAACGTGTCAAATACTTGAGGAATCATTTTACATCGATGACCTTGTATTAGCTGTAAATTGTGAAAAGGAAGCCGATAAAATTTATAACGAAGCAACTAAGATAATGAGTTCTGCAAAAATGAATTTACGAAAATGGGTCAGCAACAGTAACAATCTTACGAATATTTTTAAAGCAAAAAATATGGGAAACTCATCCTCCTGTCCAAAAATACTTGGTGTTGTATGGTATACTGTCCAAGATGAGTTAGGGTTGAATTTAGAACCAATAATTAACTATTTAAACCAAGACATCATGATTACAAAGAGAAGTGTTTTGAAAACCATTTCAAGAATATACGATCCTTTTGGAATTTTAGGTCCGTATATTATACAACCAAAAATCTTGATGCAAGAAATATGGAAAAGAAATTTGGACTGGGATAATTTGTTACCTGACGCTCTACAGACCGAATGGCTTCGATGGGTCTCAGACATAGAACATTTAAGTGAATTCTCTATAACTAGATGTGTAGCACCTAATTCACAAGTAAAGGTACAGCTACATGTTTTTGCAGATGCAAGCCCGCATGCTTATGGAGCTGTGGCCTATGTAAGAGTACAGAGTGGTGAAAATTGTAGATCGAATATATTTATATCAAAGTGCCGAGTTGCACCTATAAAGACTACAAGTCAAGATGAATTATCTTTACCAAGACTTGAGTTAACTGCAGCTGTCTGTGCTGCAAGATTGCAAAAATATATTGTATCCAATACCAAATTGTCTGTAGAAGCAATATATCTTTGGACGGATTCTAAAATAACACTGCATTGGATTACTAGTAAACCAGAACGATGGAAACCTTACGTTTGTAATCGAGTTCGAGAAATACAGTCCTTAACTAAACAAAGTCGTTGGAGACATTGTCCAGGTACAGATAACCCTGCAGATTTAGTGACTAGAGGAATTAAAGCAAAAAAGCTAAATACCTCCGATGTTTGGAAATATGGACCACCTTGGTTATTAAAGTCAGAAGAATATTGGCCGGAAGAAAATGTTCCTGATGATGATGATGCAAATCTTGTTTTATCTGTTAATATTCATGTGCATGCAGACAAACCAAGTCGATTATTCGATCTAGAAAATTTTAGCTGCTTAAATAAAATTTTAAGGATTACAAGTTATATTTTACGCTTTGTAAAAAATGCGAAAGGAAAAAACAAAACACATGGAGTATTAACGAGTGAAGAAATAAAATTAGCTGAGATATACTGGCTGAAGTATGTTCAGGAAAATAGTTTTACGGAAGAGGTACATTGTTTGAGGAATAACGTACCACTGAATAAAAATTCTACTATTTTAACATTATCACCTTTTTTGGATGATGATAAGTTGATGAGGCTTGGAGGAAGACTACAAGAATCTGCTTTTCCTTATGAGACAAAACATCCAGTTATTTTGCCAAAATCAAGTATCTGGGTGGAACGAATAATTCAACAATCGCATGAGAAACTTCATCATGGTGGTGTTAACCTGGTACTTGCGGATCTTCGAAAAAATTATTGGATCATTAAGGCTAGACAAAAAATAAAGTCCATTCTAAGTAAATGTATTATATGCAGAAAATATCGTGGCAAACCAGCTAATGTAGAATTTGCTCCCTTACCTAGAAGTCGGATTTTAGAAGGCAGAGCCTTTCAAGTCGTTGGCACGGATTTTGCAGGCCCACTTTATGTGAAAGAAGCAGACCAGTCAAAAAAGGTGTATATTATGCTTTTTACCTGTGCTGTAACAAGAGCACTGCATTTAGAGTTGGTAATGAATGTTTCCACAGAAAGCTGCTTAAGAGGGATAAGAAGATTTATGGCAAGGAGAGGTGTACCCAGAACCATATATTCAGATAATGCCAAATCATTTAAAAGAACCGCTCTTGAGTTCGCAGAATTGAACAAAATCCTTCAGCAGCAAGAAGTACAGGCCAGCGCATTGGGAAATCGCATTGATTGGAAATTTATCGTAGAAAGAGCTGCTTGGTGGGGTGGATTCTGGGAACGGATGGTTAAAACTGTGAAGGATGCATTGAAATTGAGTATAGGAAAGGCTACATTGAATTTTGATGAATTGCAAACCATTCTGACAGAAATTCAGGCTACTATAAATTCAAGACCATTGACTTACATAGACGATAATCCAAATAGTTTTGTATTAACACCTGAAAAATTTCTAATTGGTGATTCAAGTTCAAACCTTACAGAAAGTGTCCCTTACAAAACACTTGGCAAAACCGATTTGTTAAAGAAATTAAAACTCAGAGAATTAATGCTAAATAAATTTTGGAAGAAATGGTCAGTAGATTATTTGCAACAGTTGAGATCGGCTCATCACTCAAATGTAAAACAAAGTTCAAGTTTGAAGGAAGATGATATATGCTTATTACACGATCAGAATACCCCCAGAGTACTGTGGAAATCAGTAAGAATAGTTAAGACTTTTACTGGTAGAGATGGGAAGACTCGTGCTTGTGAGGTTAAATTACCGAATGGTAAAATATTAAGACGACCTGTACAGCTGCTTTATCCATTGGAGTTGGAAGCCACCGAAAAAGTACTCCGTACTCCGGGGCCCAAGGATGTGGAAAATACGAGGACGGCACGAGAAAATTAATCAGGTCGTCCAGTTCTGACAGTAGTGACAAATAATGTAATATGGTTTCAGTTTTACTTCTCTCAATATAAAGTTAGTAAGCAAATGTGTTGTTTAATGAGTTACTCACACCAGGGCAACGTATTAGTTTAATTATTAATAACAGGGGCTATTAGAGCCATAGAACTTAACATCTGTTACAAAAATAGAAAAGTTAAAATACTGTCGATGTATCGGTCACCAGCAACCTGTCCTTTTACTTTTAATACAGATCTCTACAATTACTTAAATAGTAAAATAACTACTAGTGACGTAAATATTATATTGGGTGATATTAACATTGATATTTTAGATAACAATGATCCTTGTTCAGAGGAATATCTTAGTGCGTTACAAGAGTTTGGTTATATTTCAATGATAAATAAGAAAACTCGTGTCCAAGGTGCAAGTAAAACATGTTTGGATCATATTTTTGTAAAAACAAAAAGTTCACTCCATAAATTTGTTCCGATAATCTTCAGAACAACTGTAACTGACCACTTTTCCACCATACTTCAGTATGACCTTCATTCTGAAAAAAGAGAGATATATTAAAATGAAACTTTTAAATCATATACAGATACTGATAAACTAAAGGAAACGTTACGCAATGAGACTTGGTTAGACGTTTATGCCAGTAGTGACTCAAATCAAGTAGTTAATAATTTCATTTCGAACTTACAAAAAATTTTAATGCTATGCACTAAAAAAGTTAAAATTAAAAACCAGTACATTAAGAGAAGTCCGTGGATAACCAAGGGATTAGTTAAGGCAGTAAATAAAAAAAATTCATTGTACAAAATGCTTACAAAAAAACCTAACGTCACTGCTGTTTCAAATGAATTCAAAAATTACAGAAATATTGTAAGTAATTTAATAAAACAAGCAAAATCAGATTACTTTAGGCAGGAAATTATTAAAAATAAAAATTGCCCTAAACACATGTGGCAATGTGTGAAAAACGTTGAAGGTAGAACAAAAGATATAGGGTTAAAAGAAATTAAACTAAATAGTGAAATCATCTCTGATAAAAAAATCATTTGCGAAGAATTAAATAAATATTTTTCGGAAGTAGGAGAAAAATTGGTGCAAAAAATAACAAAAACTGATAAAGTAGTAAATAATAAAAGATTACAAAATTCAATATTCTTGGATAAAGCAGAAAAAAAAGAAGTAGAGGGTATAATAAATGAACTCAAAATTGGCAAAGCTCCTGGTATGGATAAGATTGGGGTTGATATAATTAAAATATATTCAGAGTACTTGTTGGAACCGTTAACGTATATTGTGAATGTGATTCTAAAAAGCGGTGTTTTTCCGAAAGCTTTCAAACTAGCTGTTATTAAACCACTATACAAGTCTGGAGATAGGCTCAATATGTCTAACTATAGACCGATATCATTAATCTCAAATTTATCTAAAATTATTGAAAAAGCGATTAAAAGAAGAGTGAACAGTTTTGTGCAAAAGCATAATTTATTATCCAAAAGTCAGTTTGGATTTCAAGAAGTAAATTACGCAAGGATCTCGATCCACGCGCAGGTTTTCCTTTGTGGGTTTTCTTCGTGTTTAATTTGCCTCAAAAAATATATATATATAAATATATATTTGTAGTGGCAAGATACAGTGAAATACACTGTGCCCTCTATGGGTCTTTGCTACTACCTGTCTGACAATTATTGTCTAATTGAGAGACAGATAACGATCTGCTTTTATGCAGATGCCATTACAGCGACCTCTATTGTCTTTGAGGAAGACTGTCCTACTTAATTATTGGTAGGAGATGTTGATGTAATGCAACGCCAGTCGGGGCATATTGCCCGTGGAGTAGTTGTTTTCGGCATCTCCTACTAATAATATAAATATATATATATTTTTTTTGTTTGTAATTTTACTACTTACCTGTTTTAATTGTAGCGTATTTTTAACTTGATGTTTTACTATATTTTTTCTTTTATTTCTGCATGTATGTATGTATTCTATTGTATTGTATTCGAATTTAAATTGGTAAATAAACATATTATTATTATTATTATAGTTAAGTAATAACAATATTTGCAAAAAACATAAAAATTTTAAATATAAATAAATGTAGAGTCAAAATAAACTTATATATATATAAACTTATATATACTGATGTGAATGACGTGGGTGCATCAATTTTATATGGTGATGATGACTTGTGCTACCGATCGAAAATCAGCACCATGTCATTACGTAAGCTTTTTTATCTCCAATCGAACTTTTATTTCTTCGCAATTAAAGTTAACAAGTTCAAAGTTCTGCTCCAGCACAGCTATACAAATATTATATATTTCTCGCTCGTTTATTATTGGTAGGTAAATAAGATGGTTGGGTGTTTCGTCGATTGCAAAAACAGGATCGGAGGATATTGCAAATTCGTATATGGTGTGGGAGGGTCCATCGTTGTAGATGGCTCCAGAAGTAATACTACAATCCAAGTGAATAGTTTTTACTTTTATAATATTGTTTGTAATATTGTTTAATATTATTGTTCGTCTCCAGCAACTGCTTGCCAGAGAATCCCAATATCGTACCAATACTACCTTTTGATGCAAAGTTGTTCGCGTATTTACTACTAAATATTTCGCATTTGATGGTATTATTATTTGGCTTCAAGGAAAATATTCCATCTGGGAGGTGCTGGGGCCCAGCACCTCCCAGATGACAGATATTACGACGCCCCAGCTGCTGGGGCAGCTGGGGCGTCGTCTTCGATATATCTAAATGGGTTCTGATGCTTCAATGGCCCGAATTTCATAGCGCCGGCGTTAAATTCAATAAGCTTTTCCTTCGTTCTATCGTTATTCTCGTCAAGGTAAATCTTCTGACCAGAAGTGGGAGCGCAAAATCAATAGATAATGTAGAGGCGTGACTTTTAAACGTCAATATCGTAGACATGACTAATACAATTGACCCACTATCGGCCTTTTTATAAAGAAACTGGTTTACTGCGGACAGATGTCCGCAATTAATCTGATTATAATCTTGGTATTGATCACTATTATAGACAATTTTCACCGCCGAACCGCCCAAGTACTGCACCAGTTCCTTTGGTGGTTTTAAGCTGCCGAAATATTGTCAGCTACATTGCCATCTTTCTTATATGCTACCCAATGTGTACCTTTATTTTTATTTAAATCCAGATTTAGGATGGCGTTTTCCCTCCGCCATGGACCTGCTGGTAGAGTGTCTCGTATGAAAACGCCTCAAAAATTTGGTATTTTTAATTGCTTAACAAACTTTCTTAGGTCAGCATCAAATAAAGGTCTATTGGGTAGCTTTATCGGTAGTTTTTTTGCTGTTTCTTCAGGAACAAACCATAGCCACCACGACGATTTTTTCTCAAATATAAGCCCGATCCAATTGGTTCCATGCCTTTCGTCTTCGTCAAGTTTCTTTTTGACAATCCACCGGAATGTTCAAATGGTATTATTCTGGGAACACGGATTTTCTTTCTATCTCCAGCCTTTTCAACTGCCAGTCGACCTGTCTTCAAAGCAATTAATGCAGATTTTTTTTAACATAGTTTGCGGCGGCGATTTCTTGAGAACGTTAGTAACCCTCTTCACTAACGCTGTTCTAAAGGAACTCGATTCAGGTGGTGGTCGTTTTCGTTGTTTCAATCCCATGCCACGATTACGTTTCGCTTTCAACGTCGTAGTTACCAGCCAAGCGGCTGCTTTTTCACCTAATTTAGCGTCCTTAGATTTAACACGTTCCCAAGCTTGTAGTCAGCTTGATGATCTTCTGGGAACTTGTTTTGCGAATAGGAAATGTCGCGTTTGCAACAGGCTGAATCCAAAGGACTAATGCTCTTTTGGTCCTGGGCTAAGCGATCTTTAAGTTTGGTATCTTTTAAAGAAATATTAATTTTTTGATGTTGGATATAATACAGAGTTAATGAAAATCATATGTTTAATGTTACAATGTCACAAAAACGTCACGTTTGCGACACGTAGAAAGGTTAAAAAAAAATCCGACATAAAAACTGATGTAAACAACATGTTAAAAACGTGATATCAAACGTCACATAAACGTGACGTTTGCGACAGGTAAAAACGTCCGAAAACCCCGACACAAAAAACGTAATGTAAACATGACGTAATACATCACGTTTCAAAGACGTAAAAACGTCACGAAAACGTCATGTTAACGAGGCGTAAAACGTCATATAAACGTTGCGTAACCACCAGAACATAGCAATAATAAATTAAATTATAGAAGTATGACATACCAGATCCGCAAAATTGATAGCCACCAGAAATGTGTAATTCGAATAGCAGTTTATCAATTAGGGAATTTAGTACACCCTCTCCGTAGTAGAGCGGCATGAAGAACAATTATAATATTATTGAATTTCATATATTTATACACTAGTTTGTTAGTGATGTAGCCAAAAGATGAAGATCTTTCAACAGGATCAGTCCTTACCGATTGAAAATTTATATTTAATTGAATATAGTGAAAACATTCATGTTATCACTCTTATACCATTATAATGGAATAAAATACTCGAAATCGTTATATCAGCCCAAATAAGTTACTCAGCGAAATTTTAAATAAAGTGAAAGGTGTTGGCTATTTCCCTTATAAAGACAGCAATGAAATTATTAGGACAATGGACGCCAAACCAAACTCTATATTCATATTTGATGATGTTGCATGCGACAAATAGAATAAGATACGCGAATATTATTCCATGTGCAGACATAAAAACATCGATGCTACCTATCTCTGCCAAACTTATTCGAAAATCCCGAAAAAGTTGATTAGGGACAATTGTAATATCATTGTTCTCTTCAGACAAGACGACCTTAATCTCAAACAGATCTACGATGAACATGTATCGCCGGACGTTTCCCTCGACTATTTCAAACAAATGTGTAACGAATGCTGGGCCTATAATTATGGTACTTTGGTTATTGTAAAGGATTTCGATCTACATAATGGCCAATATAGAAAAGAATTCAACAAGTATATAGTGGTATAGCTCTGCTAACATCCATCATTAATCAGCATGAGTTCATCACTTAATGATATAATAAATGCTACTATGTGCAAGAAAAAATAAAGGAGTTGGCAAAGGTAATCAGAAAAAAGTATCTAGTTTTGAAGTTGGGCAAATCAGAGGAGGGTGAAGGTATAAAAAAAAATGTTTATTCCCATTTCCGCCCCATTGAAACAAATAGCTACCACCACACTTAATTTGAATGAAAAGATAATTAACAATAAACGCATCAAGATGGAGATGAAGAATGATCAGAATGAAGAAGAAGAAGATGTGAGGAGTACTTTAAACCAAACAAGGTTCCTTCTCACTGAACATATAACATCAACCTCCATATCAAACACAGAAGGTGGACTTTGAGGAATTAATAGGGGAGGAGCAACATTGTATAGAGGATATATCTAGTGACGTAATGGAGGAATATTTAGATCGATATCCCGAAATGTCGCAAAAGTATGTATCCTCTATACGATGTTGCTCCTCCCCTATTGATTCCTCAAATTCATCACCTTCTGTGTTTGATGTGAAGGTTGATGCTACATGTTCAGTGGGAAAGAACCTTGTTTGGTTTAAAGTACTCCTCACATCTTCTTCTTTCTGATCTTCTTTCTTCATCTCCATCTTGATACGTTTATTGTCATTTATCTTTTCATTCAAATTAAGTGTGGTGGTAGCTATTTGTTTCAATAGGGCGGAAATGGGATTAAACATTGTTTGTATAGCTTCATACTCATAGTTTTATTTTATTTTTGAAGGTATCAGGTGACAATTAATTAAAGTATTCTTGTTAATTATTGTAAGCCATGACTGACTCAACTGGGTTATGCAATTTTGAGGTAAATACAGTGAAGACAATCTCTCAATTTCTGGAATTAGTACAATTTACTTAAGTATCATAAAATCTAAATAAGGAAAGTATAAGAAATATTTACTTTCTTCTTTGTTCAATGTTCCCTCACTCGTTACTTTTTTTTTGTTTGTTTTAAGTAATAGGTAGTCGTAATAAATTTAAGTTGTACAAGTACCCTATAAGGATTTATTTATTTTACTTTAATATCTCATACCGCGTTGTTATTAGTTGGAAATGTGACTTAGACTCACGGGTACTCGACTTGTATGCGAACGAGTGTATTTTCGACACATGATTGAGTGCCGCTACAAGAAAGCATACGACTCGCATAGTGCCATTATTAACGCTTCTGTGAAAATACCCACGAATCCACCAGATGTCCATTGTGACTATCGCTGAAGAAAATATAGTCCACAAAAGGGAGAAAAGTCAAGTAAGTGCATTTCCAACTTACTTTTGTATTTGTAATTTTGCGCTAAAATCAGCCCTTATTCGTACATTTTTTGGTCCATTCGAGCCAAGGATATGTTTCACTCGTGAATTAAATTCATTTCGCTAAAATTAAAGATCCGCATTGGTACTTGTATAACATAGTTAATTTTTATTTTCTCAAACTTGAATTTGCCATTGAAGTTAAATTCAAGGTCATTTACATTTTAAACAGTTGAGTTATCGTATATCAATAACTGATAACTGAAAGACTTTTTCCTCCGCACTTTTTATTGTATCTACCTAAGGAATTGTTTACAGGCCAGAGGTGTATCATTTACTAATAAATCCGTTATATTCTATGCTTACATTATACTCTTTTCGAGATATTTACCTTTTATTGTAATTAGATAATAGTTCAAAATGTCTAATAAAATAAAACAGTCTACCGCTCTTCGTCAGTGTTCTATCAATCAGTTGAATGAATTAAAAGAATTCGCAGATCGTACAGTTTTAAATAATGAACTGCGGATTCAATTTAAAATGTTATATGAACCACTTAACACTATATGTAGTGATTTTAAAACTCATCATAATAATTTGATATCAGTTTTATCTGTTCAAGAAGATGCTGATATAACTGCCGAGGAGGCTATTCGCGCTCAATTTGATCTCGATTGTTCTACAGTAAAAACTATATATCACAACTTATTTGCAAAAGAGGAAAAGGGTCAAAAGCTAACAGTTGAACCAGGTGCTCGACGTCATGTTAAACTACCCATAATAGAGGTTCCTAAATTTACCGGCATTGTTAAAGATTTTAAAACTTATCTAGATACCTTTAATTCTATCGTACATAATAATAACGAATTATCTAATATAGAAAAGTTTACATATTTAGTTTCGACTTTGGAAGATGCGCCCCTCAGATTAGTACAGCGTACGCATATGACTGCTGAAAATTATTACAATGCTTATAATTCTCTTGTTAACCGCTACAGTAATAGAAGATTGATTGCGAGCGCATATTTAAGTGAAATTGATAACGCTCCAAATATAACTGACCCTAGAGATGTTAGTACTTTAGGCGTATTGCTTGATACATTTAGTGAAAATCTTTCTGCGCTGACAAATATGAATTTCCCTGTGGCTGAATAGGATTTCGTCCTATTTTATTTTATTTCAAAACATTTAGATGAGGAAACCCTTACACAGTTCGAATTCGCACACGGATCAGACAATAATACTATACCGTCTTATGAAACATTACAGAATTTTATAGACAAACAATGTAATGCTCTAGATGCTGTGCAGTTCTCAGCCCAATATATAAATAAAGGTCTCAATAAAAATCTGTCACAAAATAATAAATATAAAAATAAAGGTTCTCTGCAAAATAATTCATCCACGAAGTTTAAACAGAGTTCAACTTTTCTTATATCTCAATCTAGCAATTGCTGTTTACTATGCAAACTAGATCATCCACTTTATAAATGTAGTATGTTTCATCGGAAAGTCCCTCAAGACATTTAATTTTATTAAACAACATAACTTGTGTGTTAATTGTACCAGCTCTCAACATACTGTTCGAAATTGTAACTCCAAATCTGTTTTTCGGACATGCAGAGCAAGACATCACACTTTGCTGCACTTTAATCGAAATGTTTCATCCACAGTACCAAGACCATCTTCAGTCACTGATAATTCTCCTGAAGTATCGCTAAATGACACCCCCGGAACATCATCCTCTCAGCAGGTGTCTTCCTTCGCAGGGGTAGGGCGCGCTAGTACCAATGTACTTCTGTCAACTGCGCTAGTTGAAATCTTAGATGCTCACGGAAATTTCAAAAAAATTCGAATTTTGTTAGATTGTGGGTCACAAGCTAATTTTATAACTTGCAAATGTGTTAACAAACTAAACCTTCCTCGATTTAGTTCCTCGCTTTGCATACGTGGATTAGGTGACATACAAACCTCCACCGATGGTGGTGGTGTTACCTGCACTTTACGGCCGGTGGGGCAACAAACAGAAAATCTCTTGGTGGATGCATTCATTTTGCCAAATATATGCGCTGATATGCCAAACACATTTGTTTCTAATAAATCGTGGACTCATATTAATAATTTGAAATTAGCTGACCCTACCTTTAAGACACCAAGTCGTATTGATATGTTGTTAGGTGCTGATATTTTTCCTCATATTTTATTAGATGGTCGATTGACTGGTAATAGGGATGAGCCTTCAGCTATTAATACTATTTTCGGCTGGGTTATAATGGGGGGGGATATCCGGTTATGCTTCCCCCCAAATTAATTCATATTTCGGTTCAATATACTCGCCAGCTCTAGACGTTCTGGTAAAACGATTTTGGGAAATTGAAGAAATTCCTGCGCAGAAATTAATATCACCTGATGATGAAATTTGTGAGAAAATTTATTTCGAATCGCATTTTAGACTCAAATCTGGACGATTTGTTGTATCGCTCCCCTTTCGTAATCCCGCACCATACTTTAATCACAATGAGTCTCGTTCACTTGCTCTTCGTCGGTTTTTGCTTTAGAACGAAAACTACTTAACACGCCCGAATTATATCAGGAGTATTCAGACTTTTTACAGAATTACTTAGATAACAAGCACATGGAACTTATTGATAATGTGTCTATTAATAATAATAGTTATTACCTTCCTCACCACTGTGTAATTAAACCGGAAAGTTCAACTACTAAACTTAGAGTTGTTTTTGATGCTTCAGCAAAATTATCAAATGGCTGTTCGCTTAATGATTCACTATTAGCCGGTCCAAAGTTACAGAGAGATATAGTAACCATTTTGTTACACTTTCGCTTGCACGCATTCGTGTTCACCGCAGACATCAAACTGATGTACAGATAGATTTTAATATCAGATAATCAGAGGCATTTTCAAAGAATTCTATGGCGATTTTCTCCATCTCAACCAGTGCAAGATTTTCAATTAAATACTGTCACATTTGGCATTTCATCAGCCCCTTTTCTTGCTATTCGCACTCTTATGCAACTGGCTGATGATGAACAACAAAATTTTCCCTTAGCTTCCCAAATTTTAAAGTCTGATACATACGTGGACGACATTATTACTGGTTGTGATTCTCTGGAAGAAGCTCGCATTTTACAAAAACAATTGATACGTTTATTGGGTGGGGGAGGTTTTGAATTGAGAAAATGGGCTAGTAATCATCCGGACCTCTTGGCTCATCTGCCGAACTTGCTGTTGCATAATGACCCGTTGTCACTTGACTTGAGAGTGACTCCACTATTAAAATATTAGGATTACAGTGGCGTCCCTCCCATGATACATTCGGGTACCGGGTTGAATTCAAAGAGCAAGTATGTACCAAACGAACAATTTTGTCCGAATTAGCACGAATATTTGACCCTCTAGGTCTTTTGGCCCCACTGACTTTCTTCGCTAAATATTTAATACAGTATCTGTGGACCTTGGGGTTAGGCTGGGATGAAAACCCACCAGAAGATGTTCTTACTCGCTGGTCACAATATAAATCAGAGCTACCTCGTCGATTACTTTGTGATAGGTTTAAATCTTGTGAAGCTCATGGTTTTTGTGACTCATCTGAAAAAGGTTTCGCAGGAGTAGTTTATTTCAGAATTAAAACCAAGGAGGCAAACTATAAAACATTTTTTGTTTGCGCCAAATCAAAGGTAGCACCTTTAAAAAGGATATCGATACCGCGCTTAGAATTATGTGCTGCTGTTCTTCTTGCTGATTTACTCTCGCTGGTTTTAAAGATATATCATGGGAAAATTCAATTTTCTAACATTTATGCCTGGTCTGGCTCTACCATAGCTCTAACCTGGCTGAAATCACCACCACATAAGTGGAAAACTTTTATAAGTAATCGTGTAACACAGATACAAAATAAAATTGCACCTTCTCTTTGGCGTCATGTGATTTCTTCAGAAAATCCCGCCGACTGTGCTTCTCGAGGTTTGTTACCCTCTAATTTAATAAATAATACGCAATGGTGGGCGGGACCCTCATGGTTGTCTCAGCCAAAATCCTCTTGGCCTACATGTCTTTCCGATGATAAATATTTTGATCCAGAAGTTGCCGACGAGGAAAGAAAAATTGCTCTCGCTACCTTTTTTACTTTTGAATACATTGATACACTATTAGAAAAATATTCGTCGTTTTCAAAAATAAACCGCATTATTGCATGCGCACTTCGCTTCCTTCATAACTTACAAAATACAGAAAAACAATTTGGGCCCTTTACTAGCCCTCAATTAAACAAAGCTTTATTCGTATTAGTCAGACGTATTCAAAGTGTCTCGTTCGCCGAAGACATTGAAAAAATCAAAAAGGGGCAACTCGCTTCTAAACCTCTTCGAAAATTAAACGCCTTCGTTGACAATGATGGTATTTTGAGGGTGGGCGGTCGTCTTCAAGGTTCACAGTTATCCTACGACAAAAAATATCCCTCACTTTTACCTCGTTGTAGTCGACTAACTGATCTTATTATAGAAGATACACACTAACAATACATGCACCCTGGCATGCAAACACTGCAATTTCTGATTACTCAGAACTTTTGGATATTATCTGCTAAAAGAGCTATCAAAGTGTTACAAATGTTGGCGTCTTAATCCAAAACCTCTTCAACCACAAATGGGAAATTTGCCCTCTTCTAGGATTTCACAAGTAAAACCTTTTTCTTGTGTCGGCATTGACTATGGTGGCCCTTTTACTATAACTCTTGGGAGAACTAGAGGTGCAAAAGCTCATGAAGCATATGAGATTTACATGATTCCATGTATGTACTTTAATGCAGTCGTTTTTAAGATATTTTGTAAAAAAAATTCAGAAGCAGACTTCAGTTCCAGCTGCAATTACGGTTAAATTTTTTGGAATTTCAAAAAGATTTTTCGTGCACAAATAGTCAACATAACTGTGTATGCTTCTATGATTAAAGCTTTGATTAAATTATACAGGGTGCTAATAAAATAGAAATGAATCTCGTAAACTTAGAACGCACGTAACTCGATTTTTTTAAATGACACGACCCATATTTGATTCCATATCTGAAAATCTATTAAAAAGACCTTTCTCTACATGTATCACAATGTGTGCTTAACCTTAACAGTTTTCGAATAATTTGATATTTTTATTATTTCACGTGATAATTATTATTACATTAATTTTCATGTAAAATGTCTGGAGATGCAGCCCAGTGAATATGAAGTACTACAAACATGCAGAGGAATAAAATGGTTTTGTAATATATGTCTTCAAATGGTGGATCATTTGTGGGAACTAAAAACTGATGTAGCGGATCTAAAAAAACAGTTATCTTCTGAAATATCAGAATTGCGAAATGTGATTAACAGAATACCGAATAATGTTGAAAGATATAATAAAGATGTTGATGTAGCAAGTGGCAATAAGTTATGCAAAAGCAGCAACTGAAGTTGTGAGTATAAAACCAAAGGTCAGTGGACAACACAGTAAGAAAACTTTAGAAATGGTGCAAAAACATGTAAGTCCTACTGCATTAGAAGTTGGCATATCTAGTATTAGAACTGCAAGAGAAGGTGGTGTAATAATTAAATGTAGTACGAAGGAAGAGGTAAATAAGGTAAAAGGTGCAGCTGAAAAGAAATTGGGTAAAAACTATAATATTAATACTCCTGATTTGAAGACCCCCCATATCAAAATTGTTGATATCGACAGAGAAATGGATGCCGAAGAGCTTCTCAATACCATAAAAAAACCAAATGTATTTTTTAATTCGAACTCCCTACTTCTTAATATAAAGGTAATTAAAAAAATGAAAAGTAAGTGGATGGCTATAGTGGAATGTGATGCTGAATCGTTCAAAAGGATAATGAAAGAAAATAGGGTGTATATCGATTGGTCTCGCTGCCGAGTGTATGAGTATATAAATGTTTTTAGATGTTTTAAGTGTGGTGGTTTTGGCCATAAAGCTGATCAGTGTAATAACGGATTAAGATGTACACGCTGTGCGGAATTAGAAAGTGAACATGATATTGACAAACCCTGTGACTGTGCTACTCCTAAGTGTATTAACTGTATAGAGGCAAATGCTGCGTTAAAAACTAGTTTTAGTATACATCATTCAGTGTTTGATAGCAATTGTCCAATCCTGTTAAAAAAATTAGAAATTCAAAGGCAAAAAATTAAATATAATACAGCAGATAGTGAATAGCAGCTAAATCGCAAAAATAAGAAAAATATTTTTTATTTTAAAATATTTCATCAAAATATGCAATGCATAAAAAATAAAACGGACCTTTTAGAAATTGAGCTTAGTGCACGCGATATAGACATTGCTTGTTTTACGGAAACATGGCTACAACCTCAGGAGTTGCAGGCTGTACATATTCACGGCTATGTCAACATAGCTAATTACTTTAGAAATAAATTCCAACATGGAGGTGTTAGTATATTTTATAAGTCAACTCTCAATATAAATGTAGAGGAAATGACGGACTTAGGTATTATATCAAAGGATAAAGATATTGAACTGGCGGGGATTGAAATTAAATTAGCTAATAAAAAATTTAAAATAATATCTCTTTACCGTTGTCCCACCGGTAACTTAGATGTGTTTTTTGATACACTTGAGGAGTTATTTAATGATTTATTAACAGATAAATCTATGATTATTTTTTGCGGGGACTTTAATATAGATTTTTTAGCAGATACTGTAATCAAATATCGCTTGGCTGATTTTTTTGGAACTTATGATATTTACAACCATGTAAGAGAACTGACAAGATTAGCATCGGGTATTGACTATATTTGTAGCAATTTCTTAACCAGTTCAAATCAATCTTGTGCTAACTGTATAGTAGAATCAATTGGGGTATCAGATCACTCATGCCAAATTTTATCATTTAATTTGCCTATCTCAGAAAAATAAATAATTAGAAGAACTAGGATTTTTTCTAGTAATAATTACCAAACTTTTAAGCATTATATAAGTATGGAAGCTTGGAGCAGTGTCTATACAGCACAAAAATTAAATGAAGGAGTTGAAGCGCTTATTAGCTACTTGCAGTATTATATCGACATAAGTTTTCCCTTCTCGAATATAAAAATGAACTGTGATAAAAATAAAAAATGGATAACACGAGGACTTCGTATCTCTTGTGAAAAGATGAAACTCTTGCACAAAATAATGCTGGCTACTGGGAGACCTGAGGATGCAAAACTTTATAAATCGTATAAAAAAATCTATAACAGTACTGTTGCAGCGGCAAAACGTTTACATTATGATCGTATATATAATAGTGCCTCCAATAAGTCAAAGGCAGCTTGGTCTATTATAAATAATAATTTAAACAAAATTCAAATTAATTCAACCACAATACAAGAAATAAAAATGGATAATAAAATAGTAACAGATCCCCAGGAGATTTGTGAAGTCACAAATATTCATTTCGTTAACTTACCAAATAAGCTGGCTGAGAACTTAAGAAGTAAAAATAATAATTGTTCTATAAATTTAAAAAAAGAGTATCCTACAATATTTCTCGAACCGGTCACAGAAAATGAAATATATAATGTTATAGTGGCGTTTAAAGCATCGAACTCATGTGGTGTCGACAATATTAATGCTAATATGTTGAGATCAATAGTCCACTTTATTACAGCCCCTTTGACATATATAATTAATTGGTCATTTGCTGAAGGTATCTTTCCGGATATTTTTAAGATAGCCAAGGTGGTCCCATTGTTTAAGAAAGGTGAAAAGATGTCACTTAATAATTACAGACCTATTTCCCTGCTATCGGTTGTATCAAAAATATTTGAAAAAGTAGTTTGTACGAGAATGCTTAAATTTTGTAATAAACATAACATATTATGCAATGAACAACATGGTTTTCGAGTAGGTAAATCCACGCAGTCCGCTATTCTTTCTTTTCTTAATAAGTTGTATGATAACTTAGATTGTATTATTAAATGCCTTGGCATCTTCATGGACTTGAGCAAAGCATTTGACTTAGTCGACCACGAAATCCTTCTAGGGAAACTTAATAAATATGGTTTTAGGGGAAAACTAGGCCAGTGGCTTCATTCGTATTTGGAAAATCGTTCGCAATTAGTTCAAATCGACTCTATACAATCTAACAAATTAGCTATTTCACGAGGAGTACCCCAGGGTTCTATATTGGGGCCGCTACTATTTTTACTCTACATAAATGATTTACCGTATATAACTTCATGTCTCCTAGTAATGTTTGCAGATGATAATACTGTCCTAAATGTAAATGACAATATGTCACTATTATTAGCCGATACCCAAAATAAAATTAACTCATTTGTTTCCTGGTTCTAGAACGAAAAATTATTATTGTATCGAGATAAGACTGTATTTATTCATTTTACACCGGCCACGAAGAATTATAAAGAAAGTTATTTGCTTAAAGTTCATGGAAGATCGATTGAGCAAGTTACATGTACTAAATTCCTAGGTATGCATATAGGCGCTGCTTTAAGTTGGGAAAACCATATCATTGAATTATGTAAAAAACTGTCTTCTGTGTGTTATGCTCTTTATAGACTTAAAAATGTCACAAACCGAAATGTCTTACTATCATATTATTATGGGCAGTTCTACTCTAGGATTTCTTATGGTATCATATTTTGGGGTTCCTCTCATTTTTCTGAAAGGATTTTTAAGTTGCAGAAGAAAGCTATACGGAATATTATGGGAATAAGTTCTGTTACTTCATGTAGGCCATACTTCAAAAATTTACAAATGCTACCTTTAACTTGTATATATATTATGAAAATACTCGTGTTTGCAAAATCTAATGAAAGCATATTTTTAAAGAACAACTATAATCATGATTATAATACCCGCCGGCAAAATGAACTACTTTTACCAAATCACAATTTAGTTCTATATGAGAGGAGTCCTAAATATGCAGGGATAAAATTATACAAGGTGTCCACCTAGTGCGCGTAAGTCCAATATCTGGGTTAATAAAAGAGATAACTTAATTTTTTTTTCTACAGGGTTGTCTAATATCCCGAGCTGCACAAAATGAAAATATATTTACATATTCAGGGTGTTCAGTTTTTCCTGGACAGGTACCAACTTCGTTTTTCTAAATGGAAATATATTGTTTTTATTGCTTTTTCGAACTAAACCCTTGATTTTAGTAGGACTTTCATCAGCCTTCCCTATACCTAACTTAAACTGTTTTTGAAATATTGACGGGTGAATATTGACATTTTTGCAACTTTGACACCCTGTAAAATCTAAACGGTTTGAGATCAAGCAAAACGGTTTGCACATTCCTATCTTAACTTTTCATAAGCTATCGTTTGGTACTAATTTCAGAATTATCCAAAAATTTAAAATTTTCTGAAAATTTTGAAAATTTTTTATTCCTGTATAAAATTTAAATTAGTATCAAACGATAGCTTATGAAAAGTTAAGATAGGAATGTGCAAACCGTTTTGCTTGATCTCAAACCGTTTAGATTTTACAGGGTGTCAAAGTTGCAAAAATGTCAATATTCACCCGTCAATATTTCAAAAACAGTTTAAGTTAGGTATAGGGAAGGCTGATGAAAGTCCTACTAAAATCAAGGGTTTAGTTCGAAAAAGCAATAAAAAATATATATTTCCATTTAGAAAAACGAAGTTGGTACCTGTCCAGGAAAAACTGAACACCCTGAATATGTAAATATATTTTCATTTTGTGCAGCTCGGGATATTAGACAACCCTGTAGAAAAAAAAATTAAGTTATCTCTTTTATTAACCCAGATATTGGACTTACGCGCACTAGGTGGACACCCTGTATATATATATATATTTTCGAAGTATATTTTTGTGATATATAAATAAAAGAAATAAAACAATCAATTTTTAATTAATTATGATTTGTTTAGACTAGACAATTTATTTCTTAAAAGTAATTGAATATAATAGGTACAAGCATAAATATTTCTTAAACATAAAATTAATTTAATGTTTTCCAATCACACCCAATAACACGCACTGTTCTACACTCTTCTAGATCTAAGTCTCTGCATCATCGGACGAATGAATCCTCTCTGAAATCAAACAAAAATACATTACATAATAAGCAATACTTTTATTGAACTAGAGCAATGTTTTAAAGATCCACGAATACTTTACACTATTTTTTATTGGTAAAAAATAAAGGTTTTGCATTTGTTAGTAATATTTTATCTGCCGTTACAGGGTGCTCCTGTCAGATCAATAATCAAAAAATTGTCATTTAGACTTCACACGTTTCTCGGGTTGTTAATGTTGCCATGGTAACTTTAAAAACGGGCATTTTTGAAATTTCGATTTAAACATGCTCAGCGGGCTTTAAATAGGTAAAATAGGCCCCCAATAAAAAAATATAATAAGTGTCTATCTTACCTGCGAATAATCCCAACGTTTGAGGGAAGTTGTCTGCGAAACTTTCGTACATTTTATCCACGTCGTTGATATCTAGTAGGTCGATGGTTAACCCATCGAGGATTTTGTCTAACCTTCTTCTGTGCTGCAAGACTTCATTATACTTTCGGAGGATTGCTTCTCTGCGATCGACTATTGTATCGGCTAACTCCGAGATCTTCTGGAGCATACAGGCACGAAAGTCGGCAAACCAGGAGTTGGACATCTGCTGCAATTGGTTGTGTTCTTGAGTTGCATTAAACTGAAGCTTATTATATATTTCACCCAATTGAGGTAATTCCTCAGGTCGAGGGGTTGATGTTACAGCATTACGAAAGTCCGGGACATCCACTTGGACGGGTCGGTCGCCAGCTACACTGCTGCTGGAAGCGATCGGACTCGCAGCTTTTGATCTCTTCATGGGTTGTGGTGTAGATACGATGGACCGCCTCTTCGCTGGTTTTCTGGACGGTTGTGGTATTTTTGACACCGCCGTGCTGTCAGCGATGGGCTTTACATCTGAAAAACTGCCTTCATAAACTATTATACTATCTATCGTATCATTGTTTTGTTCCTGGTTTCTCGCAGCAGCGACTTTCACATCAAATGAGGCTTCATTGTCGGAATCTTCCCCAAACAGAGTCTTCATGCGGTTGTCCGAAACTACTTTCACAAAATCAGTAAATTGATTAGACATGACTATTGTAATTATGTATCATTCGAACTAAAGGAGAGAATTGTAAACTGACGCTGCGTACTCAGTTTTAAGTATTTAAAGGATTACCACTACTACCATGTCCATGTATGCTACATGGACATTTCTTAGTCTTGAGTACTTAGACAGTCTTCCGCTTTCTTTGTCTCGGGTAAGGTTACAGCTTACGGTCAGCATACCTTGGCTCCATACAAGTCGGTTAGTGCAATACCTTTGTTGTCTGATCCTTTCTAGTTTTTTCGTCTCGGGCGAGGTTACAGATTGCGGTCAGTACACTATGCAATTCTCTGTCTGATCCTTTTCGTAAAAATATTTGAGTCATTAATTGACTCGACAGCGATTATGCTGGAATGCAGTTTATACATGCATCACGTAAATAAGTTGAATATATTGATTTCCTTGATATCTGCTTTGCCGATGAAATTGAACTCTCCGTATAATTGATGCGATTTTACTTTTTTTCGATCTGCATAATATGATCTTTATAAAATAATTATTTCTCAAGTGGTCTGTATTTTTTTAGGTTACTACTATACTTTATTTACTTTATATCTCTTAAAATTTCGGTTGTTACCCCACCACAGATTTTTGCAGAGTCATATAAAAGAACTCGAAGCTTGCAAGCGAATTTAGTTTAATAATAGAAATCTTTTCGAAATGTACAGTGAACACGAAATGTTAAATATTATTAATAACCAACTAGAGTTTAAGTTGCTAAGTGAAACATGTTGTAACAATGTGTCGGCGTTGTTCTGGAATCGCGACAGAATGGCTCAAAATATTTGCACCAAATGTTGGATTGATCGAATGTTAGAGTATCAATAAGTTAATTTTATACGTAAAACCTGCTTACCAATGCCAATTATGAAAATTATATATAATTATGAAAAAAATATATATCTCTTACAAACGGCTCTCAGAAGATTAGAAATAGATCAAGAATGGGTGAATTTTCATTTACAAAAGAAAATTACAATATACCAGTTGTTCGACCAAATTCAAATGGATGGTCAGTTGAGTGAGCTGAAATCTATAGAGGATTTACTACCCCATCGAATAGCTGTAAAATTGAAAGGAACGTTCAGAAGTCATCCTTATTTCATGAAATGGCTGCCACTTATGTAGTAGCACAAATTTATTTATAAGGTAATACGTAGAAAGTGCCGAATTGGCAAAAATTTTAGAGTGTCAATATCTAATCTAATTTTATTCGAAGAACCTGCTTACCAGTATCGCTGATGAAGGCTATATATCATCATAAAAAATATGTATTTATTAAAAACTGCTCTGAGAAGCTCAAGAATGGTTTAATTTTTATCTGCAGAAGAAAATTACAATCAATCATTTCGTTAAATAGTACCACTTGTGTAGTTGCATAAGGTTATTTAAAATAAAATTTGAGTAAAATACACTCTTAATTATATTTTTAATGATAATAAAATAATTTGTCTGATATCAAATAGTTATCATTTGAGATTTATCCACTTAGTAAATTCACAAACAAAAGTTGTGGGGCACAAAGTGGTGAAGGGTGCACATTTTGTGTTCAGAACTGTCATTCCGTGACAATGGTATATAGATTTTGAAATCTCCTATCTATTATTGATTAGGGGAGTGGAAATATCGAGGATAAATGGGTGGAGGTTCAATAAAAGTGCTGGGGGTAGGTACCAAAAGTAGTGGAGGGTATACATTTGTGTCCAGAACTGTCATTCCCTGACAATGGTTTGTAGATCTTGAAATCTCCTAGCTATTATTGGTTGGGGGAGTGGAAATATCGCGGATAAATGGGAGGAGGTTGATTAAAAGTGCTGGGGGCTGTGAAAAGTGGTTGGGGGTGCACATTTGTGTACAGAACTGTCAATCCCTGACAATGGTTTGTAGATCTTGAAATCTCCTAGCTATTATTGGTTGGGGGAGTGGAAATATCGGGGATAAATGGGCGGAGGTTGATTAAAAGTGCTGGGGGGTGCGAAAAGTGGTTGGGGGGTGCACATTTGTGTACAGAACTGTCAATCTTAACCTACTACTGTATTTAGGTTTTGCTACCATAGATAATGAAAATGCTGTTGTAATTAAGGTAGCTTTTCAGAGTTTTATGGTTATATACAGGGTGATTCAATTTTATATAGTCAACATTTTAAGAGCGAATAGAACTTCAAGAAAATAATGCCAGATTATAAATTTAGTAATTTCAAGACCTTCTGGATCATGGATTCAAACTGAAATGATAAAAAAAAACTATTAAACAAAACTTTTGAAATTTGACATTTTGGGGTTCCACGTTGCTTCTTGAGAATTAAGTGTTTCTAATGAAAATTTGGTTTGTTGTTAAATTCTCTTTCTTTACAAAATGGGTATTGAAAAATTATATTAAAGGTAGAAGAATAGTTTCATCACTTTGTGTGATGTTAACCAAAGTAATACTTGAATGGGCCGGTGGCTCAGGGCTTAGCGTCGCGATCGCTCAACCCAGAGGTCGTGGGTTCTAATTCCCACTCCACCAAACAATTTTTCATTAAATTGTTTACTCGTAGATCAAGGCTTATTCGCAGGGATGGCTTGGCAACTATCCTGGCGGATTGCCTAGGATAGAAAGAATGTCAACTTGGTGTTAATGTGAGAGATTAAAATCAGTTGATGTTCGACTGTCCCCCTAACTAATAAGGTTTTCCAGGTTTCCCTCATTCCAGCACTGAATGGTGATTAGGGAGTACCAACGTAAGTCGTTCCTGAGGCGCAAATTCGGCCCGCGAAATAATAATATGCCGCCCCCTCTCCCACACAAATCTCAGACTTTCGGGCTAATCCTTGTGATTAGAATGAGGGGTAGAGATATTATTATTATTATTAATGCATATTGACAACAAAACTTATGAATGACTTTTAAAAATATTCACTAATAAAATCCCTTTTTAATGAAATTATCTAATTTAATACAAAACTGAAACTGATATCCCCTTAAAAAAAACTGGACTTAACAGAAATTCTCAATTTATAATAAAAAAAGGAATTTCCTTTTTCCTTCTTATAACGTCAGAATAAAAAAGTTTTCAAAATTGGCATTATTTTTTAAATTCCACTCACCATTAAAATGTAGCTATTTAAAATTGAATCATACTGCACCTGTATTCACAAGCACCTGCAAAAATGCAACGCAACGGGCATCGAGACTAGCGCAACATTTAGCGTGATGCTTCCCTTCAACACCAATAAGAGAAGCGCTATTGCGACACAACGCATGCGCACAAAACTAATAAAAAAAGTTTAATAAGAGCAGATAGGTTTTTAATAATTGTAGCATATTACTTATAATGCGATCATAAAATTGTTGAATGGGGATTACTACTAGTTTTCAGCATGATGTGGTGTATAACTGTTAGTACGTACTTTAATAAGGGTAACTACAACTTTATTGACAGTATTAAGAAGCTATAGATGTATGTCGACATTTTAAAATTGCTGAATGTCATATGAGCAGTGATTATTAAGAAAAATGCAACAGCAACAAAGGACACATCAGCGAGATGAATTTAGCAGTAGCAGCTTATTGTTGCATAATTAAAAAAATATATTACAGTTATCAAAATTTTCTCTGCAATACACTTTAATAAACCGATTTCTCTCAGTGTAGCATGGCACTAGTGCAAATAATTCTGGCGCCAGGTAAGGGAAATCTAGCGCTTGATTTTGAAGTGTTTGCAGTGTCACTTAATGAAGATTGAAAATAATTCATTATTTTTTATTTAGAAATACTTTTTTTCAGTCTACAGACTGAGAGTAACAAAATGTATTTTATGCTATTAAATAAAATTAAATTAAATAAAAATTCAGAAAACACAAACCATCAATATGTAATTTAAATTAAAGATCAGAACCTAACCATGTTCCAAGAAAATTAACCTTACTTAATATTTTATAGTTTTATATAATATATATGTATATATACAGGGTGATTGATTAAGGCCGGCCACCGGCTGTATATGGGAAACTATTGGTCCTACAGGTTCGGGAAAAAAATTCTCATAATAAAAGTGGCCATGAAAATTTCATTAAAAATATTTTAATCTTCCGTAAATCTCCGCAAGAGGGCGCAACTGATCATGAAATTTTTAAAATTGACTTTAAATGAAAAATGCCTTATTAACCTGGATATATTTTTTATCAGTTTTAATCGTTAGTCCATTTCCTAAAACTTGTTTAGTGATATTTTTCATTTCCTCGATAAATAAAGGGGTGGGAGCAGTTTTTGTTGTTAATTTGAAAAAATGCTGTATTTTCGGATCGCTTTAACGGATTTTCTTGCAATTGGGTTTTTTTAAAAGAGAATACCTTACAGATTTAATAAATGTTTTAGTGATTGCAAAAAGTTGGTTAATAAAGATACAAATTGGCGATATGTTGAAACCTAACCTATTTTTTAATTTTTCTTGGAAATTTTGCATGGAACAATATACTTTTTTCCACGTCATTATGACCAACATTTAGTTAAAATAACACTGGTCAAAACCGCATCTCGATATCTCAAACCGTTTAGGAAATATTTAGATTTTCGTATTGCACCCAAAGAAGGAGAATACATTTTCATTTACTCCCGTATCATTTCGAAACAAAACGAATATTTATTTGCTGTTTTAGTAATTTGATATTATTTATAAGCGAAAAACCGGCTTCCCTTAACACTTTATCCAGGCTTAGGACTGGTCCAAATAGTACGTGAAATAATAATTGGAACGTGTTTAAAGGCCAATGGACCAAACAGCAATAACACAAAACTAAACGAAAAGCAATAAGGTATATCAATAACTACAACAAATTTGCCAGCGTCTGGCAAAATGAGGACAAAAAAGCAAAAATTAAAGATGTTCAAAATGTTTACCATCATTGGCGATGCACAAATTAAGTCTTTCTCTCGTAGATTGTACCATTGCTTCAATTTCGGCACCTGATAAATTTCTTATAGCCACACGAATTCTTTGTTTCACATCTTCTGGTGTTGTGACATTATTGCATAATTTTAGATTAATTTTATGAACAATTTTAATACGTAAACTTTCTGACAAAGAGAAAATAAACTGTAATAGACCTGTCATTAATTTAAGCATTTGTTTCTTATTTTGAATTTCATGACTAATATTGATCATCGTTATAGGGGAACTTTTGAGGATGAAAATATTAATGAGGCACCTAATTAAATTCGAATTAAATAATAAAGTCAATTTTAATTATTTAGATTGATAAAAAATCATACTTTTCGCCTAAGCAGCAATTTAGTTATTGCTTGCATGTGCTAAAGGTTGAGAGTTCGATACCCGTCGGGACAATACTTTTTTTAATTTTAATTTTAATTTTAATTAATTATAATAATTCTTCCTAAGCCTGGGTAAAGTGTGAAGGGTTTATGTAAAATATCAAATTACTAAAACAGCAAATAAATATACGTTTTGTTTCGAAATGATACGGGGGTAAATGAAAATGTATTCTCCTTTTTTGGGTACAATACAAAAATCTAAATATTTCCTAAACGGTTTGAGATATCGAGAAGCGGTTTTGACCAGTGTTATTTTAACTAAATGTTGGTCATAATGACGTGGAAAAAAGTATATCGTTCCATTTAAAATTTCTAAGAAAAATTAAAAAATAGGTTAGGTTTCAACATATCGCCATTTTGTACCTTTATTAACCAACTTTTTGCAATCACTAAAACATTTATTAAATCTGTAGGGTATTCTCTTTTAAAAACACCCAATTGCAAGAAAATCCGTTAAAGCGATCCGAAAATACAGCATTTTTTCAAATTAAAAACAAAAACTGCTCCCACCCCTTTATTTATCGAGGAAATGAAAAATATCACTAAACAAGTTTTAGGAAATGGACTAACGATTAAAACTGATAAAAAATATATCCAGGTTAATAAGGCATTTTTTCATTTAAAGTCAATTTTAAAAATTTCATGATCAGTTGCGCCCTCTTGCGGAGATTTACGGAAGATAAAAATATTTTTAATGAAATTTTCATGGCCACTTTTATTATTAGAATTTTTTTCCCGAACCTGTAGGACCAATAGTTTCCCATATACAGCCGGTGGCCGGCCTTAATCAATCACCCTGTATATATATATATTATATAGTTAGTATTTTATAGTTTATTGAAAATTCTGTGAGAGCTGCTTCCTAATATGAAAATTAATATAAACCGTTTTGGACTCATTAAGAATAAGATAGTTTATCTGGCACCAAGTATTATTCTAATAGGTATTCTAATAGGTATATAGAAATACTTCTTCATATACTAGGTATTTTAATATAATCTTGAATGTCCTCAGGAGTTTGACTTTAGTTTTTAATAGGTGTATTATCTGCAAACATAGTAATTCTACCTCTACTTATGTATTGTGGTATATTGTTAATATAGAGTAAAAAAATAAGTGGACCCGACACTGACCCTTGAGGAACCCCAAGATTTATTGGGAAAATTATAACATTTCTAAAGTTAACTTTTTATTTTTTAGAATAGCAAATGATGGATTAGAGAGTGTATATCCTTATATTGGAAATGGCCGTAAAGTCTACATTTCTAAAGATGATCTAATAACATTATTATTAAATGATGATCCCCAACATTCTCCAACTATAGTGAGTTTATCAAAAAATCTACAACATCAAGTAGCAAATTTAAGTAAGTTTTTAATAGTGACGGTACCATTATATACTGCTAAACTTTCAATTATTTTAGGTCCTGGTAGTTGTGTCTTAATATATAAAGAAGAAGGAACAATAAATGGTACTCCACTAATAATTCATATGAGTGGTTGGAGAGGCACAACTTCTCTTAGATGTTATATGGATAGACATAGTACTGTTCACTTATTGAGATTGCTAGGTGGAGATATATCTAAATTTGGTAAGTTTCTAAATATATGTAATTAGAATTAGATCTGGCTTAGAATTCGTCGAAACGGGGCAGAGAGGCCTCTAATGGGAGAGAGTCAATACCGTGTGCCAACATAATGTCCAGTCTGTTACATAACTCGGTTGAGAGCCTTATAGCCGGGAAATCCTCTCCGGCTATCGCAACCTTCAAGGCCGAGTTAACAGCCTGGCTATATATGGCCCTAGCATGGGCTTTTTTAAAGGCTTGTTGAGCTGGAGAGGGGTCTCCCTCCGCCTCGCGAGCCCTTTTCATGGAGGAGCTCCCCTGCTCTGTTTGCCTCATTAAAAGGGAAACCCCCGATGTGGAGGGACCTGCATAGCCTTGCGAGCCCTCTTTTTCTCAGACCCCGAGCGATTACGTCGCCCGGAGCCCGAGGTAGATAAGGTATGGGAGATCCCCAACACTTTCAAGGTCACAGCGAGCTCGATGGCCAGCTACCATCGAGCTAGACCACAGAGCCGCTAACCATTGGCTTCAGCGTGAAGAAGCAGACTTCTTGTAGCATCCCCCCATGTTCTTGTAGGATCCCTGCAGGTGTAGGAGCCCCAGGGGCTGCAGAAGAACATCCCAAGAGTGTGTGATGTAGGTTCGTCAAGATGGCGGCCTGACGTCACGAGCCGCTCCCAAGGTAGTAGCTCAGGCGGCCACTAGAGGCGCAGCAGTCTGGCCAGGCGGCCACGAGAAAGCGCGGCAGTCTGGCGGGAAATTCAAATATCTGAGAAATTAGCGGGTGAATTCAAACGCAGCAATAGCAAGAGCTGCTGTCATGGACGCAAGAGGTCTCTGTTGCAGTGGTCTGGCGGCAAATTAAAATATTTAGTATACAGGGTAGATCAAAAACTATATACAGGATGAGCAAAATAAGAATGTATAGAAAAACAATGACGTAACTCGTATGAATGCGGATAGAAAAACAATGACGTAACTGGCCGTGAATGCAGATAGAAAAACATGCGCAGCAGGTTGCTATCGGCAAGATGGCGGCTTGAAATTAGGTATGGGGATTGCAGATGTCTGGCGGCAAATGCTTGATATGGGGAATGTCAAATATCTGAGAATTTAGCATCTTGCTCTTGGTTCCTGATTCTAAATTTAAAATCTAAATAGTAATATAAGTTTGCAAGTTCCTTATCAGCATGTTACCGGAGGTTCCTTATCAGCTCGCTAACGGATGTTGCTTATCTGCAGGAAATGAGATAAGCGTATAGGTCTACATAAGCAAATAGCACATAATTTGAAATTTTATACAGTGGCTTTACATAAAAGGGGAATGTTTATTTATTTATTAACAAGTAGTAGTAGAGATAGTCTCAGAGGCGGGGTATGAATTTTTTAAATAAAAAGCATATGTTGAAACTAGGAATCGAACCTAGGACCTACAGATTTTCAGTCTGCCGCTCTCACAACTGAGCTATTTCAAATGCAGGTAATAAATCAAACTAAAGGTAATTTAATATTATATTTATTGGTTATCATCACCTTCCTCATCTTCTACAAGATTAAATTTAACAATATATTCTGGAGGTAAAAACATTTTAATATCGAATAAAAAGCTCTTCATGTCGGCAGCAATCATTTCTCGACAAAAATTCTGCATGCTGAGATTTCCATCTTGAAATTTATCACGCAAGTCGACGCAATGTTGGTACTTTTGCACGGTTCTTTGGCATTCCTCATATCTACTCTCTTCATCTGGGATGGATTGCGTGTGGTACACACTATCATGAAGTTCGTCGAAAATTAGCTCTCTAAGCTCGTCACGTATCCTTTGGATGGCAGATTGTAAGTCTTCTGTTTTGGTCCAATGCTCGGCCGAATAAAAAGCCCACATTATTGTTTGACGATACACTTTATTAGCAGTAGAGACGAGCAAACAGTTGTATAATACAGCAAACCAGATACTGATTCGGAAATACATTCTTTTGGAATAATGGTTGCATTTTGAAGTGATGTAGGTGCATCGCATCGGCACATGCGCACTGCATCTTGTACCAGTCAGTGTCAACCATAGTAGCATCTTGAAATCGGATTCTGAATTTATATTGACGGGTATAATTTGCCACTGGAGCTGTGAGAGTTGGAATATTATTGGCTGCATATGGAGTCATTCTCACCCAATTAGAGGGCCAGCTATCATTTTTACTATTATCTTTGTCGAAACATGCAAAGACCTCTAGTGAATTATGAGGTTGATGTATGTAAAGGATATTTTGTAAGATGGTTTGTAGAATTATATAGTGAGAAGCTAACATTTTGAGCTTCGCTGTAATACTGATATATGGTACACAAATCTTTTCAATTTATTCAACACGTTGAGGTGTGATTTTTTTCCTATCAGCTTGCTGCTGCTGCTTATCTTTGCTAAATATAGTTAAATTTTGAAAGACGTTTCGCTCCCACAGTTGCTCCATAGGTTTGATTTTATGTTTTTGAAAACTATTAAATACACATTGTTTATTTTCGTACAACACAATAGCCTCATTTAATTTTTTCAATTGGCAATTATGCTCTTCTAACATTATAAATATATATTGTAAGAGTTGCAGCAGGTGTAATACTGAATTATATTACAGTTATTATTCTATATATATATATTTTATTTAAGGATAGGAAGGGGGAAGGGATAGAATAATAACATTAGAACATTTGTTAAAAATTATTTTATTTAGGTAAACCGGCAAACAACCATTTATAAAGATCTGTGCAATTTCTTAAACTACACATGCTTGAAGACGTATAATGATAAAAGCAATAGGAACTATTTTTACTAAATACTGGTGGCGGTCTAAAGGTACTGCAGTTTATATTCTCAACATTAACTATAGTCTGCGCCGTTGATGATGTGGGTTCCAATTCACATAACCTTTGTCTGAGAAATTCCTCTTTTTGGTGCCCTTTTACGTATATCATACAGTTATTTCCTTCATCTATCAGGTGAGTCTTCAATATTTCATTCAGCATGCTATAATCGATGTATCCACTCGCGTATTTCAGTCCATGATAAGATTGTTCCAAATATTTAACCTGTCTCTTGGCAGCAGCGTCTAAGGCGTTGAATGGCATGGGCGGTTTCAATAGGTAATGCGCCGAACGCTCACCGCAGATAAAAGATATTTCTTTTGGATGAAAATCGGGTAGATTCAAACCCTGCATATCTACGGCCAGGCACTGCATCTTGATCGAGGTCTTGATTGAAACTGAGCTGAAGACTGGAGTAAACTCAAGCTTTAAGATTGTTTACAATATTGTCGAGTGGGCGGTACTCCATAATGCAATCGTGTATAATTATGCAGTAAGCTCGGGTATTTACGGGAAAACCTTGGGAGGCCTCTATTTCGAGCCTCACGTCCACAGTAGATGGTCGTTCATTTTCGTCTCGCCTCGAGCAATCAAAGACAAATAACGTTCATTCCTTGAATTTATCAAAATCTAATAGTGGATGCTTCTCGAAGCAATTCATATAGCTGGTATAGAATTCGGTGTACCTGTAATATGCTTCATTGTAATCATTTTCTCCAAAGTTTAGATGCATTCTTTCTGTGGGGAAACTTTCAGCATTCAATGGCAGTTTAATATTGGTGATATTTATATGATCAAATTCCGTTGGATCCTTTTTGGTGGTGTCTAGTTCCTCCGTCTGGAAGCAGACAATGACATATCTTGGACTTTCAACGGTAGATGTAGTTTTTACAGCCCAGACATCTGTAGTAGCCCCCTCGGGTAGCGATTTTACTTGTACATCCCACAGTCTATATATGACATTACGACTGGATTATTTGCCGCAACACCTTGTAACAATCTTTCTTTTATACTGCTTTCCGGGTATATTCTCTTGATTTTAAGTTCAACATTTTGAATATCTAATTTTACCGTAGTAGTTGTGTTAATAGGGTTGTCATGTATCAAAAAGCAATTGTCATCATTATTGGCTCTTGTAAATGTGAACGTCTGCATACCACATATTACGGCTCGATAATCATTAAAGATGTTGAAAATATGTTTCAATGGAATTAGAAAACTGAAAGTACCATCGTCGTTTAATTTCGCACCTTTCGGATAATCCCATCCTGCTATGGCCAAGTATTTGGAATCTTCGAGTGAATAACGGAGATAGCCACGAACAGTGCTCACTATACCACACTCTTGGGCTATTTCCATCTCTTTAGATCCTCCGCCAATTACATATTTTACGGAGAACATAAAAGCTGGAGCGTTATTTACAAAGGAAACAGCTCCGTCACCGGTCTTTATTATTCTTCCACGTACAAGTAGTTGGCTGTCATAGGTGGCATCGAAGAGCGTCGATTGGTTGATGGCAATTTCAATTACGTCATTATTTCGGAAAGACCTAGTGTATGGGTAATACGTTTGCCATTCTATCTTCTCTATTGAATCGTCGGATTTTAGCTTTCGGAAAATGTTGAACATTTGATGTGACGACATTGTATCCCAGTGTTTCTAAGAAACGAATACTCGACGACGTCGTGAAAGATTTTTTTCTATTTGTAGCAGTAGCAGCGGCTGTATTGTAACAAGTGTTCTGCAATACTGATGTAAATGATGCGGGTACATCGATTTTATATGATGACGATGAATTGTGTTGATGGTCGAAAACCAGTACCATGTTATTAGGTAAGCTTCTTCATCTCTAATGGAACTATTATTTCTTCACCTTTAAAGTTGACGAGTTCAAAGTTCTGATCCAGTACAGTGATACAAATATTATTTATTCCACGCTCGTTTATTATTGGTAGGTAAATAAGATGTGCGGGCGTTTCATCGATGGCAAAACCAGGATCGACGGAAATTGCAAATTCATATATGGTGTGGGAGGGTCTGTCGTTGTAGAAGGCTCCAGAAGTAATACTGCAATCCAAGTGAATAGTTCTTACTTTTATAATATTCACTGGAAGATCTGAGCTGTGTACTTTATTCGTCTCTAGCAACTGCTTCCCAGAGAACCCCAATATCTTGCCAATACTATCTTTTGGTGCAAAGCCGATGGCATATTTACTACTAAATATTTCACACTGATGGTATTATTATTTGGTTTCAAGGAAAATATTTCATCTTGGAGACTCTGGGGTTTCTTCGATATATCCAAATGGTTTCTGATGTACGCTTCAATGTCCCGAATTTCATAGGCGCCGGCATCAAATTCAATAACCTTTTTTTTCGTTATGTCGTTATTCTCGTAAAGGTAAATCTTTTGTCCAGCCTCGATGTTGGGGACGCTGTTGTACGAGTGAAAACTGAGAAGAGCTAGGCCATACTGGGACTTTGAATCTAAATGAGGTGACGGCGTAAAATCAATAGATAATGTAGAGGTGCGACTTTTCAGCGTCAATATCGTAGACATGACTGATACAATTCACCCACTATCAGCCTTTTTATAAAGAAACTGCAAACACAGATGTCCACAGTTGATCTGGTTATAATCCTGATATTGATCATTATTATAGATAATTTTCACCGCATAACCGCCCAAGTATTGCACCAGTTCCTTTGGTGGTTTTAAGCTGCCAAAACTATCGAGATATCTAACTACATTGCCATCTTTCTTATATGCTACCCGACATGGTCGCGGTGGAGGGTCTGGTTTTCGGCCCACTCACTCTTGAACCTAACCTAACCTAACCTATATGCTACCCAATGTGTACCTTTATTTTTTTTTAAATCCAGATTTAGGATGGAGTTTTCTCTCTGCCATGGACCTGCTGGTAGAGTGTCTCGCATGAGAACTCCTCGAAAATTTGGTATTTTTAATTGCTTAACAAACTTTCTTAGGTCAGCATCAGATAAAGGTCTATTGGGTAGCTTTATTGGTAGTTTTTTTGCTGTTTATTCAAGAACAAACCTAAACCGCCACGACGATTTTTTCTCAAATATAAGCCCGATCCGATTGATTCAATTGCTTGGTTATGTCTTTGATCCTCGTCAAGTTACTTTTTGGCATTTTTAGCATGAATTACCTTTTCGCTATTGCGCTTGCTCCACCCGCGAGAGATCCTAAAGCACACAATCCAGCCAATAATGGTATTATTGGCAAAAATCCACCTGAATGGTCAAATGGTATAGTTCTGGGAACACGGATTTTCTTTTTACCGCCCGCCTTTTTAACTGCCAGTCGAGCTGCCTTCAAAGCAATTAATGCAGATTTTTTTAACGTAGTTTGCGGTGGAGATCTCTTGAGAACGTTAGTGACCTTCTTGACAACTTGTTTTCTAAAGGAACTCGATTGATGTGTTGGTTGTTTTCGTTGTTTCAATCCCATACCAAGATTACGTTTAGCTTTCATCGTAGTAGTTACCAGCCAAGGGGCCGCTTTTTCACCTACTTTAACGTCCTTAGATTTAACACGTTCCCAAGCTCGCTGTTCAAGCTCGTAGTCAGCCTTATGCCTATCTTCCAAGGATTTGTTTTGTGAATAGGAAATATCGTGTCTGCGGCAAGCCTGGTCCAAAGGATTAATGCCCTTCTGGCCCTGGGCTAAGCGGTCTTTAAGTTTGGTACCTGTCAGAGGAATATTAATATTTAGATTTAATATAAACTTAATGAAATTTTAGTCGCAAAAACGTGATGTTTTTGACACGTAAAAAGGTCATAAAAAACGTCACAAAAACGTGACGTAAACGTGACGTAAAACGTTACGTTTTTAGCACGTAAAAAGGCCATAAAAAACGTCACAAAAACTAGACGTTTTTGACACGTAAAAAAGGTCATAAAAAAGTGTCACAACACGTGACGTTTTTAGCGCGTAAAAAGGTCATAAAAAAACGACACAAAAACGTGACGTAAACGTGACGTTTTTGACACGTAAAAAGACCACGAAAAATATTTTGTATTTCCCATATAACACCATGTAAAAACGTGATTTAAAACGTCGCAAAAACGTTACGTTTTTGACACGTAAAAAGGTAATAAAAATACGACATAAAAACGTGACGTTTTGGACACGTAAAAAGGTCATAAAAAACGTCACAAAAACGTGACGTAAACGTGACGTTTTTGACACGTAAGAAAGGTCATAAAAGAACGTCACAAAAACGTGACGTAAAAGTGACGTTTTTAACACGTAAAAGGTTATAAAAAAACGACACAAAAACGTGACGTAAACGTGACGCAAAACGTGACGTTTTTGACACATAAAAAGGCCATTATAACACATCTCGTAAATGTAACGTTTACATGACGTAAAACCAGAACATAGCAATACTAATCGAATTGTAATTGTAGTGACACATACCAGGTCCGCAAAATTGATATCCACCAGGAATGTGTAATTCAAAAGGTAGGTTATCAATTAGATAATTTAGTACACCCTCACCGTAGCAGAGCGGCATGAAGAATGATTGTAGTGTCAGTGAAGCTCATATATTTATACACCAGCGTATCATGTGATGATGTCAAAAGATGAAGATCGTTCAACAGGAACAGACGTTGCCCATTGAAAATTTAGATTTGATTGAATATAGTAAAAACATCGATGCGGCGATGAAACACAGTAAACTATTACCAAACTCTTTTAGAGCCATAGTATGTGGACCGGGTGGTTGTGGAAAGACCAACGTCGTGTTATCCAACGTGCTCTTATACCATCAAAATGGAATAAAATTTGAAAATGTATACGTATATTCAAAATCGCTATATCAGCCCAAATACCAGTTACTCAACGAAATTTTAAACAAAGTGAAAGGTGTTTTCTATTTCCCATATAAGGACAACGATGAAATCATTAGTACAATGGACGCCAAACCAATCTCCATATTCATATTTGATGACGTCGCATGCGACAAACAGCAAAAGATACTTGAATATTATTCCATGGTAGACACAAAAACATCGACGCTGCCTATCTCTGTCAAACTTATTCGAAAATACCGAAACAGTTGATTAGGGACAATTGTAATATCATTGTTCTCTTCAGTAGAGTAGGGATTTGAGGCCAGAAGCCCGGCCTAGCCGGGCCGGGAAAATCTGCATATTTTACTGGCCGGGCTGGACCTGGCCGGATGCTTTGTAATACCTGGCCGGGCCGGGCTGCAATTGAATTCGCCAGGCCCGACTGGCCGAGTCGGGTCTGGCCTTTTCGGGCCGGATCGGACCGATTTCGACCTAACCTAGGCTAACCGGTTTGCTGTATAACAATTTTAAAATACTATATCTTGTTCTTCCTATGAGGAATTTGATTTCATAACTTGAGGTGTTTCACCCATTTATCTGACCACTTACGGCCAATCTCACGCATACTACTTAAAATTTAAGGTGTCCCAAAATGGAAAAATTATACTTAGCAATAAGTATTACTCTGATATTTAAGCACATCTAAAAATTCTTACACAGACTTAGAATTCGATGCAGAATTTAAAAATGAAATATTTGAAAAAATAAAGTTGATGGTCGTAACTTCTTTTTGGACTACCCTGTATACATGAATTGAGCATAAAAAAATCGCATTAAAAAATAAAATTCCACAAGTCCGAGTGTTTTTCCAAAAAACACACCGCTGAATTTTAAATGAATTTAGACATCACTTCTGGGACTCACTGTACATACGTATAATATCTTATACTACTATATATATATTACAAGTGTTAAATGTAAAACATTATGTTTGTGTTTAAGTTGTTGAACAAATTTGTTTTCGGAGTTTGTCTTTTATTTGATAATGAAATAAAAAATTATTCTATTAAGGTTGTTTTGTTCTATTTTGTGAGACATTTGAACGTTTCATTGAGACATAAAAGAGTTAATAAATTTATGAATTGTCATACCTATTATCAATGTCAAGTAGGCAGGATTTGTGGCATCGCCTAATGTGGCTTAGGCAGACTGGGTTGAATTTGTGCGGACCGATTCTGGCTAAACTTGCCTTGATGGAGCCGGGCCGGATCAGATTCGATTTGAGCTTCGATTCGATTTGGTCGGGTCTGGCCTGGTCTGACGTAGCCGAGTCGCGCCTGGCCTGGTCTGGCCGGGCCGAATTCAATCTGGCGTGGTCGGGCCTGGTTCAAATCTGGCCTGGCCGGGCCATAATTGTCAAGAGGTCTGGCTTTAATTGGGCCAAACGTTCGGTGGGTTTATCTGGCTGGCCTGGCCTGGCCTATACTCTGTCGGGCCGAGCCTGGCCTGGCCTGAATTTTTTTAAAAAGTCGCAACTCTACTCTTCAGACAAGACGACCTTAATCTCAAACACATCTACGATGAACATGTATCACCGGACGTTTCCTTCGGCTATTTCAAACAAATGTGTAGCGAATGCTAGGCCGATAATTATGGTAGTGTGGTTATCGTAAAGGATTTCGATTTACATAATGGTCGATATAGAAAAAGATTTGACAAGTATATAATGGTGTAACTTTTCAAAAAGGTATCATTAATCGATATGAGTTCATCACTTAATGATGTAATAAATGCTACCAAGCGCAAGAAAAAAATAAACGAGTTGACAAAGGTAATCAGGAAAAAATATCTAGCTTTGAAGTTGGGCAAATCAGAGGAAGATGAAGCTATACAAATAATTTTTAATCCTATTTCCATTCCATTGAAACAAATAGCTGCTACCACACTTAATTTGAATAAAAAGATAAATGAAAACAAACGTATCAAGACTGAGATTATGAAAGAAGAGAAGAAGGAAGAAGAGGAAGAAGAAGAAGAAAATGTGCCAAGTACTATAAACCAAACAAGTTTTCTTCCCATTCAACATGTGGCATCGACGTCAGCATCAAATATAGATGACGATGAATTTGAGGATTCAATAGGGGAGGAGCAACATCGTATAGAGGATACATCTACTACTTCATCTGTACTAGATGAATATTTAGATCAATATCCCGAGATGGCACAAAAGTATGTAAGTGAACATAGGGAACAGAGCGAATCAATAGACAGGATTTATGGTCCGGTATATGATGATTCAACATCTACGTGGTCCGCTTAGCCCAGGGCCAGAAGAGCATTAATCCTTTGGACCAGGCTTGCCGCAAACACGATATTTCCTATTCACAAAACAAATCCTTGGAAGATAGGCATAAGGCTGACTACCAGCTTGAACAGCGAGCTTGGGAACGTGTTAAATCTAAGGACGCTAAAGTAGGTGAAAAAGCGGCCGCTTGGCTAGTAACTACTACGATGAAAGTTAAACGTAATCTTGGTATGGGATTGAAACAACGAAAACAACCACCACATCAATCGAGTTCCTTTAGAAAACAAGTTGTCAAGAAGGTCACTAAAGTTCTCAAGAGATCTCCACCGCAAACTACGTTAAAAAATCTGCATTAATTGTTTTGAAAGCAGCTCGACTGGCAGTTAAAAAGGCGGGCGGTAAAAAGAAAATCCGTGTTCCCAGAACTATACCATTTGACCATTCAGGTGGATTTTTGCCAATAATACCATTATTGGCTGGATTGGGTGCTTTAGGATCTCTCGCGGGTGGAGCAAGCGCAATAGCGAAAACGGTAATTCATGCTAAAAATGCCAAAAAGAAACTTGACGAGAACCAAAGACATAACCAAGCAATGGAATCAATCGGGCTTATATTTGAGAAAAAATCGTCGTGGCGGTTTAGGTTTGTTCTTGAAGAAACAGCAAAAAAACTACCAATAAAGCTACCCAATAGACCTTTATCTGATGCTGACCTAAAAAAGTTTGTTAAGCAATTAAAAATACCAAATTTTCGAGGAGTTTTCATGCGAGAAACTCTACCAGCAGGTCCATGGCAGAGAGAAAACTCCATCCTAAATCTGGATTTAAAAAAAAAATAAAGGTACACATTGGGTAGCATATAAGAAAGATGGCAATGTAGTTAGATATTTCGATAGTTTTGGCAGCTTAAAACCACCAAAGGAACTGGTGCAATACTTGGGCGGTCTGCGGTGAAAATTATCTATAATAATGATCAATATCAGAATTATAACCAGATCAACTGTGGACATCTGTGTATGCAGTTTCTTTATAAAAAGGCTGATAGTGGGTGAATTGTATCAGTCATGTCTACGATATTGACGCTGAAAAGTCGCACCTCTACATTATCTATTGATTTTACGCCGTCACTTCATTTAGATCCAAAGTCCCAGTATGACCTAGAAATTGTACAGATCTTTATAAATGGTTGTTTGCCGGTTTACCTAAATAAAATAATTTTTAACAAATGTTCTAATGTTATTATTCTATCTCTTCCCCCTTCCTATCCTTAAATAAAATATATATATATAGAATAATAACTGTAATATAATTCAGTATTACACCTGCTGCAACTCTTACAATATATATTTATAATGTTAGAAGAGCATAATTGCCAATTGAAAAAATTAAATGAGGCTATTGTGTTGTACGAAAATAAACAATGTGTATTTAATAGTTTTCAAAAACATAAAATCAAACCTATGGAGCAACTGTGGGAGCGAAACGTCTTTCAAAATTTAACTATATTTAGCAAAGATAAGCAGCAGCAGCAAGCTGATAGGAAAAAAATCACACCTCAACGTGTTGAATAAATTGAAAAGATTTGTGTACCATATATCAGTATTACAGCGAAGCTCAAAATGTTAGCTTCTCACTATATAATTCTACAAACCATCTTACAAAATATCCTTTACATACATCAACCTCATAATTCACTAGAGGTCTTTGCATGTTTCGACAAAGATAATAGTAAAAATGATAGCTGGCCCTCTAATTGGGTGAGAATGACTCCATATGCAGCCAATAATATTCCAACTCTCACAGCTCCAGTGGCAAATTATACCCGTCAATATAAATTCAGAATCCGATTTCAAGATGCTACTATGGTTGACACTGACTGGTACAAGATGCAGTGCGCATGTGCCGATATTCCATCTACTGCACCTACATCACTTCAAAATGCAACCATTATTCCAAAAGAATGTATTTCCGAATCAGTATCTGGTTTGCTGTATTATACAACTGTTTGCTCGTCTCTACTTCTAATAAAGTGTATCGTCAAACAATAATGTGGGCTTTTTATTCGGCCGAGCATTGGACCAAAGCAGAAGACTTACAATCTGCCATCCAAAGGATACGTGACGAGCTTAGAGACCTAATTTTCGACGAACTTCATGATGGTGTGTATGACACGCAATCCATCCCAGATGAAGAGAGTAAATATGAGGAATGCCAAAGAACCGTGCAAAAGTACCAACATTGCGTCGACTTGCGTGATAAATTTCAAGATGGAAATCTCAGCATGCAGAATTTTTGTCGAGAAATGATTGCTGCCGACATGAAGCGCTTTTTATTCGATATTAAAATGTTTTTACCTCCAGAATATATTGTTAAATTTAATCTTGTAGAAGACGAGGAAGATGATGATAACCAATAAATATAATATTAAATTACCTTTAGTTTGATTTATTACCTGCAGTTGAAAAAGCTCAGTTGGGAGAGCGGCAGACTGAAAATCTGTAGGTCCTAGGTTCGATTCCTAGTTTCAACATATGCTTTTTATTTAAAAAATTCATACCCCGCCTCTGAGACTATCTCTACTACTACTTGTTAATAAATAAATAAACATCCCCCTTTTATGTAAAGCCACTGTATAAAATTTCAAATTATGTGCTATTTGCTTATGTAGACCTATACGCTTATCTCATTTCCTGCAGATAAGCAACATCCGTTAGCGAGCTGATAAGGAACCTCCGGTAACATGCTGATAAGGAACTTGCAAACTTATATTATTATTTAGATTTTAAATTTAGAATCAGGAACCAAGAGCAAGATGCTAAATTCTCAGATATTTGACATTCCCCATATCACGCATTTGCCGCCAGACATCTGCAATCCCCATACCTAATTTCAGGCCGCCATCTTGCCGATAGCAACCTACTGCGCATGTTTTTCTATCTGCATTCACGACCAGTTACGTCATTGTTTTTCTATACATTCTTATTTTGCTCATCCTGTATATAGTTTTTGATCTACCCTGTATACTAAATATTTGAATTTGCCGCCAGACCACAGCAGCAGAAACCTCTTGCGTCCATGACAGCAGCTCTTGCTATTTCTGCGTTTGAATTTACTCGCTAATTTCTCAGATATTTGAATTTCCCGCCAGACTGCCGCGCCTCTAGTGGCCGCCTGAGCTACTACCTTGTGAACGGCTCGTGACGTCAGGTCGCCATTTTGACGAACCTACATCACACACTCTTGGGGTGCTCTTCTGCAGCCCCTGGGGCTCCTACACCTGCAGGGATGCTACAAGAACATGGGGGGATGCTACAAGAAGTCTGCTTCTTCACCCTGAAGCCAATGGTTAGCGGCTCCGTGGTCTAGCTCGATGATAACTGGCCATCGAGCTCGCTGTGACCTTGAAAGTGTTGGGGATCTCCCATACCTTATCTACTCCCGAGGCAAGAGGTGCCCGCGCCTCGGCCGTAGAAGCATCCACGATTTCCTCCTCTCTAATGGAAGCCCTTGAGGAGGGGCCCGGATTACTATTTAGGGAGGCCTCTTCAGAGGAGCTCTCTATAGATATTTTTAAGTTTTTGGGCTCCATAAATGTGCCACGAGTACCGCTAGTTACAACAGGGTGTCGCCTAGTGCCCTGAGAATACCGTAAAAGATACTCTTACCCTCGTACCATTCAGCCCTCACCACGGTGACTAACAGCTTAGCTTGGTTTTTCGACCTTCTGGTCTAGATCCACCGAGTTTGGTTTCAAACAGGTCCACCTCGTGATGATGTAGTTCAAGACTGCATATCTGGTCTTTGCCAGAGATACCCAGTGATTTTGGAAATATATGATTATAGAGTGTCCAATGATCAAAGATCTCTCTGTGCTAAATCCAATATATATATATATATATATATATATATATATATATATATATATATATATAAGGTTCTAAATCTCCTCAAGGGTCGGGTTGACACATTAAATAACTATGTGTTGCTCTGTAATTAAAGTTTTATTTTCTTAATTATAAATTTTATTCACACTATTCATACCCTTTTACCTGTAATTAAAGAAACGACATTTAAAGTTATTAATTATGTCAATTTCTTTTCCAACCTCTCTTCGTTATCTAAATATTATTTCCACGTGGGATATTCTTTTTAAGCTACACTGCCCTAACCTCTTTTTCCCTAAATCCTTCCCCCTGTCTCTCTTTACCACAGGTGTCACTTTTGTACGGACCGCGGCAAAATTTGAATTTAAAGAAATGCATTTTCTTTACATCTCCCCCCCTCGGTTGAGAGATTTATATAAACTCATATAAATTTCATTCTTTCCTTGTTTCAACTTCGGGACTGGAATTATTTTTGTGCTGTGGAAAAGATTTAATGCTGTTTTTCTGTGACCTGTGTTTATTTCATATATTGAGTCTGAAATCTTCTTCACAATTTCATAAGGTCCAATTCTCAGTTCACCTAATTTCTTCCTATTTAGTTTGTTTCCATTTTCCACATACACCATGTCCCCTACCTTAAATTCATAGTGTTTTCGATTCTTGTCAAATCGTGTCTTGTTGTAGTTATGTGATTTTATCGTGTTTTCAAGTGCTGTTTTTCTGTCGTTGATCCAGTCATTGTTTGTTTTTTATTGTTTTAGTTCATTTGGCAAAATTGCAGTATCCGTACCATACAGAAGATACCTTGGTGCAAAACCCGTAACTGAATGTGTAATATCATTATATGTATTGACACATTCATGGGCTATTGTTGTCCAGGCTTTTTTCTTCCCTTTTTCGTTTATTTTGCACCTGATTTTGTTTACCAAAGTTTGATTTAGTCTTTCATTCAAGCCATTTGAGAATGGAGCATTAACTGCTGTAAATACTAATGGTATCTGTTATTCTTTTACGAAATTCTTGAATTCATTTGAGTTGATTCCTGGGTATTGGTCGGTTAGGAGCATCCCAATGTCTTCTGTTTCTGTTATGTTAGCGATTAGTTTTTCGAAATCCTTTGCATTCTGGGTTTTTGAGGTTAAAATATAAGCGTATCTTGTAAAGTGGTCTGCTAACAGGTGTAGATACTTTTTTGTTGACCTTGAACTTCCAAAACCTCCAATTGTGTCTATGGACATTATTTCGAAAAGCTTTGTGGCTGGGCCCAAATGGGACATTAAGCCCAATTTATCGTGTCCTCTTGATTTATTTTTTATACAAACTTCACATCTCTTACATGTGTCTTTGATGTTCTTCGTCAAATGTTTTGCTATGTATTGTGGACTAATCATCTTTTGCATTTGTTTTACTCCAATATGGCAAAGGTTTTCATGTGTATTTTTTATTAGTTTAATACTGAATTCTTCTGATAGGATAATTTTCCTTTTTTTCCCAGATCTTTTAAAATAGATATTATTTTTCCGTATCAATTTGCTTTTCTCATTTTGTACTTCCTCATTTTTAGCTTGATCTGCTACAATGTCTTCTAGTGTAACCAAGTTTACAACTTTTAATTGTTCTTCTGTATTTCTATCTGGCTCTAATACCGGGTTTCTGCTTAGGCAGTCTGCTTCCACATTTGCTTTTCCTGGAGCATATTTTATTTTAAATTCGTATTGTGATAGATAGTATGTTAAATCTCCTAGTTCTTCATCCGTCCTCGATTTAAGATTCATATTCTCCAATGGTTTTTTATATTGATCTCTGGCACTTGTATTTCGATTAGCATTTTCCTTCTTGTCGGGAAATTTCTTTTTATTTATCATATGTTCATATTTACTCACTTCATTAAATAAATCCGCCGAGTCCTTTAATGTTTCTCTGTCTATTTTATCCCGTATAAAGTGGGGTAAACCTGCTACAATAAGGTCCACCAACGTCCCTGTGTCCATCGATCTTCTCATATCCAATAACAGTTTCTCTTTTTTTATCGCATACTCCAACAGTGAACCCTCTTTATATTTGTATAATACTGCGTACGTCACTGGGTTCCATCCCCTATTTGCAAACGATTCACAAAATTTGTTCTTCCATAATGTCCATTCTGAATTTATTGTTAATTTTATGATCATCGAGCTGTATCAATCTACGCAGGACTTATCCATAAACAGCCTAAGCACTTCAATTTTTTTTTCATCCGCTACCACATTGAAGCGTATACATTCTTTTTCAAAAGTATCTATCCACTGATTTGCATTCGGATTTTTACTGGTGAATTTTTCAATTATGAATTTTTCCGCTATATTTTTTAAGTTTTGTTCTCCGCTAGCTTTCGTATTTTCAACTAATTTTTCCAGAACTTTTTCCAAAGTACTCGTTTGTTTCGGATGGACAGCCGCAAGTTGTTCTTGATCTATTTCCTCTAAGAATTGGTCCTCAAATTGTATATTGCCATCTTCGTCCACATAAGTCCTTGCAAGTTCTCCTGTCATTGCTATCCACACTCTTCTAATTTGGTAACTTTTTTTTAGGCTATTTCTTATTTTGTTAAACGCAGCCGTTTTTATTATCTCCTTGTGACAGGCAAATGGTTGTAGTTCACTCGGTATCGAATAAATTTTATTGTCCTCTGTGGCAATCGAAGTTATGAAATATCCATTCGATTTTCCATCACTTGTTGGCAATAGGGTAAATTCAAAACGTAGTTTCTCCATCTCATGAAATTTTCCGACTAAAAATGTCGTTTTATAAGGTTATAAATCTCCTCAATGGGTCGGGTTGACACATTAAATAACTATGTGTTGCTCTGTAATTAAAGTTTTATTTTCTTAATTATAAATTTTATTCACACTATTCATACCCTCCTACCTGTAATTAAAGAAACGACATTTAAAGTTATTAATTAAGTCAATTTCTTTTCCAACCTCTCTTCGTTATCTAAATATTATTTCCACGTGGGATATTCTTTTTTAGCTACACTGCCCTAACCTCTTTTTCCCTGAATCCTTTCCCCCTGTCTCTCTCTACCACAGGTGTCACTTTTGTACTGACCGCGGCAAAATTTGAATTTAAAGAAATGCATTTTCTTTACATATATATATATATATATATATATATATATATATATATATCCGTAAATACATTATTTAAAGATTTATGTTTTCATGGTGTGACTAAAAAAATAACTTCAACAATTGGCGATATGTGAATGTGACAAGGAAGGAATATGAAATTAATATGAATAAGCGAGATGAGAGTTAGTATAGACAGGAGTGATACCAAAGATAAGATTTATTTGGTGACAAATTGCCGTCAAGACAATAGCTTTCTGCGATACCTACCCAGGTTATTTTTACTAGTCTCATTTTACTTTTTCATAGTCTTCTTTGTTGCATTCTTTGCAATTGAGGAAGTTGATTTTCTTAAATGGTGTAATAAATTAACATTTTTTTATTTTTAGATTTTAATAAATTTAAAAAACCTGAAGATGAAGGAAACCTTATAAAAGGTTATACTGACAGTTTAAACCTAGGAAATAAGGAGCAAATCAATACTCGTTCCAATATATAATAGTATTGGTATTACAATATACAATCTGCAGATTTGTAATAGAATGTCTACGTGACTCAACATACATAGTTATTATTAGGATGTTTATAAATTAAAATATTTTTTTGAATAATAATGATGACTGCTTGTAACTCTTTTCTTTACTCCAATAAAAGTTTTTCTTTTTTAAGGTCTTAGGGTGTGGCATGGTATACAATTTGCCACTGATAAACCCAAGATGCCAATATAAATTGTTTTTTATTGATATCCTTAATCCAAGTTCAGTCCGATTTCCAGTTCCATTTCTTTCATTGTATTGTTATTAAAGCAGAATTTCCTCAATAAAAAAGTCAGAATATTGTCGCATATACAGACTGTCCAAAATTCGAGTCTCTACATAGGGATCTCAGTTATTATAAAAGATAGGAAAACGCTCAAATGGCGAAAGTTTTAAAGAATTTTATGCTGATTTCAAATCTGCATTGAAAGTTATCGTGAGTCAATTGTTTTTCGAGATATTTGAAAAAACGAAAAACCGAAGAATTTGTTTTTGGCCAATAACTCGCTAATGGTTAATCTGACACTTCTAAAAATTTTACATTATTAGTACACTTTTTAAAGACGAACATTTTGGCATAAACAAAAATTACAAGGCACTCTTTGTTTTTCTGTTATGAACCACAACTTTGCTATTTCTTAAGGTCACCATATTGGATTTTTATATCATATTTTAAAGCCAAAAATTCTCTTTCCAACGATGTATCATAAGCCTATAAAAGAATTTTTAAAATTTGTGAAATATTGAAAAAGTCATTTTTTTACAAGTTCACTTTAGAAGTTGGCTGTGCCATGAAATGTAAATATTTCCCGTTCTGTCACAAGTGTCATACAAAATGACTTATGAATTGCGTTAAATGAATATATGGGGCTCACAATTTCTCAAATGAAGAAAAGTTTGATATGCTTACACTTTATTTACAAACTCACGGTATTGCGAAAGTTGCATCTACTAGATATTTGGAATTATATCCAGAAATACAGCAGCCGCATAAAACATATTATAGGAGAATTCTTACCAATTTATTGAATTATGGTGCATTTGAGAATAAGAGGAACCACTATGAAAAAGATAACCATGATATTGATAGGAATATCTTTAGTCTAATAGTAGTAAGTATTAAAAACAACCAGAACTAAAAAATGAAGCATCCATAATTAAGCATTAGGTATTAGGCAAATGCTCAAAGTGACGTCCATTTGCATTACGACACATTTCACAGTTCTTTAAAATCTTTCTCATAACTCTTCCTAATGTGTTTCCGTTTAACAAGTTAAACGCTTCTCTAATTCTAGCTTCTAATTCATTTCTATTAACGGGTGGTTCAAATTCGTAAATTTCATTTTTAATTTGTCCCCACAAATACAAATGGAGTGGCGTAAGATCTGGGGATCTTGCCGGCCACATAACTGGTCCATTGTTTGCAATAACATTTTGCCCAAAACAATGGGTTAAATATGTTCTAACTTCTACAGTATTATGTGCCGGACAACCATCCTGCTGAAACCACAATCTTTGAAATTCAGCTGCATTGGGTACAAGCCTTCTAATTGCTGGAATTATTTCTTTTCTTAATAGGTTCCCAGTAAACATGAAAATATGGCGTTAACACAACAATAACATCACATCGTTACATGCAACATTATTCCATAAATAATCTTAACGTTCATATAACATATATTTTACAGATTATGTCCCAGTACAGAATGTTACAATGTTACATTATTAAAAACAAAATATTACAGTAACATCCTTTCAATATTATAGTATTAACATTTTCTTGTTACGTTTAACATATTGGTAATATTTTTTAAATATTGTAAGAATATATTTATATAAGATTATAAAAACAATATAGTTATGTTAAATTACATATATCATAACTATTAGAGCTATGTTTAAATCATATTACTTTAATATACTTTTAATACTACCCTTATATTTAGGAAATATTAGATTCATGCATTACTAACATTTATGCTTTACATTATATACAGGTTGTTTTATAAAAAAACGCTACAAGCTGTAACTCCGCCACTTTTTATCCGATTTAAAAAAATTAAATTAATGATTCAAAAAACACTACAAACTGATACCAATGTTGATTTTTTCCAACATCATCTATGGTAAACTTTTTATTTTGAAATGGAACGATATGTATTTTTTCTGTTTCTTGTATTCAAATTTTTTCTTAATTCAACGACGCATTACAAGTTGATATTTGAATAAAGTTGTGTGGATGAAATGAGTAAAGTAGATACTTCTTTCAAACCAATTTCAACTTTTATGATAATTATCGAGTTAGCCATGAAAAACTTGTGAAAAATGCTATTTCAGTTTTAAAAGTACTGTGCTATGAAATATAGGTATTTCAAGGCTAATTCGATAATATTGAGATAAAAGTTGAAATTGATATGAAAGTACTTTTCTCATTTTATCCACAAAACGTTACCTTCTCAAATATCAACTTGATACATCCTTGAATTCAGGAAAAAGAGCTGAATCTAATGAAGAAAAAAATATATATTTCATTTAAAAATAAAAACTTGGCTGTCAGTTAATGCTGAAAAAAGCAGACACTGGTACAAGTTTGAAGTGTTGTTTGAAGCATCAATTTTGTTTTTTTTTAATCGGCTAAAGAATGGCGGAGTTACAGCTTGCGGCTTTTTTTATAAGGCACCCCGTAGACGTAATGAATAATGAAAACAAAACACAAGAAGAAACAAAATTTGTATAATATATTCAGATACTTACCATTGAAACATTTTATCCACATTATCAAAAATATTATTTGTAAGTTGTGTATACCTTCATTTAGACAGTATCGAATGTATAGAAACAGATAAATGAAATAATTATTGTCTATAGGCTCTATTTATTTTAAATGCTATTTTTATTAACATATAGATGGCTCCTTAGTGATAATTTTTTTTTGTTGTAAAAAAACAAGTCTTTCAGATTATTATAGAACTTAGAATTTTTTAGTTAATGTTTACGAGATATTTTAAATAAAAAATGTTATTATATGTAATAATTTTAACACATGCTCTTTCAGAGTCTCTAATTGTCTAGGATAGGTAGTCATAAAAAAGAAGTCAGTTGAAAAAATCTGGCTCAAATTTATTTATATTATCCTAGGTAAAGCAAATAAAATATTAATTTATGAATGATTAATTTTCTCTGATGATTCTTTGCTTGGCAAATCGCAGCCACTCCGCTACAACGGCTTCTTATTCTTTGTCAGTAGTGTTTGCAAATTAATTTTTCACTGCATCTGAAAATAAACTAAAATGACAGTTGCAAATATTCTCATTCGAATTAGTCATATCAATTATCATATAATTAAAGACAGCGGAAGAGTGTTTACTCTGTGGCGTCACACATGACAGAATTCACATAAAAACGCTGCCAGAAAAGTACAAGCCCGTTGCATGAAACAACACATTTTTTAGTTGTGGATATATCTTTCTGGCAACAAAATCCTAGAATATATAAAATATGTATGTACGATAAAATATGTATCGAAACCAAACAATGTCTTATATTTATAAGGTCAAACTTATACAGGTAGGTACTTACTATAGTTTTCCTTAGCATATAAAAAAACATGCAAAAGTAAAATGTAGCACCTAAAAGAATTTACTTTAAAATGGTTTATATATTTATATGTAGGTGAACGTTTCCTTCTACCCCTATTTCTCTAGAAAATTACATAAGATATTTTAACCTTTACAGACCTCCTAGTAAAAAATAAATGTTAGCATTGCTTTCTGCTTTCAACTAGATGACTCCAAACAGCCAGCAAGGAATAATGCAAGAAAAAAAAATATTCGGGGACATAACTACGAATAAGTACTTATGCATTATTTGGTTTGATGTGATGAAATGTATACATGTATAGCTTGGCTATAAGTAGTAAGTACATATAGAGATATATATCAGGATCTGAAGCCGTTTGGCTTGGTTCAAATTAAACCTAACCTAACATATTTAGGATCGACTTGAACATTCTAAGCCCTTTGAAATTTTAATCAAAACAACAACGTACGGATTCATCAACGAGGCCTAACGTTAGTCCGACTAACGAAAGTTACGCGAAAAATTTGTGCCCTTGTGCGTGTAAAAGGTGTAGTCGGCGGTGCAAAGTTGGTTAGTCCGACTAACGCCTTACGCTCCTTTCATGAATCCGGGTGCAAAGGTTTTATAGTCGCCATTTTCAAACACACTGATGGAATGATGGAGGACTCTAATAGTTCATTAATTATATTGTCTACTTACCGTTTTGTTTTCGGACATTTTTCTTTTAAGTTTGATGACTTGAGTTTATTGTGGAGTAAAAACAAGGGAAAAAGTCGCTTCCTTCTCGAAAAAAATTTTTTTAAGGTATAACATGAAACCTCTACAAGATCATTGGTTGGGTCCTTGTGCATGTGAAATGACTAATTATGACATCTTTAGGGGGGGGGGGTCAGACATTTTTTATCCCCAAAAATGTCAATAATTTGTCAAAATGTTATATTTATGTTTTTTAAGACATACCACGGGATAACTTCGAAACTAATTAACTTATAAGCATGAAGTTTTTTTTAATCGATTGAGGACATGTAGGCGGTCATAACTATACTAATTTAAGTTCCCTGGTTAGCGTATTTTTTCTTGGAGAATGGAGTAAACTCGAAATCTTACTTTTATTGTTGCATGATTTTCGGTAAGCGAGAAACTTTTTTATTTCAAGGAATTTTGCCATAGTATCTGCGTATGAATTAAAGAAAAGATATTCAAAAAGTTTTTAGAACAAGAACCAACCTTCTGTGACAAACAGTTTTCGAGTTATCGCCATTTAAAATTAATAACACAGGAGCGCGCGGCTCCGCGCGATGTGCTTTTCGAAGACGCCATCAAATTATCGCACCGTACCGCGCTCTCGATGTGTTTTGAAGGCTCGCTTGGGTGATCTCCTGACCATTATAAAATATCCAAAAAGAATTTTGTATTAAAATAAATAATTTTATGTTCTAGTATATTATATATTATCTAATTTCATATTATTCGATAAATATTTGTGTGGATAAAACTCCTATTATAATGTGATTGTGTGTATAAATTATATTTTAAATGTGTTTTTATTAAATTCCTACCATAATCATAATGATTTTGAGTTTTGAAGTTGTTAATATTATCTTCTAGAAAAGCAGTTATTAACGATATTGTGTATTATAAACTTCATGTAATTTTATAACAAAATAACTGATTAACCTATCCCAATTCATTCACAATATTTAATATATCTTAACAGTGTAAAGTATAAATTTGACTAATAACTACTTCACATTACTAATTGTATGATGTCATTCAGTTAAAATATATTTTTTTAGTGCCGTTTTTACTTATAAGACGTGCAGCTACTTTCATCGTGGCTTTTTATATATGCAGCTCCTGCCACAATTAAAATAACTACAAACATATGTTTAATTCTTCAATAAATACCTACCTTATATCGATACCTTTTTGCCAAACTATCGTAAGTGACATTTTCCATGAAAATGACTATGGATCTATCGTAAGTATAATATGCAAATACACATCTTGGCAGAGGTAGATAGATCCATAAATATGTAAGCGTATTTAAATGTTTCACGGTTAAATAACTGCATACATTTTATCGTAAGTAACAGAACTGTAATAGGCAGAGTGGCAGAATTGTCGTAAGTAGCCTAAGGTAAAATTTAGTGAGTGACTTACGATATTTTGGCAAAAAGGTATCGATATTAGAATTCCTCAAAACAATATACAAAACTGATCCTAACTAATTTTTATACTGCAATCAGACAAGGTTCAAATACTTGGTTGAAAAACCATGTTACTTTAAAGTTTTTTGGGTTAGTTACTAAATTATGTTTAGACAAGTAACTATTATGAACCAGTTATAATTCCGGTTAATGTAAAATTTATTTAAAAAATGTAGTAAGAGGAGAAATAAAGAGTGTCGTCAATGAATTTAATATACATAGGTATCTACCAGACATACCATTATAAGATTTGTACATGTAGGGAGTGTCTTTACAAGCACATAAATTTCGACTTTGTCGAAAATCATTTCAAGTCAAATTAAAAAGAGATGATTCCAATTATTTGAAATGCACTATAAATATAAAAAAATTATGTGTACCTTTGCTGCACAAATATAACTCTTGAGTCCAGTACTGTCAATTACTCGTCATATCTAATGCACAAATAATACAATTTAATCTTTGATATAACCCTATATTAAGTTAACTTTTTAGACCCGCTGCTAAAGTATTTTTATTACAACAGTGTATATATTTTATACCCATATCCATCCATATAAGTAATATTTAGTTAGTCATATGCCCATATCTCACCAAACTATTTTTAAAATTTCCCTCTGTAAATACCTCAACTTCATTAGCTGAACACTAGCCAATGGAATGTTAGCACAGTATGGCGACCACCTTACAACTGACAAAATGATAGTTAGGAATCAGCGATCCAGTTTATTTTAAGAAATCCGTGAGCTAGCTTAACTATACTGGTTAAACCGTGTTAACCAACCATTGAAAAACCGTCCCTTCAGAAAAAAAAATAACTAAGAGATTAATTATTAATGAAGTTGATTAAACATTTAAAACTGTATTGAATCATGACTTCATAACTTCATTAATAATTTATCTCTTAGTTTTTTTTTTTGCTTAATTCCTAATTAAAAAAGATAGCAACAGTTAAATAAGGCAATAAATAATATTGAAATATAAGTACTATAGAAATAAAATATTCTACACATTTCCACTGCATTTTTAATTTGAACGAATATTATGTAAAAGCTCTGTAATTGTTACTTAAATAAGTTCATTTTAAATGTGTTTATAAATAAAAAATATTAAAACCGGTTTACGACACAATTTATGTTTCATTATCTTGTGTGTACTGTATAATGAGCCACTAACTTAATTAAAAAATATATAAAATAAATGTTAGGTAAAATGCAACAGCGCTTCTCAAGAAAAAATTGTAAGTTTGGCAATGTTGTACACTTCCCGTTTAAAGGCAAGGATTGTTAACTGTTTACAGGATTGCTCGATCCCTATACTACAATGTACAGTACTAGAAAAGGGTAGCTGACTCGTCCGCCATTTTGGAGCCCACTACCTCTTCAAGGTCAGTGAAAATAACCGCCGATTTTAAACTCTGTAACCACACATATTCAACATCGGGAATAAATTAATGATACAGGTCATAATCTTTATTACCAAATATCTGGAGAACCATAAAATATTGTAGGTATATGGAAACATTTAATTTGCGAGAACTGTTTATTCAAGTTTACTTTCGGTTATCCTTACAAGACAGATTCAGATTTATGGGATTAGGTATACAAAAAATAATAATACAAACTTGTTTAATTTATTTATTTACGTAGAGGAATACAACAGGATGAATTCATTTGTTATGTATATTTAATGAGGTTTGAAAAAAAAAGTTCATTGTAGGTTTTTTTTGTGCACAGATTTAGAACCATAAGTAACAGTTTTTTTTTTAGAGCAAATTTCAAAACTCTTGATTCCCATTCCCCTTACAGTTGCATAGTGCTCAACCAAGAAATTCAAAATATTACAGCAGTTAGGAAATACCTCACAATATTTTTTTTTCAGATTTTTAAAAACTGTGTTAAACGACAAAGACGTTTCCAGTATTGCAGATAGATTATCTTGTATAGCATGTTCAGCATCTTCAAATAATTTATATACGATTGTAGAAATGTTCTTCAGTCCTCCTAAGTTCAAGCATTCGGTTAATGTCATAATATCTTCGTCATTGCATCCCTCTTCATCGCTTATTAATCTTTTACAATTGTCACACACATTTTTGTGTTGCAAAACAAAGTGCACACAACTGCCAGCTATATAATGAATGTTAACTTTTTCAGCAGATGAAAATTGTATTTGAGGAGGCGTTAAATTAGAAACTTCTTTGTTCTTGTTTTCTTTATCTATAAATTATTGTTGATAAGTAAAAGAATATAATATCAATACATTTAAATACCTTAAAAAGAAATCTTAAGAAAAAAAGTTGTCAAAATGTTATAATTAAATGAAAATGTTATTAAGATAATTTGATAACTGTACAATTGTAATTTGCTAATACTGTAAATAATCACCTATTTCTAAATAATCCAAAAGGTGGAGATCACTATCGGTACAATAATTTGTGTTCTTTGTATCGGACATATATTGGGATAGACAGATGAGTTTTATTGCTCTAAGTGCAGCTAATGCGCTCGGTTTCATGCCTGCTTTTTTTCTAATTTGTGAAAATATATTCTCCAATGCATCTTGAGTTAAACGTGAACCCAGTAGAAATTTATAACCTCTTTCGAAGCTTGCTTTTGCAATGTTAATAAATGAAATAGAGGTTAAAATTGATCCAGTATTTAAAGGTTTCCAACCTTTCCCAATTACAGTTTGCTCTATAACTGTTATAAAGTAATTAATAAATTCTTGTTTTTTTTCAAAGTTTTTGGAGGTGACTGATGTTACCCGTCTTCTTGAGTTAATAAGCTCAAACCACTGACGAAGGAATCTTAGAAACCATGCTGTACTTAAGGCCTCTGCTGGTAAAGTTTTCTGTATCACAGCTGTCTCCAAAGCAGCTGCAGTTTTTACTGATATGTATCTCATGGCATATCCAACGTTCATTTTAGAAAAATGTCCTGGGGTTACAATTTCTTCAGTCAGGTGGTGTAATGATCGTAGACGCTTTTCATTTTCCATTTCCTTGTTCCAGAGATCTGTAATATAGTGTCCCGTAATTACATTTGTTGGTAAATTGTGTTCTTTGACCACCTCCGTTGGGATATATATTTGAGAATTCTGAATAGCCAATTTCCAGTTTTTAAGTAAATGAGGACCATCAGCAAGAATATTGATTTCATTATTCGAGTTCTCTAGTTGAAATTTGGTGTCTCGTTGATCCCTATTAACGCATACTCCAAGTGAAGCCCACAAAGCTTTGTTGTTACTGCCCATATCAGAACAAGTACTTACAACATTTAAACCAACAGAAGTGGCAGCATTAATGACTTGTGAGATGAGATGTTTCATGTCATTTCCACTAGTTGATGGACCAGTAACGTGACAGGCAAGAATTTGTTTCCATGGAGTGTTCAACCCACGAAGAGCAACAACCGTTAAATGAGTGCCCCTTTTGTTTTTATCACCTAAGGTAACCTGACCAATTAAAGCCTTTTTAGATTTATCAAAATCTAGGTCACCCGAAATTTCCATTTCGTCAACCATCACTGAACAGTCCTTCTCAAGATGTGTCATCATTTCCACTTTCTTTGCCAATAAATCAATGATCGATTGCAGTAATCCAAAATCAACTTTGACCGATGAAACTCTTCTGTTAATTGTACTGTATGAAGGAGCAGGATACCCAGTCTCACGTAAGAAATTGTATCCATTTTTACCCAAGGCAAACCTCAGTTTTAGACTTTTTACTACATCTTCAGGGCTCCATTTTTTTATATACTTCCTTTCAAGTTGAAGATGTTTAATTTGTTCTGGTGTTAAAAATGTTGCTAATGCTTGCTTTAGCAATTTCACTTGTTCTTCTAACTTCGCAACTGTCTTTTTCAGTTCAGAAACTTCACTTGCTGTGTCCTAGAACAGATTGTGAATGAGTTTTTCCTTATTGTAATGTAAGTGCAATTGTAGTGTGTCTATTTTTATTTATGTAACATTATTTTGTATGTAAAACTATCTATCTACATAATGTAACTCTAACTATGGAACAATAAACTTACTTTATTATCATCTTCTAGTAGAGCACTACCTTCCGTCAAATTGTCACCCATTAAGCTAGTTGACGCAACGTCACTAAGAGCCGTTAATGATAATGATGTAGTGTCCATAGCATCCGGTTCATCCAGCTTTATACGTTTAGAGGTATCAATATTATTCAACTTTCTTTGCTCTCTAGGCCTCTAAAAATATTATTTATATTAGGTTCCTCTTTTTGTATTATACAGTACAGTGTATTTCATAACATACTAATATAATAAGTGTTTTTAATTATCAGTTTTTTAAACATTAGTGTTGGCTACTCGTTAACTTAATACAAGTCAATGATTAAATAACTTTGTTCTCAGTAACCCTCACAGAACTCATCAAGATTGAATTCCTAAATGTTCAAGTGGTCACATTACTAAGGTGAAAATATTTTATATTCATTACCTTGTAAGCACTCTTCCTAGAAACATTCAATAACTTTGGAGGATTCGATACATTGAATATAGTAGGAACGGCAAAAGGTAACAATAGTTTTCTTCCATCAGCACGATGTTGTTCTATCTGTGATTCTTCAAAATGAGCCTTAAAAGAAAATAAACCACTCTATTTTGCTAATCATTGTATTATTACAAAAACTTACTGAACACAAGCGATCATTCTGTGTAGGATTCCACTCCTGTCTTCTGCAATTTATTAACCATTTTTTGCGTCTTTCGGGATCTGCAGGGAACCTAAAATGTATAGAAAATTTGTAGAAAATAATGTTTACAAACGGACTTTAAACTCAATATACAAATTTCTGAAAAACAGATGACATTTCATTTTGAGGTTAATGATTATATAGCAAAAGAATCTTATAGAATCTTACCTATAGAATCTATAGCCATTTCTCGAATGATTTGTACAATTTGGAGCGGAACAGCCAGTCATTTTTCACACAAATTACACAAAATTCTACTAAAAACTTTAGGACACAACCGTTGACAAGCGTTCAATTCACAAAGTGGGCTCCAAAATGGCGGACGAGTCTGCTGTCCTTTATCTAGTGCTATACTACAATGTAATCCGTAATTGTGACGTCATCAAAGATCCAAAGATCTCGAACTTGTAGAAATAGGTACACTTTATACTGTTATTACAAACTTTAATAAATAATAATATTAATAATCATTCAAATACGAAAATTCTCTTACAAATGTGAAATATAATAAACACAAAATAGGTATATTTTGACAATTCGATTACATATATCTTCGATGACGTCACAAAGGCGGATGACAAAATTGAGCGATCTGTAAACAGTTAACAATCCTTGGTTTAAAGGGACGAGGTCATAGCTCAAGATCCCTTAACTAGTAGGTTGCCTACAAACTTTGACCTTGAGTCGTCCAATAGAATTACGGCATTTACATGACGATACTACGTCATTGGTTTATAACCTCAAAACTTTTGAATTTGATTCTGTAATTTAGTTAATTATCAGTTAAAAACTTCGTTACTTGTATTGTTATCATTTCAGTAACTCCTACGTGCGTTGATATACCTATCACAGCATTATTTATTGTTTTGATAAACAGTAGATGCTCAGTAATGTGAATATCCATTCATGTGAACTATCCAATAATGTGTTTAATATATCCTAATATATTGAAGGTTCTGAAAAGTAAACACTGCCAATCGCTATACTGTGAACACTAGTTTGTACCACGAGTAATACACTTAAATATCACTCCAGGAAAGGATTGATTTAGACAAACATAGACTTAAAGTTTGAACGTCTTTTCTCTACGCTACGCTAGTTGAGCTGTTCACTTGGTGCAGGCTGGTGGTTGGTTGGTTGTCTGTGGTCTTTATATCATAAGAATAAGTAGAAATACACTGTCTTATGTACGTGAAAATGACAAAACAAAACGTATTTTACGTGATAAACGTGAAACAATAAAAAGTTTAGAATAGGGTGTTTATGTTACATACTTACCAAAACAATACAATGTTGCAAAGTTAACTGTGTGTGCAATCCGTAACTAGGTTTTTGAGAGAAAATCAATTACCAAAAAAAGCAATTCTACCGGACAATGCTTCTCACCCTTTAAGGAAGGAGCTAATGATGGAAACATATGTGGCACCCAATGTACCTAACTTTTAATACAGCCGGTGGACCATAATGTAATACGATATCAGTATGATTTCCACCATTATAGCAAATCCAAATCATCCTGTTTCCACTGCTCTAAAAGCTTTAGCACTTAAAGATGCAGTTATGAATTTAGCTTCTGCATGGGATAAATTACAAGATGGCTCAAATAGTACCTAAATGCTGGATGAAGATTTTAGAATACGAAGGCAAAGAAGAAGATTCTGACGAAGAAGAGAATATTCCTATCAGTATTTTGAAGGAAAAATGTGTTTTCAAGGAAGTAGAGAAAACTGTAGAAGAAACCATAAATGTGTTGAGCATCATCCAACCTGAGGTAAACATAGGCTGTTTTTATTTCCTGGAATGTAGATACAATATATATATATATATATATATATATATATATATATATATATATATGTTTACAGGCATATTGTTTATGAATAGTTGTTTAAATTTGGAATAAAGATGATATACCCAAAGTGGACGATTCTAAAATGGGCAATGACGATAAATCAGATGACAATGAATTTCATTTATTTATTTATTTTGTGAACCTACTTCATTTCTCCTAAATAAATAGTTTGCTATATGTAATTACATATCTGTGTTTTATATGCCTATCCCAATATTGTGAACAATTCAGTAGTATGAATAGGGCTTGTTTTTATTAGTTCACATTAGTGAGCGCCTACTGTATATAACAAAGTACCATAACAGCACAATTTTGTGCAACCTCTGATTTAGCAGCTAGGTAATTTTTTTTTTATTATTTTAATATGACCTAATATTTAAGTCTTTCTTAGTAATGTTTGCATAAATAAATTACTTTTTTTTTGGCGATACAAAATGCTAAAAAACCGGAGTTTAATGAATTTTCTGCCAAATAGCAGGAGATAGGAGATAGTTGTTTTGAAAGATTACTATTAGTTGTTTACATAGATCACATTATTCTGCACCCAGTGTATTATCTGCGTATTTCTAGTTAGTTGAAGACATTTCCCTAATAAAAAAAGGAGATAGGTACACTGATGTACGGATTGACCGTGATTAGAATAAATGTAGACTTTGACCTTGATTGAGATATTGAAATATTTCAATTGTTAAATAATGTAACTATAATGTGAAGCGAGATTGGAGAACAGTAAATTTTGAATTTGAAGGAGTGACAAGAATGTAAAGCTAGTAGAGTACCTACAATTTTTCTGGAATTTTGGTTCATTCTTTCATATTTGTGATATATTTTTTTGTTATATTGCCTTTCTACTATAACTGGATTTTTGTTTGGTTTCAAGACATTCATAGAATATGGAGATAAACAATAACTTTGTACTTTTATCCATGATTTGTGTCAAATAACCATTACTACCTCAGTCAAATAACACATCTAACATACAGACTTAATAATGGCTAGGTCATTAAATTTAAAAAATCAGTGATATTGCCAAGCCATGCTGTTATTGCCACCAAGACATTTAAACCACTCTAAATACTTGATATTCGAGACCTCACAATGCAAGTAACTCTTCTAGACAAGTCATTTAAAAAATTAGTGAACAAATTATTTAATGTGACCTTGAAAACCGCAGCCTTAGTGTTATTTATATAATCACCAACTTATTACTATTACTAATTTTATTCTATGAACTTTGATTGAACTAGCAGTATAATGTACTATATATTTATAATTGCAATAATAAATGCGTTCTTTCTTTTTATTCTATTTGACAGTTTGTATATCATATATTTAGTATTTAGTTTTCTTTCTTTACCTTTGGAGTATACAGTTCGGTTGTTTTATTTATTGAGATTTATTGGTCACAAAATAGAACACTTCTTTCAAATATAATTATATGGATCTTACATTTCAGCTTTATTCGGCCTCAGAGGTTTCTTGTCCATAGTGCAACTTACACTTGTAAATTTATCAGTAAATCTGTCATCTGAAACGAAATAGACCCAATACACTTAAAATCTGTCATTTTCCTAGTCCGATTTATTTATTTATTTATAAGTACGACAAAAACCAACATAAAATGATTGGCACTATTACATAATCCTCTAGAATCTCTGAAAATGGCTTAATAAAGCCGAAGCATGAGATGTTCAAATAATTATATTTGAAAAAGTGTACTGATAAATTCTAAGAAATATAACAACTGTTTATTAAGTAGAGATGGAAATAAATGTAAACGAATAATAATAAAATTGTTTATTTAATTAAGGACAGTTGGATAATAAATAATGTAAAAAATATAGGCTAACTTACATTTTATTACTAACAGCATTTTTATGATTTGCAGTGGCAAAATATAAATGTAAAAAAAACACAGTAGATTGTGTTTCAGTTATGAAATTTTGCATGCATGACTTGTAAGTCTGATAAGGGTAAGCAGTGGCGGCTTCCGCTTAAGGCCGCATGGCCGCGCGCCCCTCCTCCAAAAATACCAAAGGAATCCTTATTATTATCATTATTATAAATTAAATGCAAATGATAAAAGTTAAAATATGTTTATTGTGGTACAAAACTATTATAAGGAAGGGCTGGAGCGCTTGAGCTATTGTATTCATAACGCCACAGTCCGCATCACTGGATCACAGCACGCTGCCACTGCACAGTGAGCAAAGAATCACAGATGCATGGCCGTATTTTGAGTCGCGGCCCAGGTAACTATGGCAACCAACCCGATCTCCTTTTCGACTACACTCGTTAAATACTTTCCATATGCTTATATTATGCAGATTTGGCCGCAATTATTTCTCGGCCCTACGCGAACATTATTAAACATTATAACGTATTTTTAACACATTACATATTTTTAGCATTATTAAAGTACTTATTTAATTTTTGTGAAAAGACAATTTTATATTTTACTTAACATGAATACTGTTAGTAGTATTATTATAAATATATATTTAATCTTTGATTAGAGCTAATTTTGCAAATAAAATACAAATAAAAGAGTTGGGCGTTGCCTGTCCAATAAATACCTTTTCGATGAAAAAGTTAAGGAAAGACCGTAGAGCTGATTTCAATTTTAGAAACTAAGTGTACTCGTGTATAAATAACTGTATGAAGTTTGTTTACCTACGTAATAATTTAATGTGTCGTTTGATAACTATGAATTGAATAGGTAACTAAAATACTTTTGAGTTTGTGATTGTGCCATATCGTTTTTAATTAACAGATATCTAAAAACTAAAAATAGTTATGTTCCTGCTTCCTGAATTCTAGTTTACAGCTTTTTTAAGGTAACTTATATGTAAATTTTTGATTCTAAATATTAATTACCTACTTAAATATTGTTTTAAATAATTTTTGTCGAGTTTTCCGTCAATCGTATTAAAAAGGAGGATTTTTGTCTAACGAAAGTTATTTTATCAAGCAAATATTTTTGCTCTGCGAATTTCTAATTTATAATTTTAAGGGGTTTGACCTTGAAATATGCAAAATTTTCGCCTGCGGCGTATTTTTTTATTTCTACATCCCCCCCCCATATCCAAATGTCACCAGCCGCCACTGAGGGTAAGTTCAGACTACCATACATACAAAATCTAAAAACGTGTTTTGTAACATTTAACATAGCTTACTATTAAAATGCTAAGATGCTAATGTCTGTGAAGCTACGGATCAGAAATACAGAGAATGCAAGAATTGTAAATAATTTTGAGAATTGAATAAACAAAACGTACATTCATGTTAATAATATCTCTATCCATGTATCCCGGATACAGAACTGTTGGTGCAGAACTTAGTATTTTGAATTTCATAAACAAAACAGATTTGTGAAATTGTTATGTATCCTCGTATGTATCATAAAACAAGTTTTTCATTTTTGAACTCTAAAAAATAATTTCTTTTAATCAATAATTCGTCTCATTTTATGAACTATTTTTCGACCCTCATCATCTTGTGCTTTTCTTTTCCCTAAAATTGAACTATTCTTGTTTTGTACATTTAAATATTTAATTCTCAAAAAAATTCTTAGCTTAACAAATGACGTAATTATACATTTGGGAATTTCAGGCAATCTTTTTGAAATAAATAGTGCACTACGATATATAATATTTTTAACTCTTTTAAAGGTGTTCTTATGAATTTTTGTGAAATATTTTTCCATTTCTGTGACCTGCAGTTCAAACGTTTTGGATGGTTTAGTGAGTCCTCCAAAAGACAAACTTTGTATCCAAGATGGAAGGGATGCTAAGGAATAAGTGTGGATATTATTTCCTTTCAGTTCATAGGTGTACTTTCCAAGACTTGGATATTCCTTTCTATACTTTCTAGCTAAGAAACCTGTTAACAAAATAATAAGTAATTTGTTAAATACTACAAATTATAGAATAGAAATATTTAAAACTATGCAATTTATTTGACAGATGTGAATGCGGACAAGCGTCTCGTTGTTATCCTAATATTCATTTGTCCCCTCAGACCGGCGGTACTCTGATTTCTTATCAAATGTTCCACCGATTCAGTTTCTCTCTATGGCTGACCCAGTAGGCGACCGTTGCCTTGTAACAAATAACTTAAAATTTCTGTCTAAAAAGAGCTATTCTAGATGATAATCTAGAACTGAATGTTTCTCTCTCAATATATTTACATCTAGATATTCACTTCAGCGCTTACATCTGTAGAGACAATTGGTGATTCAAATTAAGCACTCTTGCAATGACTCTCTCCTGATTGTTTAATGGCAGCTGCTGTTAGATATAAGAAAGTTATTTAACAGCGACTGTATCAAAGAGAAGCAGCGCAAGAGAGCGAGCGCTTAGCTTAAATCATCAATAGCAGCATAAATTGAAATTTGCATTCACCTGTCACATTTGCAAATTTAATTAATATTATTTTAGAAATTGCATTTATTTTGACTAGGGCTGCGTTAAATGTATAGCATTCCAGGTTGAGTTTGTACCAAATGACATTGCTTAATAGCCAAACTGATTACTTAACGTAATCCACTTAACGTAACCTAATCAGATAATTTTGTGTAATTTTATATAATTTTTCAGTAATGTAATTTTATATACATTGATTTCATACATTAAAGCACACTCGTGTTTTTTCCAACCCAACACAAGTTTAATTTATTGAAAATGTTGTTACATTAAGTAATGCTCTTGTTACATTACGTATAAATAATTTAAAAATAAAAATACCTGCAATGTACTATAATCCATCTCCTTCACAAACATTTGGTTCTGTGGGTGACATGTTTATGCTACCACTACTAGCAATACTCGAGTCAGTTTCCTCATTATTCCCAACAGGTTGTGGTTCAATCACTGCTGAACTTCTTATTTTTGCCATTTTGAGAGCTTCTACCAAAATAAATTCAGTTGATGCATCATCAGAGTTTTCCATAAAGTTTGTATGTGCTTGCACTACTCCAGGATTTTTGCCAAGCAAGATCATTCTTAATCGGTATATTGCATTTAATGGAGACGGATGATCATGTAAGCCTCCTCTCGACCTTATCTAGAAATATGCATATATGTTAAGAAAATATGCTTACAAGTTATATTATAGATTACTAACCTGTGAAAATAGATTCTCTAAACAGTCTTGATTTAAACGGTGCGTCAATAAATATGATATCTTGTGTTTTTCTTGTAAGATCTTATAGAGTTCTTGAAGAGAAGTAGTCGATATTATAACCCCTTTTTGAAAAATCTGCAAGTTTGATTTTGACATGCACAGCATATGTTGAAAAGTGTCCTTCATCCTATTTAAAACATAATCTTGCTCAGCCAAATTATTTCCATATGGTTTTTTTGTCGGTATAGATGCACTTGGTGTATATGTATTCATTATATCGAACCACTGAGCTACCAATTCAACAAAGTCTCCAACGTCCTTTGCCAGCTTTTTATCACATCCGGGAAGGTATCTTTTAAGTGCCGTGGCAGAAGTATTTGAAAACAGTTGTGCTGCTAGAGTTACATTTTGTCTGTGAACTTTTTCACAGTTAAGGTGGAGAGGAGTCAACTTATAGCAGGAGCTTATTTCAATATTTGACATTTGCAATAAATCATAGAATGGCTGTTTATTTATTACTTTGTTTCCATTATTTAAAATAAATTCTTTATCAAGAAACCAATTACGAATTAATTTCAATAGATGTGGGACATCAGCGAAGAAATATATTTTATTATGGGTTATTGGATGAAAAACTGAAGTATTATTAATGTTTATATTTAATGAACTCCATAACCCCATGTTGCTGCCACCACAATCCGATACACAGGCTATTACTTCATACTTAATATTATGTAGATCAGTCACAATTTCAAAAAGCAATTCTTTGGTTACTTTAGTATCAAAATTAATATAAACAGGTTGTTTCCATTTAGCACAAAGGCCCCTTGCCATAATAACTTGCATATATTGATGAGGACCTACCACTTCATCTTGTTTTTGATCATATTCAAAGAGAGACGCTACTTTTACTTCATCAAAGCAAAGAACTGTCAATTTTTCAAAAGCAGATTTTGTTTCTCCAGAAGTTTCCATTATCTTCAGAATATCAAGCAACTTACCATTACGAAGATTGATTGTAGATGCCCACTTCTGTAATGTTGAAATTCCTGGCAATGGATATTTCAATGTATCTTTCAAGAACATATAGCATCTAATGCTAAAGTAACGAATAGTGAATGCCTTACTTATTTCAGAGGAAGTCCACCGAGCCTTACCCTTTTTTTTTAATAGGATGTCAATCTGGTTAGGGCTTAATAAACTGGAAAACAGTTCATTTTCATCTTTTAAACTATGAAAATGTGTCCGAATATGTTCGCAAAGATGTTTTTCCTTCTGGCACAATTCAACATTTCCATTTTGATTTTCTTTTTGTGGAAACTCCATCTGACTCAATTCACAGGTAGTTGCTTCAGGTAATTCTAAAGATGGTAAGTGTACTGGTGTCTCTTGAACTTTGAACTCAAGAAGTTCTTTTACAATCATCTTTTGATCTTTTCTCATGGCTCTTTCAACTCTATTGCTCGAGCTAGTTGAGGGACCGGTCTTAGGAGAAGTACTATATGCAGTAGACTTTAAATTAAGGCAGGGTATTGCTAAAACAATAAATATAATTTAATAGGCATACTCATCTAAAACACAAAGAAAATTTATACCTGTAGATTTCAATTGCTTTGGGGCTACGTTCATTATCCTCGCACGACATAAATCCTCAAAATCTTCTTTATGAAAATGCTTACTACAAATTCTTTTGTTATCAGGATTGAAATCGTCTTTTCTGTAGCATCTTTTAATCCACTCCTTTCTTAACTGAGGGTCTTTTGGGAACCTGTGGAAACTGATGGACGCTCCAGTTTCTTTTTTCCACTTTGTATTACTTTTACAAGCAGCTACACTACAAACTAAGCCGCCAAAATTGTTATTGCACGCCGACATGTCTCTGGTATAGGTATGTAGTTTGTACTCAAAAATACTTAACTAACAATAAAAACACAGAACACAAGAACACAAAAATAACAACAAAACACGAGGCACGAGGGTAACGACAACGACAGAAATATAATAATAATAATACAAGAAAACACCAAAAATACGAATGAAAGCAGAATGTTGATATACGACGCAATTCTGTTTACATAAACCAATGACGTCACGACATAGTTTGTGGGCGGAAGCGACGCAAGGGTATCTGTAGTTTGTAGGCAACCTACTAATTAAGGGATCTTGGTCATAGCTATGAACTGTCAAACATCAAAGACATTCCGCCGGCTGTCCCCTCTGTATATACTCCTCTGTGGTTAAAGCACAAGCAAGAGTTGATATGTATTTCATTTACCCAAAGTTTACTTATAGACTGATTTACCGCATTTCTAAATACCCGATATACATAATATATTGTGCAATATTCAGTTGTGAAACCCAAGTTAAGATCTCTAAAAACTATAATGAAGGTTTGTATATGTACCATCTGAATTTGTTCCCGATCAGTAATAAGCTTTTCCATTCTTAACTTTTTTTTTTATAATTCGTTCCAAGACCATTACTTACCCAGTTTTTACAATTTATTTTTCTGCTTTTGTGTCGACCACTCGTAATTTTATTAATACCTACCTTATGTGCTCAGTTTTTTTTTTAATTGCCTAAAGCAGTAGGTATTTATCTACTCATTATTCCATAAAGTAATGGTGCTAAAAGTGAAGAATTAGTATTGCGAAATACTCTCTCAATGGGCAAATAATTCAACATTGTACAGTAAATAGAGTACGTAACACATTTTTATAGTAAAAAAAAACTATTTAGGGATATGAAAAGTGACAAGTTTTCTGAAATGAAGTTGTATGTAAGCTCTTCATCTATTAAAAACACGATACTTAAAAAGTTCGATTAAGTAATATGTTTGTATTATTTTTGTATTTAATAAAGAAAACACAAAATAAATTAAACACTGTTTATTATTGAGATGTGTGGAATATTAATAAAAAAAAAAGAAGACAGTATTAGGTAAAGTTTTAAGTATAAAAAATATATTGACTAACACTGCTTGAATATTTGGAGGGATTAACTGCCCGCTAAAACCAATGCATTATATTTATGAATGGTATTTTGTAGATAACTGCATATATTTACATGTTTTCTTTTAAATCGAATACGAAGAATAACAAGCGATTCATTTTCCCCTGCGGTTATTAGCACCTCCCTCTGAATTGGGTACGAATAATTGTAAAAATGATTATGCCCATGAAATATGCAAATAAAACAGTACAGACAAAACACACATGCTGTGATGTAGCTTTCTACCATTTAATAATAATAATAATAATATACTTTATTCACATTTTTTATAAGACAAAAAATATACAATCAAAAGATAAATATGTGAAAGGGCGAAGTTCAGCTGCCCAACATGTAACATGTTATACAACTGTTCTTTCACTTAACCCGACAAGGCGTACATATATACATATTAAGTTTAATTATATTACTAATTTTCAAAATACAGTGTTATTTGGGTACAAGTGAAAAAAGTACATACTTAATAGATAAATAAAAATAAATAATAACTTTGAAAATTATTTGTTTAAACTGCTTTTTGAAAGCACTGCACTAATAGGTAAGGATTTGAGAGCCGCTGCAAATGAGTTATACATTTTAGCAATATTGTAACTGAAAGACCTTTCAAACAGCACAGTTAGATGGGGTCAAATTACCTTTAAATCTTACATTTAAACTATGAACATCTGTCCGAAATCTGATTCTATTGTATAGGTAAGCGGGTGTCCGATTTAGAATAATTTTCATGTAAATAACAGCACAATAAAGACTGCGAGTGTTTTTCATGTTTAACCAATTTGTTTCCTTTAATTTATGACTTACTGAATTGCCTTTTTTAATACCGAAAACAAATCTGAGACAATAGTTTTGAATTTTTTGAATTCGATGAGGTGTTGCAGCTGTTAAACAAGGTCCATACACTGTGTCCGCGTAATAATTTAATTGTAATATCTTTCTTTTGAATGCAACAGCCATCCCACCTAATAGTTAAATGCATTAAAATATTTGTTAAAGAAAACATAGTAGATGTAATGGAATCTTTCATTCAACGGTGTTTTTATTATGTTACTAATGAAAATAATAATCGATTTTTCTTTTCTCGCTTCTTTCCTACCAAATTTATTGAGCACTGAGGTTGATGAATTATGGTGTCACCAGTCCCACTTGGTGGATCCACCGGTGGATGAATGCACACAGTGTTATACAAATACCACGTAAATGTAAACTTGTACAGAAGAGTGCTACTAATTCAATGTAAATCTCATGAGAAAGTCAGTGAAAATTCAAGTAATTAACTGTTGGTCTACTTGTCTAGAGTCTGACTGAAGACAGTCAACTAACCAGGCTAATTATAAGTAACTCATCTGGTTAGTTGGTATTGTATAAGTAACTACACTTGTACCAGTAAGGGAAAAAGTGCAAATCAATCCAAAACACAATTAGACTAGATGATACCCCTGTATTTATTATTGGTAAACAAAATATTTGATTATTGAGCTTTATATGATTAAAATCTATTATTGATGAAACTTTTGTATATAACAGGGGTGACCAACATGCGGCTCGCGAGCCACATGCGGCTCTTGAAGGATTATTTGCGGCTCTCGATAAATGTACCCGAGTTCCCTTTTCATTATCGTGGTATTATATTTTAAAAAAATATTATCGTTCCGTATGTGTTTCAAAATGTCTTTGAAATTACTGAAGACAAATATGAAAGACTAAGTGCAACGTTGTAACAAATTTCATTTCTCTCCAAGTTAAGAATGATATGACTCACCGAAAACTGCGCGGACGAACATAAACAGTGGCGTAATCGTCCGTAATCGACCGACTCCAAACCGATTTTGAATTTGTAAACTTTCATTGCAACGGACAGTTGACATTGTTCTCTGGAGGAAACAATTTGTATCACTTTTGCTACGGATATAATTTGTAATCTGGAATTTTTGGTAAGTTAACTAAATTTGTTTCATCGTATGACTCGGTATAGTATAAATATTAGTAAAAATGGCTCGGACTATCAGGGAGCTTGGTCACCCCTGGTATATAACTTACTTATTATTTTGTTTGATTACAAAAAAGATTATTGATGAGAGAATAATATCAATTTGCTCAATGATTTTCTTATTAATTCTTGAATTTTTTCGGTATGTCTTTTAGCCAAATTATGTAGGCGTACTTTACAATAGCACTGAACTGTTAACTTTAATAAACTTAAATGATGTTCTTCATGACCCCCAAATAATTGGATTAAGTTATCCCTTAATTTTCGTGATACAGCTCGAAGAATATCGTTCACTAAGGTCTAAGATGGTAAATTATTGTCGGTTATATACATTAGGTGCCTTATAAACATCTCCGTTTCATAGCATATTTTAAATACACCTTTTGATGGTATTAAGTATGGACCTGAAAAAAAAAAAAATAATAAATCAAAAATGTAAATGCATTTCCAAAAGAAAAATTGTGACTATAGGTGTAACAGTTGATAAAATGATACTGACCTAAATTTCTCCGTTTGATAAAGAGATAATTAGAATCTGGAATGCTATTTCCATCAACTGTTAAAAGGTCAAAACAATCTTCACAATAAACAATTTTTTGTAACATTTTTACTACATATCCTCCAATGTAGGTGCTGACATTTTCACAAAATTCAGAGAGATCAATATAAAATGGTAGTACGTCATAATTATGGTTAGCAGTGTAAGTTTCAAAATCAATATTATTTTTCCTAATATTACATATATCAAGGTTTTGAATTACTGGTTGATGCTTACTACCACTGTTTACCAATAAAATACAGGTAGTATCAATAACTTGACAATTTCCCCCATATGCAGATATGTCAGTATGTAAAATTAATTTCCTGTAGCTTCTCATAAATTGGAGTGCTGAAGGATTATTGTTCCACCCATTTCGTGATCTGAAATTTACAGAATTACCAAAAAACTTTACAAATTCCAGAATTTACCAAAAACTGACAATTGAATCAAAATTATCTTGCAAAAATATATTACGTACCTAAGGGCACAAAAATTCCAGGTGGTCCTGACTGCATTTATATGTTAATATATATTTTAGATAACCATTATGTTTAACATACTCACTCATCAAAAATACCCTTTAAAACCTTTTGCCCAGGGAAGTCTTGAGTTCATAAGGTCAAATAATTTATCAATTATTTTTATAAATTTCACTGTAGCCTCGCATCCTTGGAAATTTGGATGTTCCAGATCATTTCCTAGAAACATCACAGCCTCGGCAACGCTGTTACTTAAGGTTTGTGCAGCTAAATTGACCTAAATAATGTTTATTGTTATAAGTCATGGCTTTTAGTTGGATAACAAAGTTGCTTACCTTCATTTTTTGTTTTCTCCAATTAATGTGTTTGTTACCCAATTTATTTGCCAAATTTAGCATTTCTTCTTCTTGTAAATTGTACAGTTCCGTTATAAATGACCATTTAATTTCGTTATTTTCAGCATCCAGAATAACTTTTAAATCAACAAAACAGTTCCTGATTAACTTCAGCATGTGGCAAATATCAAACATGGCATACACTTTTAATTCATTATTTACTGGATGCTCAAAGTGTGTTTTTATACTTGCGACATTATTGAAGTTACAACCTAATTCACAGAACATTGAAAAATGTGCTGAGGGACCATCGCAAGTCACCGAAGCAACAGTAATCTCTATTTCGTATAAACGTCTAATTGCTTCATTAATAATATTTGCATATTCAGTACCTGTTAGACTCCTAATTAAAAAATAACCAATGGGCAACTTCCAGGAGGCGTTCAGACATACCACCATCACTACTACAGCTTCTGAAGCTGGTTCAACTTGGTCGTTATCTATTTCAACACCAATATCAACATACCCAATTTTTCTTGCCATCAAAATCAATTTGTTTTTTAATAGACATACCATCTATCACAACATTAGAGAGTTTTTGAACCCCTTAAAATTTACGTTATCGTTATGGTTATGGTTATTCTGAGCATGCGCAGTGCCGAAAATGATACTATTTTTGGCACTGCGCATGCGCAGAATAACGATAACGATAACGACGTACTAAAATTTAAGGGGTTCAAAAACTCTCTATTGACAACAATTTTGTGGTTATTTTGCTTTGCATCAATTACTTTCACTTTCAGTGCATCAAAGCAAACTGAAGAAAATCCAGGTATGCAATTCACTGTACTACTCCATTTTCTAATGACACTAGGATGTGGAAGAGCTAAACTAAATGTTTTACGAACATAGTCATACGCTTTACTTGAATAAAATTGAAGGGTCATTGCAAATTTTCGAAGTACATCTGGGTACTTTGTTCGCAGTACGACTCCTGACCGAACAGCTGTAACCAATCGTCTCATTAACGCATGTGGAATAGCCCCAACAGTTGCTTCTAAATATTCTAAAGCATATGATGATATGGCATTTTTTGTTTTGAGGTGTTTTAACACATCCTTCACCTTCAAAGAGGAGACCTTTTTCTTTAGGTTCTTAATAGGGATACCGAATTACCGATACCCGTTAATTTTACTACCTGGGTACCCGTTTTCAATACCCGGTATTTACCCGTTACCCGTTAATTACCCGCTACCCGTTAATAACCCGGTATACCCGTTAATTACCCGTTACCTGTTATTTACCCGTTACCCGCTATTTATCTATTACTCAACATAGCAAATATTTTCCAATTCAGATCATATTTTATATCGCCAAACCTGCGTCAACGCAAAACCGCAAAAAAACAAGTTTTCATATGAATATTAGTGACATAGAGGGCGACCGAGTGCAGGTGCTTAGAGGGTTATCGGGTATTTAACGGATTATCGGGTTTTTAACGGGTTATCGGGTTTTTAACGGGTTATCGGGTCCTAAAATGTGAACCGGGTAGCGAGTCGTTATCGGGTACCCGTCGGCATCCCTAGTTCTTAATAGTTTGTTTAGCCCTGTACCCTTTCTGTGCAGCTTTTGCCAATTTACTTTTTAGCATTTTCGACTTGCGAATTGCAACTGTAGGACTAATCCTGAAAAATTTACGAAAATATTAAGTATTAGTAAATAACTTCAATTTATTAATTTATGCTTTTACATTCATTATTTTTGATACGATTTGCTACAAGATTTAGTGGTTAAATTGAATTGATTAAGTATTTGATTATTAAATGCACAAATTTTATAATTTATAATCTGTCTGTCATCCTCCAATAATAATCTAATTGAATAATTATCTACGATGGGTCAACACTAGGTACCTGAATGCAGTGTTGGAATACCCTCGGAATACTCCAGAAATATTGTTACATTGGCATGCATCAAAATATTGGTTTGAATCAAGATCCAAACATTCCCAAAATGGGAGTTAATGTACTTTTTCTTGAAATTGGATAAATCATAATGATAATAGTTTTTATTTAAAACATTAAATTTTCAAAGCTAAGTTTTGAAGGACTCGAAATAGTAATTAAACACATTTTTAATTTTTTATACCTACAAACATAAAATACATCTTTTTACTTACGCATAACAGTGCTCCAATCTAATTCGTTTTGATATTCGTTCCAAGCTACTGTTACTGCTGTTACTTGAGGCTCGTTTAATAGGGCTTCGAGTTACTTTTCGAGTAAACTTCTGGATTTCAGCACCTGCAGATGTACCCGAAGATGAAGAATCAGTCCTTCCTTTCTCTAATATACTGCTTTTGAACCATCTGCGCATATTGTACGCGCATGCAATAAAAGGAGATAAAAGAAGACGCCATTTTTGTACTACATTGTCAAAATTGACAAGTCACTTTGAGCATTTGAGGTTGCTCGTTTCGTTACTTACCAATTTTTGATAGTTTTTACCGGTTTTCTGCGTTTCACTTCACAAGTTATTTTAACACTTCGATCATTTTTAATTATAATATATTTAGCTTTTAGTGTGTGCCTGTTGTGTGTACGAAGAACTTTGAACTATTTTGTGTGATTGTTATAAGTTGTATTGCGAACAATAATGTCGTGCTTTGTTCAAGATTGTAAGAATATCCGCAGACTTCTGTCGGAGAACTCTTCAATAACTTTTCATAGGTAAGTACAGTCTGCATATCATTCATGCCAGTTTTGGGCGTACTACATGTTGGTAAATAAAAGTTAAAGAAACAACACAAGTCAGAAACATTTTTTCAATTACAGATTTCCCAAGAATGAATTATTCTTTCGAGAATGGCTAAGATGTTTGTACATATTTGACGAAAATGTTGCTAACAAATCGTCCATGTACATATGCTCAGAACATTTTAATGCATCTGATTTTATTATGCAAGGACGTAGAAGAGTTTTAAAAGCTTTTGCTTTACCAAAACTATCCAAGGGAGCTTGTACTGAAATAGTAATGCCGTCGACATCAACTGCTGCTGAAAAGGAAGTTAGGTTCATAAAGCCGTCTCCGTTCAAAAACTCTCTACCAGAGAGTTTTTGAACCCCTTAAAATTTACGTTATCGTTATGGTTATGGTTATTCTGAGCATGCGCAGTGCTGAAAATGATACTATTTTTGGCACTGCGCATGCGCAGAATAACGATAACGATAACGACGTGCTAGAATTAGAGAGTTTTTGAACCCCTTAAATTCTAGCACGTCGTTATCGTTATCGTTATTCTGCGCATGCGCAGTGCCAAAAATAGTATCATTTTCGGCACTGCGCATGCTCAGAATAACCATAACCATAACGATAACGTAAATTTTAAGGGGTTCAAAAACTCCCTATTTAAGGGGTTCAAAAACTCTCTATTATTTTTAGGTATGTGAATGCCAAGATCCCTAAACAAGTAGGTTACCTCAGTTTCGAGAAAAAATTCTATTGGTTAGTTTGAGGTTACGTCATCTGGCGTCCAGAAAGCAGCGAAATTTTGATATGATTACTGGTAAATATTGCATTTCATGATGCTTAAGAGTATAATTTTACTATAACAGTTTAAAATACATGTATTGTATACATGTATACATAACGTATACATAACAAAACGAACATTAAACCGTAAAATCAATAAAAAATACATAACACAACTACAAACTTTTATGCGGACCTCCTAGATATGGTAGGTATATGTGTATATTAACGATGTAGATAATATGATATGAATGATCTATCAAATTCAGATATCAATACTAGTAGGTATAAATTAGTTACTAGTGCAAAATACTTATATCATACAATTTCAAAACTTTAAGAAATGACATGAAAATGTATATATACCTATAGTTATTTTGTCTTGTACGGATTGTAAATGGTTTGAAAATAATAGAAACGAATAACTGCCATAATCTATTAAGAATAATACATTTCCTTATTCACTTTTAATTAAGTTTTAGGTATAACTGCAGATATTTTATTTTTATTATGTAACTCAAATTATATTTGATTCATTGCATTCACAACTGGATTTTTCGGAAACCTGTGATATACACATCTTTGTTCAGAGCTTTGGTAATTTCCAGACTATTATGGCATGTAGCAACAGCACATCGACACCCTGGCATCTTGCTGAAAGATCAAATTATTTTTTAATTTCATCCTACATAAAACATTACAGCCTCAGTCACTTTAAATAATGAGATAGCCCAAGAATTTCGGGCGGAATACTTTTTAAGTGAAGGACAACGTAATTTGACAGAAATTATTGCTGGTTTACTTACCTAAGTGCTTATTTATTAATCTATTGTAATTCTACACTTGGTTCACAAAACAGGATCAGGATTGACAGATTATTCAGTTCTTGTCAAATTTAAACACATTAGGACATTATGAGAGAGACAATGATGTACATAAAAAGAGTGAAAGGGAAGGTCGCCAGATGACGTCGCTCATCCCGGTGTACACCGCAACACCCTCTCCAACAAGCATGGAACTGAGGTAACCTACTTGTTTAGGGATCTTGTGTGAATGCATCATAGATTGTTTCGAAATATCTATTCAAAAATCAAGTAGGTAACCCAATTCAGCAATCGTTCTCGTGGTCTCAAATATAAAAGTTGTAATACTATAAAGTATTTGATAGGTTGCACTCCAGACGGCTTAATTTCTTTTATATCAAACGGATTTGGCGGTCGAATCACAGATAAAATGATTGTTGAAGAATCAGGTTTTTTCAATCTTGTTGGGGATGGAGTCCAAGGCAGATAGAGGTTTTAAACACCTTGAAGAACAAGTGGCAGCCAAAAATGCCCAGCTAGTGAGACCACCATCTGTTTCATCTACGCAAAAAAGCTCAAAAGAAGAAGTAAAACAGTCAAAGCGGATAGCAAGCTTACGCATACATATTGAACGCGTAATTTCAAGAATTAGAAAATTTCGTTTATTTCAACCCCACGCTCGAATTAATTTACAGTTAATCAAATATGCAGATTTAATAGTGCAGATTGTTTGTGGGATCATTAATATTCAACATTATTTAATTAAATAATAAAAAGCTGAAAATTTGTAGATATGTGTTTTTATTTTAATACATTAAATGACTTTATTATAAATAGCATTACACCAGAACTCATTAACCTTATTTATTATATTTTTTACAAGTTCACTATCATAATCGCAATGTTTGCCAGAAATATTTCTTGTAGTTTCAAACTGGGGATCTGCTACTATGAAAAATACCCTTTTCCCTTTTAAATAAAAACATTTGCAGCTGCAATTGATAAACAAATTTTGGTTTTATTTTACCATCGGAATCCAAATAGTTTGAAAATGTTTTTTCTGAAGGACTTTTAATTTCTACAACAAAATCCTTATTTATAGCATCTAGCGATGCTCCTATAAATTGGAAATCTTTAGATAGAATTATTCCAGCCTTTGAAAATTTTGTTGACATATCTTTCGACAATATTTTTATAATATCGTTTTCTAACTTCAAACCCCGTGACATGGCTTCTGTCTGAAATATTTTTGCGCCCAAAATAGTTTCTACTAAACAACCATTTAGTGTTTTACATTTTACAACATCGTACACCTTGGAAGCTGTGATTCTAGCATACCGCATTTCTTGCCATAATTTACTGGCACTTTGCTCTCTAGTTGCCTTCTCTACTTTTTGAATTAATTGTTCATCCATTTGGTTGATACAGAAATCAATAAAATTATCAAATGTTTGTGGCAAAGAAGACTTTTTAAAATGCAATGACAGATGATGGATAGAAAGGCTAGAATATAGGCTAGGCTAGATAAGGGTAGTGATATCGCATTAGACTGTTTTCATGTTTACGCTTTTTGCCTTCTCCAATGTATTCATTTAACAATGAGTCATCATAACCAGCCGTAATTTTTTTTGTATTAAAATCAGTAGTACTGATGCATTTATTAGATGTCCATGCTACCGATAATAACGACTTCTTTCAATAACATTGTTTTTCTGTTGGTGAAGGCTCCTCGCTACGGCGATGCAGCCACATAAGAAAAGCCACCGCATGTTTACACCCACCCTCGGAGGCGGCACAGTCGTTGCATTTTGCTTCTATTATTGTTCTTTCAGATGCATTAATATTACATTGTATTTTTAGATTTTTGGCTTTAGTTTTGTGTTCCGGCGTAATTTTGCCTTTAGTTCACAAAGTATTTGTTGTTGCCTTAACTGTACGTAACCAATGGCATTGTCCCCGTAGTTTTATCTACCAGATCTGTAATAAAAAATACACCTTAGCTGTTATCTTAAGCAAAAACTTGATGTGAAACTGAATGTGTTTAACATTATGCTTTGTTATTATTTTACACACATTTAACTTCAAGCAGTGGGGTAGGATGGATTTCTGCCGTCCGGTGCAAACCCTCAATTTGCCGTCCCCCTATTTCCGCAATTAAGCTAAAAAATCTGTGATACTTTGTCTCTATTTAAAATGGAATCTGTATTCAAAATAAAACGTCTTTCTTAAATTAATTTTTTAAATTAGTTATCTCCTGAATTTTTTTGCACTTTTTTATGTAGGTACACCCTGTGTGTATATCTTTGGCCAGATTGTTGGGATTCTATTTAAGAGAAGCAACTGGTGATAATAAAAAGCAATCTTTGTTAATTGATTAAGTAGGTATATACCTAGTAATTTTTTATGGATCAATTTTAACCTTTCGATTTTATATACTATTACTATTACGTAATTAGCCAATTAGAAATAAAATATCAAGTAATAATAACTACAATAACTGTAGGTAACTAAATACAGAAAATATCTAGTAGAAAACCTAGTACCTAGGTTTTCTACTTAGCTAAATGAAAAGAAATAATAAATAATATACACTTACTTTAGTAACTTTATTCCCTTCATTTCTGTACTGAGGTACTCTTTATGTTTATTAAAATAATCCATAATCATGAAAATATCAACTTCTGGTAGATTACCAGAGTCAGCTTTACTAAATCCAACTTCAACCGAATACATTTTTTTAAACAAAACAGCAAAGCACGTTCATCTGAACGAGCGGCCACGGCACGGCAACTCAGTAAGATCTCTAAGTGTAATGCGTGTAATGACGTCACAAAGAGGCGCACTGTTATTGGGACTTTTACAAACTTCAACCTCTTATATCTCGAAAGCGGAAAAAGTTATTGATATGAAATTTTAAGGACATAATAAGAATGTCAAATACTAGACCATAATGTATAAAACCCATATAATTAATATAACACGGAACAAGCCTATTAGTAACAAACCCAAATCTAGTAATTATCCTTTCTGTAAAGTCAGTAAAGACACATAGAGCTTGCACATCAAATCAATTAACTAGCATTTTATCTAAAAAATAAAAGGGGAATAACCATACTCAGTAGGGTAAATTAGGATTATATTTTTATATTTATATTTACATTTCATATTCAGGTCAAATACACAACTTGCTCTAGTCTAAAGTTTGATAGAAACATTGATTTTATATAAAGCGTGCAATTTTAAGTGGAACTAACCTGCATTTTGAGATTTTCAACAAACACTGTCCATGTAAAATTATTAAAACGAAAAAACACTATACCCCATGACTCACCCCAAATTTGAGACAGATGATCAGACTAAAAAACAAAGCTTTCCAAAAATATAAAACTCACTCAGTAGAGTTGGGATTTGAGGCCAGAAGTCCGGCCTGGCCGGGCCGGGAAAATCTGCATATTTTACTGGCCGGGCTGGACCTGGCCGGATGCTTTGTAATACCTGGCCGGGCCGGGCTGAAATTGAATTGGCCAGGCCCGATCCGGTCAGGCCAGGCCCGGCCCGACTCGGCCAGTCTGGTCTGGCTTGGCCGAATCGGGCCTGGGCTGGCCTGGCTGTTTCGGGCCGGATCGGACCGATTTCGACTTAACCTAGGCTAACCGGTTTGCTGTATAACAATTTTAAAATACTATATCTTGTTCTTCCTATGAGGAATTTGATTTCATAATAACTTGAGGTGTTTCACCCATTTATCTGACCACTTACGGCCAATCTCACTCATACTACTTAAAATTTAAGGTATCCCAAAATGGAAAAATTATTAGCAATAAGTATTACTCTGATATTTAAGCACATCTAAAAATTCTTACACAGACTTAGAATTCGATGCAGAATTTAAAAATGAAATATTTGAAAAAATAAAGTTGATGGTCGTAACTTCTTTTTGGACTACCCTGTATACATGAATTGAGCATAAAAAATCGCATTAAAAAATAAAAATCCACAAGTCCGAGTGTTTTTCCAAAAAACACACCGCTGAATTTTAAATGAATTTAGACATCACTTCTGGGACTCACTGTACATACGTATAATATCTTATACTACTATATAATATATAGTATTATAATTTTATAATATATATATAATATTTTACATTTAACACTTGTAATATATATTATATATGTAAGAATTATTTTTTTTAAACGAACATTCTTTCATAAAAATTAAATAGGTACCTAACTCTAAAAGGAAATAGTCACACGATAGCCAAAACAAAACGAGTCAGTTTTCGGTGGTTGTTTATATTAACAACATTAAGATAAGTATGTCTTGAGCTCAAAGCGGGTGAAGGAATATTACGTTTTATTTTTATTTGGAGTTGGTTATCTAGAGTGGCTTGAAACTATTGTGACTTTTGGTAGTGATTTACGGTGTTACAATTTAGGTGAGTCTGCTCACGGGCAAAACGAATTTACCTTTGCACTTGCATAATTATTTAGTAATTTAGAGAGATTTTTAATAAGCACCTAATTACTGATTATAATGTGGTATTTCTGTCGTTCAGATGTTATAGACACAGTCGTTCGTGTCACCAAGACGCTGTTGTTCAGTGTCATACCATATTCCTGTCGTTCGGAATATTAGGCATTGCCGTTCATGCCCAAATACTGTCGTTCAGTATTCTTCACCACTATTAGTTGTAATCAGTAAAATTAAAAATTAACAAGTAATAAATAAATGTGAAATAATACAGGATGTCATAATGACAAAGATGTCATAATGAGACAAATTCATTTATGTAGGCAAATTCTTTTGCTCAGACGTTGTTTCTTTCTTATTTACAGGTCCATACCTAAGCAATTCAATAAATGACGGCCAACTCAGTTATGTGATAGGATAATCAAACAAGCTAAGTATTTAGCTATTGTAAGTAGTAATTAAGTTTTTTTTTATTTTCCTTTAATGTGAATTAAATTGAATCTTTACTAAATGGATTAATTTTATTTTATTAAGAGATCCTCAAATCGGATCTCACATATATTACAAGTGTTAAATGTAAAACATTATGTTTGTGTTTAAGTTGCTGCACAAATTTGTTTTCGGAGTTTATATTTTATTTGATAATGAAATAAAAAATTATTCTATTAAGGTTGTTTTGTTCTATTTTGTGAGACATTTGAACGTTTCATTGAGACATAAAAGAGTTAATAAATTTATGAATTGTCATACCTATTGTCAATGTCAAGTAGGCAGGATTTCTGGTATCGCCGAATGTGGCTTAGGCAGACTGGGTTGAATTTGGGCGGACCGATTCTGGCTAAACTTGCCTTGATAGAGCCGGGCCGGATCAGATTCGATTTGAGCTTCGATTCGACTGGCCTGGTCAGGTCTGGCCTGGTCTGACGTAGCCGAGTCGCGCCAGGGGCCATAAGCGGGATTTATAAACTTGCAACTGGATTTGGATTCGGAGTTGGATTTGGCGCTGAAACATAAATACACGCAGTTACATTGATGTATTTATATTCGCCGTCGGGAGAAAATTTGACGCTGGCCGATGGCCGCTTGCCGTCGAACATGAACCAATTTTATATTTTTGCCGTTGGCGTTCGTAGCAAATCCGTAGCATCGCGTCGTCGTCCAATAGAAATCCATCGCTGACAGCACGTGATCAAGCGCGTTGGAAAGAAATGTCAAATTGATATTTTTAGTCACAGATTATATCTACTACGTGCTTTAGTTGCGTTTTTAAGATGAATTTATAAACAAAAACTTCGATTTGCAAGTCTACTTCTATTTAGTGTACGTACGTACGTACATCGTGAATTTAAAGAATTGCTCTTCATTCCAAGTACTGGTTTTTTTGTAGTATTGGAACCATTGGAACCCACCAGAGTGTTTGCGAGCCCTGTTAATAGGCCTCACTTTAAACCGCCTATTTCTTCTTTTTCGTTTTTACAAACTAATCACATAACTGCACAAAGTTAACTCTAATATACCTAAGATTCCGTAAGTAATAACAGCTGGTTTATCTATTTTAAATTTTTTAAAAAGCGAAATAACCCCACAAACTCAAATGTAAACAAACAGAAATGTACAACGCCAACCTCAAGAATATAAATTGGGTGTGAAACTTGCTACGAAGATCAGCGCCGACGTTCGGCGCCAGCACCAAAGCCAAATCCAATGTCAAGTTTATAAATCCACCTTTATTCTGTAACTGGCGAACCGTTCGATTCGGTAGGATTTCTTCGATTGTGACGTCATTTTCGGTTTGGTAGCGTGAAAGCTATTCCGTAGCATCGGACCGATCGGTAACTCAATCGAAGCCTCGGTTCGCTGACCGAGAGCACTCTGGGTTTCGATTTGGAATTCGGTAAAGGTTTTCGAGGTTATGTTGACGCGTGACATTGGATGTTTAATCAGTATTTTTCATTTATTTTATGCTTTTCTATAATGTTTGAGTATAAATTCCTGTTTTAAGTGAAAGGTGAATTGATTCAATCTGCTTTGCAGCCATGGATATTATTGGAGTGCTACGCAATAGATATATTTTAAGGCACAGAAGGGAGCAGCTAAGACGGGAGCAAATCCGTAATGTGAAATGGTTAGAGGTTTCTCAGGGATGCCTCTAACCCTTTCATACTACCCGATAGCATTTACGGATAGATATAGATTATCAAAAGATCTGGTTCGTGCACTAATTGAACAACTTCGACTCTTCATGCATGAGCCTGAGAGAACTACGGGAATGCCAGTACAACATAATGTGATATTTTCTCAAGGATCTACACACTAGATTTCATTATATAGGCAGCAACCGTCCAAATAATTATCCTACTTTTTTTCTTAGGTATTAGGTATGTCTTCTGAATTTCTTCGGGCAAGGCTCATTTCAGAAAGCTGTGGGCTGTGACTTTAGTTTAGGACTTAGAGCCGGTTTTTCAATGCTTGGTTATCGTAATTTAACCTAGAGTTATAACTACAAGTTTAGAATGTGAATAGTTATTCATAAAATTTTCGAGGTAAATATAGTTAGCTTAACTACGGGTTAAGTCATGTTAACAAAGCATTGAAAAACGACGTTCGGCAATTTTCTCGATCCCCCTTCGATTCCTATCAAACCAAACGGAATGGTTCCCGATAAGCGATACTGAATTGCAATGTACGCTACCGAACCGAATGTTCGACTACTGTGCCGTTCGATAGTCTACCGAACCGAGCGATTCGGTCTACAAAAAATAAATACAGAATAAGGCCCCTAGCCAGGGGCCTTATTCTGTAACTGGCGAACCGTTCGATTCGGTAGGATTTCTTCGATTGTGACGTCATTTTCGGTTTGGTAGCGTGAAAGCTATACGCGATTGATTTTAAAATCGAAGCGCCAAAATGGCAGTAACCTATACTAACTTATGGTCCCTGACACTGACGTTTGAAATTTTATTCATCAAAGATTTGTTGTCGAGAACTTTAAACCAGGTAAAAAGCTTGTAAAACTATTTTGAAAAGGGTAAGTAGTGATATAAAATTAAAATATATTTCAATATTTGTCGAGCGTTCAATCTGAAAATGAAACTTAACCTCAAAATATGTCAAATTCTTTATTGGACATACGGGCATACATACCTTTATGTAAATAGTCATTCTTGGAGAAAGGTAAAGAGCACACACTCTACTTTGCGTTCTTTAGCTTCTTTGTCCATACTTGTCTCCTGTAACTCTTTAATGCCCAACTTATAATTTCCGCGATAGCTTCAGATTTTCGCGCTTTTGGAAAAGTATGAAACTGATCTCGGGGTTTTTTTTTTGTACAAGAGGAACAATGACGCTCACAACAATAATGATTCATATCTAATCAAAGCAATTAACTAATATAACAACGGATATTTCAAAATTCACAATAGACATACATACGCAAAACTGAACCAATACCCCATTCGTTAGTTGTGGGTACCGCCAGTAGGTAGCGTATTGCTTAGCAAGAATCGCGTATTCCGTAGCATCGGACCGATCGGTAACTCAATCGAAGCCTGAGTTCGCTGACCGAGAGCGCTGTGGGTTTCGAATTAGATTTCGGTAAAGGTTTTCGAGGTTATGTTGACGCGTGACATTGGATGTTTAATCAGTATTTTTCTTTTATTTTATGTTTTTCTATAATGTTTGAGTATAAATTCCTGTTTTAAGTGAAAGGTGAATTAATTCAATCTGCTTTGCAGCCATGGATATTATTGGAGTGCTACGCAATAGATATATTTTTAAGGCACAGAAGGGAACAGCTAAGACGGGAGCAAATCCGTAATGTGAAAGGGTTAGAGGCTTCTCAGGGATGCCTCTAACCCTTTCACACTACCCGATAGCATTTACGGATAGATATAGATTATCAAAAGATCTGGTTCGTGCACTAATTGAAGAGCTTCGACTCTTCATGCATGAGCCTGAGAGAACTACGGGAATGCCAGTACAACATAATGTGATATTTTGTCAAGGATCTACACCCTAGATTTCATTATATAGGCAGCAACCGTCCTAATAATTATCCAACTTTTTTTCTTAGGTATTAGGTATGTGCTCTGAATTTCTTCGGACAAGGCTCATTCTAGAAAGCTGTGGGCTGTGACTTTAGTTTAGGACTGAGAGCTAGGGATGCCGATTTTTTATCGATTATTTAAAAAATCGATAAATATTTTTTAAATAATCGATTTTTAGGATCGATTCTTTTATGCCCGATTTTTCTTCGGATCGATTCTTTTTTTTCGATTATTTTAAATAATCGACGGTATTTTCTGTGGGTGTTTCGTACTTATTTTCTCAGATAACTGTGTTCTGTGAATTGAATCTGTCTCTGTGTGTTACTCTCTGTTCTCTGTCTGTAGTCTGTGATTATGATGATTCTTGTTAATGCTGTACTGTACTATGTGTTTTCTGTACTTGTCATGTGTCACTATTTAAATTATTTTAACGGTTTTATTATAATTTTTAATTAAAGAAGACTGTTTTGCATAAAATAATAAAATATAATCTTGTTTTCCCGTTGCAATATTGCAAATTGCAATCCATTTTGCAATTACAATTTACAATGTTAATCAAGAAATGGTTTGTATTGATTTTGTTGTTAGATTTTATTTTTGTATTTATACCTGGATTTACACAAACAAAATATATTATTATATATTATAGGTTAAGATTGGTGGTGGAATTAATAGTTTTAACTTGCTACTTAGTTATTTTATTAGAATATTAGTTTAATTGCTGCATAATGTCACGTAAAAGCGAAGTATGGAACTTTTTTGTTAAAACTAGTGGTGGTGGCAAATGCAAATTTTGTCATAAAGATCTGAAATCTAGTGGAAATACCACTAATCTCATGAATCATATTAGTAGGAAGCATGGTTTTTCAAAGCGTCAAAACCCAGACATAGATAAAAAAAATCAGTCGAAGAAGCCCAGGAATACAAATTTGGATGAAATTGGTGAAAGTGCTATTATAGACTTAGAGCAACATGAAGAGGACATTCATGAATTCGAGGGTACAGCATCTAACTGTGGCGGTAACATAAAAGGAAATAATAATCTTTGGGAACAAGAATCTGATGTGGGGACGAATGTTTTAGAATTAGAACAAGATGCATCAAGTAAGTACCTATTATAAAATTTCATTTTAAAAGTTAATCTTATTGAATTAACAGATTCCAGGGTTTCTTTGACAACTGCTACATCTACAACTACATTGTCCTCAAGGCAATCAGCTTATCGTGGTCAATGTAGTCGTTTAGGAGTCACCCTGTCGCAGAGAAGGATTAGTGAATCGTTTTCAGAAATTGAGTCATTTAAAGGTATAGTACTAAAACTATGGATGACTATTAGATCAACATGACGTTAAAATCACGTACTACTTTCAGATGGGGGCAGTAAATCAATTAAATTAACAGAGGCTCTATTGTATATGATTGTAAAAGACAATTTACCACTAAACACCACAGAAAAGGAAGGGTTCCAATATTTCTTTAAAAAAGCACTTCCTCATTTTAAAGCTCCTGGACGGACAAAAATGACACAGTTAATAGATGACAGGTATGACATTTTACGCAGAAGAATTCAACAAAGGTTGGAATTAATAGACCATGTTTCAATAACTTCCGATGTTTGGACGGACACCATAAATACACGCAGTTTCTTGGGAGCCACCGTGCATTTTATATATGGATTGAGGTTTTGTAGCATTGTGATTTGTTTAAAGGAACTGACAGAAACACACACAAGCGAGTTTTTAATGGAAATATTGATAACTACATTTAACGAATGGAGAATTTCTCTTTCTAAGATCTGTGCCATCATCACTGATAACGGCGCAAATATTGTTAAGGCAGTCACAAGTCTTCTGGACAAAAATAAACATTTACCGTGTTTTTCTCACACCTTAAATTTAGTGGCCCAAAAAATTTGTGATGAAGAAAACGTGGCTGTTCTATTATCTGCCGTCAAAGCAATTGTGACTTACTTTAAACATTCAGTTGCTGCTTCTGATGAACTGCGCAAAATAAGCAGTTTAAAATTGATTCAGTCGGTGGTAACTCGATGGAACTCATCGTTTCTAATGTTAGAACGGTTTCTAAAATTGAAGGATGAAATAGGAACTATCCTGCTAAGGTAGTTTTTTTTATAAATATTAATAAAATTTGGTTTAACTTAATTTTTATTCCAGATTTCCTAGGTCACCCAGAATGTTAACTGCATCTGAAGTTCAAGAAGCTCAGGAAGTAATTAACTTATTACAACCGATAGAAGCTGCATCTAGAGAAATATGTGGAGATCGCTACATAACGGCTAGCAAGATAATTCCTATTGTAAATATGCTGAATAAAAAAGTTATGGATTTAAATTTTGAAACACAAGCCGGACAATCTTTGAAAAATTCATTTGTACGAGAAATGGCTAAGAGATTTGGTAAAATCGAGGAAGTTAATTTGTTAGCAATTGCCACTTTAATGGATCCTAGGTATGTTTATTATAATTGTAATTTTTATAGAGAACTCACTTTTATTTTTAGGTTTAAGCGCATACACTTTACAAATCCAATAGCTGTAAGTCAGGCTGTTTCTAAATTAAAATTAATTTGTGAGGCCGAATTTAATAAACAAAAAAGTGATATAACAACAACTGTCCAAAATGAAGGTGACATAAATGAATCTCCTACTGTTGATAATGTTGACGATGGTGACATATGGAACTTCCACAAAAAACTAGTTCGAGAATGTGAAGCAGCTTCTTGTGTTTCAAGTTCTCATGCTGATGAACTCAAACATTATTTAAATCAACCTGTTATTGATATCAAAGAAGACCCAATACATTTTTGGAATCGAAATAAAATGATATATCCAATTCTTGCAAAAGTGACTTTACAATTCCTTTCTGTAGTAGGAACATCTGTACCATCGGAACGCTTATTTTCGTTGGCAGGAAATATAATGGATCCCAATAGAAGTCGTTTAACACCCACAAGACTCTCTAATCTTGTTTTTTTAAATTCGTTGTGTATTGAAGATTGGTGTTTGCAATAAAAACAGAATTTTTGTGTGGTATAGTTTTATTTGTTCCTTAATCCGTATTTAAGAATGAAATATAATTATCTATTTTGTTTAATTTTGGTGGTTTCAACAAATTTGGTATAAAAGTGATTAAAATGTCTAGTTTAAAAAAATTATATCTACTAATTTAGTGTTTTTAATTTTATTGATGTGTGCTTAATGTTTTATATTTGCTTTTGTCAATTTACCCCTTTATTTTGCCCTTTTGCCGTAGCAAGAATCACAATACCTAACCTCAAAAGTCAAAACATCGATTATTTACCAGCGATTTTTTTCTGAATCGATTTTTAATGCTTCGATTCAAGGAATCGATGCTTTTCAAATAAATCGGCATCCCTACTGAGAGCCGGGTTTTCAATGCTTTGTTATCGTAATTTAACCTAGAGTTATAACTACAAGTTTAGAATGTGAATAGTTATTATTCATAAAATTTTCGAGTTAAATATAGTTAGCTTAACTACGGGTTAAATCGTGTTAACAAAGCATTGAAAAACCGGCCCTAAGTCAATCAGCCTAGACAAAGTGGTGGGTGCCCTAAATCACCCTGAAATACTGGTTTCCAAATGTTTCTTGGACCAAAATAATATATATTCGTTTAAGTAAACTTATCTACCTTACTATAAAGTCAGTTATCTTGGGCACTATATGGCCTCGTGTCATACGTGCAGTTCTGCAGTTAACCAAAAAATACTTATGTCAACTGTGATGTCAAACACAAACACGCACTGTGATTGGTTGGGAGTATAACAATCCGGCGACAGCGCATGACGTTCGGCAATTTTCCCGATCGCCCTTCGATTCCTATCAAACCGAACGGAATGGTTCCCGATAAGCGATACTGAATTGCAATGTACGCTACCGAACCGAATGTTCGACTACTGTGCCGTTCGATAGTCTACCGAACCGAGCGATTCGGTCTACAAAAAATAAATACAGAATAAGGCCCCTGGTCTGGCCGGGTCTGGTCTGGCCGGGCCGAATTCAATCTGACTTGGTCGGGCCTGGCTCAAATCTGGCCTGGCCGGGCCATAATTGTCAAGAGGTCTGGCTTTAATTAGGCCAAACGTTCGGTGGGTTTATCTGGCCTGGGGCCTGGGGCCTTATTCTGTATTTATTTTTTGTAGACCGAATCTCTCGGTTCGGTAGACTATCGAACGGCGCAGTAGTCGAACATTCGGTTCGGTAGCGTACATTGCAATTCAGTATCGCTTATCGGGAACCATTCCGTTCTTTTTGATATGAATCATACACAAGAGAACAATATAGACAATTCACTGGATAGGCGGGGAGCCGCTAATTGACTTGTGGCGACCTACAAAATTTTTAGGATGAACTAACTAAATATTGCGCAGATTTCTGTTTTACCAATTGGTAGCGAAAGTGATTTTACTTGACTTTCTGTGTCAATTTTAATTTCTTGTTGACTATTTGTGTGTTAAAAATTCTGTTTTTTGTTAAAAATATTAAAATGTTTTACTGCTGTGTGCCTAATTGTAAGCACACGCAGAAAGATGCAATTCTTCGTTCTCTACCAATTCATTACATGGAGGTTAGTAAGATTTGTGTTGTAACTAATATATAGTAGTTTTTAAGTGCATTACAAGTTATGTATGTACACGTATTAGTTTGGTTTGGTTTATGTGACCACATATTGCCATTTCTGACTGTAGAGGTTTTACAGAACTTAAATAAAATTCTATCTTATTTGTTGTTTTGGTTTACTCAACTTTGCCGAATGTGATTTACATTGTTTAGTTAAACCGGAAAATGCAATCAATTGATACAATAAAGAATGTGTTGTGTAAATAAATACCTTGATGTTTTAATAAACAGCACTAAAATTAGAAAATATTGTCTTATTTCATGCTTTTGTCTTATAGACAATATATTACATGGATAGTGTTTTGACAAAAGAGATATTAAATAGCTTCATTAAAAAATATGATTTAAGTAGGTACCTATACCTTTTTTTTCCAAACGCCTACCGATGGGTGTAACATAAATGATGACTTTCATTTCAGAGGGTGATTCCTTGTCATATTTTACAAAAAAATGTTCAAATAGGTAAACATGTCTTAACTTGCTTTGTTTTCCAGAAACAGGATGTCAGGAGTTTTAATAAAAAGTCGGATTTTTTTGGTGTGTTAGCAGTAACAAGGAGCTTCTTTTGATGTAATTAGATTTAAAATAATAATAATCATGGTACTGTTTCTTTCTAAATTTGATATTTTAATCAGATTAAACATACCGCTTTCTTGTCCATTACTTACATTACATTACATTTTCTTGTATCTCCCTTAGTTTTCGAAAAAGAAGTGAGAAGCTCGACTTGAGAAAAGCATCAAGTTTTCTCCTGATGGACTGCCGCACACGCACAAAACTTCCTGGGGAATTATTATTCTAAATCTAATTTTATCAAAAGCAACACTTTATTGGTGCTAACAAATAGACTTTTCATCAAAGTCGGCGAAAAAAGGTATTACTGATTAATAAAAAAACATTTTTTTTTAATTAAAATTTTGAGACCCTGTTTGTTGAAAACAAAGCAATTTCAGACACATTTTTATGAACATTTTTCCATAAAAATGAGAAGGAATCACTTCCTGAAATTAGTCATCATTTATGTTACACTCTGTAAACTAATTTTCAACCATTTTTTAAATTCCCGCCTACAGGACGTTCCCGCCCACTACCTTTTGTTCCCTGCTCATGACCTCCTAGATAATGTTACTTAATTCCAGCTAATACTAGTTCATCCTAAAATTGTTTCAGCGCTACAATCGCTCGATGTTCCCCCACTCCTAGAGATTCCAGTCTATGGTGTTCTCTTGTGTATGATATGAATCGAAGGGCGATCGTGAAAATTGCCGAACGCCATGCGATGTCGCCCGATTGCTATGCTCCCAACCAATCACAGTGCGTGTGTTTGTGTTTGACAGTTGACATCAGTATTTTTATCAGGGGGATATAACTAATATTATGAAGTCCGCAACCTGTGCCAGGCATGCCAGGTTGCCATTTTCGGCCATTTTAGGCAAGAAAACATGTAATATTCGCTATAAATGGCAACCTCGCATATTTGTATGGCACCGGAGCCGGTCGGGGCTGCTACGGACGGCTACGATCTACGACTCTGCCTTACGGCTTACGCTGGATGCTGGATGGATGGCAGTTAAAGTTAAAATTTAAAATGGTGGTGATTTAGTTTTTAGTTATGTTTGTTAAGAGTGATGTATATCTTCAAAGACAGAAAATTGGAATAAAAATTACAAAATTTGAAGTAACTGTAAGTATATTATATCTTTTACTTTATATATTTTTGTAATCTTTTTCTTCAATTCTTGTAAATATAGATCATAACCCCAATTTATACTTGAAAAAATTACTATAGTCAGTAGGTAGTAGGCCAGATTATAGCTTAAATAATAGATATGTGAGTACCTAATCGTTTGAGTACCTACATCATATAACGTAACTATAAACTGTTTTTGAAATTCTTGATTTTTAAGTGAAATTCCCGTTGGCCGAAGCCAACCCATAATTAAAGTGGTTATACCTATGTTATTCTGGAAGTAAAATAATTATAATTAGATACTAGATATACACGTATTTACTATAGAAATACATAAATCCTGCTTTTGTCTGTTCTACCAAGGGAAAATATTTTTATATTTAATTTTGTAGAAAACAACCCTATTACTATAAAAGAAAACCCAACCCTCATTTTTGTTTCATGTACAACTACTTACTGTATCTCAGAGTTTAACGTACTTCTCATGAAATGGATAGCAGTCGAGACTGAATTTCCCCACGAACATTTCGCTGATCGCCTTCTCCAGAGATAAATTTTTGACTCCAACATTATCGATATATTTTGTTCGTTAGTAGCAAGCTCATCCATTAGCAATATTTGTACATACAAATGTATTCATTCATATAATTTATTTAGAATATCATAAATAGTACTTTTTTGTTACATCCCTTTGTTTAATAAAAATATTTAAAAAATGTTTGCTTTGATTAATTACTATAGATTAATTACTATACGGTATAAAAATTTAAAAACCCATATATATGTGTATAACTATTTTTGGATAAGAATTATGTAGGTAAGTACAACAATTTTTTGTCATTCATTAATATTTTTAAATGTTTACATATTTATTTAGATAAGTCAAAAAAATTAAGTAACGAGATATTATTCTTGAAAATTATTTAAATATTATAATTTTGTGAAGTTTCAGTTTTTACTTTTCATTAAAACCCATAATATTTAAATATTCCATTAATAATAAACTCGGTACATAATTTTTTTGCTACATATCTAAATAAATAGGAGAAGGTACCTAAATTGAGATAATTAAATTTTCCGCTCGCCAAAAAGTGCCAGGAAAGAGGGCGCCACTGACAGTTTGTGTTGCCCTCCTTTTCTACAGAAATCTCATTTCTTCTTTTTCTGTTTTGTGATTTTTATGTTGACTGCACGAGGCCATATAGTGCCCAAGCTAATTGACTTTATAGTAAGCTAGGTAAGTTTACTTAAACCAGTATATTATTTTGGTCTAAGAAACATTTGGAAACCAGTATTTCAGGGTGATTTAGGGCACCCACCACTTTGTCTAGGCATCTACTTATAGCAGACTGACTTAGGGCCGGTTTTTCAGTGCTTGGTTAACACGGTTTAACCAGTAGTTAAGCTAGCTATATTTACTTACCTCGAAAATTTTATGAATAACTATTCACATTCTAAACTTGTAGTTAGTTAACTCTAGGTTAAATTACGTTAACCAAGCATTGAAAAACCGGCTCTAAGTCCTAAACTAAAGTCACAGCCCACAGCTTTCTAGAATGAGCCTTGCCCGAAGAAATTCAGAGCACATATAATACCTAAGAAAAAAAGATAATATAATAATATAATAATACCAGATCTTTTGATAATCTATATCTACCCGTAAATACTATCGGGTAGTGTGAAAGGGTTACATCCCTAATTCTGTTTCAGAAGGAACATTGACTTTAATTTGGTTATTATTCAACATGCTTGTGTTGCAGTTGAATTTTTTGATTTGCAGTTTAGCCTTAATATCATCGTAATTTTTCACATTGCTTATTATAATTGGTGGTGGCTTTGCAGTTTTTCTGCTTTTTACTGACTTGTCTTTGGGACTATTATCAACTTTTTCAGGTAATTCTTCAGCCTTTCTTTTCCTATGTTTATTTCTATTTATGAGCCAATCCGTTTCTCTAGAAATAAGTGATTCCTCATCGTCCGAATTTGTTCGCGGTTTTTTGCGGTTTGTGTGCGGCTTTTTTTCCCGGTTTGGTACTGTAAGATAGTCACCTGTTCTCTCAGTGCCTTAATTTCAATCAAGGCCTGTTGTAGTTGATACTGTAAGTTGGCGATAATTTCACTATCTGGCTTCGGGTTAGTACTTTCATTGTTTTGTTTGTTCATCGGTAAACTATCCTCTTGCTCATTTGTTTCCATTTGTTCCTGTTCTTTGTGAATTATAGTCGATGATTGTGATTCATCGTGTAAAGATGAAATTAATTTTTTATTTACAGGAGACCTGTCAAGTTTCCTGCACTTTTGAAAAGGGTTTTTATTTTCTTGACTATCTGTAACCTTTAACACAAACTTAATAGGTGTTTTATTAGCTGTTTTACTCATTATTTGTATTAGTAGCATGATAGCACTTTTTGCGGCGATTTCAAGGTCATGATTTGACTTACTTTAAATAGCTGCTGTCTATAGTTTTTATGTTTTCACTGTTACTTAACTTAATAACAAACACACACGGAGCGCGACACACGTCTATACTCAACGGTAGTTAATAAACAACTCGACATGATGACAAACGCTTTCTTCTACATGATGGTAGCCACAGCACTTTACTTTGGGGTTCTTATGCTATTATGGATATTTAGTTATTATACTTAATCTTATTCTTAATGTTATTCTTGTTTTATAAATAAAAAATATTATATCTGTATATGTTGTTGTTTCTACTATTTTCCTAATACTAAATAAAGACAAATACTCTACTAGAAGAATAAAGCTAATACTATTGCTTGCTAATTAATAAATAAATGTTATTCCAATTTGCTACTGCTACATATACGCTTATCTCACTTCCGGTAGAGCTGATATGGTATTCCCTGTTATTCAACCTTGCGGTTGCTGATAAGCGTATAGAAGTTACAGCAGATGTTCTTACAGTTGCGTTGCGTAAAGGGGAATATTTAATTGCTATGCTTTTGGCTTTGAATTACCAACCAATTACCTAATTTATTGATGGCGGCCAATAAGGCGTCGTCAAAAAGATGTATGAATGCTGCATTCTGATTGGTGTGGTTTAAATGCCGGTCGCAATGGCCGTGATCCGACTGCCACAATCTGATCGGTGTGGCCTGAATGCCGCAATGGGCCGTCAAATTGACCGCGCGATCAGAAGGCTGGTCGGCGCGGTCTTAAAGCCGTAATGGCTGCGCCTGCTACCTAAAGTCTTCATCTCCAGCCCCTACGACAATGACCAGCAGCTCCGTGGTACAGGCCGCCAACAGCAGCTGTCCGAATGTGCCCCAGAGCTCACTTCCGGTCGAGAAGGAACTCAGCTATACGCTCCATTAGTGTGACGTAGCTTCAGCCATTTTGTTCTGATAGGTCGCGGTTCATTATCCAAACAAAGCCCGATTAACAAGGGAAATTTACAGAAAAGTGCTATTTTGACGTTATTTGAAGATTTTAAGGGGAAAAAACATCGAAAACGGTAAGAGTGCAGTAAATGTACCCTATAAACGCATTCATGCAAGATAGATGAATAATAACTGAAATATTAATACAATCTAAATTTAACATAACCTCACTTTATATAGTTTATTGTAAAAATAACTTTATTTAATGATTTTTACAGTACCAATCTTTCATTCGCCATGGTTATGTGCTGGGCTCCGGATTGCAAGCACTACAATCAACGAGAAACTTGTAGATTTTTTATATTTCCAAAGGACCCTAAGGAACGCAACCGTTGGAAAAACTTGTGAGGTAGGTTTGAAATATACCTTTTCATTTTGGATAGATAACTGTTTAAATGGTTAATATAAATATATTGTATATTATGACAGACGTAGCGACGAACCTGGACCTGGTGCATTTTTATGCAGTTGTCATTTCCGTGATGGTAAAAGGGAAAATGGGCCTGAAATCTTCTTGCACAATGTGACAAAGAAATTCACTTATACAAGTCCCGAAAAGAGAAAAAGAAGAGAGCAGAGAGTGATAGTTCAGGAGCATCTGGAAGGCCTACCAGCAAAGCATCGACAAGACGGTTATTTTGAACCAGATGTGTCATCTCCACCATCTGAAATGGAAATGTTAGTGATATTTATGTCACATATGTATACATTATACAGATTTCATTGCGTTGAGTGCTAAATAAATACAGTGCAATAATAATCACTTGTCATAACGAACGATTAAAAACCAGCACTGCTGCCTGGGATCATCCATAACAATCTTGAAAGTAAAATTGTTATTTTATTTAAAAATCAAACACATTGAAATTTTAATAAAAGGGCAATCAAAAACTCGATTTAATTGACCAACCTAGTTTTTAATCGTTCGTTGTTATGACAAGTAATTATTATTGCACTGTATTTATTTAGCAGTCAATGCAATGAAATCTGTATAACGTATACATATTTGACATAAATATCACTCACATTTCCATTTCAGATGGTGGAGATGACACATCTGGTTCAAAATAATCTTCTTGTCGACGCTTTGCTGGTAGATGCTCCTGAACTATCACTCTCTGCTCTCTTCTTTTTCTCTTTTCAGGACTTGTATAAGTGAATTTCTTTGTCACATTATGCAAGAAGATTTCAGGCCCATTTTCCCTTTTACCATCACGGAAATGACAACTGCATAAAAATGCACCAGGTCCAGGTTCGTCGCTACGTCTGTCATAATATACAATATATTTATATTAAACATTTAAACAGTTACCTATCCAAAATTAAAAGGTATATTTCAAACCTACCTCACAAGTTTTTCCAACGGTTGCGTTCCTTAGGGTCCTTCAGAAATATATAAAATCTACAAGTTTCTCGTTGATTGTAGTGCTTGTAATCCGGAGCCCAGCACATAGCCATGGCGAATGAAAGATTGGTACTGTAAAAATCATTAAATAAAGTTATTTTTACAATAAACTATATAAAGTGAGGTTATGTTAAATTTAGATTGTATTAATATTTCAGTTATTATTACCCATCTGTCTTGCATGAATGCGTTTATAGGGTACATTTACTGCACTCTTACCGTTTTCGATGTTTTTACCCCTTAAAATCTTCAAATAACGTCAAAATAGCACTTTTCTGTTAATTTGCCTTGTTAATCTGGCTTTGTTTGGATAATGAACCGTGACCTACCAGAACAAAATGGCTGACGCACGTCATCACTAATGGAGCGTATTCTACTGACATAATGATAATGAATTGAACTATTATTATTTAGATTTTATACTATTCCATAATATTTAGATGTAATATTCGAATATGCTTGGGCTTATGCTTATATTAAAATGATAAATTATAAATTGTTTATGCAGGTACAGACAACTCATTTATTTCAACCAAATCCTACGATATGTCAATCTATTGATTCGTCTATAAAATGTTTTCTTATATATTACGATAAAAAATAAAAAAACACGACTATGTGATATTTATTATACTTATTTAACTAAGTTTTCATTAAAGTGTGAAAAAAGGCATTTGGGTATCAATATTTTAATTTAAAGTATATAGGAATGTTCTATGACTCGAAACAAGCTAGAATCCATCATTTTCCTGTTATTGTAGAGCTGTACGCTGTGACGGATACTTCCCGATTTGCAGGTAGGAAGTGTCACGTTAGTGCCCGAGGATTGGTTTCCCTTTTGCCTCGGGCGCCAGTTTACAGTGCAGAAACACCACTACACAGGTAGCTACAGTGAAGATACGGTAAGCCAGGCGGTCGATATGGAAAATTAGACTTCACACAACAGATAATAATAATACACCAATAAAACTTTAATACATTTATTAACCTAGAACCTACAAGGTACATAGCTAAACAATATTCCTGTCGTATTGGGCAAAAGCATACGGGTGGTGTAAACAAGCAGGGGGGGGTGAGCACAAGCGGGTAAAAGGTGAAAGCGGGGTGGCAACAAGCTAAGCGGAATTAGCTACAGCGGGTTAACAAGCAACTGGGTCAGCTAGGGGCAGTGGCCGTGCGTGGATACCAGATGAGGAAGCAATCATTAAGCAAATGCTAAGCAAAGGGCTAAACACACTACTACTAAATACAAAGACGGTGACACTTGGCTATTGTCAGTTATACCTGTTGTAATAAAGCTCAGGCTGAAATAAAACAAGTTATGGTTAAAATACGGATAATAAAGAGGACAGAAAGCACCCCACTACTCACATGTGCTTCAACAACCACATGAGCAGCGAAGTAGAAAGAAAGATAGAAAGCTGTAAAGAAAATATGATTAATACACAAACAAATACAATAGCCAAGTCGATATTCCCTATCCGGTGATTAACTTACTTCCACACAGGTTCTCGGCACTTCTTGCTAGCTGGAGCTGGAACCCTTGGTACCTGCGCAGTAGTTCAGCTCACGGACTTAGGCTTATTTCGAAGCCGGTCGCACAAGTCGAAGCGGTGACGGGCTGGACTGCTTCTAATGCTGGCTGGAGCTAGACTGCCGGCTTGAATCGGTCACTGTTACCTTTAAGTCCCTATCGAAACCTCGGACATGCGCAGCGTGGAAAACGGACTTAGTATAGTTAAGGCGTAGTAGACAGCAGCTGAATTTTTCCCAAGTATCAACGCCCTTGTGGACTTGTAATATTTACTCACTTCCCAGTCAGCACAGGTTCATCCTCAGGATGTACTTAGTACACATTCTTTGGACATATGGGATATCCTAAGGAAGTCCTCCAAAAACTCCAGGATATCCTTAGGACACCCAAATGGGACAGCCCAGATCTTACTGATAATGTCCTAATGACATCCTAATTAATATCCTCAGGACATCTGGAGTATTGGATAAGGACAAATGTGGAGATGTCCTGAGGAGGAATGGTTACTGCCTTTGTTAGGTTATTCAATCTAAAAGTCCAAATAGATGGCATGTGGAGTGACGCATCACACGCCAGGTATGCTGCTAAATATACCAATCCACAGGAACTCACGCCTATCTGTTCTATAAGGACACGTTGGCGTGTCACTCTTCAGGCTGTCTATTGGGATTTTAATGCACCTTTTAGCTTGATTATTTTTGAACTTGTCGTGCCCTGAGAATCTAAATCATTTATTTTCCGATTTATACATATGTATAAATATGAGACAATTTTTTAAATAGAATCACTTTGAAAATGCACTTCTATCTATGCATTCAATTTTTAACAGGAACTGGAAAATAAAACAATTTATTAGTGAAAATAATATATTCTAAAATATTGCGGGTAATTCATTTATTCCTGTGTAATCCTCTCCAAAAGGCAGCTTTGCTCTCGGTTGTGGTGGTCTACAGAGTATTTTATTATTTAGTGGGACGTCCACAATCACTTTCATCATCACTGTCTAATAATCTCAAAGGTCTAACCCTTTTCTTATCCTATTATTATTATCAAAATTTTCAGAGTCCGTATCTAAGTTAGAAGTATTTTCTGCTTCTTTCCATTTTGTCCGTGCTTTTTCAAAATTATCTGTAATAGGTAAAAAGGTACATAATTTAAGAAAGTAATTAATAACCTACATTTCTGCAAAATTTTACGGAAGTCAATTTTAAAACTAAACTGTCAAGATAAATTTCCAAATACAGCACACAAGTTTGAACATATTAGATAAAAAGGTTACACCCACCTGTTGCATCCATGCATCTTGTGACATTATGAAGATTCCATGTTTCTTCAAAGGATTCACCCTTTTTAAGTGCTCTATCAAATCTATTCTGATCTTTAAAATGTGGCCAAAATACTTTCTTTTTCATAGGGGTTAGCCACTTTTCGTGTACTATAGATACGCCACCACTTGACCACTCTACAATTACAAAGGCCATGATTGCTATCCTAAAAACATATTTTATTTTTATTAACAAAATAATAAATAATAACATCAATCCCACAAGAACCATATACATACCAGTGCCACAGATATCCACACAAGACCATAAATCAGTAATCAATTCGTAGATAAATTAATTAAATTAATCATAGTAATGAATATAACAGAGACTATTATATTTTATCTATGACTATCACATCCATCCACGGATTTCTTAAAATAAACTGGATCGCTAATACATACTGGTGGGGGTAGCTAAAAATAACAACTGATAGGCGGCCGCCATACTGTGCTAACTTCTAGGTATTTTATGAACTAAATGATGGTAACACTGTTGAGTTACCATCACTGCTTTTATATTTTCTTTTTGTTTTGTGGTTTATAAATGAAGTTCTGTGTGCAAGGTGCAAGTTATTTATTTCTTAATCTGAAGAAAAAACATGCAATTTCATCATTTCATCCATTTGGTCGAAGTATTCAATGTTGAAGGTTGCGATAAAAGTCTAAAAACGTAGATATCTGTTATCTGAAGAGTCAATCGAAAGGATACAAGGTGAAAAAGGCTGCAGTTTTGGAAAGAGTGCAAATTGAAGAATTTTTGACGAAATCTTGTGATAAAGAATATTTTATGATTAAGGTAATAACTCTTAACTTTTTAGACAATATGTATTAATAATACTTTGAATCATTTTAGGTTGCGCTAATAATAGGAGTCTCTGGTGCTTGTCGATGCTACGAATTGACGAATTTGAAAATCACTAATGTATAGGACACTGGCGCGTATCTAGTTGTTTCGATACCAGATACCAAGACCGGCATTTCACGAAAGTTTAAAATTATAAATGAAGGATTTTCTATCAACGACGTAGAGATGTGTAGAAAATGTATTTCCCTAAGACCAAAGAACTTATCAGAAAACAGATTCTTTTTACATTATAAGAATCAAAAATGTACTTCTCAGCCTGTTGGAATCAACACATTGGCAAAGGTTCCATCAAAAGTTGCATCGTTTCTGAACTTGGCAAACGCGGAAGCTTATATTCGCCACTATATGAGGGTGCACTTCAATAACTATATTGGGAAATAAAGGTGCCGACTTTACACCCATCAAGCGGCATGGTGGGTGGAAGAGCCCTGCTGTGGCAGAGAGCTATATTGAAGACTCCGTATCTAACCAACTTGGTATTGCAAGGAAGATCCAAGGTTCTTCTCGTTCAAGTCATTCCTCAGGAGAGGAGACTTGAGGAGAATTTGTTGCAAGAAGCAACTACAAGCTTCCTATTAACGGAAACGAAGTGAAATATGAAAAAGCGAAGAATGAAATGTCTATTAATATAAATGTTAATGTTAATTTTAATAAGTAAATTAAGTTTGGTTGATTTAAGTTTATATTTTTTTATTATTTCAGTAGTGGATAATAGGTTACTTTATATGCTTTATAAGTGTGGATAAAACTCCTATTATAATGTGATTGTGTGTATAAATTATATTTTAAATGTGTTTTTATTAAATTCCTACCATAATCATAATGATTTTGAGTTTTGAAGTTGTTAATGTATCTTCTAGAAGAGCAGTTATTACCATATTGTGTATTATAAACTTCATGTAATTTTATAACAAAATAACTGATTAACCTATCCCAATTCATTCATAATATTTAATATATCTTAACAGTGTAAAGTATAAATTTGACTAATAACTACTTGACATTACTAATTGTATGATGTCATTCAGTTAAAAAATATTTTTTTTAGTGTCGTTTTTACTGATAAGACGTGCAGCTACTTTCATCGTGGCTTTTTATATATGCAGCTCCTGCCACAATTAAAATAACTACAAACATATGTCTAATTCTTCGATAAATACCTACCTTATATCGATACCTTTTTGCCAAACTATCGTAAGTGACATTTTCCATGAAAATGACTATGGATCTATCGTAAGTATAATATGCAAATACACATCTTGACAGAGGTAGATAGATCCATAAATATGTAAGCGTATTTAAATGTTTCACGATTAAATAACTGCATACATTTTATCGTAAGTAACAGAACTGTAATAGGCAGAGTGGCAGAATTGTCGTAAGTAGCCTAAGGTAAAATTTAGTGAGTGACTTACGATATTTTGGCAAAAAGGTATCGATATTAGAATTCCTCAAAACTACTAACTAATTTTTATACTGCAATTAGACAAGGTTCAAATACTTGGTTGACAAACCATGTTACTTTAAAGTTTTTTGGGTTAGTTACTAAATTATGTTTAGACAAGTAACTATTATGAACCAGCTATAATTCCGGCTAATGTAAAATTTATTTAAAAAATGAAGTTGTAACAGGAGAAATAAAGAGTGTCGTCAATGAATTTAATATACATTGGTACCTACCAGACATACCATTGGAAGATTTGTACATGTAGGGAGTGTCTTTACAAGCACATAAATTTCGACTTTGTCGAAAATCATTTCAAGTCAAATTAAAAAGAGATGATTCCAATTATTTGAAATGCACTATAAATAGAAAAAAATTATGTGTACCTTTGCTGCACAAATATAACTCTTGAGTCCAGTCCTGTCAATTACTCGTCATATCTAATGCACAAATAATACAATTTAATCTTTGATATAACCCTATATTAAGTTAACTTTTTAGACCCGCTGCTAAAGTATTTTTATTACAACAGTGTACATATTTTATACCCATATCCATCCATATAAGTAATATTTAGTTAGTCATATGCCCATATCTCACCAAACTATTTTCAAAATTTCCCTCTGTAAATACTTCAACATCATTAGCTGAAAACTAGCCAATGGAATGTTAGCACAGTGTGGCGACCACCTTACAACTGACAAAATGATAGTTAGGAATCAGCGATCCAGTTTATTTTAAGAAATCCGTGCATCCATCACAATCATCATATTACACATACACACATTACTGAAACTCAGTAATTTGCAAAGGATTTGTGCGCACGTATCTCATCAACATGACGCTGCGCCGCAAGATGGCTACTTTACTACTACTTTCACTTTCGTTCCGTGACTTCCGTGTCCGTGTTCCGTTAAGACGCGATCACGTGAACAGAATTAAACCAAGACGGATGAACAGCTTCCTCACGGTATGATTGGATGAAAAGAAATTACGTGCCTCTTTAACCAATCAAAACAGGAAGAAGCTGTTCCTTTCCACATCATGGTGGAAAAGCTCCCTCGACTTTATCATCATATTATAACATAAACTAAGCTTATTGATTACTAACTTGTTTCAGTAATTAATTTGTGCTCATTGATATTATTTTATTACCTAGGCATTGTTTATTTCAATATTAATTTCAAAAAAGCTATGGCATAATTATTTTTATTACCCTTTTCGTAACGTAGCACTTAGCTATTATGAGAGAAATATAATAATTTGTTTTAGTTACATGCCACCTTAATTTCCTACTGATGTAGGTAGGTATAGGTCAAGGATTGTTAACTGTTTACAGGATTGCTCGATCCCTATACTACAATGTAATCCATAATTGTGACGTCATCAAAGATCCAAAGATCTCGAACTTGTAGAAATAGGTACACTTTATACTGCTATTACAAACTTTAATAAATAATAATATTAATAATCATTCAAATACGAAAATTCTCTTGCAAATGTGAAATATAACAAACACAAAATAGGTATATTTTGACAATTCGATTACATATATTATCTTCGATGACGTCACAAAGGCGGATGCCAAAATTGAGCGATCGAGCAATCCTGTAAACAGTTAACAATCCTTGGGTATAGGCAAGGATTGTTAACTGTTTACAGGATTGCTCGATCGCTCAATTTTGTCATCCGCCTTTGTGACGTCGTCGAAGATACTTGTAATCGAACTGTCAAAATATATTTTGTGTTTGTTGTTATATTTCACATTTGAAAGAGAATTTTCGTATTTGAATGATTATTATTTATTAAAGTTTGTAATAACAGTATAAATTGTACCTATTTCTACAATTACGAGATCACAAATTGGCCTCTGTGCATTATATAGTATACCTGCGAACAGTATACCTACATGTTGCTTATTGTAAAAAAAAGCAGTTAACATTATTAATTATATATAAAACTAATCATCCTTGTATGTAAGTATCTTTTAACTATTAAGAAGATGGTAAAGATAAGCACTAACAAATTTACGTAAATATACACTTAAAACCGCAAAATATATCTTGAACATCTTACAGCATAACCCAACATCACACTTTTTCCGTTCATATTTCTCTACAGAATCTCTGCTTCCGAATATGTTCATAATTAAAAAAGTATATGCATATGCTTACCTATTTTAATAATATACTCGGATAGTTTGTATCAAAATGTGCATATAATTTCAATTTGTTGGTAGACACAGAATTAAAGAACATAAAGAAACCAAGGAAAATATTATGCAATTACTTATTATAGGTATGCACAGAAACTATTATCAAAGAAGATAAACTAATTCCTCTTTGCTATTACCCACAAATACAAACAACAAAGGTATTAACTAATGATTTGATAATTTTAAATTCAAATTCCCCTTTCGCGTTTGTAGTTTGACTTTGACAGATTGCTTTATGGGATCTTTGATGACATCACAATTATGGATTACATTGTAGTATAGGGATCGAGCAATCCTGTAAACAGTTAACAATCCTTGGGGTATAGGTACCTTATTTTAGCATTTGTTTAATTTGTTTAGATTTATCTCCCAATAAATTATAACTATTTTTCAAAATATGCCCAAAAATGGCCTCACCAAATATTTATGGGATATCCAGACTTGATGAATATAGGACTTTCCATTGCGGATGTTACCGGGATCATAATAGCCTCAAGAGATATTTACAGGATATTCATTCAGGACTTGCCTAGGATATCCTCTACTGGGACATTTTGAGGATGAAGTTGGCTTATAAATTTGTCCTGAAAACATCCTCAGGATAATAATCCCAGGCAGGTATATCAGGACTTGATTAGGATATCCTATGGAGAGAGTGTGCTGTGTGGGTTATTCCTGGTGTTGTCAGTAGCGGTGGATAGGAGTGCTTGTGGCGACGAACGGTAGGCAACTCTTTGTCTCAACTGTTCTCAGTTCGATGAAGGGGCAGTCAGAACTCAGACCGGCGCAGTAGTGAAATCAGAGACTTAAGCAATTATCCAAAATATAAATATTTGATACTTATAAAATTTCCACTCAAGTCGGTTTTGTGGACTTTACACCAATTTTACTTACTATTCCTATAGTGGAGATGGAGGTGTCGGCTGAACTGCTCTTCACTGGTGCCCATAGATAAAATATATATATATACTGAAATAGATTGGTAATCCCCCACCACTTTTTCCTGAAATAGTACCTGGATCCTATCACTTGCGGCGCTGATGTCAATTTTTGTTGAGCAGAGAGTTTTAAGTGTGTTAGGCAATTTTTCGCGGTTGCACTACCAAAGCTGGTTTATCGGTCAATTTTGTAGGAATAATAGCAATATTGTTATGGTATATATAAAATTTGAAATATATTTAATTGTTCTCCTTATGTTTTACAGATTCATCATAATTTGAAGAAAATAAGTGAAGATTTGGTCGGATAAGTTAACAATTTCGATTTTTATATATCACGCATATAAAATTCAAACTTTATTCAAATGTTCTACTTATTTTGTTCAAATGAATTTCCATTACAAATAGCTGGACACTTGATTGCTATTTGTAATGGAAATTCATTTGAACAAAATAAGTAGAACAGTTGAATAAAGTTTGAATTTTATATGCGTGATATATAAAAATCGAAATTGATAACTTATCCGACCAAATATTTACTTATTTTCTTCAAATTATGATGAATCTGTTAAACATAGGAGAACAATTAAATATATTTCAAATTTTATATATACCATAACAATATCGCTACAAGATATAAAAATTTAAGGAAATTAAATAAGAGTATAGTAAGAAAATATTAAATTTATTTAAATCATTATAGTTATGATTCATGTTAAATCATGATCTATGGTTGGATAAGAAGTGTTTTAAGCTATGTTAAAAATTATAATATAGTCAATTTTCAGTTAATGAATCAATTAACGACACACACAACCAGATGCAATTGATATTTTCGTGGCTTGTTTTTTTACCATTACTAATTAATTTGTATCTAACTTTCTACCATGAAACTATTTCAGATACTATCTTTTGAGGGTAGAATTTATAACTATTGATATTCATCTTTCCGATATTCACCCACATGAAAAATCTATTATAACCCAGTTGTATGTCTTGTTAATTCGTTAAGACAATGATAACACTTAAAATTTAATGGCACGTATATAAATTTAAGTATGACAAAAATATAATTCCAAGAGGCTATCTCTAACAAAATGAATATTTTATTTATTAACACATGTTATAAATAACTTTATATGTTTGAGCAACTACCTGCTCATTATTTTGCCAAGTGGATTTAACATTTCCCTTGAGTATATTATTACGGAGACATTTAACTAGATGAGGGGCATCATACATACAGTACATATAGTAGGATGATTTCCTCTCCACCCACGCAGAATCCATACATAACATTTTCTTAATTTCTTGCACTGAATTCCTCATTGGTCTTAGTCTTTCTTTAAATAATTTATAACCGCAGTATTCGTTGAAAGTTGGTCACATATCTACAAAAATAAATGTTACCTTATTAAGAATGTAACTATATTAATCAAACTCACTGCGTGGCCACTACTTTCAATCCAATTTCCTGTAGAGCTTCATTTACTTCTTTTACTACCCGCATGAGTTCTGGTGTGCTCATACCACCCTCCGAAAAGTAATAACATACTGGCTGCTTCCATTTTTGGCTAATTCCCCCTGTCATAAAGACCATGATCTGCAAACTTTGAACGCCTTTCACAAATATGGCACGGCGTGCTTTTTCAAATTGGTCTTATTACGGTCTGCTTGAAATTTCTGATCCTCCGAGAACTGAATATCACATATTCAATAACTTTTTATTTTTTCTAGGCACAGAGCAGAGATCGGTTCTGCAAATTGCCTGTGTCAACATTTTGAACGTCTATACTATATAATAAAAAGTATGAACCTGTGGATAGATATAGCAGAACAAGCAAGCAGCAGTTTTTTTATAATTAATTGAATATGTACATAAGTAGGTATACTTAATGGTGAATATAACTGAAATTTAGTTCAATTATTAGATGATTTATTAACTTAACAATAACTAACAAAAAGCAACAGTTTATGCAAAACTAACAGGTTATGATTTTTATTTTCAAAACATAATTCATTTCATTCTCATTCAATGATGCCTCCCATAGAAAAGGATACCAAGTGCTAACAGCGCTGCAGGTGATAGGATCTGCGAACTACAAAAAGGGGGGATAAGAAAAAAGGGCATTTTTCATTAACTGAATACCCCCTGCTGGTGCCGGCTACGGACTGACTGTAAATCTCGTGCGCTGCTTAGGTATAGTCAGCTTGGGACGGGAGGATTCGAGTGCGGTCGGATGTCTTCGAGTCAAGACGGCGCGGCGTGATACATTATATTCGCTGATTAATATTTAATAAATTTCGCTTCCACAATATAAATATTTTACAGGTGGCGGATATATTTAAATATATATATGAAATGAAATGTGCTTCATTACAACGCTTATCTAGAGCAGCCTCCCTCTTATGTTTACTCCTCCTACATGGAGGATAATGGAAGGGTTACTAATTTCTAGCTGTTAGCATATATAAGTCTGAACAAAACACATAAATGTATAATTGTTTTGACACTAAAACAATATCATAACTTGAAACTTTCATATTTCTGCTAATATGGAGCACAGTGGTAAGTGATAGTTATTTTTTTAATTTGACTTTTAATTTACATATACTTATCTATTGTTACAGAATTTAGAACTTGCCCATTGGTACCGTTTCATCACGTGTTGAGCCATCGCATGGCAAACCATCTAGTAAAATGTAGACGGAGTCTCCGTCTACAAAACGAACAAACACAGAGGCAATATTACACATGGACAAGTAACAGCGGCAGCTGTAACGGCTGCAACAGCAGCAACAACAACAACAATAGCAGCAGCAGCAACAGCAACAGCAACAACAATAGAAACAATAACAGCAGCAACAACAACAACAGTAACAATGATGAAGAATGGAGGCTTCATGATCAGGATTGGATTGATCCAGTAGTTGATTGGTTGCAAAACCATCAACAACAACAACAATAAATTAAATAATTTTATTGTTTGTAATATATATATATATACATATATATATATATATACATATATATATATATGTATATATATATATATATATATATATATATATATATATATATATATACAGGGTTTTTCAACGAAAAGTAGCCACCCTTAATAACTCAGAAAAGGAGGGTAGCAGAAAAATTTCCAAAAACAGGTCGATTTTTAATTCAAGGGGGACAACTTTTGGCGTCAAGTTCTTGATAACATCGCTTCCCCCTTCCCCCCACTCCAACTACCTCAAAAAATTTAAATGGCAATACGGGTCAAATAATACTTCATTTGACAGATATTTTAAATCTCTATTCAGTGATGTGCTACATTTGAAATTCGGGCTATTAGTGTTTTAGAAATAGTCGATTAACGTTTAAGAATAAACTTAGGAAGTTTACCGTGGTGGAACAAACTTTGTAAACATTTTCTTGATCATCATAGTTTTTTTGGTCATTTTTTTGTCGCAGTGATGGCTTTTCAGTAATAGAAACACGTATCTTGCAATAAATGACCAAAAAACTATGATGATCAAGAAAATGTTTACAAAGTTTGTTCCACCACGGTAAACTTCCTAAGTTTATTCTTAAACGTTAATCGACTATTTCTAAAACACTAATAGCCCGAATTTCAAATGTAGCACATCACTGAATAGAGATTTAAAATATCTGTCAAATGAAGTATTATTTGACCCGTATTGCCATTTAAATTTTTTGAGGTAGTTGGAGTGGGGGGAAGCGATGTCATCAAGAACTTGACGCCAAAAATTCCTTTTATTTCTAGTTTACTTTTGAAATAAAATATCCTAAAGTTACGTATCACCTATATTTATTGGTTGCAACATATATAAAAGAAGTAATTACAATATATAAATACAATAATAGTGCACAAAGCGGGGTAATTTAATTTTTAAATTTAAGTCACTTTGATAACTGCTTGGTAATTTTGACCAAATATGCAATAATTCAGTTGGAAGTTTGGATCACGTTGACTTTTACAATGATGGCTTCTTATGATGATGATGATGCGGCCTCTTGAATTTCAAAACTAGCGGCAGCGTTAGGTTTACCGCAGTCTTTTAACCCTCTGAATATCAAGGTGTATTTTTCGGGTATAAATTTCCCAATGTTTTTCTCGATGACCTCCAACGCCCTTTTGGGTAAAAACACAAGATGTTTTTCTAGTTCCACCAATGGAGCTCTACCACACCTTGTACTAACAATTTTTATATGTACAATTGGTAATGGTACATTCTCAGGTAGGTCCTGAAGTTTTATTGTTGCTTTACTTCGAAGATTTGCTATGGAATTAATTTCAGGTAGATCCATTCTACAAATAAAATAGAAAAAATCTGGTATAATAATACGGTCTTTGATGAAAAAAAAATCTTAATATTGTAGTAAATTATGTCAACTTATGTTAAGAACGGTATCCTGATTAGTAGAATGGAAGTGTGGATGCGTGGTAGCTCAGTTGGAAGAGCATTGGCCCGGAAAGCCAAAGGTCCCGGGTTCGATCCCCGGCTGCGTCGAAACATTTTTCATTCTACTACAGCTTCAGAAGTGGGATAGGGAATCCGCCTGACAGCACATTTCACCTTATGTTTATGAATTATGTTTACCGAGGTGTCGGATTATGGCCGGCAGCCGAGGACGGCTGTGTTGTCAGGTATGGCCGAACTGTAGTAAATTATGTCAACTTATGTTAAGAACGGTATCCTGATTAGTAGAATGGAAGTGTGGATGCGTGGTAGCTCAGTTGGAAGAGCATTGGCCCGGAAAGCCAAAAGTCCCGGGTTCGATCCCCGGCTGCGTCGAAACATTTTTCATTCTACTACAATATTTAAATAATAATAATAATTACTCACTCTCATGTGTTGAAGATGTCTATCTTGCTTTGTTGCGTTAATAATACCAGCTTTGGATATTATACACTTTTACTTGCGTTGATTATGTCACACTTGGTAAAAACTACTTTGTACTATTAACAATGCTGAGCGTGATGTAAATACTGCTAGACGATTGTGTGCTAAACGGATATTTCAACATCGATTTAACTATTTATAGGAACTCTCTGTGTCACATGATAACAAAGCCGTACCATGCACGTGTGCAGCGAGTGATGATATTATTTCCTGTTATTATAGAACTAGTTATATTAGCGTCTCGCTGACGCATCTTTATTTTGTCTTATCGGTCGCTTTGTTTATTCGTACAATGAAGCCCATTGTCTATTGTATTAAAAATACCACGTGTGTGGCGAGTGATGATAATTAATTGCTGGAAAACGCGGCTTCCGCGAATAAATCTTATCACATTTTACATATTTTCTGTTATTGTACTTTATTTTTATCTTATCGTTTGCTTTGTTTATTCGTACATTGAATACCATTGTCTATTGTATTAAAAAAATATGTGAGGACCATTGTGTATTGTATTAGAATAAATGCCCTGCTACCGCATTTCCTGTGCAGTTGTGAATTCTTTCATTTATGTGTATGTACTTGTGGAGAGAAAACGTGCTTTAGTATTTAAATATTCATAATATGGTTTATCGAATATAATATTTTAGTGTGTATTACATTGGAGTAAATAAAAAGAAGGTACTGATTTTTTTTTAATTTTATTGTAGGAACTCTCTGTGTCACATGATAACAAAGCCGTACCCTGTACGTGTGCAGCGAATGATAATATTATTGTCTTTCTCCCTCTCTCGATCTCTCTGTCTAATTGCTACAATATTTGTAGTAGAGGGATTTTGTATAAATAGGGACAAATAGATGATTGCTCATTGCTTTTAATTATAATTGGAAATTATTTATTTATTTATTTATTTATTTATTTATTTATTTTATTAAAATATCCAACGAGCAAAAAAACCCAATTACAGGATAAGTTTCCGTTGTAATGGCTACAATACTTTAAGTTACATTAAATCTATCACATAATACAGGAAAAACATAGACTAATTTTAAGCACAAAGTTACATTAAAAATACAAAATTAAAAATACAAAATTACACTAAAAACAACCAAACTACTACAATCTAAGAATTACAAACATGAAATTTTCTTTTTATATCACAAATATTACAAAACAGGATATCAAGGTCCGATTCTACTTTAGAATGATTATGAATCATTTGATATATAGGTGAACCCTTATATATATTAGTTCTATGATTCCTAATGCAAAGCAAGCTACTCTAGTAGAAAGGGTAAGCCGGATCCCGACCGGAAGTGACGTCACAGCGAGCTGGATGGCCAGTTACCATCGAGCTAGACCACGGAGCCGCTGACCATTGGCTTCAGGGTGAAGAAGCAGACTTCTTGTAGTATCCCTCCATGTTCTTTTAGCATCCCCGCAGGTGTAGGAGCCCCAGGGGCTGCAGAAGAGCACCCCAAGAGTGTGTGATGTAGGTTTGTCAAGATGGCGGCCTGACGTCACGAGCCGCGCCCAAGGTAGTAGCTCAGGCGGCCACGGCGCGGCAGTCTGGCAAGAAATTCAAATATCTGAGAAATTAGCGGGTAAATTCAAAGCAGCAAAAGCAAGAGCTGCTGCCATAGACGCAAGAGGTCTCTGCTGTGCAGTATGGCGGCAAATTCAAATATTTAGTATACAGGGTGGATCAAAAACTATATACAGGATGAGCAAAATAAGAATGTATAGAAAAACAATGACGTAACTTGTATGAATGCTGATAGAAAACAATGATGTAACTGATCGTGAATGCAGATAGAAAAACATGCGTAGTAGGTTGCTATCGGCAAGATGGCGGTCTGAAATTAGGTACAGGGTGAATCAAAAGCTAAATACAGGATGATCAAAATAAGAATGCTGATAGAAAAATAAATGGCGTAACTGGTCGTGAATGCGGATGGAAAAATATGCGCAGTAGGTTGCTATCGTCAAGATGGCGGCTTGAAATTAGGTATGGGGATTGCAGGTGTCTGGCGCCAAATGCGCGATGTTAGGTATGGGGAATGTCAAATATCTGAGCATTTAGCGGGTAAATTTAAAAGCTTAGGTCTTTTCGGCAGGTTACACGTGACATGTAGAAGCGCCTAATTGGTTGCTGCAGTCTGTCTGATGGCGGCAAATTCAAATATCTGAAATTGGGTATGGGATTGTCTTACAAAAACTTAAAATCCTTATTACTCGTAAAGGCGTGCGAATATCGAAAAAACAAGTGGTAAAATCTCCCCCTAGTTAGCCCTGGTTCGGATTGGTAGTCCTCTACCAATAGAAAAAAGTTCCAAACTCGTACGTCTAAAAACAAAAAAATTAGGTTTGGTGACGTCACGAGTAGCGCTGAGAGTTTAGCGGATAAATTTAAAGGCTTAGATCTTATTGACAGGTGACACGTGACAAGTAGCAGCGCTTAATTGGTTGCTGCAGTCTGTCTGATGGAGGCAAATTCAAATATCTGAAATTGGATATGGGATTGTCTTAAAAAACTTAAAATCGTTATATCTCGTAAACGCGTGCGAATATCGAAAAAACAAATGAAAAAATCTCCCCCGCAAACCTCCTGTTTTTGATTGGTAGTCCTCTACCAATAGAAAAAAGTCCCAAACTCGTACGTCAAAAAACAAAAAAAAAGTATATATTCGTATATATCAAATGACTAGTAGCGACATCCGTAATATTAATTTCAAACTATAATTTCAAACTATTTTCAATCTAATAGCGAAAGCAGGATTCTGTCGCAAATTCAAACGCAGCAAAAGCAAGAGCTTACATAGATGCAAGAGGTCTCTACTATATGGCGGCAAATTCAAATATCTGAGAAATTAGCGGGTAAATTTAAACGCAGCAAAAGCAAGAGCTGTCATGGGCGCAAGAAGACTTTGCTGTAGTCTGGCGGCAAATTCAAATATCTGAGAAATTAGCGGGTAAATTTAACCGCAACAAAAGCAAGAGCTGCTGCCATGGACCCAAGGGGTCTTTGCTGTAGTCTGGCGGCAAATTCAAATATATGAAATTGGCTGGTAAATTCAAACACAACAAAAGACACACCCAAGTCAAGAGGATGTAAAATCTTACATGGACAAACTAGACATCAAATAGGAATGTTTAACGTAATATGCCAAAAGAACCTAACCTTAAACTTTGTGTGTTTTTAATGAAACAAAAACTAAAATTCTTGAAAAAAAATTTACTCTTTAAAACAAGAGATGAATTTTCTGTAACTTTAATATTTCAGCTTCATGACGTCAGATTCAAGTAATATCTTACGTGGGTGTACTAGACATCAAATAGGACTGTTTAGCATAATATGCCAAAAGGGCCTAACCTTAAACTTTGTGTGTTTTTAATGAAACAAAAACTAAAATTCTTGAAAAAATTTACTCTATAAAACAACAACAGACGAATTTTCTGTAACTTTAATATTTTAGCTTCATGACGTAGGTGATAAGTTCGTAACAGGACAGTAGACTAATAATTATCTAAAAGAATTAAAATTACTGCGTGTGAATTATAGCCTTCATAGCTAGTATCATTTCGAAGAATAACTTAATAACTCTAACCTCACTTTTGTCGGAATCAAACATGTCTGTTCACTATCATAGGCCACAACACACCGGCCATACATAACAATATAACAGCCTCGTACAATATAAATCAGTAACATCAATCAATCAATCAATCAATATAAATCAGTAATAATAATTAGGTGGGCTGAAAACCCCTGTCTGCGTACCAAGATTTAAAAAATTGTAGCAAAACTTTATACACATTATGCTCGTTATCCTCGTTATCCTTACTCGTTATCATCGTTATCCTTGCACGTTATCCTCGTTATCTTCGTTATCCTTATTTACGTGACGGTTACCCTTATTACCCTTAATGTTACCATTATTAGCCTTAATGTTACCCTTATTCAAGGATTGTTAACTGTTTACAGGATTGCTCGATCCCTATACTACAATGTAATCCATAATTGTGACGTCATCAAAGATCCAAAGATCTCGAACTTGTAGAAATAGGTACACTTTATACTGTTATTACAAACTTTAATAAATAATAATATTAATAATCATTCAAATAAGAAAATTCTTTTGCAAATGTGAAATATAACAAACACAAAATAGGTATATTTCGACAATTCGATTACATAGATCTTCGATGACGTCAGAAAGGCGGATGACAAAATTGAGCGATCGAGCAATCCTGTAAACAGTTAACAATCCTTGACCCTTATTAGCCTTAATGTTACCCTTATTAGCCTTAATATTAGCCTTAATGTTAGCCTTATTTTCGTGACGGTTTGCCTTAATATTAGCTTATTACCCTTAATGTTACCCTTATTAACCTTAATGTTAGCCTGAATGTTACCCTTATTAGCCTTAATGTTACCCTTAATGTTACCCTTAGTGTTACCCTTATTACCCTTTATCTTACCCTTATTTTATGTGACGGTTAGCCTTATTTTGCGTGAGGTGGGTACGCGTGACGTGTTTTGCGGGTAGGCGTGACGTGTTTTGCAGGTACGCGTGACGAATTTTCGGGCACGCGTCACGTGTTTTGCGGGTACGCGTCACGTACGCGTGACGTATTTTACGTGACGGTTAACCTTATTTCAAACTGACCTTACATCAGTCCCGTTAGTGGAAAACCCCTGTCTGACGTACCAACACTTAAAAATTTGTAGCGAACATATTTATTAATAATGGGAGCCTGATAAACTATTAGAAATGAAAGAACACAGGATAACCGCCCACAGCTGTGTTGATAAAAAATACAAATAAATGTAGTGATTAAAGTTCTTATATAATTTCAAGGTTAAAACGTTTGAAATATATTTAATACTTATAAGTTATTACACCATATTGCGCAATATTGTATGAATCGGTGATTTACCGTCACAATGATGTAAGGCATAAAGTATAGCAAAAAGCCGTTAATAAGTTTCACCCCACCCCAATTTTCAAACGATAGGATAAAATCTGCATTCTCAAAGTAAAAACGCGATGTCTGTCTCTTACAAAGTGGAGTAAGCGATGTTAAAAATATAGATTTTACTGATAAAATCTTGTGCATGATGTTAGTATATCTAACAATCATCTATTTGTCCCTATGTATACAAAATCCCTCTACTACAAATATTGTAGCAATTAGTCAGAGAGGGAAAGAGAGAGAGAGAGAGAAAGACAATAGACAACGGTATTCATTGCACGAATAAACAAAGCAAACGATAAGATAAAATAAAGATACGTCATCGAGATAGTAATATAACTCACATAAATTTATACGAGTGCAGGCGTAAATTACAAAATGTTGGTATGTATACCAGGGTACATGAAAAGTATCTACTTACAACTTTTTGATATAAAAATCACAAATATAACTCAGAAATTATGTAAGATACAAAAAAATGCTAAAAGAGGCTCTCATGGAGATCCAAATCTCTGAAAGTAGTGGGTAAATTCAAATGCGCAAAAGCTACACCCAAGTCAAGAAGATGTAAAAACTTACGTGGGCATACTAGACATCAAATAGGATTGTTTGACGTAATATGTCAAAAGGACCTAATCTTAAACTTCGACGCTAATATAACTAGTTCTATAATAACATGAAATAATATTATCATTCGCTGCACACGTACATGGTACGGCTTTGTTATCATGTGACACAGAGAGTTCCTATAATAAAATTAAAAAAAAAAATCAGTACCTTCTTTTCATTTACTTCAATGTAATAGACACTAAAATATTATATTCGATAAACCATATTATGAATATTTAAATACCAAAGCACGTTTTCTCTCCACAAGTACATACACATAAATGAAAGAATTCACACCTGCACAGGAAATGCGGTAGCAGTGCATTTATTCTAATACAATACACAATGGTCTTCCCATTTTTTTTAATACAATAGACAATGGAATTCATTGTACGAATAAACAAAGCAAACGATAAGATAAAAATAAAGTACAATAAATAACAGGAAATATGTAAAATGTGATAAAATTTATTCGCGGAAGCCGCGTTTTCCAGCAATTAATTATCATCACTCGCCGCACAAGTGGTATTTTTAATACAATAGACAATGGGCTTCATTGTACGAATAAACAAAGCAACCGATAAGATAAAATAAAGATGCGTCAACGGGACGCTGATATAACTAGTTCTATAATAACAGGAAATAATATTATCATTCGCTGCACACGTGCATGGTACGGTTTTGTTATCATGTGACACAGAGAGTTCCTATAAATAGTCAAAACGATGTTAAAAATATCAGTTTAGCACACAATCGTCTAGCAGTATTTACATCACTTTTAGCATTGTTAATAGTACAAAGTAGTTTACCAAGTGTATTACATAATCAACATTAGTAGAAGTGTATAATATTCAATGCTGGTTATTAAGAGATTATTAAGATTATTAAAGCAGCAGCAACAAAGCAACATAGATAGACATCTTCAACGCGAGGCTAATTTTAAAATATAATAAGCTCAGTAAACCATTAGACATTATCATGAGTGGAAGTATTGAAACAGACAGTGGTTATCTAAGTGAAAGTGAAAATATATAAACTATAATATATATACTATAATACTAACTCCATTCAAATCCAATGTGGCTTGAGTCCGGCAAGAAGCTTTTGTCCTGCTGTTATTATACAACACAATTATAAGCCAATGAAAATATCCGTCAGCACATATGAATGGTGTACCGGGTTTTCCAACGAAATGACTCGCCCCCTATATCTTTTTTATTTGTGGTGCTAATAAAAAAGTGTTATACAAAAGTTTTATCATTTTTTACGAGCTTTCCAGATATGTAGTTGAACAGCCAAAATAAGTGCAGCTTAAAGAAATATGAGCCTAGGTTCAATTTTTTTAAAGGGAATACCCTGTATATTTTTTGATTATTGCATTCTACGGGTTTTTCTAATTTCAAAAATATATATATGTGCTATAATCGATGCAACAGTTGTCAGTTTATGGAGCTTTTTTTATAACATAGAAGCTGCAGCTGCCTTAGACATTGTTCATTTATCAAATTCGCCTTGGATAGAAACAAGGCCTCAAATAGGAGTAATTGCTTCCAAAACGTGTTATAAGAAAGCTCCATAAAATGACAACTGTTGCAGCGATTATAGCATATATATATATTTTTGAAATCAGAAAAATCCGTAGAATGCAGTAATCAAAAAATATATAGGGTATTCCATTTAAAAAAATTGGACCTAGGTTCATATTTCTTTAAGCTGCACTCATTTTGGCTATTCAACTACATATCTGGAAAGCTCGCAAAAAGTGATAAAACTTTTGTATAAAACTTTTTTTATTAGCACCACAAATAAAAAAGATATAGGGGGTGAGTCATTTCGTTGGAAAACCCTGTACATTCACGGACATTTTGCGACAATTACAAGCAAATTTCTTCTCGCAAACACAAGAAGGTCATCCCGATGAATCAGAAGCAGTAACCGACAAGTGTGGGGATTATATTTACATATCCCACCTCCTCTATGAAGATGTCAAAGTAGTGAATATAAAAAAGTTTAACGCCAGCTTTGAACTGTTTTATCAAGATATAAAGGAAATCTTAATAATGGACTCATGTGTATTATCATCTCGTATTACTATGTTAGATTCGTTAAATTTTTGTTCATATTATAATAATATTTTAGAATTATTAAATTTGTGGCTTAAATCCAATAGAGTAACGTTAAATGTAGAGGAAATGTTAGCGTTTTGTGACGTATCCAATGATAGTTTGTTAAGTAATGCCCTGCGTGAATATCTGCATTATTATAAAGATAACGTACTATATGATTTAAATAATAAATAAAAACACTTAAGTAAGCTGCTTCTTTTATTGTAATCAGTCTTTCACAATGTCTGAGCCTGTTAGCTGCGATGAGAAAACAAAAGATGGATATGAATGATTTTTTATATCTTTCCATTGCAGGAATTTATTGTATTTATATATTGTAATTACTTCTTTTATATATGTTGTAACCAATAAATATATGTGATACGTAACTGTAGGATATTTTGTTTCAAAACTAAACTAGAAATATAAAGAATAACTAGACTATATTAATACTTTATTTAAGTACTTATTACAGGCATTTTATAGCCAAGACAATTTTCAATCAGATTACAGCAGGGCCGGATGTTCCCGGAGACCAGTTTTCGTCTGTCGCGCGCATGTCGTCACTCCGTGAGTGCTTTTCATTACGGGGATGCGCATTTTGTGTGTTTTTCGTCTGTAACGTTATTATTTTTACAGTTAGAAAAAAAATTCTCAAACAAAAGATGTTAGTTATGGTTCGTTTTATAACTTAAAAATATAAAATGTCTCAATTTCGCGAAGCTAAGCTGTTAAACACATTATTCTTACTGCGAAATTTGTTCCTCTAAGGTTCTCGCCACGAATTTCGGGAGAACGGTACAAGATAGAGTAAAATAGTAAAATTGCACATACACTAATTTGTGTAGAGATGGGCTAAGTCGCGAATGCGATCTTTCATTCACTGTGAATGTAAATTGCGATCGCTAAGGTAAAGCAAGTGTAAATATGCGACCTGTAAAAAACATACCTCATCATACAATAACATAATGAGTAGAGAAGTATAGACGGTTCAGCCCCTCCTCTGACCTTGGGGGAGGAGGTGACCTTGAACCGTGTGACCTTGAACGCGGCCGATTCGGCGGTGGGTGACCTTGACCTTGACTCGTGTGACCTTGAGCGCTGGCGATTCTGGTGACCTTGAGATGACCTTGGCCTTGACCATGACCTTGGCCTTGACCTCGAAAAAGGTCTGTGGGTAACCATGACCTTGAACTAGGGTGACCTTGAATGATGTCGTTCTCGACTCTCTTTGCGTGACCTTGAACAAGCTTTGTGGATATCGCCCTTGACCATGCGGCCGATGTGTAAATCTGTATGAGTTGGGGGGAGGGTCTGATGTGACGCGTGGATATCGCCCTTGGCCATGCGACCGATGCGTAAATCTGTATGAGTTGGGGGGGAGGGTGACTTGACGTAGCAGCCGCACGATTATAAAAGAGGTCAGAGTAGCCACAGAAAACCAATGTTAGTTAGGCCTCATACAATAAAGAGTTAAATATGTATAAGTGCAGTGCTTGTGGTGCAACTTTTACACGTGGTGATAATTTGCGACGCCATCAGAGGCAATCATGCAAGAACCTAGAGCGAGGTGGACCTCCAACAAAGCAGCCCAAATTGGTGCGGGGTGGACCTCCAACAAAGCAGCCCAAATTGGATTTAAATCAGCAAACATCTACAAATGTTCAAACAAATGTTCAAAATTGTGCATGTAATAATAGGCCATCAACGTCTGCAAATGCCCCAGTTTGTAACTGTCATAATAGACCTTCAACATCTACGAATATGCAAACATGTGACTGCTGCAATGTTACTCTAACAGCGACTCAAATGATAGGTCACAGAAGATCATTGCAACATAGATCAAATTCGTGTGTTCCTCTCACTGATGGTGTTGAAATGGTCCGAAATGCTTTTAAACGAAGGATTGCTAGCTATCGAGTACATAGCGAAATCAGCCACATAGATTATATTAATTTCTTTAATGAAATTAAGAATAAAATTTTGCATCTACTCGAAGAAGCACTTCAAATTCATAAAACGATGAAGGTAAATATGGAGACGTTTGCTAGGTACATATTGCAAACAAAAGAAGTATCCGATATTAAATCATTTAATACTTCCAATCAAATCGTGGATCAGGCGACTAATTTGAGTGATGCCTTTGATGCATTTGTGGACATGATGCTTACGCAAACTACGGAATTTCAGGAACGCGACTCAGGTTTGTAAACTTTATTACGATCGAAAATATTTACTATTAAATTCATTCTTTTTAGGATGGGCTCTCGAACGTATAGAATTTGTGGAGGTTAACATCTGCAAATACAGTCCTCTAGGTGGCTCATCATACATTAAATTGCCCAAGTTCATTGCAGACAAGAGGGCCATAATAAATGTTGAGAATCAGGATAACCATTGTTTTGCATGGGCCATTACCTCAGCATTGTATCCCGCAATCAACCGCCACCCATCTGCGATGTCATCATATCCACATTATTCAAGAGTCTTGAATTTGACAGGTATGAATTTTCCAGTAAAATTACGAGACATATCAAAATTCGAAGAAATGAACAATATTTCGGTGAATGTATATGGGTTAGAAAAGAAATTTGTAAAAAATAAGCTAAAATATGAAGTTGTAGGGCCTTTGCGTTATTCTGGGAAAAAATTGCGGGTACACGTAAATTTGCTCTTAATTTCCGGGGAGTGCGATTTTGATCACCATTGTAATATCGATTGCGCCAACACACACTATTGTTGGATAACAGATTTGTCTAGGCTAGTCTCAAGCCAAATATCATCCCATGAGCATAGAAAATACTTTTGTGATGGCTGCCTCCGATATTTTAGTAATGAACGTCAGCTTATGTTGCACCAGAGAAATGATTGTAATCATGTCTATACAACAACACCCTCAACACAATTTAGGATCGATAAATATGGCAAAGAAGCGCCCGAAAATATATTAAAATTTGAGAACTTCGAAAAACAGATGCAGGTGCCATTCGTGGTGTATGCAGATTTTGAATCTATTTTGAAACCGGTTAATACTTGCGAACCAAACCCTCGGTATTCTTACACGAATAAAACGTTTAAACATGAGCCCCACTCTTTCGCATATTTTATAAAATGTTCTTTCGATAATTCTATTTCAAAATTTGAGTTATATAGAGGGCACGACGCGGCTAAAGTGTTCGTCTCACGTATAGAGGCTGACATAAGAGAAATATACAATAAATATATGAAAGACATAGTTCCAATGGCAACCCTTACTGCACAAGAAAGAAAAGACTTTCAGAGTGCAACGACATGCGGCATATGCGAAAAACCATTCGTAGAAGGCGATGTGAAAGTGAGAGATCATTGCCACTTAACGGGGAAAATAAGATTCGGTGCCGCACATTCAATATGTAATTTAAATTACAAAGTACCGGGTTTTATACCAATTATTTTACACAACATGACTTCCTACGACAGCCACCTCTTCTTGAAAGAGCTACGTCGCCATAAAGATAGAATAGATGTAATACCCCAAAACAGCGAAAAATACATATCATTCACAAAACATCTATATATGCATGATTATGTCAATAAGAATGGCGAATCCAAAAAAAAATTTGTTCAACTAAGATTCATCGATAGCTTTAAATTCATGTCAGCATCCCTACAAAATTTATGCAATGATTTAGCAGATAATCAAATGACTACGATGAGAAATTTTTTTCCTGACAGCGAAAAATTCAGTTTAATGCGACGTAAGGGTGTCTTTCCATACAGTTTCGTGGATAGTTTAGAGATGCTAAATACCAAAAATATACCATCCAAAGAGCAATTCTATGATAAGCTTAATGAGGAAGAACTATCAGAGGAAGACTATGAAAGGGCTAAGAATGTGTGGAACTTATTTAAGTGTCAAAGTTTGGGCGAATATTCCGATCTCTATTTAAAATCGGACGTCCTTATTTTGTGTGACGTATTTGAGAACTTTCGCAAATTTAGTTTAGATAAATATGGCTTGGATCCTGTGCAGTATTATACGGCGCCGGGGCTATCTTGGGATGCCATGTTAAAATTAACTAAAGTCAAATTAGAGTTGTTGACAGACATAGATATGGTCCATTTTTTTAAAAAGGGGATAAGAGGAGGTATTAGTCAATGTTCGGAAAGGAAACATATCGCTAATAATAAATTCGTTCCTAATTATAATCCAGAAGAACAATCATCGTTTATTTCTTATCTTGATGCCACAAACTTATATGGACATAGTATGTCACAACCATTGCCAACGGGGGGATTTTCATGGCTGTCTGAAAGAGAAATAGCCGATTTAGACATCACTAGTATTCCAAATGAAAGTGCCCAGGGGTTCGTACTAGAAGCGGATATATCTTACCCCCCGGAAACGCATGACCTACACTCAGATCTACCCTTTTTAGTAGAAAGTATTGTTCCACCAGGGGGAAAATCAAAATTTCCAAAATTGATACCTAATTTAAATGACAAGAAGCGCTATGTTGTTCATTATAGAAATCTTAAACAGGCTATAGAGAATGGCCTAATTGTGACAAAAATACATAGGGCTCTTAAATTTAATCAATCGCCTTGGTTAAAAACATATATCGATCTGAATACCAAGATGCGAAATAATGCCGCGAGTAAGTTTGAAAAAGACCTATTTAAATTAATGAATAATGCTGTTTTCGGCAAGACAATGGAAAATGTCGATAATAGGAAAGTGATCAAATTGGCAACACACTGGGAAAGTATTAGAAGAGCTGTGGGTGCGAATGCATTAATAGCTAGACCTAATTTTAAAAAATGTTCAGTTTTCTCTGAAGATTTTGTAGCGATTGAAATGGGAAAACTGAAGGCTGTTTACAACAAGCCCATATACGTAGGGTTTACTGTTTTGGAATTATCCAAAACGGTGTTGTACAATTTTTTCTATGACGTAATAAAACGTAAATTTGGTCAGAGGGCCTCTCTGCTGTACAGTGACACAGATTCTTTGGTCTTAAAGGTGTTTTGTGATAATTTTTATGACTTTATAATTGAAAACTCCGAACACTTCGACACATCGAATTACAAAGAGGGAAATAGCTTTAATGTTCCCAAGGGTGTATCAATTTTAGGTAACATGAAGGATGAATTTCCGGCCGACCCGATAATTAGTTTCTATGGTACAGGGGCCAAGGCTTACTATATACAATCTGTGGCAAATGAACTGAAAAAGGCGAAAGGTGTAAAGAAATCCGTTATTACAAAAGAGCTGTCAAAAGATGACTACAAGCAGATCGTAGAACAGGGGGGTTCAATAGGTCGAAAAATGAATACTTTTCGAAGTTACCTACATACTATGTATACGGAGATGAAAAATAAGGTTGCATTGTCATGCTACGACGATAAACGTTTTGTCATCCCCAATACAACACTGATACACTCTGGGGACACTCTGATATTGTATTTTTTCAAACCGAACCTGAGCAAAATGTGGAATGGCTTATGTCGGCGATAGATAGCGTACAGGCGGTGGGGGATGTTGTGGCTGAGCGACATGAGCGAAATGAAAATTTGGATGCATTAATTTTAGCAATAGCCGAACTTGAGTCACAAAATCTTCTATGAAATGTAACGCAAAGGCTGTAAACTTTTAATTAGCAAATCTCGTAGTTCTGGGAAATTCATTTTTGTACATAGTAATAATTGAAAATATTTTATTTTATGTAAGAACTTGTAATGTAATGCGCTAGAGTAAAGTACTGTATCTGTATATATACTGTATCCCATACTAATGTAATAATGTTGTAAATGATGGATTCAAATAAATCATATATGTAAAATCTTCTATGAAATATTGTCACAACAGTAAAAAGGACATAAGAAGCATTGTAATGAGAATTATTAAGGCGCCCCCTAGGTTGAATCTCTGAACATCAAGTCGCCAATCTGTTTCCCTGGTATCCCGTGCACAGATGCTGAGAGACAGAGAGAGGGCGACAGCTAGCCGTTCCAGTGGAAGATGACACAACTCCTATGTCTTCACCTACATATTGTATGTAATAATGTTGTAAATCATGGATTCAAATAAATAATATGTTTAAAATTATCTGTGTGAAATATTCTATGAAATATAGCGCTGTAATGAGAATTATTAAGGCGCCCCCTAGGTTGAATCTCTGAACAACAAGTTGCCAATCTGTTTTGTTGGTATCCCGTGCATAGATGCAGAGAGACAGAGAGAGGGCGACAGCTAGCCGTTTCAGTGGAAGATGACGCAACTCCCATGTCTTCAATTACATAATATTGTTAATTTTTAAAATAATATCCACTGCCATACTACCTTACTATAATACAATAAAATATAAACTAAAACCATAGCGTTTTATAAGGCAAAGGTAGTAAACTTTTAATTAGCAAATCTCATCATTTTGGGGAAATTCAATGTAAATTATGCAATGAAATAAATGGCGTACTTATTACTAATAACTGAAAAGATTTTATTTTATATAAGACGACGCTCTAAAATCATATATATATTAGTTGAAGTTTAGGGTTGATCACACACATTGTATGATTGTAATCTAAAGTACTAGAGAGTACAGATATATGTCCCATACTAATGTAATAATTTTTATAAGACGATGCTCTAAAACCATATATATTAGTTGAAGTTTAAGGTGGCCCAGACATTGTATGATTGTAATATAAAGTACCTACTAGAGTATAGTACTTATCTGCATATACTAATGTATTAATTTTGTAAATGAAGGATTCAAATAAATATAACATGATTTAATATGTTATCATCTCAACATTCCCCATATAATCGTACTTCTATAATCAGCCTTCAATTCAAGATCAACAAGCCGGCGACCTTCAACATGTGAAACGAGGCCGGCAGGCTATAGGATGCAAGGACAAAGTCAAATATGTCATCACTTCATATATTACACATGCAATTGTATTTCTATAAAAATTCAGCGACCTTCACTTCAAGATCAGCAATAAGTTAGGTACGCTAGCGACCTTCAACATGTGAGACGAGGTCAGAATGATATAGGGCTGCTGTTAAGGGGATGAAAGGGGTACCAACGCCAAGTTACGACCAATAAGAGCAGAGGGTGAAAAAACAGGGTAGCTAAGTTAGCTCAAGCCAAGCGACGCCAATTCTGTTCGTCTCCACAACCTCCGGGGTTAGTTTAAAGTGCTCTCGTGCTCTGCCGTTTTTTTGTGTGGCATTTTTCAGTTTTGTGTTGTTTCTCAGTTATTGTTTATACAGCGTAAAGATGGTAAGAGACGGTGAGAACAACGACGATTGTCATAACCATCCTAGGCAAGCTTTAATTGATTTTCTCACCAATTATATAAGGCGTCGTCGGACATGTCTGAAGACTCCATTGATATCACCGACAAACAGCCCCCCCGAGGTGCCGCAATTTGTTGGGTATTATGAAAACGTCTCACCACCCCGGAATGTGGATTATAGTGTTCCGAGTGCATGTGTGACCGATGCAGATGTGGCCGATATCGATGACATAATGGGCATACAGCTCGCATACCATGGATATTGCAATTCTCCATGTACAACTGCAGCTGCTACAGAGGACATCCCTGTGTTACATGTGATGAGTCAGGACTTCGATAAAGTTCGCCCCGACGCCGCTGACTTGGTGCATGGCACCCAAATATCAGATATACCCGCGGTCGACGTCGGTATATCTAATAAAATAGAGTGTCAACCGCAGTGTCTCACCGACATTACAAACCAACAGCAAGTGCTTTCTACTCCGGTACTCAATGTGAAATCGCGATCAGTGAGACCAAAATATAAGGCACGCCGCCCCATAAAACGTCGTGTTATAAAATCGGGGAAATTTAAAAATAGGGCCCGTCGTCCCATAAAAACATCTAAAGACGCGTCTGCAAAAGTGCAAATTATGTGCGATGGGGGCATTTTAAGGGGGCTGCTAACGAAGCCAACTGTTTTGCCCACTCCCACCTGTCTTGAAGTGCAAAATCTTGCAGCCCCAAGAATAGATGGCGGGTGTGCAAAATGGCCGGCTTCAGAGGCGGCGGTGTCATCAATCGTAACTTCGGCAAATACATCACCAATAGACCGGAGTAGTCCGATTCTGAATCAGGAATCCGCTATCGTGACAGTGGATTCTGATTCAGAATCGGAGATTTACGCTTATAAGGACCATGCGCATTTAATTAAAAATTTTATTAACGTGTATGGATTCTATAAGAGCGAACATGCTGAAAATTCCGCGGCTTGTAAAAACGATGCCGCTTTACGTGATCAAGCCAATACAAGCATACGCTGCGCGCAGGAGGTAATTCGGGGAGCCGAAGCGGCGATAGCTAATGCGCGATTGACGATCGCCGAACAGCGTGCGGTATTGGCCGAAATTGAATTACGCGGCATCGCTCTTGACAAGTCGCGGAAAATAGTTCAACAAATAGAGAAACAAATCAAAAAAGTATGAGAGCACTTGTGGGGGTGGAAAGATTTTTTTTGCTATTTTATTTTTATATATATGTATCCTGATATTTTTTAATTTGATTTTTTGCTGCTTTTATTTTTATAGGTATATAGATATTTCTTAATTTGTATATAGGTATATATATTTTAATTTATCGTAGATTTAGTAATTTTTCAATTGTAATTTGTAGCTTCAAGATTTATTTACATGCATTTTGTTAGTTAAGTATTAATTTTAGAAATAAGGGAACAAATCCAAAAAGTTATTAGTTTTAACATTTATTTGTATTTACATTTACTTAGGCTATGTATTAATTTATTTAAAAGCTGGTGGTTTAATATGCTGTAGGTTTAGAGATTGCAAATTTTTCATAATGACATTTTGTAAATGGTAAATACCAAATACCAGTTTGTTTAATTAAGCTTGTAAAAAATATACACTTTGTTTTAGATATACCTACTGCACATCATCAATAAAACACATGTAATCCTACCAATATGTCTTTTATTTATCTTCTGTTTCAGTTGTCAGCTGGCTAATATAGCAATAAAAAAGATATTTCTTAAAACATAAAATAATGAGTGTGATTTATTGAACCAGCTATTTTGTATAGGTATAAGTTTTGTTGTGAGGTGAGTATTCTGATATAAATTTCTATAGATATATCTCTATCTCTGTTTTATGGCATAAAAAGATATATACCTAAAACATAACAGTCAAGTGTTACGGGCTAAATATGGCAATATATACAAAACACAAAAGGTGTTTCTTTACAATAAAATATGAAAATATATATAAAAACTAAATTTGTTATGTTGTAGCAATAAAAATTACACATGTTTACAACTAATCTAATGTAATTCTTATTACATTAATCTATTGCAATTGTTCCAATTGCATACCAGCTCCAAATACCCGTTCCACCATACATGTTTCCCAAGGTCAAGTCAAATCAAGTCAAGTCAGGGACATACCGATGTTGTTACATTACACTTAATATTTACAATTAAAACACAATCTATTCCAATATGTAAGTATATTGCACTATGTATCTATGGTATCAGGCAATTGAATACACTTAATAATCTAATAGATCATGGTCTAGTCACTACCCAAAATGGCTACTTAAATTGATAAGGATATGTCTCTCCGAATAGTTTAATTGATAATTTTTGTTATTAAACAGGATTAATTACCTATTATATGGCCAAGTAAGTACATATATCTTGTAGTTTCATAGACGAATCTTTTTAATTACAATATGGCCTCGTTGTTTTGCAATTCATTATTCAACTTGCATGATACCCTTTTTTGATTAAGATTTTTTATGTAACATGGGAAATTCACCCCCCAGGCTCGCTGGAAACCTGCTGTAGGAAACTGACTGGATTTAAATTGCACCCACTTTAATTTTTAGTTGTACAAGGTAGGTTATTTTTAATAATTTGAAGCTTAAAATGCATCCAAAAATTATAAAATGTAATATTCATTTTAAATCATACTTGATATATTCGTTGGTGCAATAGGTACTGCTTTATGCCACAAATGTAGTCAAGTTAAAAATTTTTTTATTTTTTTTTTGTTGGATGCTTTGAGAATATGAGATTAAATATGAGGTGTTTTAAATAAAAGATAATTTTAAATGGTTTCAATACGATATAATATAAAAACTGACATGCAGAAATAAGTGTACAAAAATAATGGTTAATATATACAATTACATTTAAAAACATTCACTCATATTCCAGCTCTGCCGTTGGATCCTCTTGTTCCACAAGCTGGTCTGGCTCTTCGTTTGGCACAGTCTCAATCGACCAACCAGATGGTGAATTAGATCCTGACCTCCCCATGTTATGTGGCGATGGAGTCCTCCAGGTTGCACTCAAATCATCATCGGACGTAAACATGGGTGAACGCTGCCATCGATCGCTCTGGTCTGGGTGATCTTCTTCGTTCGACGAGCTTTCACTGTCCCAGTAAAGCATTCGCCACTCGCTTCGATCTGCAGGACCAATCCCATTATATAATACCTCTACCATGTGGCCATCTAATGACCAGGGTGGTGTTTCACGCCTAAAGTCGGTGGAAGATGTGACGTCTTCTGCAACAGGAGCACCTGGAGATACTATCGGCTGCATCTCAGACCCACAATCACTACTAGAACTTATACAGCTGTCTTGTACATCTGCCATGGCGTGATACAGTGGAGATGCTCTGAGGAGTTGTGAGTATATATACACAATGCTACCACAACCACTGGTATTTTATTGATAGGGTCTATTGCACAAACAAAGCAATATTATTCCCAAAGTCAAGTCAATGTTTCACTATATGTACAATACATATCTTAAAAGTAAACTGCACTATTTTATTAGATTGTCTGTACTAAACTACTAAAACTAAACTATCTATATTGTTTTTAATCAACCTTCCTATTTTTTTTCTCAGATGTGTTGCAAACACAGCAAACCTGGATGGGTTTTAAGATCACCAGCCCACTCTTACAACTCGCACAGCACTCGTTTGCTAAGGCCTGTTGTAGTGTCGTTGTCGTGTGGATGTCTATGTGTTTATGACTTGCAACACCAACTGCAAACCTCACAGCAAGTTTATAAGAAACGAAACATCTTTCACATAGTTGAATCTTCTCATTCTGGGTACCATCCTCCGAGACTCTGTAGACTACCGCAAACGATGTGGTATTGCACCAGAGCTGTTCAGATTTGTCAAGATCTTCGGTTGACAGGTACTTTTCAGTAAACGCTGTTTCTCCTGGTTCATCTGCAACTTCTTCGCCGAAGCCTTTATCCGACTCATCATCAGAGTCTAGTGGTTCAGCAGCAGCGTCACGATTAGCTAGCCGACGCAAAAACTGAAAATCTGCACCACGTTGACCTGCCATTGTTACACTTTATATGGAGGGAAGTAAACTAACTATTCTATGCGGCCTCCTCTTTTATCGAGACTGTCTGTACTAGTAGAGCAAAGCTCTAGTGGAGACAAGGCCAAACATTATACACGGTCATGGCCAGATCTGACAAGGTTAGGTATTGTACTAGTCAGGGTCAATATCAGAGCTTAAACTGCAAAGCTGTATTATTTGTTGTCAAGGACATCAGTGGTCAAGGTCAGGCATTGCACTATAACCAAAAAACTTATGTTCTCACAGTCAAGGTCAGATTTGTTCTCAAGGGTGCCACGAATGGTGGGGCATTGTACCATAGCCAAAAAAGACAAGGTCAAGGTTCTCATTGCCAAGGTCTAGGTCTTTTATTTTTATATGAAAACTATTTTTTAATTAAGTATATACTGTATATTTTTTATCCAAATATATATTTATCCGAATGTAGATTGATGGTTGCTTGTATATGCTTTATTACAAACTTATTTTTATATGAAACTATTTTTTCTAAAAATATAATGTATATTTTTTATCCAAATGTATGTTTATCCGAATGTAGACTGGTGGTTAGTTGCTTAAAAGTATGTGCATAACCTTCCAGATAATAATCACATATAATGGGATTTTGTAATATTTTTGTGTGTGAATGTGTTGTTTTTTATATTATATTTATCCTTTAAAAAAGTTTTTATTTAAAACATTGCCTACCATATTGAATTTTATATCATCAGAGCACCCCAAAAGAGGTGTTTTTAACTGTGTCAAATTCAAATGTATCTATATCCATTAGCACAATTCTGAACAGAAATGCTTTTAAGTAAAATATATGCAAATTTTGTTTCAAGTTGACGGGTATATGTAGTATATATTAATTCTTGGGTTTCATCTCTTTATTACATATTTTTTTGATTACAATACATAATATATATCATATAGTCATTACATAGTTGCAGATACATTAGCAAATAATTATAAAATACTAATTAAATACATTTATAAATCTACAATATTTCATTAAGTAAAATAAAACATAATAATTACTATAAAAATGATACAACACTAATTTCAATCATTTATGGTAATATAATAAACGTTTTACATGGAGCTAATAAAGCCTGTCTGAACTGGACCACCTAGAGCGTTGTAACTTAACATTGCGTCGTGGATAATTAGGGCATAGACCCTCATTTGTTCGGGAAATTTTGTTTTTCGAGTTTCGAATTCGATCTTTACATCAACCGTCGAACATTTTAGGGCTTCTGGTTGGCGGGAGCAATCCAAAACAAACAGGGGGTTTTTTCTAAACTGTCCAAGATCCATCATTGGTTCAGCCATGTCTTTACCATAATAGCTACGCTGAAAATTTTCATATGCAAAATATGCTGGTGTATCTAGCTTCTTGTCGAAATCCAAATTCCAGCGCTCGTATGGATAAACTTCACTATTTAGAAATAGTCGAATATTATTAATATCAGCATGTACAAATTTGGTGGCATCTTTTGTTCGATTATCTGAGTGTGTATTATTTTGAAAGCCAATAATTATGTAGCGAGGCCTCTCCATACTGGATGTTGTTTTAATTGCCCATATGTCAGAGGCTGTATTACGTAGGCTAGGCAATTCATATAAATCCCACATACGATAGGCTATCTTAATTTTTGTATTATGGCTTTTCCTAATCCTGTCGTAAAGTTTTAGCTTTTGTCGATCGTCAGGTACGATGTGCCTTATTTTCCACTCGATTTTGTTAATTTCCAGTGTGGCATCAACGTCACCAATGTATGAATCTTTAAATGAGCGGGCTATTATTAAAATAAGCTCCTGTTTAGCGTTCATTAGTCCTTTGAAATTATCCTCTGCAAATCCAAATAGACATTTTAGAGATAACCTCCCACTGAATATGTTGCTACCATGGTCTAAAATATCCTGTTTTTGTTCTGTTAGCCCCCAACCTGACGTTAGCAGAGTTTTTGCATGTGATTCAGAAAATGACACCATGGACTTCATTGTAGTAGTAACACCAGGCTTACGAATTTCTGCAATCTTTTCTCCTCCCATTTCAAGACGCATTTCTTCGAATAGAAATGCCAATGCATTATTGGATAAGTAGCATTTTTTAGTGGCATCACTAGGTGTAAATTTTCCCTCTATGAATATGTAGCTGTCGGCAATATCCAGAATCAAATCTTGAAAATTTATGCAGATGTGGACCTCGTCTGAATTTTTAAACTGCGGGGAACCATATGGCTTGTATGTATGCTCGTGTAGACTAATCAACGAATTATCCAGAAGAGGTTCGCCAAAAAGTTGAAGTTTCTCGCTGGTTGCAGTGGACACCATTTTATTGCTATCAATTTCGGAGCTTTAATCCAATAGATCGGAGAAATGTACGATCCTTAGTTGACAGTCTATGTCGTCTTAACTGTTTAACACCCTTACGTGGAATGACTCGATTATCGCAACGGGTCTTGTTTTTATTACGACTAATGCATAATGTGGGCAGTCTAGTGTGATTATAACAGAAACCCATTTTAGTCTGATGTCGATATTACGTCAATTTCTTCAATTCTAGCTTCACAATAATTTTTTCGCCACGAAAGTTAATTAAATGACCGCTGTCGTCCAATATCCGTAGAGTGATGTTATCGATAAACTGCCGTTTTTCTGGCCCAACAGGCAAATATATTATATTACCAGGCTCCCTGGAAAGTTTATATCCTGGTTCAACATCTATATCAAACTCGAATATGGTGTGCGATTCTTCGGTATTCAAATAAGCTCCATAGATAATATTGCAATCTATACGTATCATCCTTACTTTCATAATATCAACGGGCAGGGTAGATTCGTGGACCGTGTTTGGTTGTAAATGTATCGCCTCAAACCCCAATAGGGCACCTATTGAGTTTTTCTGTGTAAAGTCTATTTCATACTTTGACCAAATCTCACATTTTAATGTGTTGTTGTTTGCCTTTAAGGAGAACACTTTTGTTGAGTCCTTTTCACCTATACCCATAACATTTAGCAATGCGAGATAGATTTCATCAATTTCGTAGGCACCCACAGGTATATAAACGGTGTGGAAACCATAGGTGGAGTTAATTTTATATCGAAAACAATTATTTGTTTCATCGACGTTGAATATTGAATTGTATGAGTAGAATCCAGTTAATCCTAATCCATATCGACCACATGTATCTAGCTGGATGGGTGGGTAAAACTCTGTACTAAGCACACTTGAGCGACCTGATAGAGTGAATGTGACAGACATGACTAACACACTTGTTGACTGCTACGCGAACTTATTGTGTGCAGCAAATATGGGAGAATCTTCTCTTGCGCGACGGTGGGACCTCATTATTACTTGATACCACATTTATATCGCTCACTTTACAGATGCAACAAAACATTTTTCGTGGTGGGGGGCCATCATTGACATCACAATCATCACAATCGGATGTGGAGTAATGTTCTTGGCAGTATTGATATTTTAATATATCAATATCAGTCTGGAGATGTTTGGGTAACTTATCCCACACTAATGCAATTTCATGTGCTGCACAGCCGATCATTACCTCTTTAGGCATGTCTGAAAGTTGTTGTTTGGTCATCTTGAGCAAACTACGTACTCTAGAGTATGCGAGTAGCGAGTGACCCATTCGTTTAATGCTGTCTCGATCCATTGCACCCGTCACCACAGAGTTTTATTTCACTTTAGGGAGAGATACTTTAGACACAAGTGACCGCACCACACTGTATCGAAATTTTGTTGTCTCTTATAATTATAATAGATTTTATCAGCAGATTTTAAACTCTTGCGCATGTATCCGATCAATTCTGTAGGAGGCGGCAAATCTCCAAAACTGTCAAAGTATGTGACTAAAGCACCCCGTTTTTTATATGCCACCCAATGGGTTCCAGGACCCTCTATACTATCCAAATTTATTATGGCAGATTCATTGCGGCGTGGCCCAGAGCTAGGTAGACCATCACGCATAAAAACACCCCGAAAATAAGGTATTGCCATCTTCTTAGCATAATATGTAAGATCGATGTCCGTAAGAGCTCTCCGTGGTAGGGTGTTTAATAGTTTTTTGAATTCTGTGGTTTAAGATAAAGACCCAATCCTTTGCGATATGATTTCAAATATAGCCCTTTGCCTGTTTTTCCTACAGCAATTCCCTCCATTTTTCTATTATGGCGATTTGCCTCTGCTAATTCCTCTCTGCCCACCTTTGCATCATTTACGGCTTTGGCTATGCCTGCAGCAGATCCAGCTATACTGCCCAACGCAGACAATCCGGCAAAAATAGGTATTAAAGGAAGAATTCCACCAACTTTGGGTATTGGTATTATGCGAGGTGTGCGAATATTACGTTTTCCGCCGGCTGCCCTCAAGTGTTGCCGTGCTGCCTGCAATGCAATTTTTGCTGCTTTCTTTGTGTCTTTTACGGCAATTTGTCGACCACCCGCTTTCCGCAGCGTTTTGCGCACCTTATGAACTATTCCGGAGCCAAAAGCTATTTTTCTATTGTTCTTTTTATTATTTTTCTTGTTTTTTATGTTTTTTCTCTTTCGAGCATGGGATTTCTTAGATGTGCAACCCATACCAAAACGCTGCTTTCCCTTCATTATTGTTGTAACTAGCCAAGCAGCCGCCTTTTCTCCAATGCTTGCGTCTTTAGATCTAACTCTCTCCCATGCAGTCTGTTCAAGTTGATAATCTGCCTTGTGCCGAGCTGCTAGATTAGTCGGGTTTTGATCATATGCAATATCGTGATGCTTGCATGCAATATCTAATTTGTTTATGCCAGGATCACCTCGTGCTAATCTTTTATGTAGTTTAGTGCCTGGACCACAATATTGAAATGATGGTAGATGTAATTCAAATGGAAGTTTATTTATTAGGGAATTAACTACTCCTCCACCTATCTTTACTAAACGCCTTTTACTTGTGCGTCGCTCGGTGGATAACATTTAAATAGTGATTGTAAAACATATTGCAGCTTATATAGTCTTCAGCTGTGGTACGATGCGTATAGTAAAACAGAAACAAAGTTTTCCCATAGATAATTTAGATGCAAAGGTTGGATGCGGATTGGATGGGGCTAAGAAGCGACATGGACCACTATTACCATCAACTGTTCGCGGTATCATAATTGGACCTTCAAACTGTGGCAAGACAAATGTAATGCTATCTCTGCTTACCCACCCCCTCGGAATGTGTTTTGCAAATGTATACCTTTATTCAAAATCGCTAAATCAACCAAAGTATGAGTACTTATATAATGTTTTAGCACCGATTGATGGATTGGGATTTTATACATTCAGTAATAATGCACAAATAGTTGAGCCCTCCGAGGCAAAGCCGGATTCTGTTTTTATATTTGATGATGTAATATGTGAGAAGCAGGATGTTATAAGATCATATTTTAGTATGGGCCGGCATCGTAGTGTGGATTGTTTCTATCTCGCTCAGACATATTCTCGCGTACCTAAGCAGCTCATTAGGGATAATAGTAATTTTATTGTTTTGTTTAAACAGGATGATATGAATCTGCATCATATATTTTCTGATCATGTTTCACCCGACATAACATTTAAGCAATTTCAAGATATGTGTGCAGAGTGCTGGAAAGATAAATATGGATTTTTAGTGATTGATAAAGATCGGGAAGTACATGAGGGAAGATACCGAAAAGGCTTTGACAGTTTTATATATCCCTGATATATTTAAAAACAACTCAATAGACCAACAGACATCGTAGGGGTTATATCAGAAATATACGTGTACATATAGTAATTTATATTGTCGACAATGATGAAAAATAATGTTAATACTGCGGAAATTAACAATGATATAAGCTTAAAACGTCAGCTGGTCCTCGCAACAGATGCCGTACGTAAGAAATTCAACTCCATTAAGAATATGAATGCAGAGAATCGGCTAGCGCTTGAGAAGATATATGAGCCAATAACAAAACCATTAAAAGTAATATCCTCAGCGTCAGAGGTAAAATCACACACCCAACCGATGCAAAAGAAGATGCCTAGCCGAAGGGTATATTCAGAGGATAGTGATGATGCCACTACGAGCACCTTAAAGGTGACACCTGATAGATCGCAACCGCCATCTTTCATGGAAACACCGCCAACATCAATATTTACCACACCTGGTTCGGAAACTTCTTTTATTGATAGTCCGAAAGAAATACATCATATGGTTAAAAAGCACATAGAAAATCTAAAGTCTGGTAGTGCTAAATATGATACAACATATGGCGTTCGTGTAGATGCTGCTACAGGTAAACTACACATTGGTAATGCCGAAATACGTTTTTCCAATGGGGATATTGTCCTGTGGCGTGGTAATAAGAAACTTGGAGAATATCCGGGTAGTTCCGAGTTGTACGATAGAATATTTCTGAAATATCCTCCCATACTGGATAATGATGAAGAAGTTAATACCACAGACAGTGATGGTCGAATCTATGGGAATATATTAAAAATTACAAGGGCACCATATAAAAATTATAATATGAATAATGGCCTGAACAATAGCAAAGGAAAAAAATTCCGTCTCATTATAAAACCACTAGTATCTACTGCAGTATTAACGAGGTCCGCCAAAAAAGGTTTAGGAGTGTCAAATATACCTACCCAGAAATTATACAACAACAGACCTGTGGATTACGTCTACTGGAACAAGCCCCAGGAATTGGTAGCCCGCCTCCGTCTGCTGTGGAGTTCAAAAATGGCTGGTAACAACAATGTTGATAATGAGATACTAAATCTGATTCAAGAACTGAGGGAAGAGAAAATAGTGTATTAGAAAATAATATGCCGTCAATAATAGCTATAATATACTTTGACACACCTAAATCGAATCATATGTAATCAGAAATGGCTAGTGTAAAGAACACCATTGATAAGTTTGGTCGTAGAAGGACAAGTCCGAACAAGTCCATTATTCTACGCGGACCGCCAGGTGTTGGCTTTCAGCTCACCAGCGCAGGGCATTTCGATATTCAGAATAGACGTTTAACGAATGTTGCAAATGCCACTGATGATGGGGATGCCGTATCATGCAATTTTTTATATAATTATATAAAGAAATATAGTGATGAAGCTAACAAAGTTTTGAACGAGAAGACGAGTGAGATAGAAACACATAGTGCTGCCATAAAACAAAATAATAGTGAAATTATCAAATTGAGACAATATGTCGATAAAAAACTCTCATCTCTAGGCTTCAAACGTACTAAGGGTGGTGATATCGATATTCAGAATAAGCATTTAAAGAATATTGCAGAACCTGCGGGTGGTGCAGATGCTATAACTCGTGATTTCCTCTATGATTATATAAAAAAATATAATGATGGTGTTAATGGAGTTATTTTTGAGAAAACGAATGAGTTGGTTAAACTTAGTAAGGCTATAAAAAATATTAGACAATCCCTTACTGAGCTGAAAGATTATGTTAATGAAAAATGTTTATTAACTACGGCTAAATCATAATTATAATGCTTTAAATGTCACAGCATTAGCAAAGTGAGCCACACTAATGTAGAAGCACACACACATGGAGCACACATGCATAATACTTTTGGATGTCAATAATAGCTGCAGATAAATTTCAAAATAAGTAAAGATATGATGGCTAGTAATGTGAAATTACAGGTTGTTAATGAGTTGCATCGATCAGCACGTAGAAATTTTCGTAGAAGAAGAACCGTGATTAAAGGTTATGGTGATTTATGGCAGATTGATTTGGCTGAAATGCAACCCTATGCTGATGATAATAGAGGTCATCGTTATATTCTAGTGGCCATTGACTGTTACTCCAAGTTTGTGTGGACGAGGCCTGTAAAAAGCAAAACTGGTAAAGAAGTGATGCAAGCTATGAAGAGCATTTTCCAAGAATCTAATTACTTCCCCGTTAATTTACAAAGTGACAATGGTACGGAGTTCTACAATAGATATTTCTCCGCATTAGTTAGGCAACACAACATTAATCATTATTCAACATATAGTGTAAAGAAAGCTGCAATAGTGGAGCGTGTAATACGCACCTTAAAAAATTTATTATATAAAGAATTTTCAGTTCGAGGTAAATACAAATGGCTGGATATTTTACCTAACATTACAAAAGTTTACAACAACCGAGTACATCGAACAATTGGTATGAAGCCTGCTGATGTTACGCCAACATCACGTTTAAATATGTACAATCATATAAAAATTGCATTAAAGCCCAAATTTCGAATTGGAGATATAGTTCGAATAAGTAAATATAAGGGAGTATTTGACAAAGGATTTACACCCAACTTCTCAACAGAACTTTTTAAAGTTGTGAAAATAAACATAACAAATCCCACAACTTACCTGCTTGAAGATATGTTTTCTCGACCAATTAAGGGGTGTTTTTATGAGCTGGAATTACAAAAAACTAAATACTCCGACGTATATCTTGTGGAGAAGATCTTAAAGAAAAGGGGCAACAGAGTATTTGTGAAATGGCTGGGATTTTCGGAGGATCACAACTCTTGGATTGACAAAGCTGATATAGTTTAATATGTTGTATGTTTAGAGATTGCTTACTGCATTATTTTCACAACGAAATTTTTTAAATGTTAAATAATATTGCTTTTAATGAAACTTGTAAAAATATAAACTATGTTTTAAATGTATTATATAATCAGGTCGTTAATAAAATACATGCAACCTTATCGTTATGTCTTTTATTTATTCTTTCTTTGAAATCATCAACAAGCTAAATAAAACCAACATATACAATACATAAAAATATATTTCTTGAAACATAAATTTACATTGAAAATGGCATCACATGTATATTCACTTATTAATGTAGCTAGTCATCTTCATCTATATCTTCACCCTTTTCCCCATCACCAGATTGTTTTAGCTGATATTTCTCAATAACTTCTTTAGGTAAAAACTCCTCAATTTCATATAGAAAATGTTTCAAATTTACACAGACCATCTCTTCACAAAATACATCTAAACTTGAATGGCCACAGCAATATCTTTTACATATATTTACACCCATGCCGTACCTAGTAGAATTCTCTATAAGACGACGACTTTCACTGGCATCCCAACAATAATCTAGATCGTAGTTGGAGGCGTGCAGGGCATCAATACTTAAGTCGTATAATTGGGAAGATAACCTTTCAATAGCTGAATCGATGTTCTCTGCTTTTGGCCACCCTTGAGCTGAATATTGCATCCACATATTTGCTGCTTATCTGGAAATTAAATATTCAAATAAAGAAAAATTATAAATATATTTTAATTAGCTACTTACACGGATGAGATAGATGCAATTTAATTTTAAAAATAGTTATGTTTTATCTACCATAGGAAAATGAGCAAATGAGTAACCCCAATGAATTAAGTATTATGAATTTATGATTATTTCACTATATACTACTTATTAATTAGTTAATGCTACAAAAATATGAATACTATACATTTTAACGGTTGCTTGAGAATCACTCAATGTGGTTCAATGTTATTAAGGATCTAGATTTTGCACCGCCAAAGATTGGACGACTCTGTCCTAAATATGTTAGCGTATATTTATCGTTTGATGAGTTTATTGCATCAACAATATTCGACTGTAATAGTTCCCCGACTCGTTTCGGTAAAAAGGATTTAAATGTAAGCACAGCACTTTCATCAAATAAAACAGCAATTAGCGACTTTCCAAATCGCGTATCAACTGCAAGTATTTCTTTTATTATATATGGCTTATCTACGGTTAGCGATTTAATTGGTTTTTGTTCTATAAACGGAACATCTTTACCGATAAGCTCATTAAGTTTTGATAAATCAGCATTTGAGACTGCCATTTCTAAATGAACAAACTATATAGTGAAAACTTTCAATAAATATAATATAAATAACCCTCACTCAAAACGGTTGAAATCACAACACTATGCTCACTTAGCTGTAGGAGATTTAAACTAACTATAATTTTGTTTGGCTGCCCTCATCTATTTTATAATCATACAGCCACTGCGTCACATCAGACCCTCCCCCCAACTCATACAGATTTACACATCGGCCGCATGGTCAAGGGCGATATCCACAAAGCTTGTTCAAGGTCACGCAAAGAGAGTCGAGAACGACATCATTCAAGGTCACCCTCGTTCAAGGTCATGGTTACCCACAGATCTTTTTCGAGGTCAAAGCCAGGGTCATGGTCAAGGCCAAGGTCATCTCAAGGTCACCAGAATCGCCAGCGCTCAAGGTCACACGAGTCAAGGTCAAGGTCACCCACCGCCGAATCGGCCGCGTTCAAGGTCACACGGTTCAAGGTCACCTCCTCCCCCAAGATCAGAGGAGGGGCTGAACCGTCTATACTTCTCTACTATAATGTACGTCGCGAATTAATTGTATTTTAGTTAGTTATTAATTGCGAATGCGATTGTGTGACGGCATGAACTCGACGACTAATTTTAGTACATAAGCAAACGATAACTAAGTAAGAATTTAAATATACAGGGCGGTGATAAAGTAACGCACAAAATTCAAAACTTTTATACAGAGTGATTTTTCAAAAAACGCCGTTTCAGGTCGATTTTACATTTTTTAAAAAGACACGTGCTGACATGAACAAATTTGTTTTATCTGCTTTTGTTGTAGAGTTGTGACGTCATCACATATTTTTTATATTGCAACGCCCTGTATTTTAAACAGAAAACACCCTGTATTTTGTAAACGGTAAGAAGCAAACCCCTAGTATGGGGTACCATATATTGTACTGGGAAAATGGGGATTCCATTTCTGTTTAAAATACAGGGCGTTGCAATATAAAAAATGCGTGATGACGTCACAACTCTAAAAAAAAGCAGATAAAACAAATTTTTTCATGTTAGCACGTGTCTTTTTAAAAAATGTAAAATCGACCTGAAACCTGTACATTTATATATACCTGTATATTTAAATTCTTACTTAGTTATCGTTTGCTTATGTACTAAAATTAGTCGTCGAGTTCATGCCGTCACACGATCGCATTCGCAATTAATAAATAACTAAAATACAATTAATTCGCGACGTACATTATGTTATTGTATGATGAGGTATGTTTTTTACAGGTCGCGTATTTACACTTGCTTTACCCTAGCGTTCGCCATTTATATTCACAGTGAATGAAAGATCGCATTCGCGACTTAGCCCATCTCTACACAAATTAGTGTATGTGCAATTATACTATTTTACTCTATCTTGGTTTACAAACCATAACGAACATCTTTTGTTTGACAATTTTTTTTCTAACTGTAAAAATAATCACGTTACAGACGAAAAACACACAAAATGCGCATCCCCGTAATGAAAAGCACTCACGGAGTAACGTCACGGCTCATATTAAGGACCGCCCACTTGTGCGCAAGATCCTATCCTCTGTGTGTATATCGTGAGATTACAGCTTTGGGACCACGCGCCCCAGCCAACCAGGTTACAGCATTCAGAATATGTCTCCTATCCAATCAGCTTAGTATTAAAACGGCGCGAAATTCAAATTATTAGTGTACAGGGTGAATAAAAAATAAAGCTATATAGGATGAACCGAACAGGAAAGTAACCCAACGGGTAACGAAAAATCATGCGCAGTAGATTCCAATATTTACACAGAAAAAACATGGTGATCAGTAAATTTAAAAAATAGCGGGAAATTCAAAAGGAGAGACGTAGTCAGATGTATTGTAGCAAAGGTAGCTATAGAGAGAGAAAGAGACAGACAGACCCAGATAGTCTCTTCGGTCTGACATCACAGACAGGAACATTGACATTCTTTCGGCTATTACTTAATAAAAACATATATATTATTATATATTTACGTACATAAAATAAATTAATTAATAGAGGTATCAAATATTTTACTTATAGAAAATATGGTCGTTATAGAAAAATAGATAATCATGGTTTCGCGTGATTTGCGACGTAGAATAATAATGATAAGATATTAAAAACTAAAATTACAGAACTTGATAAAATACCGAGGTTTTATGCATACGTAGTTTACAGACAGGAAGTCGCCAAGGTCGCGACATTTTGCTTTAACAGAAATCCAAACACGTGGAACGTACACAGTGTCTCAAAAATTAATGGTATAGGGTGAGGCAAATAAGAAAGTTGTCTAAAAATCATGCGCAGTAGGTAATCCTTGTTTACAGAAAATTATGTACGATGTAATATGAGGAAAAATCATGTGCGTATGACTATCACTACTACTACTACTGGATAATAAAATATTAAGAGCTAAGTAGTTTTGAACAATAATAATAATAATAATAATAATAATAATAATAATAATAATAATATAATAATAATAATAATAATAATAATAATAATAATAATAATAAAACTATAGCGGGAATTTAAAATTGTATTTTATTAATCTTCCTCTACAAGATATATTCTACAGACCAGAACATTTTAAGTTTTATTAGAAATCATTTTTAAAATAAGAGCTTGGGATATGCTTTGATTTATCCATATTCGCAAAAAATTCTTCACTTTCACATGGAATACATTTGGTGTTAGGTAGTTCGGTTTCGGTCAAAAATGTCACGTTTTACGTCACATTTACGTCACGTTTTTGTGTCGTTTTTTATGTGTCAAAAACGTCACGTTTTACGTCACGTTTACGTCATGTTTTTTGTCATTTTTTATGGACATTTTACGTGTCAAAAAACGTAACGTTTTTGCGACGTTCTCCGCGCAGAGAGGTTACAGTTCCTGATAAATTAGTTAGGCTCGTTTAAATCAACTATTGCAGTCAAGATTTTGTAGCACTGAAAATTCTGTAGAATATGCCTGTTCCAGTGAAATATAAATGCATCAAATGCTGTGGAGAAACCGAACTACCTAACACCAAATGTATTCCATGTGAAAGTGAAGAATTTTTTGCGAATATGGATAAATCAAAGCATATCCCAAGCTCTTATTTTAAAAATGATTTCTAATAAAACTTAAAATGTTCTGACCTGTAGAATATATCTTGTAGAGGAAGATTAATAAAATACAATTTTAAATTCCCGCTATAGTTTTATTATTATTATTATTATTATTATTATTATTATTATTATTTTTTTTTTAAGAGGGCGGTGGAAAAACCTCCATAAAGGCATCCAGCAGGATCCGCACTGCCGGATAGTGTGGGATTACCAGAATCGCAGCGGGCTCACTCACAGATGTGCCCGCCGGGAAACCAGCGACCTCACTAAAAAACCACCTCCCTTTCCCACGCAGAACATCAGACCGGGACCGCTTTCGCATTACTTCAGCCTGAGTCTTGTTTCTTGCTCTTGATAGCTCTACCGTTCTGGCTTGCATTGCCTCTCTGTCCTTTTTTTTCTCGTCAGTCTGCCAAGCAGCCATCATCCCTCTTTGTTCGTAGCAGCCTCTGCACGTAGGCAGCCACTCTGTTCCACCAGTTCTCGTTGTCAAGAATCAACTCGACGATGTTCCGCGGAGTGATTTGACCGATCAGCGTCTCCAATAGCCTTCTTTCGTCGATCCATCGACTGCATACGAAAAACGTATGCTCTGCGTCGTCCCTTTCATGTCCGCAGTATTCGCACTCCGGTGTCCTGACCTGCTCATTTTCCACAAATAATGTCGGAAGTAACCGTGCCCACTAAGGAACTGGGTCAAGTAGAAATACACTTCCCCGAATTTCCTATCCATCCAGGGTCCGACCCTCCTGATACCTCTTGAATCGGTCGTCCATCTTCCTTGCCATTCCGTCAGGGTTCGAGCTCTCTCTTCTTCTACTGCCCGTTCTCTGCCCACTTCCACGCTAGCGTCGTAGATTCGCTTCCGTTCGATAGCGAGCAGGTCGATGGGTGGTACGCCCGCTATCACCACGATTGCGGCTTCGGAGACTGTACCATAAGAGCACGCGATCCGTAGTGCTCCCCTGCGCTGCACGGTGCTCATACGCTTTCTGTATTTCTTCACTCTCATAGCGTCGGCCCAGATCTCGGCCCCGTAGAGCAAGATCGAATCCGTCGTCGCCATCAGCAGTCTACGCTGGCTTGGCCTCGGGCCGCCCACATTCGCCATGAGTCCGCTCAGTGCAGCGGTTTTCGTCACGGCTCGGTCGGCCGAGCTCTGTATGTGTGGCCAGTAGGTGAGCTTCGTATCCAAGATCACTCCTAGATACTTCGCCGATACCTTTGTCTGGACCCGTTCTGTACCGATTACCATGGGTACAATCTTGGGGATTCTCTTCCTCGTGAGCAACACGATCTCGGTCTTTGCCAGGGCCAGTTGCAGTCCATGTTGGCTCATCCAGTTGTTGACTCGCCTCATTACTTGGTCGAGTTTCAGTTGTGCCATTTCAGTGTTTCGGGAAACAATGACCGCTGCGACGTCGTCCGCGTACCCGACGAGGAAAACGTGTCGGGGCATGTCCGTTCGGAGTAAGTCGTCGTACAGCGCGTTCCAGAGGTCCGGTCCCAGTATTGAGCCTTGTGCCACCCCAGCCGTGATTTCTCTTGTCTTCGTCCCTTCGGTCGTATCGTATTTTATTGTACGGTCTCTGAGGTAGTCCTTGAATATGCGAAGGAGATAAGTCGGAATGCCGAACGTACTCCGCAGCGCCTCAAGGATATCTATCCATCTCGCCGAATTAAAGGCATTTTTCACGTCAAGGGTGACAAGCACCACTATCGGCCGGGGCAGGTGGTTCGCCGTCTGGGTCTCGCGCACCGTCTCTACGACTTCTCGTATGGCGCCGATTGTGGAGCGGCGCTGTCTAAAGCCGTACTGTCTGTCGGAGAAATCTCCCGCCGTTCGGATGGCATCCAGCAGTCGGGGTCTCAGCAACAGTTCCAGTGTCTTGCCGCCCGTATCCAGCAGACTCAGGGGTCTGAGCGACGACGGCGAATTCGGATCACCTTTTCCTTTACTGATGAGTACCAGTCTTGCTTGCTTCCAGCGAGCACTAAATACCCCTTCGTCGATGCAAGCGTTCATCATTTTCAACACTATATTCGGTGTCGTGTGTGCTACGATCTTAAGGATCTCTGCTGGTATGCCATCCGGTCCAGGGGCCTTTCCGCTTTTTAGGGCGGCGATGGCTGTCATCAACTCATCCATGCTGAAGACAGGAACTTCATTGATCTCCTCTTCGCCATTTTCCTCATTCCTCAGAGGGTGTCTTGGGAAGAGTTCGTCGACTATACCGTCCATCGTTTCTGCTGGCAAAGCTCCGACCGGTCCTAGGGACTTCAGTTTTTTGTTTACGATCTTGTAGCCCAGTCTCCATGGGTCCCTGTCCACCTCTTCACAAAGTTTCCTCCAGCATTGTCGTATGCTGTTCTTAATTGCGTTGCGGAGATTTTTCCTTGCCGCTTTATATTCATTTGTACTGGCCTCAGCTTCTACGACGTTACGCTCCCGTTGTGCCCTTCTTCTCAGTCTCAGACATGTTCTTCTCAGTTCGGCTATCTCTCCCGTCCACCAGTACACCGATTTTCTGCTGCCTCGCTGTCTTTTCGCTGGCATAGAGGCATCACAGGCGCTCTTGATTAAGCTCATGGTGGAATCCACGAGGGCTTCCGCCCTCTGTCTTCCGCTTAGTCCCCTGGGAAGCTCCGAGGAGGGATCCAAAGCGTTTTGTAGAAACTCCACCAGTCTCGTCCTGTCCAACCTTGCTAAATTCCAGCGGTGTGGTCTTTCGGCGTTATTTCTCGCAGTTTCCCTGCTTCCTCTGATGCCGAAGGTTATGTATTGGTGATCGCTTCCAGTATAGTCCTCGATCACCCGCCACCCTTCCACCCGAGGTGCCACTCCAGTCGATGCCAGTGTGACGTCTGGGATGGAGTTGCCGAACCCCGGTTGCCTGTAGGTTGGCGTTGTGCCCCTGTTTAGTACTTCCAGGTCGAGTCTGGCCGTCATTTCCAGCAGCAACCGGCCTCTTGCGTTTGTCTGTGGCATGCCCCACTCCAGTGCTCTGGCATTGAAGTCTCCGGCAACCACCAATTCGCCTGTGACCGTTCTCAGAGCGTCTTCGATGGACTCTAGCTTTTCTCGGTACTCTAGAGCGGTGGTGTTAGGCGAAAGGTAGACACTTACATAAGTAGTGTTGCCTGCTCTCACCCACGCGTAATCCTCCCCGGCACCATGTGCCTCTGTTCGCAACTTCTGGGTATTTGCTACCCACATTGCTGGTGTGTTCGTAGTGCTGGTGAACCACGTTGGGCTGTCTATGTTTCGGTACTGCTCGCTGATGATTAGTACGTCTGCTTCCAGCTCGACCACGAGTTGGGACAGGAGGTCTTGAGCAGCACTGCACCGTTTCAGATTTCACTGAAGGATGCGGATCATCGGGCGGCGTTCTTTTTCTTTTTCAGCTCGAGGGCATGTCGAAATACTTCACATGCGCCTGAGCCCGGGACGTGCTCGGTTTCTTTAGCCGGCTTTTTCCTCTCTTCGCAGAGGACGCACCTGGGGTTGCTGGTGCATTTCGCCGCTTTGTGGTCATTTTTGCCACATTTCCAGCATAGCGTGCTCCTATCGGGTCCCTGACAGTTCCGCTTCACGTGACCGTAGCCCAGATATCGGTAGCAACGTGGGACCGATACTCTTAGCCTAAGCCTGCAATTAATCCAGTCGATTTTTATTCATTCCTTCTTAAGAAGGACGGCTGCCCCTGTCTCGTCCATCTCGACGATAGCTATTCTTTGTTCCCGCTTATTGGGCTGGGTAACAAATACTTTAGGCTCTCCAGCGTCTCCCGTTTCCCGTTTAAGGGCCTCTTCGACTTCCTCTTTGGTTGTGAGGCAGTCTAGGTCCCGTATCTCCAGTGTAACTCTAGCTGTCAAGTCTCGCACCAGGCACGTCTGTCCCAGCGCGTCCTGGATCGCACTGCGGAGTGATGCGCCATCCTTCGTGGTGTTACCGAATCGCAGGAGGACGCCGCCGTCCTGCGTTCGCCGAACTGCCTTGATTTCGGCGTCTTCTTCTTCTGGCCTGATGGTCTGTCGGAGTTTCCCCAAGACCTCCGCGTAGGTTTTTCCATCCTCAGGTTTAATGAGGATAGCATTGCCACGCGCTTTAGTCGTCCGCTGCTGCTTTCTGGGCTGTCGCCTAGTAGTTCTTGCCGAGGAGGAGTTCCTTCTCCTGGCCTTTGCGGATCGGTTTTGGAACCGCCCTCGCCACCTCCCGATTTTTGAGATCGTCTGACCATAATCCATTCCCCTTCTTCGTTCCCCTGTTTCTTCTTCTTTAGGGGCGTCGAGTTTGAACTGCTATTCTCAGTACCTACCGGGACCGGGTTCTCCCTTTCCCTCTTTTTGTTTGGCCCGGGGCCTAACTTTCTTGCCTGCGCCGGGGCAGTCGTCCGCACTGAAGCTGGCGGTGGTGTCTGCGCGGGCGCGCATCTCACGGGCTTACCTCTCGCGTGAACAAAGGGCATGCTGCTGATCTCCGCTGAGAGCATGCACACCTCTCGCACCGAATCCAGCGCTGCTTCTATTTTGTTTAGACCATCCTTGATCTCCATGCTAACATTTTTCTGCCATGTGGTCTAGCTGCTGCTTCAGCCTTTCTTTCTCTTTTGCAGCCTGCTGTTGGAGCTGGTCAATGGTCAGGTCTGCCATGGACGCTTTTCGCCTTCTGCCCATCTCAGCGGCAGCTGGTGTTCCCGGTGACGGAAGCCCTGGTTTAGTTATTCCAGTCCCGGGGATCTCCTGGATTTCTCCTTTCCTTTGCATTGAGGGGGTACCAGATGGTCGCTCCTGCATGGTCGTCTTCCCTTTGGTGGGAGGAGTCGCCGCGAGCCTCGATTTCTTTGCGAAGGGATTTATTCTCGTCTCACCCTCGCCTCCATTATTCAAATCCATTTCCATTGCCTGTTCGTCAGTAGTTGTATCCTTTTCTGTGTTTAGAGCTATGTTATATTCCATACTATTCCCACGAGTTGGGACCATTCTTGTCGTCACCCCCCGGCAGTGGGCCTTTACCGAGGGGAAGGCTTTGATGCTGTGGGGTGCGCCAGGTGCCCCACAGGTTGTAACGACTTCGCTGTCGGGTTTTATAGAGTTTTCCTTCTCCCATGCCAGTCAGTTAAGGCAAGCACCCCGGTCCCGGATCCCACCCTACGTACCACAGCTACGCCCTGCTGTGGTGGTTGAAGGGCGGTCCGGGTTTTACGGTATGTAGGTGATGACTGGCGCTCGGTCATCCCCAGCTCGGACTGCCCCGGGTTCGCCAATTCCCGTAACCACCCATCTCTGAGTGGCCCCTGAGGCTAATAATAATAATAACAATAATAATAATAATAATAATAATAGTAATAATAATAATAATAATAATTATCCGACTTATCTCCTTCGCATATTCCGGGACTACCTGAGAGACCGTACAATAAAATACGATACGACCGAAGGGACGAAGACAAGAGAAATCACGGCTGGGGTGGCACAAGGCTCAATACTGGGACCGGACCTCTGGAACGCGCTGTACGACGGCTTGCTCCGAGCGGACATGCCCCGAGACGCTTTCCTCGTTGGGTACGCGGACGACGTTGCAGCAGTTATTGTTTCCCGAAACACCGAAATGGCGCAACTGAAACTCGACCAAGTAATGAAGCGAGTCAACAACTGGATGAGCCAACATGGACTGCAACTGGCCCTGGCAAAGACCGAGATCGTGTTGCTCACGAGGAAGAGAATCCCCAAGATCGTACCCATGGTAATCGGTACAGAACGGGTCCAGACAAAGGTATCGGCGAAGTATCTAGGAGTGATCTTGGATACCAAGCTCACCTACTGGCTACACATACAGAGCTCGGCCGACCGAGCCGTGACGAAAACCGCTGCACTGAGCGGACTCATGGCGAATGTGGGCGGCCCGAGGCCAAGCCAGCGTAGACTGTTGATGGCGACCATGCATTCGATCTTGCTCTACGGGGCAGAGATCTGGGCCGACGCTATGAGAGTGAAGAAATACAGAAAGCGTATGAGCACCGTGCAGCGAAGGGGAGCACTACGGATCGCGTGCTCTTATCGTACAGTCTCCGAAGTCGCAATCCTGGTGATAGCGGGCGTGCCACCCATCGACCTGTTCGCTATCGAACGGAAGCGAATCTACGACGCCAGCGTGGAAGTGGGCAGAGAACGGGCAGTAGAAGAAGAGAGAGCTCGAACCCTGACGGAATGGCAGGAAAGATGGACGACCGATTCAAGAGGTAGGTGGACGCACCAGCTCATCAGGAGGGTCGGACCCTGGATGGATAGGAAATTCGGGGAAGTGTTCCTTAGCGGGCACGGTTACTTCCGACATTATTTGTGGAAAATGGGCAAGGTCAGGACACCGGAGTGCAAATACTGTGGAAATGAAAGATACGACGCAGAGCATACGTTTTTCGTATGCAGTCGATGGATCGACGAAAGAAGACTCCTGAAGACGCTGATCGGTCAAATCACTCCGCGGAGCATCGTCGACTTGATGCTTGACAACGAGAACTGGTGGAACAGAGTGGCTGCCTACGTGCAGAGGCTGCTACGAACAAAGAGGGATGACGGCTGCTTGACAGACTGAAGAGAAAAGAAAGGACAGAGAGGCAATGCAAGCCAGAACGGTAGAGCTATCAAGAGCAAGAAACAAGACTCAGGCTGAAGTAATGCGAAAGCGGTCCCGGTCTGATGTTCTGCGTGGGAAAGGGAGGTGGTTTTTTAGTGAGGTCGCTGGTTTTCTCGGCGGGCACATCTGTGAGTGAGCCCGCTGCGATTCTGGTAATCCCACACTATCCGGCAGTGCGGACCCTGCTGGATGCCTTTATGAAGGTTTTTCCACCGCCCTAAAAAAAAAAAAATATTATTATTATTATTATTATTATTATTATTATTATTGTTCAAAACTACTTAGCTCTTAATATCTTATTATCCAGTAGTAGTAGTAGTGATAGTCATACGCACATGATTTTTCCTCATATTACATCGTACATAATTTTCTGTAAACAAAAGGATTACCTACTGCGCATGATTTTTAGATTTTTAGGCCACTTTCTTATTTGCCTCATCCTATACCATTAATTTTTTTTTTTGAGACACTGTACGTTTCACGTGTTTGTAATCCTGTCTGTAATCTACGTATGCATAAAACCTCGGTATTTTATCAAGTTCTGTAATTTTAGTTTTTAATATCTTATCATTATTATTCTACGTCGCAAATCACGCGAAACCATGATTATCTATTTTTCTATAACGACCATATTTTCTATAAGTAAAATATTTGATACCTCTATTAATTAATTTATTTTATGTACGTAAATATATAATAATATATATGTTTTTATTAAGTAACAGCCGAAAGAATGTCAATGTTCCTGTCTGTGATGTCAGACCGAAGAGACTATCTGGGTCTGTCTGTCTCTTTCTCTCTCTATAGCAACCTTTGCTACAATACATCTGACTACGTCTCTCCTTTTGAATTTCCCGCTATTTTTTAAATTTACTGATCACCATGTTTTTTCTGTGTAAATATTGGAATCTACTGCGCATGATTTTTCGTTACCCGTTGGGTTACTTTCCTGTTTGGTTCATCCTATATAGCTTTATTTTTTATTCACCCTGTACACTAATAACTTGAATTTCGCGCCGTTTTAATACTAAGCTGATTGGATAGGAGACATACTCTGAAATGCTGTAACCTGGTTGGCTGGGGCGCTTGGTCCCAAAGCTGTAATCTGATTGAAAATTGCCTTGGCTATAAAATGCTTGTAATAAGTACTTAAATAAAGTATTAATATAGTCTAGTTATTCTTTTGTTTTGAAACAAAATATCCTACAGTTACGTATCACATATATTTATTGGTTACAACATATATAAAAGAAGTAATTACAATATATAAATACAATAAATTCCTGCAATGGAAAGATATAAAAAATCATTCATATCCATCTTTTGTTTTCTCATCGCAGCTAACAGGCTCAGACATTGTGAAAGACTGATTACAATAAAAGAAGCAGCTTACTTAAGTGTTTTTATTTATTATTTAAATCATATAGTACATTATCTTTATAATAATGCAGATATTCACGCAGGGCATTACTTAACAAACTATCATTGGATACGTCACAAAACGCTAATATTTCTTCTACATTTAACGTTACTCTATTGGATTTAAGCCACAAATTTATTAATTCTAAAATATTATTATAATATGAACAAAAATTTAACGAATCTAACATAGCAATACGAGATGATAATACACATGAGTCCATTATTAAGATTTCCTTTATATCTTGATAAAACAGTTCAAAGCTGGCGTTAATATTTTTTATATTCACTACTTTGACATCTTCATAGAGGAGGTGGGATATGTAAATATAATCCCCACACTTGTCGGTTACTGCTTCTGATTCATCGGGATGACCTTCTTGTGTTTGCGAGAAGAAATTTGCTTGTAATTTTCCAAAATGTCCGTGAATGTACACCATTCAATGTGCTGAAGGATATTTTCATTGGCTTATAACTGTGTTGTATAATAACAGCAGGACAAAAGCTTCTTGCCGGACTCAAGCCACACTGGATTTGAATGGAGTTAGTCATCAAACGGAAAATTGCGTGTAACAAATACACATTTTCCTTATTTGCTACATGCTCGTATCTTGCCAATATTTCATCGAGCTCCTTACTGTAATCAACACTACTATTTATAGAGTCCATGGAATCCTTATCCATATTTTCACCTTCACTTAGATAACCACTGTCTGTTTCAATACTTCCACTCATGATAATGTCTAATGGTTTACTGAGCTTATTATATTTTAAAATTAGCTTCGCGTTGAAGATGTCTATCTATGTTGCTTTGTTGCTGTTGCTTTAATAATCTTAATAATCTCTTAATAACCAGCATTGAGTATTATACACTTCTACTAATGTTGATTATGTAATACACTTGGTAAACTACTTTGTACTATTAACAATGCTAAAAGTGATGTAAATACTGCTAGACGATTGTGTGCTAAACTGATATTTTTAACATCGTTTTGACTATTTATAGGAACTCTCTGTGTCACATGATAACAAAACCGTACCATGACGTGTGCAGCGAATGATAATATTATTTCCTGTTATTATAGAACTAGTTATATCAGCGTCCCGTTGACGCATCTTTATTTTATCTTATCGGTTGCTTTGTTTATTCGTACAATGAAGCCCATTGTCTATTGTATTAAAAATACCACTTGTGCGGCGAGTGATGATAATTAATTGCTGGAAAACGCGGCTTCCGCGAATAAATTTTATCACATTTTACATATTTCCTGTTATTTATTGTACTTTATTTTTATCTTATCGTTTGCTTTGTTTATTCGTACAATGAATTCCATTGTCTATTGTATTAAAAAAATGGGAAGACCATTGTGTATTGTATTAGAATAAATGCACTGCTACCGCATTTCCTGTGCAGTTGTGAATTATTTCATTTATGTGTATGTACTTGTGGAGAGAAAACGTGCTTTGGTATTTAAATATTCATAATATGGTTTATCGAATATAATATTTTAGTGTCTATTATATTGGAGTAAATGAATAGAAGATACTGATTTTTTTTAAAAACTTTATTATAGCAACTCTGTGTGTCACATGATAACAAAGCCGTACCATGAACGTGTGCAACGAATGATAATATTATTTCATGTTATTATAGAACTAGTTATATTAGCGTCGAAGTTTAAGATTAAGTCCTTTTGATATATTACGTCAAACAATCCTATTTGATGTCTAGTATGCCCACGTAAGTTTTTACATCCTCTTGACTTGGGTGTAGCTTTTGCGCATTTGAATTTACCCACTACTTTCAGAGATTTGGATCTCCATGAGAGCCTCTTTTAGCATTTTTTTGTATCTTACATAATTTCTGAGTTATATTTGTGATTTTTATATCAAAAAGTTGTAAGTAGATACTTTTCATGTACCCTGGTATACATACCAACATTTTGTAATTTACGCCTGCACTCGTATAAATTTATGTGAGTTATATTACTATCTCGATGACGTATCTTTATTTTATCTTATCGTTTGCTTCGTTTATTCGTACAATGAATACCATTGTCTATTGTCTTTCTCTCTCTCTCTCTCTTTCCCTTTCTGACTAATTGCTACAATATTTGTAGTAGAGGGATTTTGTATACATAGCGACAAATAGATGATTGTTAGATATACTAACATCATGCACAAGATTTTATCAGTAAAATCTATATTTTTAACATCGCTTACTCCACTTTGTAAGAGACAGACATCGCGTTTTTACTTTGAGAATGCTGATTTTATCCTGTCGTTTGAAAATTGGGGTGGGGTGAAACTTATTAACGGCTTTTTGCTATACTTTATGCCTTACATCATTGTGACGGTAAATCACCGATTCATACAATATTGCGCAATATGGTGTAATAACTTATAAGTATTAAATATATTTCAAACGTTTTAACCTTGAAATTATATAAGAACTTTAATCACTACATTTATTTGTATTTTTTATCAACACAGCTGTGGGCGGTTATCCTGTGTTCTTTCATTTCTAATAGTTTATCAGGCTCCCATTATTAATAAATATGTTCGCTACAAATTTTTAAGTCTTGGTGCGTCAGACAGGGGTTTTCCACTAACGAGACAGATGTAAGGTCAGTTTGAAATAAGGTTAACCGTCACGTAAAATACGTCACGCGTACGTGACGCGTACCCGCAAAACACGACGTGTACCCGCAAAACACGTGACGCGTACCCGCAAATTCGTCACGCGTACCCGCAAAACACGTCACGCGTACCCGCAAAACACGTCACGCGTACCCGTAAAACACGTCACGCGTACCCGCAAAACACGTGACGCGTACCTGCAAACACTTCACGCGTACCCGCCTCACGCAAAATAAGGCTAACCGTCACGTAAAATAAGGGTAAGATAAAGGGTAATAAGAGTAACACTAAGGGTAACATTAAGGGTAACATTATGGGTAATAAGGGTAACATTCAGGCTAACATTAAGGTTAATAATGGTAACATTAAGGGTAATAAGACTAATATTAAGGCAAACCGTCACGAAAATAAGGCTAACATTAAGGCTAATAAGGCTAATATTAAGGCTAATAAGGGTAACATTAAGGCTAATAAGGATAACATTAAGTAATAAGGGTAACCGTCACGTAAATAATGATAACGATGATACCGAGGATAACGTGCAAGGATAACGATGATAACGAGGATAACGAGAATAATGTGTATAAAGTTTTGCTACAATTTTTTAAATCTTGGTACGCAGACAGGGGTTTTCAGCTCACCTAATTATTATTACTGATTTATATTGATTGATTGATGTTACTGATTTATATTGTACGGGGCTGTTATATTGTTATGTATGGCCGGTGTGTTGTGGCCTATGATAGTGAACAGACATGTTTGATTCCGACAAAAGTGAGGTTAGAGTTATTAAGTTATTCTTCGAAATGATACTAGCTATGAAGGCTATAATTCACACGCAGTAATTTTAATTCTATTAGATAATTATTAGTCTACTGTCCTGTTACGAACTTATCACCTACGTCATGAAGCTAAAATATTAAAGTTACAGAAAATTCGTCTGTTGTTGTTTTATAGAGTAAATTTTTTCAAGAATTTTAGTTTTTGTTTCATTAAAAACACACAAAGTTTAAGGTTAGGCCCTTTTGGCATATTATGCTAAACAGTCCTATTTGATGTCTAGTACACCCACGTAAGATATTACTTGAATCTGACGTCATGAAGCTGAAATATTAAAGTTACAGAAAATTAATCTCTTGTTGTTTTAAAGAGTAAATTTTTTTCAAGAATTTTAGTTTTTGTTTCATTAAAAACACAAAGTTTAAGGTTAGGTCCTTTTGGCATATTACGTTAAACATTCCTATTTGATGTCTAGTTTGTCCATGTAAGATTTTACATCCTCTTGACTTGGGTGTGTCTTTTGTTGTGTTTGAATTTACCAGCCAATTTCAGATATTTGAATTTGCCGCAAGACTACTGCAAATACCCCTTGGTCCATGGCAGCAGCTCTTGCTTTTGTTGCGGTTAAATTTACCCGCTAATTTTTCAGATATTTGAATTTGCCGCCAGACTACAGCAAAGTCTTCTTGTGCCCATGACAGCTCTTGCTTTTGCTGCGTTTAAATTTACCCGCTAATTTCTCAGATATTTGAATTTGCCGCCATATAGTAGAGACCTCTTGCATCCATGTCAGCTCTTGCTTTTGCTGCGTTTGAATTTGCGACAGAATCCTGCTTTCGCTATTAGATTGAAAATAGTTTGAAATTATAGTTTGAAATTAATATTACGGATGTCGTTACGAGTCATTTGATATATACAAATACATACTTTTTTTTGTTTTTTGACGTACGTGTTTGGGACTTTTTTCTATTGGTAGAGGACTACCAATCAGAACCAGGGCTGACTAGGGGGAGATTTTTCCATTTGTTTTTTCGATATTCGCACGCGTTTACGAGATATAACGATTTTAAGTTTTTTAAGACAATCCCATATCCAATTTCAGATATTTGAATTCCTCCATCAGACAGACTGCAGCAACCAATTATGCGCTTCTACATGTCACGTGTGACCTGCCGAAAAGACCTAAGCTTTTAAATTTACCCGCTAAATGTTCAGATATTTGACATTGCCCATACCTAACATCGCGCATTTGGCGCCAGACACCTGCAATCCCCATACCTAATTTCAGGCCACCATCTTGAGGATAGCAACCTACTGCGCATATTTTTCTATCCGCATTCACGACCAGTTACGTCATTGTTTTTTCTATCAGCATTCTTATTTTGATCATCCTGTATTTAGCTTTTGATTCACCCTGTACTTAATTTCAGACCGCCATCTTGCCGATAGCAACCTACTACGCATGTTTTTCTATCTGCATTCACGACCAGTTACATCATTGTTTTTCTATCAGCATTCATACGAGTTACGTCATTGTTTTTATATACATTCTTATTTTGCTCATCCTGTATATAGTTTTTGATCCACCATGTATACTAAATATTTGAATTTGCCGCCATACTGCACAGCAGAGACCTCTTGCGTCCATGGCAGCAGCTCTTGCTTTTGCTGCTTTGAATTTACCCGCTAATTTCTCAGATATTTGAATTTCCCGCCAGACTGCCGCGCCGTGGCCGCCTGAGCTACTACCTTGGGCGCGGCTCGTGACGTCAGGCCGCCATCTTGACAAACCTACATCACACACTCTTGGGGTGCTCTTCTGCAGCCCCTGGGGCTCCTACACCTGCGGGGATGCTGCAAGAACATGGAGGGATGCTACAAGAAGTCTGCTTCTTCACCCTGAAGCCAATGGTCAGCGGCTCCGTGGTCTAGCTCGATGGTAGCTGGCCATCCAGCTCGCTGTGACGTCACTTCCGGTCGGGATCCGGCTTACCCTTTCTACTTACTCTTTCTAGCGTTTAGTCTAGGTACATGGAAGTCAAGTAGAGCTAGTAGAAGTAGTAGTAGTAGTAGAGTAGTAGAGCAAGTAGAATTATGCTGAAATCATTGTGATACAGGATCACGTAAAATACGTCACGCGTACGTGACGCGTACCCGCAAAACATGACGTGTACCCGCAAAACACGTGACGCGTACCCGCAAATACGTCACACGTACCCGCAATACACGTGATGCGTACCCGCCTCACGCAAAGTAAGGCTAACAGTGACGCAAATAAGGGTAATAAGGGTAACATTAAGGGTAACAAGGGTAACATTAAGGGTAATAAGGGTAACATTAAGGCTAACAGTGACGTAAATAAGGCTAACATTAAGGGTAATAAGGCTAACATTAAGGGTAATAAGGCTAACATTAAGGCTAACATTAAGGGTAATGTTGTTGTTGTTGTTGGTAGGCGGCGCGGTTACCCGCAGCACTCAGGTCTTTCGACCCATTGTGCCTGCCGCTAGTCGGGAGCTATTGGAAGAGACCTGTGCTATGCGCATAGGCCAACACCCTTTCCAAAGGAAGCTCTCTAATATCCTGGGGCAGGAGAAATGCTGCACCCAGATGTTTGTGTCTCTTGACCATAAGGCAGGCACAGCGACAGAGGATGTGAATGGAGTCCTCGTCATCGTGTCCGCAAAACCTGCACCTTCTAGTGTCACTAAGGCCGATAGTGTTACGGTGCTTGTTAAGATGTCCGTGACCCGTCGACAGTCCTGTGACAATCCTTATGCTGTTACGACTTAGCTCAAGTATTGATCGAGTTGCGTTTGACCAAGGCCCTTTAATTAAGAGCCTGGCTTGACGCAGCCCAGTCCCGTTTGACCATTCTTCCTCTGGTCTATCCTTGATCCAGTTACCAATAGACCTTGCTACATAAGCGGAAGCCCCAGCACTGGTTCGGGCTCTGTAAACTGTATACTTGAGCCTCTTTTAGCCAGCCTCCTCACTTGCTGTTATGTTGTGATGACCCGGTACCCAGGTCAATTTTACCTGGTTGTTCTGTCCCAATTGGGCCAGACCATTAATACACTCTAGGACCGCCCTGGAGGTGATCCTGTAGGAGATCAGGGCACGTAGAGCCGCCTGACTGTCGGTGCATATCTGGATATGCTGATTGGAATATCTCCTTTTGAGATTTTCCTGAACACATGCATAGATAGCAAACACTTCCGTCTGAAAGACCGTGGCATACTTTCCCAAGGAAAAGGATAGTCTCGCCCTCGGGCGCACGCCTCGGACTCCCGCCCCCGAGCCCTGGTCTGTCTTGGACTCATCCGTAAACCAGACGAGCCCATTCGAGACCTGAGTATTAGGGTTTTCGAGCCAGGCGTCCCTGTCCGGTATCTCTACTATGTAAGGTTTGAGAAACACATAAGTGGGAGATATCCTGTCACTGGGTGCGTCCAGCAGACTGTCTCCTCTCACAAGTTCCCCAAGAATACTTGTGTGTCCACCATCGTGGCTTTTACCTAGCCACCGCCCCCACTGCTTGACCCTATAAGAGGCCCTCCTTGCCTCCCCCTCGACCACTATATGCAGTTTAGGGAGAGACAGGAGAGCCTCCAGAGCCTCTGTGGAAGTCGTGCGTATCGCTCCTGTCGTGCTTACACACGCCAGGCGTTGTAGTTGATTTAGCCGTTGCTTGATGGTAGCCCGCCGGACCATACAATCGACGCATATAGAAAGAAGGGTCTAATAACCGAGGTGTAGAGCCATAAGGTGGCTCTCGGATTAAGTCCCCATATTTTTCCAAAGAGCCTCTTACATGTCCAGAAGGATGCGGTGGCTCTCTGTATTTGTCTGTCTATGTGGGGTACCCACGACAGCTCTTGTACGCTGAATGGTCCTATTGAAAATGGTTGGTGCTTTAAAACCATCCAACTTCCTTTTCTTAGTGAAGATGACTAGGTCGACCTTAGAGGGGTTAACTCTCAGTCCTTGTCCTATACACCATTCTTCTATGCTTCTTAGGGCCCTTTGAGTGGGCTCACTAACTATGGTTGCAGATTTTCCTGCGATTAAGACTGTAAGGTCATCTGCATATGCTTGAGTCATAATCCCTTCCTCATTAAGTCTGCGAAGAAGACCGTCAAGCACAAGGCTCCATAGCAAGGGGGAAAGCACCCCCCCCTGCGGGCACCCTCGGCCCACAGTCGCTCTAACTGTGACTTCTTTGAGAGAGGTAGAAATTGAGCGGTTTGAAAGCATGTAGTAAATCCACCTAGCTATGGTAGGTGGGAATCCGTGATCCTCTGCCGCTATTAGAATTGAATTGTAGGAGGTATTATCAAATGCCCCAGCTATGTCCATGAAGGTCCCGATGACGAGCTCCTTCTAGCTAATCGTTTTCTCTATTTTGTAGACCACGGAGTGCAGTGCTGTTTCCGTAGATCTACCTGTTTGGTAGGCGTGCTGTGAGGTATGTAATGGTATAGTCACTAGCGGACCCTCTTTCAGAAATCTCTCTGAGTCTTTCTTGTAGTTTCAATAGAAACGACGTTAGGCAGATCGATCTAAAGGCCTCATTAAGGGTAATAAGGCTAACATTAAGGCTAATAAGGCTAACCGACACGAAAATAAGGCTAACATTAAGGCTAATAAGGTTAAGATTAAGGCTAACCGTTACGAAAATAAGGCTAACATTAAGGATAATAAGGCTAATATTAAGGCTAACCGTCACGAAAATAAGGCTACCGTCACGTACAGAAGGCTAATCGACACGAAAATAAGTCTAACAGTGACGCAAAATAAGGTTAATCGACAAGCAAAAATAAGGGAGTAAACGTCATGCAAAACAGGTGGTGGTAAATACCTCAAATATATCAAATATGGCCAAAGAGGATCTGCGCATGCTCTTCCCTCCCATTCTCTTGCCACTTACATCTATCTATTACATATTCTCTTTCAATAGGACTTATCACCTACATAAGATATTACTTGAATCTGACGTCATGAAGCTGAAATATTAAAGTTACAGAAAATTCGTCTCTTGTTATTTAAATAGTAAATTTTTTCAAGAATTTTAGTTTATGTTTCATTAAAAACACACAAAGTTTAAGGTTAGACCCTTTTGGCATATTACGCTAAACAGTCCTATTTGATGTCTAATACACCCACGTAAGATTTTACTTTAATCTGACGTCATGAAGCTGAAATATTAAAGTTACAGAAAATTCATCTCTTGTTGTTTTAAAGAGTAAATTTTTTCACGAATTTTAGTTTTTGTTTCATTTAAGACGCACAAAGTTTAAGGTTAGGCCCTTTTGGCATATTACGCTAAACAGTCCTATTTGGTTTCTAATACACCCACGAAAGATTTTACTTGAATCTGACGTCATGAAGCTGAAATATTAAAGTTACAGAAAAGTCATCTCTAGTTGTTTTATAGAGTAAATTTTTTAAAGAATTTTAGTTTTTGTTTCATTAAAAACACAAAGTTTAAGGTTAGGTCCTTTTGGCATATGACGTCAAACAGGCCTATTTGATGTCTAGTATGTCCACGTAAGATTTTACATCCTCTTGACTTGGATGTGTCTTTTGCTGTGTTTCAATTTACCAACCAATTTCTCAGATTTTTGAATTTGCCGCCAGACCACAGCAGCAGAGACCTCTTGCGTCCAAACAGCTCTTGCTTTTGCTGCGTTTGAATTTGCGACAGAATCCTAATTTCGCCATTAGATTTAAAATAGTTATAAATTATAATTTGAAATTAATGTCACGGATGTCGCTACGAGTCATTTGATATATAAGAATATATACTTTTTTTTTGACGTACGAGCTTGGGACTTTTTTCTATTGGTAGAGGACTACCAATCAGAACCAGTGGGGTGGTGGGGGAGGTTTTTTCAATTGTTTTTTCTATATTCGCACGGGTTTACGAGATATTTTATTTGAGAGATCTTTTATTATTATTATTATTATTATTATTATTATTATTATTATTATTATATAAGCATTTTAAGTTCTTGAGCGCGACTCGTGACGTTACCAGACCTAATTTTTTTGTTTTTTGTCATACGAGTTTGGGACTTTTTTCTATTGATAGAGGACTACCAATCAGAACTATGAGTGTAGGGGGGATTTTTCCAGTTGTTTTTTCGATATTCGCATGCGTTTACGAGTTATAACGATTTTAAGTTCTTGGGCGCAACTCGTGACGTCAGTAGAGAAAATTTTTTTTTATTTTTTGTCATACGAGTTTGGGAATTTTTTCTATTGATAGAAGACTACCAATCAGAACTAGGGGCGGAGGGGGGATTTTCCAATTTGTTTTTTCAATATTCGAACGTGTTTACGAGATATAACGATTTTAAGTTGTTGAGCGCGACTCGTGACGTCACCTGACCTAATTTTTTTTGTTTTTTGTCATACGAGTTTGAGACGTTTTTCTATTGGTAGAGGACTACCAATCAGAACCTAGCGGTCTGCGGGGGAGATTTTTCCACTTGTTTTTTCGATATTCGCACGCGTTTACGAGATATAACGATTTTTAGTTTTTGTAGGGCAATCCCATATCCAATTTCAGATATTTGAATTTGCCGCCATCAGACAGACTGCAACAACCAATTAGGCGCTGCTACATGTCACGTGTCAACTGTCAAAAAGATCTAAGCTTTTAAATTTACCCGCTAAATTCTTAGATATTTGACATTCCCCATACCTAATATTGCGCATTTGGGGCCAGACACCTGCAATCTCTATACCTAATTTCAGGTCGCCATCTTGACGATAGCTACCTACTGCGCATGTTTTTTCTATCCGCATTCACGACCAGTTACGTCAATGTCTTTTCTATCCGCATTCTTATTTTGCTCATTCTGTATATAGCATTTGATTCACCCTATATACTAAATATTTGAATTTACTGCCAGACCACAGCAGCAGAGGCCTCTTGCGTCCATGACAGCAGCTCTTGCTTTTTCTGCGTTTGAATTTACCCGCTAATTTCTCAGGTATTTGAATTTCCCGCTAGACTGCCGCGCCTTCTAGTGGCCGCCTGAGCTACTACCTTGGGTGCGGCTCGTGACGTCAGGCCGCCATCTTGACGAACCTACGTCACATACTCTTGAGGTGCTCTTCTGCAGCCCCTGGGGCTCCTACACCTGCAGGGATGCTACAAGAAGTCTGCTTCTTCACCCTGAAGCCAATGGTTAGCGGATCCGTGGTCTAGCTCGATGGTAGCTCGCCATCCAGCTCGCTGTGACCTTGAAACTGCTCTGGATCTCTCCTACTCTATCTACGTCAGGTACATTACCTATCTAATTTAATAATTTATAAAAGTTACACGCATGGATCAACTTCAGACCATATTACACGTATGGTTAGCACCAGTATGACAGTATAGAGCTAGTTGTTTATTATTGTTTTTATCTTTTTTTTTATAGAAATAGTGATAGTTAATAAGTAGATATTTTATATTATAGGATTTAATTATTAATATTAACGAACTATCAACCTTATAGCTACTTATGTCTAGCAGCAAGAATGTTTTTTATTGTCATTTATACAAAATGCAGATTATTGCTTTTCACCAGAAAAGATCACATCAAAAGAGACATCTGTTAATATTTTTGAAACAACATCCAAATTTACATCCCTATAATGCATCTAAAGTTAACATATTTCAGTGTTTTGAAGGGCGTTATGTAGAAGCATTATTATAATAAATATGAGGAGGCACAAAAAATGTCTGCCAGAATAAACTGTGGGAGGAAATTTTCACAAGCAAAGCACATTTTAACTGGAAATTATAACAATGATTCAAAATGGATTAAGATATATCTTCGGAAATTCCTGCAAACCAAAGAATTTATATTATATGGAACGATTATACCGGGTTTCTCATTGCATTTGACTAATGGCAATTAACATATGGGCTATTACATTTCATTGAATTTTATATTCCCAGGGCACATTATGAAAAATATTGCTAACGGAATCGATAGTACTGACTGTCAAACACTTGTGATTACCAGAATACTAAAGCGAAATGCTTTTTTAATTAAAATATCAATAAAAATTCGTTTTAAGTTAAAGATGTAGTTTATATAATTGTGTTAGCGTTTATATTTTAAAGCATCAAGTGAACTAGCTGGTTGAGCGGCAGTCTTTCAAACTAAAACTAAACTAAACTCTAATGAATTTAATATATCCTTAGGGACTCCTCAAGGTGGCGTGCTGGGCCCTCTTTTATTCTTACTTTATATAAATGACTTGCCACCGAATATTAAGAATGGACGGGTATTTATCTATGCAGATGATACAACTATTGTAGTGAACACAGATAGCCTTGACGAGCTCTATAACAAGGCACAAACGGTTATTAATGAGTTTATCAGCTGGTGTAATAATAATCTTATTATCAACCAACAAAAAACGATATTTGTTGAATTTACGTCACCACTTAAACCAAATAATAATCTAATATTTAAAATTGGTAATAACAATATTCTACCATCCAATAGTATAAAATTTCTGGGAATTTGGCTGGACTCAAAATTAACCTTTGAAGAACATATTGAGTACCTATGTGACAGACTAAATAAGACGTACTTCGCCATGAATGCATTAAAATGTGACTTGTATAGAAATCACTTAATAGAGTTGTACTATGCATTGGTTTATTCAGTGATTGGATGTTGTGTAGCAGTGTGGGGAGGGCAACACAGATGAAGCGTGTGTTTATAATACAGTGTAATAGTGTAACAAGTGTAATATTCATCTCAGTAAACTAAGCAGAATGAATTATAAAAAATCACACATCTATGCTGGAGGTTATTTCTATAACCTGCTACCACCTAACATAAAACAAATAATTACCTTAACAAAATTTAAACAAGTTCTCAAAGCATTTCTGATACAAAATTGCTTTTATTCGCTGGATGAATTTATTAAACATAGGTAGAGCTCACTGTCACACTATCTGCTCTATATTGTACTTAATGTATTTTATGTTAATTGTTACATATGTTTTTACTCTACGATGTTGTTTTAAAATGATAGTATGATGTATGTTTTACTCTATGTTTTTACTCTGTGTTACTTTGCTTTTACTATTATGATTTTCTTTTTTTTTTGTAATTTGTAATACTTGAATGTCTACCAATTTGACTGTTTGGACAAATGACCTGTCTCATGTCATGTATTTGATACAAAGAGATTAATAAATCTATCTATCTATCTATCTAAACCGTAAGATTTTGCAGGTTAAAATCTCGCCAGATACAACTTTTTTTTATTTTACTTTTTAATTAATTACGAATTATGAAATACAATTATGTAATTATGTGTTTACTTATTCGAATAAATATATGGTTCATTGTCAGTACCTAGTTATTATTTTTGGAGGTAATCTTTAAAGTCACAATATAAAAAAACTTTTTTTTAATTGGTTCGTTTCCTTTATCTTTAACTGAAGCTACTATTTTATAAAATAAGTAATCAACAAGCAACATATTTTTTATTTATTACATGCACTGTGCTTTTTACTAATAGTGTACTTATATCTGGTAATAGTTACTACATATTATACCCAAGGAATTTATATTATATGGAACCATGGTACAAATACCATGATATGGAACGATTATAGACGACTGCGCATCCAATTTTCATGAGAAAACGTGGAAGCCGCCATGTTGATGTCACACTGCTCCCAACTTGTACATTTTGTATTGTAACACCTGGCTAAGACCCTATAATTTTAGGGAAATATTAGTGCTTTATTCATTTCTGTGGTGGCTTTCTTGTAGTGTCATTTACTTTCTAATCCCACTTAAACTAAAAATCAGGATCTTCCTAATAACGGTAATAATATAAAGAAAGTAAAACAACTTATTTAAAAAATATGCAACTAGCTTATTTGTCTATGAGCATCAGTAGTATATTGTTAGTTTCTTAGTGGTTTATTTTATTGTGATCAACACCAACGAAGAACTATGGAAAGGTTTTAAACGTCTGATAAAAAGAAAATTGCTGTGTAAGGATATTAATTTTTCAATGTACTTTTTTACTTTAAATTCAATTTATTAAGTATAATATTCATTTACAAAACCTAAAATATTTCAATTATATAAAACTATAATGCCCATTTGCACCGCCTCTGCTTAGAGAGTTTAAGTATAGCTTAATTTAAATGACAGATTAGACTGTGATTATAGTAGGATATAAGACAAGAGAGGTGGAATAGAATAGAGAGTGAATGTTTGACGTGCTACTGGCTCCAACATCTAAATTGTTTGTATCATCACTTTCAGGTGACAAATTTGTGAACCGTGCCCGTACTCTATCGTGAATTTCCGTTCTTATCTGTGATGTATCAATCGTAAATATTCCGAATCATCTTTTATTGATAGATGCTTTTGACAGATACGCTCTATTAGTGTGACGTAGCTTCAGCCATTTTGTTCTGGTAGGTCGCGGTTCACGATCTAAACAAAGCCCGATTAACAAGGCAAATTTACAGAAAAGTGCTATTTTGACGTTATTTGAAGATTTTAAGGGGAAAAAACATCGAAAACGGTAAAAGTGTAGTAAATGTACCCTATAAACGCATTCATGCAAGACAGATGGGTAATAATAACTGATTAGTGCAATAATAATTACTTGTCATAACGAACGATCAAAAACTAGGTTTGTCGATTAAACGGTTTGTTCGTTATGACAAGTGATTATTATTGCACTGTATTTATTTAGCAGTCAGCGCAATCAAATCTGTATAACGTATACATTTTTGATATAAATATCACTCACATTTCCATTTCAGATGGTGGAGATGATACATCTGGTTCAAAATAACCTTGTCGATGCTTTGCTGGTAGGCCTTCCAGATGCTCCTGAACTACCACTCTCTGCTCTCTTCTTTTTCTCTTTTCAGGACTTGTATAAGTGAATTTCTTTGTCACATTGTGCAAGAAGATTTCAGGCCCACTTTCCCTTTTACCATCACGGAAATGACAACTGCATAAAAATGCACCAGGTCCAGGTTCGTCGCTACGTGTCATAATATACAATATATTTGTATTAAACAGTTACCTATCCAAAATTAAAAGGTATATTTCAAACCTACCTCACAAGTTTTTCCAATGGTTGCGTTCCTTAGGGTCCTTCGGAAATATAAAAAATCTACAAGTTTCTTGTTGATTGTAGTGCTTGCAATCCGGAGCCCAGCACATAACCATGGTGAATGTAAGATTGGTACTGTAAAAATCATTAAATAAAGTTATTTTTACAATAAACTATATAAAGTGAGGTTATGTTAAATTTAGATTTTATTAATATTTCAGGTATTATTACCCATATGTCTTGCATGAATTCGTTTATAGGGTATATTTACTACACTTTTACCGTTTTCGATGTTTTTTCCCCTTAAAATCTTCAAATAACGTCAAAATAGCACTTTTCTGTAAATTTGCCTTGTTAATCGGGCTTTGTTTAGATCGTGAACCCCGACCTACCAGAACAAAATGGCTGGCGCTACGTCATCACTAATAGAGCGTATATGAATCACATTCACAATAATTGTTTATATACATTTTTTAACCAGTTTATGGGTTTTGCTGCAAAATCTTTTTAATTATTGTGGATATACTTCTAATACTAGGTGTGAATTAGATCGAGATTATAGCAACAATAAATGCTAAAACCCCAAAATTATTAAAAATAATTTATCATCATCTGGGACACACAATCACACATATTCTTTCTACAGTTGGTTTAGCTGAATGTGTTGAGTTAGGCAGCATATTACGTTCAAATAATATACCTGGTTTACAGCACATTAGAACATTTACAGATATTCTGTAATTTACAGTAAGTTCTCCTGATATTTTGCGAATGTAACAATATTGTGTTCTTTGGAATTGCAGAATACATTTTGATGAATATACGAAAAAAAGATTCAGGTAAGCACAACTACAAAAAACAGATAGGTAATAGGTAGGAACATAAAATCAGCTGCATTACATGCTTCTACATCTGCACTTTGCTACAATACCTATACAATATTCTTCGAAGAATCGGTATGACCCTTTAGCTCGATCTACAGTAACATTTTAAGTGCTTATATATTGACAATGCAGTCCAATTCATTTTATAGGAAGGCAAAAAAAACTTTTTAATATTTAAACACATTGGTGGGAGAGTCAAGTTAGTCCTATGTTTTGCAGGATGTTCAACCTTCATTAAGCACTGCACAGTGCTTATCACAGAATAGTGCTTATTGCACCAAAATTCAAACTAGTTTCTTTAAATTCTCTCTTCAACAATCCCAATGCAGAACTATATTTCAAACAGCGGGTTAAAATCTTCCAAATTTATAGTAGTTTCCAATTAATATTTGGCGAGTTAGAGGTGTGTTTTATACATACAAATTTATAGTACCTTTGTTCTATTCTATTAGAAATGGTAAAATTATTATCCATCTACTTGTATCACATAGTACCTCCTAAATACATTTAGTTCATAGGTATAATAATACAGTATAAAAAACTACTTCAAATTTACAGGTAAAGCACTTGGTAAAGAGAAAGGTTTATGCAATATTTGTACAGGTATGTATGTAATTAATAATATTGCATGATAATCCTTATGCTAAATTCTTTAATTTGAATAATTTGAAAATTTGAACTCTTATTGGTTACAAGCTAACATTGGTTAAAAGTTATCATGTACTTTTTTCCTACTGCTGACATTTTTATTAGAACATCTATGTTCACAATCACCTACAATCAATATATGAGTAAGACGTATATAACATGTTACGTAGAATGTGCTTGCTAATTTCAATAATTTCAATTTAATACAATAACGAGAAGTTCTACTACTTGACAGATGGGATGTACCGGGTGACTTCGTATAAACTAGCACCCCTTCCCTAACTTTTTAATTTTTTATTGTACGGGAAAAATAAAAAACTGACATACAGGGGAAATTTTTTTGTTTCCAAATCTACAGCGTAATTGTAAATAACTTTGCATATATACGGGAGGCGACAAAAAGTATATATTTTTTTAATGGAATGCCCTATATATTTTTGGCTAAAATGAAAGATCTTTTTTCTGATTTAAAATATACTATATACAAAGTATCCCGATGGTCCGATTTCTACATTTTCTGCCACAGAAAACGCCATTGTAGAAAAAGAAATTATTAGAAGGATTCGATTTAGTTCCACTAACAGTTATTTAAATGACAATGTCAATTCAGAAACATTCGTTACTGATAATATCAAGAAAATGTAAATTCAATGCAACGTTAAACTTACATAACGCAAACACGGCTGAACCAAATGTGTATGGTATATTTTAGATCATAAAAAAAGATCTTTCATTTTAGCCAAAAATATAGTGCATTCCATTAAAAGATATACTTTTTGCTGCTCCCCGTATATATGCAAAGTTACCGGAAATTACACTGCAGATTTGGAAAGGAAAAAAGTCCCCTGTATGTCAGTTTTTTATTTTTCCCGTACGATAACACATTTTAAAGTTACGGGGAGTGCTAGTTTATACGAAGTCACCCGGTACATAACATGTTAACTACGAATAGTACGAATCTACTTTATATCTATCATCTGTAAATATCTCATTTAAATAAGGACTAAAACAAATTAATCCAAAAAAGCTATTCTCCTGGTTTTATGCCTCGCTGAGCGCTAAATTACAAATAAAAAATTTGCTGCATTTTGTCTAACATAGAATGGGAAAACCAAAGCTACGAAGAAATACTTGGACCTCACATCATAGGATGTCACTAACTGCAGACCGGTTTCGATCTTTTTATGATTTCGTCAGTGCAATATAAGTGATCTTACATAAAGATGGAAGACCCAAGTATTTGACAACAGGTACATTGTGCGTACGCAAACCCTATACCAGAGCACCATCTCTTGGTAGTTCTCGTAACACAATCCAAACCAAACTAATCGTATGAGAATCCAATACATTTGTATTGGATTGTTGTTTTCGTCCTTATTTAAATAAGGCGTTTACAGATGGTGGATATAACGTAAATTCGTACTTTTTGTAGTCATGTACATCTCATCTGTCAAGTAGTAGAACATGTGTCTATATCTCGTTATTGTATTGGATTCTAATAAGCGTCCTAAATTTTCTTTTGTTCCAAGGATAATGAAACACATAGAAGAAAGAAAAATCCAGATTGAAAACTACTAAGTATGTTGAGTTAACACTAACTTAAGAATGGTTGAAATTTTTTCATTATTTTTAACATTAAAACTTAATTGTATTTATATCAAATTCTAATAAACTATTTGTGTTCATACAAATAATATAGTTTTAATTACGTATTTAATTAAAGTTATCTTAAATTTTGCAGTTTATGGTTTTCCGTATTAGGTAATACGGTAGATCAATACTAAAAGTGTGCTTCAGTTATTTTATGATCATATTATGCCATTTATGTTTGAGCCAGCTAGAATAGTAATATCTTAGTGTGCAATAATGACTAATTCATTGAAAGTGGAAACATATTACTTGTTTATAATTTTGTAAACGATATTTTTAACGTATTTCATTTATTTATTGGTAATAAGTAGACAAAGTGTTTACACAAGTCAAAAAACAGATAAAAATTATTACAAGAAAATATAATGATAATGTAAAAATTCTTTTTTGTTCAAAATGTAATTCATCAGAAATGCTGATTAACAATTTCCTCAATACCAGCTTCAATAAAATTTGTTTTGTTTCAGATGCTTTGCAGATGTAAGAGATTAAATGTACTAAATTACCTACTTATTTAAGTAAGAAATTTGGATAGTTCTCGAAAAGGTTCTCTCTCAAACCTTTCTTTACTTTGAGCTTCTATTTCTTATGGAAATAGTGGAAAGAAAAGACAATTTGTCAAATATATGTACTATGAATCAACTCTTTATGATTAATTTCAATATGCATCGTTTCACTCCGAAGTATTTGTATGTACTTAATTTAATATGAAAGCTCTATTTTTCAATTACCTTATCTAGGAATTGTTTGTTATTCAGCCTGCCCAGCTAACAGTTAACTATTTATTTGAGATCAAGTTTAAGAAATAATCTTACCCCTACATAATGCCTGATATATGGGGTTTCAGTGAAAGTATATCCAACTACTTTAGTTACAAAAAGGTAAGTGTGTCGCAATGTTATTTATAATTTACTTTCATTAAACTAGAATTATTTTAATATAATTGCTAAAACTACTACCCATTTCCTGATATTTCTCACAAAATTACCTAGCTGCTGCTAGAAAAGGTTAAACTTCTTCGTTGAATTGAAAAGGTTGAACATACTTTATATGTTGTAAATATGTTTCTTTCTATTATTTCGAATAATATGTGGGGGTTGGCCCCACTCACCAGATTCAACAGATTAATAAAGGTTAAATCAAATCAACAGCACAGTACCTACCTTAGTATAAACTATGTAAGTAGATATTTTACCTAATATAAGCACAGTTTAAAATTCCTTTTAAACTATGATATAAGTATTAAATATGCATGTTTTAATTTGTTTTACTACCTACCTTATTAAAGATAATTACACCCAAGTTATTCAGTTTGCAACACGTAACTTATTATATATTGTGAGATATAGCTGCATGTAAGTTTTTGTTGTCTTCAATTCAGAAAGTAATAGATTTAATTTTCTATGACTAAAATGCAGGATTATTGACATTACCTACCTTATTGAAGATAATTGTACCTATATACCTAAGTTGTTTAGTTTTCAACACGTAACTTATTGTCATCTTATTGTATTGTATTTTGTGTTGGATGTTACCTAATAACCCAGTAGGTTTTCGTGAAGTTCAATTCAGAAGAAAGTAACAGATTTAATTTTCTATGACTAAAATGTAGCATTATTCATGTGGATGATTTTCACAGGGGTTACATCAGCATCCTTAATTACTTGAGTAATTTGTAATATAGCGTGATGTTTTATTTTCAATATCAGGTATCTATGTTAACGGTTTAAAGTTATACAGAATAGTTAAAAAAGTTATAACTAATCTTACCATAACCACTAAATCAAAAATTTTGCAGACTCAAATCTTCTTGCATTGTAAAAGGTATAAGTAAGTAGGTATGTACTTGCATATATCTACTTTTCTTTATAATAAATTAAAATTATTTCAATTAATTGTCCTTAAATAATCTTAAAATGTCATATAAATACCTATGTTTCATTAATTTTAACATGCTCAAACACATAAAATATATCTCAGACATGTTTGTACATCTGTTACTGAATTTTTTTATTGATTTAGGACTTTTTTGCCACAGAAATTCGACGACAATGAACTCTTCTCCGATAAATTAACAATTAAAATTCCCCGTCAATGAACCCGTGATACAAGGTCACCCCACTTCCTCACCTTGCCCAAAAACTCATGCAGATACAGGAACAAAACACGCGTAATGTTAAAGCATAGGGAAGCAATCTCTATTCTATTCCACCTCTCTTTATAAGACCAAAGACCTCACAGTCTATCTGACGCTTAAATTAAGCCAAGCGTAAGGAGAGGTGATACAAACGGGCATTAAAAACTATATAACAGTGGCGGCTGGTGAGATTTAGATATGGGGGGTGCAGAAATAAAAAAAATGCGCCGCAGGCGAAGATTTTGCATATTTCAAGGTCAAATTCCTTAAAATTATAATTTATAAATTCGCAGAGCAAAAATATTTGCTTGAAAAAATAACTTTCGTTAGACAAATATCTTCCTTTTTAATACGATTGACGGAATCTCGACATAAATTATTTAAAGCAATATTTAAATAGGTAATTAATATTGAGATAGCTAAAATCAAAAATCTACATATTCATTACCTTAAAAAAGCTGTGAACGAGAATTTAGGAAACAGGAACATAACTATTTTTAGGTTTTAGCTATCCGTTAATTAAAAACGATATGGCACCATCACAAACTCAAAAGTATTTTAGTTAAATTCATAGTTATCAAACGACACATTAAATTATTACGTAGGTAAACAAACTTCATACAGTTATTTATACACGGGTACACTTACTGTCTAAAATTAAAATCAGCTCTACGGTCTTTCATAGAAATAAATTTTTCCATAACTTTTTCATCGAAATTATTTATTGGGCAGGCAACACCCAATTCTTTTCAACACACACGAAATCTTCCAGTGGAAGATTTACAAAATTAGCTCTAATTATACTACTAACAGTAGTCATGTTAAGTAATATATAAAATTGTCTTTTCACAAAAATTAAATAAGTATTTTAATAATGTTAAAATATCTAATGTGTTAAAAATGTGTTATAATGTTTAATAATGTTGGAGTAGGGCAAATAATTGCGGCCAAATCTCCATAATATAAGCATTCTAACGAGTCTAGTCGAAAAGGAGATCGGGTCGGTTGCCATAGTTACCTGGGCCGCGACTCAAAGTGCGGCCGCGAAGCTCTGATGCTCTGCTCTCAGTGTGCAGTGTCGTATGGTGATCTCGTAATGTTGACTGTGGCATTATGAGTACGATAGCTCAAGCGCTCGAGCCCTTCCTAATAATAGTTTTGTATCACAATAAACATGTTTTAACATTTGCATTTAATTTACAATAATGATAATAAAGATTTCTTTGGTATTTTTGGAGGAGGGGCGCGCGGCCGTGCGGCCTTAAGGAGAAGCCGCCACTGCTATATAAACTTTAAAAATGTAATCAAATTCATTATAAAAATGTTATGCAACAGTGTTTAGATAAACGCAACATTAAAATAAATTATTAAAACTTGAATGTCACAAACTTAATAATTGAAAGTCTTATATGAGACATACAATCATAACTCCTAGCTTATATATTATGTTACGATAACTGCGAACATACACACAATACAAAAGTTTCTTCGAAATTTTAATGACGAGCATAATTAATTTTAAATAGCTAAGTTTTAAATAGCTAATAGTACCTACATTTTAAACAAATAAAGAGAACAATAAGGTATGTATATAAAATATCTTGTTTGTTCAATCAATGGCCGCGTTCAGCAGACAGCAAACGGTTTGTAACATGTTTACGCTTTAAACGCAAAACGTTTATTCAGCGGTTACAGTCTGCTGAACGATCTTATTTTATTTTCCGTTGGTTTGAAATTCGAATGTGGTGGTTTGAAATTCTACACCATTATGGATATATTTGGCTTTAAAATATTCTTTCTCCATATTATTTTCATTTTACGACAGCTCATAACAATAAACAAAATCTGTAAACATAACCTTTTTATCTCTTTTTCTATGCTTTCAACATGTTGAGAAAATTAAACGTTAATATTTTACGCTTGCAAAAATGGCTACGGCGCATATAACATGTTGACATTCAACATAATTTTCAACTATCCTTCAGCAGAACAATCACAAATTGTTTGTCAATGTTTGTATCTACTGAACGCGGCCAATGTTACAATATACTTTGATATATATCTTGTTTGTTTTCTCTTATATATCTCTTGAATAAAAATAGTACAAATTTAAATTTATGTCACCACAATTTCAATTAAATTATAAAATATTGAACATTTCTTATATATCTATTTAAAATTATTGGTTGCCTCAAAAGTTTAACTTATTTGTATCAGTTGCTTTTATTGCTTTCTAACTGAAGAGGCTGTATTGGTGCTGTTTTAAATTTCCCACCAATTTTCAGACATCAAAAGGGCGGATCCAAAATTGGAATACTCAATACTCGCGCAGCTTTGATTCGTTCCATAGTCCATAGTAGGTTATAAGAATTCTTTCTATTTTGTGGTTATGACAGGGTTGCCAGCCGTACGATTATCAATTTGTACAATAATTTTAAGGGTGCGTACGATATCTTTTTCGCGTACGATAATTTTCGATAATTTGTTGCTATTGTAATGGTAGACATACTCATAAATAAAACTGTTGTGGTTTTATTTAGTATTCTTAATTCTGTCATTATTCCGTTTCGCTCTCATTTCATTCCTTATTTATGTCTCGTCACGTCCATATATTTCTGGTCTCTGGTTTCAATGGGCTATGATATGGTAGGTTACAGCACAGAATATCAACACTAGAAGCATAGATAAAATATATATGTATATGACTAGAAGTACTATTTATTATAAAACGGATATTATAGGGTGATGTAATATTTGATTAATAGATTTAAGCCCGAATTCATGGCCTCCACTCAACAAATCATACCTCGATTTCGCAACAAAATATGACTGATTTTGTTATATTTTTTTTAATTCACATCTTAGTACCACTTATAAGAAATAAAAATTGTTTGTACTTATTGTTTTATAAATTTTATTTATGTGTTCCGAGGTTGTTGAAGATACCTATAAATATATAAGAATATGTTAAATTAAATTAAAAATTAGTTATTTGTTTTTAAATAATGTTCCTGTTAATGTTTTATGAATAAACGTTCTAATGTTTTGGCTACATTTTTCTGTGAACCTAATACCATTTGTAAATGAATTCTTATTTTTTGCCAGTCCCAGTACTAAACTAGGTATTAGTACATTTTTTGTTTTCAACGCTTAATCTATACTGTAAAATGTACGATAATTTTATAAAATAGATTTGATAATGTACCATAATTTTTAGTCGAGCGTACGATAATTTCACTAATCGAGGTTGGCAACCCTCATGATACAATTATTCTATCATGGGCAACTCTGGTTATGATATAAACAAAACATAAACTAGTATTTGTACATAGACTTAGGTTGTGTTCCGATATTAAACTTGGTTAACCAAAATCCCGGTTAAGCGTTCCATTAAATAAAAATTCCTGAAAATTGTTTAATTTTGGAACTGTGGTCACCTGAAAAAGGTTAACCAAACGTCAAAATATTGACCGTGCTCTGGGAGCGGTGCATTGGTCAACCGAGGAGTTGGCAGGTTAGGTTTTAGCGTCGAGAGAAGAAAAATCAATTCTCTCAACGATTTTAATTATATTTTGTTTAGATGGTGAAGGCAGATGGGGTGGTGTTCTTGCGTTAAGAGTTATAATAAATATTTATAAATTCTACTTTTCTGTATTGTATTCTGTAGTCCACTTGACCAAGTCGACTGAAAGCTACACTTATATCTACTTATAAACTACTTATATCTTACTATATAATATACCAAATTATCTGCTGTTTAATTTATTTTTTGACTGAAGACTAGAGTAATAGTTAAGCACGGAATATGAAGGTATTTAAGGTTGAATGAATCCCAATAAAAACAATTCATCTGTAAGGGGGCCGATGATTAATAATAACAGCACTCGAACTACTCTAATTTATTCCATAAAACCATAAGATATTACATAGTATACACATAACCATAAGATGTTTTTAGCGCCTAATCATAATCATTGAACATAATTAATACAGCACCTCTGAACAGCGAACCATAGGCTAGTTCGGTGGTCACAATGCACTGCAGTGATACCAACGTAAGTAATCTTAAATACACTAACTTAATACCAACTGAACTAGAGCAAGAATTTCAAATCTAAAATTTGCTCCTACACATCATCCATTTTGATTAACCAGCCAGTTCCTTTATTACACATTTTTCAGGTTTACCAATATTTCGGTTAACCGAAATCCTGGTTGGTCTCGGATAATATCGGAACACAACCTTAGTATTGTAGGAGCAAATTTTAGATTTGAAATTCTTGCTCTAGTTCAGTTGGTATTAAGTTAGTGTATTTAAGATTACTTACCTTGGTATCACTGCAGTGCATTGTGACCACCGAACTAGCCTATGGTTCGTTGTTCAGAGGTGCTGTATTAATTATGTTCAATGGTTATGATTAGGCGCTAAAAACATCTTATGGTTATGTGCATGATACAACTACACAGATATGCCAATGCGCATAGTGACGTCAGTTACGAGGAAAAACAATTGATAAACACGAAAATAATTATATCACTGCCCTTAAGAATTTTTGCATCGCATCGCCATTTATCCCTCACGAATGACGTCATGTGCAAACAAACGAAAGTTATGAGCATATCTGTGTAGTTGTATCATGGTTATGTGTATACTTTATGTAATATCTTATGGTTTTATGCATAGAGAAACTAAAAAAAGAGAGCTGCCAATTCAATAGAAAAAAGTTGGCACTACGTGCGACTGTGGTGCCCCCCTTGACGTCCGAGAGAACTAAAGTAGGTCTCAACCGGTAAATTAGGAATATTCCTTGTATGTAAATATCGCGGTAAATTTTGAAATTCAGGGTTATGATTTTGTTTATACATTCTACTTTTATTTTCTTAGAGTAGAAAATAAAAGTAGCATGTATAAACAGAAAATTTATGCATTTATTTAAATTTACTTTGAGTAAAAATAAATTATTACAATATAAATTAAAAAGTGTAGATATAATCTTTTGGAGTAGAAGTTACCACCAGTAGGATGCATAAACCAGACCGTCAAATAGGTACAAAAACATTTATTTTTTTAGAAAATTTTTATTAAAAATTAACAAAGAAATATAACTTCATAAATAAATAATTAAACATTTTTATCCAAAAGTAGTTATCGTAAAACGTAAGCATATAATTTTTTTAACAAATAAATAAATAATAACAATAATAAAATAAATATATCAGTTTTCATTTCGAAAAATATCTTGGTAATATTTTTTGCTAATTAAAAATATGGAGTCTGTTAATATTTGGGACTTAATTTCCTCTCTATGTGTTTGTAGTGGCGAGATACAGTGAAATACACTGCAGTGCCCTCTTTGGGTCTTTGCTACTACCTGTCTGACAATTATTGTCTAATTGACAGACAGATAACGATCTGCAGAAAGCAGATGCCATTACAGCGACCTCTATTGTCTTTGAGGAAGACAATCCTACTTAATTATTGGAAGGAGATGCCGAAAACAACTACTAGCAAAGACCCAAAGAGGGCACTGCAGTGTATTTCACTGTATCTCGCCACTACAAACATTCACTATGCCCCTTAGGCAATCACGTCGCCAGATCTTTCATCGATTCCAATACCTATGGCAGTCTGACGAGATCATAACAAGATCGAAACCGGTCATTGTCTGGTATTTGGTCTTGATGAAGGATGTGGCGACATCCATGGAGATGTTGATGTAATGCAACGCCAGTCGGGGCATATTGCCCGTGGAGTAGTTGTTTTCGGCATCTCCTTCCAATAATTCCTCTCTATGTTTCTCACATCTAATGAAATCGAAGGATATATGTTTGTTTAAAATAATCTTAATTTTTTTTGTTAAATGCTGAACATGTCCAAATGACGTCAATATTGAATTTATTATATCGTACTGTTGAATACACCAATATAATGTTTAGTTGGTAACAATGGTCTTAGTTTTCTTTAAGTTTGATGTCTGATGTAAAAACTCTAGACTATATATTCTGTGCTAGAAAAAGCTCTCTGTTAAAAAATACGAAATATGGTGATGGTTGTAATGTTAGGAAGGAAAGAATAAAACTCTTTATCTGAATTTCACTTATTATTTATCTACAAATACTTTCACACAACCAACACGTACAGATAAAACATTTAAGTTCAAAATGGTCCTCGCATAAATACCTTGTTTTAGTATCAAAAGGTAAATTCATAATACGGAACCATTTCTTTCGTTTTTTTTCATTTGTTGGAAATTTGAAAAAATGTTTATTTTTATGAGGTTCTGTACATTTAACATAATAAGCGTTTTTACAATCCTGTGCCCAACATTTATAACTAAATATACCTGTGCTCGACATGGTTACATACTTTTATTGTTGTTTATTGTTATTTCTATGTGTGGTTCTGATCTCCAGTTATAGACAAAATAATAAATATAGTTTCTCTATGTCTCCAGTCTCCAAATTTCTTCAGATTTTAATCACAGAATATTACCTCACGGTTATTTTAATTTATTCACTGCAAAGTTCAAATCACAGAATATGTTCAAATGACAAAATGATAAAATGGAAATATCAGGTTAGAAATATAATGAAATCCAACGTTGCCAGTTGCCGTTTCATAATAGACAGTAGAATTTCCCTTTCGAAATAAAAAAGGCAGATGTCCCTATATCACGGATTTCCTCAATTAAACATTAATCTTAAGATAATGTACCTACATACTATAAAAGATTAAAAGAAAATAATAATTTTTGAATCAATAATCAAAAGACCATTTAGAAATTTCCGATTTTCAAGTATTTATATATAACACTAGCAACATTGTTAGTTGATAGCGAAATAAAGGAATCTTCTTTATCTACATGTTAGTTCAACTAATATACGTAAAACGCCGTGCGCGTCCGAAATGCGCAGGAACATGATGCCAAGGCCATGCATGCTTTTGAAAAGTCTTATTTATTATTTTGTCTATGGTTTTATGGAATAAATTAGAGTAGTTCGAGGTTCGAGTGCTGTTATTGTTATTATTAATCATCGGCACCCTTACATATTATTTATAAATAAGAACTGTAATCTATGCTATAAAGTTCTTGGAGTTCTTATCTAAATACTTTTTTTAGTTAGTGAAGTGTGCTGTATTTTGTATTATCCAAAGTTACTGTATTGTAAGTATAACGATCAGCCGATTTGACTAACTGGTAAATATTAAAACCTAAACAAATTAGAGAGGTTAGCAAGTAAACAAGTTTGATGTTCTTTATAATTAAGTTAACTATAGCGTTACCATATTTTAGGAAGATAATCGAGGACATTTCATGAAGTTTAATTTCAATGCTATGAAACGCTGTATCTACGGCCCTACTATAAACTTATAGTACCTATAAGCAACTTTGAATGCACTTCGTTTGTATATCAGTAGGTATTTATAAATAGCAAATTTCACAGCTTTGAAACAAAAGTTGATAGGTATCCATACCTACCTAAATAAAAAATGTTTATATTCAATCATGTGCGACTAAGATTACCCACACAATTTTAATTGTGGTAAATAGTAGGTACCTACCTACTTGACATTTTATTGCACTGTGCACTAGTGCAATAAATCCTATACATTAGTCGTGTGCTTCACAACTAAATAGTTGCTGACTATGCTTAACAAATATTACGATGTAGAAACTAAATTGTGAATGTTATAGTAGGTTAGGTTAGGTTCAAAAGTGAGTGGGTCAAAAACCAGACCCTCCACCGTGACCATGTGGTCTATTGTAGCGTGGCTCACACAGACTTATATTTCACTTAACAGGTCCAGCTTCTTAACGTTATTGTAACTAAATCACTTAGACATTTTCCATGACAGTGATCTTTGTCTAAATTTAGTCTTATGATGGTTTAGGTGAGCAATGAGAAATAGAAAAACTTACTTATTTACTTAAAAAAATAGAAAATTAAAACAATTTTATCAATAAATTCTATTAATACTTATTTTGATTATTCACATTTTCTACTTTAATTACAGTAGGTATTTATAGGTATTTACCTCGGTGTTTACACTATTACTGTTGCAAAAAATGTGTGGTTGTGGATATATCCTAGTGGTGTAACCAAGGTTATAACAACATTAACATGTAAATAAAAGCGAATTAATGCAGATTGACTACACTACAATTCTATATATAAATCAAATTTGGTATATTCTGTTATAAAATCATCAAAAAAAAACATTTATATTTTGGACCATAATACTACAACCATGTACGAAGGTGTAGAAGGGCCACAAGATAATATTTTTTCGAATTCTGGTTTTAAGCCCGAATTTTGACTATTCTCAGAATTCTAACTAATCTCAGAATTCTGAATTTAATCTTAGAATTACGAGTATGAACTAAGAATCTTGTGTTTAAACCTGTTATTATCATGTTCTATAAAGTGGTAAGATAACGCTTAATTTAAATATATAAAAATATATAGGGTGTACTATTTCATTTTCAAGAGTTAGCGGCAGTTCCGGTTTAACCGAAATTAATGAAATACAAGTTTTTTGTAGTCACACCAATTGCAGATTTTGTTTCCATATCTAGGTACCTACTTTTCAAATTTGAATGACCTTCTTGAATGACCTTGAATCTTGAAAAATTAAAAAGATAAATGAGTGAGCTTATTTCCTGTTTGGTATAGGTACCTAAAATGGACCACCTTCTAAAATTTCAAAAACAAATTTTATACTTTATGAAATACAAATAGTTATTTGTTTAACTAGTACAAAAAATACACGTTTTCGAGACGAGGAAGCGCGGCAATTCTTTCCCTCATCCCGAAAACGTGTATTTTTTGTACTAGTTTAACAAAACTATTTTCAACTGCTTCTAATTGGCACCTCCAGTTTACCGATTCATCGGAGTCACTATCTGTTTCCATTTTTCTATTTTATTAAACTTCAATATATGTACTAGGTATCTCAGTACTGTACAAAAATCTCTTTTTTGTACAGTTGCTATGGCGATCTCAAACAGTCCCGAAATGGCCCTCTTTTTATACAAAATAATTTAATGTTATAGTGTCTTATTCGAATGGTTGGAAAACAATAATATTTGTTAGAAGTCTATTGGGTCTATTGGAGAAGACATGTCTAACGTCATATGTTTGAGCACACACAACCCAGTATGGATTCACGGCTATAGCATGTCGTATAGCTTGTAGTTTTAATAGTTTTAACTGGCTCGACATTTTTGATACTAGTTTCAATACTTTGAAAACAAAGATATTTTCTCTCCCTAGAGTTGGGCTCACGTAATAGCGTATAATTTTGTGTCTTTATTTATTTAGTTTTCATGTTTGTATTAAATTAAGTAGTTTTAAGTTATGTAGGTACTATTTTGTTCGCTGTAGTGTACGGAGGAATGAATCAATAAATAAATGAATAAATAATATTTACATAGGTACAGTAGGATGGTGATAATATTAGGTTGACTTTAATGCCAAAAAGTTACTTTCCAAATGAAACATTCTGTAAATGATTACATTCTTTGATTTCTAAGAAAATTATAAGAAAACTACATATAACGTTCCTAGAACAAAAATTACATTCACTATGAAGCAGAAATAGAAAGTGTCAAATGTTCAAGGCAAATAATAGGATGTTGTATCCCAAAGAGGCGACAAAATAGCCATAGACATATTTTTCGTAGTTACTGCTCTTCATCAGTATGGCAATATTAAAGCTGAGGAAGTATAATGTTTATAAAAGAGAACGAAAAAGATTATTCAACTAGCTCAACAGAAAAATCTTTTTCGTTCTCTTTGACAACACAATTTTTTCCATTTTTCACTAAACCTGTCACCACAAACAACAAAAAAACTGGTACTTAACATTATACCAGGTGACCAATAACTCTTGAATTTGCAAATATCCTTTATCAGTTTGTGATTTATTTAATTATTGTACTAATTATGTTGCAACTTGCTGCAACAAATATAGATGTGTACAGTTTTTTATGACATCATCACATTTCAAGTATTATTTTTATCAATCTCGAATATTACAAAAGTAATCAATCACTTGTGTATGATTCTGTTAAAATTAATGTGTTTCAGTGTCTTTTGTAATTTCTTTTGATACCTAGTACAGGGTGATGGATCCTCCAGAAACTAGAAATGTGAGGTAAAAAACTATCACAATAGGTAAAAATATATGAATATTATTTTCACTTTATAGTTGCACTGGAAGATTACAGTAATCTTGCAATGCAATCTAAAAATCATTTAAATTATAGGGTCATTTAATAGGTTTGTATTAAGGTGTGATATCAACAAAGTAACGTTATGGGAATTACCCATAATTTTTTAAATAATAAATATTTAAAAAAACTGCAACCTAAATAGAAACACTATTCAAAAATGTATGTTGCCAAAAAAATTTTTTTTAAGCGTCACGGACGGACAAGTGTCATAATTTCTCTATTTCTACCGTACCTTTTAGTAAAAGTAAGTCAAAAAGTAATCCTTTTTGAATATTTCATTTTTCTCGCCCATTTCCCAGAAAAACTCATTTCTCCAGTTAAATCGATCACCCTGTACTACATTCAAACCGAAGAATTTTTTATCATATGTTTATATGAATTTTTTCATAAATTACATGCACTTCATAATTATTTCATAAATTGCGTACAATTTATTCTTTTGTTGTTAATTTATTTGTATATTGTTTTTTTTTATTATGGTATGTATATGCAAGGGAGGTTGAAATAAGTTGAAAATATTATATATAATATATTAAGTTAGTCACTCTTGTATAATTTATAGTTCTAAGAATGTATCGATTTCTTCTACATCTTTCTTACGCTTGCCAGCAATATTTTGTTTTAACTTTAGCCTCATCCGTATGTGAAATAAATTAAAATAATTAAATAGTCAGTCTGTACTGAAAATTCAACAAGCGTGTTTTATTTCATCAGGATGAGGCCGCTAGCAACCCGTCAATCACCACCCATTTAAATATGTCAACATTTTATTATAAATAAATAGTAGTACCTATATCTAAAAAATTAGGTATATATATATTCTGCTGTCCTTAACAAGAAAGTCGTAAGTGCATTTAGCTTAGTTATGAGAAAATGGCGTTTAAAGAACTGGACATAAAAGAATTACAATAACTATTTCTTTTACACAAAACGGGATAATATTTTTGTAGAACTTTAACTGCGATATTATACCGTAGGTTAAACGTGGTTTACTTTGTAAATAAAATCGTTTTCTAATAAAACAGGTGCACTTACGTTATTTTGATTAAGTAATTCTTGTATTATACTGGGAATAAAAAACGTAAGTGGCTATAAAATTTTGTATTTTTAAACTAGATACCTTATTTTTTATACATTACTAGTTTCCACCTGAACACACTGTATTCAAAATAAAACTAGAATACCGGAAATAAAATCATACTTAAAGAAACATGTTTTTAATCGCTTTTAATCGAGAAAAATACAACATTTAACAGCAAACAGATAACAGTTCAATGGTAAGTAAAATAAGATGTTATTAAAAATATTAAATAATAAGATCTAAAAGGACTAAAACTACAAGAAAACTACTCTAACAATATTTCTAGATTAACAATAATATATTCATGTATGTTATATTTCTATTTAATATTCTTCTAAGATAGTAGCTACATCATCTGAATTATTATTGGTAGTGAGTTCCTCCCAGAATTTTAACTTATGTTGGGGAAACAATTCTGATAAGTTTTTTATCAAGGTCTCTTTCCTGGTTTGGCAGATGCCTCTATTTTCAATATTACCCTGCAGGTGGGAAAATCCTTGTAGTAATGTTTTTTTTGACAAAATTCAATTCTTTCTCATCGCCGTTGAACAATTTCTTATAAAATAGCTTATTAAATCCCCTTTTAGCTGTGATGCTGCAGATAACTTTTAACAACGGCCTACCAGCTGCTGATTTGGCTAACTTTAGTAACTGATAATGTGATGTTAAAGTGGGCCAGTTTTTGAAGTCGGAACATACCATTTCCTTGATAATGCAGTTACATGAATTTTGAACAACTGTAGAAAAATCCTGAAAATCATAGACTTTTGGGGTCTTTTTCAAGCCGAGCTCTACCAAATGATGAAAACTAGGTGTCAGCTGATATAATTACGATTTTTTGCTAACATGACCAGTTTTTTCCGTGGCTCGTAGTTTCCATCCTACAATAATAAAATTCGTAGTAAAATTTAATGTATTCTAAAAGATTTTTTAAATTTCAATAAAATGCTTCTTACCAAATCTGTCCGAAAAGTTGGAATATTCTTCGCGACGAAAGGTTGAATGAAAATGAGTGCACCACATGTGGACTGTAATGTCTAGAGTGTTACTGACAAAACTTTGCCTGTTACTAGGGAAGAAAACATTATATGCGCAAACTCGGCGAGCACGTAATGTAAAAACCTAAAGTATTACTCCATAATACTATAATACTAAGAATAAATAACGTAAGCTTATAGTTACGGGGTGCTCTCGTCTCGTCGAGATAAATAATGCCAAATTTCTAGACAAGAACAACGCAAGTGCACACTTACGTTGTTTATATTATGTTTTTTATATCAAAATGTTGTACATACGGTAAAACAGTGCACATGCGTTGATTATGTTATGTATTATGCATAATTACTCTTAGAATGTACAATACGACACTTTTTTAAACATATTTTTTTTATATTTAAAATACGAATTTCGATAAAATTCCTATTTTATTCGATATTAGACACCCCACGGTTATTAAAAAACCAAAAAACCTCATTTTGCCAAAAATTGCACTTACGACTTTCTTGTTAAGGGGGGCAGTATTAGGGTATGATCGTTACATTGATGATAACGTCAAATATACCTAAAATATGAAGTCGAAAATAATTAAAATTACGTCCACATGGTAAAGTTATTATTTTAATGGCTGTTTTCTACTTTTTAAGTTAAATAATTCTGTTTCTGTTTGTAACAAAATATGAAATCATCTGGTACTGTGGTTAAACCTGCAAATAAGTTAGCGGCATAACAGCATTAGGTACGGCAACATTGTTGTGCTTCAGGAACAACCGTACAGCTACCTATTATTGTATATTTAGGTTCAGGATGCTACCAAAAATATGCACGCTTCAGGATAGTGCGGCTTATGTGTAAATATACATTAAATTTTATTTTTTAAAATATGCCGAATATGTCATCAGTTTTCCTGGATCTAATCTATAAACCGGTGCTTCAAGATGGTACGGATTATGGTATTGCTTCAGGTTTGTTAGAAGGATGTTACATATATATATAGAGTGAAGGCGTTAACCTGACTGGTTAAGTTAAGACAAAGAACAACTTAAAACGATTGCAGTCAAATAAGGCAGAAAAGAAGAGTACTCTTTTTTCCAAAATCGAGCTTTCGAAGCTGTTTATTGCTTCTTCAGGAATACTACAAATACATTCAATTATGAATAATAAAATTACAATTCAGCATGGTACTTACGAAAATAGAGGTTATAAGAGAGCAATTGACTAAATTGTTACAAAAATACATCACTATGTAGACATTAACAGTTGTTGTCAACAATATCAACAATTACATCTTACGAAACATTTAAATAATCCATGATTGTAAAAAAGTAATCAGGATTAATAATTAAAAACAGATTGCCACAGGCCATGTGCTACTAATCTTAGAATCTTTTTGATTGTTCGTGGAAACGGCTTGCCCGATTTTTATGAATTTTGGTTTATAAGGGTTTTGTAATATGGCCGATATTATTGTGGCATTTACATTGTTGTCAGATCTTTCGTTTTTCCGGAAATATACTGAAATTTGTTATTTCAAATGGATCACCCTATATATTTTTTTGTTTTTGAAATCTCTAAGAAATTTAGAATATTTTTCATGTAATGTTCCCTATACCTAATTGCCATAATTTCGGAGTTACAGCTACATTTGCAATATCTCCGCCGAAGTTAAAATATTACATCAGGGCGGCTATGTCTGCGACAAAAACAATTTTGACGTTTTAATAAACTATTATTGTTGGTGTTTATTGAAAGTTACAATGGACCGTTTATCTGAGAAAGAACGAATTGAGATTTTATTGATATTAGGATATGGTGATGTGCGTAGAAGTCAACAGGAAACGTGTAATATCTTTAATAATTTATATCCTAATAGAAATCCCATAACAAGATCTACTGTGAGTAAGTTGTTAAAAAAGTTTAACCAAACTGGAGCCATAAAAGATTTACCGAAATCAGGGCGTATAAAAACTGCAACAACTGAAGACAAATCTTTAGATGTTTGTGTTATGTTAGAAGAAGATCCACACTTGAGTACTAGACAAATATCCGGGAAGTTGATATTTCTCAAACATCCATAATGAAAATTTTACATGCCAATAAATTCCATCCTTACAAAGTAAGATTGGTTCAAGAGTTGTCAGATGATGATTTCGATAGACGTGAAGAGTTTGCCGACACAATGATGGAAAAATGTTACGATCAAAATAATCCAAATTTTTTAAATAATGTTATGTTTTCCGATGAGGCCACTTTTTGTATTGATGGAAACGTAAATCGGCATAATTGCAGATACTGGTCACGTAACAACCCTCGTTGGATGAGAGAATCCCACACCCAATTTCCACAAAAGATTAATGTATGGGCTGGAATAATAGGCGACAAAATAATTGGTCCTTTTTTCATTGAAGGAAACTTAAATGATCCGGCGTATTTAAATTTATTACAGAATAATATTATACCTGAGTTGGCTCGGTTATTTCCAAATCTAAGTAAGTATTCTCAATTGCCTGTTAATTTAGAAATTTTATTATTTGAAACTTTCAGACAATAACAATGTCCCAAATAACAATATTTGGGTGCTACAAGATGGAGCTCCACCTCACTATGCGCGTGACGTGAGGCAATACCTAAACGATGTGTTTCCCAGAAGATGGATTGGAAGGCGTGGTTTTATCGAATGGCCCCCGCGATCACCCGACATGAATCCTTTAGACTATTTCCTGTGGGGTCACTTAAAAAATATTGTTTATAAAACCAAACCTGCCAATATTCAGGAATTAAAAGATAGGATTACCACAGAAATAAGAAGAATTGAGCAGTCAGGAATGTTACAAAATGTACTGCAAAGTTTTAAACATCGCATGGCTTCTTGTATGGAAGTAAACGGACAACATTTTGAGCATCAGCTGTAACCGCCTTTACTTTATGTTTTCAAAAGATCCTATGGGATTTCTATTAGGATATAAATTATTAAAGATATTACACGTTTCCTGTTGACTTCTACGCACATCACCATATCCTAATATCATTAAAATCTCAATTCGTTCTTTCTCAGATAAACGGTCCATTGTAACTTTCAATAAACACCAACAATAATAGTTTATTAAAACGTCAAAATTGTTTTTGTCGCAGACATAGCCGCCCTGATGTAATATTTTAACTTCGGCGGAGATATTGCAAATGTAGCTGTAACTCCGAAATTATGGCAATTAGGTATAGGGAACATTACATGAAAAATATTCTAAATTTCTTAGAGATTTCAAAAACAAAAAATATATAGGGTGATCCATTTGAAATAACAAATTTCAGTATATTTCCGGAAAAACGAAAGATCTGACAACAATGTAAATGCCACAATAATATCGGCCATATTACAAAACCCTTACAAACCAAAATTCATAAAAATCGGGCAAGCCGTTTCCGAGATAATTGAGGCGTTCCATACATAAAACTCACTCTGTAGATTAGATAGAGGAAAAGTAATGCTATATTCGGGTGTATATTTGTTATGGTACAGCCGATTCTGTAAGATATATAGTGATATTTTAAAAAATAAAATTTAGTGTATATTTACACATAAGCCGCACTATCCTGAAGCATACATATTTTTGGTACCATCCTGAAGCAAGAAAGTTTTTATAGTTTTTTTATAATTAGACATGAGACGACCGCCGATTTTGGGCTTTCGGATTAGTGAATGGACTCTTAATGCTGTTATTCCGTATTTGCAGTTTCAAGCTAGATCATTTCATATTTTGTTACCTACGAAAACAGAATGATTTAACTCAGGTAGAAAACTGTCATTAAAATAATAACTATGGCACCTAATTTTAATTATTTTCGAACTCATATTTTATATTTGACGTTATCATTAATGTAACAATCATACCTAATATACATACCTAACTTTTTAGATATAGGTATTACTATTTATTTATAATAAAAGGTGACATATTTAAATGGGTGATGATCCACAGGTTGCTACGGGCTTCATCCTGTTGAAATAAAACGTGCTTGTTGAATTTTCAGTACAAAGTGACTATTTATTTATTTTAATTTACTTCACATACGTTTGAGGCTAAAGTTTAAACAAAATATTACTGAGAAGCATAAATATAGAAAGAAATCGATATATTTTTATAACTATAAATTATACAAGAGTGACTGACTTAATATATTACATATCCATATCAAAAAAAAAAAAACAATATACACAGATAAAACAATAAATTATACGCAATTTATGAAATAATTATGAAGTGTAGGTAATTTATAAAAAAATTCATATAAACATGTGGTAAAAAATGATTCGGTTCGAGTGTAGTATACCGTGTGGCCAAATTTGCTTGCTATTATAGGACAACTCGAGAACTAAGAGAGATACAAAAAAATTAACCCCCCTTTCTCGAGCTCTTTTTCTGAGACAAACTTAATGCCGAAATGCAAAATGGCCCATCTTCTTTTGTTTTTGAGATATTAGCGAATATTCGATTTTTCAAATTTTCGATGCTTGCGCATATCTCGCTTATTTTAGATATTAGAAAAAAACAACTTATATGTTCTTCAGACACTTTTTTAAAAGGAATGCAGTGGCGTAGACAATATTTTAATAAGTTGATAAAATTTCGAGTTATGACATAAAACTTTTATTTTTTTAAATGAAAATCGTAGTCGCCTATGATTTAGTTAGAAAGATAATTTTTTTCTCTTTTCAGCTATATATAATATGGTGTGGTTAATTTATTTGGCTTGACTATTTTTTAAGGAATCTTAGAATTTTTAAGGTTATTAAAACTGCCATTTTGTTTTGGCATAGTGGGCGTAACTTCACAGTAATAATTATTTCTTATATAATATTCCAGTATGTCGAATTTTTCATAATTTTGAAATGCCATTCTTGAAATTTAAAAGTATTCTAAAATTTATAGGAAACAACTATTCACTATTCGCAGATCAATTATTATAAGTGGTATAAATTACAGTCACAAAGTGATAAATGCAGTTAGAACTGTCAATAACTTAAATTTCAAACAAAAGATATACGTCTACTAGCGAAAATGAATTGGGATTTATTAATAATCTTAAAAAGTCAAAGATTCTATAAAAAATAGTGAAGTCGAATAAATTAACCACACATATTATATATCGCTGAAAAGAGAAAAAAATTATCTTTCTAACTAAATCATAGCCGACTACGATTTTCATTTAAAAAAATACAAGTTTATGTCATAACTCGAAATTTTATCAACTTATTAAAATATTCCCTACGCCACTGCATTCCTTTTAAAAAAGTGTCTGAAGAACATATAAGTTGTTTTTTTATAATATCTAAAATAACCGAGATATGCGCAAGCATCGAAAATTTGAAAAATCGAATATTCGCTAATATCTCAAAAACAAAAGAAGAAGGGCCATTTTGCATTTCGGCATTAAGTTTGTCTCAGAAAAAGAGCTCGAGAAAGGGGGGTTAATTTTTTTGTATCTCTCTTACTTCTCGAGTTGTCCTATAATAGCAAGCAAATTTGGCCACCCTACATATTTTCGACAAATTAAAAGATAGAGGCCTAATTGTCTCAATCCAAGTCATGTACTTTTAGAAAAAGTATAGAAATATAAAAAAATATGCAGGGTCATCATAATTCTATGCCAACTTTTGTCAATTAGAATAGTAAATAAGTCGTTTTTTTTTTTTCAAATGAAACACCCTGTATTTTATAAGGCTAAACGAAGCACTGATAAGTACTCTATAAATTTGCTGAAGCATTATTCCCTATAATTAAATCAATTAACATAAGTTAAGCATATCCCTAAAAATGCATATTTATTGAAAATTGCGAAAACTGCAGATGTGTGCCTGCCTGCTCTTTTCTAAATTGTGGTTGGATATTTACTATTATTACTTATTTACTATTGTTGACTATTTTTTATTTTATTGTTCTTATATACAGGGTATTAAATTTAAAAGGTCATTAGATAATGAGCTTAAATCGAATTTTATATTTGTGATTTATGTGATAGTGATTTTTATATTTTCTCATATAGGTATATTGATTCTAATGTATTTTGGTTCTGATAATTCCTGGCTTTTATGAGGGAGGTATTGTTTATATTAAATTTGTGCCCCGTTTCATAACTATGTAAGGCTAGAGCCGACTTGTCTACATTAAAGTTTTTTTGTGTGATATGTATGCTCTTTAATTCTAGTTATTCTTTTTGTTTGGTCGATATACAGTTTGTTACAATTACTACAGTTTATTTTGTACATCCCGGATTTAATTAAACCGGAAATAATTACAGACCGATCCTTTCAAATATTAACTGTAATACTTACAAATTAGCAAATTGGTTGAACGAAAAGTATCAAAAATTCACATTAAAAAACGACATGATAACCAAGAATCCCCCCACTTAATTCAATATTTAAAAAATTTAAAAATTAACACGACAGACAAATTAGTACAATTTGATGGAACAGCCCTACTCTTTCCCAGCATTCCAATCCTAGAAACTTTGAAGATATTAGAACAATTTTTGGTACACAATAAAGTACCGCCAATAGAAGTGGAAGAATACATTTTATTGACGAAATTGTGTATGGTCCAAACCGAATTTTCAACAACAATAGTTATAAACAAACACATGGCACAGTCATGGGCAATCCTCTATCGAGTTTTATTGCAGACTTATTCCTCAACCATTGTGAAAATAACGTCTAAAAAACACCGCCTTAGAATTTCTCATAGTATGGAAAAGGTACGTAGATGAGGTATTCGCAGTTGTAAATAAAACTTTCGGTATACACAATTTCGTCAATGTACACTAAACTCTCAGTACGATTCCATAAAATTCACCTTTGAATTAGAAAACCATTATTCTTTATCTTTCTTAGATATTAAAATAATCAAACTTGACGAATCTTTGACTTTTGACATTTACAGAAAATCAACACACGCAAATAATTACATACACAACCCCTCAGTAACACACTTTAAATATAAAATGGTTGCATTTAATAGTCTAGTTTTTAGATTATTAAATGTACCACTCAATAATACCAACTATAATAAAGAACGTAATCTCATCTACAAGATCGCTAATGATAACCGTTATGAAAAGAAACAAATAGGTAGAATCTTTTATAAACAAAAGAGGAAATTATTAATTAAAAGTAATACCACCTTAAGTCCAATAGAGGAAAGATAATATATGTATAGAAAATTCACATACCATCCTCAAATCAGTCAAAAATTTGAAAATTTACTAAATAAATTCAATATCATCTTTGGATTTAAAAACTTACAATTAAAGCACTATTAGAGTCCTCTTTTAAAACAGAAAATCTGCTTCAGAAATCTGGAATATACAAAATAAACTGTAGTAATTGTAACAAACTGTAGGATATAGGCCAAACAAAAAGAAATGTAATAGGTTTTTTGGTTTTCAAATTGATCAATCAATCAAATACTTTTATTCCAAGAGATAATAGAAATTACATAGGAAACGTCAAGTCTACATGCACAAGTATATTAAAATAAGCATGTCGCATCACACAAGCTTCACAAATAATGTATTAAGTATTATCATAGAATCCTTGAATTGAATATGGACACATCCTTAAGAGAAAAAGTTTTATTTGTTTTTTGAATTCCAGCAATGCATTGATATTTTTGAGATTTTGTGGGAGTCTGTTGAAGAGCTTCTTACCAATTACATCAGGAGACCTCCCAGATACTTCCAGACGACGGTACGGTATAGAGAAATTTGATTTGCATCTTGTATCGTATGAGTGAAAATCACTATTACATATAAATTTACTTTTGTTTCTAAAAACTAACATGAGTAAATACATAATATAGAGACCACAAGCTGTTAATAACTTTAATTCATTAAACAAATTTCGACAGGAGGACTTTTGAGGAGCACTCCTAATACACCTTACAATTCTTTTTTGTGACAAAAAAACTTCTTTTAAATACGGAGAACCACCCCAAACAGTTATTCCATAAACAATTCTGGACTGTATCTCACTACAGTAAAATAGACGAAGTTGCTGTGCTTTAAGAGCTTTTTAAAATTTCTTATCTGGTGACACTTAGAATTTAGTGATCTGCATAAATTGAAACAATGACTCCTGAACGACAAATCAGAATCAAAAGTTACTCCAAGGAACTTTACATAATCCATGTTTTGAATATTTGAGTCATTAATGAATATATCAAAATGAGGTAGGTTAGTTTTTTGTCGAGTGTGAAATAAGACGGAGTTTGTTTTATTTGTATTAAATAGTAGAGACTGATCACTGGACCAGGCAGAGAATTTTAAAAGTGCGTTAGAAATCATATCCTGCACAATATTTGGATTTTTGTCACTAAATAATAGTGTGGAGTCATCAGCATAAAGGGAAGTGAACGCTTCAGGTAAAATAAGGGGAAGTTCATTTATATATAATAAAAACAATATTGGCCCCAATATTGATCCCTGTGGCACTCCACTTCCATTAACTTTCGAACTAGACATAGCTGCATTTCCTTTATTTGTGACTTTCACGCATTGTAATCTGTTATTTAAATATGAGGTAAACCACTCATCTGCTCTACCCCTCACACCGTATTTATATAGTTTATCTCTCAAAATTCTGTGCTGAACGCAATCGAATGCCTTACTCAGGTCGCAGAATATTCCAACCGGACTGTCGCCTCGCTCAATTAAATCCAAAACCTCATTGTAAAAAGATTCCAGAGCTGTAGAAGTCGAACAGTTCGATCTGAAACCATGTTGGTTTTTTGATAATACATTATTTTTTTCAATAAATTTTATTAATTGATTTAGCATTGCATATTCAAATATTTTTGACAAAACCGATGGCACGGTAATAGGTCGATAGTTTGACATCATTTCGGAGTTACCCTGCTTCAGAATTGGAGTAACCACCAAGGATTTTAATTTGGAAGGAAAAACTCCTTTAAAAGAAGCATTAATAATGTGCGCAAGAGGCTCCACAATGAAAACAGAAATCTTCTTCACTAGAGTACCAGATATACCATCAAAACCATTTGATGACTTATTTTTTAATTTGTGAGTGATAATATCTAACACTTCATTAGCTGTTACGTTTACGAGAAAAAGACTATTTGTCACAAAATTATTAGGATATTTTATATTCAAACTAGGTTTAGGTAGTTTATTGACTATGTCTATAGGAATTTGTATGAAGTATTCATTAAATTTGTTTGCTATTACCTGTGGATCATCAATTTTGGAGTCGTCCACTTTCAAGGAAATATTTTTAATAAATTTTTGCTTACCATTAAGTTCATTTATAACTTCCCACGTTGTCTTATTTTTATTAGTTGAATTGTTTATTCTGTTATAATAGAAATTACTTTTTGTGGTTTCAGTAAGAATTTTATGTTGTGTTTTTGCATTTTTGTACTTTTTATTTATCGAGCTCCGGAAACACTGACCTCAAATTATATAGATTTTTCAGGTTCTTAGATGATTTTATTATTTCATCAGTAACCCATCTTTTATCCCTACTATAACATACCTTTTTACTTTTTACTGGACAACTGATATTGAAGTAATAAATAAGTGTATCATGGAAATATTTAAACTTAGAATCCGTATCTCGTGCAAGATAAACATCATTCCATGTTTCTTTACGAAGATTATTTAGATAATTTATATTGTTCTCATTAATTTCTCTATAGTCAGAGAATATATCATCGGAACGTTCAGTTAATAAATTTAAATTTAACAAAAATGTATCGTGATCAGATTCTGTATTTACGCAAACAGCACCTTCACAACTTTCACCATTTGTGTACACCTGGTCAAGAATATTTTTGCAAGTCAGTGTTGTTCTAGTGGCTGAAAAGTTCCTTGCAAATAAACCGTAGGACTCTAGCAGCTTCACAAAAAGACGACACTGATTTCCCGTCATAGAGTTAATGTTAAAGTCACCAGAAAGAAAAATGTAAATATTTGGTTGAAATACCAATTCCAAAATACTATTTATATTATTATAAAATGTATGAAAATTACCCCTAGGTGATCTATAACATACTAAGAGGACACTTTGATGCAACTGATAGCTCCACTTGAGTCCACATATTTCTATATCCATATCCAAACAATATTCAGACAAACAAATAGGTTCTACGTTTAGGTCATTTCTTGCCCAAACTGCAGCACCGCCACATTTATGATAAGTTCTTCCATAAAAACTTATAAGTTGGTAACCTAAGAAATTATAATTATTTACATCATTATTTAACAACCACGTCTCTGTAATACATATAAATTTAAGATCATATTCGTAATAATCTGACGTTAATTTATCTATTTTATATTGATTTAAGCCTTGTACATTTAGAAGAAGATCATATTTTTTTTTTCACATTTCCACTTAGAACTGAAGGTATTACGTGATTCGGAATCTCTTGTGCTGCTATCCGGTTCCGGCTTTGACGGTATAAAAAACGACTGACACAACTCCCATATGGCCACAGGTTTGGATCCATGGCTTTTTTGAAATTTGCTTCATATACCTTTACTTTAAAAGAGGAATAAACTGTAGGATGCTTCGGCGTAAAAACCTCAACTTTAACTTCAGGAAAACTATCCTTCAAAAGAAATTGGATATCATCAGTGGTATTTTCAGGATTTACTCTACTAAGATGCAGCTCTGCAAATTTGGGAACCCCCTTTACATTACACGAATCTTCATTTTTTCCATATACCACAGACCTTCTTTGACGTCTGTAAGCTACTTTTTGAAACGGTTCTTCTTTATCTACTGTATTTAATTGTTGTGTTGGCGATGTATTGGCATCATTGTTTATATTTATGTATTCCGTCATTTTTTTTCTGGTTTTTGCCTCCCAATACAAAATCTACCTTGATACCTGTTTTATATTTATAAAGTTCTTTGGAGCTGAGTCATCTTTGTTATTTTTACTAGATGTTACCTTATCAGTCGATGTTTCAGGTTTCTTGTACCCAGACAGTTTTTGTTCTTGTATTTCATTCACTATAGGTTTATTGACAGTTTTTTTGCTGGATTTTATATCCTTCATTAGAATAATTTGTTCATTTAAAAGTTTCAATTTGTCACGAAGTTCACAATTATGTAATCCTATTGTTTTATTATATATTGAAAAATATGAATATCAATTTTCTTGTCATCACTTACTTGTTCAATTGCATCAAAAAATGCTTGATCATCACCATATTCGACCGATGCATTCCCACAACATAATAATGTGTTTGCATCCAAAACTTTTACACCATTCTGTTTAGCACAACTAGGGTGATAATATAGATTACAGTTTTTACACTTTAAACCACTTGCGACGGGTTTTTTACATCTTTTGCACGGAGCAGCTGAACTGCTGTCATTCGACGCCATTCTATATAGCACTCCACTAGCACACACTACAAAATTCGTATTGCTGAATAAAAGTACTTTCACCTACGGATACACCTAATGAGAGAGTCGGCCTAAATATGTTTTCAATTGATATTTAACAAAATATTTTACACACTTCAGCCGGCCCTTATAAATCCGAAATCAACTCAACTGATGAAAGTTTTCACAGGATTATGAGTACCCTATGTAAAATTTAAAATAATTCCATACATTTTCTGAACGTACAAGGCTTTGACTTGATAGTATGCAAAAATGATGACCCTATCTTTTAATTTGTCGAAAATACGGCGCTTAATGGTTAATGGTAAAATTATTTTTCAAAAACAAATTTTGTATCTCAGAAAATAATAAATTTAGGTATACCTAGAGAAATGTGATGAAAATCATGCTAAAATAAGTAGTAGGATTTTAAAAAAATTATAAAAATATATGTTGCATTTAAAAAAACAAAATTGATGTGTGCCCAGGGAACGCAGAACACCTTATACAAGTGAAATTATTTTTAGTTTGTGCTACTCTATAGGACTGAAACCTCTGAAAAAAAAAGGAATAGCGTAACTCTTTTATTAACTGAGATATTAAAATTCCGCTTACTAGTTGAACACGTGGTATATAAATTAACGAAACCCTTCTTTTGATAGAAAATCATTTTTCCATTAAAATAACTACGCAGTTTGGTTAATTTATGTACTATCCAGCTAGTTGACAAACAATCCAATATTTATCGCTAAAGTATTAACCACGAATCGTACACAAAATATAACCAACTGTTTGGTTAGTTTCTAAATTTTGTATATAACTTCTTTAATGTTCATAGCGATTAATATTTTTGTTTATATGAAATAAGCAGGTAAGCCATCTGAAACTTAAATTATTTTATTAAAAACGTGTACTGTCATCTAACAAACACTAACTTTTTTGCCCCAAAAACCAAGCTAAAAGTAAAAAAAATTTAAATATCTAACCTACTAACTTTGACTTTGACTAATACTAGATATTACCACTTAAAATGTGGTACAATGTGTTAATATCGTTTTTTTTATAATATTCTGGTGCTTTGACATTGCAATTAACTTCAAAAAATTTAATTATGAAAAATAATTTTCTCTTTTCAGTTTTGAGAATAGTACGAATTGATTACCTCGAAATAGCAATAATTTAGAAAAATTGCTTGACAGTAGTAAAATTAGTGTACTATTACTTTTAATCATAGCTTTTATTATAAGTACTATGAATGTAGAATTGATGATATTGTTAAAAAAATATCAGAAATCATACGATGCTCTTTTAAAAACCTTTCAGACAATAATAATAAACAATGAAAATCAGTGACTCTTCCGAAAACGCTCCCCATATCATTAATTTTTTAAAGATAACACGTTGATAATTTAAAAAAAAAAATAACTTGAAATTATCATTGTCTTAGATTTTCTATATAAAAAATTCTTCGAAAACAGGTTCGCATCCCGTAAATCTACACCTATGTAAATATTTTTACAAACGTTTTGATATGGATATAGGTACATACATGACATGGATATAGCTTTTAATAAAACGAAACAATGCTCCAAATTATAAAGAAATTAATAAACAAATTTTCCAGTTACACCTCGAAAACTATATAAAAAGTAAAATTTAAGCATACCTGTATTACATTAACTATAGATCTTACGAAAAAGCGGTATCCTTTGAAAAGTTCATATTTTTTACTCATTTATGAATTATAATCTTTTCCGTATTAAATAATAATACACCCTGTTTATAGCCATGTAGACAAGGTACCAGTTAATAGGTAACATATAAAAATTTTACACTTTTACTTTTTGAGAAAAATGTTAAATTTACTAATATTATCAGGGTCCACTTGTTACCATATGAAATAATTGAAGTGTGACATTATTTAGTTTTTGAGGAAAAACTTAAAATTTAATTAGGTAATTAATATTATTAAATGCGAGAGCATTTTTTTTCACTTGCGGACCTCTTGAAATAGTGTTTTGAAAAGCAAAGCTTAATTATTTATTATATTGTATTATACTATATTAAGTGCCTATATTTTATTATATTATTATATTTCATATTCCGTCAACCTGAAACCATTCCGTTTTCTTATGCATTTCAACTATTGATCCTTTACTTTCAAATAAACACATCAGGTAAATGGACCCTATCGAACATAGTTGCCAGATCAACTTGCTTCAAGTTAGTACGTAGTATCATCAAACGTTTACGAGCCTACACTATGTAGAATAAACAGCGCTAGCCTGGCTTGAGGACAATTCTTGCATTAAAACGACGGACCTGAAGCACTTTTCATCACGTTGTGTCTGGAATATGATACGTTGCTTTGCAATAAAAACCAGCATCAAACAACAATGGACCCTGACCTTTACCCATAAAGAAATAAGATCAACTATCTCTCTCTCTCTCGTACATCAAAATATCAAGGCATGACCATGCTGAAGTAAAAATACGCTTCAGGATGATGCGTACAGATATGTACTTGTGCTTCAGGTTTGTATGATTTCCCTCCATATATATATATACCGGGATATCAAAAATTATCTTGGTCAAGGGTGGTTGTGAAATGTAAAACGTGTGTCTTACTTTAAATTTTTGAATATGTTTTGTTGTGTCAGAATCTATCAAGTCATTGTGCTGAAATTTTCTAATCCAGTTTTTGAATCATGCCTCTTACCACACAGCACAAAATTTTGATGATTGAAGCCTATTTTGGAACGGGTGCGATAGTTAATGAAAATTGGCAATACAGTCAATGTTTGTGTTTGGACAATTTTCGAGAGCACTTTCCAAACGTGGCAATATTACCGGACAATTTTTATGCGTGCGTTACAAATTGTGTTGAAGTGTTTCGCGAAACTGGTTGTGTGACTCATAAAAAAGGTGCTGGTAGACCAAGAGTTCGTACAGAAGAAGTTGTCAATGACGTTCGTCAATGTATGGAAGAGGAGCCTGCAAAATCTTTGAAACGTCTTTCTCAGGAAATTGGACTTTCTTATGGAACATGTCATAAGTTTAAAGAAAGACTTGAACATGCATCCATATAAGATGCAAGCACATCAAGCTCTTCTGCCCGCAGACCACCCCAGACGCCTTGCTTACTGCCATTGGTTTGTCAATAATTTAATGAATGACGATCTTCTGGACTTAACTTCTTTTTCTAACGAAGCGTGATTCCACCTTTCGGGATACATCAATTCTCAAAATATGCGAATGTGGAGCAATGATAACCAATGATTCATGTTTTTACTGAATCGCCACTACATGCTCAAAAAATTGGTGTTTGGATGGCAGTTTCTCGCAGAAGAATAATTGGGCCAATTTTTTTCGACTTCACCGTCAACGCAGAAAGGTGCAGACACAACTTTTTGGCTGAATTTGTGCAACAGTTAAACGATAATGAACTTCGGTACGGTTATTTCCAGCATGACGGTGCAACAGCACATACTACACGAGAAAATATTGCTTTCTTCCGCGAGTTTTTTGATGACCGGCTGATAAGTTTGCATACAGAAGTTGAGTTTCCTCCGAGATCACCTTATTTGACAATTATGGACTATTTTATATTTCCTTACTTAAAAAACAAGATTTTCGCAACTCTGGTAAATAATTTGCAAGAACTGCAACAAAGAATTGTTCAGCAATGTGCAACCATAACGCCAGAAATGCTGCAAAACGCTTTTCACAGCATGAGGAGGCGCGTCAACTTGTGCATCTAACAAAACGGGGGACATTTCCAACAATTACTGTAATTTAGTTTTTCTTGTTACTAAAACCGTTATTTCATAATTTGTAGTTCATATTTGTTTTACAGTGTGACAGTGACATAATTATTTCAAATTTAAAGTAAGACACACGTTTTACATTCCACAACCACCCTTGACCAAGATAATTTTTGATATCCCGGTATATATATAAAACAATAATTTTAAATTAATAGGGCTTCGGTCAGTTAGTTTTCGTCCATGTTTTTAGATTGTTTGCAAAATCGTATCCAAATTGACTACTTATATCTGGGTAAAACCCCATTCCTATTCTATATCTTGGTAAAACAGACCACATACGTAGCACAGACAACCTTACACCACTTATAAATAAGCTAGAAGGGAGAGTATATATCACAAAATTAAAATGTATAGAAGTATAACATCTAGCGCAATAATAGAGGGGAAATTTTTTCAAATAAATATAATTTTTCAGACGTTTGATAAACATTCGCAGGCCACACATAGAATACCCCACTTTCAGACCATCTGATATACAAACTTTTGCCATTTTTAAGTAAGTTTTTATAAGGGGTTTACTCTTTCTGGCGCGAAAACGGTGGAAAAGTAACGGTGTGTGTATAAACTCACTCTCAAGCGTGTTGTATTATTAGTATTATTCTTTACAGGCACAACATGAATCGTTAAAGACTGTTGGCGCATTTGGCTAAAAATAATGAAACGGGCAAGAATTATTTTTAATTTTTTAGTACATATAATTTGCTGCTGCAAGTCATCTAACCCCAATCAAGCAATCACTTCACTGAAATGATTTATTTTAGTTTCATTAGTTGAGCGTTTAATCATGCTTGTTTACTAAAAAATAAAAATGAAATTTTAATAAACAAACTTGTGAGAAATTATTTTTAATAAAAGTTGTAAAAAGTCGCAAGAATGCAAATCGATTTTATGCTGGGTGTAAATAAACAATTGCGAAAAATTTCAGGGGATGATTTCTCGTTGAAAATTAATGGGGTTATTTATGTAATATTTTTCTGTTGAACGCTTTCTTTTCAAAATAGGGGGTATTAAAGTTTCAATTTTTTAAAAGTCTTTTTGTAATACCTATCTTTGCGACTAAACAAGGGACTGATTTGAAATCTGCTGCACTTGATACTTATGCCGGGGTTAATAATTTGTATCCTTTTTATAAAATTTTATGTACAAGGTGTTATATTTTTGCTATACACAACCCCTTAAATTGATACAATTTTTTGTAATGCGCCACTGTAAGTACTATAGTGTGTTTAACCGTATTAGGCAGTGCTCCCAATTGAACATAATGAACATGTTTTGAAAATTAATGTTGAAAGGTTTTGTAGTATAACTTACCAGATTCTTTAAATTGTAATTGTAAACTCAAATAGGACCCAGGTTGTGTATAAATATATTTTCTATATGTGAATAAATGAACGAAAGCACTGGCTACTAACGTTTTACTTGGGGAATGTTTTCGTTAAAAAAAAAGACACATTGTAAATACACCTAACTTTATTAAATTTGTACTCAGAGTTTTAATAAGAGATATGACAGAAAAAAAATTAGAATTACAAGGAAATGAGAGTGCCAGGCTCGCCTAGAGCTCCTGTGGGGAAAGAGCATGGCAGAGAAACCCACGATCCTTACTCTTGACTACCCAAAATATATTATACAACCAACATAACAAGATTTGATAATAATTACAAAACTTAAAAGTGTGTATAGTTTGGTCACTACTACATGTCACCTCATTCTAACAATGATACATAATTTCGCAAATAAAACTGAAGAGGTTGGGGTTAGTAAGGGGTAAAGGTACTGTGGTCCCATACGGGAGGCAACCCAGCTATAGTTGCAGGTTCGGAAAGAACTGTGTAGTTTTCTTTTTATATTTTTTTATAAACAGTTCAATCCTTCACGGGCGAAAATGTTAGTTCAATCAACAAGGCTCTATCACACTCATGACACTTGGTAGGTACAACCCATACTTAATTATCTTCATTATTTATATTCCAAATACAGGGACTATTATTAAGAAGTTATGTATAACAAAGGTTGACATTAAAATATTAATGGTAGTCGCGACAATTTTATAAATTTACATTTAAATGAATGTTAAAACTATTATTGAACAAGTAAAATGTGAATTAGTTATGATAAAAACCTTTAAATAGCAAAATTTACAAACATCAATTTTGGCGTCGTATCATTGAAACAAAACATTATTTTAATATGGAATAATCACAATATTACATAGGAAAACTGGAAAATAATAAATATATATAATTCATGGAGAACAGATTACCTGTTAATTTTCCCTTTAAACCTACTTTTTCTTCTTAAATTTTCGCTTCCCAAACTTCTTTTTTCAAATCTCCGCGTCCACCTTTTTTTCCTTTTCTTCCCTTCCTTCTTTTTTTTCAAACTATCTATGGACGCTCCCAAAACCCCGCCAACTTTGTTACCCCATTGACAATCACATTTCCTACTGAATATGATAACTACTTTGACTAAGACATTCCTGCCAACCTTACGTTCTAGTGACTTCCTCGTTCAACAGATGGCGCGAGCAGTATTGATGTCACAGAATATAAACTAATTATATTTGTAGATATTCCTTGATTTTGGATGCCATGCCATGCCACCACCCACCACAGTTTTCAGAACAGAAACATAAAATCGAATTCTAGGTGTGTTGGGGCTTTTGACTCCTACTTTGCACAAGTTTTATTAAAAACAACCTCTGACTGCTTCATTTGAAAATAATTTTTTTTTCAAGTTAATGTCATGATTTAGTCGATATCAAAATAACAGTGTTAAAATGTTTTTGTTTATTTTATTTATATTGTTTATTTATGATAAGACAAGGTGTCCGAAATAGGTTTAAAAAACCTAACTACATGTTCCTTATCAAGATTTAATGTATTTATTTCATGTAAGTGTAGGGGTCTTTAATATAAAATGATTTGAGCCTATCCTACCAAAGTTAGGGGTCACTAAATTTCAATTTCGTTATTTCATTAATATATTTTGAAATACAAATTAATATTTTAGTTTGAAATTTTGACTGATGATTAACAACTTTTAATTTGGTAGTAGCACATGGTATACTGGGTGTATTTTTTTTTATTCTGATTATTTTGTGCATACACAACTGCATAATTTTGAAATTTTTTGTAGGACTTAATTTAGATGTTAATACAGAGAGTTCCAGAATGATTGTCCGTGCCGCTTCATAATGATTTTTTATGTGCCGCCTTTCTATTTTTAGTATCTGCACTAGAATCATGAGCGCAGGCAAGGGAATTTACTGGTTTGATTTGATTTGTTCCATGCCATGGTACATCATGGAACAAATAAAACATCAATAAAATTTATTAACATTAATTTCAATATTAAGAAATACAAAATTACCAACCTGATTTAGGTCTCTCTGAAACTGTAGAGTATTGAAAAATAATTTTTTCAATACTCTATGATTAACCTAAAGAAGGTTATAATAAAAGAGGAGACACTCGAAAGAGTTAAAAATTATAATGAAAAATAGATAAAGACTTACCTTAGAAAGAAAGAAACACTGTGCACTATAACTGATCACAATTATAAACAAATCTTTTATAATATTGGTGATAAACTCTATAAACTGAACAGTGTGCGCCATTTTATAATTCAACTGACAGACTATAAAATATAGATTAGATTTAATGCATGCAAAAACAATAAGGGACAAATTTGATAACAACGCAACCCAACATACAATTATAAATGTATGTAAAGTTGCATAAATTAAATTCAGGTCACATTTCGATATAATTGTACGTTTGGTACGTGAAGTTTTAGGTCATAAGATTAATATTAAGGAAGCAAGTACTAATGTACTACATGTTAAAACAATTTTGTGAGAATTGATTCACAGAAATATTTATTTGTTAATGATTATCAGAATTACAATTTAATTATTGGATAATAAGATATTTATTTGTTCATTGTTTTTAATATCTAAAGATACAACTTGCATAAATAATATTAATAAAATTCATATTGATATAGAAAAACTTATTTTACTATTAAAAGAAATTTATATGAATGTGAAAGAAAATGAAACCTTTAACCAGAACCGACTACTAAGATAGAGTTTACATGCATAAAAATATAAAGAGCAAAGCCGAGGCAACTTAAAGAATTTTCTATAGTAAGTATTAAAAATAAGATAAATAATAAAATAAAATAAACAATCAATAAAAAAAAATAAAAATAAAAAGAAAATTAGTATAATATATATATATATATATATATATATATATATATATATATATATATATATATATATATATATATATATATATATATATATATGTATGTAACAGATCGTTGAGGCACAAATTATGACTATTTATGGACGAACTGACACATATATATACGTTCTGGCACCAAATGTGGGTGCCACAACGTTTTAGCTCGTATATTTCCTTTAAATGGTCCTAGTAGGACACCTACCAAATATCATGAAGGTGCCATTTGGGTCGTCTATCCATAAAACAACCATATAATCGCAGAGGGCGCGTCAGTATATGTATGTCGAACGGTAAGACGTAGTGGCACCGCGACGTTGTGGCACCACATATTCTAAAATTTGAAATAACGTTCTGGCACCTCAGTCGTATTTTTCCTCAGTAACTAGATAAACTTGGTGAATGAGAGGTGTTCGTGAGCTTTTACAATTCAGTAAAACCGTTACATTTTGGTTAGTTTAAATTAGTAAAAATATGAGGTAATTAATGAAAACATTCAATTCCAGACAATGTCTCAAAAAAATTTGATCCAATATGAATATTTCCAGGTCGAGAAAAATACTACAAAATGCACTACAAGTTTTTCGTAAATACATACTCATTTGTCTATACAGGGCGACCAAACTTAACTGGTGGGTAGATCATTGAAAAATAATACCATTTAGCCTTATAAACTTGTGTCCTAATTTTTTTCCTTAAATAAATAATCCTTTAATAATTTCAATCGTTTTCACAGAGTAACTTTAACACTACACAAAAGCTTCATTCTTCAATTAGAGCATTAAGGGACACCTTCATGGGTTTTGTGTTATGAAAGGAAAAAATCAAACAATATTGCTCAGTGGCGTAGAAAAGTCAACGGGGCTTCCTTTTTTTTAAAAAAAATTATGTTATGCCACTGCGGATTTATTAAAAATGGTACGTTCAATAAAATATTCAATCTATTTAGAACAAAAAATGTCTAAATTTTGTTCGTATATGCATCATTTCGATTTTGATAAATTGACATAGTAAGATGCAGATACTTAAAAACAAACAGAAGTTGCATCAAAATGATGCCCATACGAAAAAATTATAAGAAGTTTTTGTCCAAATAGATTCAGTATTTTATTGAAGGTACCATTTTTAATAAATCCAGTGATGTAACACAATTTTCTTAAAAAGAGGTAGCTCCGTTGACTTGTTTCTACGCCACTGGACAATAGTATTTGATTTTTTTATTTCATAACTAAAAAGCCATGAAGATGTACCTGCATGCCTAAATTAAAGAAAGAAGCTTTTATGTCGTAAAAGTTACAGTGTGAAAACTATTGAAATTATTAACCTTCAACAATCTGTATTTCTTTAAGGAAAGAAATAGGACAAAAGTTTATAAGGCTAAGTGCTATTATTTTTCAATAATCTACCCACCAGTTAACTTTGTTACACTAGTCGTAGATCACCCTGTATTTACTTTAGTCCGAGAAGTTATACCCGTTTACTAGGTGGTGCAAAAAAAATGTTGGGAAAGCTGATATTTTCAGGGTGCGGTGCGGGGATAGTTTCCCGAGTATCCAACTAAAATTGCAAAAGTAAATTGCAATATTTAAAAAAAAACAAAAAAATTAAAGTTTAAACCGCAAATCCTGGCAGCAAAGAATGACATTTGTTTCATCTTTATAATGCATTATTGTTGTTTTAAGACAATGATATTAATTGCTAAATGTTAAATATCAATCAAAAGAAAGGAATATACGTCAAAACAACTGCAATCACGCTGTGATACACATCACTGCATTAGTAAATGCCGTAATGTGTGTCAGTGTGATTACAGTGATTTTAATATGTATCTGTAAAAAGTATGCCAAATAAATTTTATGCTCTGAATTACTTCATTAAATGTTACCGAGATTAGTCTCCCCGTTTCCCCTGAATCAGCAAAATAATTGTTTTTTAAATAGGGAGTCACTTGGTTGTTTTACGCGTATATATATATATATATATATATATATATATATATATATATATATATATATATATATATATATATATATATATATATATATGTTTTTTTAGATAAAAATGGCATTACTTCATAGTCTTCAAATATGTGGTATAAGAAGTTTTAATCCTGAAAACAATGAAACAATTTATTTTAATACTCCAGTAACCCTGTTCCTGGGTCAAAACGGTTGTGGAAAAACTACAATTATTGAAAGCATTAGATTTGCATTAACTAGTGAATTACCTACTGGATCAAGTAATGGTCAAGGTTTTCTTAATGATCCCAAAATTTCCAACAAATTCTCAACAAAGGGTTCTATTAGAATAAAATTTTTAGATTGTCAAGGAAATGAAATAACTGTCTCTAGATTTATGATGGTGAATGCAAAACCGGGAGGAGGTTTAACATTTAAAAATATGTCGGTGAATGTTCGCAGAAGAGACCAAGATGACCGTGGCAATCCACAGGATATTTCAGGAAAGTGTGTGGAGATTGATAATTACTGTTCCACAGCCCTTAATGTATCTAAGTCGATATTAAATAATGTTATTTTCTGCCACCAAGAAAATTCTGCGTGGCCTTTAGATGAACCAAAAAGGCTTAAGGAAAAATTTGACGAAATATTTGATGCTGTCAAGTACAATAAATGTGTTGAAATATTAAGAAAATATGTTAAAGAAAAACAACGAAATATAAAGATTCTTCAAGAAAGACTTTCGTTTAAAAAATCTGTTAAGGATGACATGGAAAGAAAAAGAGGAAAATATAATGAAAAAACTAATAAGCTAGCTGAAGTTAAAGAGGCAGCCAAAGATAAAGAGGTTAATCTTAAACCCATGGAAGATAGAATGAAAGAAATTTTGGATTTAGAAGTTTCTATTGGAACTTTACAGCGAAAACTAACTGGAAAGGAAGCAGAAAAAAAAGGTAAAAACGGTTTTTACTATTTTTTACCATTATTGTGTTTTCGCGCATTATGCACTTCTCAGTTCTTCGCTAGTTTATATTATAACCTGTAGATTTGATTTTCCAGGGGATTTAGTGTTTTTATTTTTTTTTTAAGTGTAAGTACCGTAAGTAATGTGCTTGCAGGAAATCCTATGCAGGGTGAGATTCGATGATAAAGAAAATGTTAAATTGATGTAGAGGGCGCCAAGTGGTTTACTGCAAAAGGTGTAGATTTTAGTAAATATAAAGCTAGCTCGTTAGGTAATTATTCTGCCAAACCATTAAAAACAGATAATTATAATTTATACACCAAGTAGAGTAAAAAAAACAACAATAATAACGTTCATTAACAAAAAAATCAAGTATATTACAATAAACAATGTAATCACATACAAATAGACAAAAAAATAGTTATTTGTGTACCAAGGCACTAAAATTGAACTTATTATCACGAATGTGGATTTTATTTGCAGAGGCTTGTAGGTCCGAGGCAAATAAACCACATGAGGGATACAAAGAAACTTTAGTGTCTAGGTACACATTATGTTTTTTTCGAAATCGAGAAAACTGCAATTACTTATGTTGCAAAGATACAAAATTATGCCACAAATACTGCATAGCGTTTGTTATGTGTTAATTTGACATTTATCTGTCATTCTGCCTACTTGAAAACATTGTTAAACAATGGATTACTTTACTGATTTATTCTCATTCTTTACTGCCGATTTCGACGTTCTTTAGTGCCGATTTATAAAAATAGTTATTTGTGTACCAAGGCACTAAAGTTGAAGTTTTTATCACGAATGTGGATTTGTGGATAAATCCTCATGTGGATAAACCACATGAGGGATACAAAGAAATTTTAGTGTCTAGGTACACAATTTTTTTCAAAATCGAGAAATCATGCAATAAAAAAATATCATTTTTTAATTGCAATATTTTTTAATTCTTTAATATATGGATAGATAGATTAATAGAGTAAATTGTCTACCGGGTGATAGGTGTCTCTAACGGGGCCTCTAGAATACCGGACAACCTTCTAGAGTATCCTTGCCTTGCCACAGCAATGCGGGGCTCTGCTGTGGTGGACTTGAATATCCCTTGCTACTCGTGGGACTTTTATGGAAGACGTAGTAACTAAACAAAAACAACCTAACGAGGGAGGTCAAACCCTCGACCCTCCCCAGGCAACTGGGGAACCTATGGAGATCGGGATTAATCCGACTCCCATTGAAAGCCCGATCCCATCGGATCAGGAGAGGAGGCTGCTACAGTCTCCGACACCTGAGACTGGAGGAGAAGGCAATCTAGAGGATGAGACATCTACATCTGTAGACAAACTCTCCCTTAAAAGAAGACGACTAGGAGGAGCCGCAAGGAAGCGCCTAAGTTGTTTGCTTAAGAGCGGAGTGCCTTACCAAACCGCCTTAAGTAATGTGCTGAACCAGCCGAAACTTGATCCTCAGCAGGAGGTAGGTAACCAGTCCTCCTCTCTGCCAGTGGGAACGAGCAAACGCATGCGTTCCGATGGTAGTTCACCGGATCTGGGAGCCAAGAGAGCCCGGGAAGGTGAATATACCAAACCATCATTTAAGGCTGTAACAGAGGGAATTAGGGTGGGAATTATCCACCCCGCGTACCCCGAAACGGCCTTGACCAACAACCAATTAGGAACTCTGCAGAGGGCGATAATGTCAGCTGTAGATGAACTAGCTGCAGATGATGGACCTCAGGTGAGATTCCAGAGCTGTACACATCGACCTGGATGGCTTCTCACCACCTGTGTGGATCAGACGAGCGTCTCGTGGTTGGAGAGCACAATAAAGCATCTTCAGCCGTGGGAAGGAGCTCGTCTTCAAACCGTACAGGGTGAGGATTTACCTAAACCACATATATATGTGGCCTATATACCGGATGAAGCCGACAAACGGCTCACATCGGACATAGTTCTCAGCAGGCTGAGAAAAATGAACCATGGCTTGAATACCCGGGAGTGGAAAATACTACACCGGGAAGAGTCTGGCCCAGGGCAGGTCTGGACATTCTCGACTGACGAGGGGTCTAAGGCAGCTCTGGAAGGGCTGAACAATCAGCCCTACTTTGGTTTTGGGCAGGTGCAATTCCGCCCAAAAATCAAGAAAATCAAAGGGGTAAAGGGGAAAGAACCCGCCCCAACAACTAAAAGGTCGGAGGATGAACCACCAACCTCGAGGGGCAAATCTAAAATGCACTCCACTGGTGGAAAATTTCCCCGACTCAAACCACTTGGGAAAGGAAAATCCATCCCAAACAAACCTCCTCTTCGGAAGAGTGGATCAAAACCGCCATCCGGAAAGAAGGGTAAACCGCCCTCCCCCAAACCCAAACCAAGCACCTAAACCCCGTTTCCTATCCTAGTTTCCCCTCTTTATAACCTTCTTTCCATCCAATAACCCATCCCCTCCCCCTGATGTCTACTACTACTACATACATCAGGTGCCTACAGGCGAACATTCAACATGCCAAGGTTGCGACGTATGTCCTTGGAAAAAGATTCCAGGACGAGCAAATTGACATTGCTCTCATTCAAGAACCCTGGATCAGTAATACAGGCCGAGTAACCCGACTAGGTAACACCTCTGGAAAGGTAATAGTGATGGGATCTGAAGCCAGACCCAGAGCTTGTATCTGGATCAGAAACAATATTAACTATTTTGTACTTACAGGTTACTGCACCCCGGATGTCGTAGCCATCCAACTATCGATCCGAATGGGGGAGAGCAGGGGGAATATAATCCTCTGCTCGGCTTACTTTCCGGGCGATAGGGATGCTGGTCAACCTCCTCCATCTGCAGTGCGGTATTTAGTCGCCTTCAGTAGGAGAAACAATGTTCACCTGGTCATCGGATGTGATGCGAATTCCCACCACACAGCTTGGGGCAGCACAGACATTAACCAAAGAGGTGAGTCACTATTTGATTATATATTAGGCGAAGGGCTAATGGTAAACAACATTGGTTCAGAACCAACCTTTATCACTAGAAATAGGAGAGAGGTACTAGATCTCACCATCAGCTCAAATCTTTTGAGCAATAAGATAACTGACTGGAAGGTATCTTCTGAACCATCATGTTCAGACCATAAACACATTCTATTTAATATAGAAACGGGGCCTAGGCCCATGGTGAAATATAGGGACCCGAGAAGCACAGACTGGGGCGAGTACAAACGATCGGTCCAGTCACGACTTCAAGGTACCCTGACCACTATAAATAATCGTGACGAGATAGAGATTGCGAAGGAACAAATTCGGAACGCTCTTATAGCAGCTTATCACGAAAACTGTCCACTTAAGACCAAAAAAGATAATAGAGGCACATCTTGGTGGAACAAAAAACTGGAAAAAATGAGGAAAGAAGTTCGACGCCTCTTTAATCGAGCTAAAGTTTCGAGCGCCTGGGCTCCATATAGATCCGCATTAACGGACTATAATAAAGAAATAAGAAGGGCAAAAAGGGAATCTTGGAGGAAGTTCTGCGAGAGTATATCTGATTTACCTAGCAGTACGAGAATCCACAAGATCCTTTCTAGAGATCCGGCAAGGGAATTTGGGTCGATAAAACGACCTGATGGAACCTTCACGAACTCTGGAAGGGAAACCTTGAAGCTTTTGTTACAAAACCACTTCCCAGGTAGTTCGATTTTGGATAACCAGCAACTACCACTACCAGAAGGCCGATTTAAACGACCTAACCAAAATGACTGGATGGTGGCCGGGAAGGTTATCACAAGACCAGCTATTGAGTGGGCTATCAAATCTTTTCAGCCATTCAAATCACCCGGTGAGGATGGTGTGTTTCCAGCTCTGCTCCAAAACAGACTGGAAATCATCATACCGTTTCTTATTAGACTATTCAGAGCTAGTCTGGCATGGAGCTATATACCATCCAGTTGGTCCACAGTGAGGGTGGTATACATACCTAAAATAGGTCGAATAGACCTATGCCCCAAATCGCTCAGACCTATTAGCCTGTCATCATTTCTGTTGAAAAGTCTGGAAAAGGTACTGGACGGACACATTAGGACGAGTGTGTTAAGCATTCATCCTCTTAATACCCACCAGTATGCCTATCAAACCGGCAAGTCAACAGAACTAGCCCTCAACAACTTAGTCGCTAAAATCACCCAATCCCTGCAGAGTAGGCAAATTGCAGTGGCGGCCTTTCTTGACATTGAGGGAGCGTTTAACAATGCACTGCCTGACTCCCTATATACAGCTGTCACTGCTAGGGGAGTCGACCCAACCATAAGTGGCTGGATTCGGGCTATGTTAGAAAATAGAACTATAACGACGTCCCTTGAGGAAGAAACGGTCAGATTTAGGGCTGCAAGAGGGTGTCCACAAGGGGGGTTCTTTCCCCCCTACTTTGGTCACTGCTTGTGGATGACCTGCTGGCCATACTTTCTGTGTGGGAGGTTGAGGTTCAAGCATTGCGGACGATCTAGTCATTTTAATCAGAGGAAACTCTGAAGAGGGAATTTCCCTCACCCTCCAAGAGGTACTAGAGACAGTACTGAGTTGGTGTAAGAGGGAGCAGATGTCTGTAAACCCTCACAAAACGGTAATTGTACCGTTTACCAAGAAAAGAAAGCTGGACAACTTAAGACCTCCCTCCTTACTTGGTGAAATAATTCCATTTGCGGAGGAAGCAAAGTATCTGGGTGTAGTACTGGATAAGTCGCTTAATTGGAACTCCCATCTGGAAAAAATGATCCACAAGGCACGACTGTCCTTATGGACTTGTCGAAGAATTTGTGGGAAATCTTGGGGCACTGGACCCAAACAAATATATTGGCTGTATGTGACGGTCATACGACCCATGATTGCATACGGCTCAATAGTTTGGTGGTCCAAAGGACTACAACAAAGGACCAGAATCAAACTCTCTGGTTTACAGAGACAAGCCTGCCTGGCCATAACTGGAGCAATTAGCTCCACACCGTCAGCAGCTCTGGAAATCCTACTGGACCTACCTCCTCTTCATATATATTTGGAGAGAGAGGCCAGATGGGCAACATACAGACTAAAGCAGGCAGCTTTTAACATGCCGCAGTCTGACACCATGGAGCGCAATAGGCTGCTGGATGACATGGAAAGTCACAGTATCCTGGAGATGATTTCAGATGTCATGCCTGCAAAGACCAACCTTGAACTGCCCTTTCATATTCTCTTCCCAGGAAGAGATGGATGGGATCGGAATAAGGCTGACCTATTAAGGGCAGATAGTTGTTGGTATACAGACGGATCCAAAACACCCATGGGAGTTGGAGCCGGAGTATATAGTTGCAACCCAACGGTGAAAATATCCTCATCCCTTGGCAGTTATGCAACTATATTTCAGGCAGAAATTTATGCCATCGAATTGTGTGTACAGAGGCTGGAACAAAGGCAACTTACACGCAAATCGATAAAAATCTTCTCAGACAGCCAAGCAGCTCTTAAAGCTCTTGGTTCTTACCGTTGCAACTCAAAAACGGTATGGAGCTGCCAGCAGGCACTTGCTCAATTGAGCAGGAAAAATAGAGTAACTCTGGTCTGGGTCCCAGGCCATTCTGGTCATGAAGGGAATGAGGCAGCCGACTCTCTAGCTAGGGAGGGTGCTGCTTCTGAATTTGTCGGACCAGAACCGGTGCTTGGCATATCCTCAAGTACTGCCAAAGCAACGCTCCTGACCCGGGCTGAGGAGCAAATCCTCCAGTACTGGCAGGAACTACCACGATTAGTTCATTCGAAGGCGTTTATAATAAACCCTTCAAAAACAAGAACTAAAAAACTTCTAGAGTTAAGCAGGTTTCACGTACGAACTCTAATTGGCCTATATACGGGCCACTGCCGTTTAAAATATCATCTGTGCAAATTCGGCCTAGCAGAAGATGCTGAGTGCCGCCTATGCTTAGAAGATGATGAAACGGCAGAACACATATTGTGCACCTGCCCCGCTGGGGAAAGGATCAGATACTCATTATTTGGCAAAGGACAACTTCTGCCAGAGGATCTGAACAAATTCTCACCCAATAAGGTGATCAGCTATTTACGTGAGTTCACCAGAGAAAGTACTTTTTAAAAAACTTTTATTATTCATGAAATCGAGAACAAAATTCTATAATAATATTTTAAGTTCTTTAGATGAGAGCTAACAAGCAACTAACTATTCTAATTCTACATGACAATCCCTACAGCGAAAAACGTATGTTTGCATGAAATATAATATATGTTATCAAGGCCGTGGGCGGCTAGATTTACTTATAGTCAGGGGGCTGTGGGTCCATAACTCCTCCCTCCATAAGTGATGAGTACCCCTGTAAAGGTGTACGAATCTAAATAATAATTTTGTTACTTTGGGATGATGGTATCTTCATTGATTCTTCTGTTATTCTTGGTACCATTGGGTGTGGTACAGCTTCTTTGGATTTCTTTCTTGCTATAATAATTTTGCATAGAACATAGACCATTACTGTTAACAGCAAAATGTAAAGTAATATTGTCCATAGGCTGGGTTTACTAAAGTGTTCACTTAAGTATGGTATGTTTTCAATATTGTTTGCTTGGACATTTAATGCTGTTTTTAAGATTTTTAAATCATTTAAATCGATATTGTCTAATTTTAATGGTTTAACACTATCGGAAGGTTTTAGGAGGTTTTGATTTGTTTTTAAAGATAGAATGGGTATTTGAATGTTCTTAAATTTAGTTTTTGGTTCTTCAAATACTCTTAAAATTGTTTGTTTAATAGTTACTTGACACTGAGGAACAAGTTCAAGGATATACGTTCCTAGCAGAGGCACATTTTCGTGTTCGTTTTCACAAATTTGTGTGGCCACTGTTTCTTTTGGAATTATTAACAAATATTTATTTTTGGATAATTTTTGTGTTTTAAAGGTTTCTAATGTCACTAGGAATTGTTCACATCTCGTTAAGTTCTGTTGATATTTGAGTAGTTGCACTTCACATGGTGGATCCTCTTCTATTTTACTAGGATTAAAGTTGGTACACATAAACTCGGCTTCCCGAATTTCTTTACAATCTTGATTCGTTGATATGTAATGCTGCTCGTTCAGGATTAGGTATTCGGAACGAGGAAGGATAGATTTGTAAATACTTCTTTCAATTTGGATAGGGATAGGGATTAGTTTAAAGTAATTATAGTCTTCTTTTTCGGTCAACGGTATCTCTATGATAAAAATTAGTTTATTGAATTTAGAATAGCTCTTAATTGTTATAATTTTTTCAAATAGTAGAAGATTTTTTAACTTTGCTTCGAACGGTAACCTGGTATTGGCATCCAGATACTTATTAATTTTTTCTATTTCTTCCAATAACTCCATAGGTTCGACAATCGAATTATGTAATATATTCATTTTGGAAATGTTATAGCATTCTCTATATTGTCCAAAATTTGGATAATTATTTGGTATTCAGTAGTAATTTGAAATATGACTGTTTCAATAAGGATTAAGTTGTAATTAGTTATACTTCGAGTTTCGGTTTTTGTAAGACGGTCTTCTATTTGTGTCATATGATTTTTAATTTTAACTTGGTTAGTACCTAGTATGGAGATGCTATCATTAAAATGTTTTATAGATTGATTTAATATACTTATCTGGTTTTTGACAAGACTTTTAATTGTATTTTGATTTGTAGCTAAACGTTCAAGAGCACTATCGTAACGTTCGGCATCTTGGGAGTCAAGATTTCCTGTAATCGCTTTGACAATAGAACCCAACCCATTTATTAACCCTCTTTTATATCTAGTACTGACAGTCTCATTATTTGGTGGGTTAAGTTGTGATAATTTTGACCTGATTTGAATTCCTAAAAGATTTAGAAGCCGTTGAGATTCATATAAGTCACCTTTGGTTTCTGAAGTAATATTGATTGTTTGAAATATCAATTTTAGGTTTAATACATATTTCGAAAGGTGATTAAATTCATTTACGATATTTTGAAGGTATTTTACCTTTACTTTATTGTTTTCTAATATTTCGATAATTTCGAAAGGTCCTTTAAATTTGTTTTCTTTCTTATTTCTTTTACTGTTAGATTTATACACAGTCTGACCTAGTTTATATTGTTGTTGTATTGAACCTTTGGTATTCCGTTTTTCTACTATTTTCTCCTTATTTTGTTGCATGTTTTCTGTTACATTCTGGTATAAACCTTTTAATTTACTCTGATGACTCGCAACGTAATCAGAAAAGAAGGAACTATCAATTAAATCGTGAGGATCACGCGATGATGTATGCCCTAATGTAAGCTCAAAAGGTGTGTATTTTGTACTTGAATGTATGGAACTATTGTAAGCTATTAAGGCATATTTCATAAGATTCGAGTCCGGTCCATGTTCTGTTCGTAAAATACGTAGGTGTTCTAATAGTGTTGAGTGGAATCGCTCAACGGGTGAATTTCCTTCGTGATGCGAAGGCGTGGTGAAGTGTACTTTTATTTTATGAATTTTTAATAATTCCTTCACAGTATCGTTATTAAATTCTTTCCCATTGTCTGATATTATTTTTTCTGGTAATCCATAATAACTAAAATATTGTACTAAGGAATTACATATATCTATTGCAGTTTTTGATTTTATTGGCAGGGCTTGTCCTAATTTAGAAAATTTGTCAAATAAAGTTAAATAGTTTTCGCCGTCAAATTTAAAAACATCTATATGTAGAATTTGGAACGGTTTTGTGGGCGTTTCTGTTAATACTAATGGTGAATATGGTTTATTTCTAGCATACTTCGCGGTTTGGCAAATGTCACAGGTGTTGATATAGTTTGTGACATCCTGTTTCAATGTGGGCCAATAATAATTTCTCCGAAGGTGTTCGTTTGTCTCAAATATGCCGCGATGATTATTTTTTCCTTCGTGCTGAAATTTAATGAGCATTATTTGTTCGTCTTTTTCTTTCACGTTATTTACTAATTTCGTGCATTTGATTAATTTTAATCCTTTTTCATAAAAATGCTTGCGATAAATCTTATTGAATTCCTTGAATTGACTATCAGCGTGGAAATATATGTGGAATGTGTTACTTAAAGATGTATAGTCCCTTAAAAATTCAAATATTAAATTTTCATTGTTTTTTGGAATTTTTACCTCTAAAATTTTAAATTTATAGAATGTTTCGGTTTTTACTTCTAATTTATTGTGGACGTTTGGAGTTATTATTAATTGGTGATATTTATTATTTATTATCTCTTCTATGATTGGTATGCCATTATTCACTGTTTCAATGTTACTATCCGAATGGACAGTTTCTAGTACCTCGGGATTAGTATTATCGGTATTTATGGGAATTTCTGCTATGTTTTGATTTGAGGTTGAGGGTGTTTCATTATCAAAAACAATATTTTCACATATAGAACGTAAATACTCTACTATATCTTGATCTATGTCACCTGGTTGATTTATGACACTTTCGTTTTCTATAGCGTTAACCTGAATTCGGGACAATGCATCAGCATTTGTGTTATGTTTGCCTTTTTTATATATGATCTCGTAATCATATTCTTCGAGACGAAGGCGCCAACGAACCAATTTACTATTTGGTTCTTTTAGGTTAAAAAGCCACACCAAAGGACGGTGGTCCGTATAGATTTTGAATTTTCTTCCGTAAAGGTAGGGGCGGAAATACTTACAAGCCCATACTATGGCAAGGAGCTCTTTTTCTATAGTGGAATATCTAAACTCACTATCATTTAGTGTACGGGATGCATAGGCGATCGGTTTATCATGAGATATATTTCCCTGGGATAGTACAGCACCGATAGCGAAATTGCTAGCGTCTGTCGTGAGAACAAATTCCTTGTCAAAATCAGGGTATTGAAGAATTGGGGCATTAATAAGTAAATTTTGACACGTTTGAAAAGATTGACGAAATTCAGCCGAATGCACGACTTTCGAATTCTTTTTGAGGCAAAGAGTGAGGGGTTTAGTGATTTTAGCGAAGTCCTTTATAAAGCGGCGGTAATAACCTAACAGACCGAGAAAACTTTTTATTTCTTTTTGTGACGTAGGGATCGGAAAGTTTTTGATGGCACTGATTTTATCGGGATTGGGGCGTACACCTTGGGGTGTAATTATGTGACCTAAATATTGGACCTCTTTACGGAGAAACTCCGATTTGTCCATTTGTATCTTAAGGTTGGACTCTCTGAGTCTATCGAAAACCTGTCCGAGACGTAATATATGTTCTTCGAGGGAAACAGAAAATATTATAATGTCGTCTAGGTAGACGAGACAAGTTTCATTTTGAAGGCCACGTAAAATGTTATCCATGACCCGTTGGAATGTCGATGGCGCGTTTTTTAAACCGAACGGCATCCGTTTAAATTCAAAATGGCCGTTAAGGGTCGAAAATGCAGTTTTTGATACATCTTCGGGGTCTACTTCTATTTGGTGGTATCCAGACGCTAAATCGAGTGTTGTAAAATAATTTGCTTTACCCAATTTATCTAAAATGTCTGTTATATTGGGAAGAGGGTATCGATCATCGATAGTACGCTCGTTCAATTTCCTATAATCAATCACAAGTCGCCATTTTCTCTTTCCAGAAGCATCCAACTTTTTTGGGACTACCCAAATAGGACTTGAGAAAGGGCTGGTAGAATGTTGAATAATGCCTTGATTCAGCATTTTGTTTATTTGGCTTTTTACTTCCTGTCGATGGATTTCAGGAAATCGATAACTCTTAGTGTATATAGGGGTATCGTCTTTGACGTTAATTTTGTGTCTTATTTTATTTGTAAAACTAAGTGGTATGTCCTCGCAATAAAATAAATCTCGATATTCAAAACAGAATTTATGGATTATTTCTTTTTCCTCTTTGTTACAATGATTTAGTCGTAAATTTTTTAGGTTAGCTTTTAATATATTATCCTGATCTTGACTTATAGGTATTTCATTAATTTCCATTTTCTCTATAAAATTTACATTTGATATATTAATGTCTTCAATGCAAACTGGTTCAAAAAATTCTATTTTTACATGGTTTTCATTTGAATTTGTAATAACTGTTGTTGCAAACTTATTTTGTACATTTACTAATGCTTTTGGCATTTCCGATTTGTTACCAAAATTTGTGTAATTAAGTATACCCACACCATTATTGAGATTCACCGGAATTTTAACAATTTTTTGACAACGCGGAGGTACTGTAATAGTATGGTGAAATGTTTCCTTCTTTACATTGTTCTGATTAGGATTTCCAATAGTATAAGGAATATTCTGAGTACCCTCGTATATTATTGGAATGTCTGCATTGGGTGTTATTAATTTTCTGTGGTTAAAATCTATATTAGCATTTAACTGTCTCAAAAAATCTGCTCCTAGTAAACCGTCATATTTGTTAGAAAAATTAAACAAATGAAATTTTATTAACTGATTGGTATTGAAAATTTCAAATACGGGAACTTCCATTACTTCATTATGATGTGATAATGCATGAGCCGTTTGAATATAGAAATCTTCATGAAAGATATAAGGTTTGAAATATTTGTATGCCAAATTTGGGTTAATTAATGATCTAGAACTACCGGTGTCAATCAGAAAATTTACATTTAAATCTGGAATATGAATATATGGTAAATCGCTTTGGTAGTTGTTTAAACTTATTACGTCAGTTCCGTTTGGTTGGGAACCGGATGAAAATTTACATCCTCGAATTCTGAATTTTGGTTCATCATGTCAGGAAATTCATTAAAATTAGAAGCCTGGTCTTGATAATTAGAGTTATATTCGATTTCTTGTAAATTAACAGGATAATTTAACAAAGGGTCGTAATATTCTTGGTTTAACTCATTATACATTTGCATATTAGACATTTCATTCACGTCATAGGGAGAAAATTGAATATCATATGTACTATTTTCGTTGTCGAAATTTTGGGGGTTTGCGACTTGACTATTGTGTTGGTTTAAAGGTTTTTGAATCTGCTGAGCGAATAATTCTTGTGATACAAAATTTGGCTTATTAGTTATTCTAGAGTTACTGGAACTAGTATCCATTGGTTCAGGACGATTAAATTTTTGTTGGTTTTGATTTGGCGCAAAAACGTTACGAATATTTCCGTTTGTTTGTTGGTTAGTAAATTGGGGGTGTTGTTGTGTTGGGAATCGATTATTCGGTTGCCAATTAAATCTTGTATTATACTGGGGGTTTCCAAAACTATGTCTGTATGGTGTAAAATTATTTGATAAATTTTGTGTAGGTCTCATATTATTAAAGTTTGGTCGAATATTACTTATAGGTGTATTAAAATGATTTCGGGGCATAGACTGCAATGGATTATGTACAAAATGTTGTTGGGGCCTAGGATGGGATCTCTGAAAGTTTTGGTTTACACGAGGTTGTGGTACATACGAATTTTGTAAAGGTGCGCTTTGTCCTGCCTTGAAATATATAAAATTTTCTTCTTCGGTTACATAGGCAAGTGCCTTTTCAAGACTTTCTGGGTGTCTTAACCTGACAACTAATTGCATATGATATGGTAAAGCTTTTATAAAAGTTTTGAGTGCGAAATCATCGTAGTGTTGAATTTTTATTAATTTCTCTTGGTCGTCAAAAATCTCCGAATTTAATTTAGAGAATAAAAGACTTCGTGCATCTTGTATCCGCATGCCGAATGTTACTGGGTTTTCACCTTTATGAGGTTTAAGTGATATTAGATCCTGAATCAAACAGTCAATACTTCTTTGATCGCTAAAAGTTAAATTCAGGGCATCTTTTATTGCTTGCCATGTATTCAACTCGGTTCTACTGCCTATTAAATCGGCAGCGCGATTACGTAACTTACTAAGAATTGTGTCGAAAATGCATGTGTTTATTGGGTCATCACCTTTATCCAAATTTTGGAATGCTCTAATAAAATTTTCGCATGAATTTAGGAAACGTTGCAGTTGTTTTGGGTTTCCGTCAAAAGGCGGTATATTATCTGCCTGATACTTTAACAAAGCGACGTTAATTACTTTATTTTCGGTAGAAAGTGGGGTTCCACCTCTTGCAACGGCAATGGGTGGTGTCATTGTATTGTCAATTTGTAGATTATCAAAATTGTTCAATATATTTTCTACTTCAATAGCCAAGCTAGAAAGATCTCCTACTAAATCGTTTACTTCTGACATAAATTAATTATATATAATTTTATTTTATTACTACTGTTATACTTATGAGAATCTATAAATACCGAATATTTTGTGAAAACTATAATTTTGCTGAAGGAATAATATGGGGATCTCAAAGAAATAGTAGAAAGGAAAGAGCACTTACATAAATATGATGAGTCTCATTATCCAGTTTAGTTCGGAATCTTCGATTTGGTTTTATTTGTCACTCACTGTACACTAAAATTCTTCTACACTTACACACTATTTACTTCTATGGGCTTCTTATTTGTTTCTGTTGTTTCTAGGAATTAGCGATGTTTGTCTTCTTCCCAGGATTCCTATTTCTAAGTTCCAAAATGCCGAAAACGATTTTGTTTTTCGTCACTGGTTGTTCCCTCGCAGAGCTTCCAATGTATAGGCGATTTTTGGCACTACTACTTCTTCTGCTCCACTTCTGTTTTCCTTGATGTTTTGCAAAAATTTGGTTTTGTTCGAATAGCCAATTAATCGTTGAGACGAAAGGGCACTACAGCGATTTTTATCTGTTTTTTGCTTCTTTGACTATCCTACCGACTGCGCCATTTACGTGAGTTCACCAGAGAAAGTACTTTTTAAAAAACTTTTATTATTCATGAAATCGAGAACAAAATTCTATAATAATATTTTAAGTTCTTTAGATGAGAGCTAACAAGCAACTAACTATTCTAATTCTACATGACAATCCCTACAGCGAAAAACGTATGTTTGCATGAAATATAATATATGTTATCAAGGCCGTGGGCGGCTAGATTTACTTATAGTCAGGGGGCTGTGGGTCCATAACTAGCTACATTAAGAAGCTGGACCTGTTGGGTGAAATATAAGTAGGTGTGAGCCACAATAGACCACATGGTCGCGGTGGAGGGTCTGGTTTTCGGCCCACTCACTTTTGAACCTAACCTAACCTAACCTAAATTGTCTATATGGTATACTTAGCCTGGGGCCTGGAAGTCCTCGTACAAAATGGGTAGTTACCCTGGAGGTTGAAACGGTGTTTCTCTCTCGAGTTCAGCTCTCTTTCTGAAATCCTTCCTTGCTTGGACTAACCTAAGGTTGACTTTTGTTGGGCTAAATTCGAGCAGTATAAATAAGTTGTTTTTCTTATTATAATAATTAGTTCCTCTAAAAAGCTAAAAACACACTTTGTAACAATTAACTATAAATGAATGATTGTTTATTATTTGTAAATAAATAATATTTATCGTTATTCGCGTGTATTATCCATATTTATTGAAGAAAGTATCAAGTGTGATATATCACCGTGCTTGTAATTTCTTTCTGTATTTAGTGAAGTAAAAATCCAATATGGCGCCCATAAGAAATTCAAAAGTTAAATATTGTTGCGGAAAAACTAGTAGGCCTAGAACATGTTTTAGTATGGCAATCGAAAGCTCTCATCAAACTATGTAAACGTACCAAATTTCAAAAGTCTACATTTATTTCAAGAGAAGTTATTTGACTTAAAAGAAATTGGCGAATTTTGATTTTTCCGGCATAACTCCCGAACGGCCCGGAATATATTAAACTTGTTCACATATTTTGAATCAGCATAACATTGAGCAACTTTTTCCTAATTTGAGCCACGTTGTATCTTTTACCGTTTCCGAGATACCAATGCTGCACATTAAAATTTTTCCCACCCTGTATATATATATATTTATATAGAATGACATGTATATCGATGATTTAATTAGCGGTAGTGATTTAGTACAGAGTTCTAAGGACTTAATACAAAAAATTTACCAGTTACTACAGTCAAGTGGTTTTCCACGCCGAAAGTGGGCCTCCAGTTATTCTGACATTCTTAGCAATTTAAAGTATACCACCACAATCATGCATTTCAATGATGAAAACGAATCCATCAAAACATTAGGCCTCATATTGGATGCTAATTTAGATACATTTAAATTTCCTATAAATGTTCCGTTCTCATGTTAGCATAACCAAACGTAGCATACTCTCAACAATCAGTAAAATCTTCGACCCTCTAGGTTTGATCGGTCCTATTATAATTACTGCAAAGGTTTTACTTCAACGGTTATGGCAATTAAACTTAAATTGGGATGAATCGGTCCCAACTGATATACAACCTGCATCAATTTTCGAGATGAATTAAAAAAACATAAATGACATTATAATTCCTAGGCATGTTATTTGTACTCAGTCCGTATCCATTCAATTACACGCGTTTTCTGATGCAAGTGAAATCAGCTATGGAACTTGTATTTACTTGCGGTCTACTAATGCTAATGGTGACCATACAGTACGTTTATTGTGTGCAAAAAGTAGAGTCGCTCCATCAAGGCCATTGCAGCACAGTTGCTTGCAAAATTAGTAAACGAAATCCGTACCCAGCTCAAAATTCACATTGATAACTACTATTTCTGGTGCGATTCCACCATAGTGTTAGCTTGGCTCTCTAAACCGCCATCACAGCTCAAACCATTTGTAGCCAATCTGGTATCATACATAATAAACCTTACTGATCTTTCTCAATGGCACCACATACGAACACATTCTAATCCAGCTGACATAATATCTAGGAACATATTTCCGAAAAACCTTATTGATTGTTCTTTGTGGTGGTACGGCCCTTATTGGTTATGTCAAGATTCATCTTGTTGGCCAAAAGCAGAAATCAATACGCATAAAATTAATCTTCCCGAAATGAACGTTTCTAAAGGTTCGTGAGTCTCCATATTTGATAATAATATTATGATTGACTTTATAAATAAATTTTCAAACCTTGCAAAAATGCAACGGGTTTTATCATACTGTTTTAGGTTTTTTCAAAATTGCTCTCTTCCAAAGGAATCGAGAACACTCGGTCCTCTTACCTTACAAGAAATTGATAAATCTATGACTTTTATCATTAAATCAGTCCAGTTATCAGAATTCTGTAACAACATTAATTGCTTAAAAACTAATCAAACTTTCAAAAAGAAGAAAACTACTCTCTTTCAATTCATTCTTAAACAAAACAAAAATCTTACGTGTTGGAGGCAGATTAAAACACTCAAACTTAAGTTACATTTAAAAACATCGTTGTATATTGCCTAAAGCCTGTCATTTGACAACATTAATCATACGTAACGCTCATATAAAACACCTTCATGCAAGTGCTCAACTTGTTTTGAGTGGCATCAGAAACAATGGTTTTTGGCCTCTTGGTGGACTTAACACCATTAAACGAGTCTTAAGGCAATGTGTAACTTGTCGTTGAACCAATTTGATCAATTACGAACCTTTAATGGAACAGCCTACCTCCATCAAGGATTATACCATGCAGACCAATTACAACTTGCGGCACGGACTTTGCAGGTCCATTCTCAGTCAAAGAAGGTAAAGGACGTGGACGTCGCATTGTTAAAGCTTATCTATGTATATTTGTATGCTTTGCAACAAAGGTGGTTCATTTGGAGACTGTTGGCGATTTGTCCACAGAATCTTTCATTGCATGCTTGACACGATTTATTTCCAGACGTGGTTTATGCCACACGATACACTCAGATAATGGTACCAATTACATAGGAGCAAATTCAGAACTCAAACGATGGTATGAATTAGCTTCTACTTTACAGCATAATGACAAGGTAACAGAATTTTTGAATAATCATTCTATTACTTGGAACTTTATTCCGGCACGATCTCCTCATTTTGGAGGTTTGTGGAAATACGTAGTTAAATCAGCAAAAAGACACCTTCATACCATTACTCATAATCATGTTTTCACATTTGAGGAAATTACAACCTTATTTGCTCGAATCAAAGCCATTCTGAATTCTCGTCCTAGTGCAACAGCTTCAGCACCATTTCTGAAAAAAATGTAGTAACGATTACCTTTCCATTCTGCAATCTCGTCCAAAATGGAAACAAAACAATAACCATTCCATTAGTCCTGGAACTTTGGTGCTTCTTCGTGAAAACGCACCCCCTCTGACGTGGCGAATGGGCAGAGTCCTTAAGGTTCACCCTGGAGCTGATGGTGTTGTTCGTGTTGTGACAGTGCAAACATCCACGAGTGTTGTAAAACGTGCAGTGACGCAATTGTGTGAACTGCTACCTGAACCTGAGGTTTAATAAACCTAATGATATTTACTTTGAATGTAATGAACTTATTTTATTTTATTTGTATTTGGGTTGAATCTGTATGTATTGTTTTATGCATTTCATTGAAAGGCCATTGCTTTCAAGGCGGCCGGGATGTTCTATTGTAATTTGTTATGACCAATATGTATCCTGTGTATTTTAAGTTCCTACGTTAAAATGTAATTCCTCTCTACTTTTATAACAAGCGGCGCCCTCTATCGTCCGCACGATTAGTCCTTGCAATACTTTGCCAGTGCCTACTTATACGCAAGAAAGAGTGCACGCTGCCACACAATTCATTGTACATTTTAAAACAAATACAACTATTAATTAAAATTTAATAATCTACCAACACCTCAAACACTTCTTGTGCTACCATGAAATTTTCACATTCCAAAGCGTTCTCGATTCTATATTGTAGAAAAATGTTTTTTCTATATTTCCTTACACTCGTCTAGTTTTGGTTACGCCGAAACAAAAACACCGAATTATCACAAGAGAATTTGTACATTTCTCTGACTCGCCGCTGCCCCTATGGTTTTTAAATTTATACATACATATATATGTACCGAGGGTTTCATAATCGGAGTTCAATTAGATCTAAGTATTTTCAAATATCGTAACAATATTTTGTAGACAGGTTAGTGTCAAGTCTATCCATAAATTATTTTTGGTTTAGGAACGATCTTGTATGTGTGAAATGTGACTGCCTTTTGTGATTGGGTATATACGCTTTCTTCAAGGATTTAAGTTGAGTGAGATGCTTTGTGAATGAAAACGAAGTGATACCTGTAACCGATATAATGAATTTGTTTCTGTTTCCATATTCTTTAAAGTTCTATTACTAGTTGTTGATATTTTTATTTCTTTTCTATATATTTCTATTTATGTTTTGGTGGCATGGAATTGCCATATCAATAAGGTAGGAATTGGCATTTTCTGCATCTATCCCCTTTCCTTGTATTATCGTTTATAATAAACTTTTAATTTTTATTGTAAGTATAACTTAGTCTTGTATTGCAAGTATAAATCCCTCTGTTTTTGAGTATAATTGTCCTATTTGTAAGAACTTGTATGAAAGTTAATAATAATATAATATACAGGGTGCTTCAAATTCGATGCAATACATGGGGATCTCGGAAACGGTAAGAGATGCGAAGTTGGTTAGATGGAGGCAAAGTTGCGTATTCAGGGGGGCAACATAATGGTGAAAAGAAATCAAGGCTAACTTGATTTAGTTTTATTTTTTTGCGGGCCTATTTGATGAGGTATTCAAAAATAAAGAGCACTTTTCTATAGCAACTTTTTGCCCTTTATCGAATGGTGTTAGCGAATTTTCCGCAAAACGTTTTGTTTCCCGGAAACCAACATCAACTTAATTTTTTTAAATATGGACCTGGATATTTTTTTCAATTTTTTGGAAGCATTTTTGTAACTTGATAGAATGCCACCATAAAAGGAACCAGATTTAAACGTTTTGTCTGAGAAAAATCCATCATTAGTATTTTTGTTTCGACTTTTGTTAATTCTAGATATTAAAAAAATCTAAATCACAACGTTTAAATCTGGTTCCTTTTATAGAGGCATTCTATTAAGTTTCAAAAATGCTTCCAAAAAATTGAAAAAAAATTCCAGGTCTGTATTTATAAAAATTAAGTTGATGTTGGTTTCCGGGAAACGAAACGTTTTGCGGAAAATTGGCTAACACCATTCGATAAAGGGCAAAAAGTTGTTATGGAAAAGTGCTCTTTATTTTTGAATACCTCATCGAATAAACCCGCAAAAAAATAAAAACGAAAATCGAAATTTTAACCATTTAACCGACTTCGCATCTCTTACCGTTTCCGAGATCTCCATGTATTGCATCAAATTTGAAGCACCCTGTATAATATAATTATAATATCTGCCATCTAATACTTTAGACGACCATACATTTTTCTTTTGTACAAGGGTTTTATTTTGTATGCATTCTGATTTTTGTATTGATAGATTTAAGGGTGTGAAGCTATTATCAATGTGTATTATTACCCAATGTATTGGTTGTCTTTGTTGGAAGTATGTTTTTATTGAATGTATCTTCTTAATGTATGTATGAAGTATCTTCTGAAAGTATGAACATATCTTCTTAAAAGGCTCGCCGGGAGGCAGTGCAATGCTAGGTCCAGGTTCCACTGTGGGCTCTGTGACTTCCTTGCTTCTGCCTCCCTCTTTATCTTTTGAAGTTGCATCTATGCACTCCCGACAGTTGTTTTCTACCTCCAAGTGGCCCCTTGGAAATAGTAGTCACCAGTGTATGTTGCCAATGACTGTCTGGTTTCCAATCAGGTTGTGCTCATTGGTATGGTCCTTTGCCCCGTCTCCTCGTAGTAGTCCCACGGCTGAATTTGAGGACCCTTTTTGGGTTCCTTGCTTGTAATTTTTTGTTCTATTTGGTCCCTATGTGTTCCAGGAGATAAAAGTCGCCACCAAGGAGTGCCTAGTGCCCGATGGAAAGCTAAATACAATGGAGCTTCTCAAAGAAGACAATCACGATGCAAGTTCTTTTACCACCCCTGCACCACTCAGTCCTCGGCACGATGCATTTCCGCCTTGACTTGGGTAGTTGTGTATCCTTTAGTCTGACACCTCAGCAGAAGCATGTGCATACATCGATGTACACAAGTCTGTTCACCAGCATAAAGATAGAATATCTTGAAGAGATGTGTTCTTGTTAGAATATTTATGTTTTCTAGATCCATTGCGGACCACTTTATCACACCGAATGAATATGTTAGTACATGAACCTCAAATGTATTAGTAGTTTAAAGAGGTTTCTAGAACTAAGTGATTGAATCGCTCCTTGTATACCTAGTTCCTGTAAGTCTCGTTCTATGACTGAATGGTCAATCTTTTGATTTTAATAAAATCCTAGATATTTGTATTCATATTCTTCCATTTGTTGTATTTATTCATTTTTTACAGTATTATCCGACTGTTCTTTATTATACTTTCCACTTTCTATATGCAATGTTTTACATTTATCTATACCAAACTCCATATTGATATCTTCGGATACTATTTCATTTATGTTAAGTAATCATTGCATTTTAGCCTATGAGGACGTATACATTTTAATATTGTCCACATATATTTAGATGGTTTATCAGTGGCAGCTTCTCCTTAAGGCTGAATTGCCGCGCGCCCCTCCTCCAAAAATACCAAAGAAATTCTTATTATTATCATTATTGTAAATTAAATGCAAATGTTAAAATATGTTTATTGTGGTACAAAACTATTATTAGGAAGGGCTCAAGCTCTTAAGCTATCGTACTCATAATGCCACAGTCCACATTACTGCATCACCATTCACCACAGGACACTGCACAATGAGCAGTGAGCAAAGGATCATAGCTTCGTGGCCGCATTTTTGTCGCGGCCCCGGTAACTATGGCAACCGGCCCGATCTCCTTTTCGACTAGACTCGTTAGATACTTTCCATATGCTTATATTATGCAGATTTGGCCGCAATTATTTCGCGGCCCTACGCGAACATTATTAAACATTATAAAATATTTTTAACACATTACATATTTTTAGCATTATTAAAATACTTATTTAATTTTTGTGAAAAGACAATTTTATATATTACTTAACATGAATACTGTTAGTAGTATAATTAGAGCTAATTTTGGAAATTTTCCACTGGAAGATAAAGTACAAATAAAAGAATTGGGCGTTGCCTGTCCAATAAATAATTTCGATGAAAAAGTTTGAATTGAATAACTAAAATACTTTTGAGTTTATGATTGTGCCATATCGTTTTTAATTAACAGATATCTAAAAACTAAAAATATAGTTATGTTCCTGTTCCTACTTCCTGAATTCTCGTTTACAGCTTTTTGAAGGTAACGTATATGTAAATTTTTGATATCTAAATATTAATTACCTATTTAAATATTGTTTTAAAGAATTTTTTTCGAGACTTCTGTACGTTTAAAACATATTTGTGTAACGAAAGTTATTTTTTCAAAAAAATATTTTTGCTCTGCAAATTTCTAATTTATAATTTTAAGGGGTTTGACCTCGAAATATGCAAAATTTTCGCCTGCGGCGCATTATTTTATTTCTGCCCCCCCCCCCCCCATTTCAAAATCTCACTAGCCGCCACTGTGGTTTATTATATAAAGTTTGGTGCCTTGTTCTTTAATTTGATACCAAAGGGCAATGACAGCGTCGCCATGGTATTTTATATGGATAAAATCAGGTTACATACAGGGTGTCCCACAGTGACGAGACATTAGACATATTTCAATCACTACTTCGATTTTAATTTTGAAAATTTGGGTATAGTGTTTTCGAGCGTGCCCTTCTCAACTAAAATAATGGTGTCCACCTAACGCTTCTGATTATCCTGGAAGTTGATGTCATTTTCGTTATTTTAAATGGAACACCCTGTATATTATTGCAATTTTGGATTCTACGTCAATTTTTAGGTGAACTTTCATAAAGGTTTTCTATTTTTAAAGTTAACCCTTTTTGATATGTTTAATTTTTTTCAAAAAAAAATTAAAAAAGCACTGCCTAATTCAAAAAGATGTGTATTTTACAATAAAAAAGTTAGAGTGATAGCATTTATAGGGGACATAACTAAAACTCTAAGCTTCCCTGCCATAATTTCAAAATGACTTTGTTTCATACAGGATGGTAGAAATTTAATGCCGAATTTAGTTAACTTTAAACCATCTTAACTTATTTTTTTAAATGGAACACCCTCTATATTTTTACGCAGCCTGATGAACAATTTTATTCTCTTTCGAATGGTATAATGGTTTGTTCCCTGTACCTAGCTCTTCTGGTTTTTAAGGTATTTACTGTTCTTCGTGCAGTCAACGGATATCACATAATTCCTTGCGAGGAGGGCTGTGAAATTTTTAGTGGAACTTCAAAACAAGCACCTAATCTGTCACCAGTTTATTGTTGTCAATTTAACACATACAGTGAATGTTTATTCGAGAGTATTATTTATTTTTAAAGAATGGAAAATGTTAACATTCATTTAAATGCTAACATTCTAAATTTATTATTTATTCATGGAGAGTGTCACAAGATAATAAATAGGACTTGCAGGGTATCTAATGAGAGATACACTCATTGACTACCAATCAATAAGGATAAATTAAAAATAATTTTAATAAGATAACAGAATTAAACTACATAATACGAATACCTAATAATTAATTTCAGAAATCTAATTAATTTGCTCGAAGTGACCGCCATCTACTTGTAAACAGTTATGTATCCTTCTTGTTACCCCATCTGTAACAGCTCCGGATATTTGGGCAGCAGGTAAGGTTTCAAAGGCTTCTCTTATATGGGCAACTAGGTTTTCTTTGGAATAAACTGGCGTTGAATACACTTTCTCTTTTATTGCACCCCAGATATAAAAATCTGGTGGTGAAAGATCTGAAGATCTTGGTGGCCAATCCCAGGGTCTTAGACGTCTAATCCACCAATTTTCAAACATTTCATTTAATTGACGGTGTACTTCGTTTCCACAATGAGGTGGCGCACCGTCTAGCTGATACCAGCAGCTTCTTAGTTGATCTAGGAGTAAATCCTCTAAGAAATCTATTACAATGGTTCACAAAATATGGAGGTATCTTTGTGTATTTAAATTGTACTCGTAAATAAAGTACCTCACCTGATTGTCTTTAACTAAGCAAAATACGTTGACACTAAACTTGTGTTGAAAATTTCTTTCACAGATGACATGTGGATTTTCTAATGACCAAAAGTGTCGATTTTGTCTATTAAAAATACCTTCGTTACTAAATTTTGACTCATCTGTCCAAATGATTTTGCGTTAAAACTCGATTTTCACGTTAAAATCATTTCACAGAATTGGGTTCGTCTTTCAGCATCCCCGGGATGAAGTGCAGGTACAAATTGAATTTAAATGGATGGTGAGCATTAGCTTTCAAAATCTTTTGGATGGAAGTTTTTGAAATGCCTAAGTTCTGTTTAGCAGCACAAACTGATGATTCAGGGTAAGCATCAAAATATGCCAAAACATTGACGATGTTACCTTCACCTAAAGTTACCGACTTTGGCAAAATTCTATGTGCAGAAATTCAACCATGTTCTAATTGATTTCTTAAAATTCTTCTTAAAATGTGTCTACTCATTGGTGGTAAATGAGGATATCTCTCATTAAATACCCTGCAAGTCCTATTTATTATCTTGTGACACTCCATGAATAAAAAATAAATTTAGAATATCAACATTTGAATAAATGTTACGTTTTCCATTCTTTAACAATAAAAAATAAACTGGTGACAGATTAGGTGCTTGTTTTGAAGTTGCACTAAAAATTTCATAGCCATCCTCGCAAGAAATTATGCGATATCCAGTAGATATCTTAAAAACAAGAAGAGATAGGTATAGGGAACCATTATACCATTCGAAAGAGAATAAAATTGTTCATAAGCCTGCGCAAAAACATATAGGGTGTTCCATTTAAAAAAAAATAAGTTAAGATGGTTTAAAGTTGACTAAATTCGGCATTAAATTTCTATCACCCTGTATGAAATTAAGTCATTTTGAAATTATGGCAGGGAAGCTTAGAGTTTTAGTTATGTCTCATGTAAATTTTATCGCTCTAACTTTATTATTGTAAAATACAGATCTTTTTGAATTAGTCAGTGCTTTTTTAATTTTTTTTTGAAAAAGATTAAATATAAAAAAGAGTTAACTTTAATAATAGGAAACCTTCATGAGTTTACCTAAAAATTGACGTAGAATCCAAAATTGCAATAATATACAGGGTGTTCCATTTAAAATAACGAAGATGACACCAACATCCGATATAACCGGAAGCGTTAGATGGACGCCATTATTTTAGATGAGAAGGGCATGGGTCTCGTCACCGTGGGACACCCTATATAATGGGTGTTGATTTTTAGTTGTATTTTGGATTTTCATCTTTTTATTATTGTTTTTAGGAAATTTTGTAACGGGGTTTATTTTATATATTTCTAGGACCTTTAATAGCCAACCATGAGGAGTCATGTTAAAGGCTTTCTTATAATTTATGTATATTACATGCATCCTTTGTGTCTTTTTTTAACTTGATTCAGTATTATAGTTTATTTATTTGGAGATGCCGAAAACAAATACTCCACGGGCAATATGCCCCGACTGGCGTTGCATTACATCAACATCTCCATGGATGTCGCCACATCCTTCATCAAGACCAAATACTAGACAATGACCGGTTTCGATCTTGTTATGATCTCATCAGATTGCCATAGGTATCGGAATCGATGAATGATCTGGCGACGTGATTGCCTAAGGGGCATGGTGAATGTTTGTAGTGGCGAGATACAGTGAAATACACCGTAGTGTCCTCTTTCGGTCTTTGCTACTACCTGTCTGACAATTATTGTCTAATTAACAGACAGATAACGATCTGCTTTTCTGCAGATGCCATTACAGCGACCTCTATTGTCTTTGAGGAAGACAATCCTACTTATTTATTTATTTGGAGATGCCGAAAACAACTATTCCACGGGCAATAGAGGTTGCTGTAATGGCATCTGCAGAAAAGCAGAGCAGGGCCCGTATCTCGCCACTACAAACATTCACTATGCCCCTTAGGCAATCACGTTGCCAGATCATTCATCGATTCCGATACCTATGGCAATCTGATGAGATCATAACAAGATCGAAACCGGTCATTGTCTGGTATTTGGTCTTGATGAAGGATGTGGCAACATCCATGGAGATGTTGATGTAATGCAACGCCAGTCGGGGCATATTTCCTGAGGAGTAGTTGTTTTTGGCATCTCCAAATAAATAAATAAGTAAAATTGTCTTCCTCAAAGACAATAGAGGTCGCTGTAATGGCATCTGCAGAAAAGCAGATCGTTATCTGTCTGTTAATTAGACAATAATTGTCAGACAGGTAGTAGCAATGACCGAAAGAGGACACTACGGTGTATTTCACTGTATCTCGCCACTACAAACATTCACTATGCCCCTTAGGCAATCACGTCGCCAGATCATTCATCGATTCCGATACCTATGGCAATCTGATGAGATCATAACAAGATCGAAATGGGTCATTGTCTAGTATTTGGTCTTGATGAAGGATGTGGCGACATCCATGGAGATGTTGATGTAATGCAACGCCAGTCGAGGCATATTGCCCGTGGAGTAGTTGTTTTCGGTATCTCCAAATAAATAAATAAGTAGGATTGTCTTCCTCAAAGACAATAGAGGTCGCTGTAATGGCATCTGCAGAAAATCAGATCGTTATCTGTCTGTCAATTAGACAATAATTGTCAGACAGGTAGTAGCAGAGACCTAAAGGGGGCACTACGGTGTATTTCACTGAGTATCTCGCCACTACAATTATTATTATAGTGTTTATTATTATTTGTTCTTTACATCCTCGGCTCATCTTTTTGCATCCTCTTTGCTCCTCTGTTAATGTATTATTCTTGCTTACTCAAATGTTCATCTATTTTATTAGATATATATTGTTGCTATCATGATTTTATAGATGGTTGGCAGTTAACAGGTGATAGACCTATAGTTAGCAGGGTATTTATTTATTTATTTATTTATTAACGGGAAAAAATGCCCAATACACCTACAATATATTACAAAAAAATAATCACAGAGATAAAAACATAGAATTAAACCAACATACAGTTGTATATACATAGACCATGTATCACATGTACACATGTATTGCCACATATGCATACGCACACATACAGATTCCCAAATTGTACTAATACAATTTGGGAAGTAAAACATAAAATAACTTGAGACATACTCTTTTCACTTTAGACGGTGAAGTTTGAGGAAGCTAGTGCTGTTAATTTTTTAAAAAATGTATTGGACGAGCCAAAGAAATCAAGTTCATTGTTAAATTGGTTGCCAAGTTTTGTAGATCTTGAAAGGTAGGAGTTTAGTCCATAGTTGGTTTTGTGCAATGTTACAGAGAAAGAATATGCTGAACGAGTGGTTCGAGGTGGAGCAAACAAATTGATTCTGGAAAGAAGATATGGGCATTGAACAATGCAATGAATAATATTGTATAACATCTTTAAGTCTCTAAATTTCCGGCGATCCTCTAGTGTGGTGGTATTCAATTGGGACTCTAATTCAGCATAACTATAAGGAAGATTGGATGGGAATTTTAATGCAAAAAACCATTAGAGAATGCAAGAAATTTATGCTGAACTTGCTCTATATTTCTGATGTGTACAGCATAATGTGGACTCCAAACAGAGGATGCATAATCCAGATGAGATCTAACCAAAGAACAATACAGTACCTTGATAGAGTATTTGAGAAATCTTGAGAACAACATTTTATAAAACTAGCATTTTTAGGGCTTTAGAAGTAGCAGATTTGATATGGGGAACAAAACTAAGGTTGGAGTCAAATAAGACACCCAAATCCTTGACTAAAGAAAGTTTGTTTAACATGACTTTGTTAATTTTGTAGTTGAAATCAAAATCATTTCGAGAACGAGAGAATGTTATGTAATTGCATTTGGCCAAGTTTAGTTCCATATCATTTTGAGAACACCAATTGTTAAGGTTATTGAGGTCAGATTGAATATGTAAACAATCATCTAAATCAATTACTTTCATGTAGAGTTTAAGATCGTCAGCAAAAAGAAGAAAATTACTATGGGCAAAACATTTACCAATGTCATTTATAAATACATTAAATAATAATGGACCTAAATGCGAACCCTGTGGTAGTCCAGATGTTACTTTAATTTCTCTGGATGCAAAGTTGTTAATTCGAACAATTTGTATACGCTGTGACAGATAGCTTTCTAACCATTGTAGAAGAAGACCACTCACACCCATTGATTGGAGCTTACTCAAGAGAAGTTGGTGATTTACCCTGTCAAAGGCTTTGGAGAAGTCTGTATAAATAGGGTGAACCTGGTCTCTATTTTCCAATGCTTCTGATAGAAAATCGACATATGTTAATAGGTTAAGCTCGGTTGATTTTCTGGATGTAAATCCAAACTGTTTTCGGTGATAGAGCTAGCCAATAATGAGGTTAAATACTGAGTCACTATATTTTCAAACAGTTTAGGAATTACACTGAGAATGCAAATGGGTCTATAATTTTTTATGTCTGATTTACTCCCCGATTTGTAAATGGGGGTGATGTAGCCAATTTTCCAGAATTCCGGAAAAATACCACATTGAAGGGATGAATTGAAGATAATGAATAGAGGTCTAGCTAAAACAAAATTACAATATTTAAACAAAATGGGAGGTAGTCCATCCAATCGAGTTCAGCCAGCTTTTTGTAGATTTCAGAAATTGATACAAAACAACTATTTATTATTAAATGACTGGATGTATCCTCATCAGCAGCACGACAGGTAGAACTTGAATAGACACTTAAAAAATATTCAGCAAACAGATTTGCTAAGTCATTGCCGGTAGTACAAGTACGATCATTGTAGTGCATTTCGTTGGGGAGATTATTAGACGTGCGTTTAGAATTTACAAAGTTCCAGAAAGACTTAAGATTAGAAGAGATACCATGCTCCGTGGTTATTACATAATTAGTGTAGCAATCCTGAGAGAGACGTTTGCAGTTCGATCTTAATCTGGAGAATTCATTATAGTCTGGTGTTGAGAAAGTTTGTTTATATCGCTTATGGGCTTCCTTTTTTAGAAAAATAAATTTCTTTAACTCGCATGTGTACGAAGGTGGGAATTTCCTTGAAGAAAATTTTTTAAGCGGAACACCCAGAAGTACTTCGGAGTATAGTATCTCATAAAGTATGTTAATATAACACTCTACAGATTTCCCAACAAAAAGAGTGTCCCAGTGAAATGTTGATAGGTAATCATTGATAAGGACTAAGTTTGCCGATTTAAAATCTCTATAGTACCCTTTGGGTTGAAAATTTGTGTTACAATGACTTTGATGTCTTATAACCATATACACTGGAGGATGATGAGCATCAGGCTTAATCAGTGGTATGCCTCTGTGAACAGAGATTTCAGGATCATGATATAAAATTAAATCAAGAATGTTGCCATTAGTGTTCTCTATATTATTAATTTGGAAATGATTATGAAAACCACATAAACACAGTATCGTGTTTCTTTATTTTTGGGTTTTATAAATGTCATAGACGAAACGGTGGTACATTTTCCAGGTCTTGGATAATTTTATTTATTTCCTCGGTGAGATAAGTATATTTTAACGTTTGCTTAACCTCCAAATAGGTTTAAACTCAAACTCCCCGGCCAAAACAACAACAATCTTTATTGTTTCTAGATATAACTCAGATATAACTGTAATCACAACTGTCAACTATATTCAATCTTCACGTTGACGTTTCAATGTATCGCGCACGAGCTTTCAGATTGAACTTCCTCCCCAGTTGAATCCGCGGGTATTTATATATTTTTTAAGCTTCTGGAAGGTTTGAGACGAAAATTCTAGATGAGAAACGTCAACCCAAAGATTTTACTAATATTAAAGTACAAACAATAAGAACTAAATTAACGAAATAGATAAGTTATAAACAAGATAGGTGAGCTTCCGTAACACTGCCCCCCTCTCAGAACTGATCGTCTCGATCAGGTTACTCCATTGTCCGGATGGGGCTCTTGATAAGGCGTCAGTCGATCTATGTGAACAATCTTCATCTTGGATTGGGGATTCTTTCGGATCCTATACACAACATCGTTTAACCTGGTCACAATCAAATAAGGACCTTCCCAAGATCTGCAATTTCGGCGATTTACCCTTAGTCCTCTTAGGATTGTACAGCCAAACCTTTTCATTTTAATGAAATCCGCTACTGTTGGCACATAAGTCGTAACAGGTCTTCATTCTGTCACTTTCTATTGTCAGCTTTTCTCTTACCTCTTCATGTACCAGCTTTATTCGGTCTTTCAGGTGGCGGAGATACTCATTGACATTTTCCTGGTGTTCTGGCCTATTTACAATAAGGTCGATTGGTAGACGTAATTCGTTGCCAAAAATCATACTGGCTGGTGTTTTACCAGTGGTTTCGTGAATTGCCGCTCTATAGGCTAACAGAAATGGAGGCAGGCAGGTGTCCCAGTTGGTCTGCTTTTCATTCATGGCAGTTCTCATAACGGCATATCCAGTTTTCAAATAGGGCCTCTGCTATGGTAACTGCTTCCTGATTAGGTATGGGATATATTTCTGGCCACTTGCTGAAGTAGTCCATAGCTACCAATATATAGCGATTTCCTGAGTCACTTCGGGGAAATGGGCCAGCTATGTCAATAGCTATTCTTTCGAATGGAGTCCCGACATTGTACTGCTTCATCTGTCCGCGACTTCGAGTCATCGGTCCCTTACTAGAAGCGCACATTTCACAACGCCGGCACCATTCTTCCACATCGGAACGGCACCCAAGCCAGTAGAATCGCTCTCTGACTTTGTTCAAAGTCTTATTGACATCAAAATGTCCATCACCGATGCCACTATGAAGCGCGTGGAGAATTTCTGGAACTCTTGACCTGGTAATACAGTCTGCTATTTTTTTTATTTGCCGTCGGGACTCTCCCATACTCTCTTTAGTAGGCCGCTTTCTACAACTAAGGAGTCCCATAGTGCCCAGTAACTTTTCAGAGATGGAGATTTATTGGAAATATCCTGCCAATTAGGCCTATCCATGTTATTTATTTTCCGTTGGAATATCGGGCCAAACTCGGAATCTTCACTCTGTTCTTTAGCAAGACTTTTGTTATCCCAATCTTCTGGGCCTTGGATGGTAATTCTTCGGCAATGGAACTCGTCCTGTTCCCTTGCTTCCTGTCGCGAGCAGTGTTTACAATCAGGAGGGCATGGCCTTCTGGATAAAGCGTCAGCGTTGCGATGGCTCTGTCCTCTTCGGTGTTCAATTTTGAAGTCGTACTCTTGCAAACGTTGAAGCCACCTTGCCACTTGGCCTTTTGGGTTCTTGAATTGCAGGACCCACTTCAATGAAGCATGATCGGTTCTCAAAATGAACGGCTGACCATAGAGATACTTGTGAAAATGCTCCACCGTTTTAACAATGGCAAGTAACTCTCTCCTAGTCACACAGTAGTTAATTTCTTGCTTGGAGAGGACTGTGCTAAACTAGGAAATCACCTTCTCTTGACCTCCCTCTACTTGCGATAGTACACCTCCAATCCCAGTATTGCTGGCATCGGTGTCTACGATGAACGTCTTTCCAGGCATTGGATATGACAGGATCGGGGGAGAACACAGGGCGTCTTTCAATTTCTGAAAAGCTTCTTGACACTGTTCAGTCCACATAAATGGTTGGATATTTTCAGTAAGTCGATGCAGAGGTTTGGCAATTTCGGCAAAATTTTTCACAAACTTCCTATAGTAGGTGCAAAGTCCCAGAAAACTCCTTAATTAATTTTGTCTCTCGGCACTGGCCGTTTCCGAATGGTTTCCGTTTTCTCCGGATCAGTCTTGACTCCATCTGGAGAAATAATGTGTCCTAAATACCTGACTTCTTTTTGGAAGAGCATGCATTTCTTGGGACTTAGCTTCAGTTGGGCTTCTCTCAATTTTTGAAAGACTTCCTGGACATTCTTTAGATGATCTTCAAAGCTTTTACCGAATATTATGACATCGTCAAGATAGACAAGACAAGTTTTCCACGTCATTCCACGCAGGATTGTTTCCATCAGTCTTTCAAACGTGGCTGGTGCGTTACAAAGTCCGAACGGCATAACGTTGAACTGCCACAAACCCGTCCCAATTGAAAAGGCTGTCTTTTCCTTGTCGTCAGCATGAAGTTGGACTTCCCAGTAGCCACTTTTTAAGTCTAAAGTAGAAAACCACAGACCCAGATAGCGTGTCCAGCATGTCATCTATCCTTGGCAACGGATAACTGTCTTTCTTGGTAACATCATTTAATCTTCGGTAATCAACACAAAATCTAGTGAGCCGTCTTTCTTCTTCACCAAAACTACTGGAGAGGTCCATGGCCTTGGGATGGTTCGATGACTCTCTGTTGCTGTATCTCACTCAGCAATTTCGATACTTCTTCTTGTTTGGCCAATGGGATTCTTCTTGGAGATTGTTTAATTTGAGCAGTTCCGCTGGTATTTATGCGGTGTTGTACTAGATCGGTTCTTCCAACATCATTCTCCGTTAGTGAGAACACATCTTGATACTACCTTAACAGGGCTTCTACTTTATGAACATTTTCCGGTTGCAATGATGACTTGGTTCGGTTAACAAGACTTTGCAGGATTTCCGGCAGTGTTCCAAGATCGCAACGTGCTGTTGGTAGTTCTACACTCTTGAGAACCATGTCGACTGTCTGACAAACTCCCGAGGATTCTCCTTTCTTGACTTCTTGTGGGTAGTCTTTTAGATTCAACATTCTCACCAACACTGAGTTATTCTTCCTATGTGTAAGTGTCTTTCCCATTAAAATTCCTCTTTTAGAAAGGTTGCTGCTCTGCTCTGGTTCTACAATTACTGTTTCTTCAACAGCTACGGGACTGTTACAAATTGCCTTGATGGTTACTTCTGAGGCAGCTGGTAGCACAATGTCTTCTAATGCTTCAACAGTTCTAATGGGTAGCGTTCTAACTTCAGGAAAATGCATTAAAATTTCTTCCTCTTTTGTCTTGAGTAGTCGCTGAGGAAGATCCAGAACAAAATTGTGCTCAGTCATGACATTCAGACCAAGAATTACGTCATCGGTGATGTCGGCTACCAGCATGTCGTGTTAGAAAGTATTTGTTCCCAAACAAATATTTGCCACATGGATGCCTTTGACTGGTAGGACTTCCCCATTTGCTGTTTCCAGGATGAAGTTTTTATCTGGCTTCTGAATTCTACAGTGGGCTACGATGTCCGGTCTTACTATGGTACTATGGAGTATCAAGGACCATTTCGCATTCCCGTCCGCATATTCGCCCTGGTACTACCAAGCTGTTACCATTGTTCTGTAGCCGGGTCACCTTCATCTTCATGGTGTGAAGGGGCTTGGTAGCACCTCACCAGCTCTCGCCCCTCAAAGCTGGCTAGTTGGCGTTTCCCTGGTCCTGATCAGATGTGTTATTAGGGCATCGATTCCTGAGATGCCCTTCGCCACCGCAATTCTAGCATCGGATGGGTCTACGTCTGCTAAATGTGGCAGAGTCGGTATGATTCTGTTCGTTTTGCAAGTTGCTCAATAAATCTTTAAAATTTTTCAGCAAAACCTCGATATTTATGTTACTACTTTGTTCACTTGATCGATACTTAAGTTGCCTTGCTCTGCCTTGACCTCGCCTGGATGCTTGTTGAGCAGCTTCAATTTCTAGCGCCTGCGCCAAAGCTTCTGAAATGGTTTTGTTTCTAGCTAACTTCAACGCCTGACTGATTTCAGGGTCTCGCAGTCCATCTATGAAGCTACTTACTGCTAATTGCTCTTGGAAATCTGCAGGGGCAGTTGGGTAAGCTAGCTTCACCATCCGTGCTATATCTGCCTCATATTGTTTAATATTTTCTTCGAAATGTTGTCTTCTACCTTTTAGTTGAGCCTGGTAAACATGTTGCATGTGGGCTTCACCATACCTCATTCCGAGAGCAGTTTTCAGTGTTTGATAATCGGTTTGGTTCTCCTCAGGCATCATTCTTAAGATTTGCATAGCCTCACCTCTTAAAGCCACTGTTAAGGATATCGCCTTTTCGCTCTCGGTCCAGTTATTTGCAATGGCAGCCGCCTCAAACTGCTTCAGGTATTTGCTCCATGGTACCTTTCCATCAAATGTTGGTGGCTTGACTCTCGAGGATGCAGAACTACCTTCAGCTTTAATAGCTCCTGTTGTGGACAGCTGAGTGAATTTTCTGTTGACTTCTTTCTGCATCTCTTCGACTTCACACTTTAACGTACTCACACTTTCTTTCACAACTTGGACTTCATCTTGCATCTCATTCTTCAATTGATTAATTTCCTGTTCGAAAGTTTTCTCAAAATCTTTTAATTTTTCTTTCATTAGCTCCTCTATCTTTTTATTGTTTTCCTCTAAACTGTCCTTTAGTTTTTCTTGATTATATCTCATCTCACTTTTTAATGCGTCTTGACTATTTTTTAAGTCGTCCTTCATCTTGGTCTTTAATTCTTCGAGGTTTTTCTTCATCATTTCCAAGTCGTCCTTCCTCTCGGTCTTTAATTCCTCGTGGTTTTTCTTCATCATTTCCATTAATTGTATTAATGCCTCATCCATTTTTATCGATGTCGATCTGGTAACTGGCATTCACTTACTATTTGTCGTGAACGTCGAACGTCGCACTTCTGACACCAATGTAACGTTTGCTTAACCTCCAAGTAGGTTTAAACTCAAACTCTCCGGCCAAAACAACAACAATCTTTATTGTTTCTAGATATAACTGTAATCACAACTGTCAACTATATTCAATCTTCACGTTGACGTTTCAATATATCGCGCACGAGCTTTCAGATTGAACTTCCTCCCCAGTTGAATCCGCGGGTATTTATATATTTTTTAAGCTTCTGGAAGGTTCGAGAGTACTCTTATCTAGTTCCGGATTACAATGGAATGATTTTATCACTGAGACGAAAATTCGAGATGAGAAACGTCAACCCAAAGATTTTACTAATATTAAAGTACAAACAATAAGAACTAAATTAACGAAATAGATAAGCTTATAAACAAGGTAGGTGAGCTTCCGTAACAGTATGTTGTAAATTATTTGTGTAATTGTGGTATCCTGTCTTGCCCTGGGAAATTCGAATTATGCGTTTTTTTTATTGTAGATGTCAGTTCTTCATCAGTTATGAGATATTCCATAGAGTTGCGACTTTTTAAAAACATTCAGGACAGGCCCGGCTCGACAGAGTATAGACCAGGCCAGGCCAGATAAACCCACCGAACGTTTGGCACAATTGAAGCCAGACCTCTTGACAATTATGGCCCGGCCAGGCCAGATTTGAGCCAGGCCCTACCAAGCCAGATTGAATTCGGCCCGGCCAGGCCAGGCCAGGCGCGACTCGGCTACGTCAGACCAGACCAAGCCAGTCGAATCGAAGCTCAAATCGAATCTGATCCGGCCCGGCTCTATCAAGGCAAGTTTAGCCCGAATCGGTCCGCCCAAATTCAACCCAGTCTGCCTAAGCCACATTTGGCCATACCAGAAATCCTGCCTGCTTGATATTGACAATAGGTATGACAATTCATAAATTTATTAACTCTTTTATGTCTCAATAAAACGTTCAAATGTCTCACAAAATAGAACAAAAAAAAATAGAATAATTTTTTATTTCATTATCAAAATAAAATACAAACCGAAAATAAATTTGTTTAACAACTTAAACACAAACATAATGTTTTACATTTAACACTTGTAATATATATATATAAGGTAATGTATGTACAGTGAGTCCCAGAAGTCATGTCTAAATTCATTTAAAATTCAGCGGTGTGTTTTTTGGAAAAACACTCGGACTTATCGATTTTTATTTTTTAATGCGATTTTTTTATGCTCAATTCATGTATACAGGGTAGTCCAAAAAGAAGTTACGACCATTAACTTTATTTTTTCAAATATTTCATTTTTAAATTCTGCATCGAATTCTAAGTCTGTGTAAGAATTTTTAGATGTATTTAAATATCAGAGTAATACTTATTGCTAACTATAATTTTTCCATTTAGGGATACCTTAAATTTTAAGTAGTATGAGTGAGATTGGCCATAAGTGGTCAGATAAATGGGTGAAACACCTCAAGTTATTATGAAATCAAATTCCTCATAGGAAGAACAATATATAGTATTTTAAAATTGTTAAGTTTTACAGCAAACTGGTTAGCCTAGGTTAGGTCGAAATCGGTCCGATCCGGCCCGAAACGGCCAGGCCAGCCCAAGCCCGATTCAGCCAGGTCAGGCCCGAACCGGCCAGTCGGGCCTGGCCAATTCAATTTCAGCCCGGCCCGGCCAGTAAAATATGCATATTTTTCCGGCTCGGCCAGGCCGGGCTTCTGGCCTCAAATCCCAACTCTAGTATTCCAGAATTCTGTTACTTGTGGTTTAGTTAATGGTGTTTTATCAGTATCAAACTAATATAACACTACTGGTTGCTAGACGTCTGTAAAACAGTTTTCTTTATTCATAAATATGGCATTTTTCAATTTTCTTTCATTGACGTACGCAATATAGGACTAAAGTTATGGTAAGCTAAAATACTGAGTGTTGGCCATATACAGGACGATGAAAAATAGGTTTAAGTTCTATTTATGCCATAATAAAATAGTTTAGGAACATGATAAGCGATAAATTTTACATTTTGGCTTAGAACAAGCATATACAGTGTGTCCCAAAATTATAGAACCAAATTTGTATTTTTTTTTCTAATGAGATGTATAAAGAAAACGTTGAAACATGTCAATAAGTATATAGAAATTGCCACTTTTCCGCAATATTTCCATTTTTTTTTCAGCCATGTTTGATATAGCTATAACATTACCAAAATGTTTTTTAAATAAGATGCTCTATTATAGTTCATAGTATAAGTAGATAGCCCTTTTAAAGGTGAATTCAAAGATATAAGGTTATACCTACTTTTTTATCCTAGCTTTTTATCCTTGTTAAAAAATGTAAAAAATTGTCTTTTATAAGCATGTTGCATCGATGATTTTATAGTCTATTCTGTACTTTAAAAAACGTACCTACTGTACTTTATTAATCTTTTTCGTACCATACTTACTTTTTTAAACCTTTTTTTCTTTAAAAAAAAACCTCGATAAACACATAAAATTCTCCAAAGTTCCTTAGGTGTAACGTGAATTGTTTTAGTTCCAATTATTTTGTTGTTAAATTATTTTGAAAAATTTTTGCGTGTTTAAGCGAAAAACAGAATTGAAGTTTTAATAATAATAATAATAATAATAATAATAATAATAGCTCTATTGCCCAACAGTTACCCATTTACAGAGCAATTTATATGCAAATTCTTAAAATTAAAATTAAGTGGTAAACAAAAAGATAAAGATATAGTTAAACAAGAGAAACAAAAAGTGTGTAAAATGCTTGGACTAACACCATAGTTCAGTCGCCAATTGTATCGCGTACTTTGCTTTTGATCTCATGTATATTACAAGAGAAAATATCACATACATTAGCAATTTTATTTGCGTTAGAACACATTAAATTAACAGGTGACTTTAATAACAAGTTGGTTTGTGCTCTTTTACAAATGAAGGTAGTATTGTGCCGTGAAGCGAATCTAGGTATAAATATATTAACTTGAGATAGCAACGCGGGACAATCAACTTTATCATGTAACAATTTATACAAAAATATCACAGCTGCTTGCCACCTATGCTTCTCAAGAGATATAAAAGCAAATCTTGTTAGTAACTCAACATAATCACTACCTCTAGGAGGATATATTCCACTGATTCTAAAACTAACAAACTTTAAAAACATTTTTTGAACTCCATCAATCGCAGTTGAGTACTGAGTATATATAGGATTCCAAATAAGGGAAGCATATGTCGCCGGAGCGGCTATTTACCTACCCCCTGTACACGTTTCGGTGGTGCGCGCCACCGAGTACCTGCGGGCCAGCCCCATGACAAAACACGGTCGAGAAACCCGACTGGCAAAAATCTTTCTTTTTGGTTCTTGGCTTTCGTAGAGTGCAGTAGTGATTTTGTGAGTGCCTGGATTTATCTTGGTATGTGCTAAAAGCATTTATTTATTCACATTTGCTAACTTGAAGTTTTAATCGTTGCATTTTCATATCATTCATACATTAGATTATTCTGAAGCTAATTTAATAGATTTGAATTTTATATTATTTATATATTGCGTGTTAAAGGCAAACCACGTGCACATTATTCACCACGTGGCTCATTTATTTTTAGTCACTTTTAAGCATTAATAATATTTAATATTTGCATTTAATAATACTCCTATATTACATTATTTAAAGAAAGAACCATTTAAAAGAGTTTAGATTTAATTGAGGTTTTCACTACTTAATATTTATTCACTTCGGGTGTTATTATTAACAATATAGCACTAATTTGCTGGGGCACTGTTTCCACAAATTGGTTTGATCTAAAGAAAGTCGTTACATGTGTTGCATACATCATTGGTAATCGCTATTACGAGACACTCTCTTTGGGAGCAATTATCATTGCTAACTTTGGGGTGGCGATATAAATATAAAACTTCCAGCGCTGGACAAGACTGCAGGACAAGAAGTGGTAGGGTTCACTAGACAAGCTGAAAGGCATTGTACTGTTTAGTGGGTAGTTTGGTCTTCTTAGTGCCGCCAGCGGCGAAGCAAATTAAGTGTGGGCCAGGAAGGAAGACTGGTAACCTCCAACGGGGACGGACGTCGCGGATACTAGGTATTCGCGTACGAGTAGCCCGTCTTAGGCAGAAGAGCGTAGTATCATCCACCTGTGTACATCGGGGGTGTCGTCTAGTTGGCCAGCAGCGGCTAGGACGATCCGGGTGTGTTCTAACACTCCCCTGGCTAGATTTAATCTAGCGAGAGCCACTCCGAGTAACAGGCAAGGTATTTAAATAACTTCTTACCCCTTTTCCAATTATAAATACCGGGATGATGCGACGACACATATTCTAATTTTGTTGTAGCCAAACTAAAATATAATGTAGTCAAAGCAGATACATCAGTAAAATTCCTACAGTTACAAATAATAAAACCCTGCGCACTATATGCTGATTTTACTATATTACTAACATGAATGTTGAATGTAAGCTGACAGTCAAAGTGTACTCCCAAATCCCCCAAGGAATGGGTTCTTTCTAATACTGTATTGTTAAAAGAGTAAGGATATTCTAGAAGGTTTGGTTTACGATTGAATGTAATTACTTTGTCCTTAGAGATGATTGGATGCAGAGATAAAATCCGTAGTCAACAGGGTATATGACTTATTTCAGCATAAGTATCCAAAATTAGTCGAGCTATAATAAGTAAAATATCCACAAAGTTTGAAGAAACCAAAAGTGTGAAAGATTTACCTGGATCGAGAAGGCAAAGAACTGTAAGCCAAAAATGACCTCAAAATGTGATGCTCGCTGTTACTGAAAATCCTTACTCATCCATTATCAACCAACTTCAACTTGTCGAAGTCCTCAGTTCACACCACTCTGAAACCTCAAGTGTAGCATCCTTACAAAATTAACGTTTGACAAGGACTATGGGCAAATGATGCAGACAGAAGATATCATTGTGAAGATATATTGTGGCAAAACTATAGTTTTGCCACAAGCCTACTTAAAAATCACATAATTTTCACTGACTGGGCAACTCTTTGCTTAAAAGGAACTGTGAACAGGCAAAATACAGGGTTTTTAAGCCCAGGAAATCCTCACTGGATGCAAGAAAAACATACTGGGATAGTAGAAAATCGCATACTGGGAACCTTATTTCTTTGAAGGCAATTTGACAGGCGACATATATTTGAATTTTTTGCATTTTAACGTGATTTCATTCCTGGAATTAATTTTTCCGTACCCTAATGAGCACAATATGCCTACTGATGATGTCTGGTTTCAACAAGATGGTGCCCCTCCACATTTTTACCACGATGTAAGAAATTACCTTATGAAGTTTTCCAAATCAGTGGATAGGCAGAAGAGGGCCGTTTGATGGCCACCAAGCTCTCCTCGCACCACTAGATTTTTTGTGAGATTATCTAAAAACCAACGTGTATGTAAACAGATCAGATGCTATCGAAGAATTGAAAGATAATATCAGGGTGGAAGTTTGATACATACCAGATATTATTCAAACTGTAATTGATGAATTTGAACATCAAATTGGGCATTGTGCAATGGTTATTGGGGACCAGTTTGAACATTTGTTGTAATAAAATAAAAAGTAATACTAGTACAAAAATTATTGTTTTCATTTAATTCCTTCTTAGACCATTTTTTACATTTTTTATTGGCTATGAAAAAAAATGGGTATATTCTTATATTGCTGAATTTTTCGATCATTTTCGGACACACTATGATTTTTATTTCAATAAATGTTCCAAAATGCTTTCCTTCAGTTATTTGACTGCCTGTTTGTTTTTTTACCAAAAATAATTTTCATTGTTGATAATTCCATTTATTGCATGCCCAATTTGAATTAGCTCTAGCTCTAAAACAATTGAATTTGGATATAGGCCATACTCAAATATGGTCAAAATTAAAAAGGAATCTCAATAGTGTGAAAAATTGGGAGTTTCTATTTAAAAAACTAAAGTTGATAGCTAGCAGTACAGCTAATTTTGAAACGCCCTGTATAGTAAGAAAAAATAAAAAATTTCTAACAAAAAACCCAAATTGACATATTTGAGCGATTTTTCAAAAACTACTGTTTTCAAAATAATGAATTTATGTGCGACTTTATCCGGATACCCTGTTACAGGGTGTCCCACTGGGGAGTCCATCTATCAATTATGAAAAAACTATAATTAGGAAAAGTCTGAAAATTTCAACAGATGAAACATATTTTATGTATAATGCCCTATACCCAAGTCTAACAGTTTTTTACATACTTAAAATTTTATGTAAAAAATGAGGTTTGCTGACCCAAAAATAATGACCAATTTTAACTAATAATTATTATCAATTTTGACTGTACGGGAGCCTTTATTATTTAACTTGGGTTGGTTTCTATGTAAAAAGGGACCTATATTTTAACAGACTTCCCATAATATTTTGATAATAACACAGGGTGCTGAAAAAAGAAGAATAAAAATGAAATTGGAAAAGTCAATTTTTTTCAAGTGGAAGCCCACATCACTGTCAGCTACTTGCTAATAATTATTAAGTCATGCCAGGACGCTTAAATTATAAAAACAATTTTAATTTGTTTATTATTTATGAGGAATGTGATAAAGTAATATCAAGAAAGTGTGATACCTACATTTGCTACTTGATATCAGAATAAACAGAAACTATCACCAAAAACCGTTAAACAGATTACAGAAAAAAATTGATTTAGAAAAAAGAATAAGAATTGGAGAACACTAGACTTTAAAAGAAATTATTTTTTCAGTAAATGTTCAAATTGACGTCTCTGAACTTCTCACATTTTTCGCATCTTAATAATAGTAACTCATTCCACTCGTAACACTTACTCGCTGCATGCAGTCGTCCATGTTGTTACTGGGATGTGGTAAACTCATTTTAAACTGTACCCTTAATAAAAAATCGAGTATGATAGATCTGGGAAGCGGGGTGGCTAAAAGAAAAGGATCATTGTTGGCTATTCATTTGTCATAAAAAACGTCTTGTAAAAATTGTTGATTAAATAGCCACTATGTGGAAGTGCGTCATCATGTTGGTAAAATAGGTTTCTGTGATCAGCCAGCGGCAAATTGTGTAAATAATCATGTTTTGGCGGATATTGAGTAGCAATTATAACATTCTTGATATTACTTTTCCATAAATAATAAACAGATTCAAATAATCTTTGTTTGTATAATTTAAGCGTTTTGGCATTATTGTTAACCATTTTTAGCAAGTAGGTGACAATTATTTAGCACTTGATTGTTTTCTAATGCCATCATGGCCAACTAAAAGTAACTGAATTTAAAATCCGTAGTATTTTTGTAATAGGAAAATTTTCAATTGCCAATATTTTGAAAACTACAAATTTTCGTAATATACAACTTTATGCAAAGTTACTTTTATTTTTAATGCTGAACAAGAATAAAAATAGGGTGTTCTGTTCTCTAAAAATTTAATAATGTCTTGTGAAACTACTTTAAATAAATGGTACACTAGCACAAATTTGGTAAACCATTCAACCACTACTAACACATCGATTTTCATTTTTTGATGGTGGGTAAGAATCTAATAAATTTGCAGATATATGTTAAAAAGGAAAGTTAATATTTTTATAACTACCCATTAAACCAGCTTAAGTTAAATTTGGACTCTTATTTACACCACACACTGTTCCATCCCTTTGAATACTTGGCCACTTGGAATACAGTTCAATTATTCTAAACACGGTTTTAGATATCCCAAAAATGACCAGCTATCTCATCATGATATATCTTGAATATTTCAGGATGATTGGCTGTAGGTATAAGTATTTTCCAGTTAGAAATATTACAATAGGATTATTAAAAAATATATTTTAAAAACATACCGGGGAATCCTTACTACCCAACGACATAGTTGTCCCGATTAATTCGAAAGATTCTGTAACCAAATGAGAGGAGCCAAAACAGAGTGGATGTACGGGTGTGATATAAAAAATGAACTCTTTTGTTTTCCGTACTTACTTTTCGGTGGGGATAAAGCATGACAATTACGGCGTGATAGATTTAAGTCAGAGCATCATGAGACATGAAATAACAAAAAATCATTTGTCAAATGAGGTTAACTTTGCCCTATTATACGTAAAATAAACATAAGAAGTCAGTTAGATTCTGCATATTGGGATAATATAAGGAAACACAATGAATAGGTAACAAAAAATGTATTAAAATTTAGCGGCTCCGGTCAGACTTAATAGCCCGGAATTGATTTCGACCAATGTGACAACGCTGAGCAAAACACATACACTTAATGTTCACGCGCCGCCACTGCTTACCAGTTAATAAAGAAAAATTTATTTTATTCTCTAAAAGAGTTGATAATACCAAGATATGCTTAAGGTTTATTGACTCTTTTAGATTTATGCCTAGTGGTATCAATACGTTATCTTCATATTTGGATAATGCAAAAACAAAAGTATTACTAGGAGCCATTGTCAAAATGATCAAGAATTTAGCTTACTAATATGAAAAGGAGTTTTTCATATGATTATATTGATTATTTACCGTTAAAAATTAATTTCTTTTGTCAGTTGCATGATGAAGAAGTTGATGATAAAGATTATCAGCATGCTATTAATGTTTGGAATATATTTAACATTAAAACTTTAGAGGAATATTCAGATTTACCTGTTTACAAACCTGTTTAGGTACATATGAACTGGATCCACTTCATTTTTATACAGCTCCAGGTCTAGCATTCGATGCTATGCTCAAAACAACTGAGATTCAATTGGAGCTTTTAACAAATATTGAAAAAGTTATGTTTACTGAAGAGGGGCTTTGTGGCGGAGTATCCCAATGTTCTGATGGATGTGTGAAAGCTAATAATAAATATATGGACGATCAATATGATAAAAATAAGGAATCTACACATCTCATGTATTCTGATGTTAACAATTTATACTGGGCTGCAATGGCAGAATATCTACCATATGGGGAGTTTATATTTCTAGAAGGAGATGACTCCGAAAAAAAAAATTTGGATTTAATGAATATTCCAGATAACGCTAGCATTGGCTATATTTTCGATGCGATTTAATTTTGCGATGTTTCATACTTACTTAAAATTCATAATGATTTACCGTTAACTCCCGACCACATGATGCCTCCCAATACCTTCGTCAAAGTTGAAAAAATTACTTCTAACATTATTTCCAAAAAATAATTATATTGTTCATTAAGTCTAGAAACTTAAAAATGTATTTAAGGCGGGTTTAAAGTTAAAAAAGATTAATAGAGTTCTTAGAACAATTTCCCTGGAAAAGAAATATATTATTTAAATACTAAATTATGTCAACAATCTAAAAACGATTTCGATAAACATTTCTATAAAACAATGATTCATTCAGTATATTATGGTACATTACATGGTATATGGTACAGTCGTAGTTTGTCGGTTGCAGAGGAAGGTCGTGTTTTTGTTACTCTAAACGGACTTAAGTGCAATAAATGTAAGACCCTTAGCCTAAATAATCCCCATCTAGTGTGCAAGCGCTAAGAAAACTAAACACAAAATGGTGCTGTGCATTTTATGTAAAAAAAATAACAATATTGAACAAGCGTGGAGCTGTGATCAGTGTCATGAGAAAGTGTGTAACAGCTGTACAAAATTTACGGCAGCGGAAATAAAATGTATGGAACAATAAAAAGGAAGATCGTTAAAATATCTCTGCAAAATATGCATGGAAATGGGACCGAACAACATTTTTTTAGAAGAAATGGGGAAACTAAAAAACATTATAAATCATCAAACAGAGAAAATTGATCTGCTTAGTGAAAAACTTATGACATTAACGAAGCAGTTTGAAAAATTTGAAGAAAAAAACACAAAACAAGAGAGTTGTATGAAAGCAGCAGTGACCGAAATAAAAAACAGTGTAGTAAATACCAAACCACTATACGCAGAAGTGGTAACAGAAAAGGAAGCACGTAGGAAAAATATTGAAAATGATCCCGTTTTAATTGTAAAACCAAAAGAGGCAGCGCTGAAACAAAAAAAGAAATAAAAAAGAAAATAAATCCAACCAGACTAGGCGCCGGAGTTTCAGGAATAAAAGAATTATCTCACGGACAAGTCGTCATAAGATGTAACAATAAAGAAGATAGAGAAAAACTTCAAAACAAAATAAGTGAAAAAATGTCTGAAAATTATGAAATCAAAGCTCCATCTTTGAAATTTCCCAAAGTAAAGGTAATTGGTATTAATATAGAGGATGATGATACTGACAAAGGACTTGTAGATGCAATAATTCACCAAAATATAACAAACCAGGAATGCGAAGGTAAAGACATACATTTAAAAATAATTAAGAGGGTAAAACAAAATGATCGGCAATTAACATTAATATTAGAAACCGATCCAAAAACACACAATCAGTTAATAAATCGGAATAATATATTCATAGGATGGTCAAGAGGTAAAGCATATGACTATATTAATGTAGTTAGGTGCTATAAATGTCTGGGCTTTAATCACATTGCTAAAAACTGCCAAAAAGGCAAATTGTGCCATAAATGTACATTAGAACATGAAGGAGAATGTAAGTCCAGTGAAAATAAATGTATAAATTGCAGTAATGCAATTGAAAAATATAAGATCAAGATAAAAGACAATCACAGTGCGTTAGATCCAGAATGTCCCTGTTACATGAGAATATTAAATAGCATTAAAAGGAAAGTCAATTACTCAAATGATCAATAGCAATCAACAAATAAAGAAAATGAAATGAAAATTAGCAGTCATATCATAATATTAAATGCTCAGGATTTGTACACAATAAAGACGAAATCGAACTATTGATATCTGAGCTTAAACCAACTATAGTATGCCTAACAGAGACACATGTAACAAATGATATAGAATTTTCAGAAATAGATATCAAAGGCTTTAAAAGTGAAATTTGTTACACAGATAATGCACACACAGGAGGTGTAATATTTTACATAAAAGACGAAATAACGTTTGAACTTTTAAAAGCACATAAAATTGAAAGAAATATGTGGTATATAGTAATAAAAACTCAAATAAAAACTAAAAATTATATTCTAGTGGGCATTTACCATTCACCGAGCGCGAGTACCGCTGAGTTTTTAAGTAATTTTGAAAAACTAGTAGAAGAATATAGTTCAAACAGTGTAGACACTGTAATAGTAGGCGATTTTAATATAGATATGCTACAAGATACCTTTTATTCTAAACAGTTATCAAATATATTGCTAGAAAATGGTCTCAAACAATTAATAAATGAACCGACTAGAATTACGAGAACTTCCGCAACTATGATAGACTTACTGATAACTAATTGTGATAATGTAACCCATAAAGTATACCATACCCCAAAAATTACAGACCATGCCTATATTACCGTAGACCTGCAATTAAATGACAATAACTTTATTGAAAGCACTAAACTTTCACTTAGAAGTTATAAAAACTACAACAGGAATGGGTTTCACCACCTGTTAGTAAATACACAATGGAATGGAAATACCACAGATGTCAATAGTTTAACTCAAAATTTAACAAGCAATATTATAACTAGTTTTGATTTTATGTGCCCCTTGAAAGAAATTCTATTGTTAAATAAGTATGCATGTAGTAAATGGATTACAGAGGAAATTATACAGGCTATGAAAGAACGTGATAAAGGTTATGAAGCAGCTAAAATAACAGGCAACGAGGATGACTGGAATTCATTCAAAGAAAAAAGAAATACAGTAACCTCAATGATAAGAAAACAAAAACAAAACTATTATGAACGAAAAATAGATAATTGTAAGAATGACGCAAAACTGATGTGGAAGACAATAAAACAAATTTACAACAGAAAAATCCAACACACCTCAAAGTATATTAGGTTTGGTACAGAAAAAATTCACAATGAACTGGAAATTGCGGAAAAATTTAATGCATATTTTGTGGAGAGCATATCAGGTATAATCCAAAGTATACCAAAATACAATAGGTACCAAATTCAAAATATTGAAGTAAGCAATAGGTTCACTAAGTTTAAACATATAGAAATGAATAATTTGAGAAAAATCATAAGTGCTCTACCTAATAAAACAGGAAGTGATGGAATACCAACATATGTAATAAAGGATGCATTTGAAGTCATTGGCGATAGATTCTTAGACTTAATTAATACTTCACTAGAAACAGGAGCCTTCCCAAAGGAATGGACGAGCTCACTAGTTACACCTATACCAAAAATAGCCAATACTACACTGAATGAACAGTATCGACCTATCAACTCTTTGCCCATTTGTGAAAAAATACTAGAATTAGTAGTTAAGGAACAATTAATAGATTTTCTTGAAGAAAATAATATACTAATAAACATGCAATCAGGATTTAGAGGAAAACATTCTTGTGAAAGTGCATTACAGTGCATATTAGATGACTGGGTAAAGGGAATTGACGCGAACAATGTTATAGTGGCAGTGTTTCTAGACTTCAAGCGAGCGTTCGAAACAATAGACAGAAATCTACTTCTCTTGAAATTAGAAAGTATCGGTATTAGGGATAAAACATTAAAGTGGTTTGCGTCATACATATGCTCAAGAACACAAAGGACCAAGTTTGGTGGAAGTATTTCAAGTGTAAAAAAATCGTCTTATGGTGTTCCCCAAGGTTCAGTTCTAGGTCCAATATTATTTATTATTTTTATCAATGACATTATAAATGCAATAAAAACATGTAAAATTCATCTCTTCGCAGATGATACGATGCTGTATATATCTGGTGAAAATATACACGAAATTATAAATACAGTAAACACAGAGCTAGATAATCTATATATGTGGCTGTGTGATAATAATCTTAAAGTAAATATTGACAAATGTAAATGGATGATACTAGGAAAAAAACATAAACTAAATAACATTGCACTCACTGATGGTATTAAATTAAACAGTCAAACACTAGAAAGAGTTAATGAAATAAAATATTTAGGAGTAATTTTAGATGAACAGTTAAGCTTTAAGCAAAATATTGCATACATTATAAAAAAAAATAGCTAAAAAAATTAATTTTTTAAGACGATTATCTAGAAATTTAACATTGTTTGCAAGAGTAACTATTTACAAAACAATAATCGCACCCCATTTTGAATACTGTTCAACGGTTCTCATTAGCATAAATAACAACGAACTTCAGATGCTACAGAAAATGCAAAATAAAGCAATGAGGGTTATCTTGCAATGCAACAGGTATACACCTATAAATAGTATGTTGCAAACTTTAGGTTTTATGACAGTTAGGAAAAGAATTTTACTAAGGGTGTTTCAGTTTATTTATAAATTGAAAAGATCATTATTACCCACATACCTAAGTGATAAGTTAACTTATGTTAGAAATCTACACAATCATGATACTCGTCAAAGAAATTGTTTTCATATAGAAAGACATCACTCATCCCTAGCAAAGAGATCACTTTTTTATAGAGGCTATAATGAATTTAATAACTTACCGGATCAAATAAAACAATTTACTGGGTCAATAGACCGATTTACATATTTATGTACTAGCTATTTAAGGAGTGTACCCTAATAAAACAACAAAATTTTATGGTCCTTCTTACTAAATGTTATACCTACTGTTTCTTGTATTTCTCTTTATATATTATGTAAATAGTTCTTTTATGTAAAAACTTCTTATAGTGTAAATGTATAAAAATTTGTATAAGTAGCTTTCTTGCTAAATAAAGTACATATTATTATATTATTATATATTAATGGAAAATGTGAGAAAATAGAAAGATGTTCGCTTTCTTACTAAGTAGGAAGGACGCTATGGAGCTCAAAAGTATATCGCAAAACTGAATTTTCATAGTTGCAATATTTTTGACAATGACATTATAATTGAAATGAATAAGTTAGAAATATTATTCAATAAACCTATATATGCAGGATTTTGTATTTTAGATATATCTAAAACCTTTCTGTATGAGATTCATTATAACTACATACTTGAAAAAATAGGTAGTAATGCAAAATTATTATATACAGACACAGCCCAATGGGAACACGTACGTTTAAAAAACATTGAATTAAAGTTGAAAACGGTACGGTGATTCAACGGAAAAATGTCTCTTAAAAGCTGGCCATGAATAGCTCGAAGCACAGGTTCACCGGATTTTCCCCGGCTTTCCTGAACTTTGGACGAGAGCTACCGATCGTTTAGACAAGCTTAAGGAGGTGATACAGTAGTTCGTGTTAACTTGGTACAAGCTATCACGTCCCAATGTCGTTATTACAACCTCCGTCGTCGTGAATGGCGTTATCATGTAGGTGATCGAGTAATGAAACGAGAAAATCCTTTGTCGTCCGCTGTCACAGGATTTGCTGCTAAACTCACCCCAAAGTACTCCGGTCCCTACACTGTCACCGCCGTGGTATCACCAGTTGTCTACAATCTGAAAACCGATACCGGGAAGAAGCTTTCACATATTCATGTGAAAGATCTAAAATCGTATGTATCATCAAGTGCCGAAACCACGCCTGCCGCCACCACCTAGGCACCAGCCCGAAGAGTCATCCCGAAGGTTGACCGACATCCTGAGGAAGACTAAAACCCGGTCTAGAGGGACCCAGACCAAGCCGCTCAAGAAGCGCCGGAAGTTTCCGTTTTTTATTGGTTTCCGTTTTGGAAAAGGAAGTGACACCCCCCTCACAATGCTGTTTATTTTTATTTAGAGTTAGATTGGTTATTATTGTTAGGGATTAACAATTGTAAAACTAATTGCTAGGATGTTTAGTTTTGTTTCTTTTGGGTTTGTAAAAGGTGTACATATCCTCAAATAAAGTTTCACGTAACCGCTGGAGGGTATGCGTCTTGTAAATTTTTTTTCAGTTAGGGAAAGAGGAAAAAATGTTCATTTCATTCTCATTTTTTTCACGAAGTAAGAGGGGGTGTAATGAAGTACATTTTATTTTGCCGTTAAAATATATATTCAGAGCCTGTGAATGATTTTCCACCCAGCGCCGTAAACAAATAAAAATCTATACAACATAATTTCTGTCATTCAACACCTGAACTGAGAACTTTTTATAAGTATCAAAAGTAATTGATACTTATAAAAATTTCACTATGTTACCTTTTACGGACATGTAAAAATTTATCCACTTACTGGTTAGAGTAGACGTCTCGGGTCTCGCGCAGCTTCGCTACTACAGGCGTGTTGTCTGGCGGCGGAACAGCACCTGAATTGGTAGAATATTAACAGTAACTGAATTGAATTTATATTTCTCTAGTCGGTGTGAACGGTGAAGGCGTGAATGCGTGCGCATCGGATTCTCAGTTCAGGTGTTGAATGACAGAAATTATGTTGTATAGATTTTTAGACATTTTTGTAGACATTTTTAGCAGTCTGTCTACTTGACAGAATATTGACTAAGTCCGTAAAATAGACAGGATGGGATTTTAATCCCACCCTGTCTATGACAAGGTATAATTTCTTAAGTCCCTGTTTCCACTACTGCGCCTGTCTAAGTTCTCACTGACCCTACACCGAGCTGAGACCGATTTCAATAATCAGTCCGTTGCTGCACACTACGACGACGAGTTCCGCCTGTCCCACAGCTGCCACTAGCACTCCAGGAGAGTAGGTAAAATTCGGCAGAGTCCACAAGAACGTGTGGACTTATAAATTTTACCGATTATTGGTGTACAGATATAAAATATACAAAGTACGAGATCTTCACTTCTGCGCATGCACGAGGTTTTCATAGAACCTCTGATACCGCTGAGAACAACTCAGACATTCAGTCTGTGGCCGCACCGCATCCAAGGAAGACCTATCCATCTTCACCGCTACTACCAGTGTCCAGAGACCAGTAAGTAAATTAGTACAAGTCCCCAAAGGCATTGGGACTTGGCATAATTTCATCGGCTTTTGTGGACTACGCCGAGAATATTATAAGTCGAAATAGGGAGCTATTGCGCAGGTATCCAAAGCTCTCCCACCAGTCATTCCAGTACCTGCTACTAGCTGGTGCACAAGTTCACTAGTCTTCACCGACCGCCCGACAGCAGCAAACGTGCCCAGGACTAGTTAGTGAGGGAGTAAGCTAGACAACGAGTAGGGAATTGTCACTTAGCTATTGTAACGTATATGTTTGTGTATTTACTAATTCCGTCTCTCAGATATCGCCGGTCTATAAAACAATTAGCCGCACGCGACCTGTCATTCAGACGAGTGGGCCAATTGTTAGGATAGGATAGCCACTGTATTTACTAATTCTCTGTCTCTTTCAGATATCGCCGGTCTATAAAACAATTAGCCGCACGCGACCTGTCATTCAGGCGAGTGGACCCATTGTTAGGATAGCACTAACCATACCTTGCATTTCAGTTATTATCGCCGGTCTATAAAACAATTTTTCACACGCGACCTGTCATTCAGGCGAGTGGACCCATTGTTAGGATAGCGCTAATCATACTTTGCATTTCAGTTACTGTCGCCGGTCTATACAAACAATTTGCCACAAGCGACCTGTCATTCAGGCGAGTGGGCCCATTGTTAGAATAGCTGTATCATATCTCTCATTCCAGCTGATTACAACAGTCGTAACGTAGACAATAGCCAAGTGTGTAAATAATTTAATAATAGTAGCTTGCTATTATAATAATAATAAATTAAATAATAATAGTATTAATTGCTAAATGTTTGCTTATTAATAACTGCTTCCTCACCTGGTATCCACGCACGACCACCGCCCGTAGTTGACCTAGTAGCTTGATAGCCGCCATAGATAACTCCAATTAGCTTGTTGCCACCCGCTTGCACCTTTTTACCCAGGTGTGCTCACCCTCTGCTTGTTTACCCCGCACACGTGTGGTTTTGACCCAGGAGGAGACTGCCCGAATTCTGAGTAGCTTTGTAAATAGTAGGTCTTAACTCAATAAATGTATTGAAGGTTTATTGGTATATTATTATCTGCCCTGTGAAGTCTAATTTCCCTATCGACCGCCTGGCGTACCGTATCTTCACTGTAGCTACCTGTGTAGTGGTGTTTCTGCACTACAAACGGAAACTGGCGCCCGAGGCAAAATAAAAGAGAAACCGATCCTCGGGCACTAACGTGACACTTCCTACCGGCAAATCGGGTAGTATCCGTCACATGTTTCATAAAGAACCATCCGCTTCCAGTATCCACAACTGTATTAAATTTTCATGGAATAAGAGCCATATTGTTAAATAATTTCCTTCAAATTTTTCTAACTCGATTTTGGCATATATGTATGAGGTGCATCATTACTATCTCTACTGCTACTAACTGGGACATTATAAAATTACTTGCCGTGTACTCAATGTGATCGTAAATGTCTTTGCTAGTATCTGTGATTCCATAATTTGGAACTTCATCAGGGTTAAGCTCTTGCTTAATAATAACATAATTTTGAATAACCTCGCATTAATTTAATGTTGTTTTGGAAATTGTAAACGGGTCAATCACGGGGAAATCATAACGGGTTTTTAAATTTTCCTAATTTAATTGCTTCTTCAGATTATGTTTCAATTCCTCGCCAGCTTCATAACAAAGTTGAATATCTCTAAAAAGGTGTTCACGTCTTGCCACTAATCTGTCTCTAACTTCAACTTTGTATTTGTTTTTGGCATTATTGTATAACTTGTATAAATGGAAATAATATACACAAATATATCGTACAATTAAATAGGATAACATAAAAGACAAGAAAACAATACCTAATATGAATGGTGTAACTTTTTTAGCGTTATGATATACACTAAATATTAATAGACAATAATAAATAATTAGGTAGTTAAGTAATTATTTAAGCTTTTAAATGGAATTTTATGTCAGAGCTAAATAACCAAATTTGATTGGATTAAATTGGAAGAACAATGAAAAAATGACTGAATCTGACTCGTGAAGGTACTCAAAAATTGTTTGGGTAAAATTTTAACTAAACTTCGGAATTCGTATCGCCGGTAACTTAGTCTTTGTTTTTCTATACTGAGTTGGAGCCGCCACAGAACCCCCACTACCTGAATGACTGTCAGACTTAACACTACCACCAGCATCATCACCTTTATTTTCTATTAAAATCTCTTTGAACTGAGATATAATTTTATAGAATGAATTCTCAAATGCATCCCTTTCTTTTAATTGTTTTTCATAATCACTATCTGACTCTACTGAAATTTCAAGATAACTTTGAATATCCTGATATTCATGAAGTATATTTTCCAATCTAGTTAACCTATTTTCAATTTCCAAAACTACAACTTTTTCTAATTTTGTTTTATCTGTACTATCTGCCAAGACTCCTTCTATATAATTTATAAACCCTGTTAGTCTAGCCTTTATAGACCCACGTTTCCTAGTTAACTCTTTCATTGTTTGTCCAGTCATTTTACTATTTTACTACTTACACAAGCAAAAGTGAAAAGAATTTAAATAGGATTACAATGACTCACGTTCCTCCTTTGCCAATCTAATGCTTTACCAAATACAACGTCGCACACTTAATGCACGCGTGATCAACCAGGTCTCCTACCACCTCGATACCGCTGCCCGATGCCTCGCTGTAGTCGCTGTTCTCCTAGGCTGCGCGGACTCCTATTTTCCACTTGCCGCCTGCCGCTCGCTCGCTCGCAGTCGCCGACTTTCCTGCTCTCGCCTGCGCTTTTACTGTTTGTTACTAGGTAGATGGCCCTAAATGTTTTTCCTTTATTTTATTTTATTTACTCTAGTTTCCAATAACCATAAGTATCCAAATCTGCCACACGTTGTTTAATGTTGTGCCAACCCAATGTTGTGCACTTCCAATCACATGTTATTTTAATTAATTACCCACCAATTGAGTAATAATTATTAACACATCCAGCACGAAGGACCATTTTGTTGGGGACTTATCCCGCTTATTTTAATTGCATTATACTCGAATTTCGTTAACAAAAGAAATGATGCAACTTTTGTTAAACTCAAGAACATCATTTATTCATCTCTCGATGACAAAACTTCATTCTCAACAAAAACTGTTTCACATGCTTGACAACCCAACTGTTCGATTGGCAGTGCCAACTCTATTAAATGTTACAATAATAACGTATTAAGACTAAGAACTGAACAGACTGTACTAACTTATTAAAAAATGAAAAAAGAAATACTATAATATATATTAAAGAATACTATAAAGTGTGCAACTGGGTGAATGTTTAATTTACAATATTATCCATTATCGGTAACAATTTCAATTTTTTATAGGACAACAGTTGAGAAGTATTTGCGTGGTAGAAAAATGAGAAAATAACCTTGGCATATTTTTGGTTACTCAAACCTCATCCTCTCAATCGCATATCTTTTTGAATGCTTCAATCAATTATTTAACCTGTTGCCCATATATTGCCAAACATTTGATCAACCACTTTTTTCTGAACATTCTATACATTTCCATAAATAAATTCAAAATTAATTTATTAGTTATTGAATTTGTTTCATATTTTGCGCCACAATAAATATTTGATCTTGTTTTAGGTGTATGTGACCAGCAAAATACTATAAAGGAACATATGTCATATATTTTTGAGGGATCTGATGAACAATTAATAAGTAAGATAGAATCATTCCAAGAAGAGCAAAACATTGAAAAGGATATAATAACTGATTTAGAAAAACGTAATAGAGAAATATTTGTTAAAAGTAATGAATTAAACGAAAATATTCAAAAAGTGCAAGTTAAAATTGGAGAACTAAAAGAAGAACAGAAACAATATAACCAAAAGCTTGTTGAATGTAGAGCATTAATAGAAAAAGCAGCCTCAAATTTTAAAATAACTATTCCTTTTGATGTAAAGGAAAATGAAATAATTATATCTGATATACGGAATGCCTTGAAACAATCTGAGGAAAAATTTGAAAATTTGATTAAACAGAAAGATATAGAAGAAAAAAACATACAAAATATAATTGATGATACAAGAGAAAAATATGTAAGCTCCAAGCAAATGATTTATTCCAAAAATAGTTTAATAGAAGAGCATCAGAAAAAAATCAGAGATATCAATTGCAAGTTAGAAGAACTGGATACTTCCGACTCACAACTAACTACTATAGGAAATAATATTAAAAAACTTCAAAATACATTGTTAAGTTTAAAAAATTCTTTTAATGAGATGGACAAAATAAGGGAGATTGAGCAAATAAAAGAACTTTTACAAGATAAGGAAAAATACCTACAAAAACTTGAAAAAGAGTACAGAATTTTACAGCAGAACTATGTGACTGAACAAAAGTTAGATAGAGAAAAGACATTTATTATGGAAAAGCAAGCAGAAATTAATAGAATTAAAACTAAACATTTGGAAAATTTCCACAACTTGTTTGGTGAAAATATACCTGAAAAGAATTTTAAAAAAAGTGTAATAGAAATTCAAAATAAAGAAGATGTAAAATATAAAACAGTTTCTACCAGAATTAATGAACTGCAGAAACAAGCTACAACTCTTGAAACAAAGATACAACATCAAAAAGATAAGTTGGACAGTACCCTTAAGGAACTGGAATCTGGCAAAAATAAAGTTGTAGGTATTTGTTCAGGAAAACTATTTAATGAAGTTCTTAACGAGAACTATAATAAAAAAGAAAAGTTGCAAAAAGACAAAGGTCAATACAGTTCTGCAAAAATTATGTATGAGGCTTTTATTAACAAATTTCAAAAAGAATCTCCTTGCTGTCCTATATGTCAAACAGATTTTTCCAATAAAACGAAGGCTGTTAACGAAATTATTCAACAACTAAAAAATAAAATTGAAAGAATTCCACTACAATTACTTCAAATCGAGAAGGATTTAAAAATTGTAGAAGAATATTATAATAGTTTACAGCAATTAAAGCCAATAAGTGATAATATAGAATTATTAAAAAATTCAGAAATTCCTTTAATTGAGGAGGAACTCATTAATTTGACAAAAACATATGAAACTATTTCCAAGCAGTTGCTATCTGAAAGAAATTATTTAACAACTCCACTAAATATAATTGAAACTTGTAAATATGTTATAACAGATGTGCCCTTATTAGATCAATATTTATCAGATATAGAAAGAGCTAATGTTTTTATAACTGATTTAGAGAATAATATTATAAAGGTACCATCTAATCGATCAAGGCAAGAAACAGAAGCAGAAATAGATAGTGTTAAGGCTGAACTTAGTAATCTTAAAAATCAGTATGAGTCCAATAAAATAATGATTGATTCACATCGAGATAGATGTCAAAGGTTGAACAACACTATCCAAAGTGAAACTCAGAAGCAGATAGATATGCAAAAATTGGTACAAGAGAAACCACAACTTGAAGCGCAAAAAAATGAATATATGGCCAAGCTAATGTTACTCAGAGTAGAAGTAGAAGAACTTACCAATGTATTTAATAATCTTAATGCAGACTTAACAAAGGTTACAGAAAGGAAACAAAGTGTGGTTTTAAATAACAGAAAAATTGAAGAAGATAGCAGAAATGAAATAATAATTATTAAAAACATGATCACTGATATTGATAAACTGCAGAATCAAATTGATTTATATATAAAAAACAATAACGTTATTAAATTAGAGGAGGCTATTTCAGAACTGGCAGAACTAAAAACTAAAGACAAAAAACTGGAAGCAGCTAAAATTACAATTGCTGATGCTGTATCTACGAAGAAACAAAATCTTGCTAAACAGCAAACTAACTTCAGAGCTCTTAAGGATAATAAAATATTACGTGAAAAACAGAAGTTAGAATCACAACTGGACACAGAAATAAGTAATTTCAAAAAACAAATTGGTGATTATAACATCAAATCTATATATGATGAAAAACAAAAACTACAAAGAAAAATTGACCATTTTCAAAGAGATATCAGTTCGTTAACTGGACAAAAAGAAGAAATTATAAAACATTTAGCAGAAATAGAAGAAGAATTAGAAAACCCTCAAAATAAAAATGCTTATAATAATTATAAAAAACAATACTATGAATTAAAAGTTCAGGAACTTGCAATAAATGATTTGAGCAACTATGTTAGTATTTTGGAAAGATCTGTGTTGCAGTTTCATAAAGAAAGAATGGTTCTGATTAATAGAACAATTAGAGAACTTTGGAGAGGTATATATAGAGGCAATGACATTGATTACATAGAAATTCAAACTGATGAGTGTATGACTGGTGGAATCAATAAAAGACGAACATATAATTACAAAGTTGTTCAAGTAAAGAAAGGTGTGGAACTTGAAATGAGAGGCCGATGTAGTGCTGGTCAAAAAGTTTTGGCATGTTTAGTTATTCGTATGGCATTAGCTGAAACATTTAGTGCTCATTGTGGAATATTAGCATTAGATGAACCTACTACAAATTTAGATAGAGAAAATATTATGAGCTTGAGTGATGCTTTGTCAAGAATAATTAGCACTAGAGAGAAAGAAAAGAATTTTCAGCTTTTAATCATTACACATGATGAAGAATTTTTAAATACTTTAACTAGGGTGCAGAGTCTTGACAATTACTGGAGAGTCAAGAGAAATGAAGATGGATTTTCTACAATTCAGAAATATTTACTGTAGAAATATTTGTAGATACATATTTTCTAACTCTTAAACATGTGGTAGATTTATTATCATTTATGGAAAAACTCAGTAAAAAGAAAATGTGTAAATTAGTAGATTTTTAATGTTGTACAGTTAGTACTTACCATTAGTATTGTTCCATATAATATGAAATATGTATTTAAAATATTTTTTTTAAATAAAATTACAAATTACAAGTTGATAATAGACGTAATTGAAATTAATTTAGATCTGTAATTGAAATGTTGGTAACGGCCATATGATTTTCCGTTCTATTAATTGAAAGTAATGACCATATTTTATTGTTCCATTTTTACTGGATTTAAATAGTAACTTTTAAATAGAACACCATGTATATATTTAGATAAAGTAGAATTATGAGTCTGTTTCCAACAATAATGAAGATATGGCCAATAATGTGCCAAGGGCAATGTATTAAAGAAAGAGTACAACCATAGTGTTTAACACCCATATTAATAATAATCACAATAACATCAAGTTTACTAATGACCACTAACCGCATTCTTAGTAGCACTCAATAGTACCTGGAAACCCCCAAGGATTGTTAACTGTTTACAGGATTGCTCGATCCCTATACTACAATGTAATCCATAATTGTGACGTAGTCAAAGATCTCGAACTTGTAGAAATAGGTACACTTTATACTGTTATTACAAACTTTAATAAATAATAATATTAATAATCATTCAAATACGAAAATTGTCTTGCAAATGTGAAATATAACAAACACAAAATAGGTATATTTCGACAATTCGATTACATAGATCTTCGATGACGTCAGAAAGGCGGATGACAAAATTGAGCGATTGAGCAATCCTGTAAACAGTTAACAATCCTTGGGAAACCCCCATCTTTGCAAAAATTCAGTTTTAATTTCATTTCTTTCCTGCTCGTTTATAGGAAAAAGAATTTTTTCAGGGACAATATATCTTTCAATTAAATTCGTAATTATATGAATATATTTGAAGACAGTACTTTGTGCCATCCCAAAATTGCTTTCTTCCCCAACACAGCGTTGGTAGGACCCTGTTGCATAAAACCTTAACGCACATAACACCATACTATCTACACTAATTCCACGATTTGATTCCATGTTTTGAACATGAGGCCTAACCAAATTTATAAGTTGTCTTGTTAAATTCTTATCTAATCTAAATAGCTCTTTGAATCGAGGGTCAGGCAAAAGAAAGGCCCTTTGCTGATTTCTTAAAAAGGCACGTTTCCTTTTATTGGCTAAATTAATTCTTTCTCGTTGTCTTCGTAACATCTCGAACAATCGGTAACATCGTGCTAAAATTTAATGAAAAAATTTAAAACAAATACACATAACCTGCGCTTCCGACGGGACTTTTACTTCGTGCTGCGTGCTGGCAAGTTGTGCATTTGAGTATTTGATGTATAATAGTTACAAATGGAAAATACAAACCTTTATTTATAATCAACCTGGTTTTATTACAAAATTACAACAAGTTTGTGTCTACAAACAACATTTGTAATACCAATTTATATTCTGCAATGGTACATAGCTATTTGAAACAATCACTTTTACCTGCTTTCAACTTTTTAACAGGTTAATGTGTTGTGTATGTTGCATATTGCATATTAACATAAGGCAAACAGTAAACACAAACATTAGTACCTACATTTTTATAGTCGCAATAATTCTACAATGTCTTTATATTATTTAATTGCGAACTCACTACTTGACTATCTAATGGGTCGATTCTGTGCACGTCTATAGCAATCTATAGTGAAATCTGTAACTTTCTGTCAGTGTTGCCAACCGTACGATAATTTTACCCTGGGTACGATGTACGATACTAAACCGAGTATCGTATGCAAAAATACGATAATTTTGTCTGCCCATAATCATTCAATAATAAATAGTAATGGTCAACGATATTTCATTTTAGTAAAGTACATAGAATGAAAGCATGTTCATTCCCAGAACCAAAAAGTCACGTATTCATGTACTGCATCCATAATACACATTACATCATCCATGTTATATAATCCGTGGTAGTTCTGTGAGCATTGACCATAACTAAAGCTTATAGTAAGGATCTTATGAGTTCTATGGCACAATGGTGCTCTATGTGGTCTGTGGTTCCGTTTTGCGGCATGTTGCACGGCACAATTCATCCACGTAAGGGTTTCCTTCGAATTTGAAATTATTGCATGTATTGCACATTATTTCTATATGGTGCGCGTGCTTTAAAACTTATAATACAATAATACAATAAATAGTATGAGTAACCCCCCCTCCCCCCCATCATATGACGATACCGACTGTGATCGGAATAATAATGAACATATATCCCGCAAAAAAAGAAATGATGAAAAATTATATATTTTGCAATACTTTAATGAGATTGAATCAGTAGTATTAGCTGCTGATATAACAAAAGTTTAAATTCGATCTACGTTCCTAAAATTGTCTAACCTAACCTTACATAAAAATTGTTAAATTACTCAAATTTAGTTTAAAAACGTAAACAAACAGTGCGTACGATAATGTACGATAATTTTACCTCCGCTAGTACGATATTCTTGACGTGCGAGGTTGGCAACACTGCTTTCTGTAAGCAATGATACACGGATTTCTTAAAATAAACTGGATCGCTGATTCCTAACTATCATTTTGTCAGTTGTAAGGTGGTCGCCACACTGTGCTAACATTCCATTGGCTAGTTTTCAGCTAATGATGTTGAGGTATTTACAGAGGGAAATTTTGAAAATAGTTTGGTGAGATATGGGCATATGACTAACTAAATATTACTTATATGGATGGATATGGGTATAAAATATGTACACTGTTGTAATAAAAATACTTTAGCAGCGGGACTAAAAAGTTAACTTAATATAGGGTTATATCAAAGATTAAATTGTATTATTTGTGCGTTAGATATGACGAGTAATTGACAGGACTGGACTCAACAGTTATATTTGTGCAGCAAAGGTACACATAATTTTTTTCTATTTATAGTGCATTTCAAATAATTGGAATCATCTCTTTTTAATTTGACTTGAAATGATTTTCGACAAAGTCGAAATTTATGTGCTTGTAAAGACACTCCCTACATGTATAAATCTTCCAATGGTATGTCTGGTAGGTACCAATGTATATTAAATTCATTGACGACACTCTTTATTTCTCCTGTTACAACTTCATTTTTTAAATAAATTTTACATTAGCCGGAATTATAACTGGTTCATAATAGTTACTTGTCTAAACATAATTTAGTAACTAACCCAAAAAACTTTAAAGTAACATGGTTTGTCAACCAAGTATTTGAACCTTGTCTGATTGCAGTATAAAAATTAGTTAGGATCAGTTTTGTATATTGTTTTGCGGAATTCTAATATTGATACCTTTTTGCCAAAATATCGTAAGTTACTCACTAAATTTTACCTTAGGCTACTTACCACAATTCTGCCACTCTGCCTATTACAGTTCTGTTACGATAAAATGTATGCAGTTATTTAACCGTGAAACATTTAAATACGCTTACATATTTATGGATCTATCTACCTCTGCCAAAATGTGTATTTGCATATTATACTTACGATAGATCCATAGTCATTTTCATGGAAATTGTCACTTACGATAGTTTGGCAAAAAGGTATCGATATAAGGTTTGTATTTATCGAAGAATTAGACATATGTTTGTAGTTATTTTAATTGTGGCAGGAGCTGCATATATAAAAAGCCACGATGAAAGTAGCTGCACGTCTTATCAGTAAAAACGGCACTAAAAAAATATTTTTAACTGAATGACATCATACAATTAGTAATGTCAAGTAGTTATTAGTCAAATTTATACTTTACACTGTTAAGATATATTAAATATTGTGAATGAATTGGGATAGGTTAATCAGTTATTTTGTTATAAAATTACATGAAGTTTATAATACACAATATGGTAATAACTGCTTTTCTAGAAGATAACATTAACAACATCAAAACTCAAAATCATTATGATTATGGTAGGAATTTAATAAAAACACATTTAAAATACAATTTATATACACAATCACATTATAATAGGAGTTTTATCCACACTTATAAAGCATATAAAGTAACCTATTATCCACTACTGAAATAATAAAAAAATATAAACTTAAATCAACCAAATTTAATTTACTTATTAAAATTAACATTAACATTTATATTAATAGACATTTCGTTCTTCGCTTTTTCATATTTCACTTCGTTTCCGTTAATAGGAAGCTTGTAGTTACTTCTTGCAACAAATTTTGGATGTCTCCTCTCCTGATGAATGACTTGAAGGAGAAGAACCTTGGATTTTCCTTGCAATACCAAGTTTGTTAGATACGGAGTCTTCAATATAGCTCTCTGCCACAGCAGGGCTCTTTCACCCACCATACCGCTTGATGGGTGTAAAGTCGGCACCTTTATTTCCCAATAAAGTTATTGAAGTGCACCCTCATATAGTGGCCAATATAAGCTTCCGCGTTTGCCAAGTTCAGAAACGACGCAACTTTTGATGGAACTTTTGCCAATGTGTTGATTCCAACAAGCTGAGAAGTACATTTTTGATTCTTATAATGTAAAAAGAATCTGTTTTGTGGTAAGTTCTTTGGTCTTAGGGAAATACATTTTCTACACATCTCTACGTCGTTGATAGAAAATCCTTCATTTATAATTTTAAACTTTCGTGAAATGCTATCGTTATTCTATTACTATCGAAACAACTAGATACGCGCCAGTGTCCTATACATTAGTGATTTTCAAATTCGTCAATTCGTAGCATCGACAAGCACCAGAGACTCCTATTACTAGCGCAACCTAAAATGATTCAAAGTATTATTAATACATATTGTCTAAAAAGTTAAGAGTTATTACCTTAATCATAAAATATTCTTTATCAGATTTAGTCAAAAATTCTTCAATTTGCACTCTTTCCAAAACTGCAGCCTTTTTCACCTTGTATCCTTTCGATTGACTCTTCAGATAACAGATATCTACGTTTTAAGACTTTTATCGCAACCTTCAACATTGAATACTTCGGCCAAATGGATGAAATGATGAAATTGCATGTTTTTTCTTCAGATTAAGAAATAAATAACTTGCACCTTGCACACGGAACTTCATTTATAAACCTCAAAACAAAAAGAAAATATAAAAGCAGTGCTGGTAACTCAACAGTGTTACCATCATTTAGTTCATAAAATACCTAGAAGTTAGCACAGTATGGCGGCCGCCTATCAGTTGTTATTTTTAGCTACCCCCACCAGTATGTATTAGCGATCCAGTTTATTTTAAGAAATCCGTGCAATGATATCATATGCGATTCTGTGAATGTCTGTAGCTTACAGAAATCTATAAAATTCCCTACAAACCTGCAAATATTTACGGGCTGGTGAACGTTCGCCGTAGTGTCTTATAGATTGAAATTGTGAGGTTAGAATAACGAATAACATGTCATTTGACAAATGATAAATAATAATGGACAATCAACTAGCATTATTTATTGGTATGCTCTTGGAAGATGAAATTGAGCAAACCAACCTAACATCGCCAATCCCTTGTCTATGAAATTGAGTATCCATTAGAGGAAAATAATAGAGAAATTCGTAAATTTGTCGTACCTACCTTATTTAAAATAAAATAATTATTGTTTTTTAAGCACCAGCTATAGATAATAGAAATATTTTTCACTTGGGTACTGCAGCTAGAGCTGCATATTTGGCAAATAATTATTAAGACATATGTCAACTAGAGCACCGTTAGAATTAGACAACAAAGAGTTGTATGAACAACGTAGAGGTTTGGTCATGTCTATGAGGAAGATCAACTAACCTTTTACAGAAATATAACCCCATGTAACAAGTAACTTTAAGTGTAGAATGTTTGTTTTAATAAATACCACAATGCAAAACTAAAAATATATTTTTTAATACTGGTAACAAAAAAATAAAGCTTACCTACTCTCAAAAATCAGAATAAAATAAATAACAATGCAACACTTACTAAATAGCAAAAAGTAAACACTTAACAAAAAATAAAGAACAAAATTTAAAACTATTCTGAAAAATCAGGATGTAAATATTTAAATTTTTTTATATTAAATTTTAATTTTTCTTTTTCAATGTGACTGTAATTTTCACTAAAATGTTTCAGGATTTTTATGAGTTCAGTTTGATTTTTAATATTTTCCTCTGTACACTTTGTCAGACAAGCAATAATATTTGAAAACGAAATATTTGAGGTTATGTACGATCGGAACTTGTTAAACATGAAGTTGCAGTTGTTCATTTGCACCTCCATAAATGAAATAGTTACAGAAGTAATCTCAGAATCACTAAATATTACGGTTCTGTAAATGTATCAGTTACAGGTAAATCGTAGCTTATAAGGTTCCAGATTTATAGAAATTTTACGAGAAGCACAGAATCGACCCATAAATCTGTTAGTAGAGTGTTATCGAGCAACGAAATATTTTTATTTTTCGCTACCCCTGTCCATCATAACGTATCATGTACCTACATGGCAGATTAGAAAACATTCCAAACATTGTATGTTTGAGTCTAATCTGCCAAAGAGTTACTTGACACTTAATGGTAGATGAAAGAAATGGATTGTCTATGTACTTTTTGTAATTAAATAAAAATTTTAAATACATTTGTGATTTTTTTTTACTTTTACATTGATTTACATTGATATTTAAAGTAACAGACAGTTTTACTTATTAGTAAATTTGTGTTTGTAATTTTAAATATTATTGCAAATAAATGTAAATACAAGGATTAAAATAGTTTACAGGTCACCTTGAAAATAATTCGCTGTTTTATCTACCGAGTTAGGCACCATGGAACAAAATATTAATTTTAGTTCCAATTCTTCCATGGTCCCTGCAACTAGATGGCGCTTTTTAAAAGTCATTGCTGTTTCGAAGTTGGTACAAGGAGAATGTCCTTCTTATAGATATTCTGTGGTCATCAGTCAGAAAATTCTATATCTGTCGTTACATTTGTTATGTTGCAAGTTCATATTACTTTTGCTTATCCCTTAATTAACAATGGAAGCAGAAATATTAAAATCATTTGATAACCTACAATACGAATTACAACAGGCCAAAGATAGTTTGAAAAATGTGGATGAAAATATAAAAAAATTAATTGGTCGGGATCCTTCTGAGTTACCACCAAGGATAAATAAAAAAAGGTTACTTCCTGTGGATGATAAAGGGCGAGCTGATTTAAAAATTGTAAATCGGGTCCGTAATATTACGTATGAAATTGATGCACCTATAAGTAAGAGGCGAAATAGTGACTCTGTATTTAAAAGGTTATCAACAACAGTTGAAGATGACATGCATCAGGAGTTACAAAAACAGATGATAAGTAAAGTTATCGTAACTTCAAAGGAAATTCCAAGTAGAAAAGAGGCTTTAGAGGCTCAAAATAAAGACGAAAAATTTAAAGCAAGGAATAAAAGAATGTTTGGTGCACTTTTAGGAACTTTACAAAAGTTTCAACAAGAGGAAACAAAACTGAAACCACGGGTAAGTTATACTGATATAAGTAAGTAATATATGTGTGGTATTAAGTTTGTTTATTAAAGAATCTAAAGAATCTGATAAAGCACATGATTGAAGAGAATTGAATTTTCTAAATCTTAATTTCTCTAGTAATACCATTACATTAGGTAGGTAAGTAAGTATATAATTGTTTTGGATATTGTTTATTGGCACTTAACAAATTACCAGTGTAAAGAGAAACCGTTTTAGCAAACGGTACATCAAAAAAATGTAGCGAGAGAGAATTTTGTCTGTAAATAACATAAAATATCCGTACCAGTGACATAGTTATAGAAAAAAAGAAAGAATCACTAGATATAGGAAAAGTATGTATGTTGTCAAGTCAGTGAAAATAATCCATATGAATCATGTCATAAGTCTGTACCAGTGGCGTCATGGTAATTGTGTAAGCTATACATTATAAAAAAGTAAGGAGAAATATTTTAGAAGTTCTCAATTTTTATGATTTTAGGACTCATTGGAACTCTGACAGTAATGGAATACAGTAATAGATAAATCATTAAAATTATAGGAAAAAGTAATATTCAGTTAACAAATTAATTTTTAACCATCTAGTTATCGGCCGAGATGTATGTAAGTTGTTCAACTGAGATATATGATTCCAATAATTCTGAGTATTTATATGGGAGTAACTTATTTAGTGTATATTTTAACCCATCATGCCACACTTTATCAAAAGCCTGCGCAACATCAAGGAATATCGCTGAACAAACTTCTTTGTTTTCTAGCGACTTTTCTATTACATCAGCTGCATAATATATACTTATTTTATTATATATATATATAGAGGTATATACGGTCATTGATGAGCCCGTCGAAGATACTGACAGGTCCTTGTGTAGCCCGCAAATACGCTGTGTAGCCCGATTTCGGGCTCAACAGCGTATCCAGGTGTATTTGGTCATTACTAGGCTTATATAGTGCTAGTAAGGCTGTACACGAATTTTACGGAGGGCTTCACAAAGTAGTGTTTATGAGTTGGACATACGCCAGGAAGTTCATATAAACTCACTGTAGGTGGCGCTGTTTTGTATACCTTATATACAGTATAAGTCTTGTGTAGCCCACCAATGAACATGTCTTTGTTTAGCCCGAAATCTGGCAACACCGCCGTTTCGATCACGGGGACAGTGGGCTTTTCAACGTGTAGTTAGTACTGATAATTTTAGAGAATTCACATACGTGCTTTTACTAATGTTTATTATATTATAGACTCGTATATATACTATTAATTGTAAGTAATTTTCTCGGATCCAAAATTCTGTTGTAGAATTTATAATTACTTATTTTTATATTTAACAGGCAAGCAATGTCTTTGCAATTTGGAGCAGATAATTGTAAGTCTCTTGTACTGTAGCGAAAAAATATCGGAACACTTATACCTACCTAATGGAAATATCTCTGCACATTTTACAAAAACCAATTTCAAATAAGTTGTATTTTTCTAAATTTTTATTTGACTTTACTTAAATAAATAGATATTAATATATACAGATCAAAATATTACCATAAATAATTTACATTAACATGTTGACTTTCGACTGACGAAAATTTAAAAAAAAAATCTCTTTAAAATTAAAATAAAAATTTTAAATTTGATATCGGTGCTATAAGAATGGCAATCATCAACTTGCAATTTCATCGATGGTTGCTACCCTTGGGGGGGTAGTTCGGCTTCAGTTTTACGCCCAAAATATATTATATATTTGTATGATGAAGAAAACAGATTAATGCGACAATTGATACTTCCAGATAAATTTAATATTAACAAAATTGGCTTAAGTGAGCAAAACAGAAAAGAATAGCAAAAGCATAAGCAAAAGAATAGCCAAGTGTGACTTACCAGTCAACTTTTTATTCTAAAGTGTTTTTCGAATATCAAATAAAAGAATCAGGTCGTAGTATTTAAAAATTTAAAGTTAATAATATTAAAAGGACGAAACGTGGCAGGAAAAATCTGATGTCATACGTGTATAGAGCATAAAATGTTTTTCTAAAAGTGTATTTGATTAACCATACATACAGTGTGTCCAGCCAGGAGATAACACGATCCATTGGTGTCTCAGAAACTACTGAGACGATTTTTAAAAAACCTTGTACGTGTAGTAAATCCAGGGTGTTCTCGGCAAACAAAATATTTTGACAGTTTTGTGACTTCCGGTTGCACCGGAAGTAGATAACATCTTGCTTGATTTAAATGGAACACCCTGTATATTTCTCCATATTTGGATTCTACATACAATTTTAGGGCCCCTTTGTGTATTCCTAAAATGTAGTTTTCAAGATATTAATTTTTTTAAGAAAAAATTTACGGATGCCCACTTGCAAAGAAAATTTATCAGTGAATTAGCCATCAATTAAATTAAAAGTATTTGATTGTGGGCGTTATAAGGAAGGCGGTAGGTAATTAATGGGCGATTTAAAAATATTAAGTGTATACAGGGTGAGTACAGTGACAAAGGAAATATCCAACTAAAAAAAATAAATATCTTCAATTTTTTAAATGGAAACAACAATTTTTTTTTTATTTTATTGAATTCTAAGCCCAAAAATATGGGTGGTTTGTATTCAGTTCCCTACCTAATTAATTTTTTTATTAATTCTAAGTGGGCCATGTTAAAGAAAAAACAGTTTTTGTGAATTTATTTTAAGTATTACAATAATAATTGTTCAAACACCACCATTCACTCGTAAACCACTTTCGCATCTGCGATGTATAGCATCACTTTTGCATTTTCTCCGGTGATACAGACTGAAAGGCTACGCGCAGACTTTATAAAAAAAAATCAAGGGGTGCAACATCTCGTGTCAGGGTCAATGTCAAGTGCTGTCGTATAGCAGCCACCATGCCTGGGCGATGTCACCATAAATAAGAGTATTATAAACTTATGATTATTATTGCTGATATTGCTGACCGGCTAAAATGATTCGGTGAAGCATAGTTTTATATAGAGAGTTAGTGAGAGATTTGAAAAGCCTCAAGTGAGACCATTGTATAGATTGTGTAGAAAAAGTATACTAATAGTGTTGTGTTATATTTCGGCCTGTTTAATTATCGAACCCCACATTAGTAAACCCCACAAATTGTCAGAAGTGTGTTTGTGCCATGGCTTTCCGAGGTATGGATAATGATCAACAATTATTGCCTCTCGCCGTTGCCGACCCAGCAGAACCAGGAAATGTATCATCGGCTCATACAGAACGCTCTTTTACACCACCGCTGAATTTAGAACAACAATTGGCAAGTATACGCCGTGAATTAAATGAATTAAAACAACAATAGGTATGTGTTTCATCACATGTTACTTTTACGTGGGAAAATATTCCAGACTATAGCCCGGGAGATGAAAGACTTTCTTTAAATCGCTGGTTACGATTAATTGATGAGAAAGCTTACTTCTCGCGTTGGGACGAAGTAACAACCTATCGATATATTATCGAAAAATTGAGTGGTCGAGCACGCGAGTGGTATTTAAATCGCGATAAAACTTTTAATAATCTAAATGACTTAAGAAGTGCCTTACAAAACACATTCGATATTGACAATGAATCGACGGGCAAGTTGTTCAAAGACGCAGCTTTGTGTCGATCTAATATGTGTGCAAGTCTTGTAGACTATTATACGGGAAAAGTCGAAAAGTTGAATAAGTTAAATTGGCATATTCCCGTGAAGGACAAAATTAATATCATTATAGAGGGTTTAGACTCTGTAGAAGTGAACCGTTTAGCAATAGCAAATAAGTATTCACAATTAGAAGATTTATTAACGTATTTAAGAAGTTGCGACCGAACTTCTGGCGGGAAAAAACGGGTTGAAGGGGTGACAAACTTGGCAAAAATAATACGATGTTTTACGTGTGGCGAGCAAGGTCATAAAAGTGCACAATGTCCAAAACGTCGAAATTTGCAAACATTTTCAGCTCCATCAACCTCTAGATCAGTAGTTTGTAGTTTTTGTCACAAGACTGGTCATTATGAACGCCAATGCAACAAAAAAATAAAAAATAAAACCTAAAGCAGTCAACATTATTTCCAATCGTTTGGAAAATTTATATTTTAAGACTGTAATAATAAACGATGTTACCATTGAAGGAATTGTGGATACGGGAAGTGAATGTTCACTGATAAGATCGTCTACAGTCGAAAAATTACCCATAAAAAGAAAAAACTCCATACTACATCTCATGAAATCGTTTACAGGAGATGAGATATTTACAGTTCAACTGAACTTATAGTGGTGGAACTTAGTATTGACTCTGTGATTATTTTAGGGGAATTAATTGTAGTGCCTGACTATATGTGTCCAACAGATCTATTGATTGGACACAATTTTCTTTCTCAACCACAAGTAATAATTTTCTTGAAAAATGGTTATGGCTTCAAGTTCATACAAGCAAATTCTAAACTACCAAAGACAATACAGTTACGACCAGTTTTGGGTCTGACAGGTTACTTTGGTAAATTTATCAAAAATTATGCAATAGTTGCCCAACCTCTAACATCGTTGTTAAGAAAACATAGTATTTGGGTTTGGGGAAAATTACAATCAGAGGCATTTAATTTATTGAAGAATTCTTTGAGCAATGACCCCGTATTAAAAAAATTATGATCCAAAATTACCCACCGAATTGCATTGCGATGCTAGTAGTAAGGGAATTGCAGGCATTTTAATGCAAAAATATGGACAACAGTTCCATCCTGTAGCTTTTTATAGTAAACAATGTACGTATGAACAATGCAGGTATAACTCTTAAAACAATGCCTATCGGTTTTTCTTTACGTCATTTTCGAGTATACCTCCTAGGACTATCTTTTAAAATATATACAGACTGTGCTGCTGTACGGAGCACATTTTTTACGAGCTGTCAGGGTCAATGTCAAGTGCTGTCGTATAGCAGCCACCATGCCTGGGCGATGTCACCATAAATAAGAGTATTATAAACTTATGATTATTATTGCTGATATTGCTGACCGGCTAAAATGGTTCGGTGAAGCATAGTTTTATATAGAGAGTTAGTGAGAGATTTGAAAAGCCTCAAGTGAGACCATTGTATAGATTGTGTAGAAAAAGTATACTAATAGAGTGTTGTGTTATATTTCGGCCTGTTTAATTATCGAACCCCACATTAGTAAACCCCACACTCGTGATCTTGGTGACCAATGAAAAAGATCCCTATTTGCTACCCGTTGATTTTCAAAATTTTCTGTTAAAAGTTCTGTTTTATGTGATGGTGCCACGTTAAATTGATATTATAGTTTGGATTGCTCATTATTTGACAAATATTTAATGTATTGGATTTAAAATTTTTTAGATTGTCTAAATAGTTTTCACTTAAAATGAAAATTACTGTTGGAGATGATTTTGAAAAACGAAGAAAATTATAAAATTTGTAAGATACTCCCATATGTTAGATACTTGTATTTTACTCGGAAATAAAATAACTCTGTATAGAATAAATCTTTTAATAGTTGAACTGAACACCAACTCGTCTCGATATTATGAATGCCTTAAAAAATAATCATAATCATATTCCAATATCGAAGTGTGTCATTATTTATAAACAATATTTCGGGTTCATGTGCTGAGTCAGGTCCAGAGGAACTCATAAGGCTGGCGTGAATGCCAAGGTTGCTGAACTACAGGGTGTTTCAATTATGATGTGCTATCACATATCTAACCAGTTAAACTACTTTAATAAAATTTCAGGTAACAATGGAAGTGTTTCTTGCTGCACAAAACACATTATTTGTCAACTGGCCTGGAAATTTCGTTTCCTAATAAAATGAGGATTACTTCGAACCAATAGTGAGAGTTATGTCGGTTGAATAATCTATTTTTTGTAAATTTAGATTCAACAGTTCACACTACGTCTAAGAAATCTTCATCTTATTGGTATTTTATTAAAATAAACTAGAAATAGGAGAAAATCGCTATCGCGATTTTCGTTCTCATTTCAACTAGAAATGGGAGAAAATCGCTGATTTCTAGCTCTGCCGGGGGTGCTAGCCTGCGACCTGGGGTCACCCTTCGGGTGACAAAAGCATCTAGAATAATATTATTTTTAAGAAAATATATATTAAGAAATTTTGTATCTAGAATGATGATGTAATTATACTAAACTTTTCTCAATATTTTGATGAATTGTAAGGGTACTCTGTTCTTGATGGTAAAACATCATAATTTTTTAAGTGCTGAAAGTAGAATTTATTTTTCAGTAAACATTTTTATCAATTTTATCAACATTACCAAATATATATTGCTGTCATAATTGTAGCAGCAAATTAATATTTTAGGTGTTTACTTTTTTAAGCTAAAATGATAAATTTTACAGACTGCCAAAATTAAGGAATTAATTCCAAACTAATACTATAAATAATTGGAATTAAAAAGGGAAAAAGAAGTTAGCCTCCAGCGTGACTCGAACTCGCGAAATCAGCATTATGATTTTTGAAATCCTGCAAATATCCCATTGCGCTACTGAGACTATTGTCAGAAATTTACCTTGAGATGTTTAAGTATGTAAACCGTACGTATTATCCTAAAAAAAATATTTTTACCGATTCTCTAATTGGAAAAGCATTTTGCTTCAGTATTTTGGTAATCAGAAGTTTGGCAGTCAGTAGGTACTATCGATTCCGTTAGCAATATTTCTCATAGGAAAATAATGAAAATAACCTATCTGAAGTTTAATTAATTTGACAGTTTTCGTGGGAGGTGCTTGTCGTGTTAGTGCAATCTCACATCGGCATATAAAATGAGAAAAAAGTTGGGACGGATGCGACTCGAGATTTTCGAAGACGAAATAGACGTAGATGGAGTCCAAGTACGGTCTCGAAAAAAAATCTCAAAGGATTAGAGAAAGGACTGAACTTTCGCGTGAAGCCCTTCTTGAAGCCGTAAAAATTAGATCAGGGGCGAGGCGAGGGGGTTCCGCGAAAAGTCGGGATTTCGGCGGGCGTGACGCATCTCTCTCGTCGAACGGCGAATGACGAAAATTTTGCAGAGGTTTTTTGAAAAGGCGTTTAAATTGGGAAAACGGTAAGAAACGGGACGAAAATACCCTTACGCATTGGAAAAAGGCCGGGGGCGACGGTCGCCCGCGGAGATCGCTGATCCCCTCTCAAAGGAGAGAGCTTTGAAACTTTGTGGATTCGGCGACGGAATTTAGAGCGAGACAGAATCGACGCGTTTTAATATACATGGAATATGGATTCACAGAAACTGTTTTTTCTTTAACATGGCTTACTTGGAATTAATTAAATAAGGAAGCATACAATTTTTTTGGATTTATAGAATTTCTATTAATAACTTAGAAACTGTTATCAAGGTCTACACATAAAATAAGTCCGCTCACACAAAATAGAAGGCATATAGAATGAGCATTGCTTATTTTCTCTATTTTTTTGTTTAAATATTTAATCTGAGGCATGTGTTTTGTTGCTGATAAACCATTTAAAAAATATCAAATATTTTTTAATTATATTATTGTAGCAACCGCGTAGTAGTTATGAAAGATATGTCGTAGGTACCTACTTTAAATTTCGAAGGAAGTGCCCTAGTGACATAAATAATGTTTGCCTACTATAACTTATCAATATATCTAGGAAAAAAAATAGTTTTCCAGCTGGAAATCTAGGATACGCCTTTTTCTGTTTTTCCATTTTACAATACTCATTAATAACATTTTACAGAACAACTTATTTAAGTTTTAGAAGTATTTTATATTTATGTACGTACTGCTAACGCATGTAACTTATTACTAGTTAAATGATTCTTGAAAATTGACAGTGCATTCTCAGTTTACAATTTACTTAAAAATTCAGTATGCGTAAAGAATATCATCTATCTGAATGTAATTTTGCTTGAGTATTTTCTATGTAGCCTTAAAGAAGATGGATAGTAAAAAAGAATATTTCAGCAATTTAGTGTTTTATATCGTCAATGTCTTGTATTGAATGTTATGTTATTTTTATTAACATAACAGAGCCACAACTAGTTCAGAAATATTATTATAATAGATATTATAGGTACTTACCTAACACTGGGCGTGCAGAATTAATAAGAAAAAAAAAGTCATAGAGATAAGTTAGATGCGATCTAATTTTGATGCGGGCTCAGTGAAAAGCGGAGATTAGTCAAAAATTACGTAGATTTATATTTAATTCCGTATTTCAGTTACTCCAGTTAAAATTATGATTTTCGGCTCTAAGCATATAAGACAAGAAGAATGAAAGAATTAAAGACTTCAACTTAAAGAAAATACAATGTCAAGAATCGATTGTTAAATTACAATTAGATTCTTGAGAAGTTCTAAGGGAGATAATTAAATACCTATTTACATTTGTTCTTCCATTAAGAGAAAATACAATTAGTGATTTTTGAAAAATATTAAATACCTAAATATTGTACAAATTTTATTTCAAATATTTGGTACCTACATAAAAATATTGGTTCGTTAGTGCTCCATGTGTTGGTATTATCTCGTTTTTTAATACTACTATCCTTTTGTGATTTTTGGGATTATAAATAACTATTACACGAGTTTAAATTTTATGTAAGTTTGTTAAAATCTTGAATTGAAATGTCCAAGAATATTACGGGTACCTACTCTATTTAAAAAAACACGGAATCATTTGCGTTGACAAGTCGCGAAATAAAAAAGTTATATGCATAAGCCAGTATTTTGTAACATCCAGTATATTAAAATACACATATGGAAAAATCATTTTGACATCACATTGACAGCTATACAGCTATTATGTAAAAGACACAAAAGAAAAATAATTTAACTTTTCCCTTTGCAAAGTTTACAAGCTTCTTACCTCGACTTACAAAGATTTAATCAGAAAAACACATCACTTGCCTCCTTGAGCATCTTCCACAGACAGATACAATTTTTTTCAATTCATCGATTTGCTTTTCAGGTCAAGTTAATATCGATAATGGTATTTAAACGGGCACAAAAATATGGCAACACTGCCGGGCTACATAAGAACCGTAAGACTTATAAAAATATATACTCGGGCTACACAAACTAACGTTTATATCTTTGGGCTTTACAACGTCCTGTTATTACATAAAATTTTAAATTAAGCAACTAAGTTACCCCTCTAATAATGCCCTGATTTAAAGTTAAAAGAAGGGTTAATGGTCACAGTATATACTGCTTTAACTCTGTAATTAAGCCCGGGTGCAACAGAGACCCGTCCGTCTCGCGGGCTCAACAACATACCTATTATAAGTATATATATATATATATATATATATATATATATATATATATATATATATACACAAGGTTCGTTCCTACATCCGAAATGGATACTGAAGGTACCTTGTCACATCATATATACGCTGTCACATCCGGTTTGCGGATGTGACAACGTTTTGCCTTATTTTTCACAAATATAGCTTATAGAACTCATCAGAAGCCTAAACTGAAATTTTCGTCTGGAGGTAAAAAAGTTACTTGTGTATCTACAAATTTGATTTTTAGTTCAACTGTAGACCGGTGGCGCTGGTATCGTTTTCAATCGTACAACTGACAATACCTTGCCACATCCGCCTATATATGATATTTCTTGCAGTATATAAGGCATGTTGTTACATCCAGATATTGGCAACGTCGCGTGCCAGATATTGGCAAATGCCTGTTCATTCAGATAAAGACGATTTCGTCCAAAATCATGTTAACTCCGTTCGAACGTGGTTCGGACGGAGTCCATTATTTTTTACTTTAGTTATGAATTTTGAGATTATTATAATTTGGATACATAACTTATATTATAACCATAATTTAAGTTACTACTATTGCCTTGATCAATTTTGATAAACATTCAGATATTTAGGTTTCTGCAGGTATATAAAAAATTAATGTGTTAGTATGAAAATATTTTTAGAACTTGTTAATTTTCCTAGATTTGTAAAACAGATAATTCAAGTAATCTAAAAAGTGTATTGCAGACTGACATCTTAATATTCTAAATAAAAATTGGCAATTGTCTTAAGATAATGAGTTACCTACGAGTTTAATTATTGCCTTAATACGTGTAAATAGTTAAATCGTTGAGTGACATTTTTTTAAATTTAAAATGACGGGTTAAAATAAGTATTCTTTGAGTATGATTTCAAAACTTTATTAACAATTGCTGAATAGGTACGTTGTTTAATATCTTGTTAGATTAATAACTATTATAACATTTTACATCTTTCTTTATATAGGAATTAAGCCAAAAAGTTAAAATTAATTAAATTAAGTTAATTCCTATATAATGAAAGATGTACACAGTTAAATAAGCCAATAAATAATATTAGAAATATATTATAAAAATATTATAACATTACTATAAATAAGTAGAACATAATACCTACAATTAATTAAATTTTATTAATACAAACACAAAAATATAAATACAATAATACAAATAAAAAGGATTTGAATATGAACAATTATAAATATTTTTCTTTCGTCTGTGGAATTGTGGTCATCAACTGTAAAATGATATTTGTTATTACACGTGTTTAGGTTTATTAACGCTTTAGAGCGAGCGAAGTTTATTAACGCGCTCTTAGTTACAATTAAGGAAAAATGTTGTAATTATTTATTGCTATCGCAATTATAATTATTTTCTTTTCAGTTATTTTTTAACTTGATAACTAAAATGTTCGTGCGGAACATGCCTTATATTTTATAGAAAATTATTTAACATTGACGTAGTATTCCATATAACACCAAAACATTTAATTGCACTCCACGCGCGTTTCGCTAACCAAGTTGGCATCATCTGGAGATGATTAAAATCATATTACATTTTAACTTGATCAAGTTTAAACTTGATTAGTGCGCTACTATACTACACTCGACGCGCGTTTCGCCAACCAAGTTGTCATCATCTGGAGATAATTAAAAATCATCAAGTTTTAACTTGCTCAAGTTTAAAATTGATGTATTTTAATTATCTCCAGATGATGCCAACTTCGTTGATGTAACGCGCGTCGAGGGCAGAATAGTGTTTTGGTATTATGTGGAAAACTACGTCAGTCTTATCTTTACACCAAAGGCTCCAACCCCCTTCAAGGAAACTATTTCTAAAGCATAGAGAAATATGAGAGGCGATTGTGTTTTATTTAGTTCCTTGTATGATATGGGTGGTATAAATTAATACTGATTTGCTTATTTTAGTACTAAGTAGTAGGTAATAAATCCTGTTAATTTAAAAAATTATATTATATATTTAAACTCTATAGGTATCTGTTATATTGATTAAGTGTTTAACACTGTCATCTTCTATTTGTAACATTGATACAAAATTTAATTGTTAATCTGTTAATTTAATAAATTGAAATATATTGTTCGTGGCATAAAAGAGGATCGCTGCGCTGGTTAACTGAGAGACCATTTGTTTGGATTGAAAGCACCTTTTAAAAACAAACATAATATACGGTCAAGAACTAGTTGAGGCAACGAAAAATCCTGTACCTTTCTAATCGTTTTTAAGGCATTCTTACTATTTCTACTATAGTAAAAGGTTTAATTATAATGGTACTAAAAGTAAATTGCGTATAATACAAATCCTTATTTAAGTAAATAATCTAAAACTAATCATATAAATATAAACAAAATAAGCAATGATTACCGTTCTGAAATATATATACAATAATATTTTTACAATATGAGCAGGTACTAAATATTTAACTTTTACAATATGAGCAGGTACTAAAATTGTTTTAAAAATAAAATATGTAAAATATTATTTGTTTCTCAAAACGTTCAGTTCACTATATTACACTGGAGCATTTGATCAAGTAGGTAGTATTTAGGTAATCATATATTTTCATCAACAGTTGAAGGTTTGTATGTAGAAAAGAAACGGTTCGATTTATATTTCTTTTTTTTATAAATTGTTTTATTTTTTTAGCGGAAGAGAAAGTTTCTTGTCGATGAAAGAACCAAACTCATTTTTTAAGGATCCAATTGTCTTATTAGTCTACCCTAAAAGTAATTTAACATAACTGTAAATGTTTCTGTTTTATTTTTTAAACTTACCCCTTTTTTATACATTCTTTTTTAGTATAGTCTTTATAATCTCAATTGAAACTGCATAAAAAATTCCGACAAACGACACACGTGCGTAAACAAAGAGGCCGTCGTCGAGGTGCAGGTGTTTCTTTTGTCGGAATATTTTTTACAGTCTCATTTGACATTACATAAACTATAACATATATGTTGTTGGCACGTTTATTTTCACCATCAAAATCTGTAAATAATAGGACTTATTAGCTAAGTATATGTAATATATACATATAATATAGTGCTATTAAGACAAACGAAACAAAATAATATTTTTTTCATGCAATACGTAATCACTTACCCTCATTATTTCCGTTGCATAACTCAACTACCAATTTTCCACTTGATACAGGTTTCATCTATTCTTATCTTGGCTCTTTCTACATATACAATAAGGACCACAAAGCAAGATACACGAATATAACAGAAAATCAACCAAATCGCTCAAGTCGCAAATACTGAACTGAATACTTTTTGCAATATGCAGATATATAAATAAACAGTAAATGTAATAAAATTACTAACGTTAGGGCTATATACCTTTGCACAATACTACATCCATTCCAGGTGGAGAATTACCAGGTATTTAAGGTCGTTCGTTAAACATTGTAATAAAGAATTAGCATAGTTTTCTACATTTTACAGCATTACCTATTTGGTTTATTACGAAATACAAATATATTGTTAGAAACTAACTACGTGCTTAAGCACTAATATCGGATACTTTTATTATGATGTACTTTGCTATTATATTATGGGATCTAGATTTTGCGACGCATTTGGTTAATATAAACAAACTAGTTTAACAAATCCAGGAGTATTAGATTTGAAAGAAAAAAGTTCAAATTTTATATTGTACAGATGTCTGCAGCATTGTTTATTGTTATGTATTGAAATACTTTCTACAAAAAATGATATTGTAACGTACGTAGGGCTTCCAAAATTAGTACAATTGTACTAGATTCAGTACATTTACTATTTTGATACTATTATTGGTAGGTTTGTGCTCCAATCACATCTTTAGAATAATTTTAATAAGAACCTCTAAAAGAGCAATTACCTACTATTTTTGTGCAGTAGAACACTTATTGAATATACGATTTTATACGATTGAAACCGTGCCATTTTTAGCAGAGAATGAGGCCAATAATGACTATACATCTTGTATACATATATACAAGGTGTTTTTGAACGACCGTCATTTAGCCGAATCTCGGAATCTAGTTGGACGTGAAAATTTGAACAAGGGGCTTTAACAAATTTTAAATTCAATGAAAATATTTTGAACTGTAACTCAGTTCCGCTTCTACCGGAATCTCATACTAACTTTATTATTTGAAATACGAAATATATAATATATCTAAACCCTGTAATATAATAATTTGTTTTAATTGCCGGCGAGCAGGTGGCTCAGGGTTTAATGTCTCGATCGCTCAACCCAGAGGTCGTGGGTTCCCCATTCCACCAGAAAATTTTTAAAAATAATCTACTCGCAGAATAAAGCTTGTTCGCAGGGATGGGTTGGCAACCATCCTGGCGATGGCCTAGGATGGCAAGGATGTGAGCTTGGTGTTAGTGTGACAGATTAAAATCGGTTGATGCCCCCGACTAACGAAGTCGTCTAGGCGTCGTCTTGAGGCGCAAATGCGGGCCGCGAAATAATAATATGCCGCCCCTTCCCACGCACGTCTCCGAATTTTGGGCTAATCCTTGTGATTAAAATAGGGGTAGAGACATTATTATTATATTATTATTGTTATTATTATTATTATACGCTCAGTTTTAGTTCAGTTTCACGAAAAGTGTTATGCAAAGTATGATATAAAATTTCACAGAAAGGTCAAAGCTTACTAGGTTCAATAAAATAAGCGAAAACCAAAATATTAATAACAACATCGCAAAAACTAAAAGAGTTATATAAGAGCATATCTAAAATACTTTGTACACAATTAACTGCTGCACCTAACTGATCTTATTATATTTAAAGGGTTTCCTATTTAAAGAAATGTGTTTCTAATATTAATATTGCTACAAATAGCAGAAACGTTAGTGTCAATAACAGGGAAATAACAGTTTCATTTACATATTTTGTGAAACCATTGTATAGTTTTTAAGGTTGACATTGTTTAAAAAAAAAATGAAAATTACGATTTTCTCAAAAACCATTGAGACAAAGTATACTGTTTTCTGCTGAATGTGCGCCTAAAATTTTATGTACAATTAAAAAATGTTATTATAAACAGGTTGTTCCATTTGAAATAAGACAGTATGAGCAAAGATTAGAAAGACCTAGATGTACAAAGCTTACGGGAAAAGTGCAAAGCCAAAGTGAGTGGACAACAAACTTCACTTCAACCAGATTAAACTCAACTATGAAAATGCTTAATTTTAATAGCTAGTAAATGATGTAGGTAACTATTCACCCTATGTATAGTTGTTTAATTTAAAGTTTGTTATAGAGTTTTAAAGTTTGTGATCTACGCATTTCAACGCTAAAATATATTACCATTGCAATAAACAACTAGGTATAGTATACATAAACTTTGGTGGTTGAGTTTCTAGTAGAACCAGAAGTGCGCCACGGTTGAAAATACTTTCAAAATATCTTTCAACCCCCAGAACAAATTTTCACGAATAACGCCCAAGTAGATTCCGATTCCGAGATTCGGCTAACTGACGGTACAAGATAGTGAAGGTGCTCTGTAACATCCGAAGATTTGGCAACGTCGCTGGAGGTGACAACAACGTACCAGTCTCTACTCATATATAGATGTTGGAAGTGATAACGTATCCTTAGTGTGCACTATACATCGCAAAAAAATAAAGGGGAAATTGTTTCCCCTCGCTTGAGATTCTAATTCTGGAAGATCCCCTCGTCAAGAATATATCTAATATATATGGGTATATAAACGGGAAAACCCGGATGTGAGGACGTCTCTTGTGTCATACGGATGTGGTAACGAGCTCTCAAGCAATATATATATATATATATATATATATATACATCCTTCTAACAAACCTGAAGTCTTAATATATTCCATACCATCCTGAAGCACCGGTTTATAGATTAGATACAAGAAAAGTGATGCCATATTCGGGTGTATATTTGTTATGGTACAGCCGATTCTGTAAGATATATAGTGATATTTTAAAAAATAAAATGTAGTGTATATTTACACATAAGCCGCACTATCCTGAAGGATACATATTTTTGGTACCATCCTGAAGCAAAATATACAATAATAGGTAGCTGTACAGTTGTTCCTGAAGCACGACAATGTTGCCGTACTTAAGGGTCCATTCAGGTAAACTTTTACAGACATGAATTCATGGTTGGGTTGAGAGATTGGGTAGCCGATGGGTGAAGACTTTCCTACTACCGAATTATTTAGATTTCGGAAGTGCACGTAAAGCCGAAGTAAAACGCATGGAAATAAAGTTAGCCCTTATTGCAACGGTAGCGGATTTGTCTTATAATTGCAACAAAATTTCTTTTTAATGTTATAAATTATATATCACCGGAAAGATCAAAAGATAAACTAGATCCCTATAGTAGCAAATTTTTGTTTAATACATGTATTTTAGAGAAAACAGTTTTTGAAAATACGCTATTCTAGTATAAGATTGTTGTACTCTTAATGCGGTTATTCCGTATTTGCAGTTTCAAGCACAGTACCAGATGATTTCATATTTTGTTACCAACGGAAACATAATGATTTAACTCAGGTAGAAAACTGTCATTAAAATAATAACTTTACTATGGGACCTAATTTTAATTATTTTCAAACTCATATTTTATATTTGACGTTATCATCAATGTAACAATCATACATAATATACATACCTAATTTTTTAGATATAGGTATTACTATTTATTTATAATAAAAATTGACATATTTAAATGGGTGATGATCCACGGGTTGCTACGGGCTTTATCCTGTTGAAATAAACCGCGCTTGTTGAATTTTCAGTACAAAGTGACTATATATTTATTTTAATTTATTTCACATACGTTTGAGGCTTAAGTTTAAACAAAATATTACTGAGAAGCATAAATATAGAAAGAAATTGATATATTTTAGAACTATAATGCCTTCTTAAGACAGGTTGATGTTCTTCGATTACAAAGATTGCAAAATAGTTGTGTAAGGTTAATATGTGGAGTTAGGAAATATGATTCGATTTCTCCAAGTCTGAAACAAATTGGTTGGTTAAATATTAAAAATAGGAATCATCTCCACAGTTGCTTGTTTTATCACAATGTTCTGCTAAATAGGTCACCTCCTTATTTGTATGAAAAAATAACTTACAGGACAGATGTACATAACTTAAATATTAGATTCAAGAGCACTATTACAGTTCCTAAACATAAAACTTCCATATTTCGTTCTGGATTTTCATATTGTATAGCATCTTTTTATAATGCCATTCCTAGCGTTCTCAAGGATCTGCCAAGCCAAAAATTTAAAAATCAGTTAAAAAAAATTATTTCTGCAATAAATATTTAGCAAGTGTTACATGTCTTCCTTTTTCTTTTTCTTATTGTTCCTTCAATGTTTTGATTCCAGTCATATATTTATATTTTGTTGGCGTTACCGTTACATGATTATTTTGTTCTTTCTCGTTGTGGGTTGAGTGGAAGAGCAGGGGTTTTTTTCTTAAAAACACTGAACTCTGCCCTTTATAACATAACTCTATTAACTGTAAATGTATTTCTTTAGAAAATTGGTTGTAATAAAAGCATTTATTATTATTATTATTATTATAAATTATAAAAGAGTGACTGACTTAATGTGCTGCCCCCGGTGTCATCATACTACTCACCACCTCAAGCACGACCCAGACAAAAAATTGTTGTCTGGTTAAATGGAGGTTTCGGCGAAGTTTTTCTTTTTGAATATGTTCCGCCTTCAGAAACACATTTGTTTTCAAGTAGTGCATCCTAGCCGGGCTTTTATAGTTTGTGATTATGCCGCTGGATGGAGACACTTATGTCCTACCAGCAGAATGCTGACGTACTTCTCTAAGTGTCTTTGCTGCCTGTGTGTCATTGTGCTTATCTCGTACTGACGAAGCTTAATAGGCAGGTCAGGTTGAGGTGGCAATACACCTCAGGCCACGAACCACGACCTAGACAAAAAATTGTCTGGTTAAATGGAGGTTTCGGCGAAGTTTTTCTTTTTGAATATCTTCCGCCAAAAAAATATTCCAGGATTAAATACGTCCTAACCAAAAATGAATCTAAAAATAATCTATATAATATATTTATTAATCTATAATTATCTATATAATATATTTATAGATTATTTCCTATTAGGAAATAATCTAATAGGATTAGACCTATTTATATAGGTCATTTTTGGTGATCTCGGAATATTTGTTCCCTTATTCTGGGACTATTCTGCGATTATTATTTGAATATTTTATAATTATTCTTGTATTATCTTGTGAATTATTCTTGGAATAAGTTTAGGAATATTCTCTAGATATAAAAAAGTGTGTACTTTTCGATATTCTACAAATATTCCCAAAATTTATCTATATAATATTCCAATCTTCCTTCAGAATAATTTAGGTATATTCTAGGAATAGGTTTGTGGCTATCTGGGTATTGGGGTCCACTTTCCAAAAAGAAGATCTGCTTCAGAAATCTGGTATATACAAAATAAACAGTAGTAATTGCAACAAACTGTATCTCGGCCAATCAAAAAGAAATGTAATAGGTAACTAGATTTAAAGAGCATTCATATCACACAAAAAAATTTAAAGTAGATAAGTCGGCTCTAGCCTTACATAGTTACTAAACGGGGCACCAATTTAATATAAACAATCCCTCCCTTATAAAAGCCAGTAATTCTCAGAATCTAAATACATTAGATTATATATATATTAACCAAAAAATCGGGTGCGCCTCTTTTTTTGGAACTGAGTGTATATATATATATATATATATATATATATGTCAGTTGACGACTTCCAGGACATTTTTAGTGACCAACTGACTACTTCCAAGACATCTGTTTACTTCAGGGACAAGACCGGAACTTTTATTTATGTGTCGACGACTTCCAGGACTGTCTTGGAAATCAATGTATGTTTCATTTCATTGATGAGTTCCGGGACAATTGTAATTTTAAGTACTGTTTACAAATTTTCTTAGGGTTTTATATATTTACGATTTACGACAATTTATTTAATTGCTGGTTTTTATTATTATAAATACTTACTTGATTGGTAAATATATAAATATAAATAACCTACCTATAAACATAAGTAGGTACATACTAATTTTTATAATATAGAACTTCTGTTTCCTTCGTAATGAAAGATATATCATCATTAAACTGAATTAAAGGAATTCTTAGGTTAATGGTGTAACTAACTTATCAATATCTTATTCCATAATTTATTGTTAAAAGTTAGATACTTATTATTAGTTAGATAATCTATTTTGTAAACCGGTATTGTCACGGAAAATGAAATAAGCAAACATATTCAAATATGTCTCGGAAGTCGACATTATATATATTTTATGTCTTGGAAATAGTCATTAGGTACCTAAATAGCATTTATTATTGGCATTGGTGGCAAACTTATCAATATCTTATTCCATAATTTATTGTTAAAAGTTAGATACTTATTATTAGTTAGATAATCTATTTCGTAAACTGATTGGCACGGTAAATGAAATAAGTAAACATATTGAAATATGTTTCGGAAGTCGACATTATATAGGTATATTTTATGTCTTGGAAATAGTCATTAGGTACCTAAATAGCATTTATTATTGGCATTGGTGCTTATCAATATCTTATTCCATAATTTATTGTTAAAAGTTAGATACTTATTATTAGTTAGATAATCTATTTCGTAAACTGATTGGCACGGTAAATGAAATAAGTAAACATATTGAAATATGTCTCGGAAATCGACATTATATATATTTTATGTCTTGGAAATAGTCATTAGGTACCTAAACATCATTTATTATTGTCATTGGTGGCAAACTTATCAATATCTTATTCCATAATTTATTGTTAAAAGTTAGATACTTATTATTAGTTAGATAATCTATTTCGTAAACTTGTATTTCGGTATTGTCACGGAAAATTAAATAAGCAAACATATTCAAATATGTCTCGGAAGTCGACATTATATATATTTTATGTCTTGGAAATAGTCATTAGGTACCTAAATATTGGCATTTATTAGGTTTTATATACACGTGCAGAGCAAGTAATTTAATGTTGAATTTAGATATCTGCTATAGGCAAGTTGTCTCAAGAAAAACGTTATTAGCTATTTATTCCATCATATATCACCCTATCCACCTAACCTGTAATTACGATAAACGAATGAAAACTGTAACTAAACAAATAATTGTATGTTATTTTTAGCGGAAAAGTAAAAGTAAATGTTAAATATATTGTAGGTAATTATTTACTGTGGGTTTTTAAGAAATCACATGTAGGCACTGTACCTATTCTTTTATTATTATTGTACAGATATTTTACTTTTTGTGGGAAATATTTTATATCTATAGCCCGAAGTTTTACTTTGTCTATACTGCTAGTGGAATGTGAACGAAAAATTATAATTATAAATTTGATATAATTATTATTATTATTGTGTATTTTCACTCTGGATACGTCTCAGATATACCTACTGTAATTTTTCCACTGATTGAGAAGTACCTAACTCAGATCATACTTTTCAGAAACAAAACATTCATCAGAACACATGTTCCGAGACTTACGAACGAATAATATCGAAACGAGACCAAATTTTTACACATTTAGCATGTTTTCCTTCGTGGCAGACATTACCTACCAAATCTGTTATATAATATTGTAATTATAAATATATAGGTTGAACACTACCAAGACATGTTAAATTGTCAAGTGACTACTTCCAAGACATTTGTTGCTTTGTTGGATTTGTTACACAAGCTTTTTTTATGTACTAGCGACTTCCAGGACCGTAGTTCAATCTACCTGAATTTCTGAATCACGTTTTACTGACACATTTAGTAGATATGCATATTTTATTGCAAACAATTAAGCAAATAGTAAATAAATGGTACATAATTATATCAGTTTCCTTCTGCAGTTTTACACCTATCTACTTAATGATTGAAACTGAACAAGTAATTTCAATGTTTTAAATATCATTAATTCTGCATAGCTATGAAAGAAAAATATTGTTATACATGTAACTACCTATTACTTAAGAAGTAGAGATGTAGTAATAAAGCAGTCACTCAAAATGGATGTTTTTATAGGAGTTTAACCATCGTCAATAGGGTGCAATTAAAATCTCTGGGCATATTCCCATTTCTAGAGAAAATCATAAACCAATAAAAAAAATAATAAACCAACCATAAAATTCGGTGAACCATATAATTTTCTTATTTATTTATTTCTAGTCTGTAACATTTTTGAAATGTATGCTTATATTTCTTATTTTACATTATAAATATATTAGATATAACTGAAATCAGAAGGAATCATTACCATTAAAATCATTACCATTAAAAAAAAATATATTGCATTAAGGGTTTATTCTATTCACCCCAATTGTGAGCAAAGAGAGATAGAGAGAAAGAATTAAAACATTATACGGTAATTCTTACGGTATACGGTATAAAGGATAAGTAGGTATACATAGAGTACATAATATAAATCACTACATTTATGTACCTACAGAAAATTATATATGAAGTAAGTACTGAAATAGTTTATGAAGTCCCACTAGTTTTCTGGGACCATATGCCGAACGAGTAGTACCTGTCAACCCTATTTCCTAGAATTTATTTTTATATACATATATTGACGTATATTGAATCTTTCCAAGACATTAATTATAAGTTGCTTACTTCCAAGACATCATCTGCTTACTTCAAAGATTATTAATATGCACAATGTTTGGTAATATAACTAAGGTAAGGTAATAACAACATATTTATTCAACAGTTTGCTAGTGAAATAATCGTTATGAATTCATAATTTACCAAAATTCTTGTATGCAAATGATTCCTCTTCATCTGTTCTAGAAATTAATATTATACATGTGTTTACATTTATGTTGTTATTTTTGCAAGCAAATAATACATGTTTAAAACATAGTATAATGAATACGAATTTGAATTAAGAATACCTATATAAATTACTATTTAAGTCTTTTTCAAGATTTGAATTTAATAACTGATATTTTATACTCATGTTCCGAAATTCAACGATAGCACTGAATAAAAATGAATTAAATATTTAATACCTACCTATATTGTATCGATTGTATCTAATACAATCATAGTGTGTTAAACGTTTTTAACCCGCGTCCTAATACTAATTGATAATCGTATATAGGATATGGCTAGGTATACTTGTACATCATCCATACATTTATGTACAGAAAATGACTGTTTTAAGTAAGTACTGAATACATATACTGATATCATTCTTTAAATTGATATTACTACCCGGTTTCTGGGATCAGGTATTTGTCAAATGAAGTTTATAAGCTGTGGTTTAGACACGTGCATCTTTGGGTCAACCGTTTTCTATTCTGGGCGGTGTAACCCTATTTCCTAGAATTATATTTTTATATACAATAGGCATATTGAATCTTTCCAATACATTAATTATATAAGTTGCTTACTTCCAAGACATCATCTGTTTATACTTCAAAGATTATTAATATGCACCACTCTTGGTAATATAAGAAAGTAACATCATATTTATTCAACGATTTACTAGTGAAATAATCGTTCTTCTGAATTAAATATTTACCAAACTTCTTGTATTGAAATAATTCCTCTTCAGCAGTTCCGGAAGTCAACATTGTACATATTATGTACACATTTATATTATTATTATTATTTTTTCTAGCGAATTACGTATGTTTGAGACACACTATAGTGAAAATGGTACGTGTTTATGAATATATAAATTATTATATAAGCCTATTTCAAAATTTTAATCAAATAACTGATATTTTATACAAATGTTCCGAAATTCAACGGTATATAGCCGATTGAAAAATAATCGTTTTTGGAAAAAAGTACATAGTTTGTTGGCGAGGAAATGCAAATGTACACCTAATTCAACAAAAATATCTATATGTTAGAAAATGTCCCGGTAATCGTCGTTTGACATATATATATATATATATATATATATATATATATATTATATATATATATACAGGGTGTCCATCTAGTGCGCGTAAGTCCAATATCTGGGTTAATAAAAGAGATAACTTAATTTTTTTTTCTACAGGGTTGTCTAATATCCCGAGCTGCACAAAATGAAAATATATTTACATATTCAGGGTGTTCAGTTTTTCCTGGACAGGTACCAACTTCGTTTTTCTAAATGGAAATATATATTTTTTATTGCTTTTTCGAACTAAACCCTTGATTTTAGTAGGACTTTCATCAGCCTTCCCTATACCTAACTTAAACTGTTTTTGAAATATTGACGGGTGAATATTGACATTTTTGCAACTTTGACACCCTGTAAAATCTAAACGGTTTGAGATCAAGCAAAACGGTTTGCACATTCCTATCTTAACTTTTCATAAGCTATCGTTTGGTACTAATTTCAGAATTATCCAAAAATTTAAAATTTTCTGAAAATTTTGAAAATTTTTAATTCCTGGATAAATTTGAAATTAGTACCAAACGATAGCTTATCAAAAGTTAAGATAGAAATGTGCAAACCGTTTTGCTTGATCTCAAACCGTTTAGATTTTACAGGGTGTCAAAGTTGCAAAAATGTCAATATTCACCCGTCAATATTTCAAAAACAGTTTAAGTTAGGTATAGGGAAGGCTGATGAAAGTCCTACTAAAATCAAGGGTTTAGTTCGAAAAAGCAATAAAAAATATATATTTCCATTTAGAAAAACGAAGTTGGTACCTGTCCAGGAAAAACTGAACACCCTGAATATGTAAATATATTTTCATTTTGTGCAGCTCGGGATATTAGACAACCCTGTAGAAAAAAAAATTAAGTTATCTCTTTTATTAACCCAGATATTGGACTTACGCGCACTAGGTGGACACCCTGTATATACACTCAGTTCCAAAAAAAGAGGCGCACCCGATTTTTTGGTTAACTTCAAGGTCCTGTAACTTTTATACTGGCAAACCGATTAGAAACATTTTTGTGTGTGTGTAGCTTAACTCATTGCTAATGGATTAACTAGTTAATTAATTAGTTAACTCATTAACTCATTCAAAATAATGGAGAAATTCAGCGACATGTTTTTTATAATTTTTTTGAAACACCCTGTGCATTACACTAGTACTTGAATAAAAAATCTATACGATCCTGTTGAAATTGCTGTCCTTAATGAACATTATGTTTTTTTGTTCATTGTTTTATCTTAAAAATTAACGAAATTAGAGAATATTTACTGGAACCGTATTTATAGCAAAAAAATCACCTTTACATTACGACTGCAGCATTGATTGAAGCATTGAGTAGGCTTTGAAAAAAAAAACAGTAACATCTCCAAGCAACCACATTTTTATTTATTTATTTATTTATTTATTAACGGGAAAATGCCCAATACATCTACAATATATTACAAAAAGATAATCACAGAGATAAAAACATGGAATTAAACTAACATACAGTTGTATATACATAGACCATGTATCACATGTACACATGTATTGCCACATATGCATACACAGACATACAGATTCCCAAATTGTATTAATACAATTTGGGAAGTAAAACATAAAATAACTTGAGACATACTCTTTTCACTTTAGACAGTGAAGTTTGAGGAAGCCAGTGCTTTCAATTTTTTAAAAAATGTATTGGACGAGCCAAAGAAATCAAGTTTATTGTTAAATTGGTTGCCAAGTTTTGTAGATCTTGAAAGGTAGGAGTTTAGTCCATAGTTGGTTTTGTGCAATGTTACAGAGAAAGAATATGCTGAACGAGTGGTTCGAGGTGGAGCAAACAAATTGATTCTGGAAAGAAGATATGGGCATTGAACAATGCAATGAATAATATTGTATAACATCTTTAAGTCTCTAAATTTCCGGCGATCCTCTAGTGTGGTGATATTCAATTGAGACTCTAATTCAGCATAACTATAAGGAAGATTGGATGGGAATTTTAATGCAAAAAAACGAAGAAATTTGTGCTGAACTTGCTCTATATTTCTGATGTGTACAGCATAATGTGGACTCCAAACAGAGGATGCATAATCCAGATGAGATCTAACCAAAGAACAATACAGTACCTTGATTGATAGAGTATTTGAGAAATCTTGAGAACAACGTTTTATAAAACCTAGCATTTTGAGGGCTTTAGAAGTAGCAGATTTGATATGGGGAACAAAACTAAGGTTGGAGTCAAATAAGACACCCAAATCCTTTACTAAAGAAAGTTTGTTTAACATGACTTTGTTAATTTTGTAGTTGAAATCAAAATCATTTCGAGAACGAGAGAATGTTATGTAATTGCATTTGGCCAAGTTTAGTTCCATATCATTTTGAGAACACCAATTGCTAAGGTTATTGAGGTCAGATTGAAGATGTAAACAGTCATCTAAATCAGTTACTTTCATGTAGAGTTTAAGATCGTCAGCAAAAAGAAGAAAATTACTATGGGCAAAACATTTACCAATGTCATTTATAAATACATTAAATAATAATGGACCTAAATGCGAACCCTGTGGTACTCCAGATGTTACTTTAATTTCTCTGGATGCAAAGTTGTTAATTCGAACAATTTGTATACGCTGTGACAGATAGCTTTCCAACCATTGTAGAAGAAGACCACTCACACCCATTGATTGGAGCTTACTCAAGAGAAGTTGGTGATTTACCCTGTCAAAGGCTTTGGAGAAGTCTGTATAAATAGCATGAACCTGAGCTCTATTTTCCAATGCTTCTGATAGAAAATCGACATAAGTTAATAGGTTAAGCTCGGTTGATTTTCTGGATGTAAATCCAAACTGTTGCTCGGTGATAGAGCTAGCCAATAACGAGGTTAAATACTGAGTCACAATATTTTCAAACAGTTTAGGAATTACACTGAGAATGCAAATGGGTCTATAATTTTTTATGTCTGATTTACTCCCCGATTTGTAAATGGGGGTGATGTAGCCAATTTTCCAGAATTCCGGAAAAATACCACATTGAAGGGATGAATTGAAGATAATGAATAAAGGTCTAGCTAAAACAAAATTACAATATTTAAACAAAATGGGAGGTAGTCCATCCGGCCCGGGGCCTTTGTTACAATCGAGTTCAGCCAGCTTTTTGTAGATTTCAGAAATTGATACAAAACAACTATTTATTATTAAATGACTGGATGTATCCTCATCAGCAGCACAACAGGTAGAACTTGAATAGACGCTTGAAAAATATTCAGCAAACAGATTTGCTAAGTCATTGCCGGTAGTACAAGTACGATCATTGTAGTGCATTTCGTTGGGGAGATTATTAGACGTGCGTTTAGAATTTACAAAGTTCCAGAAAGACTTAAGATTAGAAGAGATACCATGCTCCGTGGTTATTACATAATTAGTGTAGCAATCCTGAGAGAGACGTTTGCAGATCGATCTTAATCTGGAGAATTCATTATAGTCTGGTGTTGAGAAGGTTTGTTTATATCGCTTATGGGCTTCTTTTTTTAGAAAAATAAAATTCTTTAACTCGCATGTGTACCAAGGTGGGAATTTCCTTGAAGAAAATTTTTTAAGCGGAACACCCAGAAGTACTGCGGAGTATAGTATCTCATAAAGTATGTTAATACAACACTCTACACATTTTCCAACAAAAAGAGTGTCCCAGTGAAATGTTGATAAGTAATCGTTGATAAGGAGTAAGTTTGCCGATTTAAAATTTCTATAGTACCCTTCGGGTTGAAAATTTGTGTTGTTACAATGACTTTGATGTCTTATAACCATATACACCGGAGGATGATGAGCATCAGGCTTAATCAGTGGTATGTCTGTGTGAACAGAGATTTCAGAATCATGATATAAAATTAAATCAAGAATGTTGCCATTAGTGTTCTCTATATTATTAATTTGGAAGAGATTATGAAAAGCACATAAATTCGACACAATTTCCGTAGCTTCGATTTCCCAAGAGAGTCCGCTTTGACATGAGGCTGTAGAGCTAAATTTGTCGTTTTCCCATTGAGCATGTGTTAGATTGAAATCCCCTAGTAGGCAAAATTGACCAGCTGGGAACACTTCAGATAAGTTATACAAAGTTTCACTAAAAGTTACATATATGTTCACAGGTGACCTAGGAGGAATATAGACAGCACCAAGTATTATTTGGTTACTACCTTTTCCTATGGAGACAAAAAGTTGCTCAATCCCAACAGGAACTGTCACCCTCTCACTAGGAATACTGTGGTGAACTGCTATCAAGACCCCTCCACCTCTTGCAAATGGACTTGTAATTATCGAGCGGTCATTACGATAGACAATGTATTTGTCCATACCCAGTTCTGCGTCATAAAAATCCTCAGTCAACCATGTCTCCGTGAGTACTATGATGTCATGGATGTAGTAAGAGATATGATCAAGTTGCCTAATTTAGTGCATAAGCCACGTACGTTCTGATAATATATTGAAAGTTCATTGTGAGTGGGAGTATTAACGTAATTACTTAGTTTTTTGAAGCAGCGATTCGTGGAGTATCTTTTATATCTGGATCCTTTTGTGAAATAAACTTCCGACGGTGAACAAAAAAATTGAATTTTTCTACTTTTATATTTTTGGGCCAAAATTCTTTATCTTCAATGTGCCTTACAGCAGTTTCGTTAATGCCAAGCTTAAAGGCTTTTTGATCAGCTGCTTTGATCTCAATTTCTTCTAAGATCAAGTTTTCACTTTGTGTTCCAAGTTTCGACACAACATAATTAGTGACACTTTCTTTTGTTACATTTTTGTTCACTCTTCCAACAAAATACCACTGAAGAGAAGATGAAGGTGCTGCTGTGAAGGGAATGTTTTCACTAGTCGCAACACCAATAATTTGTTTCCGTTTCCTATGGCTCACGGTATGCCAGTGTTGGTCTCTTGTTTGTTCGTTGTATATGGCACACTGATCATTTTGGCTTACAAGGTTTGTCTTATTGCCAACCTCTTCCAGAAAATATTTTTCCAATTTACCACCATTTTTGCTGACTTCAATTCCTTTTTGTTGAATTTCCAGAGTTTTTGGAAGGTTAGATATGTTTTTATAATTACCCTGTTTACAAGTTCTTGAGGTTTCTGGAGTGTGGTGAGAACCTTGATTTTTGTAAGAAGTGTAAATTTCTTTCGCATTGCTTTTAGAAACAGGTTTATGTTGGTTTGAGCTGCCACTATGGTTGTTAGTCCTTTCATTCTTTTTGTTCACACATATTTCAACCTCCTTTCTAACCAGTTCTTTGATACATTTCAATTGCTCATCAGACAGCACAGTATAATTCATTTTGCCAGGCAGACTATTTTCTGACATACCTATATGATCCATGACATTTTCTGTCTGACATTTCTTAGTTTGCATTATTCCAGATCTGATAGCTTTTATTTTGTTTTTCTCTTCTTCTACCGTGTCTAAATTTTTCTTTAGGTTTTCATTTTTAAGATTAATTCGTTGTATTTTGAAATTAAGTTCTTGGATATCATTTTTATATTTTTGTAATTCTTCCTGATGTGTCCGGTTTTCTTCTACGATTTTATTCTTAGCAACCAGCAGTTCTTGTTGCGCTGATTCAAGTTTGTATTTGTAATCTTGTAATTCTTTCTTATAATTATTTTCAATTTCTAATACGTCGTCTTCAAATACCTGAGATCTTCTCCTTTGTTTACTAATATATTCATCTTTTTGAGTTGCTTCACTTCTTAGTTTCTCTATTTCTTCTTTCAATAATTTGATGTCATCATCTTCATAGAGATCTTCACATTCTTTTGTGCATATTATTTGGCCTTTCCCTATTGCAGTTACATTTTTCCTTTCCAGGCAACTCTTGTGAAATATACTGTGACAAACCACACACACCACAGCTGTTATTTCCTTATTCTTGCAGCACTTGAATGTCCCGGCTAGAGACATGTTTGTTGCATTTTATTCGCGAATTGATACTGTATCGGTGTTTGGGTCACTGGGTACCTAATTGTCTGGTTTTATTCTGCCGTTTGTGTAAACTTTTGTACTCACTTTTTGCTTGATTATAGAAAAACACTGTAAGTTTTTTGTTACTGATAAGCGATAAGTTTTTTATTCAGCAAATCAGTTTAATTACCAGGATATTCCCATTCTTCACTAATTAACAATTCACAAGCAAATTTTTCACAGAAATTGTTTGAACTATTTAGCATTGGAGACTTTATTCTACAGATTGATATAACTTTCAACAATCAAAGATGATTAAATTTGCTATTTGTAGGCACATTTCTGAGGAGCAGAAGTACACATCTATCAAGGTACACATCTAATTTTAACAACATTTTGTTGACATTGTGATTGTCATCAAAACATAACGTATTTTGTGTTTGAAATCAAAATGCCTATTACACCCAAACAGAATGCAAGATTGGTTGCTTTAGTGAGTGATGGTCGTAGTACATGATATGCTGCTCGTGCAGTAAGAATTCCGGAAACAACAGCTCGTAGAGCCATTTGAAAGTACGAAGAAACTGGAAGCACAGCTCGAAAAGTGGGTTCTGGTCGTCCCCGAAAGACGTCCTGTAGAGATGATCGTTTTCTGAGGTTGCAGATTTTACGAAATCGGTCTAACACAGCTGTGAATGCACAGCAAGACCTCCGACAAGTTCGAGGTACAATAGTTAGCAAACAGACTGTTTGTAGACGGCCGCAGGAAATAAATTTGAAAGCCAGAAGACCTGCAAAAGGTCCTAAATTATTACGAGCGCACCGTGCAGCATGAAGAAATTTTGTTCAAAATTATGGACAATGGAACAATGAAGAATGGCCTGACGTCTTATTTACTGACGAATCACGATTTTGTCTCAATATGGTAGATGGCCGAAAGCGAGTATGGCAAAGAACGGGAGAAAGGTTTAATCAAGATTTGATTAGTGAATGTGAGAATTTTAATGGGGGCTCGGTCATGGTATGGGGTGGAATTTCTTTGAATAGACGTACACCTCTTCACATTTTTCCTATTAGGCAGTCAATGACAGCGCGAATTTATATCGATGACGTCTTACAGCAGTATGTTCGACCTCTTGCTGAGTTAGCTGGTCAACATTTTGTATCCAAGCATCTCCAAGCAACCATATTTTAATACCTAATAATTACAGCATTACAGCAACACACAACAAAATCGTGACAATGAATAATTTTAGTATCTAGTGTTGCCACCTCTAGCAACCTTAAGAGCTTCTAATCTGCGTGGCATACTGGAAATTAAATTGGTTATCCTCTGCTGTGGTATGTTATTCCATTCTTCCGATAATGCATAAGCCATTTCTTGTAGTCACTGGAGGCCTATCGCGAGAACGTACTCTGCGTCCTAATTCGTCCCATAGATGCTCAATGGGATTCATATCTGGGCTTTGAGCAGGCCACTGTAATGTGGTGATACCAGCAGTATCTAAAAAATCTCGCACTATTTGTGCTACATGGGGTCGGGCATTATCATGCATTAGTACAAAATGTTGACCAGCTAACTCAGCAAGAGGTCGAACATACTGCTGTAAGACATCATCGATATAAATTCGCGCTGTCATTGACTGCCTAATAGGAAAAATGTAAAGAGGTGTACGTCTATTCAAAGAAATTCCACCCCATACCATGACCGAGCCCCCATTAAAATTCTCACATTCTCTAATCAAATCTTGATTAAACCTTTCTCCCGTTCTTCGCCATACTCGCTTTCGGCCATCTACCATATTGAGACAAAATCGTGATTCGTCAGTAAATAAGAGGTCAGACCATTCTTCATTGTTCCATTGTCCATAATTTTGAACCAAATTTCTTCGCGCTGCACGGTCTGTTTGCAAACAGTCTGTTTGCTAACTATTGTACCTCGAACTTGTCGGAGGTCTTGCTATGCATTCACAGTAAAATCTGCAACCTCAGAAAACGATCATCTCTACAGGACGTCTTTCGGGGACGACCAGAACCCACTTTTCGAGCTGTGCTTCCAGTTTCTTCGTACTTTCGAATGGCTCTACGAGCTGTTGTTTCCGGAATTCTTACTGCACGAGCAGCGTATCGTGTACTACGACCATCACTCACTAAAGCAACCAATCTTGCATTCTGTTCGGGTGTAATAGGCATTTTGATTTCAAACACAAAATACGTTATGTTTTGATGACAATCACAATGTCAACAAAATGTTGTTAAAATGTGGTTGCTTGGAGATGTTACTGTTTTTTTTTCAAAGCCTACTCAATGCTTCAATCAATGCTGCAGTGGTAATGTAAAGGTGATTTTTTGCTATAAATACGGTTCCAGTAAATATTCTCTAATTTCGTTAATTTTTAAGATAAAACAATGAACAAAAAGCAAAATGTTCATTAAGGACAGCAATTTCAACAGGATCGTATAGATTTTTTATTCAAGTACTAGTGTAATGCACAGGGTGTTTCAAAAAAATTATAAAAAATATGTCGCTGAATTTCTCCATTATTTTGAATGAGTTAATGAGTTAACTAATTAATTAACTAGTTAATTAATTAGTTAACCTATTCCGCCAAACAATTTTTCATTAAATTGTTTGCTCGTAGATCAAGGCTTATTCGCAGGGATGGCTTGGCAACCATCCTGGCGATGGCCTAGGATGGGAAGAATATCAACTTGGTGTTAATGTGAGAGATTAAAATCAGTTGATGTTTGACTTGTCCCCCTAACTAATGAGGTTTTCCAGGTTTCCCTCATTCCAGCACTGAATGGTGGTTAGGGCCTACCAACGTAAGTCGTTCCTGAGGCGCAAAAGCGGCCCGCAAAATAATAATATGCCGCCCCCTCTCCCACACAAGTCTCAGACTTTCGGGCTAATCCTTGTGATTAGAATGAGGGGTAGAGATATTATTATTATTATTATTATTATCCATTAGCAATGAGTTAAGCTACACACACACACAAAAATGTTTCTAATTGGTTTACCAGTATAAAAGTTACAGGACCTTGAAGTTAACCAAAAAATCGGGTACGCCACTTTTTTTGGAACTGAGTATATATATCTCATAACATATGAGAAAATATAAAAATCACTTACTGAATTTTGATTTACGCCCATGATTTTTCGGTATAATAAGTACAAAATTTACAATTTTCAATAGATGTGCATTTTTAAGAAAAACTCGTTGATTTAGTCATAGGAAATGCTTCAGTAAATTGATAGAGTGCTTCTTCTAACCCTATAAAATACAGGGTGTTCAATTTAAAAAAAATAAATTAAAAAGTTAGCTTTTTTGGTTTTCAAATTGATGAAAGTTTTCGCAGGATTATGAGGACCCTATATAAGATTTAAAATAATTCCATACATTTTCTAAACGTACAAGGCTTTGACTCGATAGTCTGCAAAAATTATGACTCTATCTTTTAATTATTTTTCAAAAAAAAAATTTGTATTTCAGAAAATAGTAAATTTAGATATACCTAGAGAAATGTGATGAAAATCATGCTAAAATATTGCATGCATCTAACCTACTAACTTTGAGACTTAAGAGTAGATGTTATCACTTAAAATACATGTGTTAATATCGTTATCTTATAATATTCTGGTGCATTGACATTCCAATTAACTTCAAAAAAATTTAATTGTGAAAAATAATGTTCTATTTTCAGTTTTGAGAATGGCACAAATTCATTACCTCGAAATAGCAATAATTTTGAAAAATTGCAAGACAATAGTATAATATTAGTGTAGGTACTATTACTTTTAATCACTGCGTTTATTATAAGTACTATGAATGTAGAACTGATGATATTGTTAAATAAAATATCAGAAATAATACGATGCTCTCTTAAAAACCTTTCACACAATAATAATAAACGGTCAAAATCAGTGAGTATCCGAAAAGGCTCCTCATATCATTAATTTTTTGAAGATAACACTTTGATAATTATTTAAAAAAAATTAAATTAACTTGAAATATTCATTGTCTTAGATTTTCTATTTAAAAAATTATTCGAAAACAGGTTCACACCCCGTCTCTTTACATCTACGCGTATGTAAATATTTGTTACAAACGTTTTGACATGCTTATACATGATATGGATTTGACATGGATATAGCTTTTAATAAAACGAAACAATGCCCCAAACTATAAAGAAATTAATAAACAAATTTTCCAGTTACACCTCGAAAACCATATAAAAAATTAAATGTAAGCAAAATGTATTTCAATAACTATAGGTCTTACGAAAAAGCAGTTTTACTCATTTGTGGATTCTAATATTTTCCGTATTAAATAGTGATACACCCTGTTTATAGCGTTGTAGACAAGGTACCAGTTAATAGGTAGGTACCTAACAAAAATTTTAATAACATTTACTTTTTGAGAAAAATGTTAAATTTACTAAAATTATCAGGGTCCACTTGTTACCATATGTAATAATTATTGAAGTGTAATACTATTTAGTTTTTGGGGAAAAAATTTAAATTCAATTAAGTAATTATTTATTTACTAAAGGCGCATGGAGCATTTTTTTTTTCACTTATGGACCTCTTGAAATAGTGTTTTGAAAAGCAATGCTTAATTATTTATTATATTGTATTATACTATATTAAGTACCTATATTTTATTATATTATTATATTTCATATTCCGTCAACCTGAAACCATTCCGTTTTCTTATGTATTTCAACTACTGATCACTGATCCTTTACTTAAAAAAATAAACACATCAGGTAAATGGACCCCATCGAACATAGTTGCCAGATCTTCAAGCTTCAAATTAGTACGTAGTATCATCAAACGTTTACGCGCCTACACAGTGTAGAATAAACAGCGCCACCCTGGTTTAAGGACAATTCTTGCATTAAAACGACGGACCTGAAGCACTTTTCATCACGTCGTGTCTGGAATATGATACGTTGCTTTGCAATAAAAACCAGCATCAAACAACAACCGACTCTGACCCTTGCCCATAAAGAAATAAGATCAACTATCTCTCTCTCATACATTAAAATATCAAGGCATGACTATCATTTGTATGATTTCCCTATATATATGTATATATATATATATATATATATATATACAGTGCTTTCGAAAAGTAACGAATAAATTCATTATTTTAGAAATTGAGAAGTTTTCGAAAAAATCCCCTGACACGTCGATTTTGTTTTTAAAAAGCCACTTTTTGACATACGACCCATATTTGTGACGTCATCGTCGTTCGAGATGTGACGTCATCGACAATTTTTTTAAATAGAAACCCCCAATTTTGACCACGCCATTTGAAAGAGCGTATCATTCTACATACGCATCATGAAAAATTATGGTGTTACATAACAAAAATTTCAAGAAAATAATGTTTGAAGATCTTAAAATTTAATTTTCACAATACTGACAATGATAATGGTTATGTAAAAAATCGACTAAATTACATGTTCAAATTGTGCACCGTTGGTTGCCTGACAGTAGCCAAGACGATTAATAAATTTTTTTTGGACATTATCTATAACTTCAGGAGGTATACGATGTATCTCGTGATGAATTCTTGCTTTTAAATCTTCTAAATTAACCGGTCTAGTAACGTATACTTTGCTTTTTAAGTATCCCCACAAGAAATAATCTAGGGGTGTCAAATCAGGCAATCTGGCTGGACACTCAATCGGCCCCCTTCTCCCTATCCAACGATTCCGGAACAGCTCATATAAATAAACACGGACAGGTGCTGCATAATAGGGAGGTGCACCATCTTGTTGAAAGAACATGTCATTTCTTGGAAGATCACGTCCCTCTATATCTGGATATAAAGTTATTAGTGCAGGAATGAGGTCGTCTCGAAGAAAATCCAAATATCTTGCACCAGTTAGGTTGACGTCAAAGAAATAGGAACCCAGAATTCTTCCGTCGACTATGCCGCACCACACATTTACTTTCTGGGGACTTTGAGTGTGATACTCCATCATCCATCGGGGATTCTCGGTAGCCCAATAAATCTTGAGCAGGGAATATTACGGACAGAATATTCTAATTATATTAACAGTACAAACTATTTTATTTATGCATGTTACATTGACATCAGCACACTTAATATATTTTATATGAGACATATGTATCTATCATTTAACATAAACAATAAACACAGCACACTCAATAGATGTTGTAACTTTGCACTTTAAATATTTCACAACAATCACGGCAGTTTTGCCTAGTGACATAGCCGTTCAAAACAAACGTAGCCTCGTCAGAAAAAATTACGTTTTTTACGAAATTATTATCATTATTGCATACCTCTTGCATTTGCTCGCAGAATTGATTTCGCCGATCACGTGCTCACGGAGCAGCAGAGTTGTGCTAAAGAGTGAATTTCATTTAATAGTTTTTAAAAGAGTTTTTAGTGTTTATAAGTCATAGAAAATTATAATTTTTTCACAGATTGTGGAGATGAGGACAAAGAATTCACTGGAGTTGTTATATCAGTGAAAACATTAACAATTGTTATTCAATAATAAACAAACAGTGTTGTTATACTTTGCATAAAAAAACTAAATAAGTTTTTCTACCTTATCTATCAGTTTTTTTTTTTTTTTTTTTTTTTTTTTTTTTTTTGTTGGAGCTGATATCATGAATACAGACCAGCCAGAGCTGTACTAAATAAAATTTCTAAGGGTAAATTTTAAATATAAAATGAGTTTGTGTAGTAGCTGTAAAGATGGAGACATCGATTTAATTGCTTGCGATCAATGTAAAGTTGCTCTGTGTCATGATTGTACCAATCTTTCGTCCTCTGAAATTAGAGCCATTGCAATAAAAAAACGACTTCTAATATACTTGTGTGACGAATGCAGACAAAAGTTTGAAAAAAAGACCACCGAGATAATATCTGCAAGTAGACTTCTGGAACAAGTGTTACAAAAACTAGATGAATTCCAAAGTGAATTCAAGATGCAGAAGGGTACAATAGCAAAGCAAGGAAGTGTGATAGAGGAGCAGGGCAAGATGATTGAAAACCTGTCAGAGGCAATAAGAACAAAAAATGATGAAAGAAAATGTGGTATAAACCAGGTAATAAAAACACAAGAGGATCTAGTGGGAAGTTATGCAGAAAAAGTTAAGAAGAGAAAAATGGAACCAGTCGTAGTAATTAAACCCAAAGACAACAAGCAAAAACATGATGATACTAGGAAAGAATTGAAAAATTATTTTGATCCGGCAAAAATTGCAGTTTCCTGCATGAAAAATTCACGTGATGGAGGAGTTATAATTGAGTGTAAAAGCAAATTAGCAGCAGAAACACTTAAAGCGGAGGCACAAAGTAAAATGGGAGGGAAATATGATATAAGTGAACTGAAAAAGAAACTACCAAGGGTCAAAATAGTGGGAATCACAGAAATTCTTAAACCAGAAGAAATAAAAGACCTACTTCATGTTCAAAATGAAGATATTCTACCAAGGGATACATGTGAAATTAAAGTAGTGCACATTACTCAAAGTAAGACAAATAAAAGGAGCAATATAGCATATGTAGAAATGGATGGAGAATCTTATAGTCAAATAATAAAAGTTGGGAAAATTAATATTGGGTGGGACCGTTGTGCGGTATATGATGCAGTTGATGTGCCAATATGCTATAGGTGTTGTGGTTTTAATCATATTGCAAAGAACTGTACTAAGCAAGTTGTCTGTAGTAGATGTGGTGGAAGTCATCGCGCAGATGACTGTCAAATCCCAGATAATGAAGTAATATGTGTAAACTGTAGATATGCTGTAGAGAAGCTTAATATGAAAAGAGTTGATTACCATCATAATACAAGGAGTAAGGAGTGTCCTGCATACTTACGTAACCTAGAGATTAAAAAAAGTAAGATTGATTTTTTATAAATATTGTCCATGCACATTCACATACAGAGGTAATAGATGATAGACCAGGGTTAAGAGGGGACCATGACTACAATAAACAGATTGAAGATTCACAACTATGCATATTTCACCAAAATATACAAAGTCTTAGAAACAAGACTTTGGAAATTGAATTGTTTCTTAATACACTGGAAGGAAAACCCAATGTGTTATGCTTCAGTGAGCACTGGTTAAAGCAGGATGAAGAGCACTTTATCAAGATAAATGGATACCAGCTGATCACAAGTTTTTCAAGACCCAATAGAGAACATGGAGGAGTTTATATATATGCTGATGCTAGTGATTTTGAAGATGTCCCTTTTGTTAGAAGTATAAGTCAGGAGTGCATTTGTGAGTGCGTGTGTGTAGCCAGTAAGAACTTAAAAGTAGCCATTCTATGTATATATACAAATCTTGTTTCCTACAGTATATTTTTACAAAAACTGGAGGAAGTATTGGACATGTTGCACCAAAACTTGAAATGCTATAAAATGGTGATTTGTGGTGATTTCAATATTAACCTACTTCAAAATAATTCTGAAACTAAGTCCTTTTTGGACTTATTAAATGCTTACAATTTTTTGCAGACCATATTTGAACCCACCAGAGTCTCAAAAAGGACAAGTTCATTAATAGATAATATTTTTGTAAATTTTGAAGACTTCTCAAATTCCATGGTGATAAATTCTGCATTGTCCGATCATCATGGGCAAATGTTAAAGTTACCCAAATCGCACATATCCCAGTGTAAAGATACATGGGCCATTAAAAGAATTTTTTCAAAAAATAAAGTAAGTAGTCTGCATGATATGATGTCGCAGTGTAATTGGGATTTTATTTATAATAAAGTAATGCAAATGTGGCTTACAATTCTTTCAGCGAACATTTGAAACTGATGCAAGATAAAATCATTACTAAGAAGAAAATTAAACAAGTGAACAAAACAAAGGTTTCTTGGATCACACTAGGTATAAAAATATCTTGCCAAAGAAAACCCTATAATGTACAAGCAAAAAATTGAGGGAAAAATAAGTTCTGAAAATTTCAATATTTATTCTAACATATTAAAAAGAGTTATTAGGCAGGCAAAAATAATGTCAAACGAGAATTTCATTTATAATGCAGACAATAAAATGAAAGCAACTTGGTCAGTGGTCCGATCTATAACAACAAATAAGGTAACAAAAAAAGTAAATATTATGGACAATTTATCAGGTAGCAGTCATGACTATGATGCTGTTACTATCTTGAATAATGTGAATAATTTTTTTATAAATGCTTGTCCCAATTTAAACAACAGTAATTTTCAAACAGATCTAAATCATGTTAAAAAACAAGACAATAGCTTTTTCTTAAATCCAACAACTCCAGAAGAAGTCTACGACTGTATAAGATCATTAAAAAACAAGAAGTCAGTTGGAGAAGATGAAGTCCCAATCGTTGTATTAAAATCAACTGCAGATATTATTTCACATCCCATATCATATATAGTGAATCTATCCTTTTCCACAGGTATTTTTCCACAAGAATTAAAAACTGCTCATGTCAAACCGGTTCACAAAAAAGGTCCTAAAAACGGTCCATCCAATTATAGGCCTATTTCACTGTTGTCAAATGTAAGTAAAATATTTGAAAAACTTATTAATACTAGATTGATAGCCTTTTTGGAGAAATATTCTTTGTTATCTAACCGGCAGAATGGGTTTAGAAGGGGAATGTCTACTGTTAGAGCATTGTACCAAGCTATAGACGAAATTATGAATTCTCTAAACAACAGAAGGTCTACGCTGGCAATGTTTTTGGATTTGTCAAAGGCTTTTGACAGTGTAGATCATAATATTTTATATGCGAAACTAGATCGAAATGGGATAAGAGGAGTTCCTTTGCAACTGATAAAGTCATACCTAACAGATCGAACACAATGTGTTGTTGACATAGACTATAATGGTAATTTGGTGAAGTCTGACTATATAGTCATAGAAAAAGGAGTTCCCCAGGGATCAATTTTGGGTCCACTATTTTATATTCTGTACACCAACGATTTACCCTCTGTTACATCGGAGAATATAATTATGTTTGCTGACGACACTTCCATTATTTTTAGTGAATCAAGTAATAATTCGTTACTAAAAAAAGTTGCAGATACAGGAAAATTGCTAGAAACCTATTTTAAATCTAATAACTTGCAACTAAATGTTGAAAAAACAAAGCTTATGCATTTTAGAAGTGATACAAGCAACCGACTTGATTTTAATATAAAAAATAGTATAATGCAAAGTGTAGAAAGTACATCTTTTCTGGGTTTAACTCTTGACGTTCGCATGGATTGGAAGGATCATATTGGATTTTTATCAAAGGATATGTCAAGATATTGTTTTGCCCTCAAAATCGTGTCAGATGAAGTAAATACACAAACAGGCCTCTTAGCCTATTATGCCTATATGCAATCCAAGTTGAAATATGGAATTATATTTTGGGGAAATTCAGTAGGTGCATCTCGCATATTAATAATTCAAAAACGGTGTCTTAGAAATATTTTTAAAATAAATGGAAGGGATAGTTGTAGGCCAGTATTTATTGAAAACAGAATACAGACTGTAATAGCTTTATATATTTATGAATCGGTTATATTTATTGCAAATAATAAAACCCTTTTCACGGACTGTATTAGGAAACACTCTTTTGACACAAGATATAAAAATGATCTTTTATCGGTGGGTAAGCCTAATAATTAGGCTTACCATGTCTTGTATGTCCATTCCACAGACTTGTGAATAATTTTGTAGATGCCAGTTTTCTGGTTTTGTCTTTGTCTTTTTTGTATTGTTTTTTTATTAATATTTGTAAATAATAAATGGCATGTTCATTTTGACATGTTCCACACCCAATAGGGTATATTGTACATCATAAGATTGTATTTTGGAACTAATAAAAAAATCTATCTATCTATCAAAGTCGTCTTCAGATAGCTCATGAACAAGGCATACCTTATAAGGATGATACTTTGCTTTTTTCATAATTTTATGAACTGTGGAGGCTGCCATATTGAAATCAGAAGCCAATTGGTTAAGTGTTGAGTGATGATTTTCGTGTATTGCCAACAAAACATTAACCTCATCATCTATTGATTTTGACGGTCGACCAGATTTAGGAAAATCACGAACATGTCCAAAGTTACGGTATTTAGACTCAATATTGCTTACCATGCTTTGGCTAATGGGATGTCGATCAGGATGAGTTTCATTAAACAATTCAACTACTTCTCTTTGGGTGCGCATCCTGTCTCCAAATCCGATCATGCAATTCGTTCTCGTTCAGTTAATTTAACCATTTTTTTTTATAAAATGACAAAGTTACTACTCAATAAACACTTCAAACGCAGTGCTTTTGCCAAACAAAAGATAAGAACTAAAGAAATAACTCAAAAAACAGAAAAAACTATTTAATAAAGTACGATTTCATGATGCGTATGTAGAATGATACGCTCTTTCAAATGGCGTGGTCAAAGTTGGGGGTTGCTATTTAAAAAAATTGTCGATGACGTCATATCTCGAACAATGTCACAAATATGGGTCGTATGTCAAAAAGTGCCTTTTTTAAAAACAAAATCGACGTGTCAGGGGATTTTTTCGAAAACTTCTCCATTTCTAAAATAATGAATTTATTCGTTACTTTTCGAAAGCACTGTATATATACAGGGTTATTCAGAACCTATCGAAAATAACATTTGGGGATGTTCAACATACATGTAGAAATGTGGTAGTGCAAAAAGAAATTTTTTTGGCGGGGCCTGAAAACTATTTAAAAATTTTTCATTGCACGCCGCTGGATACTGGTCCACTGTAATGGAGTGACCTTGGGACTGACAATGCAAACTAGCTAGCACAAAAGAAACCGGCGCGCCCGGCGCAAAAAAGATTTGGAGCGTTTTTACTTTAAAATAAACTTAAAGATAGATAGACGTTCCAGGTACAAAAAACTTGTTTACTGTTTTTTGTCGGAATGTGGTATATCCGATCTCGTTGAAGTACAGTTGCCCAGCTACGTAGTCCTTTATAATGGTATAACTTTAAACATTGTTTACGGGAAATCCTAATTACTTTTATTACAATTTTTTTGGTGATATCGATTTCTTATTTAAGGATGCACATATTCTCAAAGTTTTTTATATGGGTTCTGAATAAGGCTGTATATATATATATATGAGAGAAACTAGGTTTCCGGAAACTACTTCTCATTCCAATGAGATGAAATGGACAGAATCTTTGACATAAGAAGTAGCTTGTTCAGCTAAAGGTTGGAAGTGTTGTGCTAGCTTTTGTGTGGGAGAGTTAAAGGCGCTTACAATGGGACGTAGAGGAAGTCTAGGTTTGTGAATTTTGGGTAAACCGTATATTCTCGGTGTTCGGGAAGATTTTTCCCGGCGAATTAGGTCTTTTTTGATGTCGGGATGTAGAGTGGAGTTGTTTATGATGGTTTTAGTTTTCTTTTCGAGGTATGTTGTGGGATTGCTGGGAATTTGTTTGTAGTCTGTACCGTCTAGTAAGTTGTAAATCTTTTGTGTATAGTCTGTTGTGTTAAGGATAACCGTGGCGTTTCCTTTATCTGCAGGGAGAATGATGATGTCTTTGTCGTTATGTAAGTGTTTAAGTGCACGTCGTTCGTTTGAAGGGAGGTTGGAAAGTGGGGGTTTGGAGGTCCGTAATATTCTAGCAATGTCTTGCCTTGTATTTTCGGCTTCGTTTGTTGGGAGATGGGATATGGCATTCTCGGTTTGGGAAATGATCTTTTCTATTAGAATAGAGATGGGTGTAGGAGAGAAGTTGAAACCTTTGGATAGGGCTTTTATAGCGGTGTCACTGACTGAGGTGTTGGAGAAATTGTGGACGACCGTTGTAGGATCTATGACACTTGAAGTTTGTGTAGGAATAAACCATCTTCACTCCTGAGCACAAATTATCCAACTTCCTTAGAACCCCTAAAGACTCTATTCCTAACGAATCCCATGGAGTTCATGAAATCCCATGCTCAGATTGTTCACAAACCTATATCGGGCAAACAAACAGACACATTCACAACAGGGTATACGAACACAAACTCGCAGTCAGAAAATTCGACTCTTCCTCAGCCCTAGCCAAACACCACATACAAACAGCACATAACATAAATTTCGACAAAGCCAAGATCATAGCCCCCATTACCAACCTTAAATCCAGAATCATCCATGAAGCTATTGAGATCGAGAAGCATCCCAATTGTCTAAACAAAAGGGACAACGGTCTTCGACTTCCGGCAACATGGAAACCTTTGGTATCCAGCTTACAAACACACCTCCAACATCCCTCCGATATTTCCAACAACCCAGCAACAGTCACACAGGAAGCAGGACCTTCTCTTCCCCCACCCCGCCTACCACTACAATAAATACCGCACCCTGATGCAGCAGTAGACGGCTCTCTGAGGAGTAGGCAGATTGAGGCTTCAGAGACGATCGGTGGTGAGATCTGGGGAGTAGGCAGATTGAGGCCCCGGAATCGAACCACAACATCCTAATTCTTTCCCTTTCTCTGAAGAGTAAGCAGATTGAAGCTTCAGAAAATTACACTATTAATATTTCATCTCTTGAATATGGCTCCAAAACGGGAGCCGAAACATCGAGATACTAATCATCTCCAACGCGGTTCAACCCGGAAACCTAGTTTCTCTCATACTCACGACCGCGGAAGCCTTTCTGAACATTGCATATACAGGGTGGTCCAACTTATAATAGCAGGACATCGTCAAATGATAGATAACGTTAAAATAATAGCAGTTTCTCAGAACACTTATATCTGGGAAAGCTTCCTTTTCTAGATACAGGGTGTTGAAATTTTGGAAAAAAAGTATATTATTTTAAATATTGCCAAAACGCCTAGTTAGAAAAATTTGAAATTTCGCATACAGTATCAGCTAAGGATCCCTCACGGTTTAAGGCTTATGGTGATAAATTATGAAAACCAGCTGCGGAGTTATGGGTATGCCATCACCCTTTTTCGAAAAAATCTTTTACGCCACTGACTTTATTGCAAATACAATAATGCAGTTCAATGCCCCATCCTTTTTAGAACAAAAAAGTATTCTTTAATTTTTTTGAGGTTTTATCAGGTAATGTTTGGCCATTTACATTTAGAATTTAGAATGCGGCGGACACCCATTGAGTTGGAACCAGGCTTGTCTTCGCAAATGGAGTAAAATGTCATCCCACATATTCGGATTCTCAGTCTCCAAAAATTCCAGAAAGTCTTCAGAATTTAGTCGCTGTGGAAGTACATAAGGGCCAAAGAGATTTCCATTGTAGATAACTATCCAAATGTGAATACTAAATTCTTGTTGAAACTTTCATGGTTTCATTTCATGTGGATTTTCATGTGCCCATACAAGTTGATTGTGAAAATTTACAATACCTCGTCGAGTAAAACATGACTCATCGGTCCATAGAATATTTCTTAAGAAATCCTCATTGTTGTCCAGAAGCCACCTACAAAATACCATCCTGTATTCTTCGTCTCCTGGATGTAAACCATGGACAGGTTGGAGATGAAAAGGATGTCGATGATCCCGCTTTAACACTCTTAAACTAGCCCTCAACAACTAAACTAGCCCTCAACAACTTAGTCGCTAAAATCACCCAATCTCTGCAGAGTAGGCAAATTGCAGTGGCGGCCTTTCTTGACATTGAGGGAGCGTTTAACAATGCACTGCCTGACTCCCTATATACAGCTGTCACTGCTAGGGGAGTCGACCCAACCATAAGTGGCTGGATTCGGGCTATGTTAGAAAATAGAACTATAACGACGTCCCTTCAGGAAGAAACGGTCAGATTTAGGGCCGCAAGAAGGTGTCCACAAGGGGGGGTTCTTTCCCCCCTACTTTGGTCACTGCTTGTGGATGACCTGCTGGCCATACTTTCTGTGTGGGAGGTTGAGGTTCAAGCATATGCGGACGATCTAGTCATTTTAATCAGAGGAAACTCTGAAGAGGGAATTTCCCTCACCCTCCAAGAGGTACTAGAGACAATACTGAGTTGGTGTAAGAGGGAGCAGATGTCTGTAAACCCTCACAAAACGGTAATTGTACCGTTTACCAAGAAAAGAAAGCTGGACAACTTAAGACCTCCCTCCTTACTTGGTGAAATAATTCCATTTGCGGAGGAAGCAAAGTATCTGGGTGTAGTACTGGATAAGTCGCTTAATTGGAACTCCCATCTGGAAAAAATGATCCACAAGGCACGACTGTCCTTATGGACTTGTCGAAGAATTTGTGGGAAATCTTGGGGCACTGGACCCAAACAAATATATTGGCTGTATGTGACGGTCATACGACCCATGATCGCATACGGCTCCATAGTTTGGTGGTCCAAAGGACTACAACAAAGGACCAAAATCAAACTCTCTGGTTTACAGAGACAAGCCTGCCTGGCCATAACTGGAGCAATTAGCTCCACACCGTCAGCAGCTCTGGAAATCCTACTGGACCTACCTCCTCTTCATATATATTTGGAGAGAGAGGCCAGATGGGCAACATACAGACTAAAGCAGGCAGCTTTTAACATGCCGCAGTCTGACACCATGGAGCGCAATAGGCTGCTGGATGACATGGAAAGTCACAGTATCCTGGAGATGATTTCAGATGTCATGCCTGCAAAGACCAACCTTGAACTGCCCTTTCACATTCTCTTCCCAGGAAGAGATGAATGGGATCGGAATAAGGCTGACCTATTAAGGGCAGATAGTTGTTGGTTTACAGACGGATCCAAAACACCCATGGGAGTTGGAGCCGGAGTATATAGTTGCAACCCAACGGTGAAAATATCCTCATCCCTTGGCAGTTATGCAACTATATTTCAGGCAGAAATTTATGCCATCGAATTGTGTGTACAGAGGCTGGAACAAAGGCAACTTACACGCAAATCGATAAAAATCTTCTCAGACAGCCAAGCAGCTCTTAAAGCTCTTGGTTCCTACAGTTGCAACTCAAAAACGGTATGGAGCTGCCAGCAGGCACTTGCTCAATTGAGCAGAAAAAATAGAATAACTCTGGTCTGGGTCCCAGGCCATTCTGGCCATGAAGGGAATGAGGCAGCCGACTCTCTAGCTAGGGAGGGTGCTGCTTCTGAATTTGTCGGACCAGAACCAGTGCTTGGCATATCCTCGAGTACTGCCAAAGCAACGCTCTTGACCCGGGCTGAGGAGCAAATCCTCCAGTACTGGCAGGAACTACCACGATTAGTTCATTCGAAGGCGTTTATAATAAACCCTTCAAAAACAAGAACTAAAAAACTTCTAGAGTTAAGCAGGTTTCACCTACGAACTCTAATTGGCCTATATACGGGCCACTGCCGTTTAAAATATCATCTGTGCAAATTCGGCCTAGCAGAAGATGCTGAGTGCCGCCTATGCTTAGAAGATGATGAAACGGCAGAACACATATTGTGCACCTGCCCTGCTGGGGAAAGGATCAGATACTCATTATTTGGCAAAGGACAACTTCTGCCAGAGGATCTGAACAAATTCTCACCCAATAAGGTGATCAGCTACATTAAGAAGCTGGACCTGTTGGGTGAAATATAAGTAGGTGTGAGCCACAATAGACCACATGGTCGCGGTGGAGAAGAGAGAGAGAAGGTGGAGAGTCTGGTTTTCGGCCCACTCACTTTTGAACCTAACCTAACACTCTTAAAATAGTGCTCTTAGGAGTTCCAGTGGTTCGACTCACTCTTCTTTGACTTGTTCTCGGATTTCTGTTTAATTCACGCAGTATACGATTATTTCTTCTTACGGTGTTAATATTATGACGATTAGAATTCCTAGGTATGGGCCTTAATCTTTGATTAACGAATTGATTGTGCACATTTGAAAAAACATTATGATGTGGCTGTCGTCTGTTGGGGAATCGTCTGCGGTATTCTCGAGCTGCTTCTGCCGTATTTCCATCACAAACTCCATAAATAAAGTATATGTCAGCATATTCTTGATTAGAAAATCGGAAAGGCATTTTAATGTTTCAAAATAACAGACAGATTTGCTAAGTAGTAGACTTGGTGATACTTATAAGGAAGTGTTAAATTGGTCAAAACTTGTCACAGTCTACTTCATAAAATTTAAATTAAATTCTAGGTAAATGTAAATGGCCCAATATTACCCGATAAAACCTCAAATATCTCGAAAACAGTGCGCCGTATGAAAAAAATTAAAGAATACTTTTTTGTTCTTAAAAGCATGGGACATTGAATTACGTTATTGTATTTGCAATAAAGTCAGTGGCGTAAATGATTTTTTTAGAAAAGGGTTAATGGCATACCCATAACTCCGCCGCTGGATATCGTAATTTATCACCATAAGCCTTAAATCATGAAGGATCCTTAGCTGATACTGTGTGCAAAATTTCCAATTTTTCTAACTAGCCATTTTGGCAATATTTAAAATAATATACTTTTTTTCCAAAATTTCAACACCCTGTATCTAGAAAAGGAAGCTTTCCCGGATAAAAGTGTATTGAGAAACTCCTATTATTTTAACGTTATCTATCATTTGATGAAGTCCTGCTATTATAAATTGGACCACCCTGTATATATTTATATACAGTCTGTCCATAAAGTAACCCCCCTGCTAACTTTTGAATGAATCGAGTTAGAGAGTTTTAACAAAATACAGGATGAATCACGTAAAATGAAGTTGATTTTGACGATAAATTCAATTCTTCAAATTCAAAGATGGCGCCACTGGCGCTCAACTCAATTTTTTTAAATGGCAAAGTGTGCCGTGTTGCACCTCATTTAAAAGGTAATTCAATTCTCTACATTCTCGTTTTTGAAAAATGACAATCGAGTTATCCGTTCTCTAGTTACAAGCGTTTGTATCAACGATATTTAAAAATCTTGCTTGTATCAAGTCTCCTTGCCTTACCTTGCCACTGTTACTGAAACGTCAATAAGGTTCGAGAAAGTAGTTTAGCGTTTAATTTAAGAGTGTTTGAAAGTGTCTACAGGTTTTTTCTTAATTTTTTAAGTTATTCGATTTGATAGATTTAAGAGAAAATTTAAGAGGAGAGCGGTACTTAAGAATCATGCGGGTGGAAATTTTTCCAAAGATAGAAAGAATAGCAGACAATAACATTCAAAGTATTGTATTTCAACAAGATGGGGGGGGGGGCACCTCATTTCTATGGATCTGTACCGATTTTTTAAATAACCATTTCCCAGGCAGATGGATTAGCAGAATGGTCGGCTCGTTTCCCGGACTTAACTCCCCTTGATTTTTTCTTATGAGGATATTTGAAGTCAAAAGTCTACAGAACTCCTCCAGTAAATATCGACGAACTACAGCAACGTCTAACACATATGTGTAGAAATATCCCTGCAGAAATTTTAGAAAATATCAGGCCAGAATTTCAAAGTAGACTTTTTATGTGCCAAGAAGTCAATGGATAACATTTTGAATAACTTATTTAATTATTTTATTTTTTGTTTTAATAAATATTTGTTCAAAATTTGTTGTATAAAATAATAATTAACATTTTATTCATGGATCAGATTAGAAACAGAAACGCTTGTAAGTAGAGAACGGCTAACTCGATTGTCATTTTTCAAAAACGAGAAAGTAGAGAATTGGATTATCTTTTAAATGAGGTGCAACAAGGCGCACTTTGCCATTTAAAAAAATTGAGTTGACAGCGCCCGTGGATATATATCCATACTCACGACGACATATGATATATATATATATATATATATATATATATATATATATATATATATATATATATATATATATAGAGGGAAATCATACAAACCTAAAGCACAAGTACATATCTGTACGCATCATCCTGAAGCAGCGTAACGTACCTGAAGCGAATTGCGAATTTTTGCTTCAGGATAGTCATGCCTTGATATTTTAATGTACGAAAAAGAGATAGTTGATCTTATTTTTTTATGGGTAAGGGTCAGGGTCCATTGTTGTTTGATGCTGATTTTTATTACAAAGCAACGTATCATATTCCAGACACAACGTGATGAAAAGTGCTTCAGGTCCGTCGTTTTAATGCAAGAATTAGCCTTTATATTGTGTAGGCTCGTAAACGTTTGATGATACTACGTACTAACTTGAAGCAAGTAGATCTGGCAACTATGTTCGATAGGATCCGTTTACCTGATGTGTTTATTTTTAAGTAAAGGATCAATAGTTGAAATGCATAAGAAAACGGAATGGTTTCAGGTTGACGGAATATGAATTATAATAATATAATAAAATATAAGTACTTAATATAGTATAATACAATGTAATAAATAATTAAGCATTGCTTTTCAAAACACTATTTCAAAAGGTCCGTAAGTTGTTTCTCTTCAAGTATACTGCATTCACTGCACTAGGTTGTTTATAGTTTAAATAGTCACTTGATATAATTTTCAATATTTACTTCCGATATTAAACCATCCAAATCAATTGTTATATGTATACACATAATTTCTCTCTAAGAGTCAGAGTAATATGTGGGAAGGAAACGTTTTCACGTTGCCTCTCCACCCGAGAGACCCGTTCAACGGCATCATACACGGCACAATTGCTGTGCCAGATGTCGGCCTCTTCTGGTAGTCCTTCATGAAGCTCTGCATCCAGTCTAGGCAGGTTTTGTGGCTTCGGGGGTTTCTCAGGCTTCGTGGCTTCGGGGGCCTCAGTACACGACGGTGTAACCCCCGTCGTGTACTGAGGCCCTCTGGGCCAGTGGAGCGATAATCACCTCCCCCATCACCAGTTCGTTCAGAGGTCTTTCGGCCTCGTTATTCCCTGGCTAAGGAGGGGCTCTCACATATCCTCTCGACGGAGGTGGGATACATAATCACAAAGATGTTTTGTAAAGGCACGATGCTCTGGATGCATTTCACACCGCAGGGCATGCATCCGTGCCATATTATTATTTCTTATGCGTAAAAAGATATGAAACCTCATACAAACCCTTGCATCTGTCAAAATTTCAATAAAATGCCAAATATCTTCAAAATGGCTTAGATTGAACATATGGTATTCTATATTCTTTGACTCAGATTTTTATGCTGTTTCATAAAATAAATATATAAGGTGTTCCATTTAAAAAAATTAATATCTACTTTGCCATTATTAAACCAAACACCCTGTGCAACCAAAACTAATTTAAAAAAAATATCCTATTAATATCCTGTAACACCTGCATTTAATATTTTTTGTAGTTTCCATATCAACAGGGTTATTATACTTTGTTGCACTATTGGCCCACCCTGTATACAATATTCAAAAGTCCCCAGTTAAATTTGTATAATTGTTCTTTAGGAAGAAAAAAGAGCACAGTTAGAAAAAAAAATAGAAGAACATGAAATAAAAGAAAAAGAAGAAATAAAAAAGGAACGTCATGAACTATTTTTGAATAGGAAAAAAAAACAACTAGAAATAAAGATAATAGAATTAAAAATGTCCAAAATGAAGGAATACACAGGTTGGGAAGAATGCCAAACACCAAGAGGAAATTTTATTTTGACAAAAACTAATCCTCACATACACTATCTACCACGCCGATTGAATGATAAAACTAAAGACCTTCTTAGTATAAGTAAACGAAATCTTCAAGGTAAGTAAATATTCATCTGGACCATGCAAATTATTTACCGACATATAAAAAGGGCACTAGTTCCTGACAATGAATATTTATATTATACTAAGAAACAGCTAGAAAGTATTATAAACGAACTAAAAATCACATCCATAAAAACACCTATTACTAGGCTAGCTTTTGGAGACATCGGTAACCAAAAACTATCTACCCTCAATAGGTCAGTTTTATTCCCATCCCATTCATGTAGCATCATCCCTGGGAAGAGAATGTTAAAGGGCAATTCATGGTTTTGTTGTAGACATTAACCTGTCAGTGGTCGCGCACGGTGTCGAAGACCGGTCCATCAGTTAATCAGTGATACTTTAAATAATTGGATAAACTCGTGAGTTTCCAGCTATATACCTTTCACGGAAGTTCTTGTCTACACATAACCTCAGTTGCTATTAGCCTGAGGGTCGTTGCAAGTGGTAGATAAGTAAATGCGGTGTCTTAGACCAGGTGCAACTACTAGTGCAATAAAATTTCTGTGGTACATGTTTTGAATTGGTGACTGAAAAATATTTTTTTGGTAAGTATTTATCTATTATTATTCCGGCTTTATATAATTATTAATTCATATTTAGACATAAACTATGAAAAAGAGCCAAGAAAGGTTGCTGAGACTATTAGAAGAAGTATCTAATGTATAAGAATATGATGATAAGGAAGAATCAGGGGAAGAGGATAATGTTGTAAAAATTTGGCACCTCCTGGTTGGAGGCTGGAGAAAAATAGAAAACAAAATATTCTTGCAAAGACTGCGGTAAATTTATGTGTCTGGAGCATCTAACAAACCTGAAGCAATACCATAATCCCTACCATCGTGAAGCACCGGTGTATCGATTATATACAGGAAAAGTGATGACATATTCGTGTATATATTTGTTATGATATAACCGATTCTGTAAGATATATAGTATATATATATATATATATATATATACATCCCAATATCATTTCTGCGTCATTTCATTTTACCATCATTTTTGCATCCACTAGAAATATTGAAGTATATAAAGATATTATAATTCTGTTAACATTCTGAATGATATATAACGCGATATTAGATTTTATTTTGCAATATACTCAATTATAATATACTAATATATATCTGAAAATATTCCCATAATTTCTGCGTCCTTTTTAAATATATGAGTGCATTAGCTATACATTTTTGCGTCCGCTATGTTGCCAAATGTTGCAAGTGAAAACTTAGTATGTTTTATATAATAGCAAGATGTATTAAATACCAAAGTAAATACCGGTTTAAGCGACACTGATATTAATTTATCGAAACATCATAAATTATGTCAAAAACGTCGCCGTATTCAATAGAATAATAATTGTACTCAGGCATCGGATATTAGCCGTTTCCTTTTGCACCTGATTTCTGAATCATGATTACAATATCTGCAATGCTAATAGTGGATTTAAAAATAAAGGAGCGTGATTGGCTCATATCAAATCATGATCTCGAAATCATGTGCAAAAGAAAACGGCTATTGTTCGTAGATTCTAATATTCTATTATTCTAAAATAATATAATATTTTCAATGTTTGCCGCTGAAAATAGGTGTAAAGAAAATGTTTTATAGAATAAGTTTAAAGTACCTATATAGAATCTTATAGAACCTATATAGAATTCTTATTATAATCTAGGAGTAAGTTAATAATGCCAAGATTAAATACAGTTTAATGATATTGTGATTAAATACTGAAACTGAGGTGGCGTACTGTATGTAAATTCAATATTTTAACCAAAATTTAATTTTTAGTTTTTGTTTTTTATGTAAAATTAGTTAAAGCAATGGTTAATTATTAATCAAAACAACAAATCGTAATAAGTTAAACGGAATCCAGGTTAACATTTAAGTATCACCCTGCCAATTTTTTATTTGCGTAAAATAAAATTTTAAAATTTTCCAGTCAAATAGGGTAATTTTGACATATGTAAGTAAAGTTTAAGTAGTAAAACTTCCGCTTTTACCAGTGATATTAGCTTTGAATTTCTAAATGAAAAATAGTGTAGGTATATATTTATGCATAGTATTTCACTTAATTAAATTCATTTGAAATTAATTATTATTAATAAATTGTCAAAGGCGAAAACTTTTGAATTTTCTGAAATTTATTTACAATGTAAAGCAGCCCTTACAATCTTCATTAATTTAAAGCTTAACTTATAACAATTCTTACAGTGAAATCAAATGTTAGGATTAAATAAAAAAATTGGTAATAGTCACCTAAAATTCTGGTAAGATAATAAATATATTAATTATTTTTTTTTAACATTTTCGGAATATGGAAAACATTTGCTTTTGTTAATGTATGTAAATGTCAGATTTATTATCAATTTTATAATGCGCTAAACACAAGCACCCATATTAATAATAATCACAATAACATGAAGTTAACTAATGACAACTAACTGTATTCTTAAATCAATCTAAGTAGTTCATATTAATAATTAAATATTTATAGACAAATAACTAACAGCATGCTAAATAAGAAGTTAATGTGACAACATCTCATTCTATACATAGAGCTAATTTCACTGCAATGAATCTAACCTGCATTTACAAACATTTACGCAAAGTGACAAGACTGACAAGTGTCTTGTGTCAAGACTGTTTTGTGTTAAAAAGCAATCAAGGGCGGATTTAGCTTTTCAACATGGGGGAGTATCTCAAAGAATCATATTTTTAAAAAATGTTGTGAAATTAGAAATTATCTGTGTATTTAGATAAGTACGTTTTTCTTTGGACAAACATGAAATAGCAAATAGAAGTGTTTAATAAAATATCTTTAAGTGAAGTACGTTTATATTTTTTTTAACTAATTACGTTTTTGCTTTTTGCTAATGTAAAATTTGAATTCATGGTAAATCCGCCCTTGATAAGCATTAACTTTGCCTTTTATAATAGGGAGATTCCTAGCCCACGTTAACTCGGGGGTTACGGGAGATTTAGAACACCTTAAATTTTTACCTTATCGTTATCGCAATCGTTATACTGAGCACGCGCAGTGCCAAAAATGATACTCTTTTTAGAACTGCACATGCTCAGAAGAACGATAACGACGTGCTAAAATTTAAGGGGTTCAAAAACTCCCTAATGAATTCGATAAGTAACCATGCTATAATAAAATTTTATAATAATTATTGAGGTTACTGACGTATAAATACCGAAAATTTCGCATTAAATTATTTAATATTTCAGAAAAACGTTCTTGATCTGTTAATTGGGAGGGAAAAGAAAAACTGCTGACATTTTTGTCAAACTTTTAGGTTAACTTTAACTTATTGTAAAACATACCCAAACTGATAACTAGTGATTTAGCATCATTCTAGCGTTAACATGCATTTAAATGGCATTATTAATGCAGTTTTCACTAATTACATTCTAGTTACGTCTTAGAACATTCTAAGTTTTATTATTAATAAGGCTGATATTTTTTAGTATGTTTTGTTACACAAATCGGCAGTAGATCCGATCCGCCAAATTTTAAAGTAATATCACGAGGATTTTATGTTGATTGTACAGCAAATTTTATGTAGAATTCGATTATATAAAATACAGACCCATTTAAAAATTCAAAGTTCTTGTCACTTTCCCCCATGTTTCAAAATTGTATTGTGCAAAGCAAAAAACAGCCATCTCATACCCAATCTCATGACCGATATTACCCGATACTGAAAAAAAAAAATTTGGCTATCCGCTGTTTTATTAATTTTAGGGATTGCTTTCATTGATACTCGTATTTTCTTTTATTTATCATGTTTTAGGTTAGTTATGATAATATTAACTTAAAATAATTAAACTACCTTAAAATTCCTAGGTACTTCGTTATCTGTTACCAGTATTAAACAATGCATGTCTCAAAAATTGTAAGTTACGAAGGCAACATATCTGTAGTAATTGTATTTAAAACATAAATTTGATATGTAATTTTTTTAAGTCAATTTTTTAATAAATAGTTTAGGCCTAATATAATTTAGAAAAGTTCGTTTTGATAACTTTGGTTGACGTCTCATATACTTTTACTTGGGCCATCCTATAAAAATGATTTCCTCTTTGGCATTTTTTTCCAAAATAAGAAATTAATTTTTACGTAGTTAATTGTAGGTATATGAAATAATAAAAAAAGCGAATAAAAAAATAAATTAAAACTTCAATAGATATTAATGTAATGTAAAGTAAATACGGAGGTAATTTTTTTTCTTAATTATTACATAATGAAAAAAGTGTCCATCAAAATAATAATTGTAAAAAGTTGAAAAGATTGCGGCAATAATTTTCTTCCGAGAAAAAATAAAGGTTTTCGACATGAGTGGCATTGTTCTAGAAAACAAAACGTACCCATTTCATTTTTAAGCTGAACCAAATGTCTGCGGCCCATTTGAAATGTGTCATAATCATAAATCATAAAAGGGACAAACTCAAGTATGCAGTATAGTGTTTTGGTGTTACATGGAAAACTACGTCAGTGATATCTTTACACCAAAGGTTCCAACCCCCTTCAAGAACACTTAACTATATTTATATTTATTGCCAAAGGCGAAGTAAGGAAGAAGCTATATTTGCTGCATGAAATAAATAACATATTCATTCACTTACTTCAAAAACAATATTTCTAGTTGGCATGTATAGACCTCTGTGTGTAGACATGTGGTGTAGACTAAATAAATATTATATTCTTACAGTAGTAATATAATAAATAAAAATAATTTAACACAGATTGTTTTTCGTGGGTATATCGGTCACTTAATTACATATAAAAAAGGTTACATTTTTTTATACATACAGGGTGACCCATTAAGAATGGAAACACTCGCGTACAAAATTTGTTTATAAGCCGATTTGAACCGGATTTTTTTTGAAAAGATAGATCTCCAAAAGCTCTATGTTGATACAAAATTTGAAGATGAAATTTTGATTTTCAAGGCCTACTACGAATTTTTTTTTAAGTGAAAAATAGCAAAATTTTGTTAGCGATTTTTTTAAAAAAATCTGACTACACCACTGGATTTAGGAGACCCTTGAATGCATTTGTACCAATTTTTGCGAAAAAAAGTTTGTTCATAAAAAAGTTATGATGATATCGGTATCACCAGTGTTTGCCTTTGTCGGTGAACCTATTCTTTTATAAAAAACGAATGGAACCCAAAGAGAAACAAAATTAAACAACTTAAACACGTGTAATTATTAATAAGAACCATAAAAACCAGTATACACAAAATAACCAACAATTACTCTAATATAAACAACAATTGATAGGTAAGTTTGTCAAATTATTATTTCGTGGTTATTATGCCAAAACCTATAATATTACCTTCTTAGATAAAAAATAACATTATAACTATTTATTCAAAAAGTGTGAATCAATTTGACAGACCTCTTTTTTATTTTTAAAAATTTAATTTTCTGAGCATTACTTTTTTTTATCAATTGTTTTTATATTAGAGTAATTGTTGGTTATTTTGTGTATACTGGATTTTATGCTTCTTATTAATAATTACACCAGTGTTTAAGTTGTTTAATTTTATTTCTCTTTGGGTTCTATTCGAATGCATTCAAGGGGCTCCTAAATCCACTGGTGGAGTCAGATGTTTTATAAAAAAATTACTAACAAAAATTTGCTATTTTTCACTTTAAAAAAATTCGTATTAGGCCTTGAAAATCAAAATTTCGTTTTCATATTTTGCATCAACATAGAGCTTTTGGAGATCTATCTTTAAAAAAAATCCGGTAAATCAGTTCATAAACAAATTTTGTATGCGAGTGTTTCCATTCTTAATGGGTCACCCTGTATATATATTTCTTACGTTTCGCCTTTATTAGGACGTCTTCAGAGATTCTGCAGAAGACTACATTTTACAATTAATTATTTGTTTAATATTTTCGTTATATATTATACTTATATTTATACGATGTCGTGTATTGTAACTAACTAAATTATAATATTTTTAAATTGTTTGAAACGATTATTGGTTATTTTACTACATACATGTTGTGTGAGGGCTTTGACGCGACTGAGGGCGTCAAAGTCCTCAAACAACATGTATGTAGGAAAATAACTAATAATCGTTTCAACAATATACGACACATCGTATAAATGTAAGTATAATATACAACGAAAATAATAAACAAATAATTAATTGTAAAATGTAATCTTCTGCAGAATCTCTGAAGATGGCGTAATCAAGCCGAAACGTAAGAAATATTATATATGTATAAAAAAATGTAACCTTTTTTATTTGTAATTAAGTGACCTATATACCCACGAAAAACAATTTGTGTTAAATCTCTAACGGTCAAGAAAAGAAAAGGTAAAATAAAAATAATACTCTAGATAATATCTAGAGTATATTATTTAAATAAATAGGTCACAGAAACGGTCAGAGGCACTTCAAAACATATGAAATCACACTGAAGAAAGCACCTAACAAACTTGAATCATTTGTTACATGTATTTAAAAAATGACACAAAAATAATGAGAGTATAGGAAAAATTTACGTTTTACAATATTGCCAGACTTTATGGACGCTGAAAAATCGGAAGTGTGAAAAAAATATACAATTTAAGAGTATACTTTTGTCGACGCCAGCGCCACAACAGGAATAATGTCAAAGTACAGTATTCACGGTTTGAAGACGATACCCATATTTCAACGTCCACTAAAAAATATTTTCAGTGAATTAATTACGTCATAAGGAAGCGTTTAACGAGAATTCCATTTCTGCGTCCATATACTGACGCAGAAATACAGGGGACGCAGAATTACATGTAAAAAACCAAATAGTGTGACGCAAAATTACAGGAGGGATGTATATATATATATATATATATATATACATCCTTCTAACAAACCTGAAGCCATAATATATTCCATTCCATCCTGAAGCACGGGTTTATAGAAAGTGATTTATATAAAAGTGATGCCATATTCGGGTGTATATTTGTTATGGTACAGCCGATTCTGTAAGATATATAGTGATATTTTAAAAAATAAAACTTAGTGTATATTTACACATAAGCCGCACTATCCTGAAGCATACATATTTTTGGTACTATCCTGAAGCAAAATATACAATAATAGGTAGCTGTACGGTTGTTCCTGAAGCACGACAATGTTGCCGTACTTAAGGGTTCATTCAGGTAAACTTGACAGACATGAATTCTGGGTTGGGTTGAGAGGTTGGGTAGCCGATGGGTGAAGACTTACATATTTCTACTACCAAATTATTTATATTTCGGAGGTGTACGTAAAGCCGAAGTAAAAAGGCACATGAAAATAAAGTTAGCCCTTATTGCAACGGTACCGGATTTGTCTTATAATTGCAACAAAATTTCTTTTTAATGTTATAAATTATATATCACTGGAAAGATCAAAAGATAAACTAGATCCCTATAGTAGCAAATTTTTGTTTAATACATGTATTTTAGATTAAATAGTTTTTGAAAATACGCTATTCTAGTACAAGATTGTTTGCCTGGAATTTTTAAAATAAAAAAAAATTACAAAAAATTACTACTATAGGGATTTAGATTAAAGTCTTATCTTTCAATACTTTTTTTACTAAAAGTCGCTATCTTTTATAGTTTTTTTATAATTAGACATGAGACGAACGCCGATTTTGGGTTTATTTCGGATTAGTGAATAACAATAATAATAATAACCTTTATTTTCCAATTAGACAATAATTTTTCAATTGTATAGGAATAGTCAATTAGCTTAGTTACTAGATACCTAAGGTACTAAATACTAACAAAAGCCTGGCTAACAGGACACATCAAAATAAAAATCTTAAAAACCATTGAAGTAATTCAGTCTATACAATATTAAAAAATACATATTAAAATCCTAATCATAATACATATATCACAGATATACCTGTATATTCGTTCATAGTTCATATTGAGTTCATAGAAACATTGTCAATTAAATAAAAAGTTATACTTATATCACAGATATACCTATATATATATATTCGTTGAGCTCATAAAAACATCTATCAACTAAGCACATTTTCAATTTCTTTTTAAAAGCATTCATAGTTATCTCTTTTTATATGAACCGGTAATATATTGTACACCTTAAGATCCAAAATATTGGGTGAATTAGAAACAACATTTATTTTACTAAATGGTACATGGAAATTTTCATTTTGTCTTATACTGACAGTATTTATATCTTTATTTAAACGGAATTTATTTTTAATATTAAACACATATAAGCAGAGTTCATAAATTAACAATGATGGCAAAGTTAAAATTTTATATGCTTTAAATGTATTATTGCAACTTTCAGTATTATTTAATCCCGCCAATGTCCGGACTACTTTTTTTTGAGCTGTAAAAACTTTATGTGCCTTTGTTGACGTTCCCCAAAAACATATTCCATATCTAATACGGGATTCAACTTCTGCATAATATAGATTAAGTAGCTGATCGCGCTTTAATGCAGTCCTGATATTTTTAAATTGATATATGATTGAGTTCATTTTACAAATTAGATTTTCACAATGAGTTCTCCATGTTAAGCATTGATCTATGTACAGGCTGGTCCATTTTCGATGGGAATTCAGGGTATCTCAGAAACTACTAAAGATATGATAATTCTGACACCACGATCTCGAGCTCGATTTTCACGGCAAACTTGACTGTCAAATCAGAAATTTGCTATCTTCATTTGTTTCTGAGTTACAGGGTGTTTCTTGTTATTGTGACATTTTTGAACATGTCTGTATCTCAGCTATTAAATAAGTTAGAGTTAAAGTAAAAACTGCTCTAGACTAATTCTTTGACGTAGAATTGAATGCCGGTATTAGATTTTCAGTAGATCTTAAGATTTCGGAGGAATGACTCAAAGTTATATTTTTTTAAATGGATATCATAGCCAGCCATGGCCTAAAAAATGTATTTTTTTTTTGCTTTTTAGCAATATATCACATGCTATAGTTATTTTTACAAACACATGAGATACGGGAGTTATATATGTAAATTAGATCCTTTTTTACATTTTAATATGGTTGGCCATGAAAATACATATAAAACTGTAGGTAATTCTTACTTTTACAAAACTCATATTTGTTGTAAAAATACGACATTTATTTTAATAGGAACCTAAAGTACCTATATAAAGATAAGAAGATAGAGTTTTCAAATTTTTATTCCACTTCAACTCGTTACAATATTAAACAATATTAAGTATCTTCATCGATAAAAACTTAAAAAAACGATAACTATTTCTCATAAATGTTCAAATTGCCGCCCCTCAACTGTCACATATTTCGCGCATCTTCTAGCAACGCTTCAGGTAGCATTCATTAAATGAATATTTGAAAAATTATTAAAAGAATTTTCAACATTTTGTCGAAGTTCCTCGATAGAGTTGAAAGGAATTTTAAATATAATGTTTTTTAGAAAACCCCAAACGAAAAAGTCCAACGGACTCAAATCAGATGATCATCTGGTAGGGTAGCTGGCCATCTGATCGGTGGGTTTGTTCCTGTCCACCTATCTCCTAAAATTTCGTTTAAGAAATTTATAGTAATTCTTGCGTTGTGAGCTGGTGCTCCGTCCTGTTGAAAGTAAATGTTGTTGCGTTCACCCGGTTCCATATCCAAGATTGCCCGTTGTAAGTGTTCATGCAATATATTTATATACATTTGTGCTGTCAATTTTTCATCAAAAATATGATAAGCTAAAATTTCATTATATTTTATTGCACACCAAACATTGAAGCCACGTCTTCCCTGTTATGTGTGTGACACTGTTCTGTGTGGATTATTATCAGCCCAACGGTAGGTAATCATTGAAACGATTATTTATTCCAGCACTAGATATATGAACTTCGTCTGTCCCTATTACATTCTTAAAGAAATTAGGGTTTTCTTCAATTTTATTAATATACCAATTGCAAAAGTTTACTCGTCTGGCTAATCCTCCGGATACAGTTTGTGCACTTTCCTTGCTCTATATGGTTTGAAATTGTGTTTCTTTAAAATTCCAAGACTTCGCGTTTTGGAAATCCCTAATTCGTAGCTCACCTTCCTTATGGATGTAGTAGGATTCGCCAACACATACCCTATAGTATTTATTTCGGCTACTCCGTTATCTTCTTTTGTATATGTTTTTGGTCTGGGTTTCCTGAAGGATCCGTGATTAATTAAATTATCTTCCAATCTCTTAAACATTTTTTGATTCGGTTGCCTTCTCTCTGGGACACATACCCAGAGAGAAGGCAATTACAAAAAAATATAAATTGGAGGCAACTACACTGTTTTTATTAGAGAAAATGTAACATTCCAACATATTAAACTTTTCAAAATGTTCATATTCCATAATAATAGTGGTAATTATGACTATTAAATTATAAATATTAAACAATATTGCAGCAACAATAAACGCTAACTAACAGTTCTGTCATTATTATTTACCTTTGTTATTCTTTTGTTATTGTTTTTCAAAGCCATAGACATGTCAGAGCCACCTTCTCTTAATCAGACAAAATTTAGCAGTGATAAACAGATAAATTAATAATTGTTGATACAAAAGGAAATAAGTACTTAATGGACAATGAAATATGGTACTTAATGTTTAATGTTTCAGCTTGAGAGCGAATCAGTGAAATTCATAATTAAACATTTATATTACGAGTATATTATATTACCTATATTATCTTATTTGTTTATTTTTGTATTTCTTTTTATTTATAATATATGTCATACATTTAAAATAAACGTCATATTTTTACAACAAATATGAGTTTTGTAAAAGTAAGAATTACAGTATTATATGTATTAGTAGTATGTACCTATGTATTATATATATTTATATATATTTTGATGGCCAACCATATTAAAATGTAAAAAAGGATCTAATTTATATATAAAACCCCCGTATCTCCTGTGTTTGTAAAAATAACTATATCATGTGATATATTGCTAACAAGCAAAAAAAATATACATTTTTTTAGGCCAAGGCCAGCTATGATTGCCATTTAAAAAAATATAACTTTGAGTAATTCCTCCGAAATCTTAAGATCTACTAAAAATCTAATACCGGCATTCAATTCTACGTCAAAGAATTAGTTTGGAGCAGTTTTTACTTTAACTCTACCTTATTTAACAGCTGAGATACAGACATGTTCAAAAATGTCACAATAACGAGAAACGCCCTGTAACTCAGAAACAAATGAAGATAGCAAATTTCTGATTTGACAGTCAAGTTTGCCATGAAAATCGAGCTCGAGATCGTAGTGTCAGATTTATCATATCTTTAGTAGTTTCTGAGATACCCTGAATTCCCATCAAAAATGGACCAGCCTGTACATACCTAAAAACTTAACACATTGTATATCATTAGATATCTTTTTACCTTCTAAATATGTTTCTATATTATTACATGATTTTTGTCGGTTGTGGAATCTAATTGAAAACGTTTTGTTAATATTAAAGTGAAGACTGTTTTGTTGAAACCACCTGTTTAGTTCACTCATACTCTCACTATGCTTATGTTTTAATAAATCATTATTTTTTCTTGAAACAATTATAGATATGTCATCAGCATACATTGTCAATTGAGTTGATAATGAAGTATCAATGTCATTAATATAAAGCAAGAAGAGTACCGGATCCAAAATAGAACCCTGTGGCACACCTATATTTACTTTTACTATTTCAGAGTTAATGGTCTCCATATACGAAACATATTGCTTCCGTTCATATAGAAAATTTTCTATCCACATCAAGGCATTGCCTCTTATACCATATAATGATAATTTACTTAGTAGCCGTTTTTGATTAACACAATCAAATGCCTTACTAAGGTCACAAAAAGTACCTATAGGACATTCTCCGCTCTCTATATACTTAACAACAGTATCATAGAATGAATGAACAGCTGTCATTGTTGATTTCCCATACAAAAAGCCGTGTTGACTCTCTGAAAATGTTTTTTGTTTATTTAAGAACATTAATAATCTTCCCAGGAAACAATATTCGAATATCTTTGAGAAACCTGTTGGTATTGTTAACGGCCTATAGTTTTCCAAATTTTGCGTGTCACCTTTTTTATGTATTGGAATAATTTTCCCCATTTTAAGAATTTCTGGAAATGATCCTGTAGAAAATGTTAAATTTACTAAGTATACTAAAGGTTTAGTCAATACATCCAATACCCTCTTTATTAAAGAAACAGGTAGGTATATCGTCGTGACCAGAGGAATGTTTATTTTTCAATTTTTTATTTATTAAACAATAAAATTCACTTTCTAGATAGAGGTTTAAAAACATTGTTTCCCGGCATGATACAATATCAAAAATTTCCTTGCTTACGTCATTCCTAAATGATTGATGAATTTGATCGATAATATTTATAGGAGCATTTTTAAAATACGTATTAAATATCTCTACAATTTCTTTCTGATTTTCAGTTACTGTACCGTTATAATTTATGGAAATATTTCTGGGATACGTCCCTTTATTAGATAACTCTGATACAATTTTCCATGCTATTCTCGCTGGATTATCTGACTTATTTAGTTTAGTCTGATAGTAATCTTTTTTTATGGATTGTACTAATAAAGTATGCTTTTTCTTTTGTTTTTTATAGACTGATATCAATTCTGGATACATTTTCGTTAGCACATACAAATCTTTTAAATTTTGGCTAGATATTTTAACCTCATCTTTAACCCATTTCTTGTTTACGTTATTATTACTAATGTACTTGCGCTTTGGAAAATAATTATTAAAGTGGAATAAAAAAACCTCAATACAATACTCATAAGCTTCATTAATATTATCAATGTAATATAATTCATACCAGTCTTGCTGTGTTAATGCATTTCTGAAATCATTCATTGTGTTATCATTAAATGATCTTTTTAGATACCATTTGTTCATTGTTAACTTATTTTCATATTCCAAATCTAAAAGAACTGTCCTATGATCAGACATATTGTTATCTATTACACACGATTTACATGTTTCACTGAAGTTAGAGAAAATTTGATCAATTGTGGTGAGTGTATTCGGAGTTACCCTAGTAGGCCAGTGTACAGCATATTCCAGATCATACATAGATAAAACATTATTAAGCTTTAAAAAATCCGCTGTAGGTTTATAACTATCACAATTAAAATCCCCACATAACAATATATTGACATCCGGTTTAAAAACATGATTCAAAACACTTACTATACCCTCGATAAAAATGTTTAAATCCCCAGAAGGAGATCGATAACATAAAAGAATTATTAATTTTTTACCACTATCCATCTGCCATGACACACCGCAAACTTCCAAATGTTTTTCTGTACAATATTTATATAAATTAATTACTTTTATAGACTTACCATATTTTGCATAAATTGCAAATGGACTCTTAATGCTGTTATTCCGTATTTGCAGTTTCAAGAACAGTACCAGATGATTAAATTCATTAAAATAATAACTTTACTATGGGACCTAATTTTAATTATTTTCGAACTCATATTTTATATTGGACGTTATCATTAATGTAACAATCATACCTAATATACATACCTAATTTTTTAGATATAGGTATTACTATTTATTTATAATAAAAATTGATATATTTAAATGGGTGATGATCCACGGGTTGCTACGGGCTTCATCCTGTTGAAATAAAACGCGCTTGTTGAATTTTCAGTACAAAGTGACTATTTATTTATTTTAATTTATTTCACATACGTTTGAGGCTAAAGTTTAAACAAAATATTACTGAGAAGCATAAATATAGAAAGAAATTGATATATTTTTAGAACTATAAATTATACAAGAGTGAACTTAATATATTACATATAATATTTTGGGCTTAATTCAGCACTCCCTCACAAATACCTACCATATCAAAAAAAAAAAACCAATATACACAGATAAAACTATAAATTATACGCAATTTATGAAATAATTATGAAGTGTACGTAATTTATAAAAAAATTCATATAAACATGTGTGAAATATTCATATAAACATGAGAAATGAGTTTTTCTGGGAAACGACCAAGAAAAATGAAATTTTCTAAAAAGGATTACTATTTTTTAACTTGCTTTTACTAAAAGGTAAGGTGGAAATAGAAATTATGGATGACACTTACTGTCCGCGACGCTTCAATCAAATTTTTTTGGCAACATATATATTTTTAAATAGTGTTTCTATTTAGGTTGCAGTTTTTTAAATATTTATTATTTAAAAAGTTATAGGTAATTTCCATAACGTTACTTTGTTGATATGACACCATAATAAAAACCTATTAAATAACCCTATAATTTAAATTCTTTTTAGATTTCATTGGAGGACTACTACTGTCATCTTCCAGGGCAACTATAAAGTGAAAATAATAGTGAAATTTTTACCTGTTGTGATAGTTTTTTACCTCATATTTCTAGTTTCTGGAGGATCCATCACCCTGTACTAATCCTGTTATGTTATTTCTTTTTTGCAGACTTTTCCTTAAATTCTACTCTTTATACTTTATTTTAGTATGACTTTCATCACATTTCCCTATACCTAAACTTCATATTCTCTGACATATTTTAATTAAAAAAAAATCCCCATTAACCATTTACCCCGTATTTTCGACAAATTAAAAGATAGAGGCAATAGAGGCATAATTGTCTCAGTCGAAGTCATGTACTTTTAGAAAAAGTATAGAAATATAAAAAAATATGCAGGGTCATCATAATTCTATGCCAACTTTCGCCAATTAGAATAGCAAATAAGTCGTTTTTTTCAAATGAAACACCCTGTATTTTATAAGGCTAAACGAAGCACTGATAAGTACTCTATAAATTTGCTGAAGCATTATTCCCTATGATTAAATCAATTAGCATAAGCATAAGCATTTCCTTAAAAATGCATATTTATTGAAAATTGTGAAAACTACAGATGTGTGTTTGCCTGCTTTTTTCTAAATTGTGGTTGGATATTTGCTATTATTACTTATTTACTATTGTTGACTATTTTTAATTTTATTGTTCTTATATACAGGGTATTAAATTTAAAAGATCATTAGATAATGGGCTTAAATCAAAATTCAGTAAGTGATTTTTATATTTTCTCATATAGGTATATTGATTCTAATGTATTTTGGTTCTGATAATTCATGGTTTTTATTAGGGAGGTATTGTTTATATTAAATTTGTGCCCCGTTTCATAACTATGTAAGGCTAGAGCCAACTTGTCTACATTAAAGTTTTTTTGTGTGATATGTATGCTCTGTAAATCTAGTTATTCTTTTTGTTTGGCCGAGTTACAATTACTACAGTTTATTTTGTACATCCCAGATTTACTTAACCCTGAAATAATTACAGACGGATCCTTTCAAATATTAACTGTAATACTTACAAATTAGCAAATTGGTTGAACGAAAAGTATCAAAAATTCACATTCAAAAGTGACATGATAACCAATCATCCCTCCACTTAATTGAATATTTAAAAAATTTAAAAATTAACACGACAGACAAATTAGTATCATTTGACGGAACAGCCCTACTCTTTCCCTAGAAACTTTGAAGATATTAGAACAATTTTTAGTACACAATAAAGTACCGCCAACCGCCTATAGAAGTGGAAGAATACATTTTATTGACGAAATTGTGTATGGTACAAAACGAATTTACCTTCAACAACAATAGTTATAAACAAACACATGGCACAGTCATGGGGAATCCTCTATTGACTTTTATTGCAGATTTATTCCGCAACCATTGTGAAAATAACGTCAAAAACACCGCCTTAGAATTTCTCATAGTATGGTATTATATATCATAATATATTTATGATTATGGTTATTTCATAATATATATGTGTTTGAACTTTGTTAATAAATAACAAATATCTAAAATAGTTAATCTGTGCCCCTAATACTTAGTAGGCACTTTTGTATTATAAATAAAATAAAATTTTACATATGAATTACTGCATAGTTTGCTTTTAATTGTTACATTGCATAGTTAAGTAATAAAAAAAAATTATTATTCTTATAAAATTCATTTTCTTAGAAATTTGACTTAGAACTTTTTAACAAGCGGCTATGATTTTTCAGCTTAACAACCATAAAATTTACAATTTTCAATAAATATACATTTTAACCGAAAATTAGTTGATTTAGTCTTAGGGAATAATGCTTTAGCAAATTAATAAGAGTACTTATCGGTGGTTCGTATAGCCTTCTAAAATACAGGCTGTTCCATTTAAAAAAACCGACTTATTTACTATTCAAATTGACGAAAGTTGGTATAGAATTATGATGACCCTGTATAATTTCTTTATATTTTTATACTTTTTCTAAAAGTACCAGGCTTCGACTAGATTCCCTGAGAAAAATATGCCTCTATCTTTTAATTTGCCGAAAATACGGCGTTAAATAGTTCATGGAGATTTTTTAAAATTAAAATGTCAGAAAATATGAAGTTTAAGTATAGGGAAATGAGATGAAAGTCATACTAAAATAAAGAGTAGAATTTAAACAAATGATAACAAAATATATGCTGCTATTTAAAAAAACGAAGTAGATACCGGCCCAGGGAAGGCAGGACACCCTGTACAAGTGAAATTATTTTTGGTTAGTGTTACTCTATACGACTGAAAAGTCTGCAAAAAAGAAATAGCGTAACTATTTTATTAAGCGAGATATTGGACTTCCGTGTAATAAGTGGACACTCAGTACTAACTTATTAAAAATTTGCCAAATTGACTCGTCTTGTTTCTTTTTTTCACACTGTGCTTCATTCAACTTCAACTAGAAGTTTCTTGGAAAGATAGTAAAGGTAGAAAATAATTGTAAAAGTTTTATCCTCACCAGATGGTCAGGTCAATAAAGTTTTGACCACTTTGTAAGACATTGTAAATTGTGTTGCACTATAAAAATAGGCCGATGGGAATTCCTAGTTCTGTTATTTATGAAGTAATGAATTACCTGGGGTGACAAAAAGGTTACATGGATTTCTTGAGAATAGTTGACCAACAACTGTTAAATATTGGCAAATATCCTTTGTCAGTTTGTGATTTATTTAATTATTGTACTAATTATGTTGCAACTTGCTGCAACAATTATAGATGCCTACAGTGTTTTACGACATTATCATATTTCAAGTATTATTTTTATGAACCTCGAATATTACAAAAGTAATCAATTACTTGTGTATGATTCTGTTACTTAAAATTAATTTGTTTCAGTGTCTTTTGTAATGTCTTTTGATACCTAGTACAGGATGATGGATCCGGCAGAAACTAGAAATGTGAGGTAAAAAAACTATCAGAATAGGTAAAAATATATGACTATTATTTTCACTTTATACTTGCACTGGAAGATTACAGTAATCTTACAATGCAATATAAAAATCATTTAAATTATAGGGCCATTAAATAGGTTTGTATTATGGTGTCACATCAACAAAGTAACGGTATGGGAATTACCCATAACTTTTTAAATAATAAATATTTAAAAACTGCAACCTAAATAGAAACACTATTCAAAAATGTATGTTGCCAAAAAAGTTTTTTTTAAGCATCGCGGACGGGCAAGAGTCCGAGAAGTAATAACTTCTGTATATTAGTAAAAGTAACTGAAAAAGTAATTGTTTTTAGAATATTTCATTTACTCGGCCGTTTCCCAGAAAACCTCATTTCCCCAGTTAAATCGATCACCCTGTACTACATTCGACCCGAAGAATTTTTTATCACGTGCTTATATGAATTTTTTCATAAATTACATACGCTGCATAATTATTTCATAAATTGCGTACAATTTATTGTTTTATCTATGTACCTATAGGTTTTTTTTAATATGGTAGATATTTGCAAGGGAGTGTTGAAATAAGCCCAAAATATTATATGTAGTATATGAAATTAGCCACTATTGTATAATTTATAGTTCTAAGAATGTATCTATCGATTTCTTTCTACATCTTTCTTATTCTTGCCAGCAATATTTTGTTTCAACTTTAGCCTCATCCGTATGTGAAATAAATTAAAATAATTAAATAGTCAGTCTGTACTGAAAATTCAATAAGCGCATTTTATTTTATCAGGATGGGGCCGCTAGCAACCCGCCGATCATTTAAATATGTCAACATTTTTTTATAAATAAATAGTAATACCAGAGACGTATAGAATCTACAAAGACGTTTCACCTTTATGGGCGACATGAAGCCGAAAAGTTACTGGCCATTCGTAGATGGCTCTGCTGGAATTTTACCAGCAGCGCTTGCAGGAGTGTCCATTGGAACTAAATTGGACATTCTCCACAATTGTTTCCACCGTTTAATACCAGATGTCGCTAAATAAGGTTGACTGCACATGTATAGGTGCTGTCGCTGTTGCCGGATTTATTATATTCATAACTGGTGTGAAATATTATTTGTGAATATGTTTTCTTAACAGTTGTCTACCAAATACTTCGCATTTGATATACTTACATTATAAAAATCAAATTACAATAATACCAATTTAAAACATTCAATAAATGAAAGTTTTGCAAATGTAGTCTACAAAAGTCTAATTTTTACGCGTGTCATTAGTAACACATTTGATTATTTCATGGCGTGTCACCCGAGCGTCCCAGGTTCGATCCGTAGTCGATAACGATTTTTTTCTTAAGAATTCGTGCCATATGGACGTGATGCATACACATTGTCTAAAAATTATGTACTCAATATCTCCACAATCTGCAAGTTTGGGACTTTTGTTGCTGTTTGTGGTGTTCGTATAATGAAGATATAAGGTTATAGGTATACATACTACTGTGCCTACTAAAAAAGTAGGTATTTAAATTACATTACATTACATTAATATTGCATAAAGTATATGGAAATATCTCGAACTATATAAATTAGTAATTTGTGTAAACACAATGAAGGGTTGATGTGTTTATACTAAAACACTGATTACACTGGGTTAGTTGCATAGGTATAATAGTTTTAAAGAATGTGTAAAAAATTACACCGTTAAAGATCGTAGAATGTTTGAACTGTTGGTGTTTTATTTAGGCTTCTGTATCTTAACAATCTCTTTATTTTTTATAGCTTTTTTTTAGGTAATAACCAAAGTGTAGGTATATATGCTTTGTAACTAACTAACTAAAATGTCACTATTTTATAGAGGATAATTTTAGTCGCTGAAATAGAATTTTAGAACGTTGTTATGGAGTCCAATTTTACAAAATTCTTGTTTTTCGAATAAGTTCCCTTGGTGCAGCGAGGTAGGTACTTTATATACCTACTTAGATCTACATCTGTAGGTAGGTATTCGTCGCTGTTAATAGCTAATTTTTATATCGGTTGATATTCCAAAGTTTACAGAATATAACTATATCAGTTGCTTGCTCCTCTCCGTGGGAACTTTTATTTTTCGAGATCATAATCGTGCCGCCGCGATCGGCCATCTACGTTCGACAGTAAAATCTCCTCGTTACGAGGGACATTACAAAGATAGTTTGGTTTCGCGCCGAGAATATGTGATTACTGACTGGGGTTTTCCAAAAGTGCAGCATTAAATTATATAAATTGAAATTATTCAATGGGTAGGAAGGACTATGTTCAAAAATACATCATACTAATTATTTATGTTTAAATTGTGCCTAAGTAAAAGATGAAACACTTTTGGAAACTGGTGTCTATACCGAGCGGCTAAAAGTTTCTAAGTATCCTATTAGATTATTTCAGAGACCGAGACCACTTGGAATTAAATTTTGAAATTGGTAATAATATAATGACGTCCCTGTAGCTCTTCCGGTTACACCGAAAGTTGGCGTCAACTTTGTTATTTACAATGGAACATCGCAGTTTATTATCGCATTTTTGGATTTTAGTGTTACTTTTATCAAGTTTCCCTATTCCTAAAGTTAACCATTTTCGATATATTTTATTTTTTTTTATATGTATATATTTTATAGTTTAAAACCCCGTGTTTTTTATATTAAGAAAGATAGAGCGGTCATAATCACAGAGGAGTTAGTTAAATTCATAAGCTTTCTAATCACATCTTCAGGGTTGGTGGTTGCTTACAGGGTGGTAAAAATTTAATACCATATTAGCTCAACTGCAAGCCATAAAAACTTGAATTTTTACATGGGACACGACAGCCTGTATATTATGGCATTTTTGGATTCTACACTTTCGGTCGGTATTACGCTCACTTTCATCAAGTTTACCTGTTTTCGAAAAATCGAAAATCCTAACTTAAAACCCTGTGTTGTTTATATCAAGAACGATATAGAACGACAATATTCACAAGTGAGAGAGTTAAATCCATAAGCTGCATAAGCTTTCTAATCATACGATCAAGGTTATTGATGGATGCATGGATTGATGGATTGAATAATATACAGGGTGTTCCACTTAAAATTACAAAATTGACGTCAACTTCCGGTATAACCGGAAGAGCTGCAGGGACGCTATTATTTCATTTAAAGAGAGCATACCCAAAAAACCTCAGAATACCAAATTTTAAAAATTAAATCCAAGTGGCCTCTGAAATAATCTGAATACCATTCATCTATACTATTATTAAGAAAAATTACAAATGTTGTAATTTTGAATGGTTTGTATTAACTTTGCTGGATGCTGTCCCGGTTTTTATATTTTGCTTAACAAATTTTAATGTAAAATAAATAGAGGTTCTGATATAAAAATTAATAAAATAGCCCAAAGGAAAGTTTTTACCTTGAAGTATTACTAAAAGTTATATTTAAGAAATGATTTTTTACTGTTTTTCCAATATTTTCGTGGCAAACTAATTCCTCAAATTTACTAACACAAATGTCTTCTCATACTACGACCAATTATCCACGATGTTTCTAAATGGTACAATTAATACCCCTGATTTTGTGCTACTATAGGATAAGATTACAGAACGTGGCTTCTCTATTTGCTAAAATTGCTACAAATTTCACAGGAATGTTGTAACACATTTTCTTAAAAAGTATTCGGTTACCAATATTGCGAGGGACAGCAACCCTCACTATAATCTACCACAGGCATTTTTACAAAAAATAAAATAAAATAAAACATAAATATATAATCACTTGTTTTTCTCATTCTATATCAATCGCACCCAACACTTTACAGGTCGAGCGTGAGCTCCTGTGTAAGTAAACGTTTGAGTGCCGAACGGTACCCGAGTGGGGTAACTTATTTTATTCTTATATAACTAATATAACACTTTTTTTAATCTTCAGTCACTATCTATATACACTATACTAACGTCCATTTTTTATATGATTATTAAAAAAACTATACATTTTTATAGTTTTTATTTGAGCCGTGACTATTTATTGCTATTTATTTATAGCCGCAGTTGAATATTTATTCTATGAGGGCCACTATATTAGAACAAATAATTAGTAAAATTCGAGAATATTTATGTATTTGATCTTATTATAGTTATTCGTACATAATAAGAAAAGCTTATCTAAGTTATAAGACATGGGGTCACCGCATGTAACTAACTGTACTAACCTTCCGCACACGCAAAAAAGACTCGCGGCAAGGCAAAGACAATCATTCATCTATATTTGGTACAGGTTTGGTAAACCGAAACTTTTAGTCCTCCCTCACATTTTTTAATATAACCTTTTGTATAGGATGCCGTAGAAAAATGAAGCATTAGTTTTGAGGTTTTAGGTTATATAGATACTTTTTTCTTAGGTACCAGTTTTGCAATACACATTTATTTAATCCCAATATTATTTGTTAACTGTACATATGGAGATATTGTAACTGTGTCCAATTTTATAAATTTTTTTAGATTTTTCTAATATTACGAGTAGGTACCTACTACCTACTATGATGGTTTTAATAATAGCAGCGAGGTATAAATAGTGTAGTAAGTACCTAATAAGGTCTACTTTTATTTATTACATTATTGAATTCATTTATGTACACGGCATGCATAAGATACATACAAATTTCTTTTTTATAATGTAGTAAATATTTTACCCGAAATAGTAAGTTTAAAACAGCGTAGGGAGGTAGCTCAGTTGTAAGAGCATTACCTGTTATGCCGAAGGTCCCGAGTTCGATCCTCGGATGCCGTTTAACGCCAAAGCACTTTTTATTCTACCAGAATATTAAATAAATACAATAATAAAATTATTAACGTAGGAGAATTTATACTTCCGTGTAAAATTATTAAAATGATGTTTATGTTAAATCCATAGCGTTCGTTAGGTTACGTCTGACAACACTGCACTATTCTCTTAAACGTGTACGCTTGAAAAATTAAATTCCTGTATGGCAATGCGAAGCGATAGTAGAATCCTACACATGTAATCTACTGGTACTGTGGGGGCGCAACTTGCCGGGTTGAAATTACTCGATTTTGATTGGCTAATTGTCATCTCGTATATATGGTTGCATAAAATCAGGAAAAAGTCTATACTTCAAAAAAATACATTAGGTGAACGGTCTTTGTAGATGTATAAGTCTCTGGTAATACCTAAAAATTAGGTAGGTATATTAGGTACGATTGTTACATTGATGATAATGTCAAATATAAAATATGAGTTCGAGAATAATTAAAATTAGGTCCACATGGTAAAGTTATTATTTTAATGGCTGTTTTCTACTTTTTAAGTTTTATCGTTGTTCCGTTGGTAACAAAATATGAAATCATCTGGGACTTACTGTGCATAGAACTGCAAATAAGTTAGCGGAATAACAGCATTAAGGGTCCATTCACTAGTCCGAAATAGGCCTAAAATCGGCGTTCGTCTCGTGTCTAATTATAAAAAAACTATAAAAGATAGTGACTTTCAGTAAAAAAAGTATTGAAAGATAAGACTTTAATCTAAATCCCTATAGTGGAATTTTTTTGCTAATGCTTCTTATTTTTAAAATTCCAGGCAAACAATCTTGTACTAAAATAGCTTATTTTCAAAAATTATTTTTTCTAAAATACATGAATTAAACAAAAATTTCCTACTATAGGGATCTAGTTTATCTTTTGATCTTTTCGGTGATATATAATTTATAACATCAAAAAGAAATTTTGTTGCAATTATAAGACAAATCCGGTACCGTTGCAATAAGGGCTAACTTTATGTCCATGTGCCTTTTTACTTCGGCTTTACGTGCACCTCCGAAATCTTAATAATTCGGTAGTGGAAATATGTAAGTCTCCGCCCTTCGGCTACCCAACCTCTCAACCCGACCCCGTATTCATGCCTGTCAAATCTACAGTGAATAGACTCTTAAGTACGGCAACATTGTTGTGCTTCAGGAACAACCGTACAACTACCTATTATTGTATATTTAGCATCAGGATGGTGCCAAAAATATGTATGCTTCAGGATAGTGCGGCTTATGAGTAAATATACATTGAATTTTATTTTTTATAATATCACTATATATCTCAAGAATCGGCTGTACCATAACAAATATATACCCGAATATGTCATCACTTTTTCTGTATCTAATCTATAAACCAGTGCTTCAGGATGGTATCGATTATGTTATTGCTTCAGGTTTGTTCAGGTGGTATATGTATATATATTGCAATAGAATGAGAATTACCGAGAGTTCAATGTTGGATTTATCATAAAAACGCTACCTGGAGCATAAAAGTTTTGAATTCTTTGCATATTGAATATCATGTTTTAATAAATACATCAATAAATCATGCAAAATGCCTATTAAATAATTATAATTATATCTATTAAGTAAAATATTCCAAATAATGTAAATAAAATGAGTTATCTTACGTGAACATCATTAAATAGGTATACATTATCACTTAATTTGACTAAAAACATTTTTAATATTACAAGATACCCAGATCATGGCATATCAACTCGAAGAGAAATCTTCAGAGAAAAATCCAGTAGCATAAAATCTATTCAAAATTAAATTCCATTAAGATATTTCCATCTAAAAATCAAACTTTTAAAAATTAATAAATAAATTTGACATAAAATGTCATGCTAAAGGAATCCACCCATGAGGGAAATAGTATATAGACATATAGAACTTTTAAGAAATCATTGTACAATATTGTAACATAAACAAACGCAATTTATAAAACAGTTTTTAAGGTAATATAAGTTAAAATGAGTGAAAAGTGAAAAATAAGAAATCATTTCAAATAGTGGACATAAGTGTATGGAAACATTATCGAGATAAACTTTTAAAAATCAAGTGTTGAAACATAAGAGACTAAAGGAAAAAACAAGAGTTTGTTATGGCAACAAGGAGATTGGAGAAAATATTTAAGAAAGTGAGAAGCGTCGATTTGAGTATAAATATGTATAAATATATATTTTTTTTTTTCTCTATATAAGATTCTTTGTTGGAGAATCTTATTTCTATTAAAACTGGTCTGATGACCAACATTAATTTTCTTCTAATAATCTTACAAACTAAACATTTATTAACTAAAGTTCATCCAACGACGTCCTTCAGATTGTTTTCTTTTAACAATTTCACTGGCCACTATGTCCTGCTTTTACACAGCAGGATAAATAATTTGAGAATAAAAAAATCCATAATTTTATAGAAAATTCAAGAATAATAATAGTTAAATATTGTCAAATTAATATAATTAACCTACCTGACTATCCAAACGTAAAATAAAGTGTGTGCAGTTGAAATCCAGCCAGATATCACCAGCAGCAGATAAAGCAGGTTTCCAACGAGCTTGGGAATTAAATTTTCTCAGCCGAAGAGAAGTGAAAACCCAAAGATTTACCTAAAATCACAAAATAAACATCAGTAGAAGGTACAGTGCACTTTTAAATAGCTAGCAAACACAACGATAACATATTGCAATATAAAAGTTTCATATACAAATTAACAATCAATAAGTACTTACTTGGCCATATAATAATAAACGATTTATTCACTTTAATAACAAATTAAACATTTGGAGTGACATTTTTCGTGTAGGTTAAGTAGCCATTTTGAACAGTAGTAACATCATCAGATGGTAGAAATTAAATTTCGTATATATTATAAATTGTAGTTTTAATAAAGTATGCAACCCATATTGCAAGCGACCAATACAGGAAGATGCCTATAGTTAAGCTTAAAAAAAAATAATAAACAAGTTGTGATTACAAATCAATTGCAAAAAGGAGAGTATATGTAATTTTAGAAATTTTACTAAGAAAGAAAACCTAATCCTTATTCCAACTAAATCAACATCTGGAAAGTACTGATATCAGTCAAATGAATTAAAGATGTCTCAAAAGTCTTGTCTACTGCTACCAGCACCCTACGTCCCTTATTTTTGTCTATCAATTCAAAATTGCGATCAGCTCTATAAACAGCATAGCCTGAAGGAAAAAGTTTAGAATCATGTACTAAGGAGCTCAGCCACGTCTCAGTTAACGCAATGATCGGGAATTGACATGTTAAAATTGAATTTAATAAATCATTGGTTTTCGAATTTAAACCTCATACATTCTGATAGTAAACATAAATCATATTAAATGAAACACATATATTAGTGTTAGTAGTTTCAAACTTGTTCTTAGATAATTGCTATTTCTTATTGTTAAATATGGTCTCTTTATAATGATCCAATTTTCTTCCATAAACTGTACATTTATCGGTGTCCCACACAAAATGACCGCTGTCGGCCACCTTGGCATTTACACAATTAATACAACATGGGATAGAGTCTGAAGGACAATCTTTAATTTTATGATTTTATGAAAGAACATTTCAGAAGAATATAAGTTTATCAGCAGACGGTTTGACTTGTGTATCGAGTTACATTTGATCTCTCTAGGTAAATCAAGAATCTAGATCGTTTTACAAGGTTGTATCAGTTTTAGAGTGAAGCTCATATATTTATAATAATTATTAAACAATTTACCAGATAATATTTAAAGCTTATCTGATCATCCGGTGACATAACCATTAAAACGTAGGCTTGAAACAGTGGTCGGCAGTGCTGATAACTAACTTGAATTCATTCACATAACATCTTCAGCGGACAAAAAAGCAAGTAGTATTCATAGAAGCTCAGGACCATATCTAAACCATATTATTAATAAACTATTATACGAGAAGCGGACCAATACAGATAACAATGCGGCAGCTGAAATAAAAAATTAAAAGGTAGAACCACGTGTGAAGATGTATTTTTTATATAGACATACCTGGGAGAAATTTACATAGATAAATCCAGAGGAGATGAAACTAAATCATAGTAGCCAAGTACTATGTATATAATGGGCGCATTCAGGGAACCGCAGCGCTTCACCGCTTTATTCAAATAGCTACAGCGCTGTATTAAAGCGCTGCAGCGCTTTATTAAAGCGGTAAAGCATATATTTTTCCCGCTGGATCGCTGAATAGTTCCATCAAGCGATAAAATTAATATAGTTTAGGTTTACATCTATGGGTTTACGCACAAAATATCTGGATAATATTAATTATTATTAATATTAATTGCAAAATATGAATTACTGAAATTATGTCACTTTAAGCTTGCGTTTAAAATGTCGATTCGGCGAACGTGAAGCGGTAAAGCGCTGGAATGCTATGTTTCCCTGAATGCGCCCAATGTCTGTAACTTATTTGTGGTGCGTTTTCATGATTCATTGTTTCTTTTGGGATTATACCACCTGTAAAATAATAAACAGCAGGAATCCAGCAGTGGCGGCTCGTCGGGGTGGGCAAGGTGGGCAGAGCCCACCCTAGAATTTCCACGGCACAAAACTAAAACCTCGTCTAAATTTCAACTTGCAAGCAAAATCTCCATCCCTTGAATAATACCAATACATATAACTTTATTCTTCCCCATAAATACAGATATTTAGAAATACTTATTTATAGTTAATAAAATATAATCCGAAGTACCTATCAGCAAATAGATAGTCCACCCTTTATTTCAGTGATAGAGATTACAGTTTTACAGGGCGGGCGAGCCCGTTGCCGTTGAGCTAAGTCATATTCATATCATACGTTTCTACCAGTTAGAATTACTGGGATCGTAGAGTGTGTATCAGTTCAAACGGGCTAGCCCATAGCTTCTGTATCAAATCGTCTCATACGTTCCATATCATTTATATCTACAAGTTAGTCTAATAGTCATACGAAAAGTACGAACGTAGGACGTAACTAACTTCGTTAATATAATCCCAAGGTGTGCAAGCCCGTATGAATGTGCTCCATTTCCGCCAGCGGTGAAAATAAACTTTACAATAATATCTTCTTTTTCTACAAATATAAACACGTGTATTTCTGTCAATAAGAGTAATCTAGAACATTTGCTTTACCACTGATTAATCAAGAAGTGTAAAGGCCTTTGATAAATTGTTTAATAAAATATTAAAATAAGATGAAAAATTTAGAAGTGCCCATTGGTGTTTTGAGTTGGCAACTTTATCTCGGGCTTCCCCGTCGGACATATTCGTGCTTCATCACATGGCTAGCAGCACAAGATAGTTGGAATATTCCAACTCTCTTAGCACCACCTGTTACAAAACAAAAATAAAACATCAGTGTAGAGGTAAGGTGCGGTACCGGTGTTGTAAATTGAATTTTGCCTTTAAAGCAGTTTTTTCGTGCTAATATTTTTCGTAATAATAACAATATGGCTTCCAGCTCGAGTGTATCAGTGAGTGAAATAATAACATAAAGGTTGGTCAAAATGACGTGCGGATATTGATCAGTAATAAAGGCGACATCGTCCATTATCTTTTAAACAAAAAATTCAGTACGTTAAATTTTGACGATGTTATTTTTGCGTAATAGGAAAAAGAAAAATTTGAATTTGCCAGCCTAATCCAGAAGGCCGCGAGCCGCTACTGGCACCCAGAAACATACAAATTAAATAATTAAATATTCAAAGTGCAGTATCAAGGCAAACTTCTAAAGTTTGCCCCAAAAAAACCACTGTATACTCGTAATATGTAATAAAATTATATATATATATATATATATATATATATATATATATATATATATATATGTACTTATAATAGGTATGTTGTTGAGCCCGCGAGACGGACGGGTCTCTGTTGCACCCGGGCTTAATTACAGAGTTAAAGGAGTATATACTGTGACCATTAATTCTTCTTTTAACTACAAATCAGGGCATTGTCAGAGGGTAACTTAGTTGCTTAATTTTAAATTTTATGTAATAACAGGACGTTGTAAAGCCCAAAGATGTAAACGTTAGTTTGTGTAGCCCGAGTATATATTTTTATAAGTCTTACGGTTCTTATGTAGCCCGGCAGTGTTGCCATATTTTTGTGCCCGTTTAAATACCATTATCGATATTAACTTGACCTGAAAAGCAAATTGATCAAATGATAAAAATTGTATCTGTCTGTGGAAGATGCTCAAGGAGGCAAGTGATGTGTTTTTCTGATTAAATCTTTGTAAGTCGAGGTAAGAAGCTTGTAAACTTTGCAAAGGGAAAAGTTAAATTATTTTTCTCTTGTGTCTTTTACATAATAGCTGTATAGCTGTCTATGTGATGTCAAAATGATTTTTCCATATGGGTATTTTAATATACTGAATGTCACAAAATACTGGCTCATGCATATAACTTTTTTATTTCGCGACTTGTCAACGCAAATGATTCCGTGTTTTTTAAAATAGAGTAGGTACCCGTAATATTCTTGGACATTTCAATTCAGGATTTTAACAAACTTACATAAAATTTAAGCTTGTGTAATAGTTATTTATAATCCCGAAAATCACAAAAGGATAGTATATTAAAAAACGAGATAATACCAACACATGGAGCACTAACGAAGCAATATTTTTATGTAGGTACCAAATATTTGAAATAAAATTTGTACAATATTTAGGTATTTAATATTTTTCAAAAATCACTAATTGTATTTTCTCTTAATGGCAGAACAAATGTAAATAGGTATTTAATTATCTCCCTTAGAACTTCTCAAGAATCTAATTGTAATTTAACAATCGATTCTTCACATTGTATTTTCTTTAAGTTGAAGTCTTTAATTCTTTCATTCTTCTTGTCTTATATGCTTAGAGCCGAAAATCATAATTTTAACTGTAGTAACTGAAATACGGAATTAAATATAAATCAGTCATTTTTGACTAGCCTCCGCCTTTCACTGAGCCCGCATCAAAATTAGATCGCATCTACCTTATCTCTATGACTTCTTTTTTCTTATTAATTCTGCACGCCCAGTGTTAGGTAAGTACCTATAATATCTATTATAATAATATTTCTGAACTAGTTGTGCTTCTGTTATGTTAATAAAAATAACATAACATTCAATACAAGACATTGGCGATATAAAACACTAAATTGCTGAAATATTTTTTTTACTATCCATCTTTAAGGCTACATAGAAAATACTCAAGCAAAATTACATTCAGACAGATGATATTCTTTACACATACTGAATTTTTAAGTAAATAATTGTAAACTGAGAATGCACTGTCAATTTTCTAGAATCATTTAACTAGTAATAAGTTACATGCGTTAGCAGTACGTGCATAAATATGAAATACTTCTAAAACTTAAATAAGTTGTTCTGTATTTTTTTTCCTAGATATATTGATAAGTTATAGTAGGCAAACATTATTTATATCACTAGGGCACTTCCTTCGAAATTTAAAGTAGATACCTACGACATATCTTTCATAACTACTACGCGGTTGCTACAATAATATAATTAAAAAATATTGGATATTTTTAAAATGGTTTATCAGCAACAAAACACATGCCTCAGATTAAACATTTAAACAAAAAAATAGAGAAAATAAGCAATGCTCATTCTATATACCTTCTATTTTGTGTGAGTGGACTTATTTTATGTGTAGACTTTGATAACAGTTTCTAAGTTATTAATAGAAATTCTATAAATCCAAAAAAATTTTATGCTTCCTTATTTAATTAATTCCAAGTAAGCCATGTTAAAGAAAAAACAGTTTCTGTGAATCCATATTCCATGTATATTAAAACGCGTCGATTCTGTCTCGCTCTAAATTCCGTCGCTGAATCCACAAAATTTCAAAGCTCTCTCCTTCGAGCGGGGATTCGCGATCTCCGCGATCCCCGCGGGCGACCGTCGTCCCCGGCCTTTTTCCAATGCGGAAGGGTATTTTCGTCCCGTTTCTTACGCGTTTTCCCAATTTAAAAGCCTTTTCAAAAAACCTCTGCAAAATTTTCTTCGATCGCCGTTCGGCGAGAGATGCGTCTAGCACGGGCGTTAGTCCTCGCGCTTAATGGTCCCGTCACGCCCGCCGAAATCCCGACTTTTTGCGGAACCCCCTCGCCTCTCCCCACTTCTAATTTTTACGGCTTCGAGAAGGGTTTCACGCGAAAGTTCAGTCCTTTCTCTAATCCTTTGAGATTTTTTTTTTCGAGACCGTACTTGGACTCCATCTACGTCTATTTCGTCTTCGAAAATCTCTAGTCGCATCTGTCTCAACTTTTTTCTCATTTTATCTACCGATGTGAGATTGCACTAACAAGACAAGCACCTCCCACGAAAACTGTCAAATTAATTAAACTTCAGATAGGTTATTTTCATTATTTTCCTATGAGAAATATTGCTAACGGAATCGATAGTACCTACTGACTGCCAAACACTTCTCATTACCAAAATACTGAAACGTAATGCTTTTCCAATTAGAAAATCGGTAAAAATATTTTTTTAGGATAACACGTACAGTTTACATACTTAAACATCTCAAGGTAAATTTCTGACAACAGTCTCAGTAGCGCAATGGGATAGTTGTAGGATTCCAAAAATCATAATGCTGATTTCGCGAGTTCGAGTCACGCTGGCGGCTAACTTCTTTTTCCCTTTTTAATTCCAATTATTTATAGTATTAGTTTGGAATTAATTCCTTAATTTTGGCAGTCTGTAAAATTCATCATTTTAGCTTACAAAAGTAAATACCTACAATATTAATTTGCTGCTACAATTATGACAGCAATATATGTTTGGTAATGTTGATAAAATTGATAAAAATGTTTACTGAATAATAAATTCTACTTTCAGCACTTAAAAAATTATTATGTTTTACCATCAAGAATAGAGTACCCTTACAATTCATCAAAATATTGAGAAAAGTTTAGTATAATTACATCATCATTCCAGATACAAAATTTCTTAATATGTATTTTCTTAAAAATAATATTATTCTAGATGCTTTTGTCATCCGAAGGGTGACCCCAGGTTGCAGGCTAGGACCCCCGGCAGGGCTAGAAATCAGCGATTTTCTCCCATTTCTAGTTGAAATGAGAACGAAAATCGCGACAGCGTTTTTCTCCCATTTCTAGTTTATTTTAATAAAATACCAATAAGATGAAGATTTCTTAGACGTGGTGTGAACTGTTCAATCTAAATTTACAAAAAATACATTATTCAACCGACATAACTCATATAGGTTCGAAGTAAATCCTCATTTTATTAGAAAACGAAATTTCCAGGCCAGTTGACAAATAATGTGTTTTGTGTAGCAAGAAACACTTCCATTGTTACCTGAAATGTTATTAAAGTAGTTTAACTGGTTAGATATGTGATAGCACATCATAATTGAAACACCTTGTAGTTCAGCAACCTTGGCATTCACGCCAGCCCCATGAGTTCCTCTGTACCTGACTCAGCACATGGACCCGAAATATTGTTTATAAATAATGACACACTTCGATATTGGAATATGATTATGATTATTTTTTAAGGCATTCATAATATAGAGACGAGTTGGTGTTCAGTTCAGCTATTAAAAGATTTATTCTATACAGAGAGTTATTTTATTTCCGAGTAAAATACAAGTATCTAACATATGGGAGTATCTTACAAATTTTATAATTTTCTTCGTTTTTCAAAATCATCTCCAACAGTAATTTTCAATTTTAAGTGAAAACCATTTAGACATTTTAAAAAAATTTTAAATCCAATACATTAAATATTTGTCAAATAATGAACAATCCAAACTATAATATCAATTTAACGTGGCACCATCACATAAAACAGAACTTTTAACAGAAAATTCTGAAAATCAGCGGGTAGCAAATAGGGATCTTTTTCGTTGGTCACCAAGATCACGAGATGTTGCACCCCTTGATTTTTTTTATAAAAGTCTGCGCGTAGCCTTTCAGTCTGTATCACCGGAGAAAATGTAAAAGTGACAACAGATGCTATACATCGCAGATGCGAAAGTGGTTTACAAGAGAATGGTGGTGTTTAAACAATTATTATTGTAATACTTAAAATAAATTCACAGAAACTGTTTTTTCTTTCATGGCCCACTTAGAATTAATTAAAAAATTAATTAGGTAGGGAACTGAATACAAACCACCCATATTTTTGGGCTTAGAATTCATTAAAATAAAAAAAAATTGTTGTTTCCATTTAAAAAATTGAAGATATTTATTTTTTTAAGTTGGATATTTCCTTTGTCACTGTACTCACCCTGTATACAACTAAATATTTTTAAATCGCCCATTAATTACCTACCGCCTTCCTTATAACGCCCACAATCAAATATCAAATTTTTTCTTAAAAAAATTAATATCTTGAAAACTACATTTTAGGAATACACAAAGGGGCCCTAAAATTGTATGTAGAATCCAAATATGGAGAAATATACAGGGTGTTCCATTTAAATCAAGCAAGATGTTATCTACTTCCGGTGCAACCGGAAGTCACAAAACTGTCAAAATATTTTGTTTGCCGAGAACACCCTGGATTTACTACACGTACAAGGTTTTTTAAAAATCGTCTCGGTAGTTTCTGAGACACCAATGGATCGTGTTATCTCCTGGCTGGACACACTGTATGTATGGTTAATCAAATACACTTTTAGAAAAACATTTTATGCTCTATACACGTATGACATCAGATTTTTCCTGCCACGTTTCGTCCTTTTAATATTATTAACTTTAAATTTTTAAATACTACGACCTGATTCTTTTATTTGATATTCGAAAAACACTTTAGAATAAAAAGTTGACTGGTAAGTCACACTTGACTATTCTTTTGCTTATGCTTTTGCTATTCTTTTCTGTTTTGCTCACTTAAGCCAATTTCGTTAATATTAAATTTATCTGGAAGTATCAATTGTCGCATTAATCTGTTTTCTTCATCATACAAATATATAATATATTTTGGGCGTAAAACTGAAGCCGAACTACCCCCCAAGGGTAGCAACCATCGATGAAATTGCAAGTTGATGATTGCCATTCTTATAGCACCGATATCAAATTTAAAATTTTTATTTTAATTTTAAAGAGATTTTTTTTTTAAATTTTCGTCAGTCGAAAGTCAACATGTTAATGTAAATTATTTATGGTAATATTTTGATCTGTATATATTAATATCTATTTATTTAAGTAAAGTCAAATAAAAATTTAGAAAAATACAACTTATTTGAAATTGGTTTTTGTAAAATGTGCAGAGATATTTCCATTAGGTAGGTATAAGTGTTCCGATATTTTTTCGCTACAGTACAAGAGACTTACAATTATCTGCTCCAAATTGCAAAGACATTGCTTGCCTGTTAAATATAAAAATAAGTAATTATAAATTCTGCAAAAGAATTTTGGATCCGAGAAAATTACTTACAATTAAAATAATAGTATATATACGAGTCTATAATATAATAAACATTAGTAAAAGCACGTATGTGAATTCTCTAAAATTATCAGTACTAACTACACTTTGAAAAGCCCACTGTCCCCGTGATCGAAACGGCGGTGTTGCCAGATTTCGGGCTAAACAAAGACATGTTCATTGGTGGGCTACACAAGACTTATACTGTATATAGGTTAGGTTAGGTTCAAAAGTGAGTGGGCCAGACCCTCCACCGTGACCATGTGGTCTATTGTGGCTCACACCTACTTATATTTCACCCAACAGGTCCAGCTTCTTAATGTAGCTGATCACCTTATTGGGTGAGAATTTGTTCAGATCCTCTGGCAGAAGTTGTCCTTTGCCAAATAATGAGTATCTGATCCTTTCCCCAGCGGGGCAGGTGCACAATATGTGTTCTGCCGTTTCATCATCTTCTAAGCATAGGCGACACTCAGCATCTTCTGCTAGGCCGAATTTGCACAGATGATATTTTAAACGGCAGTGGCCCGTATATAGGCCAATTAGAGTTCGTAGGTGAAACCTGCTTAACTCTAGAAGTTTTTTAGTTCTTGTTTTTGAAGGGTTTATTATAAACGCCTTCGAATGAACTAATCGTGGTAGTTCCTGCCAGTACTGGAGGATTTGCTCCTCAGCCCGGGTCAGGAGCGTTGCTTTGGCAGTACTCGAGGATATGCCAAGGACCGGTTCTGGTCCGACAAATTCAGAAGCAGCACCCTCCCTAGCTAGAGAGTCGGCTGCCTCATTCCCTTCATGGCCAGAATGGCCTTGGACCCAGACTAGAGTTACTCTATTTTTCCTGCTCAATTGAGCAAGTGCCTGCTGGCAGCTCCATACCGTTTTTGAGTTGCAACGGTAGGAACCAAGAGCTTTAAGAGCTGCTTGGCTGTCTGAGAAGATTTTTATCGATTTGCGTGTAAGTTGCCTTTGTTCCAGCCTCTGTACACACAATTCGATGGCATAAATTTCTGCCTGAAATATAGTTGCATAACTGCCAAGGGATGAGGATATTTTCACCGTTGGGTTGCAACTATATACTCCGGCTCCAACTCCCATGGGTGTTTTGGATCCGTCTGTAAACCAACAACTATCTGCCCTTAATAGGTCAGCCTTATTCCGATCCCATTCATCTCTTCCTGGGAAGAGAATATGAAAGGGCAGTTCAAGGTTGGTCTTTGCAGGCATGACATTTGAAATCATCTCCAGGATACTGTGACTTTCCATGTCATCCAGCAGCCTATTGCGCTCCATGGTGTCAGACTGCGGCATGTTAAAAGCTGCCTGCTTTAGTCTGTATGTTGCCCATCTGGCCTCTCTCTCCAAATATATATGAAGAGGAGGTAGGTCCAGTAGGATTTCCAGAGCTGCTGACGGTGTGAAGCTAATTGCTCCAGTTATGGCCAGGCAGGCTTGTCTCTGTAAACCAGAGAGTTTAATTTTGGTCCTTTGTTGTAGTCCTTTGGACCACCAAACTATGGAGCCGTATGCAATCATGGGTCGTATGACCGTCACATATAGCCAATATATTTGTTTGGGTCCAGTGCCCCAAGATTTCCCACAAATTCTTCGACAAGTCCATAAGGACAGTCGTGCCTTGTGGATCATTTTTTCCAGATGGGAGTTCCAATTAAGCGACTTATCCAGTACTACACCCAGATACTTTGCTTCCTCCACAAATGGAATTATTTCACCAAGTAAGGAGGGAGGTCTTAAGTTGTTCAGCTTTCTTTTCTTGGTAAACGGTACAATTACCGTTTTGTGAGGGTTTACAGACATCTGCTCCCTCTTACACCAACTCAGTACTGTACTGTCTCTAGTACCTCTTGGAGGGTGAGGGAAATTCTCTCTTCAGAGTTTCCTCTGATTAAAATGACTAGATCGTCCGCATATGCTTGAACCTCAACCTTCCACACAGAAATTATGGCCAGCAGGTCATCCACAAGCAGTGACCAAAGTAGGGGGGAAAGAACCCCCCCTTGTGGACACCCTCTTGCGGCCCTAAATCTGACCGTTTCTTCCTGAAGGGACGTCGTTATAGTTCTATTTTCTAACATAGCCCGAATCCAGCCACTTATGGTTGGGTCGACTCCCCTAGCAGTGACAGCTGTATATAGGGAGTCAGGCAGTGCATTGTTAAACGCTCCCTCAATGTCAAGAAAGGCCGCCACTGCAATTTGCCTACTCTGCAGGGATTGGGTGATTTTAGCGACTAAGTTGTTGAGGGCTAGTTCTGTTGATTTGCCGGTTTGATAGGCGTACTGGTGGGTATTAAGAGGATGAATGCTTAACACACTCGTCCTAATGTGTCCGTCCAGTACCTTTTCCAGACTTTTCAACAGAAATGATGTCAGGCTAATAGGTCTGAGCGATTTGGGGCATAGGTCTATTCGACCTATTTTAGGTATGTATACCACCCTCACTGCGGACCAACTGGATGGTATATAGCTCCATGCCAGACTAGTTCTGAATAGTCTAATAAGAAACGGTATGATGATTTCCAGTCCGTTTTGGAGCAGAGCTGGAAACACCATCCTCACTGGGTGATTTGAATGGCTGAAAAGATTTGATAGCCCACTCAATAGCTGGTCTTGTGATAACCTTCCTGGCCACCATCCAGTCATTTTGGTTAGGTCGTTTAAATCGGCCTTCTGGTAGTGGTAGTTGCTGGTTATCCAAAATCGAACTACCTGGGAAGTGGTTTTGTAACAAAAGCTCCAAGGTTTCCCTTCCAGAGTTCGTGAAGGTTCCATCAGGTCGTTTTATCGACCCAAATTCCCTTGCCGGATCTCTAGAAAGGATCTTGTGGATTCTCGTACTGCTAGGTAAATCAGATATACTCTCGCAGAACTTCCTCCAAGATTCCCTTTTTGCCCTTCTTATTTCTTTATTATAGTCCGTTAATGCGGATCTATATGGAGCCCAGGCGCCCGAAACTTTAGCTCGATTAAAGAGGCGTCGAACTTCTTTCCTCATTTTTTCCAGTTTTTTGTTCCACCAAGATGTGCCTCTATTATCTTTTTTGGTCTTAAGTGGACAGTTTTCGTGATAAGCTGCTATAAGAGCGTTCCGAATTTGTTCCGTCGCAATCTCTATCTCGTCACGATTATTTATAGTGGTCAGGGTACCTTGAAGTCGTGACTGGACCGATCGTTTGTATTCGCCCCAGTCTGTGCTTCTCGGGTCCCTATATTTCACCATGGGCCTAGGCCCCTTTTCTATATTAAATAGAATGTGTTTATGGTCTGAACATGATGGTTCAGAAGATACCTTCCAGTCAGTTATCTTATTGCTCAAAAGATTTGAGCTGATGGTGAGATCTAGTACCTCTCTCCTATTTCTAGTGATAAAGGTTGGTTCTGAACCAATGTTGTTTACCATTAGCCCTTCACCTAATATATAATCAAATAGTGACTCACCTCTTTGGTTAATGTCTGTGCTGCCCCAAGCCGTGTGGTGGGAATTCGCATCACATCCGATGACCAGGTGAACATTGTTTCTCCTACTGAAGGTGACTAAATCCCACACTGCAGATGGAGGAGGTTGACCAGCATCCCTATCGCCCGGAAAGTAAGCCGAGCAGAGGATTATATTCCCCCTGCTCTCCCCCATTCGGATCGATAGTTGGATGGCTACACATCCGGGGTGCAGTAACCTGTAAGTACAAAATAGTTAATATTGTTTCTGATCCAGATACAAGCTCTGGGTCTGGCTTCAGATCCCATCACTATTACCTTTCCAGAGGTGTTACCTAGTCCGGTTACTCGGCCTGTATTACTGGTCCAGGGTTCTTGAATGAGAGCAATGTCAATTTGCTCGTCCTGGAATCTTTTTCCAAGGACATACGTCGCAGCCTTGGCATGTTGAATGTTCACCTGTAGGCACCTGATGTATGTAGTAGTAGTAGACATCAGGGGGAGGGGATGGGTTATTGGATGGAAAGAAGGTTATAAAGAGGGGAAACTAGGATAGGAAACGGGGTTTAGGTGCTTGGTTTGGGTTTGGGGGAGAGCGGTTTACCCTTCTTTCCGGATGGCGGTTTTGATCCACTCTTCCGAAGAGGAGGTTTGTTTGGGATGGATTTTCCTTTCCCAAGTGGTTTGAGTCGGGGAAATTTTCCACCAGTGGAGTGCATTTTAGATTTGCCCCTCGAGGTTGGTGGTTCATCCTCCGACCTTTTAGTTGTTGGGGCGGGTTCTTTCCCCTTTACCCCTTTGATTTTGTTGATTTTTGGGCGGAATTGCACCTGCCCAAAACCAAAGTAGGGCTGATTGTTCAGCCCTTCCAGAGCTACCTTAGACCCCTTGTCAGTCGAGAATATCCAGACCTGCCCTGGGCCAGACTCTTCCCGGTGTAGTATTTTCCACTCCCGGGTATTCAAGCCATGGTTCATTTTTCTCAGCCTGCTGAGAACTATGTCCGATGTGAGCCGTTTGTCGGCTTCATCCGGTATATAGGCCACATATATATGTGGTTTAGGTAAATCCTCACCCTGTACGGTTTGAAGACGAGCTCCTTCCCACGGCTGAAGATGCTTTATTGTGCTCTCCAACCACGAGACGCTCGTCTGGTCCACACAGGTGGTGAGAAGCCATCCAGGTCGATGTGTACAACCCTGGAATCTCACCTGAGGTCCATCATCTGGTAGTTCATCTACAGCTGACATTATCGCCCTCTGCAGAGTTCCTAATTGGTTGTTGGTCAAGGCCGTTTCGGGGTACGCAGGGTGGATAATTCCCACCCTAATTCCCTCTGTTACAGCCTTGAATGATGGTTTGGTATATTCACCTTCCCGGGCTCTCTTGGCTCCCAGATCCGGTGAACTACCATCTGAACGCATGCGTTTGCTCATTCCCACTGGCAGAGAGGAGGACTGGTTACCTACCTCCTGCTGAGGATCAAGTTTCGGCTGGTTCAGCACATTACTTAAGGCGGTTTGGTAAGGCACTCCGCTCTTAAGCAAATTCTTCTTTTAAGGGAGAGTTTGTCTACAGATGTAGATGTCTCATCCGATGGGATCGGGCTTTCAATGGGAGTCGGATTAATCCCGATCTCCATAGGTTATACTGTATATAAGGTATACAAAACAGCGCCACCTACAGTGAGTTTATATGAACTTCCTGGCGTATGTCCAACTCATAAACACTACTTTATGAAGCCCTCCGTAAAATTCGTGTACAGCCTTACTAACACTATATAAGCCTAGTAATGACCAAATACACCTGGATACGCTGTTGAGCCCGAAATCGGGCTACACAGCGTATTTGCGGGCTACACAACGACCTGTCACTATCTTCGACGGGCTCATCAATGACCGTATATACCTCTATATATATATATATATATATATATGCCCTTCTGGATTAGGTGGGCAAATTCAAATTTTTCTTTTTCCTATTACGCAAAAATAACTTATCGTCAAAATTTAACGTACTGAATTTTTGGTTTAAAAGATAATGGACGATGTCGCCTTTATTACTGACCAATATCCGCACGTCATTATGACCAACCTTTATGTTATTATCACTCACTGATACACTTGAGCTGGAAGCCATATTGTTATTATTACGAAAAATATTAGCACGAAAAAACTGCTTTAAAGGCAAAATTCAATTTACAACACCGGTACCGCACCTAACCTCTACACTGATGTTTTATTTTTGTTTTGTAACAGGTGGTGCTAAGAGAGTTGGATTATTCCAACTATCTTGTGCTGCTAGCCATGTGATGAAGCACGAATATGTCCGACGGGGAAGCCCGAGATAAAGTTGCCAACTCAAAACACCAATGGGCACTTCTAAATTTTTCATCTTATTTTAATATTTTATTAAACAAATTATCAAAGGCCTACACACTTCTTGATTAATCAGTCGTAAAGCAAATGTTCTAAATTACTCTTAATGACAGAAATACACGTGTTTATATTTGTAGAAAAAGAAGATATTATTGCAAAGTTTATTTTCACCGCTGGCGGAAATGGAGCACATTCATACGGGCTTGCCCACCTTGGGATTATATTAACGAAGTTAGTTACGTCCTACGTTCGTACTTTTCGTATGACTATTAGACTAACTTGTAGATATAAATGATATGGAACGTATGAGACGATTTGATACAGAAGCTATGGGCTACCCCGTTTGAACTGATACACACTCTACGATCCCAATAATTCTAACTGGTAGAAACGTATGATATGAATATGACTTAGCTCAACGGCAACGGGCTCGCCCGCCCTGTAAAACTGTAATCTCTTACTGGAATAAAGGGTGGACTATCTATTCGCTGATAGGTACTTCGGATTATATTTTATTAACTATAAATAAGTATTTCTAAATATCTGTATTTATGGGGAAGAATAAAGTTATATGTATTGGTATTATTCAAGGGATGGAGATTTTGCTTGCAAGTTGAAATTTAGACGAGGTTTTAGTTTTGTGCCGTGGAAATTCTAGGGTGGGCTCTGCCCAAGGATTGTTAACTGTTTACAGGATTGCTCGATCGCTCAATTTTGCCATCCGCCTTTGTGACGTCATCGAAGATCCATGTAATCGAACTGTCAAAATATTTTATATATTTCAAATATATATATTTCACATTTGTAAGAGAATTTTCGTATTTGAATGATTATTATTTATTAAAGTTTGTAATACCAGAATAAATTGTAAGATTTAATAACTAATAAACATATTTCCCTAATTTAACAGGTAAGGATTGTGTATCCAATATATTTATTAACAAATTATCTTTGCTGGAAATCTTAACCCAATTTTTGATATTAACTTTACTACTGATGCACTGATGCCTATGATTTTTTGCTACAGTAAGCTTAAAATTTATTTTAATTATTTTAGCCTTATTGGCAAATGATATAGGAATTTCAATTTAATTTTGGCTAGATTAGATTAGATTTATATAGGAGTCGACCCCCTGGCCTGGTCCACCGCGACCTAGAAGATCTATTGTGACACTCCCAACCTATTTAGAGCACTCTGTCCAGCCCTGTCCTGTGCATTATATAGTATAGCTGCGAACAGTATACATGTTGCTTATTGTAAAAAAGCAGTTAACATTATTAATTATATATAAAACTAATCATCATTGTATTTAAGTATCTTATTTTAACTATTAAGAAGATGGTAAAGATAAGCACTAACAAATTTACGTAAATATACACTTAAAACCGCAAAATATATCTTGAACATTACAGCATAACCCAACATCACACTTTTTCCGTTCATATTTCTCTACAGAATCTCTGTTTCCGAATATGTTCATAATTAAAAAAGTATGCATATGCTTACCTATTTTAATAATATACTTGGATAGTTTGTATCAAAATGTGCATATAATTTCAATTTGTTGGTAGACACAGAATTAAAGAACATAAAGAAAACAAGGAAAATATTATGCAATTACTTATTATAGATATGTACAGAAACTATTACCAGAGGATAAACTAATTCCTCTGCTATTACCCACAAACACAAACAACAAAGGTATTATATAAGAATAATTAACTATTGATTTGAGAGTTTTAAATTCAAATTCCGCTTTCGCGCTTGCAGTTTGACTTTGACAGATTGCTTTATTGGATCTTTGATGACATCACAATTATGGATTACATTGTAGTATAGGGATCGAGCAATCCTGTAAACAGTTAACAATCCTTGGGCTCTGCCCACCTTGCCCACCCCGACGAGCCGCCACTGCTGGATTCCTGCCCACCTAATCCAGAAGGCCGCGAGCCGCCACTGGCATCCAGAAACATACAAATTAAATATTCAAAGTGCAGTATCAAGGCAAACTTCTAAAGTTTGCCCCAAAAAAACCACCGTATACTCGTAATATGTAATAAAATTATATATATATATATACCGGGTGTCCCAAACCTCTGGAAAAGTAGAATTGTGACGTTGCCATTTAAGCGGTTTTCACGACATTATAGATATACTGGAGGCGAGTTCTAAAATTATTTTAGAATATACAGGGTGTTTCATTTCGAGATGGCACATCAAAGTTATATTGTTTTTAATGGAACACTCTGTATCTGATAATACAGATCGAAAGAACTCTTTTTTCTGATGTCACTGATATAGGGTTGTGTGGGTCTACTGTGTACAGTTTTTGAGTTATTGACATTTAACTGTCAAAACGGAGTCGAGTTTGACTTGACGTCGTGAACAAACCAATAAAGATAATCATGTTTTGCGAGCACACAGTCTTACATCAAATAGTCTTCTTTAATTTGGTACAATAGAATGGTTCATACATTTATAAATAGCGTTTCAGCGTAAGCATTTGCAAAACCAATATTTTCTCACTTTTTTCAAATAGAACACCCTGTATATTTTTCATTAGGCAGATCAGCTTTTTCATAACGTTTCTTATGATATTTGGTTTCGTAGGTCCAGATTTGATGGTTTCTGTTCAGTTACCTACCATTTGAAGATATTTTTTTATCCAAATTTATTAATTACATCAAAATCCAGTGACCACACGTCATTTTAAAAATTAAATTCTATTACAAAGTGACATTCAACTAATATTTAATAACAACAGAATAACAAATAATAAAAGAACATTAGTTGTTGAATAGGAATGTTTCTAAATGAGATATTACCCTCTTGATTAAGACATAGTTCTAGACGTCTAACAAATGTCCTTTTAACTTCTATGAACGTTGGCCGCCGAATATTATTAAACGCATCCCTTATTCTCTCTTTCATATTTTCTGCCGTGGTAGGTAGTTCTCTATACACTTCCTGCTTTACAAATCCCCACAAGAAAAAATCAATAGGGGTTAAATCCGGTGACCTTGCAGACCAAGATATAGGATCTCCACCACCTATCCACCGCCCTTCATATGATTAAACAAGAAATTTCTAACCATTTTATGATAATGTGGTGGAGCTCCATCGTGTTGAATCCACATTATCCGATGTGTGTTGAAGTTGACATTTTCTAATAATCCTGGCAGATCATCTCTTAAAAAGTTTCGGTAAATTTCACCAGTAATATATTGATCGAAAAAGTAAGGTCCAATTCCTCCCTCGTTTAATATACCTCCCCATACATTTAAGGACCACTGACTTTAGTGATCTATCTGTCTAACTCAATGTGGGTTTTCAGTTGCATAATAATGCATATTATGGCGGTTTACCAAACCATTGCTTTTAAATTTTGCTTCATCAGAAAATAGTATGAAATCTTGAAAGTTGTTGTCAATACCAATCCTCTGAAACATTACAAAATAAAACATGGCTCTGAAAGTCATTCCCGTGAATATCATGGAGTGAAATGTGATACAGATGATACTTGTGTTTTTTTATTATTTTGTGTATGGTATTATGCTTACCCCCATCTGAGAACTTAAATACCTAACACCTACTTGGGAGGTTTTCTTCGACTTACGATATAACATTTAACTCGGTTTCTTCATTTGTAATTGGTCTATTAATAATTTGATTTTTAGTATAGGTAATGGCACCAACAGCTTCAAATTGGCCCTTCAATTTTCTAAATGCTTTGACTTGTGGCTGTCGGGCATCAGGATATTTTCGACAATAAATCCTTGCCGCCAACAACCAGTTGCCCTTACTTTCACCCAATGAATAAATAATTTTAATCATTTCTTCCTGAGAGAAATTCATAATTGTAACACTTTTAGAAGTTTTTAATTTAAGATAACACGTGGTAACTGGATTTTGATGTAATTAATAAATTTGAATAAAAAATATCTTCAAATAGTAATTGAACAGAAACTATCATATCTGGACCTAAGAAACCCGATATCATAAGAAACGTTATGAAAAGACTGATCTGCTTAATGAAAAATATACAGGGTGTTCTATTTAATAAAAGTGAGAAAATATTGATTTTGCAAACGCTTACGCTGAAACGCTATTTATAAATGTATGAACCATTCTATTGTACCAAATCAAAGAAGACTATTTGATATAAGACTGGGTGCTCGCAAAACATGATTATCTTTATTGGTTTGTTCACGGCGTCAAGTCAAAGTCGACTCCGTTTTGACAGTTAAATGTCAATAACTCAAAAACTATACATAGTAGACCCACACAACCCTATATCAGTGACATCAGAAAAAAGAGTTCTTTCGATCTGTAATATCAGATACAGGGTGTTCCATTAAAAACAGTATAGCTTTGATGTGCCATCTCGAAATGAAACACTCTGTATACTCTTAAATAATTTTAGAAATTGCGCCTCCAGTATATCTATAATGTGAAAACCGCTTTTCGATATCTTAAATGGCAACGTCACAATTCTACTTTTTCAGAGGTTTGGGACACCCGGTATATATATATATACACACAGATTAACTAAAAAATATTTAGCCGAAATCTAAAGAAGGACGAACCGATGTAGGTAATACATGTGATAAACAGATAGTCCTCAGCAAATGGGTGAAAGGCATGCATGTGGTGGTAGACGTAGAGTCACCGCCCAGCTAGGTGGAAGGGTACGCTCGCTGCCCGCTGCAGATATGTCAAATTCTGCGGCAATATCTACTAATGACCAGGTCGCAATTTGCTCTACACTCGCGCAAACCATTGTATCCCGCAGTTCACGATCTGGATTAGGTGCCCTAATGTATGGTTCCCTCTGTGATGCCTTCCTGATAAACAACTACGTGTGCGGAGATTATTCATCAGGTATCGGATAACTGCTCGCGAAGGTGTAGGCCGATTAGGAAACATTTCCCCGAACAGTTGTTGAATCCGTGGCTCGGATATTCCGTTATGGTGCCATATAACAATTTGGTATTTCTCCTCTATCGTAAAATCCATTTTTAATAAGATGATTGCGTTCGTATTATCACTATCAGATAGATCCACTTACCTCGGCTTTACTTCTCCAAATGACGTGATATATGGTCGGTGTCGGTACTCGGTAGTCGTACTAGCTGCAGCTGCCGGCTGGCCACCGCGCCCGCCGGAGGGGACAGAAGACAAAAGGCGTGGCCTGGGCCGACCAAACTTTGCCCACCACCGTCGCTGTGCTTGTTTACATCGCTTCGTCTTTCTTTAGATTTGGGCTAAAGATTTTCTAGTTAATGTGTATATATATATATATATTTATACACAATTCTATAATATTACATGTCATATTTCAAAATATGTCTAAATAAAATAATTATTATAATAAAATTTAAAAGAAATTGAACACTTAGGTAACTAGCTTTTTCCTAAACGTTTCCAGCTGTTCCTCAACTCTTCGTCAGTAGTACGATAAGAACTCTTTGTATGATAAGAAGTATTTTTTGTCATATTGACATTTTTAATTCAAATTGTCTCACATGCACTGATCACTATGATATATTAATTTTCCACTGTTAACATCCTTCTAGAGTAGAGGAAGCCAGTTTCGATCCATGAATATTGTTTCTGACGAGATACAATTAATGGTGATAATTGAATATCGTCAAAAACAATATTCATGGATCGAACAAGGCTTCCTCTACTCCAGAAGGATGTTATCAGTGAAAAATTAATACCATAGTGATCAGTGCATGTAATGACAATTTGAATTAAAAATGTCAATCTGACAAAACATACTTTTTATCATACAAAGAGTTCTTATCGTACAAACGTTCTACTGACGAAGAGTAGAGGATCGAAAACGTTTAGGAAAAAGCTAGTTAAGTGTTTAATTTCTTTTAAATTTTATTATAATAGCTATTTATGATGTAAGTGTTAAAAGTAATGTTTTATTTTGTGAGTGAAAAAGTTTGCGAAACGAGCGAAGCGAGTGAAGCAATTTTGCGAACAAAATAAAACTTACTTTTAATACAAATATCATACAAAGTTTTTTATATAACTGTCCCATTTTGATAATAAAATAGATAAATTTTATAAAATCACATTTTGACATCTTTTGCCAGTTTATTATTTTTTGACGTTTCAATAATTATTATCGCATTTGCTGTGAAGTGGCTGTGTTAGGTGGCGCCCATGATACAACTATGGGTGGCGCCGAATCACCTTAGTTACAAATAAACAATATTATTTATTTTACTGCTATTTGGTTAAAAAAAAAAGATAGTATTAAAAATTAAAAATATTCAGTGTTAAAAATATTTTTAACACGCTACTTTGTAAACATCAACTTTTAACAGTTTTGAGAGCCATTAAAAATGTCACTTTTAATGACAGTTATACAAAATAATTATTTTATTTAGACATTTTAAAATATGGCATCTAATATTACAGAATTTTGTATAAAACTGAAAAACCACTGATGAAATTTGGTTAATTTATCAAATATTATTTTATTAAATATTATACAGTGGTTTTTTGGGGCAAACTTTAGAAGTTTGCCTTGATACTATACTTTGAATATTTAATTTGTATGCTTCTGGTTTCCTGCTTTTTGTTATTTTACAGGCGGTATAATTTCAAAAGAAACTATGATTCAAGTACTATATATTGTTCAAAAATCCAATTAAGGGTATAAAATTCAACCCTTGGTGGATATAAATTTGCTCTCAAGAAACCAACTTGCTACGTGCCCATCTAGATTCAAAAGGAAAGCGTTAGTTGTGAGGTTATCAAATCAATGTAATCACAGAACTACTAGTTCACGGAATATAAAAAATGATCATAAAACCATCATCCCATGCCAAAGAACAATACTATGAAGTACCTACGAATCTCCTAAATGATCTTAAGTGTGATATATAAATTGAAGACTGATTGATATATTCAAATTAAAAAAGAAATCTATAAGTTGCGCCAACTCGATGAATACCTTGCCCATTCGCCGCTAGATGTCCTCGTATGTACTAAATTATAAGAATTAAAATTAAAAAAAATATAATTTCGTGATTTAGAAAAACCAAATACTGCAATAGTATAATCACCTCTTGGTATATGAAACCGGAGTCTTCTGGGACATTCTTACATTACAATTCCTGCCATCTTCATAAACATAAAATAAACTTGATGGTAGCGATGAGAGATAGTTACCATACTTTACGAAGATGCAATCTCCAGGTTCTTTGCGATAAGTTCGTATCAATTGGATATCCTCCAAGACTTCTTTACAAAATTCTCTTAAATTCTACTAATTTAAATAATAATAATACTTTGCAGGTTAGTGACAATAATGCAAATATTTTCCTTATTTTACTTTACCCTTTCTGACAAATTTCAAAAAATTTGTGCACAATTTAATAACATCAAATTGGCTTTTCGAAATGTCCTTAGTATTAAATCCTTTTTTTTAACGTAAGGACAAATCTGACTTATTACATAGCATTGGTGTAGTATATTCAATTCCATGTTCTGATTGTAATAAAGATTACATTGGCCAAATTGGCTAATCTAAGTCTAAATGAGTCTAAAAGACAGACTCATTTCACACAAGAAGAGTGATATTTGTTGTAATAGGGCCTCTTATGTATCGTGGCTCTTATGGCAAAAATCACTCAGTCTCGTGGGGTGATATTCAAGTGTTGGATTTTAAAAATAAGTTGTCTCGATAACTTTAATAACTTTTCTTGAGGAAGGATACAGATAATCGCAGTTTGATATATACTTACATTTTACAATTTAAAAATGACAGTAATTACAATTCATAATTTCTATATTTTTTAGTTGTAAGGTTAAACAACCTGTTGCTTTTTATTTTGTGAAAAAGAAACACATGACTGTTGTCATTTAAACATTTTCTAATTATTAATGATGATTATTTTAACAATCACTGGTTATTTGAATATTTTTTTAATATGTAGTGTTTTATATTAGTGACCATAATAATTATTCTTTATTGTATTGTGATGTGGTTTTTTAATCATTTAGTAACATTTATTATAATTAGTTTTATAATAATTTGGAAAAAGAAGTAGGTACTCTTCTTTTCTGCCTTATTTTGCTGTGATCAGGGTGATTGATTAAAACCCCATTAGAAGTATTAGGACAAACATTCATTATTTTTTTACACACGAACATAGTTGGTTATGCTCTATTCAGTGAAAATATTTTCAAAATGGTTGCACTTCCGGTTATACCGGAAGTGGCTATAAACTTCCTTGGTTCAAATGGAATGGTATACTTTTATTGCATTTTTAGATTATACGGGGTATTTTAGGGGGAGTTTTATCAAATTTCCCTATATCTAAATTCAGGCGCTTTTGAGATACTTCAATTTTTTTAAGAGTGCAGTATAGTGTTTTAGTGTTATGTGGAAAACTACGTCAGTGTTGTCTTCATACCAAAGTTTCCAACCCCTTTCAAGATTATCATTGGTAATTAGCTATGAAAATGACTGTTAACTTCAAAATTACGTATATTTGCTATTATTGTTGTGTCAATTGTGCAATTGTGAATTGTGATTATTTCAAGAACTTGTCGCATATTCTATGAGAGGTGTTCACATCTCCCACCAATGACTTCTGTGAGCTTTTTCTGTACATACCTTTTCAATGTGTTGACCATTTAAGCTGCGGAATGCCGTTCTTCTCTTTCTTCCAGGTCTTCTCTTGTATGGGCTGGAGTTGCATGTACGTGGTTTTTTTATGTAACCCCACAGAAAAAATCTAATAGAGTCAAATCAGAAGCTCTGGCAGGCAACCTCCATGGTCCAGTACGCCCCATCCAGCGATCCTCAAACATAGTAGTTAACTCATGGTCAACATCGAGAGTAGAGTGAGCGGCAGCTCCATCCATTTGAAACCAACAATTTTGTAAATCGTCAAAAGATATATGTTCTAAAAAATCAATAACAGTACCTCTTAAAATTTACAAATAGGCATCACTAGTTAAGTTGTGGTCATAAATTTAAAAGCAGACGCGGTTGTTCATGATTAAACAAAATACATTAAATGTATTTTTAAACAAAACAAAAACATCTAAATGTTTTTTGAAAATGAGTAGGTACTTCGAATAAATTTAGGATTTTCAGATGCCCAATAGTGCCAATTTCTTCTCTGCTAAATTTGGATTCTGTCCTTATTATTTTTCTTAAAAACTGGGGATCCTCTTGCATTTGAATTAAGAGTCTTTCACAAAATTCAACACATCTAACATTGTTACCAGGATGAAGATTTTGAACTCGTATCAATGAGAAGTCATGCATTTTATGTGGTAAAATTCTTTGTGTGCCGTAATAAGACAAGCTCAAATTATTTGCAGCAGACCTTATGCCGACCATGAGGGTTACCATTAACATGAAAATATGCCAAAACATTAACATTGTTAATTTCATTTTCCTATTCACCTGTAATAGTTTTCATTGTCTAGAAGATGTCATCTTTCTAAACTGAATATAATTTTAGATTCTATACGCTTAAATTTCTGTTTATTCATTAGTGGGAGATGTGGATAGCATATTCAACGAGAGTTGAATATGCTAGAGTTGAATATGCTAAATAGCATATTCAACGAGAGTTGAATATGCAACAAATTCTTGATATAATCATTTAATTTTCTCCATGAATATAAAATAAGTTGAAAATATCCATGTTTGAATAATTCAGGTTTTCCATTTTTTTGATGACACAATTTTGATCACAATTGACAACAATAATAACAAATAGGTATACGTAATTATGAACTTAACTGTCATTTTCATAGCTAACTACTAATGATAATAATAATTTAAAATTAATTTTGCACAAATCCAACAAAATCCTTTTATAACAGCAAAACTATTAAAGATAGGTATAGGAAAAGCTAATACAGATCAATGTAGAATTTAATTGTCCATCAGAATATGGGAAAAAAATCGGGGCATTATATTTAAAATAATGAAGTTTTGATAGTTCAAATTTGTGCTAAAAGGGAGTCGAATGCTGAACACCCTGCACATAATTGGCATATATCGAAAGCATCAACATAAGGCCTAAAGCTTTCTTTAGCTGTACTGTTAATATCATTTTCTTGAAATCAAAATTAAAATCTAAAAATGCTATAAAAAATATACCATTCCGTTTATATTAAGGAAGTTGACAGTCACTTCCGGTATAACCGGAAGTGCAACCATTTTGAAAATATTTTCACTGAATAGACCATAGCCAACTATGTTCGTGTGTAAATTTTCAGAAAAAAATATTGAGTGGTTCTCCAAATTCTTCTAATGGACGGTTTCAATCAATCACCCTGTATAATAATTCTTTTACAGAAATAATTGGAAAACGAAGGCTGGAAGTATTTGATGAATTGAAAAATATAGAAGATAAAATAAAAAGAAATTTTAATATTAAATATGGTTTAAAAAGTATTAAACAGAATGAAGAAATATTTTCAAGTCAAAATCATAATCATGATCATTTCGATAAAATTATTACTGAATGTGATGAAAGTGAAAAGAAAGGTGAAATAAATGCCGTTAGTGAGATGTCAATTCAATTTTCTTCAGATGGAAAGGGATGTGGCTATAGTGTTCAGGATAAAGAAAATAATCATTTGTTAAATACAGAAGATGCTGACCATGATCAAGAGTGTGAAACCAAAGTTGTTCAAGATGAATTAAAAAATTGTCAATCTGATATTAGTATTTGTGATATCTGATTACAAGTAATGTAAACTATATGCATTTCTCTAGATATGTGACTGAATTAGAGAGAATTTTTTTTATTATATAAATTTCTTGAGCATTTTTTGTTTTGAGGACTTTTGCCGAAAATGTGGGGATAGCCTAATGCCTAATGTATTACATTTTTAAGGGGAGCCAGTGTCCGTCTCAACTTTTAATATTTATTTCTGTGAATTGGCGGTGTAGGTTTTAATGAGTTTGTCTTTTAGGATTTTAGAATTATATCTCCTTATATGTGCTAACATATCCTTATATATATATAAATATACTTATAATAGGTATGTTGTTGAGCCCGCGAGACGGACGGGTCTCTGTTGCACCCGGGCTTAATTACAGAGTTAAAGGAGTATATACTGTGACCATTAACCCTTCTTTTAACTATAAATCAGGGCATTATTAGAGGGGTAACTTAGTTGCTTAATTTAAAATTTTATGTAATAACAGGACGTTGTAAAGCCCAAAGATATAAACGGTAGTTTGTGTAGCCCGAGTATATATTTTTATAAGTCTTACGGTTCTTATGTAGCCCGGCAGTGTTGCCATATTTTTGTGCCCGTTTAAATACCATTATCGATATTAACTTGACCTGACCTTGAATTTGAAAAGCAAATTGATGAATTGATAAAAATTGTATCTGTCTGTGGAAGATGCTCAAGGAGGCAAGTGATGTGTTTTTCTGATTAAATCTTTGTAAGTCGAGGTAAGAAGCTTGTAAACTTTGCAAACGGAAAAGTTAAATTATTTTTCTTTTGTGTCTTTTACATAATAGCTGTATAGCTGTCAATGTGATGTCAAAATGATTTTTCCATATGTGTATTTTAATATACTGGATGTCACAAAATACTGGCTTATGCATATAACTTTTTTATTTCGCGACTTGTCAACGCAAATGATTCCGTGTTTTTTTTAAATAGAGTAGGTACCCGTAATATTCTTGGACATTTCAATTCAGGATTTTAACAAACTTACATAAAATTTAAACTCTTGTAATAGTTATTTATAATCCCGAAAATCACAAAAGGATAGTAGTATTAAAAAACGAGATAATACCAACACATGGAGCACTAACGAACAAATAATTTTATGTAGGTACCAAATATTTGAAATAAAATTTGTACAATATTTAGGTGTTTAATATTTTTCAAAAATCACTAATTGTATTTTCTCTTAATGGAATAACAAATGTAAATAGGTATTTAATTATCTCCCTTAGAACTTCTCAAGAATCTAATTGTAATTTAACAATCGATTATTGACATTGTATTTTCTTTAAGTTGAAGTCTTTAATTCTTTAATTCTTCTTGTCTTATATGCTTAGAGTCGAAAATCATAATTTTAACTGGAGTAACTGAAATACGGAATTAAATATAAATCTACGTAATTTTTGACTAATCTCCGCTTTTCACTGAGCCCGCATCAAAATTAGATCGCATCTAACTTATCTCTATGACTTCTTTTTTCTTATTAATTCTGCACGCCCAGTGATAGGTAAGTACCTATAATATCTATTATAATAATATTTCTGAACTAGTTGTGGCTCTGTTATGTTAATAAAAATAACATAACATTCAATACAAGACATTGGCGATATAAAACACTAAATTGCTGAAATATTCTTTTTTACTATCCATCTTCTTTATGGCTACATAGAAAATACTCAAGTAAAATTACATTCAGACAGATAATATTCTTTACGCATACTGAATTTTTAAGTAAATTGTAAACTGAGAATGCACTGTCAATTTTCAAGAATCATTTAACTAGTAATAAGTTACATGCGTTAGCAGTACGTACATAAATAAAATACTTCTAAAACTTAAATAAGTTGTTCTGTAAAATGTTATTAATGAGTATTGTAAAATGGAAAAACAGAAAAAGGCGTATCCTAGATTTCCAGCTGGAAAACTATTTTTTTTCCTAGATATATTGATAAGTTATAGTAGGCAAACATTATTTATGTCACTAGGGCACTTCCTTCGAAATTTAAAGTAGGTACCTACGACATATCTTTCATAACTACTACGCGGTTGCTACAATAATATAATTAAAAAATATTTGATATTTTTAAAATGGTTTATCAGCAACAAAACACATGCCTCAGATTAAACATTTAAACAAAAAAATAGAGAAAATAAGCAATGCTCATTCTATATGCCTTCTATTCTGTGTGAGCGGACTTATTTTATGTGATAACAGTTTCTAAGTTATTAATACAAATTCTATAAATCCAAAAAAATTGCATGCTTCCTTATTTAATTAATTCCAAGTAAGCCATGTTAAAGAAAAAACAGTTTCTGTGAATCCATATTCCATGTATATTAAAACGCGTCGATTCTGTCTCGCTCTAAATTCCGTCGCCGAATCCACAAAGTTTCAAAGCTCTCTCCTTCGAGAGGGGATCCGCGATCTCCGCGGGCGACCGTCGCCCCCGGCCTTTTTCCAATGCGTAAGGGTATTTTCGTCCCGGTTCTTGCGCGTTTTCCCAATTTAAACGCCTTTTCAAAAAACCTCTGCAAAATTTTCGTCGATCGCCGTTCGACGAGAGAGATGCGGCTAGCACCGGCGTTTGTCCTCGCTCCTAATGGTCCCGTCACGCCCGCCGAAATCCCGACTTTTCGCGGAACCCCCTCGCCTCGCCCCTGATCTAATTTTTACGGCTTTGAGAAGGGCTTCACGCGAAAGTTCAGTCCTTTCTCTAATCCTTTGAGATTTTTTTTTTCGAGACCGTACTTGGACTCCATCTACGTCTATTTCGTCTTCGAAAATCTCGAGTCGCATCCGTCCCAACTTTTTTCTCATTTTATATGCCGATGTGAGATTGCACTAACACGACAAGCACCTCCCACGAAAACTGTCAAATTAATTAAACTTCAGATAGGTTATTTTCATTATTTTCCTATGAGAAATATTGCTAACGGAATCGATAGTACCTACTGACTGCCAAACTTCTGATTACCAAAATACTGAAGCGAAATGCTTTTCCAATAAGAAAATCGGTAAAAATAATTTTTTTAGGATAATACGTACAGTTTACATACTTAAACATCTCAAGGTAATTTTCTGACAACAGTCTCAGTAGCGCAATGGGATATTTGCAGGATTCCAAAAATCATAATGCTGATTTCGCGAGTTCGAGTCACGCTGGAGGCTAACTTCTTTTTCCCTTTTTAATTCCAATTATTTATAGTATTAGTTTGGAATTAATTCCTTAACTTTGGCAGTCTGTAAAATTCATCATTTTAGCTTAAAAAAGTAAATACCTACAATATTAATTTGCTGCTACAATTATGACAGCAATATATATTTGGTAATGTTGATAAAATTGATAAAAATGTTTACTGAAAAATAAATTCTACTTTCAGCACTTAAAAAATTGTGATGTTTTACCATCAAGAACAGAGTACCCTTACAATTCATCAAAATATTGATAAAAGTTTAGTATAATTACATCATCATTCTAGATACAAAATTTCTTAATATGTATTTTCTTAAAAATAATATTATTCTAGATGCTTTTGTCACCCGAAGGGTGACTCCAGGGCGGAGGCCAGGACCCCCGGCAGGGCTAGAAATCAGCGATTTTCTCCCATTTCTAGTTGAAATGAGAACGAAAATCGCGACAGCGATTTTCTCCTATTTCTAGTTTATTTTAATAAAATACCAAGAAGATGAAGATTTCTTAGACGTAGTGTGAACTGTTGAATCTAAATTTACAAAAAATAAATTATTCAACCGACATAACTCTCACTATTGGTTCGAAGTAATCCTCATTTTATTAGGAAACGAAATTTCCAGGCCAGTTGACAAATAATGTGTTTTGTGCAGCAAGAAACACTTCCATTGTTACCTGAAATTTTATTAAAGTAGTTTAACTGGTTAGATATGTGATAGCACATCATAATTGAAACACCCTGTAGTTCAGCAACCTTGGCATTCACGCCAGCCCCATGAGTTCCTCTGGACCTGACTCAGCACATGAACCCGAAATATTGTTTATAAATAATGACACACTTCGATATTGGAATATGATTATGATTATTTTTTAAGTCATTCATAATATAGAGACGAGTTGGTATTCAGTTCAACTATTAAGATTTATTCTATACCGAGAGTTATTTTATTTCCGAGTAAAATACAAGTATCTAACATATGGGAGTATCTTACAAATTTTATAATTTTCTTCGTTTTTCAAAATCATCTCCAACAGTAATTTTCATTTTAAGTGAAAACTATTTAGACATTTTAAAAAAATTTTAAATCCAATACATTAAATATTTGTCAAATAATGAGCAATCCTGTCAGGGTCAATGTGAAGTGCTGTCGTATAGCAGCCACCATGCCTGGGCGATGTCACCATAAATAACAGTATTATAAACTTATGATTATTGCTGATATTGCTGACCGGCTAAAATGATTCGGAGAAGCATAGTTTTATATAGAGAGTTAGTTAGTTAGAGATTTGAAAAGCCTCAAGTCAGACCATTGTATAGATTGTGTAGAAAAAGTATACTAATAGTGTTCGGCCTGTTTAATTATCGAACCCCACATTAGTAAACCCCACAAATTGTCAGAAGTGTGTTTGTGCGATGGCTTTCCGAGGTATGGATAATGATAAACAATAATTATTGCCTCTCGCCGTTGCCGACCCAGCAGAACCAGGAAATGTATCATTGGCTCACACAGAGCGCTCTTTTACACCACCGCTGAATTTAGAACAACAATTGGCAAGTATACGCCGTGAATTAAATGAATTAAAACAACAGGTATGTGTTTCATCACATGTTACTTTTACGTGGGAAAATATTCCAGACTATAGCCCGGGAGATGAAAGACTTTCTTTAAATCGCTGGTTACGTTTAATTGACGAAAAAGCTTACTTCTCGCGTTGGGACGAAGTAACAACCTATCGATATATTATTGAAAAATTGAGTGGTCGAGCACGCGAGTGGTATTTAAATCGCGATAAAACTTTTAATGTATACAAGTCTTGTAGACTATTATACGGGAAAAGTCGAAAAGTTGAATAAGCTAAATTGGCATATTCCCGTGAAGGACAAAATTAATATCATTATAGAGGGTTTAGACTCTGTAGAAGTGAACCGTTTAGCAATAGCAAATAAGTATTCACAATTAGAAGATTTGTTAACGTATTTAAGAAGTTGCGACCGAACTTCTGGCGGGAAAAAGCGGGTTGAAGGGGTGGCAAACTTAGCAAAAATAATACGATGTTTTACGTGTGGCGAGCAAGGTCATAAAAGTGCACAATGTCCAAAACGTCGAAATTTGCAAACATTTTCAGCTCCATCAACCTCTAGATCAGTAGTTTGTAGTTTTTGTTACAAGACTGGTCATTATGAACGCCAATGCAACAAAAAATTAAAAATAAAACCTAAAGCAATCAACATTATTTCCAATCGTTTGGTAAATTTATATTTTAAGACTGTAATAATAAACGATGTTACCATTGAAGGAATTGTGGACACGGGAAGTGAATGTTCACTGATAAGATCTTCTGCAGTCGAAAAATTACGCATAAAAAGAAAAAACTCCATACCACATCTCATGAAATCGTTTACAGCAGATATTTACAGTTCAACTGAACTTATAGTGGTGGAACTTAGTATTGACTCTGTTATTATTTCAGGGGAATTAATAGTAGTGCCTGACTATATGTGTCCAACAGATCTATTGATTGGAAACAATTTTCTTTCTCAACCACAAGTAATTTTCTTTAAAAATGGCGATGACTTCAAGTTCATACAAACAAATTCTGAACTACCAAAGACAATACTGTTTGTTTCACCACAAAAACCCATAACTACTGAATTGGTGTCGTGTCCTGAAAAACAATCGGAAGTTATTCAGCTGCTCAATACTTTTCGTTGCTGCATTTCGTTAAACTTATCGGAAATGGGAAAAACGAATTGTGTTCAAATGAATATTTCTTTAACAACGTCTCCAGTAGTTTACAACCCATATCGCCTACCTGATTTTCAAAGAATAAAATTAAAAGAAATGATAAAGAATTACTGGACAATCAAATTGTTAGAGACTCGGTGAGCTCTTATGCTAGTCCAGTGATATTAGTTCCAAAACCAAATGGGGATTATCGCTTGTGTGTCGATTACCGAAAATTAAATAGCATAACCATAAAAGAACCTTTTCCGTTACCTTTAATTGACGATCAAATTGACAAATTGGTACATTTTAAATACTTCACTGTGTTAGATCTGTTTTCGGGTTACTATGAAGTACCAATGGCTGAGGAGTCAATAGACAAAACGGCATTTGTAACGCCCGATGGTAAATATGAGTTTTTGCGAATGAGTTTTGGTTTGACCAATGCACCATATATTTTCCAACAAATGATGACTCAAATTCTCCGAGAATTACCAGACAAAACCGCCATCATATATCTCGATGATGTTCTAATACCGTCAAAAACAACAGATGAAGGTTTAAAAAAATTAAAACAAGTTTTAGCTATTTTTCGCAAACATAATTGTAACAAAGGCCCCGGGCCGGATGGACTACCTCCCATTTTGTTTAAATATTGTAATTTTGTTTTAGCCTTTAATTGACCTTTATTCATTATCTTCAATTCATCCCTTCAATGTGGTATTTTTCCGGAATTCTGGAAAATTGGCTACATCACCCCCATTTACAAATCGGGGAGTAAATCAGACATAAAAAATTATAGACCCATTTGCATTCTCAGTGTAATTCCTAAACTGTTTGAAAATATTGTGACTCAGTATTTAACCTCGTTATTGGCTAGCTCTATCACCGAGCAACAGTTTGGATTTACATCCAGAAAATCAACCGAGCTTAACCTATTAACTTATGTCGATTTTCTATCAGAAGCATTGGAAAATAGAGCTCAGGTTCATGCTATTTATACAGACTTCTCCAAAGCCTTTGACAGGGTAAATCACCAACTTCTCTTGAGTAAGCTCCAATCAATGGGTGTGAGTGGTCTTCTTCTACAATGGTTGGAAAGCTATCTGTCACAGCGTATACAAATTGTTCGAATTAACAACTTTGCATCCAGAGAAATTAAAGTAACATCTGGAGTACCACAGGGTTCGCATTTAGGTCCATTATTATTTAATGTATTTATAAATGACATTGGTAAATGTTTTGCCCATAGTAATTTTCTTCTTTTTGCTGACGATCTTAAACTCTACATGAAAGTAACTGATTTAGATGACTGTTTACATCTTCAATCTGACCTCAATAACCTTAGCAATTGGTGTTCTCAAAATGATATGGAACTAAACTTGGCCAAATGCAATTACATAACATTCTCTCGTTCTCGAAATGATTTTGATTTCAACTACAAAATTAACAAAGTCATGTTAAACAAACTTTCTTTAGTAAAGGATTTGGGTGTCTTATTTGACTCCAACCTTAGTTTTGTTCCCCATATCAAATCTGCTATTTCTAAAGCCCTCAAAATGCTAGGTTTTATAAAACGTTGTTCTCAAGATTTCTCAAATACTCTATCAATCAAGGTACTGTATTGTTCTTTGGTTAGATCTCATCTGGATTATGCATCCTCTGTTTGGAGTCCACATTATGCTGTACACATCAGAAATATAGAGCAAGTTCAGCACAAATTTCTTCGTTTTTTTGCATTAAAATTCCCATCCAATCTTCCTTATAGTTATGCTGAATTAGAGTCTCAATTGAATATCACCACACTAGAGGATCGCCGGAAATTTAGAGACTTAAAGATGTTATACAATATTATTCATTGCATTGTTCAATGCCCATATCTTCTTTCCAGAATCAATTTGTTTGCTCCACCTCGAACCACTCGTTCAGCATATTCTTTCTCTGTAACATTGCACAAAACCAACTACAAAACTTGGCAACCAATTTAACAATGAACTTGATTTCTTTGGCTCGTCCAATACATTTTTTAAAAAATTGAAAGCACTGGCTTCCTCAAACTTCACTGTCTAAAGTGAAAAGAGTATGTCTCAAGTTATTTTATGTTTTACTTCCCAAATTGTATTAATACAATTTGGGAATCTGTATGTCTGTGTATGCATATGTGGCAATACATGTGTACATGTGATACATGGTCTATGTATATACAACTGTATGTTAGTTTAATTCCATGTTTTTATCTCTGTGATTATCTTTTTGTAATATATTGTAGGTGTATTGGGCATTTTCCCGTTAATAAATAAATAATGTGACGCTAAACCTTGCCAAATGTAAATTTTTCTTAAAGGAAATTAAATATTTAGGACGTTTAATTTCCGAAGGAAGTATTCGCCCTGACCCCCAAAAACTTTTAGCTGTTAGTCATTTAATGGCCCCGAAAAATAAGAAAGAGTTACGACAAGTGTTGGGTCTGACAGGTTACTTTCGTAAATTTATCAAACATTATGCAATAATTGCCCAACTTTTTACATCGTTGTTAAGAAAACATAGTATTTGGGTTTGGGGAAAATTACAATCAGAGGCATTTAATTTATTGAAGAATTCTTTGAGCAATGACCCCGTATTAAAAATTTATGATCACCGAATTTGTTTTGTCTTATCTGTATGATCAAGCATATTATTATGTTCTCCGCATGATCACCGAAATAGTTTTTCTTCGTTGCATGATCACCGATATTGCATATTTATTCACCGTATGATCACCGAAATTGTTTTTTTTGTCTTATCTGTATGAGCAACGATATTGCATATGTTCTCCGCATGATCACTGAAATGGTTTTTCTTCGTTGCATGATCACCGATATTGCATATTTATTCTCCGTATGATCACCGACATTGCAATTGTTCTATGTATGATCACCGAATTTGTTTAGTCTTATCTGTATGATCAAGCATATTATTATGTTCTCCGCATGATCACCGAAATAGTTTTTCTTCGTTGCATGATCACCGATATTGCATATTTATTTACCGTATGATCACCGAAATTTTTTTTTTGTCTTATCTGTATGATCAACGATATTGCACATGTTCTCCGTATGATCACCGAACAAGCATTTTTCTTTTCTACACATGGTCTCCGAGCGCATTTCTGGTTCCCTTGACAACCTTCCTCACTTCGTTGCTCGAGGACGAGCACCTGTCAGGATGGACGAGCTGTCAGGGTCAATGTGAAGTGCTGTCGTATAGCAGCCACCATGCCTGGGCGATGTCACCATAAATAAGAGTATTATAAACTTATGATTATTGCTGATATTGCTGACCGGCTAAAATCATTCGGAGAAGCATAGTTTTATATAGAGAGTTAGTTAGTTAGAGATTTGAAAAGCCTCAAGTCAGACCATTGTATAGATTGTGTAGAAAAAGTATACTAATAGTGTTGTGTTATATTTCGGCCTGTTTAATTATCGAACCCCACATTAGTAAACCCCACAATCCAAGCTATAATATCAATTTAACGTGGCACCATCACATAAAACAGAACTTTTAACAGAAAATTTTGAAAATCAACGGGTAGCAAATAGGGATCTTTTTCATTGATCGCCAAGATCACGAGATGTTGCACCCCTAGATTTTTTTTTATAAAAGTCTGCGCGTAGCCTTTCAGTCTGTATCACCGGAGAAAATGCAAAAGTGATGCTATACATCGCAGATGCGAAAGTGGTTTACGAGTGAATGGTGGTGTTTGAACAATTATTATTGTAATACTTATAATAAATTCACAAAAACTGTTTTTTCTTTAACATGGCCCACTTAGAATTAATTAACAAATTAATTAGGTAGGGAACTGAATACAAACCACCCATATTTTTGGGCTTAGAATTCATTAAAATAAAAAAAAAATTGTTGTTTCCATTTAAAAAATTGAAGATATTTATTTTTTTTAGTTGGATATTTCCTTTGTCACTGTACTCACCCTGTATACACTTAATATTTTTAAATCGCCCATTAATTACCTACCGCCTTCCTTATAACGCCCACAATCAAATACTTTTAATTTAATCGATGGCTAATTCACTGATAAATTTTCTTTGCAAGTGGGCATCCGTAAATTTTTTCTTAAAAAATTAATATCTTGAAAACTACATTTTAGGAATACACAAAGGGGCCCTAAAATTGTATGTAGAATCCAAATATGGAGAAATATACAGGGTGTTCCATTTAAATCAAGCAAGATGTTATCTACTTCTGGTGCAACCGGAAGTCACAAAACTGTCAAAATATTTTGTTTGCCGAGAACACCCTGGATTTACTACACGTACAAAGTTTTTTAAAAATCGTCTCAGTAGTTTCTGAGACACCTATGGATCGTGTGATCTCCTGGCAGGACACACTGTATGTATGGTTAATCAAATACACTTTTAGAAAAACATTTATACACGTATCTATACACGTATGACATCAGATTTTTCCTGCCACGTTTCGTCCTTTTAATATTATCAACTTTAAATTTTTAAATACTACGACCTGATTCTTTTATTTGATATTCGAAAAACACTTTAGAATAAAAAGTTGACTGGTAAGTCACACTTGGCTATTCTTTTGCTTATGCTTTTGCTATTCTTTTCTGTTTTGCTCACTTAAGCCAATTTCGTTAATATTAAATTTATCTGGAAGTATCAATTGTCGCATTAATCTGTTTTCTTCATCATACAAGTATATAATATATTTTGGGCGTAAAACTGAAGCCGAACTACCCACCAAGGGTAGCAACCATCGATGAAATTGCAAGTTGATGATTGCCATTCTTATAGCACCGATATCAAATTTAAAATTTTTATTTTAATTTTAAAGGGATTTTTTTTTAAATTTTCGTCAGTCGAAAGTCAACATGTTAACGTAAATTATTTATGGTAATATTTTGATCTGTATATATTAATATCTATTTATTTAAGTAAAGTCAAATAAAAATTTACAAAAATACAACTTATTTGAAATTGGTTTTTGTAAAATGTGCAGAGATATTTCCATTAGGTAGGTATAAGTGTTCTGATATTTTTTCGCTACAGTATAAGAGACTTACAATTATCTGCTCCAAATTGCAAAGACATTGCTTGCCTGTTAAATATAAAAATAAGTAATTATAAATTCTATAAGAGAATTTTGGATCCGAGAAAATTACTTACAATTAAAATAATAGTATATATACGAGTCTATAATATAATAAACATTAGTAAAAGCACGTATGTGAATTCTCTAAAGTTATCAGTACTAACTACACGTTGAAAAGCCCACTCTCCCCGTGATCGAAACGGCGGTGTTGCCAGATTTCGGGCTAAACAAAGACATGTTCATTGGTGGGCTACACAAGACTTATACTGTATATAAGGTATACAAAACAGCGCCACCTACAGTGAGTTTATATGAACTTCCTGGCGTATGTCCAACTCATAAACACTACTTTGTGAAGCCCTCCGTAAAATTCGTGTACAGCCTTACTAGCACTATATAAGCCTAGTAATGACCAAATACACCTGGATACGCTGTTGAGCCCGAAATCGGGCTACACAGCGTATTTGCGGGCTACACAAGGACCTGTCGGTATCTTCGACGGGCTCATCAATGACCGTATATACCTCTATATATATATATATATATATATATATATATATATATATATACTTATAATAGGTATGTTGTTGAGCCCGCGAGACGGACGGGTCTCTGTTGCACCCGGGCTTAATTACAGAGTTAAAGGAGTATATACTGTGATCATTAATCCTTCTTTTAACTACAAATCAGGGCATTGTCAGAGGGGTAACTTAGTTGCTTAATTTAAAATTTTATGTAATAACAGGACGTTGTAAAGCCCAAAGATGTAAACGTTAGTTTGTGTAGCCCGAGTATATATTTTTATAAGTCTTACGGTTCTTATGTAGCCCGGCAGTGTTGCCATATTTTTGTGCCCGTTTAAATACCATTATCGATACTAACTTGACCTGAAAAGCAAATTGATCAAATGATAAAAATTGTATCTGTCTGTGGAAGATGCTCAAGGAGGCAAGTGATGTGTTTTTCTGATTAAATCTTTGTAAGTCGAGGTAAGAAGCTTGTAAACTTTGCAAAGGGAAAAGTTAAATTATTTTTCTCTTGTGTCTTTTACATAATAGCTGTATAGCTGTCTATGTGATGTCAAAATGATTTTTCCATATGTGTATTTTAATATACTGAATGTCACAAAATACTGGCTCATGCATATAACTTTTTTATTTCGCGACTTATCAACGCAAATGATTCCGTGTTTTTTAAAATAGAGTAGGTACCCGTAATATTCTTGGACATTTCAATTCAGGATTTTAACCAACTTACATAAAATTTAAGCTCGTGTAATAGTTATTTATAATCCCGAAAATCACAAAAAGATAGTATATTAAAAAACAAGATAATACCAACACATGGAGCACTAACGAACCAATATTTTTATGTAGGTACCAAATATTTGAAATAAAATTTGTACAATATTTAGGTATTTAATATTTTTCAAAAATCACTAATTGTATTTTCTCTTAATGGAAGAATAAATGTAAATAGGTATTTCATTATCTCCCTTAGAACTTCTCAAGAATCTAATTGTAATTTAACAATCGATTTTTCACATTGTATTTTCTTTAAGTTGAAGTCTTTAATTCTTTCATTCTTCTTGTCTTATATGCTTAGAGCCGAAAATCATAATTTTAACGGTAGTAACTGAAATACGGAATTAAATATAAATCAAAGTCATTTTTGACTAGCCTCCGCCTTTCACTGAGCCCGCATCAAAATTAGATCGCATCTAACTTATCTCTATGACTTCTTTTTTCTTATTAATTCTGCACGCCTAGTGTTAGGTAAGTACCTATAATATCTATTATAATAATATTTCTGAACTAGTTGTGCTTCTGTTATGTTAATAAAAATAATATAACATTCAATACAAGACATTGGCGATATAAAACACTAAATTGCTGAAATATTTTTTTTACTATCCATCTTCTTTAAGGCTACATAGAAAATACTCAAGCAAAATTACATTTAGACAGATGATATTCTTTACACATACTGAATTTTTAAGTAAATAATTGTAAACTGAGAATGCACTGTCAATTTTCAAGAATCATTTAACTAGTAATAAGTTACATGCGTTAGCAGTACGTGCATAAATATGAAATACTTCTAAAACTTAAATAAGTTGTTCTGTATTTTTTTTCCTAGATATATTGATAAGTTATAGTAGGCAAACATTATTTATGTCACTAGGGCACTTCCTTCGAAATTTAAAGTAGATACCTACGACATATCTTTCATAACTACTACGCGGTTGCTACAATAATATAATTAAAAAATATTGGATATTTTTAAAATGGTTTATCAGCAACAAAACACATGCCTCAGATTAAACATTTAAACAAAAAAATAGAGAAAATAAGCAATGCTCATTCTATATACCTTCTATTTTGTGTGAGCGGACTTATTTTATGTGTAGACTTTGATAACAGTTTCTAAGTTATTAATAGAAATTCTATAAATCCAAAAAAAATTTATGCTTCCTTATTTAATTAATTCCAAGTAAGCCATGTTAAAGAAAAAACAGTTTCTGTGAATCCATATTCCATGTATATTAAAACAAGTCGATTCTGTCCCGCTCTAAATTCCGTCGCTGAATCCACAAAGTTTCAAATCTCTCTCCTTCGAGCGGGGATTCGCGATCTCCGCGGGCGACCGTCGCCCCCGGCCTTTTTCCAATGCGTAAGGGTATTTTCGTCCCGTTTCTTACGCGTTTTCCCAATTTAAACGCCTTTTCAAAAAACCTCTGCAAAATTTTCTTCGATCGCCGTTCGGCGAGAGATGCGGCTAGCACCGGCGTTTGTCCTCGCGCCTAATAGTCCCGTCACGCCCGCCGAAATCCCGACTTTTCGCGGAACGTAATTAATTAAACTTCAGATAGGTTATTTTCATTATTTTCCTATGAGAAATATTGCTAACGGAATCGATAGTACCTACTGACTGCCAAACACTTCTCATTACCAAAATACTGAAGCGTAATGCTTTTCCAATTAGAAAATCGGTAAAAATATTTTTTTTAGGATAACACGTACAGTTTACATACTTAAACATCTCTGACAACAGTCTCAGTAGCGAAATGGGATAGTTGTAGGATTCCAAAAATCATAATGCTGATTTCGCGAGTTCGAGTCACGCTGGCGGCTAACTTCTTTTTCCCTTTTTAATTCCAATTATTTATAGTATTAGTTTGGAATTAATTCCTTAATTTTGGCAGTCTGTGAAATTCATCATTTTAGCTTACAAAAGTAAATACCTACAATATTAATTTGCTGCTACAATTATGACAGCAATATATGTTTGGTAATGTTGATAAAATTAATAAAAATGTTTACTGAAAAATAAATTCTACTTTCAGCACTTAAAAAATTATTATGTTTTACCATCAAGAATAGAGTACCCTTACAATTCATCAAAATATTGAGAAAAGTTTAGTATAATTACATCATCATTCCAGATTTAAAATTCCTTAATATGTATTTTCTTAAAAATAATATTCTAGATGCTTTTGTCATCCGAAGGGTGACCCCAGGTTGTAGGATAGGACCCCCGGCAGGGCTAGAAATCAGCGATTTTCTCCCATTTCTAGTTTATTTTAATAAAATACCAATAAGATGAAGATTTCTTAGACGTGGTGTGAACTGTTGAATCTAAATTTACAAAAAATACATTATTCAACCCACATAACTCATATATATATATATCTATAAATATAGGTTCGAAGTAAATCCTCATTTTATTAGGAAACGAAATTTCCAGGCCAGTTGACAAATAATGTGTTTTGTGCAGCAAGAAACACTTCCATTGTTACCTGAAATTTTATTAAAGTAGTTTAACTGGTTAGATATGTGATAGCACATCATAATTGAAACACCTTGTAGTTCAGCAACCTTGGCATTCACGCCAGCCCCATGAGTTCCTCTGTACCTGACTCAGCACATGGACCCGAAATATTGTTTATAAATAATGACACACTTCGATATTGGAATATGATTATGATTATTTTTTAAGGCATTCATAATATAGAGACGAGTTGGTGTTCAGTTCAGCTATTAAAAGATTTATTCTATACAGAGAGTTATTTTATTTCCGAGTAAAATACAAGTATCTAACATATGGGAGTCTTACAAATTTTATAATTTTCTTCGTTTTTCAAAATCATCTCCAACAGTAATTTTCAAATTAAGTGAAAACCATTTAGACATTTTAAAAAAATTTTAAATCCAATACATTAAATATTTGTCAAATAATGAACAATCCAAACTATAATATCAATTTAACGTGGCACCATCACATAAAACAGAACTTTTAACAGAAAATTCTGAAAATCAGCGGGTAGCAAATAGGGAGCTTTTTCGTTGGTCACCAAGATCACGAGATGTTGCACCCCTTGATTTTTTTTATAAAAGTCTGCGCGTAGCCTTTCAGTCTGTATCACTGGAGAAAATGTAAAAGTGACAACAGATGCTATACATCGCAGATGCGAAAGTGGTTTACAAGTGAATGGTGGTGTTTGAACAATTATTATTGTAATACTTAAAATAAATTCACAGAAACTGTTTTTTCTATAACATGGCCCACTTAGAATTAATTAAAAAATTAATTAGGTAGGGAACTGAATACAAACCACCCATATTTTTGGGCTTAGAATTCATTAAAATAAAAAAAAATTGTTGTTTCCTCTTCAATTTCAATATCTTCAATTTTTTAAATAAAAAATTGAAGATATTTATTTTTTTTAGTTGGATATTTCCTTTGTCACTGTACTCACCCTGTATATAACTAAATATTTTTAAATCGCCCATTAATTACCTACCGCCTTCCTTATAACGCCCACAATCAAATACTTTTAATTTAGTCGATGGCTAATTCACTGATAAATTTTCTTTGCAAGTGGGCATCCGTAAAATTTTTCTTAAAAAAATTAATATCTCGAAAACTACATTTTATGAATACACAAAGGGGTCCTAAAATTGTATGTAGAATCCAAATATGGAGAAATATACAGGGTGTTCCATTTAAATCAAGGAAGATGTTATCTACTTCCGGTGCAACCGGAAGTCACAAAACTGTCAAAATATTTTGTTTGCCGAGAACACCCTGTATTTACTACACGTACAAAGTTTTTTAAAAATAGCCTCAGTAGTTTCTGAGATACCTATGGATCGTGTTATCTCCTGGCTAGACACACTGTATGTATGGTTAATCAAATACACTTGTAGAAAAACATTTTATGCTCTATACACGTATGACATCAGATTTTTCCTGCCACGTTTCGTGCTTTTAATATTATTAACTTTAAATTTTTAAATACTACGACCTGATTCTTTTATTTGATATTCGAAAAACACTTTAGAATAAAAGTTCACTGGTAAGTCACATTTGGCTATTCTTTTGTTTATGCTTTTGCTATTCTTTTCTGTTTTGCTCTCTAAAGCCAATTTCGTTAATATTAAATTTATCTGGAAGTAGCAATTGTCGCATTAATCTGTTTTCTTCATAATACAAGTATAAGATATATTTTGGGCGTAACATTGAGGCCGAACTACCCCCCCAAGGGTAGCAACCATCGATGAAATTGCAAGTTGATGATTGCCATTCTTATAGCACCGATATCAAATTTAAAATTTTTATTTTAATTTTAAAGGGAATTTTTTTTTAAATTTTCGTCAGTCGAAAGCCAATATGTTAATCTAAATTATTTACGTTAATATTTTGATCTGTATATATTAATACCTATTTATTTAAGTAAAGTCAAATAAAAATTTACAAAAATACAACTTATTTGAAATTGGTTTTTGCAAAATGTGTAGATATATTTCCATTAGGTAGGTATAAGTGTTCCGATATTTTTTCGCTACAGTATAAGAGACTTATTATCTGCTCCAAATTGCAAAGACATTGCTTGCCTGTTAAATATAAAAATAAGTAATTATAAATTCTGCAAAAGAATTTTGGATCCGAGAAAATTACTTACAATTAAAATAATAGTATATATACGAGTCTATAATATAATAAACATTAGTAAAAGCACGTATGTGAATTCTCTAAAATTATCAGTACTAACTATACGTTGAAAAGCCCACTGTCCCCGTGATCGAAACGGCGGTGTTGCCAGATTTCGGGCTAAACAAAGACATGTTCATTGGTGGGCTACACAAGACTTATACTGTATATAAGGTATACAAAACAGCGCCACCTACAGTGAGTTTATATGAACTTCCTGGCGTATGTCCTACTCATAAACACTACTTTGTAAAGCCCTCCGTAAAATTCGTGTACAGCCTTACTAACACTATATAAGCCTAGTAATGACCAAATACACCTGGATACGCTGTTGAGCCCGAAATCGGGCTACACAGCGTATTTGCGGGCTACACAACGACCTGTCAGTATCTTCGACGGGCTCATCAATGACCGTATATACCTCTATATATATATATATATATATATATATATATATATATATATAAGCACGTAGTGCACTCTAAAAAAAATTACCATATCCTAGATCTAAATATCAAAATTATAAAAAATATATTTATAATACTATATATTCAATTAATTTTTGAAATGAACAAATGATAATTAAGAATTGGTTAGGTACTTTATCAAGTTCATCTTGTAACTTAACAATATGTAGGTATCCTATATTGCATATATTTTATCCTGACTTCCTTTAAAACTGAAACTTTGTATATACAAAATCTTATGGGTTACCCACCTCTAAAAAATAGTAAAAAAAGTTTTTACAACCTGCATTTAAACATTTTTAAGTATCTATTCTAGATGAAATAAACTTAACTCAGTTTTGATATTGAATGTTACACATTAATTACTGTAGATACATTTTATATAATTATTAGTTTATTACAAATAGTTTCTGTGAGCAGCATATTTGTAATTTGTATTGCAGCGTTTTGACTAGTGACGTCGTCAAATCTATTTTGCACAAAAATATATATTTTGGGTTTCTATATTTTAAGTTTTTCTATTTTCGAAGAGAAAAATGGATGTGATAAGTTTCGAATTAACATCCTTAGATCTGTAGAAGCTTAGGTGCAGAATAAGTGTTTTAGTTATTTTACATCAGACTGTCAACTAACATTAAATACTTTAGTGTCACCCACCATCACAGTTAAATTGCTTTGAAAGATTAAATGAGGATGCTTTGAAAACTAATCGAGGTGTTCATTTGATGTCAGAGTGATGTGTTACTGAAATGAACCTCAAAACATCTTGAAGACACTGTCTAGCAAAAAAAAAAACACTTCGTAATTTGATAAGTTTACGCGATTTCTACAGTAAACTTCATAAAGTTATAGACACAATTAAGAATCTTAAAGGAGTTGGAATTAATATATTTTGTGATAGCTATTATGAAAGAATATTTTTAATATGATGGATAGGTAATATTTTTATATCACGCTTGTTACTTTATTACTAGATATATTAAGATATATTATGATCAATACCCGACAGTGGTACAACTTTTGATACAAATGTTTACTAATAAATTATGTCAATATTCTAAGCTCTCTGCAGATGATGTGTAATTACAGATGTTTAGCCTTAATAAATGCTATCTTCCGTCCTTCTCATATCATAATCGACAGCTAAATGTTATGAGAAACACCTAAAAGTGGCATATGTTTAATAATGGTGGAATCACAGCGGAACTAACAGGCCAAAATATTATCTACAATAATTCATTTGACATCAGACGTGAAAGCTCATGAACTAGGACCTAGGCAACCAACATTGGAGGATAGTAGAATGCTTGTCGAGTTGATAGTTCTCCTCTTTATCCATAAACTACACAGCTTCATAGAATACTAATATTCTTCCACTCAAGTGTCACAGTAATTTTGTTAAAATGAGAAATAGAGACAATTTGATAATTCTTCATATATGGAGTATAATATACAGTCTGTCCATAAAGTAACCTCCCCCCCCCCGCTAACTTTTGAATGAATCGAGTTAGAGAGTTGTAACAAAATACAGGGTGCATCGCGTAAAATGAAGATGATTCTGACGATAAATTCGATTTTTCAAATTCAAAGATGGCACCACGGGCGCTGTCAACTCAATTTTTTTAAATGGTAAAGTGTGCCGTGTTGCACCTCATTTAAAAGATAATTCAATTCTCTACTTTCTCGTTTTTTAAAAATGACAATCGAGTTAGCCGTTCTCTAGTTACAAGCGTTTCTGTTTCTAATCTGATCCATGAATAAAATGTTAATTAATATTTTAATACAACAAATTTTGAACAAATATTTATTAAAACAAAAAATAAAAGAATAAATAAGTTATTCAAAATGTTGTCCATTGATTTCTTGGCACATAAAAAGTCTACTTTGAAATTCTGGCCTGATATTTCCTAAAATTTCCGCAGAGATATTTCTACACATACGTGTTAGACGTTGCTGTAGTTCGTCGATATTTACTGGAGGAGTTCTGTAGACTTTTGACTTCAAATATCCCCATAAGAAAAAATCGAGAGGAGTTAAGTCTGGGGAACGAGCCGACCATTCTATTGGGCCCCTTCTACTAATCCATCTGCCCGGGAAATGGTTATTTAAAAAATCGGTAACAGGTCCATAGAAATGAGGAGCCCCCCCCCCCCCCATCTTGTTGAAATACAATACTTTGAATGTTATTGTCTGCTATTCTTTCTATTTTTAGAAAAATTTCCACCCGCATGATTCTTAAGTACCGCTCTCCTCTTAAATTTTTTCTTAAATCTATCAAATCCAATAACTTAAAAAAATAAGAAAAAAACCTGTAGACACTTTCAAACACTCTTAAATTAAACGCTAAACTACTTTCTCGAACCTTATTGACGTTTCAGTGACAGTGGCAAGCAAGGCAAGGAGACTTGATAAAAGCAAAATTTTTAAATATCGTTAATACAAACGCTTGTAACTAGAGGACGGATAACTCGATTGTCATTTTTCAAAAACGAGAATGTAGAGAATTGAATTACCTTTTAAATGAGGTACAACATGGCACACTTTGCCATTTAAAAAAATTGAGTTGACAGCGCCCGTGGCGCCATCTTTGAATTTAAAGAATGGAATTTATCGTCAAAATCAACTTCATTTTACGTGATTCACCCTGTATTTTGTTAAAACTCTCTAACTCGATTCGTTCAAAAGTTAGCAGGGGGGGGGTTACTTTATGGACAAACTGTAGATATATTAAAACGCAAAATATTTATATTCTTCTCTTTTGTGTTTATACAAATTGAACAAAAATGTGTCGGTAGCTTTGAGACTAATTTAGTTTATTGCCAACTGGTGACATATTTGTGATAGCTCTGGTATGTACTGAATAATGCTCATATTTTATGAATAATGCTAATATTTTGTCTCAAAGTATATGGTAAAGAGCTCAATTAGTTAGTTTGCCATTAATTCCCAAAAACAAACTTGTGAATTTAATAGTAAAGAACATTATAATAAATAATTGGGGGGGCCTTATGCCTGAATTAATATTCAGAGGACTTTAATAGCCCAAATGTTTATTTTGGGGACCTTAAAACCAAACCCCGAAGTTTATTTAGGGGTGCTTAATAGCCCGATGTTTTCGGGGACCTAATAAGCCTGTAAACATTTACAGGGACCTTGTAAAATAATGGGTTTGCACAGTGCGGTACTGGTCGGACAACAATCAACAAATTTAACATAAATACAAGACATACCTTACAGGGGCCAGGGGCGTAAATGCTCATGAGTGGCAACAGATAGAACATAGAACAGTTGTTCTATGACAACCATCGATACGCTGTAATGTATACCTTTCAGTTTCCAAACAATAAATCACTTTGAAACGGCCATTAAATTTCGAGTTTCCCTCTTGAAGCTGACTAGGTATTTTGTACGGCGACCCTGTTGTCTACAGCGTACGGCACTGCTGGAACTCTCATATTAGAACTTGTCGTTGACTGTTGAGTGACTTCACCCATTGAATGACCTTCTCACGCCCTAACCAACAGCTGTTCAACAGTTTAGTGTGTTTGTAACCGGGCCGTCTGAAGAATTTGAATCCTGACATGTCTATTTCATTTTCATTGTATTTTTGTATACTTAGTACAAGTGTAAGTAGTGGATCATGAACAAGCTCTGCCTGCTCCTATTTCTACTCTTGAGTCCTTTTCGTTTTAACACGTCAAGTCCAATAATAACATCAATAGTGTTATTAGATTAGATGTTAGATCTCCACGGATAGATTCCACGAAACAGCAGTGAAATCAATTTCAAGTGTTATGCTCGGGTTACATTATTTCCTAGTCCATTTAAAATTTGAGTGGTTGGATTAATATCCAAATATAGACTATGTGCTACTGTTTGTGCATGAGTGAAACGTTCACTAAATATACAACTGAAACTACTGCCTTTGTCTTTATTTATTGTGGCACATGGGATTGAACGTCAGAAACGAGTCTTTCGCATCAACAAAACTTGCTTGGAACTTGAAGCTCCCCGTTTGTGGTAGCAAATGTCTTCTGTATGTCCCATTTTTTTTACAGAATGTACATACACATTTTGCCGATTTAGTAAAATTGTTTTGTTTTACAGCCGAGGAAACTGCAACTAGATCAATTGAGGTTCCTGTCACTTTTGGTGCTTCACAGTCTGCTTGTTTGTGTCGATAACGATCACATGTTCTACATTAACCCAGAATTTCGATGTTGTTATAAAAAAATTTTCACTTGATCGATTTGAATATGGTTGCTGCTTCCAAATGGCACTTTTACGAGCATCATAAATTGCCAGTAGTTTGAGCAAGTCTGCCTCACACTTCAGATCTTGTATACCAATTCTGCTCCTGACCTCTCCATCCTCCATTCAATCATTGAGAATGGAGTATCATTGGAATCAAAAGATGATAGCCGAATGTGTGCCAAAGCGGATCGGACAACATCAAGCAAGCGCAGGCTTAGTCGGAACGAAAGGGATGGAACTATGCTGAGCCGCCATTGTGGACAATACTTGCATCTTGTTGAAATTGTATATTAGTTTCTTGCTGCATTTTCCACATTTTTAACATTTGGTCACTCACAGCACTGTCCTGTTGAACTAAATCGGATTCACTTTCGTCCAGCACTTGTTTTTTAAAGTCGGCCATATTTTACATCGAACAAAGTAAAATTAAGTTTTTTTCTTCCCTGTATTATACAAGGAAGATATCCCACTTCTGATGTTAGCTTTTATGTAAAAAGCCGATGAAATAATGATCCAAAATCCAGAAACTAACTTTATTCACAATTATTTATCTACCCAAACCACCACTCCGAGCTTACAAAATGATACATTCCATTCAAAATTAGGATGTAAGCTAAAGTAATACTTATGAATATTTATATACAATAAAAGTACTTACATAAGTTGTCATCACATAAAGCAGAACATCGGCTGGAGCAAGCAGAACAGCTAACATGTACGGAGTCCTGCACCTGAGCTCCCGTCTTTTGTAGCTTATGAACTGGTGCCTTTATAAATTTCATTCAAATTTGACTACAAAATATTCGTAGAAAGGTACATTTTGAAAATATTTTCAAATATACAGGGTGCTCCAAAAACGTTTACCATACTAAAGTTGTTTTTTTAAATGGAACACACTATATATGTTTGCATTTTTGGATTCTGCATGCAAATTCAGTGTCAGTTTGTATTTTATTCCCTATATCAAAACTTGGCCGTTTCGAAGGTATTCGACATTTTATAGAAAAAATTACAGTTGTTACAACTATTCCAAAGTTACATATCTTATACATTGAACAGCGTTTATTTTAATTTTTATGTCAGATAATTTAGTCATTGGTCATTCTGAAAATAGCTAACAGAAGTCTGTAATACATACAGAGTGTTTAATATTTACTGAGCAACACGTCAATTTTGAAAGATGCAAAACTATTTTTTTTTCAAACGGCACATCCAGTATATTATTCTACAGTTGAAAGTACCATTCAATTCTGAATTGAATGATATAGCATTGTCCTATACCTATCTCTTAAGGTGCCTTAAGATGCTAATCAGTTTTATAGTAAAGTGTTCGAAAATTTAAGTTACCCGGTTTCTAAGTGGTCTTTGAATAAAATGAAACAACTAGAAACATTTCAAATTTATTGTCAGTTGCTTTGACTCTTATTATGGCTATGATTGAACACAAAATGTAAAAAATTAACAATCATCAATTAACATCAATATTAAATAATTATTCAGAGTCTACAACCTTATAATAAATTTTCAATATAACGGCCATTCTCTTGCATTCACAATGGAATTCTATTTTGAAATTATGTGTCTACTCTACGCAGCATTTCAGGGGTAGTCGTTTGAAATGCATTTCTTATTCTCTGTTGCATATATTTTCTTGTTGTGGGCACTTCTGTGTATACTTGATCCTTTACATAACCCTTTACATTTTTATGAAAGGTTGACTAATCAGAAAACAGAACAGAATTGAAAAAATTAGGATTTTCTCTAATTTTACCTTGCGAACAATTGCAAAACTGCACACGTTTTTCATAATCAGTATCATACAACTCTTGATGAAGCTGAACGTGATAGGCGTGAAATTTATTTTTTTTTTCAAAATCTTTTAACTGATCTTCTGCTTATACCAACTATTTCACTGACATCTAGTAGGGGGTCCAAGGCTCGGAAAAATGCAATGACCATGACGGTAAGGTAAATGATTTTTGATTTCACTTAGGGATAGAGGGTTCCTAGGGGCATAAGAAATGACTTGTTGGACTTTTGTTGGCTCTTGCACAACTTCTTAAATAGTAAAAAAAGAGGGCGGAGCCGTGTTTAAAAAATAACTGATTTTGAACGTTTACACCTTTCTAAAAAAATAACTATTTAAGATATTCATATGATTTTTTATCTGTGAATACTTGAGACATGAGCGCTTCTGCCTGTGCTAATAGAATTTGAAAATATTTCTGTTTTTTTTTAACATTGGCTAAAGTCATAGTTACGAAATTTATGTATCGAAAATTTCAACAAGCGGACAACTATATTAAATTTTCAAAATTTGCACATACTATATGTGAACGATATGTGGCCTAAGGCTTGAAAAAGTTTTTAGAAAAAAATCAGTTCCTTACCTTATCTAGTTTTCGAGTTAATCATTTTAAAGCAGAGCGTTGTTTACACTCACGCCTGACCCGTGCCATTCAATTTACTGTGGTGCGCGCTAGCCATATACTTAAAAAACAAAGTATATGGCGCTACCATCTAATCAAATATATCGGAATATTAAGCCAGACTATAAAATTGCGAAATAATTACATTCTTATAGTTTGTGACTATTGTTATTATATATTACTTTATTAGTGTTTTATCTATTAATATATTGTCATTTATTTTAATTGAAACTCACCTTTGACAGGAATTACTACGTGTCGCCTTGTCGGATATCACATTACCGCATTGTGCAAGCAACAGAACACTAACTATAGGCACATTTTTTATCACATTTTACTTTGCAATTGCACTTTTTTATTTTTTTTAAGATCCGGCAATGGTTTTTTTGACATCATTTTTGGCATTATTTGATGATTAATATCCACCACATATCTAAAGTTTTTGGGTAAATTGAGAACCGGATCAGTAGACTGTTTGTAGACTAACATTTGCTATACAACGTGCGTTTTACATGGAGTAAAAAAGTATCTCCAGTAAGAGGTAGAGAACGTAAGTCACCCCGAGTAATTGAAAATAAATGACGGTTGAGCATCCACCTCCAGCATGTTGTGACGTTAAAAAATTTAAGCATAATGTGGTACCTGAAATCCGCAGCTATCATATCAATGGGACGATCTTCAAAACCTTGAATTTTCTGCAGTAACTGAAAATCTTGAATTTTTTTGGCTTTAGCATAAATGGCATTCTGATTTTCTTGGGTAGAAATCAAGAAAACCTCACGTTCTCCTTTTTCATCTCTATCTTTAAGGCATAGAAAACATACTTTTTTAAAATCCACTGGCAGACTGTTACTACAACTTGATTTTTGTTCATTAGGGAAATTTTTATCGCCGGATTTGGCATCAATTTAGTACAAGACTCTTTTTGTGAGTATATTCAGACCAACACTTCCGATGATACAGTAGTCTTTTATTAATAAAATTGTTGCGAATAATATACAGGGTTATTCAGAACTCATCTCTAAAACTTTGAGGATATGTGCATCCTTAAATAAGAAATCAATATCACCAAAAAAATTTATAATAAAAGGCTTAGGATTTCCCGTAAACAATGTTTAAAATTATACTATTATAAAGGACTACGTAGCTGGGCAACTGTACTTCAACACATCTGATATATCACATTCCTTCAAAAAACAGTAAACAACAGTTTTTGTACCTGGCGAACGCCTGGCGAATACAGTTGGAGTGGAGATAATATCTCTTATTGTCTATGCAGTCATCAGTCTTTCTGTGTCGCTGTCTCTGTGCGGGTGTTTTACTTATCGAGTGTTAAACTGTAAAATTTTCAAAATGCTCATGTGTACAGTAATGCTGAGTTAATGGACATGATTCTTATTTATGGCGAAGTTGGACAAAATTCATTGGCAGCTTCGCGCTTGTATGCGGAACGATTTCCCAATCGACGTTAGGTTTTGTGAGTGGTTGTTGCAGCAAAATGCTGAAAATCCCCAATTTACTTAATAATTTGCGTTTGCAAGATCAGCAACCAGGGGAACATTCGGTTTAGTGCGGCAAAATTGGATAAGGCGTGCCCAAAATTGTGTACAAGTCGAGGAATATTATTTCGAAAAGCTTTTGTAACAAGGTATGTGCAAATTTTTTATACCTAAAATTCATGTTTCTAATACCTAGTAATCAAGTAGCGCAATTCTTCAAAATTAGTGTAACAAAATTTTATTCATTTTAAAGACACGTCACTTTGGTCAGATCTATCTATCTTCAAGTTTATTTTAAAGTAAAAACGCTGCAAATCTTTTTTGCGCCAAGTGTCGGTATACTCTCAGATCTTCCGAAGTTGTTTTGTGCTAGCCTGTTTGCATTGTCAGTCCCAAGGTCACTCCATTACAGTGGACCAGTATCCAGCGGCGTGCAATGAAAAATTATTAAATAGTTTTAAGACCCCGCCAAAAAAATTTTTTTTTGCACTACCACATTTGTACATGTTAGTTGAACATCCCCAAATTTTATTATGGATAAGTTCTGAATAACCCTCTATATGTTGTATTGAAATTTGTGAATTTCAGCACGTTTTTTATAAATTGAAAGGAAGTTAATGAAAAAAAATTTAAATGGCTGAGGCTTTAGATCTAAAAGAAATGTATCATATGACAAAATTTGTCTTCTCAATCTTTAAATAAACTTGGCGAACGGGGATTTGCAACTTTAAAAATGCTATTTTTATTAGAAAAGACAATGCTTATAGACTATTAGAAAATATTACTCACAACAATTTTATTATTAAAAGACTACTGTATCATCGGAAGTGTTGGTCTGAATATACTCACAAAAAGTCACTAATTGATGCGAAATCCGGCAATAAAAATTTCCTTAATGAACAAAAATCAAGTCGTAGTAACAGTCAGCCTGTGGATTTTAAAAAAGTATGTTTTCTATGCCTTAAAGATAGAGATAAAAAAGGAAATCGTGAAGTTTTCTGGATTTCCACACAAAAAAAGCAGAATTCCATTTATGTTAAAGCCAAAGAAATTGAAGATTTTCAGTTACTAAAGAAAATTCAAGGTTTTGAAGATCGTCCCATTGATATGATAGCTGCGGATTTCAGGTACCACACATTATGCTTAAATATTTTAACGTCACAACATGCTGGAGGTGGATGCTCAACCGTCATTTATTTTCAATTACTCGGGGTGACTTACGTTCTCTACCTCTTACTGGAGATACTTTTTTACTCCATGTAAAATGCACGTTGTATAGCAAATGTTAGTCTACAAACAGTCTACTGATCCGGTTCTCAATTTACCCAAAAACTTTATAGATATGTGATGGATATTAATCATCAAATAATGCCAAAAATGATGTCAAAAAACCCATTGCCGGATCTTAAAGAAAATAAAAAAAGTGCAATTGCAAAGTAAAATGTGATCAAAAATGTGCCTATAGTTAGTGTTCTGTTGCTTGCACAATGCGGTAATGCGATATCCGACAAGGTGACACGTAGTAATTCCTGTCAAAGGTGAGTTTCAATTAAAATAAATGACAATACACTAATAGATAGAACACTAATAAACTAATATAAAATAACAATAGTCACAAACTATAAGAATGTAATTATTTCGCAATTTTATAGTCTGGCTTAATATTCCGATATATTTGATTAGATGGTAGCGTTATATACTTTGTTTTTTAAGTATATGGCTAGCGTGCACCACAGTAAATTCAATGGCAAGGGTCAGGGCGCGTGTAAACAACGCTCTGCTTTAAAAATGATTAACTCGAAAACTAGATAAGGTAAGGAACTACCTTATCTTACTTTCTAAAAACTTTTTCAAGCCTTAGACCACATTTCGTTCACATATAGTATGTGCAAATTTTGAAAATTTAATATAGTTGCCCGCATATTGAAATTTTTGATACATAAATTTCGTAATACGACTTTAGCCATTGTTAAAAAAAACACAGAAAAATATTTTCAAATTCTATTAGTACAGGCAGAAGCGCTCAAGTCTCAAGTATTCACAGATAAAAAATCATATGAATATCTCAAATAGTTATTTTTTTAAAAAGGTGTAAATGTTCAAAATCACTTATTTTTTAAACACGGCTCCGCCCTCTTTTTTTACTATTTAAGAAGTTGTGCAAGAGCCAACAAAAGTCCAACAAGTCATTTCTTATGCCCCTAGGGACCCTCTATCCCTAAGTGAAATCAAAAATCATTTACCTTGCCGTCATGGGTTACTTGCCGATTTTGAAGGATTTTGAACGCCTGGACCCCCGACTAATCTTTTTGGCTACAAGTAGCATTTTCATTAACTGCCAACAATACATTCAGTTCAATATCCTGTTATGATGGGAGCAACTTTTACTGGCTTAGGATATTCTACATTTCTAGTTTGCACAAATCTATCCAATAAGTTTTTTAAACTTCTACTATCTGGGTGTCTTCTGTTAGGATAACATTGACGGTAAATTGTACTCACTAAGAGACAGTTTCGTTCAGACTCACCTAAAATCATGTCAGCTAACTCTTCTTTACTATACTTCATTATAAAAAGAAACTGAAACAACTAACTAAACTAAGCAACACAACTAACAACTAAACTAACAAGAAAATTATTGAAATAAGTATAAATGTTTGTAATTAACTTAAATTGTCGACACCGGATTGACAGCAAACAAATTTGACAAGTTATTTTGTTGTCTTTACAAGGTGACGCGATTTATTCTTAAAACATAATTTGGTGTACAAAATTAGATTTCTTATAGGGTTACGTAATAATTAAATCTGTGAACCATTATTTAACATCGATGTTATTTTTTACATTTTGTGTTCAATCATAGTCATAATAAGAGTCGAAGCAACTGACAATAAATTTGAAATGTTTCTAGTTGTTTTATTTTATTCGAAGACCACTTAGAAACGGGGTTTTGCAATAGCTTAAATTTTATTAACGTTTTTTTCGAAAACTCGTGAGTTCTTGTGAAATTTTGAGCACTGCTGATTGTGAAGATTATTAATTGAAATTTTCTACAAGTGTAAATATGATCCTCCTCTATCTACAGATATGACCAGAAAACTAATATTCTATAGTGTTCACCAAACTTAAACAAACTTATGATTTTCAGGGGCTCAAAATTTGATTTTTTTAAGTGGAATACCTAGTATATTTCAACATTTTTTAATTGTCCAGTCATTTATATTTAATAAGTCATATACCTCCTTTTTTCTGGTTTTCGAGTTATTTGACATTTTTGCTAGTGCTAGTAAAATAATATTGTCGACTGTTATTCTTGTTGTTCGTTACTGTTTACACGCTTCTATGCGTTGATTATAAATCAATTGCACATGTAAATGGAACATATTTTTGCAACCACAAAGAGTTCCCTTGAAGAGATTCAATGCATTTAGTATCCATTTAGTATATAGAAGTAGGTATTTAAAGGTTCGGAAGCTAACGGGGAAAATTGAAAAAATAATATCGAATTAAAACCGGTAACCTAAAAATATATCAATATAATATGATATATTATGTAGATATACATATTAATGAATGAAAATTAACAGGTAAGTGAGATAGGAGAGCTTGCAAATCAACATTTCACAGTGTATTTTCCAATTTTAAGTTTTTGTCTATATAGAGACCTAAAAACTTTACTGCCTGAGCATCAGTAGATAAAATAGTATTGTTCACTGTGAAATTAAGTATGTTACAATCTTTCTGAGGACTATGAAACCGCAAAATTTTAGTCTTACTGATGTTAAAATACAACGAATTTTGAGAAAACTATTCCATCAAATCACCAAATAAAATATTGCAATTTGTCTCTATAACCTTCTCATCCTTGCTCGAAGAAATCAAGGAAGTATGGGCATAGATCGTAAAATATGTATTTAATGAAAGAGAATCCAGTTCGTTCATGTATAGCAAAAAAAGCATGGTGCCCAGCACTGAGCCCTGTGGTGCCCCCATTCGTACATGTCACTCTGAACAACCAGCATTTATTGAAACATATTGAGTTCTATTCTCAAGAAAAGTAAGTATCCAATTCAGAGCTAAACCCCTGATACCATATGCACACAATTTAAACCCTAATTTTTCATGGTTGACACAATCGAATGCCCTGCTGAGATCGCAAAATATTCCAACAGGACACTCATTAGCGTCAATAAAATGGTATATATGTTTCAAAAACGAATGTATGGCAGTGTTTGTTGACATTCCGCTGCTAAATCCGTGCTGATTATCTGTTAAAATATGAAATTTTTCCAAGAAATTCAATAATCGGTCTAAAAAACAGTACTCAAAGATTTTAAAAAAAGCAACAGGTCCAGTTACGGGTTTATAGTTTTCTAAACAGCCAGGATCACCTCCCTTAAAAACAGGCACAACCTTTCAAGTTTTCAATATTTCTGGTAAGGTTCCACACTCGAAGGTTAAGTTAACAAGATACGTAATTGGTTTCACCATGTAATCAATAATACATCTTACCAAAAACATCGGTATATCATCTGAACCAGATGATCTTTTGTTTTTTAATTTTCTTTTTAATAAGTTAAGAACTTCCTGTGGAGTGTAGGGATTCAGATACATGGAACTATTATTTTCTCTAATAATACCTCTGAAATCAGAATTATTTACTTTTATCTCAACAGAATCTTTTAGATCAACAGAGTTTGCCTCAATATTATCTTCAACTCAATCGCGACCCCTCCACCGTTAAAAACGGACCTACAGAAAGAACTAATTAATTTAAATCCGCCAATGTGCAAAGCGCCTATTGATTCTGACATTTTCCAAGTTTCAGTAAAACAGAAAATACAAATTCAAATAATTATACATATCTATTGACAAGTTGTCAATGTTACTCACATTCAAACATTGTGCATTCAACAGTAAAATCTCGGGATCAAAAATTAAATTTCCTCTTCCTTCTTCTTGCACACCTCAAAAAACTGCCGAACACAAGCTCCTCTGGGCCAGTAATGGGCTTCCATTGCTTTCTTAAAATTTTATTGAGATATAGAAACCTTAAACGACATGTAAAGTTCCGGATGTTTAGAATTTAAAGCCTCACATGTAACCTCCGGAAAACTAGGTTTCAAAAAATTTATTAAATCTACACCTGATTCTTTATCCAGACGATATACGTGGAGATCAATAGTATTAGGGATACCCTTTACCGTTGAATTGCTCATATTACCAACAATGACTGGTCTCTGACGTCTTTTTCTAACTACTCGACTCCATTCTTTCTCATTTCTGGAAGATGGCTCATTAGACTTATTAATATTTGACAAATTTATACATTGTTCCATTTTAAACTAGTCTTCTACTTGGTTAAGTCCTTTTGCCACATCATGATTTGTTACTAAATTAGAACGTTGTTGATTGTTTACAATAAACACCGACGAGTTTTGTTTATTTACATTTGCAGAATCCGTTTGATTCCTAATCAGAGATGAATTTTCTATTTCACTTTTTTGTGACACTTTCTTTCTTTCATTAGTATTTATCTCTTTAGGTTTTTGTTGTTAAAATCTGACATATACTTATTTAAAAGATCCACATGGTCATTTAACAAAGTAATTTTATCAAGCAGTTCTTGTATGATTATATCCTTTTGCTTTATGATGTAATTAAACATTTTTTGATTTTCCACCCTATTGTCACTGCGGACAACAACTTCCTTAGCATCAAAAACCAGGGCACCTGTGTCACAAGGCTTCACAGCAAATTATTTTATTGTCACCAAGAAACTTCACATTACTAGTTAACGTTGCACAGCCTAGATGATACAGACCAAGGCAATTGTCACATTTAAATGCACTAACTATATTTTTGTTACATCTTTTATACACACTAACAGAAGAGCTGGGCGACATGCTGCTGACCTGCTCGTTCCTAGAACTATAAATACTTATGGGTTGGACACTTTCCTCTCTGAAGATGAAAATCCTACATGTCCAATCTTTCGTTACACGATATAGCCTAATTTTAATAAGATATTGGAATTAAAATTAAATGACTAAGTTCAACTTAAACTATGTAAAAAAACTTGTCAAAATATTAACACATTCTCTTGAAAAAAATAAATAAAATAACACTGTAGCCCTTTTATAATTATTTAAGGGAGTTTCTTGAAGTGACTATAGCATTGTGCTAATCGATTGTCTTGAAAACTAATTGAAGTGTATTGACGATATATCTATGGTGAGGATGAGATAACCCTTTATTCTGATGATAAGATAGTGTCCGCTGTAACAGATGAATTGTCTTAACTTTATATTTACAAAAATGACACGTGGTAGGTGTATTAAGGACAATTTATTTGACAGTGGTTATTACAAAAAAATATGAAAACTAGAGAAAAATTATGAGCCTATCTGTATATAAATTCTTACATTAATACAGTCATTGATGGAGAAATAAAATCGTTTGTTAAAATTTTTTCTGACTGCATCACCTTGAAGGTTCTCTATTAATGAATCTAAACTATTCTCACAGTGCACAGCGAGATAGATTTGGAAGGGCATCATAATTATGATCATGCATGCTATGAACATATTCATATTCATGATAGTATTTCAACATTATCAACATTTACAATCAATACAATGGAACAATATTTATGATTTAGACAATATTGATGACAAATTAATTTTTTTTAATGAAAATATTACAATTCTGATGGATTTACATGCACCGCTTAAAACTTGCACCTTTGGTAAACCTTATAAACCCTGAATTACTGATGATATTAAAGAATTAATTACAGCGTCTAATGACCTCACTCTTAATAATATGTAAATATGTTTTACATTTTTTAAAAATATTTATTATTTTATGTAGGTAAAGTATCACCATTTTTTAAAAATAAGTATAATTTTATGTAAAGTATAAAATATTTCTTCAATAATTATTTTACAAGGTAAAAATGGGGAATTTAAATAAGAATTATCAATAATTTTTATTCAAACGTTACAAATATGTTAACAGAAATATAATTTTTGCAAACGTTTTGAACAATGCCAGTCTATACATATAAAATATAAAAAACTTGAATAAGTATTAATTATGAGTATTTTAAACCTAGATGGTTGTTCAAACTACTCATTTAGAAAGTTATATTTGAAATTGTTTATTTATTTTTTATTTTATTCTTATGTTGTAGTAATGCAGCAAGTCATTTTTTCTTTTGTTTACCGACTTTTGTATGTTTTCAGCTTGCTGTTCTATATCTTTACCTTCTTTTACTAATTTTTGGGCAGCCTCGATGAGTCCCTGCGCTATATTTGCTTCAACAAAGTTATTATTTACCTATCGCTATTTTTAATTTTATATTAGTTTCCAGTAACAATGAGTCAGCTGCCTCCGATTTTTCTTTAGTGGTGTAGCTACCTACTGTTAAAATTTGAGGTTAAAAATGTTAAAATAGTTTCTTAGAACGCGTCACAAGCAAGTCCAAACAAAAAGGAGAAAGAGTGAATTTATTTAAGAGATGATTTTGGTTCCAAACTGGAAAATTTCATTTTGATTGGTATTTTCTGAGAATAGACTATTATAACAACAACCAATAGAATCGCGGATTTTCTTGAACAGAACAGTAAATCAAATATCTCTATCTCAGTTGGGTTCAGTGTTAATCATCTTCGTCTTATTTATTATCTACACCCATCTCTCTTTTGGGATAGTTACTTGCATAAGACAATAAGGACAGTAAATCAGAGGTGTACCTAGTTTTGTTTAGAGGTTTAAAAATATGTAAAAAACATGTAAAATACGGTTATTTTTATAAAAATATGTAGTTTTATGTAATAGGAGCAAAAATATGTAAATGTATGTAAAATATGTACAAGTTTGGACGCTGTAATTAAAGTAAAAGATAAAGCACTATAAAAATTTAAAAAGTTCAGAACAGTACGAAACTGGCATAATTTCAAAAATTTAAAAAACTTTACTACTACTGCTATTAGAAGGGAAAAAAGGCGTATATACGATTTTCTGAAAATAATCTCAATGACTTGGAAAAAATTAAATCTTCTTAATATTTATAATAAAAAACAGGTCATAGATGTTCCATCTGATCTAGCTGATGTAAATTTAATTAACAATTATTTTATAAATTCCATTGCATCTAATAGAACTACACATGATATTAATCTTTATAATACTGTTAGAGAGAATATTACCTCAACTCTTAAATTTGCACCTATTACTGAAGTTGAAATATCTAAGTATTTGTTTAGAATTAAGTTTAAAGCCATTGGTTCTGATGGAATACATATTGATTTTATTATTTTATGCTGTCCTTTTATTTTACAATACATTTGTCTTTTAGTAAATTTCTGCTTAGATAAGTCAGTATCCCAAAGCATGGAAAATGTCGCATGTTATACCTCTTCCAAAAATCAGTACACCTAAAGAATTAAAAGATTTAAGACCCATTAGCATTCTATCAGTTTTATCAAAAATTTTAGAATATACTATCAAAGTCCAAATTACTCACCATTTGTGGTGAGTATTAACAAAATCCTTCCAGATGAACAATCGGGCTTTCGAGAAGTGCATAGTTGTACTACGGCGTTGTTAAATATTACGGACCATATTTTCAAATCCATAGACTCCGGTATGTGTTCTGTATTAGTGCTACTTGATTACTCTAAAGCGTTTGACACTATTCGACATATTTTACTGAAAATTTTAAAATTTGTTGGCTTCGAGGTCTCTGCGGTAAATTTTACTTCTAATTATTTAATAGGTCGACAACAAAGGGTAGCCCTAAATAATAGTTATTCTGATGCTATTGATATATTCCTTGCGGGGTACCGCAAGGATCTATAATAGGACCTATTCTTTTTTCTATCTACACCTCGTCTTTTCCAAAAATTTTTACATGATTGTAGTACAAATGTATGCCAATGACACTCAATTGTTCTACACATTTAATCCTAATGATATTCAATATAGTTGTAATGTTATAAATAATAATCTACAAACACTTCACAATATATCACTTGAACACTGTTTAGGTTTAAATCCCACAAAATGTGTGGCAATGTTTTTTAGTAAAAAGTCAGAGAGAACGAAGTTGTTGCAAAGTGTGAAAATTAATATTAATAATGTGAATATTGTGGTAAGGGATGAAGTAAAAGTATTAGGTTTAACTATTGATTCTGATCTTAGATTTAATAAGCATATATCTGATTGCATAAGAAGAGCTATTTTCAAACTAAAAATGTTACACGAATCTAGACATATTTTAAATATAAAACTCAAAACAATGTTATGTCAAACTTTAATTCTATCAATTTTCAATTACGGGGACACAGCGTATGGGCCTTGTTTAACAGCTGCAACAGCTCAACGAATTCAAAAAATTCAAAACTATTATCTCAGATTTGTTTTCAATATTAAAAAAGGCAATTTCGTAAGTCATAAATTAAAGTGAACAAATTGGTTAAATATGAAAACACTCACAGTCTTCATTGTGCTTTTATTTACTTGAAAATTATTCTAAATCGGACACCCGCTTATCTATACAATAGAATCAGTTTTCGGACAGATGTTCATAGTTTAAATGTAATATTTAAAGGTGATTTGACCTCACCTCTACACAAAACTGCACTGTTTGAAAGGTCTTTCAGTTACAATATTGCTAAAATGTATAACTCATTTGCAGCGGCTCCCAAATCCTTACCTATTAGTGCTTTCAAAAAGCAGTTTAAACAAATACTTTTCAAAGTGCAATAGAATATGTATTTTTTCAATTTTTTTCAATTTTTTCAAAAATCTGTTTGCGTGACGGGACTTTTGTTATTATTTATTTTTATTTAACCATTAAGTATGTACTTTTTTCACTTGTACCCAAATAACACTGTTTGCAGGAAATTATTTTGAAAATTAGTAATATAATTAAACTTAATATACAGGGTTATTCAGAACTTATCTCTAAAACTTTGAGGATATGTGCATCCTTCAATAAGAAATCGATATCACCAAAAAAATTTATAATAAAAGTCTTAGAATTTCCCATAAACAATGTTTAAAGTTATACCATCATAAAGGACTACGTAGATGGGCAACTACACTTCAACGACACTCTGATATACCACATTCCTAAGAATGTGGTAAAAAAAGTAAACACGTTTTTGTACCTAGAACGCCTGGGCGAATAGAGTTGGAGTGGGGATAATATCTATTGTCTATTCAGTCATCAGTCTATGTGTGTACTCTCTGTGTGCCGGTGTTTTATTTATCGTAGGAGTGTTAAACTGTAAAATTTTCAAAATGGCTCATGTGTACAGTAATGCTGAGTTAATGGACTGTTACCAGTGGATTATCAATTACGAGTTAGGTTTTGTGAGTGGTTGTTGCAGCAAAATGCTGAAAATCCCCAATTTACTTAATAATTTGCGTTTACAAGATCAGCAACCAGGAGGAACATTCGGTTTAGTGCCCAAAACTGTGTACAACTCGAGGAATATTATTTCGAACAGCTTTTGTAACAAGGTATGTGCAAATTTTTTATAAATTTCATGTTTCTAATACCTAGTAATCAAGTAGCGCAATTCTTCAAAATTAGTGTAACAAAATTTTATTCATTTTAAAGACACGTCACTTTGGTCACATCTATCTTTAAGTTTATTTTAAAGTAAAAACGCTACAAATCTTTTTTGCGCCGGGTGTCTGTATACTCTCAGAACTTCCGAAGTTTTTTTCGTGCTAGCCAGTTTGCATTGTCAGTCCCAAGATCTCTCCATTACAGTGGACCAGTATCCAGCGGCGTGCAATGAAAAATTTTTAAATAGTTTTCAGAAGCCGCCAAAAAATTTTTTTTGCACTACCACATTTATGTATGTTGAACATCCCCAAATTTTATTATGGATAAGTTCTGAATAACACTGTATATGTACACCTTGTCGGGTTAAGTGGAAGAACAGTTGTATAACATGTTACATGTTGTGCAGCTGAACTTCGCCCTTTCACATATTTATCTTTTTGATTGTATATTTTTTGTCTTATAAAAAATGTGAATAAAGTATATTATTATCATTATTATTATTATTATTATTATTATTATTATTGCTTTCGTACTTCATACAAAGTGGAGTTTAAAAATGATTCTATCGTGTCATTCCGTTTGCACTTTATTGCTAAAATGTAAAACCTATTTTATATCATTCCTTATGCCTTAAGAAAGCAAAATAGCCTGGTCGTCAAAAAATCGTGGTGTGCAGGGGGTAGTTAGGGGTGGTTTTCCAAAAAATTGTAAAAATTTTTTTTTGCTTAAGTTACATCTACACAACATGTTTAATCATTCCTGAAAGTTTTGTTCTAAAATTTCAAGAGGAAGTATTTTATTTTTAATTTTAAATTATCTGTGCAACACGCTCTTATATGGAGTTCCTTAATATAAAACGCCTCGCGCTGAAACTACGAAATTGCAATATCATTTACACTAAGATAACTCAAGAATGCTAATTCTAATCAAAAAAACACTTTCTATGAACGTTGTAGATTAAAACCAAGGATTAAAATGCTTTTTTATTTTAAGAAATCCGACAAATAGTTTCGTCAAAAAACTGTAAAATGTCAAAGCATGTCATTTCCGACGCGGAGATGCGAGGATGGTTGAAATTCGCGTGGCCCCAGGTTTATCTTAATGTTAAAGCCGTCCTTATGTATTTTGGAGCTTAGACGGTCGCTTTTCGTTCAAAACAGCGGAAGATACACTGTTACTATAGCAACCGTTCTGACAATCTAAGATATATTATAAGAATATAGTGGCTTTTAGTTTATGTATTTGAGTATTGAGTAAGTATTTGTAAATATCTTTTCAAATTTAATTAAATAAATTAATAAACAGTTAAATATTAATAAACAAACATTATTTCAAAAAATAATTTTATTAAATATACCTAGGTATCAATTATCAATTACAGCATTTAATTATGCTAAAATCCGCGTTAAAATAGTCCAAAGGTAGGATAGTAAAATTGTTTATAATTAACACTTCACCTTTTTAATAAATTCTTTGATAATAATGCGTAATAAGATATAATATTGAATGCTTGTGAAGTTGTGATATACATATCACATATATTATGGGTGCTTGTGGAGTCGATATTCCGTGGTAAAATCTATTTCTGTAAATAAACAAATAATAATTGGTAAATAAGAATATAATATTAATATTCTTACAAAATTATTTTACAGCATTTAGTCAGACTCGGAATTTTCTTCACTATTAGATAACATATTCTGGGAAGCATTTGTGATTTTAAGTTTTCCTGTACTTTATTTGCACGTGTAATTTGAGCCATACATTTGCAGGACCCAATGCAACAGATTTGTTTTTTCTTGCAGGAACATTGTGATCCGTTGCAATCTATAAAAATGTTTACTTAAATTAATAATATACTTATAATAATAATTTCTTTACCTTTTATACAACTGCAAGTATTTAAACCATGAGTGTTCTCAGGTCGTATTGATACTGTGGTTAAAATTGGCACCAGTTTTCCGTCAACAATTTTCCAGCCACAATCTGTTACCTACATCTGGCAAGGATGGTCTGGGTATCGTACTGTTTAGCCATATTTTTGTCTGGTAGTATACACGAAGACAATGCTGTTTTAAACTGTATAAAGTTGGAGGTAATTGTTCATCGGCTTTGAGGACGCTAAAATTCCTCTAAGGTCATTTATGCAATGCATATTTTCGTTGTTTGTATATAATCGCATTACAAACTTTACTTTATTTTAGAACATTTTAATTTTATTAAAATCTTTTAATTTTATTAAAATCTTCTAAATTGTCACTTATGCCAACTTTACTAAGTAAATTGTGTTGTGATAAAAACACTTTCCAGCATGGTTTTTTGCCCATTCCCACAAACTAACTGGTTGTATCACAACCTGTCTGTGCATGAAACGCTGGTAGGCATTTTGTCATTGAACTGTCCATTTTCAATTCATAGATTGCTATAAGTCTTTCGGTTTGTTTGATTCCAACTTTCATCCAAATTTCCGACGTCATTATATCTTTGAAATGGGCCAATAGTAACAAAACATACTGCAACGTTTGTCTAACCTCCAAACAGATTAAACCAGCTTGTTTGACAAAACAACACCAATCTTTATTGTCACTAGATACAAACTTCAACTCTTTTTCACAACTGTCAACACAAATTCCTTAGTTTGACGTTTCGGTTTAACGCGCTCACGCTTTCTTCTAAAAACTCCCCGTCTTCTTGAAATCCCGAGTATTTATATATTTTTTAAGCTTCTGGAATATTCGGGAGCCTCTTTTTGGATTCCGGAACATAATGGAACGATTTAACAGATTTAACGGAATGAGCTTCCGTAACAATGCCTTGTGCGCCCAGTAATTTTGTAATTGCTTAGGCTGGTGCATTGTTTGTTTTGTAGCTAGAATAAGAAGTGTTATTTGATTTGCTGTGTGAACTGAAAAAGAATATCATCGGGTACATGTTGGCGGGAGTGAGGAGTCCAGACGGAGTTTAGCAGACAGGGTGGCTGACTGGATCGTGGGAGAATATTGAGAGGTGACAGATGTCAAGAAAAAAATGGAAGGTTTTTTGGTCGTTATAAATAAATTAGCGAGAAAACCAAAAATGTCAGACTGAATAGAAAACATTGATATAATAGGTTTGTTTTTGCAGTGATCCACAACCGTTTCCAACCATCAAGCGCCTGCGCACATTGAAATTAGCGTTTCAGCAGAACAAATCTCAAATCCTGACTAAGAATTTGGTGTTTGTGCAGAATTACCAAACTATCACCAAACTGTTTTCTGATAGTCAGAGTGGTTGGAGATTTTTCTGCGGACTGCTAATCCGACGCATGCGCGCTGTTAGATAACAGTTTTCTTTTCCCGCTACCCGCTACATAACCATAGCAAAGATTAAATATATATTCATAAAGATACGAAACTGATATGGTTTCTTATGAAAAATTGAATAACAACTTGAATGACCTTGACTCGGTTAGCCCTTTAAATTGGTAGGATGTGCCAATATTCATTATGGAACATATTCCTACAAAAATAAATAACTAATGGCTATTGTTCATAATACAATTGCTTGAGGCTTGAGTGCTTGGCTCGAGTGATGGATATTAATAAACTATTCTGCAAATATTAATACTGCAATAATTGCAGTATCTATTTAATATTTTTATGCATTTTGAAATGAATACCTACCAATAATTTTGCTTTTTATGATTGTTTCAATATTGACGTTTAGATTATTTACTTTTTCACAGGCAACTACCTTACTGATATTTTTATTCTTTTACTGTTTACCCCCTAACCTAATCTATGCTGTTTACTCACCTTACCTTTCAGAATTATCAATAATAAATACTAATCAAAATACCTAAACCGAGTAATTCTAAATATATTAATCTTCATTTAATAAAATTATATTCTTTTAATTATCTATATGGACATTTTCCAAAATCTTTGCAGAATTTCACTGAATTCTGTGACCGTTCCCCCAATGCATGTTCACAATTTCTTGATTTTTATTAAATTCCCTCTTTGAAATTATCCCTATGTTCACCCTTTCGGTTTCCCAAACTTAATGCTTATTGCATTCGCTATTGTAAGCTATAAAATGTAATTTCTTTTCATCAAGCATGAGTTGTGTTAAGTGCGTGTATTTACTTTTCCACTATGTAGTTAATCCAATATTAGGCAAAAATTATTTTCAAAAATAACTGGGGCAAGGGCGGCTTATTTTTCACTGTGGCAAATTACCCAAACAATAAAAAAAAATTAAACCAGGGATCTTACGTGATCTATATTTTATAAAGTTAACAAAAATTACCATATTACTGCAAAAAAGCAACCACGAATTAAAAAATTTCTTAAAAACAAATATAGGTCGTACAAAATTTGATGGCAGAAAATTCCTAGAACAGATATCCAGGAAATCGTAAATATTGATCCTCCGCTGTATGTAATGAGCCCGTGCAGATGGGTTTTTCCGGTATTAACTTCCGGTAAAAAATACATTTTCCAACATATAAATAAAATAGTAGAAGCTCTCATGGGGGGTTTTAAGTTTTCCAAATAAACCTAATTCCGTATTATAGGCTTTAGAATGATTACTCTGATCTAATTCATTACTTTCCTTAGAAAACTTTTCACAAATTTGTAAACATTTATTTATAAGATAACCACATGCATATTTAAACGTATTTTGCTCAGGAAGATCTTTTTTGTGATAATCACAGTTTGCAATATGAAAAGTATTTGTTGTTTGTTCTACTTGTTGAGGTATATCTGTGCTACCTGTTTTAGAGTTAATATAACAAATTGGTTAATAATGCCATATCTATCTTCTTGACAGTTCATATTTTTTGTATGAAAAAAATGTACCAAAAACAATTTTTTGAATGATCTTGTGAACTGAATGGGAGTATAAGATTAAAAACATTACCGCTTTGCTGCCTAATATTGCCAAAGAAATTTTTTAGACAATACTGATTTATACATCTTGTGTAGGTACACATAAGTAAGTAAATCCTTGTCCTTGTAAGGTCGTTGTCCATAATATTATCAAAGCATCATTGTTATTTTCCAGCCATCTATGCATTTTATCAATTTTGAAATATTTTGCCCTTTTTATTAAAAACCTGAACAATATCAGAGACTTATACATGTAGATTCTATAAGTCTCTGACAATATCTAAGAATGACAATGTTTCGTTTAAAAATTCCATCTGAAAATCTTCTCCAGAGAATCGCTTCTGATACTTTTTTTTATTAATTAGTTGAGAAGAATTAAACATATCAAAAAATTTGTCAAAATGTGCTAGAAATTCCATAGTACCAGTGGCTTCTTCCTTCTTCTGGAAGAGCTTTTAAGTTTATGTAGGTTTCTAATCCTGCTGAAACTGTAGCACTCATTATTTGAGTTGCAAACTTAACATGCATTTTATACACGAAAATAATGATAACCAAAGAACAAAGATGATAACACATATATAAATAAATAACATCAGAGTACTTTATTTATTACTCTGATCTCTGATTAAATAATAACCATAAATGTGAAATTTGACATTTTTGACAGTTTACATCAACAAAGTCCTTTTAAATTGGTAGGATCCTTCTATCTCACTCGCCAATGAAGCTTCTCTGTCGCACTTTCGCATCTTACTGTATTTAATCTTTGACCATAGATAAAATTATAACCTATAATATAGAAAGCTGCTGAAGAACCCTAAAAACAGTTTATTGGATTATAGTTTATTTTGTTTTATGATAGTTTATGTAACATTTTCTATGGTTTTGTGTAAAAGGTAAGTAGCAGAACTAGCAGGTAGGAGGTATATTAAGGTTGTGTTCCGATATTAAACTTGGTTAACCAAAATCCCGGTTAAGCGTTCCATTAAATAAAAATTCCTGAAAATTGTTTAATTTTGGAACTGTCGTCACCTGAAAAAGGTTAACCAAACGTCAAAATATTGACCGTGCTCTGGGAGCGGTGCATTAGTCAACCGAAGAGTTAGCAGGTTAGGTTTTAGCGTTGAGAGAAGAAAAATCAATTCTTTCAACGATTTTAATTATATTTTGTTTAGATGGTAAAGGCAGGGGGTGGTGTTCTTGCGTTAAGTGTTATAATAAATATTTATAAATTCTACTTTTCTGTATTGTATTCTGTAGTCCACTTGACCAAGTCGACTGAAAGCTACACTTACTATAATATACCAAATTATCTGCTGTTTCATTTATTTTTTGACTGAAGACTAGAGTAATAGTTAAGCACGGAATATGAAGGTATTTAAGGTTGAATGAATCCCAATAAAAACAATTCATCATCCATGTTGATTAACCAGCCAGTTCCTTAATTACACATTTTTCAGGTTTACCAATATTTCGGTTAACCGAAATCCTGGTTGGTCGTGGATAATATCGGAACACAACCTAAATAATACAGAAAAACGGGTATTGTCGTTAACAAAAATAAGAAATATGCATCATAAAAAGTTAATAAACGACCAAGTAATAAGTGATTTGTTTGCTTGCTAGAAAACTAATATGAGCAGGTACCTACCTTTTTGTAACATTCTTAATAGGTACGTATCTTGGGGTAGTATAAGCATCATGCAGGTAGTAGGTTTCCTCACAGTGAAGGTAATTAATAATGTCCAGCTCTTCTTCACTTTGGGATATGCTATATGTATTCATACGTACATATTATGTATTTTTTTTTTTTTTAGATGTCTGACGACGGTGACTCAGGTTCTTCTACTAGTTCAAGTAATTATGCGTTTTCCGAAGACAATTATTTATTAACTAGTGACGAGGAGTTTCTTGTAAACATACAAAGAGCGAGGCCAAAAAATTTAAACTTTTTTGAAGATATTGTGCCAATGTTTAATGATGCAGAGTTTATTGAACATCTAAGAGTGAGCAGAGCAGTGTCTGAAATGATAGCAGAGCGTTTCGAGAATTCACAGTATTTCAATTACCAGTCTGGAGGTAATGGAAAACTAAATTCATATCGGCAAGTGATAATTTATTTATGGTACGTGGGACACCAAACATCATCTTTCAGAGATGTTGCCGATAGGTTCAATATAGCGATCAGTACATTATTTACAATAATTAGAAAACTTACGTATTATTTAAGTAATTTGGCACCCGATGTAATAACATGGCCATCAAATGAGGAAAAGGTAGAAATTGAAACTCATTTCAGACGAAATGGATTCCCTGGAGTTATAGGTGCCATAGATGGGTCGCATGTAAAAATTGATAAGCCATCAAATGACTCCGATTCATATTTAAATAGGAAACATTTTTTCTCAATTCAGGTAAATAGGTATTAAATTCATACTTACTTGCTTGTTAATGTAAAATTCTAGTTTCAGATCGTATGTGATAATCGATGAAAAATCAGGGATATTTTTGTGGGGTTTCCAGGTTCTGTGCATGACAGTCGAGTATTTAGAGCTTCACCTTTGTCCGACACTCTCCCAGTTAAATGTGGTCCTTTCTCTATCTTAGGTGATAGTGGATATCCGTGCCTGCCTAACTTATTAACACCCTTCAAGAATCTGGGACGCCTTACAAGAAGACAACAAAATTATAACTTAAAGCTAGCAAAAAACCGCTATTTGATTGAACATTGTATAGGAATCCTAAAACAGAAATTCAGACAACTATACCATGTGAAATTGCGAAGTATAGCCGACATAACACACTTAATTAGAGCATGCTGTGTACTGCATAATTTGGCCCTTGACGATGATTTTCCATATGAAAATGAAGTTGCAAACCCTCAAAGAAATGTGCAAGACCTATATGATCAGGCGAGAGAAAATGAGGAAGGCTACAACGGAGATGATAGGAATGGTATGGAAAGAAGGAATGAAGTGGCTCTTATGTTGCCGTTGTAATGTACTAAAATATTTACCACGGCCAGTAAAAATAAATCTATTAGTAAAATTTATTGATTTCTTTTTTCCAGTGGTTTTTTATTGCTTCAAGAGTGGCAGAATAGGCAATAAAGGCAAGTAAATAAGTATTAGTAAAAGCAAACATATTTTTAAACATTCCACAGTAACGTAAAGACAATTGCAGATAACACAAATAATAATTTATTCGTATACATACGTATAATAAAATTCACAAAACAATAACACAACATAAATACATTTTCACATTAGAATTTAAAAAATAACAAAAAGGTAACCGAAACTTAAGTCACAGCCACTAAACATAATATTTATTAAGGTAATATTAAAAGTGGTATTTATTGAAACTCATAATAATATCACAATACATCAGGTAAGTGAATATTCTTTTCTGAAAATAATTTTAATAATTTATTTCGTTCTTCTGCAAGATCATTTTTTCTTTTTCTTTCTTTGGTCCGCTCTTTCATAACCTCCATTCTCTCCTTCTCAATAGCCAATTTATCTCTTTGTATTTTGATAATCTCTTCATAATATTTTTTTTATCTTGCCTTATTAATTCCAGAGTATTATTCTTTGTTTGTACTTTGTTCCGTCGTAATTTTGATGTTAGTTTTGGCTTACTTGTCACAGGTGAGCACGAAGTGCCACACACATTATCATTATGTTCATAGTTTTCACATCGTCTGCTAGGAGTTACTTCTTGCTCCATTCCTTGCTCATTAAACATTTCTGGTTGTCCTTCAGAATTTGAAATTTGGTTGATGGGTTTTGGAATTTGTACAGTGACAGTATCCAATAATAGTTCAGGATGTATATTTCTTTTTTCCCATATATTTCATTCATTTCTTTTTCATATATAAAAGATTTTCGACCTCTTCCTGTTTTGTTATTATTGTCGATGACTTTCTTGTAATTTCTTTCCAAAACTCGCCATCGATTTTCTACTTGGGCAGGAGTAAAGTTTGTATTTAATATACTGTTAATTTGACTAGCGATTAATTCCCATAGTTTTTTCAAATTTTTTAGTTCAAGTGTACCCTGTACCCACACTGTCTCTATGTTGTTTGTACAAATTAATAAGTATTAGTGTAGCATTATGGCTCCAGGCAGTATCATTAAATGAGGATATCAGTGGTTGTACTGAAGGTGAAGAATGTATCACCAAATATTCGTTTAAGTCTACAAATATAATAAAAATATTAATTGGCAGAATAAAAAATTGTTCATACACACCTTCCATCCTACTAACAAGATTATTTATATATGAAGCAAAAAACACCAAACAAAAAACATTAGGTTAGGTTGTCTTTTTCTCTTCTTCCTCAAGATTCAGTCCAGATTCAGTGAACAGAGAATTAAACTTAAAAACCGTTTTTGCAGTAGAAAATCCACAAACTATTTGCAAATCGTCTACAGTCGCGCATGCGTTTTAAAAGCAGTTTGCAAACTATCAGACATTTACTGCAAAAACAAAGCTAATATCAAAATATAAGTGTGAGTAGGTAATAGGGCGATTCAGACTGGGAACTTTTTGTCGGGGCATCAAAGGCGGCGGTCTCCTTTGTCGGCAACATCAAAGGAAGCCGCCGCCGCCCCCGCACGACGCACCCAGCAAGTAGGGGGCATCGTCTACACCAAGGCCCCAAACCATAGACCCCAAAAGGCAGAAGGAGAGCTGTTTGGGCAAGGTTCTATGGTCTATGGATATCAGGAAAGCAGAAAGGTAAAAGAGGTCGCGCACGGCGGCGCATTGCTACGGCACATAAAGTATTTAAAATTATAAGATCGAAAACAGCCGTTTGGGACTCAATATTTGAATTTAAATTATATGGGCGTGTTCCCCAACTCGAAACAAGCTAGAATCCGCCTACTTCCGGTCTCCATTTCCGGTCTCCCGAATCACATGATGTGGGGTATCAAACGATTCGTCTCAACGTGTAGAACGCTAATTTAGCCATATTTTCTTTCTAAGAGCGAAAACAGCCGTTTGGGACTCAATATTTGAATTTAAAGTATATAGGCGTGTTGCCCAGCTCGAAATAAGCTAGAATCCGTCTACTTCCGGTTTCCATTTCTGGTCTCCCAAATCACGTGATGTGGGGTATCAAACGATTCGTATCAACGTGTAGAACACTAATTTAGCCAAATTTACGTTCTAAGAGCGAAGACAGCTGTTTGGGGCTTAATATTTGAATTTAAGATTATTATTTAAAACTTACTCTGTTGTGGAACAAGCACGACTGATCACCAACATAGCTGACACTGGACTTACGTACACCAGCGTGATATCTCATTATTAAATGTAGAATTGTGTGTATCTCCACTGACGAGAGCTTCAGGTATACCACAACAACAACAACAAAAGCTCCATTGAAGAGAGCTTCAGGTATACCACAACAAAATATTTAAAACTTAACTATAGCGGCGCAAGCACGACTGAACCACCAACAACAATAACGACGAACTCATACAACTTAACCTAACTTTTTTTCGTGGGACAAGCACGACCGATCACGAACACAGACCACGGTAGACTGCATGTATGTAATATAATAATAATACATCATGATTCTAAATTTTAAAATCTAAATAATAATATAAGTTTGCAAGTTCCTTATCAGCATGTTACCGGAGTTCCTTATCAGCTCGCTAACGGAAGTTGCTTATCTGCAGGAAATGAGGTAAGCGTATAGGTCTACATAAGCAAATAGCACACAGTGGAACATGGTGCAGCTCATCTTTAGTAAAATCACTAAATGACTTTATTTTCTCATGATGAAGTGACGTCATAATTTTACTTTTGCAACAGAAACAACTAACATTTCGTCTGTCTGTCTGGTCTGGTTTCGGTGAGTCTGATAAGTGGGTTTTGCTTCTAATTTGAGATTTACCTACTGCGCATGTTTTTTCTATTCGCATTCATGATCAGTTATGACATTGTTTTTCTATACGGTTTTTATTTGGCTCATCCTGTATATAGCTTTTGATTCACTCTGTATACTAAATATTTGAATTTCCCGCCAAACTGTAGCAGCAGCAGCAGAGCCCTCTCACGTCCATGACAGCAGCTTGCGGACTATAAAAATTGTCTTGTAGAGCTGGGTCGCTCGTTCATTTTCAGCGTACCGGCACGAGCGGCACAGCTCATTCAAATGAGCGCTCAGAGCGAGTTGCTCATTTGAGCGTCGTGCTCATGGCATGTGGCATGTCACTGTAGCACTCGATCATAAGTTTTGTTCGTCATTCAAGTCGCTCCCGCTCCCACTTGCCGCTCTTCCGCTCTTCGAAGGATGTACGTTACGTTGTGTTGTACACAAGAGGATAGACGAGTTCGCTCGATTTATTTCGCAGAAGGTCGAAAGCCTAGATGTCAGCGTCAGTACAGGCCTCATTTAAAAGTAAGGCATGGCCATAAATCTTTTTTTTTTTCTGTTCGTCTATAATTGTTGGTCGGCAAGTATTTACAAAAAATGTTTTGAGTAATCTTAATTTATTGCCATACATGATTTATTAAAGTTATTGGATCGGTACTCGGTAGCGGCTTATGATGTTTTATAAAAGTAAATGGTAAAACAAAAAATGTTTTCTCTTTTTTCAATTATAGGTATACTTAGACATTAAATAAATAAAAGTCGGGCTTTATTGGCTATGTTTTAAAATGTCTTATTTAAATACAAAATTCAGTTCCATTTGTAACTTGTAAAAGTGAGCATCGTGATCTTACATTTACCTACAAATTCTTATTCAAAACTTATCTTTTTTTTATTTATACGTCACGATGAGTGCCGCAAAGAAAAAAAGTTTTGTCTGGAACTATTTTACTGAATCTGGTCCGAATTGTGGCAAATGCAATTTTTGTTCAAAGCAATTGTCATACAAAGGATCTACATACAATTTAAGCAGACATTTACGCACACAACACCCACACGTTTTAAAGACAATAGAGCAAAGGGATGTTATAGAAAGCCAAGATTTACCTTCTACTTCCACATCTGTAATAAGTGAAACTGTTTCCACTGTCGCACAAACAACTTCTGATTCAGAATGTAATCTTCTTCAAAAGGAGAAGAGAGGGCCAGGCGTAGGTAAAATTGTAGAAAAGAAGTCTGCGACATTAAATTCATTTTTTTATAAGCCAGTGTCCAATAAGAAACGTGATGATTTAAACAAACTTTTAACCACCATGTTAGTGAAAAACTATTTGCCATTTCAACTAATAGAAAATCCACATTTTAAAATTTTTTTGCGTGAACTTAATCCGGGATATCAAGTACCATCTCGCAAAACAGTAAGCAATGTTATGCTTCCGCAAATGTATAATATGTTAAAAGATAAAGTTCAAGCAACAGTGAAAGATGCCGATGCAATATGTTTGACTACAGATGCTTGGACATCTTTAGCCAATGAGAGTTATATTTCGATTACTGCACATTATATTACCAAAAATAATATTCTAGACTCCTCTTTATTAGACTGCTATAAATATACAGAAAGTCACACTGCAGTCAATCTTTGTCATGAACTTCACAGGATAACAGATATATGGCAAATTAGTGATAAAGTGGTTGCTGTTGTCAGTGACAATGCTAATAATATCGTTGCCGCTATAAATTTAACTAAATGGAAGAACGTTCCGTGTTTTGCGCACACAATAAACTTAATCGTGCAAACTGGTCTCAAAGAAATTAAAGATACTCAAAATAAAATCAAAAATTTAGTAGAATTTTTCAAAAGAAGCTCTCAAGCTAGTGAAAAACTTAAGGCAATGCAGATTCAATTAGGAAGAGAAAGTTATCTCAAAGTTAAACAAGATGTTCCAACAAGATGGAATTCAACATATGATATGTTTCAGCGTATTTTAGAAATTAAAGAATCTATTATGTCGACAGTAGCTATACATTATCCACAACTTCAAAATTTAAATAACAATGATATAGTGATATTAGAAAAATGCTGCGAGATATTAAAATTATTTAAGGATGTTACTGAAGAAATAAGTAGTGAGAAAAGTGTAACTACTTCAAAAGTTATTTTATTTAGCGCAAGTTTAAAGAAATTTTGCAAATATTTTTTAGAGGCTGAAAATATGCCAGATGAAATAAAAAAATTATCTTCTACACTTCTTTCTGAAATTAATAGAAGGTTTCGAGATGTCGAAAAAAACAAAATTTTCGCGCATGCCACTGTATTGGATCCCAGATTCAAAAAGTACGGATTTTCGAATCAATGTAATTTTGAGATAGCAAAAGAAAATTTACTTAAAGAGATGCGAGTTATTGAGGCTGCAGACATGCAAGAAAATGTTGAAGTAGACGAACTTGTACCTGATCTATCAAAACCATCAACATCGAAAGTGTGGGAGGAGTTTGATAAAACTATTACAAATTTGACGGCAACATCTAATAAGACAGCAGCTTCAATAGTTGAAATAAATAAATTTTTAGATGAACCATTATTATCTCGTTCCGGCGATCCTTTAAGGTGGTGGGATGAAAGAAAATGTGTTTATCCTAGGTTATATAAAATTATGAGAAAAACATTATGCGTCGTAGCATCATCTGTCCCTTGTGAGAGAGTTTTTTCTAAAGCAGGACAAATTGTAACTGTAAAACGAAGCAGTTTACGCGGCGAAAAAGTATCTCAAATTATATTTTTAAATTATAACTTGTAATTTGCATTTAGTTTTTATCAGAATTGTTAGTTTCAGTTACTTATATTAAAGCGAATATATAAATGTAAGTCCTACACATTGAGGTATTTTTACTTTTACATTATTTGTATTGACTCATTTAATCAACCATGCATAAGAACTCGCACAATCAAATATCGCATATGTATTGTGTATTGTGTAAAAAGCTCATGTTTGTACGCTGTGGAAATGGCGGAATGAGCGGTGAGCTCTTTCGTTGCGAGTCGCTCGCTCACAGCACAGTAATATGTGCCGCACATTTGTGCGAGTCGTTCATGAGCGACCCAGCTCTATTGTCTTGGGAATAATAGCGAAGCAACGGTGATGGCGGCTCTTACTTTATCCTGAAGTTATCCTGAAATTATCCTGATGTTATCCCGACGTTATCCTCGTCATCCTTGCTTATCCTTATTCATGTGTTTATTCATCAATATTTTACTCTTAGTGTATTAGCAGATGTAATACTGAATTAAATTATAGCTATTATATTTTATATATTTTTAATTAGGAATGGGAACGAGTGGAGGGGATAACAGACATAAATATTTGTTAAAAATTATTTTATTTAGGTAAACCGGCAAACAACCAGTTATAAAGATCTGTACAATTTCTTAAACTACACATGCTTGTAAGTGTACAATGATAAAAACAATATGAACTAATTTTACTAAATACAGGCAGTGGTCCAAAGGAACATCCTCAACGGTAACTATAGTCTGCGCCGTTGATGATGATGTGGGCTCCAATTCACTCAACCTTCGTCTGAGAAATTCCGCCTCTTGATGCCCTTTTACGTATATCATACAGATATTTCCATCATCTATCAGGTGGGTCTTCAATATTTCATTTAACATATCATATTCGACGTATCCACTACTATCACGGATTTCTTAAAATAAACTGGATCGCTGATTCCTAACTATCATTTTGTTAGTTGTAAGGTGGTCGCCACACTGTGCTAACATTCCATTGGCTAGTTTTCAGCTAATGATGTTGAGGTATTTACAGAGGGAAATTTTGAAAATAGTTTGGTGAGATATGGGCATATGACTAACTAAATATTACTTATATGGATGGATATGGGTATAAAATATGTACACTGTTGTAATAAAAATACTTTAGCAGCGGGTCTAAAAAGTTAACTTAATATAGGGTTATATCAAAGATTAAATTGTATTATGTGTGCATTAGATATGACGAGTAATTGACAGAACTGGACTCAAGAGTTATATTTGTGCAGCAAAGGTACACATAATTTTTTTCTATTTATAGTGCATTTCAAATAATTGGAATCATCTCTTTTTAATTTGACGTGAATGATTTTCGACAAAGTCGAAATTTATGTGCTTGTAAAGACACTCCCTACATGTACAAATCTTCCAATGGTATGTCTGGTAGGTACCAATGTATATTAAATTCATTGACGACACTCTTTATTTCTCCTGTTACAACTTCATTTTTTAAATAAATTTTACATTAGCCGGAATTATAACTGGTTCATAATAGTTACTTGTCTAAACATAATTTAGTAACTAACCCAAAAAACTTTAAAGTAACATGGTTTGTCAACCAAGTATTTGAACCTTGTCTGATTGCAGTATAAAAATTAGTTAGGATCAGTTTTGTATATTGTTTTAATATCGATACCTTTTTGCCAAAATATCGTAAGTCACTCACTAAATTTTACCTTAGGCTACTTAACGACAATTCTGCCACTCTGCCTATTACAGTTCTGTTACTTACGATAAAATGTATGCAGTTATTTAACCGTGAAACATTTAAATACGCTTACATATTTATGGATCTATCTACCTCTGCCAAGATGTGTATTTGCATATTATACTTACGATAGATCCATAGTCATTTTCATGGAAAATGTCACTTACGATAGTTTGGCAAAAAGGTATAGATATAAGGTAGGTATTTATCGAAAAATTAGACATATGTTTGTAGTTTTTTTAATTGTGGCAGGAGCTGCATATATAAAAAGCCACGATGAAAGTAGCTGCACGTCTTATCAGTAAAAACGGCACTAAAAAAATATTTTTTAACTGAATGACATCATACAATTAGTAATGTCAAGTAGTTATTAGTCAAATTTATACTTTACACTGTTAAGATATATTAAATATTGTGAATGAATTGGGATAGGTTAATCAGTTATTTTGTTATAAGATTACATGAAGTTTATAATACACAATATGGTAATAACTGCTTTTCTAGAAGATAACATTAACAACTTCAAAACTCAAAATCATTATGATTATGGTAGGAATTTAATAAAAACACATTTAAAATTATACACACAATCACATTATAATAGGAGTTTTATCCACACTTATAAAGCATATAAAGTAACCTATTATCCACTACTGAAATAATAAAAAAATATAAACTTAAATCAACCAAATTTAATTTACTTATTAAAATTAACATTAACATTTATATTAATAGACATTTCGTTCTTCGCTTTTTCATTCTTCACTTCGTTTCCGTTAATAGGAAGTTTGTAGTTGCTTCTTGCAACAAATTTTGGATGTCTCCTTCTCCTGAGGAATGACTTGAACGAAAAGAACCTTGGATTTTCCTTGCAATACCAAGTTTGTTAGATACGGAGTCTTCAATATAGCTCTCTGCCACAGCAGGGCTCTTCCACCCACCATGCCGCTTGATGGGTGTAAAGTCGGCACCTTTATTTCCCAATAAAGTTATTGAAGTGCACCCTCATATAGTGGCCAATATAAGCTTCCGCGTTTGCCAAGTTCAGAAACGATGCAACTTTTGATGGAACTTTTGCCAATGTGTTGATTCCAACAGGCTGAGAAGTACATTTTTGATTCTTATAATGTTAAAAGAATCTGTTTTGTGATAAGTTCTTTGGTCTTAGGGAAATACATTTTCTACACATCTCTACGTCGTTGATAGAAAATCCTTCATTTATAATTTTAAACTTTCGTGAAATGCCGGTCTTGGTATCTAGTATCGAAACAACTAGATACGCGCCAGTGTCCTATACATTAGTGATTTTCAAATTCGTCAATTCGTAGCATCGACAAGCACCAGAGACTCCTATTACTAGCGCAACCTAAAATGATTCAAAGTATTATTAATACATATTGTCTAAAAAGTTAAGAGTTATTACCTTAATCATAAAATATTCTTTATCACAAGATTTAGTCAAAAATTCTTCAATTTGCACTCTTTCCAAAACTGCAGCCTTTTTCACCTTGTATCTTTTCGATTGACTCTTCAGATAACAGATATCTACGTTTTTAGACTTTTATCGCAACCTTCAACATTGAATACTTCGACCAAATGGATGAAATGATGAAATTGCATGTTTTTTCTTCAGATTAAGAAATAAATAACTTGCACCTTGCACACAAAACTTCATTTATAAACCACAAAACAAAAAGAAAATATAAAAGCAGTGATGGTAACTCAACAGTGTTACCATCATTTAGTTCATAAAATACCTAGAAGTTAGCACAGTATGGCGGCCGCCTATCAGTTGTTATTTTTAGCTACCCCCACCAGTATGTATTAGCGATCCAGTTTATTTTAAGAAATCCGTGTCTACAGCTGACATTATCGCCCTCTGCAGAGTTCCTAATTCGTTGTTGGTCAAGGCCGTTTCGGGATACTCGGGGTGGATAATTCCCACCCTAATCCCCTCTGTTACAGCCTTGAATGAAGGTTTGATATTTACACCTTCCCGTGCTCTCTTCACTCCTAGATTCGGTGAACTACCTTCTGAACGCATGCGTTTGCTTGTTCCCGCTGGCAAAGAGGAGGATTGGTTACCTCTCTCCTACTGGGGATCAAGTTTTGGCTGGTTCAGCACTTTACTTAAGGCGGTCTGGTAAGGTATTCCGCTCTTAAGCAATCTAGTTAGACGCTTCCTTGCAGTTCCTCCTAGTTATTTCCTTTTAAGGGAGAGGTTGTCCAAACATGTGGATGCCTCATCCCCTGGAGTGCCTCCTTCTTCGGTTTCAGGTGTCGGAGACTTTAGCAGCTTCCTCTCCTGATCCGATGAGATCGAGCTTTTATTAGGAGTTGGATTGATCCCAATCTCCATAATTCCCCAGTTGCCTGGGGATCGAGGTTTTTTTTTTTTGTTGTTACTGTGTGGACATATAAGTCTCCCGAGTAGCAAGGAATTCAAGTCCACCACAACAGAGCCCCGCATTACTGTGGCAAGGCAAGCATACTCTGGAAGGTTGCCTAGTATTCCAGAGGCCCCATTAAAACACCTATCACCCCGGTGCCATTCGACCATTGACACGGGTCATCGAACATCCTGGCTTGGGGGAATTTATCGACTTTCCTTATCTAGATCCGCCGTGTTTAGTCATATGCAGGGCCACCTCTAGCAGGATGTGGCTCTTCACCACGGACAGACGGTCTTGAGAAAAGCTTCCTCATGGGAATGCCAACTTCCCACTCAGCTATTCCCTTGGAGTCAGCGGCTAGATGCTAGACTCCTTGACCCTTACGCATAGCTATGCTCTAACTTGCATCGCTTCGTTTTTCTGCTAGCACTTGAATCACTTCCTGAAGATTCAAATTCTAATTGATCTGCCATATGTTTTTTTCTTTTCCTAGGTGAGGTAGCTGGTGATAATGAAGGATGTAAGAATGTCTGAGTTTCTACTCTAAAACTAGTTTAAGCAACTTCTTGTATATTTTGTTCTTCGTTGTTATCAATCTGGAACTGTAAAACAGGGATTGCAGATTTTTCAGAACATTCCTGCCTCTCACGACGCTTATATACTCTGATTTAAAATGGTCAGAGAATATAAATATATGGGGACGAAATGTTTCATCGTCTGTTGGAAAACTACATCATATTTAAGTGCTTCAAAATGCAAAATTAAATAAAACTTACTGATGGAATGTGATTTTCGATTCTAGGGCTAAAAGTCTTCGGCCTTCGGATTAGAGATGTGTCATGTGTCGTTCGCGAACGATCCGTTCGATTGAACAGAGTTTCAGCACAGTATAATGCTTTTCTTTAGCATTATACTGTGGTTTCAGTCGCGAACGAAATGTACCGGCTCGCGTAATTTTAATTAACCGATTCCCGGGTCTCGACAGATGTGTTGTTCGCGAACGACCCGTTCGATTAAACCGGGTCTCAGTCGCGAATGAAATGAACCGGCTGGCGTAATTTTAATGAACGGGTTTCCGGCTCTCGGCAGTAGCTTGTTCTAGTCTTATTATAGTCTAGTTATATTATTTTCATTGAGAGCTTTTTGTTAAATACTTACCTTTCGAAAATCAAATGCTCATTGTTTTCGATTTACCTACAAACAGTGATTATAAAAAAATAAATAGTAACATTATAGACGCACTCCGCGATGCTGTCGACAACTGACAACTCCATTCGTTCTTCGTTCATTTCATTCGCGAATGACGACTTCAACCGGCTCAATTAAGCCGGTTCACTGAACCGGATCTTTCTACTGACCGAGACCCTGTGATCCGGTTCGTTGAAAAGAGCTGATATGCCTATGCGCATGGGGGCGTGGTCTATCGATGAGCGTGACGTCAGTTATGATACAAAATTAAATAAAATACTTGTAAACAAAGATAACAAAATAAAATAAACGTCGATTATGGAATTATAATACACGATTAATACAGGAAAACTAAAATAATAGTTGATTAATATCAATCTTTCTTATTTTAATTCAAACCGCATTCTGTGTACCGATCTACCTACCGAATATAATTCTAACCTAAATTTTACAATTTGAAGAGATAATAAGAAGCACTACTGTAAATAAATACGACCCTATAATATAAAAATGACAACTTGATAACCCTCGGGCCTCACAATTGTAATAATACGGGAATATAATTGATAAACACGAAAATAATTATATCACTGACAGTCATGCTGACAGTAAGGTATTTGAATTTTCGCCATTTTTGCATCATTTTATGAGCATATCAGTGTAGTTGTATCATGCTTCGGATATCTTCACAGAATATCACAGACTTCCACAAAACAAATCACGTTATCTATTCTGTTAACAGGATAGATCCGTTCGATTGCCGGCTAGTGTAGTATGCACCAGTGTGTACTACACTTAGGGTTGCCACCCGTCCCGATATATCGGGACAGTCCCCGTTATTGGTATAAAACCATTAAAAATCCCGATAGCCATAGCCAATGGTTTTTAATGGTATAAAACCATTAAAAATCCCGATAGCCATAGCCAATTTTTTATTACAATACACGAACAAATTGACTACTTTTCAATAAATAATTCAATCTACTATCTTAAACAAATCTATTTTGCAAATCGACAGCGCTATTATAGATCAGTAGGTACATAAATAAATATCGGCAATTTAGATAAATCTTAAAAATATGATTTTAAAACTAACACCTTAAAACATCTTAAATAAGCATAAATATAGTTATGTTATGTAACTATTTTTTAATTTTTTTGTGCAATACCTTATAATTACTATATTATACAGGGTGTTCTACAAGCTCTATGACAAACTTTGACAGACGATAGCTGGGTTAATTCTAAACATTTTTTATCAGTCAGTGAACATGGGTCCGATTCGCTTTTGTTTAAAAGTTACAAGCATATCGGGTGATTCTTAAATGTTGCTTACCCCTATAACTAAAACCAACAATTACCAATAAACATTAAAATAAATAAAAATAGCCAGGGATGTGCCGGATAATTATCCGTTTATAATTAACCGGATAATTATCCGTTTATAATTAACCGGATAATTATCGATAATTATCCGTCGGCTAAAATTCCTTTCAAAATTAGCAGGCTAAATATTATAGTGCCAGTGGTAATAATGGCCTCATAGGGAGATAGATTGGAACTTTTATTTATTTTTTTAATTTATGTAGGATATTTTATTGGTAATTGCGAAAAAGTTATTCTGATGTGTGAAAAATTAAAAAACTGTATATTATGCCAACGGCTAATTATTATATTTTTAGCCGGCTAAATGCTAGTTATATAATTAGCATTGGCTAAATATATAATTAGCGGCTAAAAACCCATCACTGAAAATAGCCAAACTTAAGACTATAAAAATTGTTCGAAATGTCCACCCTCGGCTTGAATGCAAACCTCACTTCGACGAACTAAAGATTCTGTCACGACCGATGAGATTTGGATCATTTCTTATTTGGTTAGCTGCATCTTGAATTCTTTCAAGTTACTACTGATGGGTATTGATTTCAACATGGTAGACCATCTCCTTCATGTGTCCCCATAAACAAAAATTGAAAAAAAACATTCTTGTACATTTACTTCAATAGGACGAAAGGCCTTTTTTGGAGCGAGGTTACTTGCTTCTCGAAGGCTACGAAATGATGGACTAAACGTGTGGGCAGTTTGATGTCTATTTGGATACCTGCGTCGATATTCTCGAGCTGCTTGTTTGGCGTTCCCATTGGAATACCCATATACAAACATATAATATCTGCATATTCCTCAGTGGTGAATAAATGCATTTTTACTTTATAACTTTTACACGAAGTGTCAAATAAATAATTATAATGACAGAAACAATAATTATTATCATATCAACCGACGTTTTTATTTATCACCCTACGTTGATTGAATTATGAAAATATGATTCTTTAAATGCTTGTAACTTCTAAACAAAAACGAATCGGACCGAAGATCATTAATAAAAAATGTTTAGAATTAACCCAGCTATCTTCTGTCAAAGTTTGTCATAGAGCTTGTAGAACACCCTGTATAGTTAACTAGTAGAAAAATGGCCGTATGCACCGTCGCCTCGTTTTGAAACTAAGTAGCGTAGTTGACTTAAGTTTCATTTTTCATATGCACCGTCAAAAAAATCACCTACACCTGTACATCTTCATTTAAAGTCTGCATAATTCTCAACTTAAGGGGTTTAAGTCGTTCTTAGTACAGATTAAAGAGGTTATGTCTTACTTTTTTCATTCAAAGTGTAAAATAGGTAATTAAAAAAATACTAATTAAATCACAATGGAATCAGATGACATTGACACCTTTCTTAATTATGATCTAGATATTCTACATATCATCGATATGAGGTTTTCCAAGAATATATCATAGGGAAAATTATTTTGAAACAATGGACAATTTCTCATTTTTTTTTCAGAGATTTTGCCTAAGAAAACCTGGAGTTATGCAGTTTCTGCAGCAGAAAGTGTGGTCATGCACTTGTAAAAGTAGATAATACTTGGGTTTTCATTTAGGATACTGGGGTAGATATACCTATAAGATACAGATTACATCACAGCTGACAACTTGTTAACCGTGTAGTTTATGTTATGTTTATCTATAGTTGTGTTATGTGAAACAAAATAAAATTATCAGTACATATCTTGATAAGTATATCTTGCAAGGTTTATAAAGAAGTCCTATCTTATTTGGTAGTGAACGTTTTTACTATAATTATTGAATATGTAGGTATTTCCATGACTACACATCAACAATCATTAATCTTCTTTGTTTAATTAGGCGAACCCACCACCTGCGGTTATTCCTTTTCCCTTTTTGATTTTTCCACTTCATATATAAAGTAGCTACATTAAGTTGAAGAGCCAAGCAATAAGATATTAATAATATGGTTTCTTTCTGATTACCATTTTACACATTAAACTTGACGACAAAACAAAAACACTTTATTTATAGGTTAGTTGTTGAGGCGGTATGGAAATGGTACATTAATTTAATTGGTCAAATATAAGATATATATAAATATTAAACTCCGGCGCGTCGAAAAATATTTCTTATTTATTATCTTATTTTCCCATTATATTATAAAATTAAAATGAAAAGGAGCTGAAAGGCTTTCAATTCATAAGGCGCTAAGGATAGCCTATCAGCCATCAGCCAGAGATATAAATATAAACCAGTGGAACTTAAAAGTCACTAAATATTACAGCGTTGTCATAACAATTCTTTTCTTAGCTAAGAATACTTCCGTGCATAAGAAAGTTGTTCTTAATTATAAGTCTGTCTTAGTAAAGTTCTTCCTAATACTAAAACGGTGCATACGGGCATAAAAGTTTACGTTGTTAATTATTGTAAATTTTTATTTATTACTTTTTGCCTAACTAGGAATTTTTATTTAACTAAAAAACACCAGTTTTTGACAAAATGGTGAATAAGCCTTGAACGATCGTCCGATCGGACGACTGTCCCGATTTAAGTGGATAGATTTATGGCAACCCTAACTACACTACATTTTCATCAGCTGATTTATGTCAGTGCGATATACACCTTATCTACGTTGATATAAGGTGCTGGTTGTAGTGCGCATTGCCCTAAATAATGACAAATGAATAGAATTCTGAAATTAGTCAGTGCTACACTTTTCGAGCAAACGAATGGACCTACTATATAACAGAATAACATCACTAATCAATAACAAATGTTAAATAAATTCGCTATCACCAGCTCGAAAATGAACTTAAACAGATATAAACACAATGCCAAGCAACGACAAAAAATTTAATTAGTTTGTCAAAATGGCGATTTCTTTTATCTCCTTTTATTGCAAGCGCAATACGCATGAGCAGTTGACCTTAAGCAGTATATTCTTTTTATGTATGTGACGTGCTGCATGTATAGGCAACCCACGGTCCGTATACTACAACGGTTACCTCATCCGTGCTCTGGCCAATAGCGGCGCACTACGTCATCGCCAGGCATCACTCGTCAACTTTCTTTCTCTCGTGCACACGACGGTAAATATATATCTGTCTCTATTTCACTATTAATTTCAATACCTATTTAATATTTAAAGCAATTTAATTTTAAAAAAATGTGGAATAAACAATTAAACAAATTTTATTAATAATGTAACGTTATAAATTTCTGGGAAGCATAAGTTTATAAAAAGATGCCAAATGAAATTAGGTATAAATAATGAATCTAGGATATAACAAGGAATTTATATATATATATTGGAACGATTATCAAGCTGCGCGAGTATTCCAATTTTGTATCCGGCATTTTGATGTCTGAAAATTGGTGGGAAATTTAAAACAGCACTAACACAGACTCATCAGCTAGAAAGCAATAGAAACAACTGATACAAACAAGTTAAACTTTTGAGGCAACGAATAATTGTAAATAGATATAAAAGAAAAGTTCATTATTTGAAACAAATGACTTAAATTTAGATTTGTACTATGTTTATTTAAGAGATATAAAAACAAGCAAGATATATATCATAAGTCAAAATATATTGTAACATTGATTGAACAAACGAGATATTTTATATACCTATACCTTATTGTTCTCTTTGTAGGTACTATTAGCCGTTTAAAACTTAGCTATTTAAAATTAATTTTGTTTGTCATTAAAATTTTGAAGAAGACTTATATTGTGTGTATGTTCAGAGTTATCGTAACATAATGTATAAGTTATAGGAGCTATGTTTGTATGTCTCATAAGACTTTTAATTATTAAGTTTGTGACATTCAAGTTTTAATAATTTACTTTAATAATGCGCTCATGTGAACACTACTGTTGCATAAGATTTTTATAATGAAGTTGAATACATTTTCTAAAGTTTATATAGTTTCTTATAGTTTTATACAATTGAAATATTTTCGGTTTTGTAAATGAATAATATTATGTCTCAATAAATTGAATTTAAAGTAAAAAAGTACCTACTTGAGATACAGGGGGGGAGGGAAGATGCCGAAACCCTGAGCAAGGCGATTACAAGCAAAGATGAGAGCATCCAACTGCAAATAAAAACACATGAAACCGTTGTGCACATTTTGGGAATTGACGGAGACATTGACAAGGAGGAAATAGAGCAAGGTATCGCAAGGAACATAGGATATGTCAAGAAATGCGATGTCAATGTTATGTTGGTCAGACCCAACCAGACAGGAAGGTAAACAGCTGTACTAGCAATAAAAAAAGGACTTGCTAAGGAGTTCGTAGGGAAAGGACACGTGAGGATAGGATGGGCCTCGTGCCCAATAAGAGCACGAGTTAACTTTATAAAATGCTAAATATATTATAAATAAATTATAAATATATTTTGCGAGTATTGGAGATAAGGATATTTCGTTGAAATGCCGATTTGTGAACTGTGTCCTGGTGGAATCACTGGCAAGTCCCCTGGTCTGAAATGCTGCGGTCCTTGTCAGAAGGTCTGCCATGCTAAATGCGCTGGATTGTCAAAGGCGGATATTAGCCGTTTTTCGGTGCCTGGCGTAACATGGATTTGTAGGATCTGTAGAGGCCCTGAGATGAATAAGCGGCAATCACTCATCGTTCCTGATAGTGAGGACGATTCCGATGTACTATCCACGCCACTGAGCGTTTTAAATAAAATTCAGTCAGCTATTAAAATTATGAATAATAAGTATGAATCTCTTTTAGATTCTGTTCATTTCTGTAATGAGACTGTAACTTCTCTTGAGCACAATATTGTCACGATAGTAAAAAGAAAATAAAAAATTAGTAGCATATTAATAATTCAATACTTTAAAATTGGTAATTTTATTCATAATAAAGTGTCACCCTGTATATCAAATATAAAAATAAAATCAATACGCTCCATTAGTGATGACGTAGCGCCAGCCATTTTGTTCTTTTAGGTCACGGTTCATTATCCAAACAAAGCCCGATTAACAAGGCAAATTTACAGAAAAGTGCTATTTTGACGTTATTTGAAGATTTTAAGGAGAAAAAACATCGAAAACGGTAAGAGTGCAGTAAAACTACCCTATAAACGCATTAATGCAAGACAGATGGGTAATAATAACTGAAATATTAATACAATCTAAATTTAACATAACCTCACTTTATATAGTTTATTGTAAAAATAACTTTATTTAATGATTTTTACAGTACCAATCTTTCATTCGCCATGGTTATGGGCTGGGCTCCGGATTACAAGCACTACAATCAACGAGAAACTTGTAGATTTTTTATATTTCCGAAGGACCCTAAGGAACGCAACCGTTGGAAAAACTTGTGAGGTAGGTTTGAAATATACCTTTTAATTTTGGATAGGTAACTGTTTAATACAAATATATTGTATATTATGACAGACGTAGCGACGAACCTGGACCTGGTGCATTTTTATGCAGTGGTCATTTCCGTGATGGTAAAAGGGAAAATGGCCCTGAAATCTTCTTGCACAATGTGACAAAGAAATTCACTTATACAAGTCCCGAAAAGAGAAAAAGAAGAGAGCAGAGAGTGATAGTTCAGGAGCTTCTGGAAGGCCTACCAGCAAAGCATCGACAAGAAGGTTATTTTGAACCAGATGTGTCATCTCCACCATCTGAAATGGAAATGTGAGTGATATTTATGTCAAATATGTATACGTTATACAGATTTCATTGCGTTGACTGCTAAATAAATACAGTGCAATAATAATTACTTGTCATAACGAACGATTAAAAACTAGGTTGGTCGATTAAATCGAGTTTTTGATTGCCCTTTTATTAAAATTTCAATGTGTTTGATTTTTAAATAAAATAACAGTTTTACTTTCAAGATTGTTGTGGATGATCCCAGCAGCAGTGCTGGTTTTTGATCGTTCGTTATGACAAGTGATTATTATTGCACTGTATTTATTTAGCACTCAACGCAATGAAATTTGTATAACGTATACATATGTGACATAAATATCACTCACATTTCCATTTCAGATGGTGGAGATGACACATCTGGTTCAAAATAACCTTCTTGTCGATGCTTTGCTGGTAGGCCTTCCAGAAGCTCCTGAACTATCACTCTCTGCTTTCTTCTTTTTCTCTTTTCGGGACTTGTATAAGTGAATTTCTTGTCACATTGTGTAAGAAGATTTCAGGCCCATTTTCCCTTTTACCATCACGGAAATGACAACTGCATAAAAATGGACCAGGTCCAGGTTCGTCGCTACGTCTGTCATAATATACAATATATTTATATTAACCATGTATACAGTTATCTATCCAAAATTAAACGGTATATTTCAAACCTACCTCACAAGTTTTTCCAACGGTTGCGTTCCTTAGGGTCCTTTGGAAATATAAAAAATCTACAAGTTTCTCGTTGATTGTAGTGCTTGCAATCCGGAGCCCAGCACAAAACCATGGCGAATGAAAGAGTGGTACTGTAAAAATCATTAAATAAAGTTATTTTTACAATAAACTATATAAAGTGAGGTTATGTTAAATTTAGATTGTATTAATATTTCAGTTATTATTACCCATCTGTCTTGCATGAATGCGTTTATAGGGTACATTTACTGCACTCTTACCGTTTTCGATGTTTTTTCCCCTTAAAATCTTCAAATAACGTCAAAATAGCACTTTTCTGTAAATTTGCCTTGTTAATCGGGCTTTGTTTGGATAATGAACCGCGACCTACCACAACAAAATGGCTGGCGCTACGTCACACTAATGGAGCGTATTAATTCCTAAATTGCTGATTTGCTTCGTCTGCAATAATTGCCGACGAAAGTTAAAGTCCAATGCCAATGAACTGGCAAAACTGTAGAGTCAGGAAAAATTGCGGAACAATTGGTTCCTAACATCAGAGTAATAAATAAAGGGGAGACCGTTATTTACATTCTAAAGTGAAGCCTTGATGTAAATGTATTTACAAACATCTGGTCCCTGAAACGTCCTTGACATTGATGCCGAAGTTACATTTTTATCTTTATAGCTAGGTACAGCCCAAGGATTTTTAACTTATATAGGATTGCTCGATCCCTATTCCTCAATATAGTTCGTTTTAGTGACGTCACTACGAGACCCGGATACTCTTTCTCTCTCTGTATTGTACGATTCCTTATCTATGACGCGTTGACAAATCACTGTCACTATCTAACTCATATATTTTGTATATCAATCCGATAACGTAGCCGCAAGACCCAGTCACGTGATACGGCTTATAAATTCTATGGATCGAGCAATCCTATATAAGTTAAAAATCCTTGGGTACAGCCGTCATTTTCATTGATTAACTTGCAAAGATCTACCACATTCTTGACCTTAATCAATTTACAAATTAGTTACTTTGTAATATGTTTAAGGCTACGACACTATTTTTTTGTGACTTGTATTATAATTATAGGCTCTCCATATCTATCAATACATTATTGAAATTTCTGGCGATATTAAGCGCCGGAAGTGGCAACATTGCCTAGTATTAACCTAATATAGCAAGTGACCCCATTATTTTGAAATAAAAATTGGTCAAGCCGAGTGTTTTATGTGTTCTTAAACTGTGTTTTTGAACTTAACTTTTAATAAAACTGCTAAAGTGGTGTATAATATGCCAGAAATTTCAAAAAAAGGGCCAAATAAGTGCTATTTCTTTTCACAAGTAAGTTTGACATTGTTTCCATGGGTGTTCTTACAGCAAGGGTGTAACGTGTCGTATTTGTTAAATTGTTATGTTTATCTGAATACTAGTACTAGCTTTGTGTTTATAGAATATCCCCAAGATCCTGAGATAAGAGCAGTGTGGCTAAAATCTGAATGTGACACTAATTTATCAAAGTATATATGTATATTGTAAGCATTTCCGTGATACAGCTTGATACGCCACTGTATCAGGGACGATCGTGTGTTCATTATGTATTGTTTATCAACATTCAGTAGGTTGAGGTTACATGTTTACATTGTGCTTTGAAATAGGGAATGCGGTCTCCCCTTTATTTATTACTCTGATTTCCTAACCAAACAGGGTCATAAACCGGGCAGGGCAGTTCTGTGCTGGCTTTCTAACAGTGACCATCTCCCCAAAGTGCCTCCAAAGTCTGGAAAGATGTAAGTAGGACTTTATAGTTACTGTATCATTACTTCTTCTACCCTCACTACTTTGTCTGTAATACTGTAACATTATTACTAAACTTAATGACAAAATGGGATTAATTGAGAAACTCTCCAAAGAAAATGTGGAATTAAAGGTAACTGTAATAAACCTTAATAATAGATTGGAGACTGTCGAACAGCTCGTTAGGGCAAATAATATTAAAATTCATGGAGTAAAAGAAAACGAAAATATTATCGATATTGTTAAGAAAGTATAGGTGAATTTTTGTGGGTACAGGGATCAGTATTTTACATAAAAAACCAAGTTCTTTAATAAGTCGACGTTTCGTTTATTTTATAAACATCCTCAGGACACTAAAATTTACAAAAAACACATGTAGAAAAAAAACAAACATCACACCAATTCAACGGATCCGAATGTTTAATTTTTTTTTTAAGACTACAAAAACCAAACTATAATGGGGTGTTTGCATTCAAATAGAAATATTTTTTTATGTGTGATATTTAATTAGCATTGAAATTTACTTGCATTTTTGTGTTTTAATAAATTTTTTGTATAGTAATACATTTATTATAATCGAAATTAAATGTTAAAATTGAATAACCCTCCATTACAGGTAAAACTTATGACGTATGTAAATTTATTTTCCATCTCTATTATTTTAAACTTTTATCTTTGTTTAGTTTTGGCAATAGTTCTTCTTCTTCTTCCGGATCAATCTAGTATCATAGATAATAGAAAGAAAGAATTATTACATTATATATTTTTTGGTTATGAAGTGCGACAGTCACGATTTTGAGTTTATTTTTTGGTGTTTGTTGTGGGACAGTTTGTGGCATATTTATTTAAAAAAACTTTCGAAATGGATAGTGGCTATGAAAAAGCATATTCCAATAATTTGCCTATAGTTTCAATGGAAATGATGCATGAGTTCTATATAAGTAACATGGATTATATAGCTCCTGAATAATTGAACTGTTTAATTTACCTGTTTCTTCTGTAAAGTTAAAACTTTAATCAAGACGAATAAATTCACTCTGTCACACACACAAAACGCACATTTACAAATAACAATAAACTCAATAAACGCAATAAACAATAAATTAAATCAATAATAATTATATATATATGATGTAGATGTAAACATATCAATTTCATATTTGACAGTTTCGTTTTTGACGTATTTTTCTTGTTCGCAGTCCTAGAAGAAGACGAAAATTTGTACTCCGTTCTTGCAAGTACTATTTTTAAATACTAGATGACGCGCGACTACTAAATTTTAGTACGTCACGATTTCCCGCCATATCAATTCCACTTTTCTTTAATAATTTAATATAAGCTAAATACCACTCAAAAAAATAAATAAAAAAATGCAAGTTCGTTTTTTTTTAATATTATTTACGACTGTGCCTTTATCTATATATGTCGCAAACACCCCATTGTAAGTACCTAATTTTAATGAAGGTTTTGTGTACAATATTTTAATTTTATATGTGTGTGAGATGTACGTCTACATGTAACTATGTATACGTGTATGGTTACATCCGTTGAATTGCTGTGATGTTTGTTTTTTGTTTTTTTTTCTACATGTGTTTTTTGTAAATTTTAAGCTGCTCGCTCACTTAGGCGGCGCGGCGCGGCGGGAGGCGAAGCCGTTCGCGTCTACCCTGGAGCATCCACGCGGCGCGCAGAGGCGGCAAAAATGCATCTTCGTACACTAAGGAACCCTTCGGTCATGTTCGGAGATTATCCACCACGTGATGACATGACAATCTGTTTTGTTTTTCCATCCGACTAGAGAACCACGTGCTGTCAATTTGTTTTGACAAACGCAGTTGGGATATTCTCATACGTAGGTATGTAAATTAGTATAAATATTGTACATACGTATTGTAGGTACTTACATATTGAAATGCATACTTACATATTAAAAAATAAGTATTTTCAGGTTGTGAAAATGAACGAGGAGCAAGTCATTTTACTTGTTCAAGAGTATCCTAAACAACAGTATACCCAACAAGACTTTTTGATTTTTTTTCCTGTTCTTCAACACTTACTTAACAAGGCAGAGTAAACGAAAAAATCTTCATCGGAAGAACTACTACTTGATATTTTGCAGTTTCGACAGTAACTAACTTCCGGAAAGAAACGCGCCGCGCTGCCTAGTGAGCGCGCAACCTCGAAACAACGCGCCTCGAAGCGCCGCACCGCGCCGCGCCGTCTTAGTGAGCGAGCAGCTTAAGTGTCCTGAGGGTGTTTATAAAATAAACGAAACGTCGACTTATTAAAGAACTTGGTTTTTTATGTAAAATACTGATCCCTGTATCCACAAAAATTCACCTATACATAGCTAAATTTGGATCACCAATCTCGAGAAGAAATAAATCAATTGGGTTATACTAGAAGACCACGGACTAGGTAAACCATGGGTTTCTTGGAGGACATGCAAAACACATATGGAGGAGAAGTAGTAAGCAGTTTAAAAATTTGGTCTAATTGTAGTAAAAAGTTGTCTAATTGTAATAATCATAAAAATTTTTTGTTAAGATGTAGAAAGAATCAAATTTTGCCAAAACATATTTTACAGACATCTAAATGCATACATAATTTATTGACTGAAGAAAGTCCATTTGTAAATAAAACTCAACATTTTGTCAAAGTTTCAAAAATCAATTTTAAATATAGAAATAAGTTTTATTCATTGGAAAATAATTAGTGTTAATAATAAATTGAACTGTGCAAGAAATTATGTAAAAGATAACATTTCCGAAAGTACGTTTGATAAGTATAATGATTATCAAATTGCATTTTATAATAAAAAATACAATGAGCTTAAGAGGAAACAAATTATAAAGTACAATACACTATACAACAGTCAGAAAAATACTGCAGATAATTATAAAGTTGATACAAAATGGCTTATTAATACAAGTGATGTTACAATTCCAAAAAATGTATAATAGGTAGTTTTTCAAACAACTTTGAAATTATTGGCAGCAGAGAAATAGGTCTGTAAGACTTGACATCATTTGGTGGCTTACCTGGTTTAGGCAACATGATCATTTCCGCTACCTTCCAGCTGGCAGCAACGTGTTTCAGTCAAGGAATTTATATTATATGGAACGATTATAGACGACTGCACATCCAATTTTCATGAGAAAACATGGAAGCCGCCATTTTGATGTCACATTGCTCCCAACTTATACATTTTGTATTGTCACATCTGGCCAAGACCCTATAATTCTAGGGAAATATTAAGTGCTTTATTCATTTCTGTGGTGGTTTTCCTGTGGTGTCATTTACTTTCTAACCCCACTAAAAATTCAGGATCTTCCTAATGACGGCAACAATCTAAAGAAAAGTAAAACAACTTATTTAAAAAATATATAACTAAGCTTATTTGTCTATGAGCAACAGTAGTATATTTTTAGTTTCTTAGTGATTTGTTTTATTGTGATCAACACCAACGAGGAACTATGGAAAGGTTTTAAACGTCTGATAAAAGAAAGATGCTATGTAAGGATATTAATTTTTCAATGTACTTTTTTACTTTAAATTCAATTTATTAAGTATAAATATTCATTTACAAAACCTAAAATATTTCAATTAGGTATATAAAACTATAAGGAATTATATATACTTTAAAAATGTAATCAAATTCGGGTCTGGTGTCGTTTAGGTACCACCGAATTAAAAATTTTTCCAAGTAGAATTGTGTAGTGTATTGAGAACATGTTTAAGCAAAAAAATCGGAGGATGAGCTGTAATTTTAAAAGAAATAAATGAAACAACTTTGCGGGATTGGGGAGTGAAAAGGGGTGCTGGGTGGGTAAAAAGAGTAATGTAAAGGTGAATTATGGGAGAAATATGAAAGTAGAGAGTAAATTTTCAAGAAAAACTAGTTTTTATTGTAATATACTGCATATTTTTGTAAAATTTTTTTAACATAACCTCACTTTTTTCTTAAATGTGGTAGAAATGGAAATTACAATTTTTAAAATATTTAAAAAAAAATCTTGACCAAGTGCTAACCTTACGTAGAAGTTAATGAAGGCAGAGGGATAAGGTTTAAAATATTTAAAAAAAAAATCTTAACCAAGAGCTAACCTTATGCAAAGTTGATGTAGGAGGAATAGGATAGAAGTAACACATAGATTTGTTTGTATCATGATTTGTGGGTAAATTTGTTTTATTTTAAAAGTTGTATGTAACACATAAACTACAGCAGGCAGAAAAAGGACGCTCAGCTCAAATAGTACCATTGAAATCAATCGGAAATGATCGAAAATTGCCGAATAAGTTTTGTCATTGTGGAAAAGTTATGTTCCGTGGTTAAAATTGACAAATATGGTGGATTATGTGAAGGCTGTGGGTGATTTTATTAGAAAAGTAACAATTTATTTAAAAAAATTAAGTAAATGAAATGCAATCGCCCTCGCATAAATGGTTTTGTATGTGTCCAAGGAATAAAGTGATGTTGAAAGTAATGTGAAAAAGTAAATAATTTCGTGGTACCTAAACGACACTAGCACCTCAAATTCATTATAAAAAATGTTATGCAACAGTGTTTAGACGAACACGCATCATTAAAGTAAATTATTAAAACTTGAATGTCACAAACTTTTAATAATTAAAAGCCTTATGAGACATACAATCATATAGCTTATATATTATGTTACGATAACTGTGAACATACACACACAATACAAAAGTCTTCTTCAAAATTTTAATGACGAGCATAATTAATTTTAAATAGCCAAGTTTCAAACGGCTAATAGTACCTACATTTTAAACAAATAAAGAAAACAATAAAGTAGGCATATAAAATATCTTGTTTGTTCAATCAATGTTACAATATAATACAATATATTTTGATTTATGATATATATTTGCTTGTTTTTATATCTCTTAAATAAAAATAGTACAAATCTAAATTTAAGTCACCGCAATTTCAATTAAATTATAAAATATTGAACATTTATTTTATCTATTTAGAATAATTCGTTGCCTCAAAAGTTAAACTTGTTTGTAACAGTTGTTTTTATTGGAAGAGACCCGTGCTATGCGTATAGGCCAACACCCGTTGTAGGGGAAGCTCCCTAATGTCTTGAGGCAGGAGAAATGCTGCGCCCAGATGTTTGTGTCTCTTGACCATGAGGCAGGCACAGCGACAGAGGATGTGAATGGAGTCCTCGTCATCGTGTCCGCAAAACCTGCACCTTCTAGTGTCACTAAGACCGATAGTGTTAAGGTGCTTGTTAAGATGTCCGTGACCTGTCAACAGTCCTGTGACAATCCTTATGCTGTTACGACTTAGCGCAAGTATTGATCGAGTTGCGTTCGACCAAGGCCCTTCAATTAAGAGCCTGGCTTGTCGCAGTCCAGTCCCATTTCACCATTCTTCCTCTGATCCAGTTTCCAATGGACCTTGCTACATAACTAGGCAGAAGCCCCAGCACTGGTTCGGGCCCTGGAAACTGTATACTTGAGCCTCTCTTAGCCAGTGCATTGGCCTCCTCATTTCCTGTTATGTTGTGATGACCTGGTATCCAGATCGATTTTACCCGGTTGTTATGTCCCAATCGGGCCAGACCATTAATACACTCTAGGACCGCCCTGGAGGTGATCCTGTATTAGATCAAGGCACGTAAAGCCGCCTGACTGTCGGTGCATATCTGGATATGCTGATTAGAATATCTCCTTTTGAGATTTTCCTGAACACATGCAGAGATAGCAAATACTTCCGCCTGAAAGACCGTGGCATACTTCCCCAAGGAGAAGGATAGTCTCGCCCCTGAGCCCTAGTCTGTCTTGGACCCATCCGTAAACCAGACGAGCCCGTTCGAGACCTGAGCTTCAGGATTTGCGAGCCAAGCGTCCCTGTCCGGTATCTCTACTATGTAAGGTTTGAGAAACACATAAGTGGGAGATATCCTATCACTGGGTGCGTCCAGCAGACTGTCTCCTCCCACAAGTTCTCCAAGAATGCTTATATGTCCACCATCGTGGCTTTTACCTAGCCACCGCCCCCACTGCTTGACCCTATAAGAGGCCCTCCTTGCCTCCCCCTCAACCACTATATGCAGTTTAGGGAAAGACAGGAGAGCCTCTGGGGAGTCGTGCGTATCGCTCTTGTCGTTCTTACACACGCCAGGCGTTGTAGTTGATTTAGCCGTTGCTTGATGGTAGCCCGCCGGACGGCTGGCCACCATACACTCGACGCGTATAGAAAGGAGGGTCTAATAACCGAAGTGTAGAGCCATAAGGTGGCTCTCGGATTAAGCCCCCACATTTTTCCTCTTTTCCTCCTTTTTCCTCTTTGGAAAATGCGGTAGCTCTCTGTATTTGTCTGTCTATGTGGGGTACCCATGACAACTTTTCGTCTAGGATAACTCCCAGAAATTTGACCATCTTTGTACGCTGAATGGTCTTATTGAAAATGGTTGGTGCTTTAAAACCATCCAACTTCCTTTTCTTAATGAAGAGGACTAGGTTGACTTTAGAGGGATTAACTCTTAGCCTTTGACCTATACACCATTCTTCTATACTTCTTAGGGCCCATTGAGTGAGCTCACTAACTATAGTTGCAGATTTCCCTGCGATTAAGACCGTAAGGTCGTCTGCGTATGCTTGAGTCATAATTCCTTCCTCGTTAAGCCTGCGAAGAAGACCGTCGAGCACAAGGTATCATAGCAAGGGGAAAGCACCCCCCTGCGGGCACCCTCGGCCCACAGTCGCTCTAACTGTGACTTCATTGAGAGAGGTAGAAATTGAGCGGTTTGAAAGCATGGAATAAATCAACCTAGCTATGGTAGGTGGGAATCCGTGGTCCTCAGCCGCTGTTAGAATTGAATTGTAGGAGGTATTATCAAATGCCCCAGCTATGTCCATGAAGGTCCCGATAGCGAGCTCCTTCTGGCTAATCGTTTTCTCTATTTTGTAGACCAGGGAGTGCAATGCTGTTTCCGTAGATCTACCCATTTGGTAGGCGTGCTGTGAGCTATGTAATGGTATAGTCACTAGCGGGCCCTCTTTCAGAAATCTCTCTATGAGCCTTTCTTGTAATTTCAGTAGAAACGACATTAGGCAGATCAGTCTAAAGGCCTGCGCTTCATCATAAGAAGCTCTACCTACTTTAGGAATGAAAACCACTCTCGCTGCCCTCCAGGGTTTTGGAATATATCCTAGAGCTAATGTTGCTATGTATAGATCTCGCAGATGCTGGATGATGTATTCTGACCCTTGTTGAAAAAGAGCCGGAAATATTTCATCCATACCCACACTCTTATATTTATAAAACATATTCATATTTAATACAATTATGTAACAAATCTGTCACTTTATAAGTACTGTCTAATACAATTATAAATGTGTTTTTCTTTGCGTTTTATTTTATTTGCTACAGAAAATATACCATTCTTATACCAAAGAATTAACAGAAATTGCAATGACATTTTTTCTATTAGTTTTGGAAAATATCTTCGATAGACAAGAACTAAATATAAACTACTATACAGGCTGTTTCACGGTTACCACCCATTGGAATATGTCGGAGACTACTTATAGTTAAAGAGTGGCACATCTTTGCAAGAAATTTAAAGATTTTTGTTATTTTAGTTAAGAGTCTTAATAACAAAAAGAAATAGATATAGGAAAATGTAATACAGATGGGCAGAGAATAAAATTCTACTTCATATAATATGTTAAAATTTCTTAAAAAATTACTTTTCCTGGCTTGAAGTTAATGAGGAAGTTATTTGAGGAGAGCATATTCAAAAATGTCACTGTTCAAATTTTCACTCTTTAAATCTAAGTAGTATCCGACATAAATGGGTGGTCACAGTGCAAACACCTTGTATAAAACAAGTACTGTATAACTATATAAAAATACAAACATCATTCTATTAGTAAACAATAATTTGCACGTACTTACTAATATTAGTAGTGATTGCAGCGGCATAAATTTGAAAATGCTGAATTCAAGACCTGTTAAAAACAGGTTAGCACCATTAAAATATAAACTTGCAGGTCTAATACTAATAATTACTGTAACTAAAAAAAATTCAGCCTTCATCAAAAGAGTACAAAAATACCCACTCAATCTACATTATTTGATTATTCTGTCAAGAAAAAAGTTATATAAATTTAATGAATATTGAACATGGCTAATTGAAGCGAATCTAAATCCTGGCAAGTGGCTTACCAGGCTACCTTTACGGCATGTTATTTTAAACTTTCACAAAAAACTAAAACTACATCATATTTGGCAACAATTATTTTGCAAATTAAGTATCGGTTGCTTACGGTTTTTGTATTATTCACATGTCCTTGACCAAAAGATAATTATTTGTGAAATTGAGGAAAAGTAGTAGGTAGTTTCCATTAGGAGGAAAACTACAAAACATGCCATGGATGAGGCACCAAAAATGTCTAGCGACGTCCAAATTAAATTTTGACAGCAATATTCAAAAAAATCATGATCAATTTTTCTGTATTCTAGATTAACATTCTTGGTGGCAACTAATTACTCTTATAAATATGTTCCAAACTTAAAAATGCACGCTATATGAGAGCTACGAGAAAGTTATTGCCAAAAATGTCTTCATTATATCTTCAACAAGAGTCTGAGTGTGAAAATATCGAAGCTTCGCTTTCCGAGTTTTTGCGAGAACGTTATGCATATCCAATAAGCTGTTTTCAAGTACCTCCCTAAACACTCTGGCGGAAGTCTCGGGGTGTTCCGCGAAAGTAGACACTCCGAAATTTATATCGTGTGGTCTGGGGTTGTAGCAACAACCGTACACATCAACCATCAAAGGTGCGTAGCACATAAAACCATCACATCATATGGGGCAAAAGTATTTATGGCCCATTTAATTCGCTCCACAGTGGCAACATTCAAGGCCATCCTCCAATCCATAGCTGTAACCTCTATGTGGGGAGTCCTCTGGTGTTGTATAGAGCTGGAACTTTTGGCAGAACCAGGAAAGTGGAAATCCACAAGGTGCTCCAACGCCTCCTTGGTGGTGCACGTATATGTACCATTAGGAAGCCTAAGAACATCGAACCTGGATTCGTGGTTATATTTCATGATTTTATAAATCCTAAATGTGGCAGGGGCGTCTTCAATGCTTTCGCAGAAGTCTTTCCATGCCTGTCTCTTACTTCTCCGAGTACAGCTCTTAAATCGACGTTGAGCCCTTCCATATTGGTCCCAATCAAGGTTCGATTTTGTGTTCATGGCCCTGTTAAAGAGCCTGCGTGCTTCTTTCCTTGTTTCTTGAAGCTCAGGGTTACACCATGGCGCTGTATGTTTACTCCTAGTAACTTTTAGCGGGCAACTCTGTTCATATGCTCGGACCATGGCTCGGCTAAGAATATCATTGCTTTTCTCTATCTGATAGATTGTGCGAGGCCTAGAATGAGATCTCACATTAGCCGACAGACTTTCTTTGTAGATACCCCAATCTGTGAGTTTTGCGTTTCTATACTCTTGTGTCGTAGGGATTGTGTCTAAAGCAGATGTGGCGATGGTCGGACATGGACACCTCCGACGAGACATGCCAGTTGTGAACGAGACCCAGTGCGAAGCCCAAGATGAGCTGACAGTGATGTCTATAACCTCTTGCCTAGCTCTTGTAACAAAGGTAGGTTTCAAGCCTCTATTGAACGTGTCCAACTCATTGGACTTGATGTACTCAAAAATTGCCGTGCCTCTAATATTGGTGTCCCTGCTCCCCCAACATGTGTGGTGAGCATTTGCGTCACACCCAATAATCAGCGATAGACCTTGATTTTTGCACCACGTGACGAGATCCATGAACTGTCTAGATGGTGGATTTTGTGCTTCCTAGGGTAAGTATGCGGAGCCAACAATGAAGCTCCCGGCACGAAGGCAACAATCTTCCTAAGCTTAGGGGGGGGCCGCTTCCTCCAAAATTTGAAGGGTAGTCCCCTGGAAAGGAGACAGCCTTCTCACTTCAGAGGTGAGCCACTCCCTAGATACATCGTTGTGGCAGGTGACCATTATGATCCCCTGCTCCGTCAACCTAAACTCGTCGAAGCGTGGCAGAGAGCCCTCTAATGGGAGAGCGTCAATGCCGCGCGCCAACGCAATCTCCAGACTATTCCATAACTCGGTCGAGAAAGAGAGTCTCAGAGGCTGTGTTAGTGCTGTTTTAAATTTCCCACCAATTTTCAGACATCAAAATGGCGGATCCAAAATTGGAATACTCGCGCAGCTTTGATAATCGTTCCATATATATAAATTCCTTGGTTTCAGTCTAAAGGCTGCATTGAAGAGGTACGTCAGCATAACTATGCACTTTTTCGGTAACTGCTTTAAGATCTCAGTGGTAATCAAGTCATAACCTGGTGCTTTTTTTAGTCTTAGATTTGTGTTTATTTCCTCAGCTACTTCTTTTGGAGTAACAGGGGTGATATTTTCTGTTCTTAGATGGTTAATATCTAGCAAATTGTTTACAAGAATTTGATTAGGTGTGACTATGTCAGCCAAGTGTTCAGTATATAAGGCAGCTTTTTGTTTATTATCTCTGGCCCATGGGCTATCGTCCTTCCTGATAGGAGGGGTTGAAGTAGCCTCTTAATTTTCTTAGTTGCTTTCTAGAGGGAGTAGTCTGTCTCTTCATCTGGAGTTAAATTTTGCTGATAGGAATTGATTGACTCTTCATTATGTTTTTGTAATTATAATTAATTTGTATACTTCTGGTTTTCTGCCTTTTGTTATTTTACAGGTGGTGTAATCCCAAAAGAAACAAACTATGAATTATGTTTTTGTATTTCTCTTTTGAGCAGCTGTGTTTTAGTATTTAAGGTGGTTTTATCAGAAGGATCTCTCGATTGCTGCCACCTTCTCCTGGCTCTTCTTTTCTCTTTAACCAGTTCTCTTATTTCTACTGGGTAATTGATACCTTTGGTTATATCACTAATTTCTTTTGTGTTGTGGTGTACTGCCACCTGGATAAGTCTGGTGAAGTTTTCAGCTTCTACTTCAAGCTGCTCAGTTGTTCTCAAATTAACATGTAGGTTAATGCTCTCCTGAAGTTCCAGTCTAAAACTTTCCCAGTCAGTGGTTTGTTTACCAATACAGGCCGAGCCTCTTTTTTAATTATCTTGTCACTTAGGGTCAAAATGACAGCTGAGTGATCAGAATCCAGGTCAAAGTTTTCTTCAGCTTCAGTAAAGTTGAGTGATACTTTTCTTGAGATAAAGAAGTCAAAAAAATCTGGGATTTTATTGATATCAGTAGACCAGTAAGTAGGTTTACCTGTGGAATGATAGCTGCAACCAGTTTCACGAACCGCTTTTCTCAGTTCACTCCCCTTGGTCGTGGTTAATCTTGATCCTCAGTCAACATGCTTGGCGTTAAAGTCACCTCCCACAATGAATTTCTCACCAGGATGCTGAAGGAGGATCTTGTAGTCTTCTTTATTAAGATTATACCTTGTAACGTACATTTTAATGTCGTTTCATGAGGTTGACTATTATGCACCCCGTAAAACACCCAACCTAATTGTTGTGGCTTAAGTTCTCGATTTTTGAAATAACGCGCTGGAAGGTGCTGATTGGCTATAAACGGTAGCCCCTCCAAAATCCAACAGACTACCGGGTGTAATTAGGAAGGACAGATAGACAGTTCCCGTCTTCGAGAGTGCACATGTGAGTTATTTACCTTTTGATATATATAATTTATTGACTTTCATTATTGGTTGCGATTATAATTATTAGTACAGAAATACGATCATAGCGATTTGTTGTTTTATTAAGTAATTATATTTCATATATAATCAGGATTTACCTGGATTTTAGGTAAATTATTTAGGCGTGGTCAGTGAGATTTTTTTGTCACCCTATATGGTGAAAAGTGATACGATTCGGAACAATAGAATATAGTTTCAATATTATTTTATAAATTTGTGAAGCGGTGTTCTAGTCAGGAGATTATAGAAAATATAGTTTTTTTTTAACCAATAAATTTGAGTTTTCTTGCCTCCATTTTGTTTGAATCGGATTGCTACTAGTCAAAACCACGTGTTGTGCCCTTTGGGAATTAAGTTAATTTATCTTATCTTCTCTTATCTTTGCGTTATCATATATAGTATGTACGCTATAGAAAATTGCTAATATCGTACTTTCTGCACTACGTTAATTAATGTGTTTCTTTGCAATTATCTACATTTGTTTAGAGGTAGTGTGGTATTGCTTTGCCTACCTGAGTAGATATTTGAATTAATAACTCACATGCACGCCGATTAGAAGACTGGAACCTGTTTCCTAACATTTGTAAATTAATTGATTATTGTTCTTTTACAACAAATTTGTACAATAAATCAATACGAATTTGTATAACTTATCACTCAGTCTTTGAAATATTAATGAAATAATTTTTCTCTCTTCCTACTTGGAGTGGTAATATTTCCTTGTTTAACCGGTTATGAAACCGTTGTTTTTGGAATTTTGGGTCAGATGATAGAGGGATTTTTATTTAATTTATTTTTGTTCCTTCTGAACTATAGTATGTTTAAATATTAGATAGATAGATAGATAGATAGATAGATAGATAGATATTTATTAATCCAAAAGATCACAAAACAATGATATAGGACAAGTCAAGACATACGACATAATATATAAAAACTCGTTAAAATAAGTTATCCCTAATAAATTAGTCTAGACATATAAAAATACATATAAAGAAATAAACAAACAAACAAGAAAAAAAAAAAAAAAACAGTAACACATTAATCAATAATTCAAGTATTCCTCCAAAGAATAAAAACCATTAAAAATAAGAAATTCCTTTACTGCCGCATGTAACTCTCTCTTCAGGGTCTGCTCGTTTAATGCTGTGGTTCTCGGACTGGGTTAGTGTAAAAGAACAAACAATACACTTTGTTTAACACAATATTTACTACACCTATTGTGTAAGGTGTTAAATATAAAATAGATACGATAATACAAACAAAAGTACACACATTTAATACCGGCCGGCTCAAAACACAGCCGCCGCTCTCAACATTGTTCATCAACTAACTTTAATTCCCCCCGCGGAGCGGGTTCTCCTCCCTTCCTCAATGCACACGTCACGTGAACTGTTCTCTCCCTTACCGCACTCACATCTTTCACAACTAAAAACTATACAGCTTAACTTAACAATATCTAGGTATACAATAATAAGAAATATGGGAAAGCCGTGAATGCTACATTTACCCCCCTATTAAATTGAACAGAATATACATAATTTTGTGAGATTTAATACCCATCCTTAACATACCACGGGTTCCCCATTCCCAGCTTGAATATACAGTTTTAAATTATAAAGATTCTGGGTACCCAGCGAAGTACCAGTAGCATCATCTATAACTTCGTAAGCATTAGGACCTTTAACATCAGTAATCGTGCAAGGGCCAGTATACAATAAGAAAAACTTCTTAATCTGTTTATTCTCCGCGGAAGACTGTGGATGGGTCCGAACCAGCACTTTATCTCCTATTTTTAATTTGGTTAACTTTTTATGACAGTTATGATGACGAATCTGGCGTCTCTGAGCTTTAGATAATAGCCGATCATGCGCTAGAGTGATTATTTCCTCACGACTAGGTTCAGGAAAGCTTGACTCGGGGTAATTAATTTTTTTAATGAATTTATTTTCCGAAACTCTCCCAAAATGAAGAAATTCCGGTGGAAAGTTAGTACTGCTATGTACAACTCGATTTAGCCACGACTGTATGTCCCTTAACAAAGTGGCCCATTTGGTATGCTGCGCAAAACAAAAACATCTGAGTAACCTACCAATCTCTCGGTTAATTCTCTCTGTTAGGTTCCCCTGTGGATAATATACTGATGTATGCGAAATCTGAACACCCCGTTCCAACAAACTATTAGACCATAATTTGCTCGAAAACTGTGTCGCATTATCCGACAGAATCACTCGCGGTTGACCTACCTCAACAAAATATTTGTTAGTCAAACAACGCAAAATCGAATTAGTCGTCGCTCGCTTTAAAGGGTATAACGATACATATTTGCTAAATGCATCGATTACCACCAATAATTGCGTAGCCCCGGCACGCAAAGTGGGTAATGGTCCCATAAGATCTAGACAGACAACCTCATTAACACCCGTCGGTACTACACTGTACATTTCTCCTACCAAATGTGGAGAAATCTTTGCCTTTTGGCATAAATCACAACTATATATTAATTTCCTACAAACATGACGCATTCGTGGCCAAAAATAATATTTTTGTAACTGCTTACAACACTTTTCCGCGCCAAAGTGTCCATTATTTTGGTGTTCACCTAACACCACATCCGAAATTAAGGAAGACGGTACACATAATTTAAAATGGGGATTAGCTTCTGTACCTTTCCGAAACAACAACTCATCATGTATAACAAACCATTTCCGCCAGCGCACCGGTGGATCGGGTTCTCGTAACTGACTTAGAATTTTACTACAAAAAACATCATTTTCCTGCAAAGGCCTCAGATCCTTTGGAAGGATTCTATCTCGATTCACTGAACAAACGGCTGCTAAATCAGATTCAATATTTTCCGGATTTTCAACAACTCCTGCATCATAATTTTTTACCGGATACCGCGACAGCGTATCCGCCACTGTATTTTCGGTTCCCTTACGATATTCAATATTAAAATTATACTCTTGCAAGTATAAAATCCATCTGGTAAGTCTAGAATTTAATAGGCGACAAGACTGAATAAATGACAACGCCTTATGATCCGTTCGTACCGTCAAGTCTCTACCCAAAACAAATACACGCCATTTTTTCAGAGCAACCAGTAATGACAGTGCCTCTTTCTCTGTCACTGTATAATGTAGCTCTGGTCCATGTAAGGTACGACTGGTAAAAGCAATTATATTTTCCAACCCAGTTCCCTGGTCTATTTGAAATAAATAGCTGCCTACCGCGTACCCCGACGCATCAAACTGAATATAAAACCTTCGACTATAGTCAGGGTGTCTTAACACTATAACATTCAGAAATGCCCTTTTTATGTCCTGAAATGACTCATTCTCGGTAACCCCCCAATTCCAAGTCTCATTCTTGTTTAACAGCCGAAGCAATGGTACAGTAAGACTTGAGAAGTTTTTACAAAACCGTGAATCGTAATTAACTAACCCAAGGAAACCTTTCAAATGTTTGACATTTCTAGGGACTGGAAACTCAGCTATAGCTTGTATTCGATCCGGATCCATACTGATTCCCTCCGGACTAACAATATGACCAACAAATGTTACTTCCGACCGAGCAAACTTCGATTTCCGCAACTTAACAGTAATACCTGCACTACGGAATTTTTCACAAATAATAGCCAAATGACGCAAATGCATTTCTGGCGTTTCAGAATAAACCAATAAATCGTCAACATATGGAATAATCCACTCTTCTACGTCAGCTCCTAAAATTTTGGTCAAACCGCGGATAAAACTACCTACGCTAGTTGATAAACCGAAAGGCAATACCTGGAACACATATGAGTGCCCTTCATATAAAAACCCGGTATACTGCTGATGATCTTTCTCGATGGGGATTTGCCAATATGACGCAGTGAGGTCTATTGTACTGAGACACTGTCCTTTCGTAAAATTATACAAGGAATCATTCGGATTCAGTGGACGTACGTGGTCCTTTACCATACGCGCATTAAGCGATCGCGCATCAATACAAACCCGAATTGAATCGTCTTTTTTCCTTACCACAACAAGTGGACTTATATATTCTGTTTGACACTGTCTTATTATTCCCCAATCGATCATTTCTTGTACTTGTTTGCGTACTTCATCCCGATATGCATGCGGAATTGGATACGACTTGGTAAAGAAAGGTTTATAATCGTGCAAAATTATTTTATGAGTGTAAACGTGAGTAATGCCGGGCTGATTAGAAAATATATCCCTATAACTTAAAAGTAAAGAACCCAATTTCTTTTTATAAGTTTCATATATTCTGTTTGACACTGTCTTATTATTCCCCAATCGATCATTTCTTGTACTTGTTTGCGTACTTCATCCCGATATGCATGCGGAATTGGATACGACTTGGTAAAGAAAGGTTTATAATCGTGCAAAATTATTTTATGAGTGTAAACGTGAGTAATGCCGGGCTGATTAGAAAATATATCCCTATAACTTAAAAGTAAAGAACCCAATTTCTTTTTATAAGTTTCATCGAACACTTCCGCTTCCGCCGCAGTTTTGAGAATCTCTTCCTCCGTATACAGTATCAGATTCGGTTTCACGGCCAAAGCGTCCTCGTCCCACATCTGACTTATCGATAACTGCGTACCTGTATTGGGTTCCCTCACAAACGATATGCAACGTTCTTGGTTATCAAAATTCCCCTTCATCAAATCCTGCGCAAAATCGATAACGACTTTATAATCTTTCATCCAATCGCACCCTAGTATCGCGCTTCGAGTTAGATTTGGAATTACTAAAAACGGATACTCAAAAATCACGGAATCAATTTTCACCTTTAAATACACCTGTTCTTTAACCCTAGTCGATTTTGACCCCATTGCCCCCACTAGTGTAACGCCATTTGCCGGTATTCTTGGAACATACGGATTTACTAGCAATATTTCTTTCAGAAAACTTTCCCCAATGCCGGTCACCTGACTCCCCGAATCTACTAGGCAACTTGTCCCTAATGACTCTATTTCCGCTTCAACTATCGGTACTACACCAATAGGTTTAACCTCTTGTTCGCCTTCCGCAAGAATATCTTCGAAACCCTTATTAAAAATCGTAGAAACCGTTCCACCCACATTTCTATCCCCTTGTCTAATTTCATTTCGATTATCTTGCCTAACATTTCGATTTTCTTGTCTAACATTTTCATTTCTATTTTCGCGAGCATTATCCTGCCTAGCTGGACCCCCTCTACTCGACACCACTGGCCGATTCTCTCGATCACGCCAACCTACATTGCCTACCCTTTGTTCCCGGTCACCTATGCGATCCTCTACGTCGTCCACTTTCCTTAAATGACATTCAATGTCCTCTGGGCGCGTAAATCCCGAATTTATTATTCCTCGCCTGATATCTGCAGGAAAATGATTAATAACCATACTAATAACTTCTTCATCGGTTACTGGGTTTGACAAATATTTAGCCTCCCTCATTAATTTCAAAAAGTAATCCGCGCGAGATCCCCGTTCAAAAATTCCGAATTTTAAAACATTAAAGGTTTCTCTCTGCCTTTCAATGCCCCAATATCTATCTAAAAATAATTCTTTGAATTGATTAAATGAGTGGAATTCTTTTATTTCGCCCCAGTCTTGTGCAGAACCGCGTAGACAATTTACTGCGAAATAAACTCGCTTTTCAGATGGAACACCAGATTCGTCAAAAATCTGTTCTAACTTTTTAATAAAAGTAACAGGATGCATACTACCACCTGTTGAAAAGTGAAGGTTCATACCCCCCAAATCTTTAAAGGTTCCTATATAATTTCTATTTTCTATATTTACCCCGGTACGTCCCTGGTTATCACTTTTTTTCTGTACAACATTTTTATCTGAACTACCACTAGTGTCCGCTTGATTCTCTAGCATTTTATTAGACAAACTGATAATATTTTGATTAATTAATGACATATTGTTGTCAATTTTTAAAGTTACGTTATTGAATACAGCTTCTAAATTTTTTTCCAAATTAGCGGATAGAACCTCATTAAATTTCTCAAATACATTAATTAAAGTGCCTTCTAAATCACTATTAGTTTCAGTCTGACCTGAATCTTCCTCTCCTAAACTATCCTGGTTACTTTTACTCGCTTTAGGTTTACCCATTTTAATTGTGAATACCAACTTATTCTAAGCATGCCAACAGTAACTAAAATATTGTACTTTTTGTACAGAATATTCAGCAAACATAAGGTTTTAATTAAACAAACACAAATGACTGAATTATTGTTTACTTATCAGTTTATTAGCACGGCGATCCAACGTTGCGATGCGATGGCTAGACTCGCCAGCAAGAACACCTGACCCGCCTGGCCGTCGACCTTCTCGCTCTCTCAGTATCTCCGTCGGCTCCACCTATCGTTGTATCTGCCTTCTCCTTCGTACTCAAGCTCTCGTAACGTAACGTACGCCCGTCTCAACTCTCTTCGCAGTAGCAGCAGCAGCTAGGCCGCGTAGGTACCATAAAACTTAACAAACGCTCAACTCACGTTCACTTGCTTACCAAAAACTGGCCAAAAATCTCGCCTCAAGTTCACTTGTTTACCAGGCGAATAGATAACTGTTTGTTTTACAACTATTCCCAACTCTCGAGCCCTCCCTTGGGTGCCAAATGTAACTCTCTCTTCAGGGTCTGCTCGTTTAATGTTGTGGTTCTCGGACTGGGTTAGTGTAAAAGAACAAACAATACACTTTGTTTAACACAATATTTACTACACCTATTGTGTAAGGTGTTAAATATAAAATAGATACGATAATACAAACAAAAGTACACACATTTAATACCGGCCGGCTCAAAACACAGCCGCCGCTCTCAACATTGTTCATCAACTAACTTTAATTCCCCCCGCGGAGCGGGTTCTCCTCCCTTCCTCAATGCACACGTCACGTGAACTGTTCTCTCCCTTACCGCACTCACATCTTTCACAACTAAAAACTATACAGCTTAACTTAACAATATCTAGGTATACAATAATAAGAAATATGGGAAAGCCGTGAATGCTACACGCAGAAAATGATTTAATGCATCTAATATTTTTCATATTTATATTAAGTTTATTGTAAATGACAGTACCCATGTAATAAGGATTTGATTTGTATAATTCAAGTCTATGCATTGGGTGTTGTAAATTCTGTCCATGTCGTGTTGGATATTCATGGTAGGAATTTTGAAACACAAACTTGGACAAATTTCTTTTCACAAATATTAACATTTCAAAAATATATAAACAAGGAAGAGTTAATATTTTATTGTTAATAAATGTTGACTTACAGGATTCTCTATATTTTAATCCAAAAGTAAATCTAATGGCACGTTTTTGTATTAAAAAGACACGATTAGCAAACGAGGAATTACCCCAGAATATCAAGCCATACCTAAGGTGACACTCAAAATTAGAAAAGTAAAATGTTTTTACAACATCAATACTAGATATCTGTCTCAATCGATTCAAGGCATAACTGCTAGAGGCACACCTACGACAAACATAATCTGTATGAGATCTCCAATTTAATGAAAAATCAACATATATACCCAAAAGCTTGAAATCAGTTACTTGCTGAACAGACTTGTTATTTAATGATATAAGTGGACTAGCTATATAATTACTACCAATTGGATGAAACTGCATAGAGAACGTTTTGTTCGCATTCATAACTAGGCCATTATTACTAAAGTATTTTTTTATAGAAAATAAATTGCAATTCAAATTACTTATCGCATCATCCAAATTATCTGCACTTGAAACAATAGTGATATCATCAGCAAAAGCACAGTAAAAAATAGAAAGTGAATTCTTTATATCATTGAGATATAATAAAAACAATAACGGGCCTAAAACGCTCCCTTGGGGAACGCCTATATCAATTTCAAGTTGTTCAGATTTTTCATCATAGAAATCAACATACTGCTTTCTGGCAAACAGATACAATCTAAGTAAGTCATTACACTTTCCCCGCAAACCATAACATTCAAGTTTCCTTAGTAGTAACTCTTGATCCACACAATCAAATGCTTTTGAAAGATCCACAAATAAGGAAATTACTTTATGACCTTTATCTAACTGTTTATAAACATAATCTAGAAAACTTAATAATGCAGTAATGGTTGAAATGTTTTTTTCTAAAACCATGCTGGTCAGGAGACAACAATTTATTACTATCCAAAAAATCCACTATTCTACCAAACAACAATCTCTCAATTATCTTAGAAAAAACAGATAACAAAGATATCGGTCTATAGTTAGAAAGTTGCTGAGGATCATCTTTTTTGAACAAGCATATTATCTTTGAAATTTTTAACATATCCGGGAAAATTCCGTCCTTAAAGCAAGCATTAACAATATCACATAATGGTATAGCAATCAAATGTACATGTTCCTTTACTATTTTCATAGAAATTGTCATGTCCTGTTGAATTGGAATTATTTAAACTTTTAATAAGCCCTATTATTTCAGCTGTAGTAACTTTTCTCAAAAATATTGTTTTATTAACAATAGGTATATTAACATCTGACGTTATAATATTTGTGTGTCTTTCAATTATCGTTTTTGGTAAGTTGACAAAAAATGAATTAAAACAATTTGCTATCTCAGACTTATCTGTAACTATATTATTGTCGATTAGGAATTGATTATTGACAATGTGAGTCCTATTTCTTAAAGTTTCATTAATAATCCTCCACACTGGTCTCGATGTGTTTGCAGAGTTCCTAATAATATTATCAAAATATAAAGATTTGGCCTTCCTAATAAGTTTGCGATATATTCTTTTATAATTTTTGTAATATTCCCCACATATCAAACCATCCTGTTTCATGCAAAATAAGTCTTTTAATTTATTGGACGATACCTTTAATCCCGTTGTTAACCATTCCTTGTTATTTGATTTGTTTACATTCCTTGAAATATATGGAAAACATGTGTCATAATAATGTTTGAAGAGATTTGCAAAAACCTCAAATTTACTATCTACATTTTGTTTCGTAAAAACAGATTGCCAAGTTTCACCACGCAACAATTGCCCAAATCGTGAACTATTATTTTTAGAAAATGATCTACATCTTATATACTCAAATTTTGTTTCAGAGGTAACTTCAAATCTGATTACTTGGGCTGAATGATCCGACATACCAATATGAAGTACTTTGGCCATAAGTATGTTATTATTAAAATTTGTTACTATATAATCTACAGCAGTAGCAGAATTCCTAGATATTCGAGTGGGTTCATTAAAAACTGATTCCACATTATATGAGCTAAAAATGTCCTTTAGTTTTACTGTTTCAGTATTATCAAGTAAATAATCAATATTCAGATCACCACAAATAATTAATCTATTAACATTCTTATTCACAATCATATCCAAACTACATTCAAATTTTTCAAAAAAACGGTTAACATCAGAGTTCGGTACTCTGTATATACATAACACACAAATATTAACTTTATTAATTGAAATAGTCACCGCAGAGCACTCAAAAATTGAATCTATACTCAAGTCTACAATATGTTTTAATTCATAAGCAACAAAAACATTTTTGACCAACAAAAGAACACCACCATGCTTAGATTCCTTTCTACAATAGAAGCTAACAATGTTATAACCTGGAAATGCCATATAAGTCATTTCATTTTCCTGAATCCAGCTTTCGGTAATACACACATCAGGATCTTCCGATGACAAGAATATATCTAACTCATCCAACTTGTTCCTGACACTCTGCATATTCTGATGAACTATCTTAATACACATACTCGTTTTCTCAGCAGCTTCACCCTGTAATTGCTACGATGTATCATAATTAGTGCTAATTTTTGCTGATTGAATGCACTTTAAATAAACCGGACAATTTACAGCCTTAGAAGAATGGTTTGTCTCATAGTTTGTTCTGAATTTAAGATTGTTATTAATACAGTTCACACAATTAACAGAGTCTCGTGGACAATCCTGCAATCTATGTGGACCGGAACAAATTGGACATACCAGATTGGTACTATGACACTTGACTGCCATATGTCCAAATGACGAACATTTGAAGCAACGAATTATACTATAATATTCTTGAACAAGACACTTTGACCATCCTATGAATAGAAAACCTTGCTTCATAATCACCTGGAACATACTGGGGGACACTTCCACAATTAAATTTAAGCTTTTAGGATATTTTACTTTATGAATAATTTTAAAACAATCATTAACATTTAATCTATTTTGTTTTACAATGTCTTTCTGTAGATCATCATTTGACATTTCAGTATGCTCCACATGATAGATTATAATTTTAGGATTTTTCTTTGCCGGTATAGACACCCTAAAATCATTGCCAACAGATTGTTCAAGATTATATTTTATATTTTGAACATGTTCTTTGTTCAAACATCTTAGTATCATCTTTCCATTGCTGTCACTTTTTATTTGTGTTATTCCCGGACCTAGGTCAACAGGATTTACCTTATCTTTAAACGTATTTAAATTATCTGTTGCGTTTTTTGCTTCCAATACAAGAACAGCCGAATTATCTTTTTTTGTTATTTCACTATACATAGGTCGTCGTTCCATCTTTTGAGTATTGTCTGAATTACCAAACATGGATCGTGAAGGTGTCTTTGGTATATTGAAAACTTTATCAAAATTTTTATCAACCTCACCTAATCTCATCTTTAACAAATTATTAACAGTTTGCAATTCATCATTTAACTTTATTAATAACTCAAGCTCACGTTTGCAATGTTCCTCATCTCCTGGTGACTGCAATTTACCTGATTCTGATATACTTTCTGGAGTATGCAGTTTTTCTTTAGCGCCATCCTTGCAAGCATCACAAAACCATAACAAATTGTCACAGTCACTTATTGCTTTGTACCATGAATCTCTTATCTTGACACAACTTATATGATACCTTGTTAAACATAATTCACACACTATTAACTTTGTGTTTACTATAAAATTTTCAGAGCATCGAGCGCACACACTCACATCAGACGCCATCTTTGACACCAATCGTTATTAACGATTAGAGTTTTTTTATTAAGAATAATTGTCGAGTGGCTGAACTGTAATCAGTTCTTTTGAATGCAATTTTTTGGGTAATTTTATTTGCTTCATTCTGGGTAGGGTCACTAAAGGTTGACACCTTCCAGGTTTTGTTTTCATTTGTTAATTACTTTCCCTGTGAAATTCACAGAGGATTTTACCAAACCAGATATGCTGGTACATTCCCTTCAGGAACTTATTTATAATTTTTAATCTTGGCTACACTAGCCGTCAACGTTCATCTATATATTTGTAAATTTTGGGGCACTCTTAACACAAACAATTCTTTGTATATACTCTTCTGAGACGAGGCTGCTGTAACCTGACTACAAGATCCAAAACCTGCTAAAGAACCCTGGACGCTGATCATCTGCAGATCCATAGATAAGAGGATTGGACTTAGCCAGTACGTGACCGTCATCTGGACTATAGCTCTAGCTTCCCCACTTTGCCACGGCAAGTCCACCTGGATCCAATCATCAGCAACAGGTTGAGGGTGAGAGTACTGACCTCATAAAGAAGGAACGAGATTGTCAGAGTGACCCCGAACCTCATAAAATTTTTGTAAAGTTATGTCACGTGATCTTCTTGCGGTCGCTTCTATTGGTTATTGTCACTAGTAATGGGGTAGCTAGCGGGAATGACTGGAATGTTCAAAGTCTCAGCCAATCTATCACGTGGACAATTATTTATATTTAACGTACGTATTTGGGACCTGAAGACACGGATCTATTCTTGTAGCGACACCTTATGTTCGGTTTCGAGTAATGAGCATAAGGGGGTGAGTACAACAGGTACCTAGACTCAAGTAGGCACTGAGTACTATTGATAAAATACGTTGTTTAGTATGAAAGTAGAGTTAAATTATTTGTTATGTGGTTTGATTTGATCCAACACCCCGTATACACACTTGGATAGAGGCTGGATAACACCCTGTGTATGGGCAGAGATTAGTTTAAAATAGAATGGTAAAAGAAGTTTGATTATGCTAGTGATTGAATGATAATGGTATAAATGACTGCTTATTAGAGAACGCCCTGTACAAAAGGTACTATTCACTAATGCAGGTATATAGGAAAGGTAAATGAAACTCGAACTTACAATTTGTGAAAAGAACTGGCGAAAATATCCGTACGTAGCTTGTTGTATGGATGTCTTCTTCGTAGGTAGCTTGTCTGGTATCTGCGAGTGAGGCACAGCGACACTAAGTAGATATCAAGGCCTTTGAAGTTGTCTCACGTCACTCTTAACGCGGACAGACGGGTATTACACGACGCGATTCACTAGGAGACGGTTGACCACTGAGGCACTTGTCACTAAACGCCACTTCGCTCTTAAAGCAGCCGACTAATGCTTATCAGACGCAGCCCGCACTCACTAGGACACTTGGAATACTTTGGAGAAGCTTTTGGAAGCACTAAGATATCGTATATCTAACTATCCTTGACTGACTCTAACTCTCGGGGCCGCTATGTGTCGGCTTATATACTTTTTGGGGCTTCGCGAAATTCGATTTCTAGAATTTCGCGATTTTTCGAAGATAGAAATTGTTAATTTGCAGGTTTTTGGAATAAGATTAGAAATTGAAACTTGGGGGTGTCATAGGGGATGAAATGACCTATCGATGAGTACAAGTACGGTTTTGATCTGATAATTAGAAGCGAAGATAATTAATGTTTTTTGATGGCATTTCCAGAACAATTCGCGAAGCGACGGCGATCATTCTAGATGCTGGTTTAAAGTTTGCGGAATTACTGTGATTTGGGTAATGATATTGGTATTGCAAGATTGGGAATCGTCTTCTGAGTACGCTGAACTTTGTCCCGTTGCGCTAGGTGCAGCGGTTACAGAGTAATTAGCGTAATTAGTTTGTGGGCGTGGCTTGTGCATTTTAGGAATGGAGGTTTGTAACTCGGAAACGGGAAAAGCTATGAAGATGGGGTTTTCACTGTTGGATAGAGAATAGATGAAAGTATAATCTGTGCAAGTTTGAAGTAAATCGGATTAAGGGTTTGAAAGTTATAAATTAAATTAGAAAAGTGGGTGGAGCTCGCTTGTTTACAATCAGACTCCGGGCTTCTAGAAAAGATCCGGGAAAGTTGAAAGTGCCAATGTGTTCAGTATTTAAAATTACGAATATGTACAAAGTTTTAAATTGATTAATTGAGATTTGGAAAAGTTATTTTTTATTTTATTTTATGTGCTTTTATGAAATAGACTCGCAGCTCATACCTAATTTCTGAGATGCTTACTTTGGAGTTTGGTAATCGATTTAAAAGCTGTAAAATTTAATTTTGGGGTTTTCGGACCTCTAATTTTCGAATCTGTTAGTAGTTTTACGAAATTTTGACTTATAAGGGGAATTTCGTGACAGTTAGCCAATTTTAAAATTTCATTTGTCACTTTTTTTTTCATTTTTTAGTCAATATTAAATCATTTTTGAATTATTGTTAAATAGTCACTTTATTATTCAATTGTAATTTCAATTCAATTTGTTTATTTGATTATAGTGTATTCAACTAACTTTTATATAGTTTTCTTTTATCTTATATCTAAAAATTATCCTGGTGCCCAAATAACTTGTCAATAATCAAAGCAGTCCCACGAATACTACGTTGTCAAGTCTCATTGGTCCATAAATTTATTTCTTTGGGATAGCACCAGTGTTTCTGGGTTCTATTTTATCAAGTCTATCATTGACTTGGTCAAGCCTTTTCATCATATTCTGCAGCATCTGCATCATAGATGATTCTGACTTAGATATAGAGGGGACATATTCCACCGGCTTATTTTAAGTTATTTGTGCAAAGGAAACACCAGTTTTAACTTTATTGGAGCTAAGTATTTTTGGTTGAGAGGTTGCCCTCTTTGTTTTTATAGCATCGTGTCATCTCTTCTGCAGTTACTTGGCTACAAGATATCCTCTATAGTTGGCAGGATGTGCCTCTGAGCAGTTAGTCCACTTTGCAGGGGTATTCCTTGGCTTGGTGCATTCCACTGTCAGATGACTGCCAGCACACTTAACACAAGTGGGAGTGTGTTTACAGAGTTTGTGGGTTTGACCATAGGCGTTTTTTCGTCAGCTAACTACAACATACAATTGTTACCTGTGGTTACCTAAATTGACATTTGTATAAGTTATACCAAATGTCAATTTAAGTAACCACAGGTAACAATTGTATGTTGTAGTTAGTCGACGAAAAATCGCCTTATATCTTTGGCATTGTTTACATTGTGGAATGAGTTTATTACTTCTCATCACTTCGATTTTAACCTTCATATGGTTTAAGTATTTGATGCCAAATATACTGTTAATGTCCTCAAAATTGTCAAACATTAACATATATAATGGTAGACGTACACGTTCTTCCTTGTTATCCTTTATTATTTTCTTGAGCTTTTGTATCACATCTACTATCTTAAATCATTTTTCTTCGAGCTCTTTTTCAATTTCCTGGGGGTCACAAGAGGGATGTAAATTTTTTACCATCGCCCGTATTGGTCTAATGGCTTAAATCTCATATGTATGCCATTCTAAATTAGTGCTGTTTATTAGTGTGGTTTCTGTGTGGCTCTATATTCTGTTTCAGAAGGAACATTGACTTTAATTTGGTTATTATTCAACATGTGTTGCAGTTGAATTTTTTGATTTGCAGTCGTTAGCAGTTTAGCCTTAATATCATCATAATTTTTCACATTACTTATTATAATTGCTGGTGGTTTTGCAGTTTTTCTGCTTTTTACTGACTTGTCTTTGGGACTATTATCAACTTTTTCAGGCGATTCTTCAGCCTTTCTTTTCTTATGTTTATTTCTATTTGAGCTAACCCGTTTCTCTAGAAATAAGTAATTCCTCATCGTCCGAATTTGTTGGACTATAGGTTTTTTTTCCAGTTTGGGACAGTAAGATGGTCACCTGTTCTCTCAGTGGCTTAATTTCGTTCAAGGCCTGTTGTAGTTGATACTGTAAGTTGGCGATAATTTCACTATCTGGCTTAGGGTTAGTAATTTCATTGTTTTGTTTGTTCATCGGTACCAAAGTTAGCTTTATCGGAGCCCCCGTATATAAGGCAGGATCCACGCCAGCCAATCTATTCACTGATTGAGCAGTAAACTATCCTCTTGCTCATTTGTTTCCATTTGTTCCTTTTTGTTTTGTGAATTATAGTCGATGATTGTGATTCATTGTGTAAAGGTGAGATGAATTTTTGTTTTACAGGAGACCTGTCAAGTTTCCTGCACTTTTGAAAAGGATTTATATTTTCTTGACTATCTGTAACCTTTAATACAAGTTTAATAGGTGTTTTATTACCTGTTTTACTCATTATTTGTATTAGTAGCACGATAGCACTTTTACTAGCTACTTTAAATAGCTACTGTCTATAGTTTTTATGTTTCCATTGTTGCTTAACTTAATAACAAACACACGGAGCGCGACCACGTCTATACTCAACGGTAGCTAGTAAACAACTATTTAGTAGTATTTAAATATTAATTAGAAATAAGTTAATGTTAGATAATTTACTCCAGTAGATGTTTTAATAAATAAAATTTCTAAAATATGAGGTACATAGAATAAAATGTTGAGACATTGCAATATATTTAGGCACAGTACATTCTGAAAATTAACAATAAACCCAGAGCTATAGACATACTCAATCATCAAAGATTATGCATATCAATTTTCAAAAGGAACTATCAAGTATTAAAAATTTTGTTAATAATTGAATATGACTTTATAGATCAAATTTTGAGATTTAAAAATATTTCAAACTATAACAGCATTTTAGGTGACAGATATTTACTAGATACGAGAAAGTTTTTCTAGTACATAACATGAGGTTTATTTTGACAAATTAAAAATATTTAGATATTAAATAAGTTATTTATACATATAAAATAAGTAACTAAGGACTTTAAATATGTAGAAAAATATGTTACAGTGAATTTTAAGTGATTATGAAAGAGACTATTTAAGTCCAAAAGGCGTTGTAAAAAAGAAGTTACATGGAAAAGCAAAGGTGCTGAGTTGTTGATAAAAAAAGTGCATTATTATTATTATTATTAAAAAAGAAGCTGCGTCCTTTTGTAAAATCAGTGCAATAAAAAAGTTGAAAATTACAAGAAATTCGAGAGAAAAAGTGTTAAAAGTATCCTGAAATGAAAGCTGGGAATAAAAACTAACCTTAAAGTAAGTTTCATTAAAATAACTTGCTTAAAATAAATAGTAAGCTGAAAGTTCGAGAGAAACTGTCCCAGGAAGCAGTATTATTTATTTAAAATTACAAATTAATTGATTTCACGACATAGAGCTATATGTCGGGGCCACTTTCGATAACTTCTGCACGCCTATGGTTCCAGACTATACCAACTAGTGCAGGTGGCTGTCACAGCACAGTTACGTCGGATTTATTATTATGGTGTTGATATAAACATTGATATGACTATTCGGCTTAGCAAATGATAGTTTAAGATTGGGACCATTTCCTTATATGAATATAGGAACACGCTAAGGGGATCCAAAGCGACCGGAACGAAGCCAGCTAGCTCGACAAAGGAGACGCTTATATGGTTATAGATTATATGGTTACCACTCTTAACAGAAGGGTGCATAGATTGTGAGTGCTAGCGGGTGGCGGACCGTTAGTTCCTTTATTTATTAATTAAGTAATTCAGTATTGTTCTCAGTCTAATATTGTTATCCTTATTGTCTAGTAATTGCGTACTTGAGTAATAGTACACTTGTGCATATTAATAAAAGTAAGTGTTAACTATAATCAGTGACGTTCGTATTAACATGTCCAAGCGGTCAAAACTTAAAGTCGCCCCTAAAGCTTCGACACTTCTATATTAAGTATATATAGATCCTGATAAGGTAGCAACATGGAAAAAATAGTATCCAGAGTTCCTGACACTAAATGTACCATTTTTATAATCACAAATTATCACAGACATTTTTTAATAATTTAATTTATTTTAAGAATATAACCTGTTGTTGACATAATTTGCATGACGATTGGTACAGTTATATTATAAATAATTTATGCAACGCCAGGCATGTAAGCTATGCAACACACTATACAACTTAGTAATACATTTTGTAGAATTAAATTGTGTATAGCCTAAAAGAAAATATTTATTGATTTGTTGAAATAAAATAATTTCTAGTTGAATTTAACTAAATATTTAATTTATAAAAAAATTACAAAAGTTTTCTTATCTAAAACATTAAAATTCAAAATACAAAAGTAAAACATGACCTGCTGTGAACCCAACCTGATGAGGAGTCACTAATATGCTCAAACCTGAGTGAATATATGAGAATAGCTGAGAACTACAAAGTTAGATATTAAAAGAGGTAAGCATGATATTTTGTTAGGTGAAACCATAGATTTATAAGACAAGGGAGATGTAATTGTTTACATTTTAAAGCAATCAGAGATCCTCTTGTTTACTCTTTATCTGGTCAACTGCAAGGTCTACTTTATGATTGTACGAAAAACTGTTGCCAACTGTCAATTGTGTAATTTATATTTTCACATTTAAACTACCATGATTATGGGTTAAGGTTAAAATATTACATAAAAATATTTTTCCGTTTCCTAGTTAAATAGATAAATCATATTTTGTTAAAAACGTTGCGATAAAAATTAACTTCATAACACAAAAATGGAATGAACAGGCATCATTGCTCCCTACTCAAATCCGCATGTTCATTGATGCCGGTAACAACCACGTGAATCGTAGTATTTTATAGTATTTCTTTTGTGCGGTGTTGCTGGCAGTCGGAATTTTGCTTTTGTGAATTTTTCAGTGTTTTTCGTAAGGATTTTATTACTATTCTTCAGAAAATCGTGCGTCAGTGTCAAGTGTATGGAAAAGTAAATTCTTTATATTCAAAACTGTCTTTCCACAGGTAAATTTTGCCAAGTTTTGTTTGGTTATTCGGTCGCTATATTTGTCACGCCATATTTACGGATTTTCAGGGGCGTGCTGGCTGGCTTCCTTATCATTTTACGGAATATAGTATGTATATATATACTATATTATATTATGGAATTGCTTTTGTTATTTTTTAAAATATGGCTGATGTGTTAGTTTTTGGAGTTACCTACACACATACTTAAATATGGTCAAAACAAGAATCCAAGCAAGAAGCTAAGGCATCATTCAGCACTTTGCTGGATAACAAATTAAAAAACCTATAATGTTTGGTAAGTGTGAAGCCAACATGCAACGTTTGCACACAAAAATTAAAATCAGTTGCGTAACCAAGGTAATTTTTAAAGGTATCCTTTATCTCAGAGAAAATCACCATTATCAGGCTTTTAAAGAGTTATTTTGAAAACAGTTAGTCAAATAACTTGAAACAAAAAGTTGAATTAAAAACTAACACCATGTACATCTTTCTTATTTTAAATTATATTTCACTATTAAATGTAATTGAACCCTGTATACAGAGTTTGGGTATCTTTGAAAAACTGAAAAATACTTTTTTACACTAATGTATATATAAGTTTTTGTAATGTAGTAGGTGTACCACCTTTACTTAATTTAGAATTTTAAGTGTTCAAGTTTCAATTCATATTCCCTACATTAAAACTCCGATACTAATTTAATTTCTAATCTCACAAGCTTTTGCTGTTGCAATGTATAGTACTGATTTTCTTAAAATTCCTTTTTTGATGTTTTATTATCATACCCAACCCTTCCAAAAACAGTACGCCTTTGGCGTCGGAAGCAAGTTATCCCAAAACTTTTGCAACGTTGCACGGAGTCGGCATTTTGCCGTTCTTTCTCTCGGTATTCTTTGTCATACACATTGCCAATGATTGATACAAAACAAAAGGTTATTTATGAATGAACCGTGAGGTCTCCTCTTATTATGTCTATGGGTGAAACACATGGAATTTAAGTAATTGGTATAAAATAAAACCAGTAAATAAATTTACATTAAAAATTATATATAATTGGCGACCCAACAATAAATTTCTTTTCAAAATTTCATAAAATATAAACTATAAAACAAATAATTTTAAAATTCATATCAATCTTAAATATAAATTTAGGATAATTTTCAAAATCATAAAAATTTTCTAAATATCATTGTACTAAATTGACGTACAAAACTTGAAAAAGAATACAAATAAATTATAATATACAGGGTGTCCTAGTGTGAGCTTACAAAAATTTACCAGGGGGTGGACCAGACCAAAATAAGAATAAAATTCTTATAAAAAAAATTTGTCTGAAGCGCGCCTAACGAGTTACAGGGTGTTATTTTGGAAAAAAAAAGCAACAATTTTCCGCAATAAACCGTTTTGTAGATTTAGGTAATTTTTGGGTGACGTGTACATCTATTAAAGGTCATTAAAACTACATAGTGTTTGTTTAACTCTGACACCTATGGTGGCCTAGGCCTACTCTTCCTTATGATTTTGTCTTCATAACTCTTGCTATCCTACTTTTTCGTGAATTGACTAAGTTTTCCTTAATCGGCTACCAATTCTGAACAAAAAAGGTGCTCTTGTTACACAGCTCTAAAATCAACCATTTTCGAGTAATTGAGTGTAAAGTACCGACTACATTCCTTCATGCAGAAAAATACATGCAAAGATTTTATTTGTTGTCATATACGTTTAGTCATAGTAGTAAGATATAGATATATCTGTTAATATAAGTTTATGTAACAAATTGGACTATTTAGACCAGCAAGCAAAAAACTCAAGTTTATGTATATATGGTGTCCCAGAAAATAAATCAAGAAATACAAATGAAAATTTGTTAAACACAGTTATGGAAAATGTTTTTGTCAAATTTCCGGAAATTCAATTTAATCCAGATTGTATCCAAAAAGTTTATAGAATAGGGAAAAACTTAAGCAAAAAAAATCCGAGGCCAATATATATGAAATTTTACTCTGAATACTTTAGTTCGGCTATTTTGTGTAATAGAAAAGTTTTGAAAAACTCAAAAATATTTATTTCCGAGGATTTAACTAAAGCAAAATTTGAACTTTTGATATCAGCTAAAGAAAAACTTGGGAAAACAAATGTATGGAGTTTTCATGGCAAAATTCATGTAAAGAAAAACAACAGTGTACATGTAATTCACAACATGCAAGATTTAGATAGATTTCTGCAGTAGAAGTGGGTTCGTGCTACTTATTTTCATAGTCTATATTTCTATTTTTTTCCATTCTATATTACATTTTCTTTTTCTGTTTTTTTTTTTTGAATAGGTATACTGTTAAGCTAGTATTATTATATACACCTGTTTAATTTCCAATTTTATTTAGAACATAAAGGTGTAGGAATATTTTTCTTTCCCATTAAAATTTATTTTACATTATATACTTTATATTAGATTTACTAAATGAGTTAGATAACTATGAACAGGACGAGACAGTTGTGTGTTATGATGTAGCGAGTAACATAGACAATATGAAATGTAAGCAATGTTTTACATTATTCATTTTAACATTAGAAGCTTAAACAAAAATTATGATGAGTTTTTATTGTATATTCAGTCATTCGATATGGATAACATTGATATAATTATTCTTTCAGAAACTTGGAAGGTAGATGTTTTGGAAAATTATAATATACCTAATTTTTATAGCTATTATAACGAATCTGAATATAATCAAAATGATGGTGTAGTTGTGTTTGTTAAAAAATATATCCAGTGTATCACTAATGTTATTCAATTTTCTCAAATTAAATTGATAGAAATCTCTTATACAATAAACAAAACAGATTTTATTCTGACAGCTTCATACAGACCACCTTCAACCGATTTGAAATTGTATATATCTGAATTAAAAACATATTTTAGTAATAACAAGAAATGTGATGTAAAATTATTTATTGGTGACATTAATATAGATATTTTAAATACTTATGATTCTCAAGTTAATAACTACATTTGTGGTTTGGCTGAATTGGGTTTATTTCCGTATATTAATAAACCAACCAGAGTAACACATGACTCATCTACTTGTTTGGATCATATTTTTATTGGGTTTACAGGAAAGAATAAATTATCAAAATTATTAAAATTTCAATCTTATATATTTAAAACTAACCTAACTGACCATGACACAATTTTCTTATCTATAAATATGAAAACTGATATAGAAAAAACGCAGAATATTACTCCTCAACAAAAAATTAAATTGATTAATTATTGCAAACTTGAATATTTTTAAAAAATGAGAAATGGGAGGAAATGTATGCACAGACTAACTTGAATTCCGCATATAATATATTTATTGGCAAAATAAATAATTACATATATAAAACTACATCTTTAAAATTTTCAACAAAGAAACATACTAAATTAAAACCATGGATGACTCAAGGTCTTCTTAACTCCATTCGCCATAGAGATTGCCTGAAAATAAAATCAAATAGATTACTAACCGAAATATCTAAAACATAGTACAAAACATATAGAAATTTCCTTAATAATCTAATTAAGCAAACAAAATATCATTATTATAATAGTAAAATTGTAGAAGCTCATAATGATTACAAAAATATTTGGCGTGAAATTAATAACATAACCAATACTACAGAAGAGTTTAAAATTAGATCCAAGTTCAACATTGTAAATGATGATGGGATTGAAATTGCGACAGACAAAAGAAGGGCAGATTATTTTAATGCATTTTTTGCTAATATAGGTACAAAAATGGCTAGTTTAATTGATAGGGACTCTAAAAATACACCGTTAATTGATAAGGTACACTTTAAAAAATCTCTTTTTCTTGAGCCGGTAAAATGTAATGAAATCATTTCCATAATCGCCAACTTAAAAAATAATACCTCTCCAGGACCTGACGGTATATCTGTAAATATTTTGAAAAAATTTCATATGTTTCTCATAAATCCACTGTGTCATATAATAAATCTAATTTTTTCAACTGGATGTGTTCCAAATGCATTTAAGGACTCTGTAACAACCCCATTATTTAAGTCTGGTGACAAAAAACTTGTTAATAATTATCGACCTATTGCACTTATAAACAACTTTGCCAAAGTCTTTGAAAAAGCTTTGAAGAACAGATTACAGTTTTTTCTAGATGAACATAAAATTCTAGTTGTCAGTTTGGTTTTAGGGCAAACATGTCTACAGAAAACGCTATACATCAACTCGTATGTAATATTGTTGGCAATTTAGACAAACAAAAAAAATGTTTATCTGTTTTTCTTGACCTTGCTAAAGCGTTTGACACCGTCAATCACGAAATTATATTTAAACGTTTAGAGGATGTCGGTATCAGAGGTGTTGTTACTTTAGACATTTTCAAAAACTATCTAGTAGATAGACTCCAGAAAGTCAGAATTAATGAGGAATATAGTGAGCCATTACCGGTTACAATGGGCATGCCTCAGGGGACGATATTGGGTCCAATTTTATTTTTAATGTATATTAACAATATTTCTAAATTGAATAACACTAGTGGCATAGTAATATCGTATGCAGATGACACTGCAATTTTGTTTTCTGAAAACTCATGGTCTGAAGTGTATGAAACAGTTGAACATGACATGAAAATATTTTATCAATGGTTAAATAGCAGCCTACTAAGCCTTAATATCGAGAAAACTAAATATATACCTTTTTCAACTACTATATTGTGTCAACCTCTCACTAGTTATATCACGATACATAGGAGAACATGCTTAAATACAATGAATTGTTCTTGTCCCAAAATTCTCAAAGTAAATTCTATCAAGTATCTTGGTGTAATGATCGATCGATTTTTACGTTGGACAGAACATATCAAATATATCATTAAAAAACTTAGAAAATTATTCTTTAAATTTCATCAGTTAAAGCACATTTTAGATAAAAAACATATTTTTATGGTTTATGATGCTTTGGTAGAGTCCATTATAGGGTATTGTATAATTGTGTGGGGAGGGTTAAATAAAACAGTGCTGTATAATTTAGAAGTTATACAGAAAAGTATATTAAAAATAGTTTTAAAAAAGAGAAGACTCTACTCTACGGAAAATTTATACAAGGAAGCTAATGTTCTTAGAGTAAGAGAACTTTATACTTACAGATGTTTATTATGGATGTTGAATAATCACGAACCATATATATTGCACTCTTATAATACTCGTGCTACTGCAAGTCTAGTGACAAATATTCCCCTGTGTAAAAAGAGTCATACTCAAAGATTTACACCATACATCGGTCCTAAACTTCTTAATGTGTTGCCTAAAAGAATAAAGAATATTTATAAGAAATCTGCTTTGAAAAGAGAGTTAAAGACTTACGTTGTTGAGAATTTTAGTCATAAAAATGTTTGAATAGCAATAATAACTTACCTGTTCCTCTAGCTTTTGCTGCTACTGATTTACATGTACCTGTCTCCCCCTTTAATGTATACGTTATCTTTCATTAATTTATTTTTATTTATATTTAGTAGGTATTACTTTCTTTATAAATTTAGTTCTTTTCATACCCGTTTTTGTATTCTGCCTAGGAATGAGTCTCGCAACACAAGTTTTACTTAGGCGAGATTCATTCCTGTGTATATTTTTGAACTGGTTTATAATAATTTTCATTAACACCTGCTGTTATATTTATATTTATAATGATACCTTATATATATGTATACCTACCTATATATGTACCTGAATAAACTTTACTTTACTTTAAAAAAAAGTTTTTAAGAACTGAAAGAACTTTACTAGAAGTCAATTCAGTTGTACAAAATTGTAAGTTCACCATGGAATTTTTCAATAATGAATATGCTGATATGATATATGTCTACGGTTTCTGTGATGGAAATTCATTGGCTGCCTCACGAGAATATATATCTACGATTCCCAGAGATATGCAAAGGAAAACTTAGTCAATTCACGAAAAAGTAGAATATGCAAGAGTTATGAAGACAAAATCATAAGGAAGAGTAGGCCTAGACCACCATAGGTGTCAGAGTTAAACACCATATAGTTTTAATGACCTTTAAAAGATGTACACGTCACCCAAAAATTACCTAAATCTACGAAACGTTTTTTAAGTTATTGCAGAAAGTTGTTTTTTTTCCAAAATAACACCCTGTAAATCGTTAGGCGTGAAGAAATTTCAACATTTTCAAAATAAGTAAATTATGATATCAAACTTCATAAAATAGAATAGAAAACCAAATGAGTAAATAACTATTATTAAATTAAATTTTGTACAAAGAAAGGGTACAGATTCTAAAAATCAAGGGGGACATTCATAAGAATGAAGGTTTTGGAAAGTTTTAAGAGACATTAAATTAAAAAATGATAATAAATAGAAATTTCGGGGTGAATATTGACAGATTAAATTTAATTACTAAGTAAATGAAGTATTGTAACATTATAAAAATAAAACAATAAATCAACCACAATTTAAAATTTTCTAAATGTAAATTAGAATTTAGTATGTAAGTAGATTAGAGCTAATGTAATTAAAATGAGTGAAGTGCAAAAATTAAAGGAAATCAAAATATCAGTGTAAGACATAAAATAAAAAGGGTCACCAAGGAAATAATAGTAACAAATTTTTGAAGAGAGACGTTAAAAAATTTGAAAATATAACTTAAATCAAATAGAAAAACTGGAACAAAGCAAGAAATACTGTGGAAAAGCATATAAGGGAGAATGAAATGGAAGTAAAAGGTTAGAATTATAAATATTAATAGGGGATAAAATTTAACATAGAATACAAGACAAAATTAAAATTCATGATTATAAGTTACAATACTTAATCATTTAGAGACAGAAAACTGTTAAAGTCGTGAATTCACATAAAACAAGAGGAGAAGGATATTATTATAAAATAAATACTTAATTACTTAGAAGAAATAAATCCAAAATAAAGTATATAATAGATATTGAACAAATAAATAAATAACAAACATCAGTTTAAAAGGAATATTAAGCAAGAAAGAACATATTAAATTAATACAGACTATTAAAAGAAAAAGGTGATAGGTCACCAAACAAAACATAAGTGAACTAGGTGGTATAGACTTCAGAATTACATTAACAGAGACCATAGATATGTTCTGATTTAAAATTAAGTTAGCATAGGATAAGTGAGCGGAACAAAAGATAAGTTAGGCAACCAATAAAAATCTTAACAGTGTGTTAAAGACAAGGCCTATCTGTACAGAGTTTTATTGGGAATAAAATAGGATATTTTAGATAAAAAAATAATTATAATATTTGGAAATAAGTAGTTAAAAGAATATTTGATAAAAATTAAAAAAAATAAAGGTGGATTGATTTAATGATTATAATATTTCATTGAAAGTTAAGTAAAATAGACTATAAAAAAGGAATAAAAATAAAAATATATATATATATTATATTAGAGCAGCTCTTCAGAACTACTTGATTTCAAAATCTCATCTCTACTGCATGAGTTGGCAACCTAAGATAAAATAAGGTAAGAATTTAGATAAATTAAAATATATTTTGTGAGGTTTGATATATTGAGATAAATCGAGTTTTAATTAAAGTCTAAATCTAAAGTCTAAATTAAATGAGGAGAGGAATTTTCATGTGGTAGAAGGACAGACATAGAATAAATATAAATTTCAAATCATATTCAATTAGTCAAAAATTCATTGTAACAGAAAAACACATGTCAATTAATTTGAAAGTTTAAAAGTAAAAGAATTAATTGGTAAAATATTTGGAATTAAATTTAAAATTAATATAAATAATAAATATATTTACTTAATTAATATAAGTACTTACTTAATTTAAAAAATTAAGTCACACTTTGTTTATGTAGTAAAGGAAATGTGTAAAATTTTAAATGAAGCAAGAGTTTTAAAAATAAAATAGAAAGGCTGCAAAGGGAGAGAAAAAGGATGGTATCCAAGGAAACGAAGAGGACAACAACGAAAATTTTGTAAAACGACGCCACGAAAAATTTAAGAAAAAGGACGCTAAGTGAATTTAAACTAAGTAAAAGTGCAAATTAAAAGTAAATGTGAATAAAGTTAACAGATCAAGGACAGGGAAGGTCAGACACTTCAAAACAAATCCCGAAATGTAAGCAACAAAATTAAAATTAATCATAAATCTATGCATAGTATTCAAAGCTCAATTAATTTCAAAATTTTATTAATATAATTGAACATAAATGCATTTATAAGACAAAATACAAAGAAGTTGATTTTCGTAAATATTAAAAAGGGAGATTACCCATTAAAATAAGTACGTACATACCTTAAAAATACAAACCAAGAATTCCTTATAAGACGAATCAGGTACCAGCTGAATCCAGTCATATTCACAATAATTAACAACAATCAGTGTTGATAAACTTTCTTAAGTTAATAAACCGTGATCACATAAACTTTTGTGTCCCAGAACAGATGAGAATTGTCTATTGTCTATGGGCAAAATTATAATTATTTTGAAACATTTATTAAATAAACCAATTTGTTAAATTGACATAAAATTTAATTCTAAATATTTTTTAAAGATAAATAATCATAACAAAACTCATATTAGATTGGAATACTATAAAATAACATAAAAATCAAATTCTTTCACCTTAATTGCACATACATTTCAATCAAAAGGATATCTATTAGAGATACAAAAGTACCTACAGTGTTTTCTTCTGAACCAACACCTGAGAAAGAATCTCATGTTTTCTCCAAAAGAGCTAAGTAATTAAAAAAAAAAGGTTAAGACAAAATTTCTCTAAGTACAATTTGCAGATAATTAATAGTAGGGTAGAATATTTCTCAAGTAACACACATAACATATGTAGAAATCATTACACAAGTCAGGGCATATTCATACATTCACATTAACACAAAATAACAGGATAATTATAATATACATACATCTTAACACATATAAACAGAAAACATAATAATATATATATATATATATATATATATATATATTAATATATTGCATTAATTTAGCTTAATTCAATTTACTTCAACATGGCTATATAACTTACATTTATAGTGAAAAGTGTATACATTATTAATGTTTGTTAAATTTTAATTTGCATCCTTTATCACTTTTCTTCCCATAGATAATGGGGTAAAACTGCTTTTACCAGGTAACGAATTTAATTTACTTGCAATGTAGATAAATGGCTCATATAAAGATGACCTTTTCAATGATGACGAAATAAAATGTTTTATCTTTTCTCTGTTACACCACTGTATTGCTTTATGTAGAGTAGAATCACTAACATCTTCTTTATCGTTACTTTTATTAGCAATAACAATGACAGCAACCTGAAAGTAAATATGAATTAATTAACTTACGCTTATGGCTTTGTTTATATAAATTTAAATCTGGTCAATTGGGATAGCTGAGTATATCGTGAATATGAACGCATGGTAAAGGGGAATACGAATTAGGACAGAGATGGATGGCTAAAGACAAAGGACAACTATTAAATATTTCAGCTTCGAGCAGTAACAGAAAAATTAGCTATGACTACAACTAATCCAATTAATGATGTTTCATCCACACCACTCCATGTAAATACAAATATCCCACAGTGAACTAGGCTAATTGTATACTTCTCATCACCCTTCTGTATTTCCGTGGTACATATTTAATTATGTATGTTTTCTTATTTATCAGTTATTGACTAAAACAATTTAAAAATGCGCAAGAATATTTTTATATGTAGGCACTTTTGGGGTTTGATTGTGACTAATATGTGCTTATTCAATTTGCGATGCATTTATTGATTTAACCATATTGAATAATAATATAATGTTTATTTAGAACAATATTTACATTGTACAAATAATATAATTATCTTAAATAAGCATAAAGTAGCACGGAAGTAGTAAACTACTTATATAATAATAATAATAATAATAATAATAATAATAATAATAGATTTGGTCTTCCGAACTGTCGGGTAAGAATAAGGTGAGTGCTACTAATATGCTTGCAGTTTCAATCCTCCTCTACTCTCTACTCCTTCGGAGTAGTGAAATGGACACAAGAGGAGTTGCGACAACTCGACATAGGAACACGCAAAATGATGCATCTGAATAGGAGTTTCCATCCTAGGTCGTCCGTTCCACCGTTGTACTTCCGAAGACATCGGGGAGGCCGTGGACTCTTGAGTTTGGAGTGTCTGCACAATAGAATGGTATTGGATGGAGCTTGCAAGGTAATCAGGAATTCGGATCCCCTCCTCAGCATGGTCCAAGGCCATAAAAATGCAGGTGTCGGATGCATCAGCTGATGAACTCGGTCTCATCTTCGACACTGAACGGAGAAACCCAGACTCTGTCTCTGTGCTTTTTTAAGGTTAGCAGGGTTTAAGTCGGAGACCGAGGGATTCATAATGGCTTGCCAGGATGGTGTATTTAATACCCTCATCTATCGAAGCCGTGTCATGGGTATGGAGGTCCCTGATGTCAACTGCAGGGCCTGCCATAGGGCGCCGGAGACAATTATGCATCTGCTTTCCGCTTGATCGGCATATGCAGTCTCGGCCTATATCCATAGACACAATACAGCTTTACGAGTGTTTTACTACTTTCTACAGCACTCGTAGGAGATAAGACGAAACACCAGTGCTGCCATACGCTCCGGGGGATATTGACTCCGTTGTGGGGAATGAAAGGTGCCGAATTTTTTGGAATTACTCATTTCCCACGCTTGTGACGCTCTTAATTCGGTTTCGGATTTATGCTCGGGTTTTGCCATCGGGCGCCACCACTCATGGATTTTAGGTGGTGAATGGTCCACGCGGACTCTACTCTAATGAGTAGAGGGTGAGTAGCTTCAGTAAAGAAGGTGCATAAATGCACATGCCAGAGGGTCAATGTTTCTTAACCTAAGTAATAAAAATCACACATCTCCAACTCCTAAAATATTTATTTTAAATCAATCGGTCGATAAATAAAGCGGTAACACTAGACTAGCATAAAATATTAATAGCAATAGATATATTTATTCATACAAACAGCAACAATAAATAAGCAGACAGAATAACAGATTAATAGCAATAATTGTTATTAAGCAGGTGATAATAAAACGGTCTGTAAATAGGCAAGCAACTAAATAAAATAATCGGTGAGTAAAATAATCTAGACGGTATATAAACTAGGTTAATATCGGCGGGGGCTTATTGTATCAGTCTCAGGTCGTATTCCACCAATGTACACTAGTGAGCAACTTCTCCCAAGTCAATCGCTCATAGAGGGATCGTTGCTAAGGCATAATTAGTAAAACACAAAGAGAAACAAAATACAACTTCACCAGGCTCTTATGCACCCGGAATCCGTTCCGGATTCCGGGTGCGGATTGTAGTGTGTGTCAGACGGTGTACTGACACACACTACAAAGCAACTTTCCCCAAGTCAATCGTTCATAGAGGAACCATTACCAAGGTATGTCTAGTACAGCGCACACCAGAAACATAGCATTGTTTGGCAGCAACTCCAAGCCTTTTGCACCAAGTCTGAACGCAAAATAAAATGCAGCTTTCCGCAAGATACGAATCTCCAAGTCAATCACTCATACAGGAGACGTACTAGAATCCAGCTACACGTTATTTCTATCCAAACAAGTTACAATTACACACAATGCTACTTCGCCCAAGTCAATCGCACATCGAGCGACTGTAGCTACGTGTAGGGACCTGGAGATTGCCTCGTGGCAGCCGGTTTAGTGTTAGAATGGAGTCGGTGGGATAAAACACGCAGGATCGGGACTAGGTTGGAACAGTCTATCAAATGGTTACTTACTCCTGGTGGCTGCTCAGAGACACCACGTGACTGTAAATCATGTGGGAGAATCATCGCGCATTGGGTGCGCGGATATTTTATTTTTTGATTTAACTTCGGTCAGCTTAGTGGTACACAGTACTAATATTGTCAATATATTATTGCTGGCCTAGTCACAGCGTTAAATAATATAAACTAATTACAAAATAACATTTTGACAAGCTCACGGACTTCTACATTTATTTTAAATAGCATTACCAAAAAGAACGGTTTTAAAACTCGGAACCGTTTAGAAATAACTCAATTAGCAGCTGGTTTAGTGTTAGAATGGAGTCGGTGGAATAAAACACCCAGGATCGGGACTAGGTTGGAACAATCTATCAAATGGTTACTTACTCCTGGTGGCTGCTCAGAGACACCACGTGACTGTAAATCATGTGGGAGAATCATCGCGGATTGGGTGCGCGGATATTTTAATTTTTGATTCAACTTCGGTGAGCTTAGTGATACACGGTACTAATATTGTGAATATATTATTGCTGGCCTAGTCACAGCGTTAAATAATATAAACTAATTACAAAATAACATTTTGACAAGCTCACGGACATCTACATTTATTTTAAATAGAGTAGTGTAACTTACCCAGGCCTATACAGAATATTTCTTTAGTCGTGATTGTCTTTGATGAAAATATAAACAAACCTCTATGTGTTGACCATATTTAATTTTACATATCTCATACAGAATGAATGCACTGGTTACTGATGTATCATAGGGAGATCTGAGGTAACTGGGGAATAATACGCGACATTGTACTCAAAACACCTAATTATTTATTTTACAACGGAAATGGACAAAACAGTAACAGTTTCAAAAAATTATAGAGAGTGTCGTACTCAACCTTGAATTCACGGGGAAAAAGAGCACGGCAGAGAAAACCCCGATCTCAATTCAGGACATCGAAATTATACTGGTGAACAAAATTAACAAAAATAAAAACACATTTTCTGCTCTAGTATTTGCAGCATTACATTTGTTCTAAATACAAAACTGAAGAGATTGAGTTGTTGTTGTTGATAGGCGGCGCGGTTACCCGCAGCACTCAGGTCTTTCGACCCATTGTGCCTGCCGCTAGTTGGGAGCTATTGGAAGAGACCCGTGCTGTGCGCATAGGCCAACACCCGTTGTAGGGGAAGCTCCCTAATGTCCTGAGGCAGAAGAAATGCTGCGCCCAGGTGTTTGTATCTCTTGACCATGAGGCAGGCACAGCGACAGAGGATGTGAATGGAGTCCTCGTCATCGTGTCCGCAAAACCTGCACCTTCTAGTGTCACTAAGACCGATAGTGTTAAGGTGCTTGTTAAGATGTCCTTGACCTGTCAACAGTCCTGTGACAATCCTTATGCTGTTACGACTTAGCGCAAGTATTGATCAAGTTGCGTTTGACCAAGGCCCTTCAATTAAAAGCCTGACTTGTCGCAGCCCAGTCCCGTTTAACCATTCTTCCTTTGATCTTACCTTGATCCAGTTTCCAATGGACCTTGCTACATAACTAGGCGGAAGCCCCAGCACTGGTTCGGGCCCTGTAAACTGTATACTTGAGCCTCTCTTAGCCAGTGCATCGGCCTCCTCATTTCCTGTTATATTATGATGAACCGGTACCCAGGTCAATTTTACCTGGTTGTTCTGTCCCAATTCGGTCAGACCATTAACTTGGCATACTTTCCCAAGGAGAAGGATAGTCTCGCCCTCGGGCGCACACCCCGGACTCCCGCCCCTGAGCCCTGGTCTGTCTTGGACCCATTCGTAAACCAGACGAGCCCATTCGAGACCTGAGCATCAGGATTTTCGAGCCAAGCGTCCCTATCCGGTATCTCTACTATGTAAGGTTTGAGAAACACATAAGTGGGAGATATCCTGTCACTGGGTGCGTCCTGTAGACTGTCTCCTCCCACAAGTTCCCCAAGAATACTTGTGTGTCCACCATCGTGGCTTTTACCTAGCCACCGCCCCCACTGCTTGACCCTATAAGAGGCCCTCCTTGCCTCCCCCTCAACCACTATATGCAGTTTAGGGAGAGACAGGAGAGCCTCCAGAGCCTCTGTGGGAGCCGTGCGTATCGCTCCTGTCGTGCTTACACACGTCAGGCGTTGTAGTTGATTTAGCCGTTGCTTGATGGTAACCCGCCGGACGGCTAGCCAACATACAATCAACGCGTATAGAAAAGAGGCTCTAATAACCGAGGTATAGAGCCATAAGGTGGCTCTCGGATTAAGCCCCCACATTTTTCCAAAGAGCCTCTTACATGTCCAGAAGGACGCGGTGGCTCTCTGTATTTGTCTGTCTATGTGGGGTACCCATGACAACTTTTCGTCTAGGATAACTCCCAGAAATTTGACCATCTTTGAACGCTGGATGGTCTTATTGAAAATGGTTGGTGCTTTAAAACCATCCAACTTCCTTTTCTTAGTGAAGAGGACTAGATCGACCTTAGAGGGGTTAACTCTCAGCCCTTGTCCTATACACCATTCTTCTATGATTCTTAGGGCCCTTTGAGTGAGCTCACTAACTGTAGTTGCAGATTTCCCTGCGATTAAGACCGTAAGGTCGTCTGCGTATGCTTGAGTCATAATCCCTTCCACATTAAGCCTGCGAAGAAGACCGTCGAGCACAAGGCTCCATAGCAAGGGGGAAAGAACCCCCCCCTGTGGGCACCCTCGGCCCACAGTCACTCTAACTGTGACTTCATTGAGAGAGGTAGAAACTAAGCGGTTTGAAAGCATGGAATAAATCCACCTAGCTATGGTAGGTGGGAATCCGTGGTCCTCAGCCGCCGTTAGAATTGAATTGTAAGATGTATTATCAAATGCCCCAGCTATGTCCATGAAGGTCTCGATAGCGAGCTCCTTCTGGCTAATCGTTTTCTCTATTTTGTAGACCACGGAGTGCAATGCTGTTTCCGCAGATCTACCCGTTTAGTAGGCGTGCTGTGAGCTATGTAGTGGTATAGTCACTAGCGGGCCCTCTTTTAGAAATCTCTCTATGAGCCTTTCTTGTAGTTTTAGTAGAAACGATGTTAGGCAGATCGGTCTAAAAGCCTTCGCTTCATCATAAGAAGCTCTACCTGCTTTAGGAATGAAAACCACTCTCGCTGCTCTCCAGGGTTTTGCAATATATCCTAGAGCTAATGTTGCTATGTATAGATCACGCAGATGCTGGATGATGTATTCTGACCCTTGTTGAAAAAGAGCCGGAAATATTCCATCCATACCCGCACTCTTATATGGGGCAAAAGTATTTATGGCCCATTTAATTCGCTCCACAGTGGCAACATTCGAGGCCATCCTCCAATCCATAGCTGCAACCTCTATGTGGGGAGTCCTCTGGTGTTGGATAGAGCTGGAACTATTGGCAGAACCAGGAAAGTGGAAATCCACGAGGTGCTCCAACGCCTCCTTGGTGGTGCACGTATATGTACCATTAGGAAGCCTAAAAACACGATCCTGGATTCGTGGTTATATTTCATGATTTTATAAATCCTAGATATGGCAGGGGCGTCTTCAATGCTTTCGCAGAAGTCTTTCCATGCCCATCTCTTACTTCTCTGAGTACAGCTCTTAAATCGACGTTGAGCCCTTCTATATTGGTCCCAATCAAGGTTCGATTTTGTGTTCATGGCCCTGTTAAAGAACCTGCGTGCTTCTTTCCATGTTTCTTGGAGCTCAGAGTTCCACCATGGGACTGTATGTTTACTCCTAGTAACTTTTAGCGGGCAACTCTGTTCATACGCTCGGACCATGGCCCGGCTGAGAATATCATTGCTTTCCTCTATCTGGTAGATTGTGCGAGGCCTAGAATGAGGTCCCACAGTAGCCGATAGACTATCTTTATAGATACCCCAATCTGTGAGTTTTGGGTTTCTATACTCTTGTGTCGTAGGGGTTGTGTCTATCTCTAGACTAAAGCAGATGTGGCGATGGTCGGACATGGACACCTCTGACGAGACATGCCAGTTTTTGACCCAGTGTGATGCCCAAGATGAGCTGACAGTGATGTCTATAACTTCTTGCCTAGCTCTTGTAACAAAGGTAGGTTTCGAGCCTCTATTGAGCGTGTCCAACTCATTGGAGTTGATGTACTGAAAAATTGCCGTGCCTCTAATATTGGTGTCCCTGCTCCCCCAACATGTGTGGTGAGCATTTGCGTCACACCCAATAATCAGCGGTAGACCTTGGTTCTTGCACCATGTGACGAGATCCATGAACTGTCTAGATGGTGGATTTTGTGCTTCATAGGGTAAGTATGCTGAGCCAAAAATGAAGCTCCTACCTCCTATGGTCACTCTGATGACTACCATGTCCCTGTAACAGAAATTGGTTAGTTGAATGGCATTAACATGTTTAGCAGTATATATACAGGCTCTTGGGATTTCCGCGTCGGAGCTCACAAATATGCGTCCCCATTTACGACTAAGACCCTTAATAGAGCCTTTGGTCACCCAAGGTTCCTGTAACATTACAATATCTGTATGCCCCACCGCGAGCTGCTGACTTATAATGGAAGTCGCAGCGATGCAGTGTTGCAAGTTGCTCTGCGTAAAACGTAGTAGTTTGGGGTCACAATTTAACTGTGTACCCATTTTGTTTCCGGGTAAGGGTTACTCCGAAGCCCCAGATTCCGTCCGGACCTCCGCGGAAGCAGAAGCCTCAAGCGGCTCAGCGGCCTCAGAGTTACCCCTTTGGAACTTAGGGTCCCAAAAAGAGACCCTCGCCATACCAGCATGGCCCACAAAGTTGATCCTCCGCATGGACATGGCTGACGCCTCATACACCCCGAGAATCAACCTAGAGCCCTTGCCAGGTACCTCGATCGTCTGTCTTATCTTCCAGAGCCCCGTTTGGAGCTCTGGAGTAGACCGCTCGATGCGCCGAAGAATGTTGCCCTCGTCCACAGGCGCGCCCGGCACGAAGGCAACAATCTTCCTTAGCTTAGGGAGGGCCGCTCCCTCCAAAATTTGAAGCCTTCTCACTTCAGAGGTGAGCCACTCCCTAGATGCATCGTCGTGGCAGATAACCATTATGATCCCCTGCTCCGTCAACCTAAATTCGTCGAAGCGTGGCAGAGAGCCCTCTAATGGGAAAGCGTCAATGCCGCACGCCAACGCAATCTCCAGACTATTCCGCAACTGGGTTGAGAGCCTCGTAGCCGGGAAATCCTCTCCAGCTATCGCTACCCTCAAGGCCGAGTTAACAGCCTGGCTGTATGTGGCCCTAGCACGGGCCTTTTTAAAGGCTTGTTGAGCTGGAGATGGGGGTCCCCCCGCCTCGCGAGCCCTTTTCAGGGTCTTTGGCGGAGGAGCTCCCCTGCTCTGTTTGCCTCTTTAAGGGGGACGCCCCCGATGAGGAGAGACCCGCCCCTCCTTCGGCAGTTGCCAGCCTGGCCTTGCGAGCCTTCTTTTTCTCAGACCCCGAGCGATTACGTCGCCCAGAGCCCGAAGTGAGAAGTGCCCGTGGCTCGGCCATAGGAGGAGCATCCACAATTTTCCCCTCTCTAATGGGAGCCCTTGAGGAGGGCCCCGGTTCACTGTTTGAGGAGGCCCCTTCCGAGGAGCTCTCCGTAGGTACTTTTTTGTTCATTGTTGAGTCCATAAAATGTCCCACGAGTACCGGGGTTATAAAGGTCCGCCCCTGTAGAGCCCCGCGTGCAGGGGTAAGGCTAATTACAACAGGGTGTCGCCTGGTGCCCTGAGGGTACCGTAAAAGATACTCTTACCCTCGTATCATTCAGCCCTCGCCACAGTGACTAACAGCTTAGCTTGGGGGAGTGTTTTTCGACCTTCCGGTCTAGATCCGCCGGGTTTAGTTTCAACAGGTCCACCTCGTGAAGGATGCAATTCAAGACTGCATATCCTTGGTCTTTTGCCAAAGATACCCAGCGATCTTGGGAGTATATGATTATAGAGTGTGCAATGATCAAAGATCTCTCTGTGCTAAATCCAAGCTCCCCTGAGAGTCTCAGCTTTATGCTGATGGGAATTAATTCGCCTCTCTATAGACCCAAAAGAGATTGAGTTAGTTAGCCGACTTTGTCGGAAGGTACTGAGGTCCCATACGGGAGGCTATCCAGCTATTAGTTGAAGGGTTTGAGCAAAAATCATGGTATTATGCACCAGATGTTTGGTCAGGCACGGATGAAGAATGTTAGTACATTCAACAAGGCCCATTGAAAAATGAAAGCAAAAACAAGCCAAACGATAGCCAGAGCAGAGAATCTAAAACGTTATTAAAAAAAAACACTCAAGTATAACTTTGACGGAACTAAATATAAAGATGATACAAATACAGTATCTAATATTCAATGAATTAAAATAATAATCAAACAAAGGGATTTAAATGGGTAAATAGTTTGACAAATTGATGGAAACTTTATAAAAATTATATAAAAATAATATTAATTTCCTACCTTGGAAAACTAGATGTTTCACACGTCACACACTAAAACTCAAACTCTACAGATTCCTATTGTTCATTCGACTGTCCCTTTATATCGCGAGATCGTGCTCTCAAATTAAACTGCGTGGTTTGCTATTTCGTACTAAAATTTATACAGGGCGGTTCCCTTCAATAGCATTACCAAAAAGAACGGTTTTAAAACTCGGAACGGTTTAGAAATAACTCAATTCATATTATAAGAAATCCTAAATATGTTAAATCTCTTTTACAATATCAAACAATAATAAATAAATAATACCAACTTAGTTGAATCATTTCGGAAAATACAAATTACTCTAAGCTCTGCAAAATAATGTAGAGACCTGAAATAAACTAAAATATTATCTTTAAGTAAGGGGATATAAACTCTGTAAAATAAACAATCTTATAATATTAATAAAAACGTAATTGACGGAATACCTTTAAGTTTTTACTTTATACTGTGGTTTTATTATTTTAACAACTAACTACTATATTAATTGAATGTTGTAAACAACGGTGGTAATATAAAAAAAACTTGACCCGGCCGAGAGATCGAACTCGTATTTTCCGGCTGAAAAGTGGGCACGCTTTCTACAGCGCTATGGAGCTCAACCACAATATATCTAAAAACGGTCGAAATTATTATTTAGAAAAGTAACTTCGTTACACGCTCAGGCAGATTTGAGCCAATAAGCCTGATGTAGTCCTCCTTGACCACCAGCTCAAGACAATGTTTGTCATCGAGTTGTCAGCTCCTGCCGAGACCAATATTGTCTTGGCAGGAGCCGAAAACTCGATGATTGGTAACCACCAGCAGCCGACCCTGAGAATCGGAGCCAGGGAACCGGTCGACTGGATTTCAACAAAAAAATAATAATAATAGTAATAAATGAATTATTAGGTAAAACTAGATGTAATACATAAAAAAAAACAAAAAGATAATATATGGAAATAAGAGATAATCACAAATCTAGCTTGTCTAAAAGGCGGAGTTCAGAAGCTCATGTGTAATGATATACAGAGGTCCTGCTTTTCCACTCAAGATTAAATTAATCCCAAAGACAAAGTGTTTTTAGAAAATAAACTTGAAAAGACAACCCACAAAAGAAAACTTGTACGTAGGTTTATTTAATATAAGTTTTGCTAACATACAGAAAATAAGTACAGGGTGATTCCCTATATTTTGACCCACATGTTAACCTTTTTCTTTACAGAATTATAAAAAAATGTGAAATATAAAAGTTCCACGATTTTTTATAAAATTTTAGAAAATGACAATAGAAAAACAAATGAAGTCTAATTAAAATGGCCGCGGGTATTAACTTTCTTAATTTAAATAGAACACCTTATCTATTTTTGCATATTTGGATAGAACGTTCCCTACCGAGCATAGCCATATTAGGTTTGTTGGGTTATCTGTAACAATAAGCGAGATACTCTTAAAAAAGACATTAAAGTTTTTTATTAAGAAAATAAAATATCTTGTAATTGTTAGACCTCTTTTAGGCATTTCTGTCTTTTTCCGATTACGTGAAGATTTACAGATTTTGATTTTAGTTGTAATATATTTTGAAATATCGGGCATTGATAGGGTCCAAAATGTGTATAGGTATTTTCACTAAATCTCAGTAATTAGTTAGGCTATGCGAGGCTTAATTGCTCATGGACAATGTTATATGGTAGGGAGTGACAGTGACAGGTTGTCATGACAACTTTGTTATTGTTTGACAGTTTATATCATTATTTAATTAAAATGGGTTACACAGAAGCTGAAAAGTTTGAAATATTATAGGAATTAAAATAGAGTATGGAGGAGAACAACAATAATTTATAATATTAACATCACAACAATTTTACAGCTAACAACTATATAATACTTAAATTAAAAATATTGCTCGAAATGGCCTCCATTATTTAAAAGCTCATATCTTCTTAAATTATTTAAACAATTCAAAACAGCATTATTATTATTATCGTTAAACTCGTAAATAGTTTCACTAATTTTATTTCTAAACATTTGAACAGTGTTATTAAAATTATCATTAACTTTGTCGTTTAAAAATGCCCACAAAAATATATCTAAGGATGTTAAATAATGGGTCCATTGTTATCGATCTAAATGTCAAATTAGCCATTTAAATGCTCCCGAATTTCCCACATTATGTGGGGGTGCACCGTCCTGTTGCCAAATTATTCCTTATAATTCCTCAGTAGAAAATTGTTGTTCTAAAAGTAGATATGTTTCTCCTGTCAAGTTGGAGTCCAAAAATATGGGTACTACAATTTTATTATCTAATCAATAAATCAAAATAAAAATCAAACACAATTATGGTTAATTTTGTTTCTTATATGAAGAGACATGAAGTATATAAATTCAGGTTTAAGCTCAAGGGAACGGGAATTTTCCTTAATGAAGATCTTTCTTCTACGAACAGTTCTAAGTTACAAATGGCTGGCGGGAAAAAAAATTGGCGCGAAGAGTGTTTAGACCCAGAACTGCAGTCTTTGTGAATGATAGCAACAATGTAAAAAGGATCAGTGAAGAGGCAGATGTGTACGTGAGCGAATAAACTGTAAAACTAGTGCCAGAAAAAACTAGTGAAAATATTCTTGTTAATTTTTGTATCAATTTTATACCCATATGGCAATTTATATGTTAAATTGTTTTTCAAATAACACAATAAAATGTACACTTCCTTATTTTCTTAAGGTTCTCTTTACAAGAGTAGGTTTAAACCAACAATATATTATAATTAAATAGGGTCTCTATAAGAATGTCGTCACTTATAATTTTATACAAGTTTTTGATTAAGTATGTTTATTTGGATGTGAATGTTACTTTTTGATGTTCTGTTTATGTTTCAATCAATGATTTGTATCTGATTAAAATTAGGTAATTGATAAATATGTCACTCTTCAAATTATATTTATATTAGTTAAATCCAACAAGTGATAAGATATAGCAAGATTGTTTCAATAAAATTATATAGGTTCCAAATTTTACCGTTCAAACTTTGAGAATCGATAAACCATTTGATACATACTGTACAGGATGTCTAAAATAAGATCCTCTATCCCATTATCTCAGAAAGTATAAGAGGTAGATAAAATAAATAAGTACAAAAGTTTTTTGTTTTTACACATATTTCATTTTTATTGCTTTCTCATAATTAGTGTAGAAATTCTTGGGATTTCGGTCATTAAAAAGCTCTTCAGTTTGATTTAATTTTATTCTAACCTTTCGGCAATTAATAGCAATCTTCAGAAATAACTACAATGGTTATTTTAAATATTTTTTTATGTGAAGATAGTACCTACTTACATTAATGTGGTCGGATGTAAGGAAATAATTTTAACAGGGAAATATTATATACATTTTGTATTGCTGGTTTTGACACGACTAAACTATTTTAATAATTATAAGTGTTGGGTGTCTTTGTTTATGTTTCTTAGATTATTTTAAAGATAAGACATTATGAACCTTACAAGTAGTTTAAAATACTAGATATATAATTTAACGTGTAGTTTAAGGCATATTTGATTGATTTTTGTAAGATGTAAAATTTGTTTCTGAAATTAGGAATAACCCATTTATTATTAGTAAGTAGGTATTATTTATAATAAATTGAAATCATTTTCACTTAAAGTTCTCTATAACAGTGCAGCTATTGACGGTATTATTATCTTTTTTAATTTGTAACATTTCATGTATTGTTCTTTTGTGCTAATTTATTCCTTTTATTAAAATTTGTACATTGTTGAAATAGAAAGTGTGATTGTGTTCTATGGCGTGTTTTGAGAGAGCAATTTGATTATTATTGGGGTTTTTATACTGTATTTGTGTGAACAAATTTTTTTATATAGTATTGTTATATACTCTTTTATATATTATTTTGTGTATATATTCTTTTAAGTTTGTTTAGATTGGCCAATGTATGTACCGTCACATTCATTACAATTTATTTTGTATATACTGTAATTTTGGTGTAAATTTGGTTTGTCGGCTTTGAGTTTCGTAAACAAATTTTTTTTGTGGTGTCATATGGTTTGTATGCTACGGTTATGTTGTGTTTCTTGAAATGGGATTGCACAATCTAAACAATACTTACATGAAAGAATTTATTCTCACAAATACAGTATAAAACCTACATCCGACGACATTATGGTAAGTAACATCTTTACATATAAAAAAAATATTGTTTAAAATAACCATTGTAATTATCTCTAAAGATGGCATATTAATTGCCGAAACGTTGAAATAAAATTAAATCAAACTGAAAAGCTATTTAATGACCGAAGTACCAAGAATTTCTACACTAATTTCAAACAACAGTAAAGAAATATAAAAATATTACTTTGTTATATACAGGTTGTTCAGATTTTTTAATCCAGCCGTCAACTTTCTTTTTTAAATAGGACACCCTGTATCTAATAACGTTTTTGAACTTCCCTTAGAATTCTAGGGTACTCAAATTTTAAAAAAATGCATAAAAGTTAATAAAACAATAGGTAACCATGAATAATAATAATTATTAAAGTGGTGTTTTAAACAAAAAATATCGTTTTCGTCAACATCTTGACAACTAAGCAAAATATGAATAGGGAACTTAATATAGGGAATAGTTAAAATTTAATAAAAAATTTAAAAATATAATAACACACAGGGTGTTTGTTCCATAAGAAATTCTTGATTTTTCGGTGTTTAAACATATACTTGTTTGAGCCATCTTTAAAAAATATATTGTATAACCATAAAGTAATATCGATACAGTGAAGTATTTTCAAAGTATAATAATTCTCCCTGAACTAGACCCGGTTTACACTTTTTTAGTTGTCTTATTTGTTTTGCCGAGACTTTAGGGCAGGCGTATTTTAAAGATGTTTTTCTTTAAATGGTAATGGCTTCATAACAGTAAAAGATAGGTACCTATAGAGTACCCTCAATAATGTCAACCTACAATTCTGAGGGTAGTTAAAAACGTAATTAGATACGGCGTTTCTATTTAAAATAAGAAGTTGAAGTTTTCACAAAAAAATCGACAGTCTTTATATAACAAAGTAACAAAAATTAAATATTTAGGTAAAAACAAAACACTTTTGTATCTACCTCTTATACCTTCTGAGATAAAGGGATGGAATATGGAATCATTTCCTAAAATAATAAAGCTAGTGAAAAATTATGTATACAAGATTAGTCCAAAAGTAATGTAAAAACACCTTGTGTATTTTTTTTAATTTTTGGATAGGGTGTTGTCTCACGAATACATTGATATACGACGTGATGAATCTGTATTAATGAATATGGAAGATAGTTCTAACTCTTTCGTTCATATCTCCTATATTATTATAGATATGTATTTGTGAAAGAACGCCCTACCCCAAAAATGAGAAAAATATACCATAAAAAAAGCAACTTTGATTTTCCATGACTTTTTGATGATCCTGAATACTTAATTTTTCTTTAATGTAATATATTTTAGAAAACCCTTAAACTTGTGTTTAACATTTTTCGCTAGCTTTCTTACATACTTTATACTTACAAATATATTGGCTGTATGTGACGGTCATACGACCCATGATCGCATACGGCTCCATAGTTTGGTGGTCCAAAGGACTACAACAAAGGACCAAAATCAAACTCTCTGGCTTACAGAGACAAGCCTGCATGGCCATAACTGGAGCAATTAGCTCCACACCGTCAGCAGCTCTGGAAATCCTACTGGACCTACCTCCTCTTCATATATATTTGGAGAGAGAGGCCAGATGGGCAACATACAGACTAAAGCAGGCAGCTTTTAACATGCCGCAGTCAGACATCATGGAGCGCAATAGGCTGCTGGATGACATGGAAAGTCACAGTATCCTGGAGATGATTTCAGATGTCATGCCTGCAACGACCAACCTTGAACTGCCCTTTTATATTCTCTTCCCAGGAAGAGATGAATGGGATCGGAATAAGGCCAACCTATTGAGGGCAGATAGTTGTTGGTATACAGACGGATCCAAAACACCCATGGGTGTTGGACCCCCGGAGTATATAGTTGCAACCCAACGGAGAAAATATCCTCATCCCTTGGCAGTTATGCAACTATATTTCACGCAGAAATTTATGCCATCGAATTGTGTGTACAGAGGCTGGAACAAATGCAACTTACACGCAAATCGATAAAAATCTTCTCAGACAGCCAAGCAGCTCTTAAAGCTCTTGGTTCCTACCATTGCAACTCAAAAACGGTATAGAGCTGTCAGCAGGCACTTGCTCAATTGAGCAGGAAAGATAGAGTAACTCTGGTCTGGGTCCCAGGCCATTCTGGCCATGAAGGGAATGAGGGAGCCGACTCTCTAGCTAGGGAGGCTGCTGCTTCTCAATTTGTCGGACCAGAACCGGTACTTGGCATATCCTCGAGTACTGCCAAAGCAACGCTCTTGACCTGGGCTGAGGGGCAAATCCTCCAGTACTGGCAGGAACTACTACGATTAGTTCATTCGAAGGCGTTTATAATAAACCCTTCAAAAACAAGAACTAAAAAACTTCTAGAGTTAAGCAGGTTTCCCCTACAAACTCTAATTAGCCTATAGGAGTATACGGGCCACTGCCGTTTAAAATATCATCTGTGCAAATTCGGCCTAGCAGAAGATGCTGAGTGCCGCCTATGCTTAGAAGATGATAAAACGGCAGAACACATATTGTGCACCTGTCCTGCTGGGGAAAGGATCAGATACTCATTATTTGGCAAAGGACAACTTCTGCCAGGGGATCTGAACAAATTCTCACCTAATAAGGTAATCAGCTACATTAAGAAGTTGGACCTGTTGGGTCAAATATAAGTAGGTGTGAGCCACAATAGACCACACGGTCGAGGTGGAGGGTCTGGTTTTCGGCCCACTCACTTTTGAACCTAACCTAACATAACCTACATACTTTTTCCATACATATTAGCTACCCTGTTTATAAAAGTGCACGTATAAAACAAAATGTGATTCAATTTTAAATAATAGGAGTGAATTGGGAGCATTTCAAATAAAATCTGATTTAGCAACTATTTATTTTAAATATCACATGTCCAAATAATGTCCAAAAATTTCCACAACTTGGATTTTATTTTCTTCCTTATTGATACTATTATTATAAAATATTATAAAAGTAGGTACTATCAAGTATTAACATGTATTGATGTATATTAAAAAAAAATTCTTACCTATATTTTTCAAAATATGGGTAATTGTAGATATTTCGGTTGTTTGCACCGTACCACTGAACAAACTTCAACTGTCCGTGTATTTTTTAAAACAGTTTATAGAATATAATATGGTTTTTACTGGGATATGCATGCCAATATAATTTGGCAATATTGCATGGAGGTGTTTCTACAGTCATAATGTAATGTACAGTCGTACTACAGTTTCGTATGTAGAACAGACTTGGTATATGGAACATATTGAAAACTGTGTAAACTAAAACAAAATATTTATTTACCCCTCTCAAGATATTATGATTTGTTGATTTAAAATGAATACAAATATACCAAAAATATTGTAGTAGATGCCCCCCCTTACACCGAAACCAGGGTGGCTGTTTGGCACCCGGAGCCGAGCAAGATAGCTGGGCATGTATATATATATATATGTCTGTCCATAAAGTAACCCCCCCCCTGCTAACTTTTGAACGATTTGAGATAGAGAGTTTTAACAAAATACAGAGTGAATCATGTAAACTGAAGTTCATTCTGACGATAAATTCAATTCTTCAAATTCAAAGATGGCGCCACGGGCGCTGTCAACTCAATTTTTTTTAATGGCAAAATGTGCCGTGTTCCACCTCATTTAAAAGGTAATTCAATTCCCTACATTCTCGTTTTTGAAAAATGACAATCGAGTTATCCGTTCTCTAGTTACAAGTGTTTGTATTACCGATATTTAAAAATTTTGCTTTTATCAAGTCTCCTTGCCTTTGCTTGCCACTGTCACTGAAACGCCAATAAGCTTCGAGAAAGTAGTTTAGCGTTCAATTTAAGGTGTTTGAAAGTTTCTACAGGTTTTTTTCTCATTTTTTTAAGTTATTCAATTTGATAGATTTAAGAGAAAATTTAAGAGAAGAGCGGTACTTAAGAATGCTGCGGGTGGAAATTTTTCCAAAGATAGAAAGAATAGCAGGCAATAACATTCAAAGTAGGTATTGTATTTCAACAAGATGGGGCCCCGCCTCATTTCTATGGACCTGTTACCAATTATTTAAATAACCATTTCCCGGGCAGATGGATTAGCAGAAGGGGCCCGATAGAATGGCCGGCTCGTTCCCCGGACTTAACTCCTCTTGATTTTTTCTTATGGGGATATTTGTCCCCAGTCAAAAGTCTACAGAACTCCTCCAGTAAATATCGACGAACTACAGCAACGTCTAACACATATGTGTAGAAATATCCCTGCAGAAATTTTAGGAAATATCAGGCAAGAATTTCAAAGTAGACTTTTTATGTGCCAAGAAGTCAATGGACAACATTTTGAACAACTTTTTAATTCTTTTATTTTTAGTTTTAATAAATATTTGTTCATAATTTGTTGTATTAAAATATTAATTAACATGGATCAGAATAGAAACAGAAACGCTTGTAACAAGAGAACGGCTAACTCGATTGTCATTTTTCAAAAACGAGAAAGTAGAGAATTGAATTATCTTTTAAACGAGGTGCAACACGGCACACTTTGCCATTTAAAAAAATTGAGTTGACAGCGCCCGTGGCCCATCTTTGAATTTGAAGAATCGAATTTATCGTCAGAATGAACTTCAGTTTACATGATTCACCCTGTATTTTGTTAAAACTCTCTATCTCGATTCGTTCAAAAGTTAGCAGGGGGGGGTTACTTTATGGACAGACTGTATATATATAGATATATAGTAGGTAAAGCTTGGTTATAACGTACCAGAGGGGAACTAAAAAATCTGTACATTACTTATATCAAAAAATCATTAAAAAAAATTAAATACCCTGCTGAATAAAGAACTATGATGTACTCATAACTCATATGCCACTATACAACTATACTATATTACATTTAAAAGCTTACCTCTTTTTTGTCTTTATTTTTATCAATATCTTTCTTTATAGAAATAATGATATCAAGAGAATTACATTTTCCGGAATCGTAAACTAAAATATATCCATCTGCTAGAACCAAATAATGTCTTGGCAGCTGTTGATTTGTAGTGCCATAAGCAGTTGCAGTTTGAGATGGTTCCATTCCAGCAGTATCATAGAATCTTAGTTTTTCACGTGTTCCTTTCTCCGATTCAATATTCGCAACATATATATCTTCTATAGTTGTGTGAAACTCCTAAAAATATATTAATAGGTATACCAGAACCCTATGAATAAAATATACGTTGAAAAATAGACAGTTGTCCACGTGAAGTTATTTAAGACCCTTTTACAACATTTCGTCTCATCCACCAAATACTAGATTTTTTATTAGTACTGCACATTCAGTAAACTACAAAATTTAAAAATGGCTTAGAATTGATTAACTTAGTAGCATATTATGCATAATGTAATTTTTATTAAAATAAATAATTTTTTAAAAATTGTGTATTTTAGTGAAGTCTTGGAATTTAGTTCATGCACGAAAAAATCATTGTACGCGAATGTTCTTTAGGGGTAATCGTAATAATAAATATATCATGACTTTTATACCATTTATCTACAGGGTCTGTCAGCTTTCGTCAACACACTACTGTGCCTTCCTCATTTAATTTTCAAATTTGAAATTTTTGCCAATACACTCAATAAAAATAAATATTTCTTTAACAAACAAAAACTACACTGTCCATCAAGGCCTACTGATGACGGGTTAAAAAACTGAAAAGCTCATTCATTTTTAATATTACATCTTATTCCAAGTTTTATTAATTTTACCAAATTCAATGTATTATTAGTATAAATAATAATATTCAAAATGATATTCACTTTTATTGATTGCATAACAGATAAATGTGAGAACTTAATTAAAAAATTAATGAGAAAGTTTTGAGGCTGTATAGGCGAGAGGTGAGATCAGTGGCGGCGCGTGAACATTAATTGTATGTGTTCTGCTTAGGGTTGTCACACTGATCGAATTCAATTCCGGGATATTAACTCTGGCCGGAGCCACAACATTTTTAAAATTTTCAAGATCACGCCATTTTCTGGCACTTCTGAACTTCGACCGGGAATTTCAATCGGGACCGTACAGCTAATTCCCGGTACAACAATCACAGAAAATCCCGGCCATGCCCATGTAGCAATCCTATATAGTATTAGTATTATCCATGTTTTATCCCCACCGAAGTAAGCACGGAAAACAAAAGAGTGCATTTTTTATATGACACCCACGCATCTACTCTGCTTTTGTGTATACATTATTGTTAAATTGTCTTTTGTAACTTTTACTTTGGCTTGTTCCACAAACTTCAATATTTAATTGTGATGCAGGCCTACCTAATTCTTTTATTTTCAGTTTATCCTCATAAGGCAGAGAACCAAATAAAGTTTTTGTAAAAACGAAACGCTATTCATTTTAGTAACGGTATAATATCCGTCGTGGACCCTAAACGAAAATATTTACCCGTGGCGCACACGGAAATAAACGACCACGTACCTACCACGTCCTATTACGAAATATTACTGAATTTACTGCAGTGGCTGTTGTTGTTGCAGCCACATAAACCCGTATGTTCGTGTATTGGGTCACGTGCCTGATTAGCCAATAAAAACAAAGGATGCATCTAATTGTTCGCTGTGCACACATTTTGTATATCAGGTTGCGGTTGCATAAGGGGCTAGCTCGCCTCGTAATAAATAATAATATAAGCTCCTAAAATAGATTTATTTTAGCGCGAGAACATTTGGATTCTTTAAATTTTAAATATTTTGTATTTTGTTGATATTTAATATACTTTAAAGCTTAAGTAAATACATAAAATTTTATGTGTTCTGCAGCTCCGCAGCTCTTATGGTGAAACCGCCACTGGGTGAGATACATACACTGTGTAATATAAGAAAAAATAAATTAATAGTCATTTATACAGGGTTATTCAGAACCTATCCATAATAAAATTTGGGGATGTTCAACATACATGTAGAAATGGGGTAGTGCAAAAAAAAATTTTTTTGGCGTGGTCTGAAAACTATTTAAAAATTTTTCATTGCACGCCACTGGATACTGGTCCACTGTAATGGAGTGACCTTGGGACTGACAATGGAAACTAGCTAGCACGAAAAAAACCAGCGCACCCGGCGCAAAAGATTTGCAGCATTTTTACTTTAAAATAAACTTAAAGATAGATAGGCGTTCCAGGTACAAAAAACTTGTTTACTGTTTTTTGTCAGAATGTGGTATATCCGATGTCGTTGAAGTACAGTCACAGCTTAATAAACATTAAGCTGTGGTACAGTTGCCCAGCTACGTAGTCCTTTATAATGGTATAACTTTAAACATTGTTTACGGGACATCCTAAGCCTTTTATTATAAATTTTTTTGGTGATATCGATTTCTTATTTAAGGATGCACATATCCTCAAAGTTTTAGAGATGAGTTCTGAATAACCCTGTATACCTAAGGCTTTAAATTTGTTATACCTTCATTAACCACTTTTTCATGTAGTTTCCTTGAACTTCAAAAATTATATAGAGCGCAAAAGATAATTTTCAAGAACATTGGAGAATTTTCAGGGTTTTCTGAAAAAGATTATAGAACAATGAGAATTTTGAGCGTTTTTAGAAAATATGAGAATTTTTCAGATTAACAATTATTTTAAATTATTTCATCTTGAGAGAGATTACTTTTTGCGTTGTTCTCTTTTGTGCTCAACCACGATTTTCCAAAAATAAATTTTCGAGCATTTTACATCTCTACAAATTCATTATACACTGACAATTTTGTGATACATTTGTAATGGGAATAACTGTGGAAGATATAAAGTAAAAAAGAATTATCATTGATAGCTGTCCCTAGAGCTTAATGTGACCAATTATACAGGGTGATTCATTAATATGACAAAACAACAGGTGTGACAGTGTTACAATTTTTATAAAAACTTGTTTTTTTATTAATGTCTGAAAAAATATTTTTTTGATTTCATCGAAATCATCCAGGTTTATTAAAATAATAAAACATCTTTTGATGTAATTAAGCAAAAAATGTGTCATCTCACTGCTTTTTAGTTTATAGCTTTTTTCTCTCATTTTCAAGTCATTTTCATATTTTCAGTCATATTTTTTCAAGAAAAAAATTTTAAACTTATCACACAAACATATCTAGGTCACTAATTGAAAATAATTTTCTACAACTGCACTTCAGGCTTCTATCCTGCGATGCATTGATTATCAAGCACATTCACCATTTGAAAATTCCCGAGGTATGTCAAATTCTTGAATTTTTTTCTTGAAAAATCTATCTAGTGGAGACATACTCTTTTAATGAGTACATGACCAAAATTATTTAAAATTTTCAAGATCTTTTAGATACATTGTAACTTGAAATAATTTGTAGGTGGCGGTTGCACCATGATGCATGTAGACAGTGGTTTCAGCATAATAGAGTTAATACTCTAATTTACTACAATGTTCCACAAAAGAAATTACCTTTATCAGGAATATTTATGTAAATTTGGATGTGGCGGTCCAAGCAAGTGGCTAGCAAGATCTTCAAATCTTTATAAATTAGCTTTTTTCGGTAGGGTTTTGTTTGTTAAAATATTGTTTCAGACCCTGGACCAGTGACGACTCGTAGCCTCTACGTTTGGGTAGATAACAGCGTAGGCCACCTGGCAACAGCAATTTATTTATTATTATTATTTTTTTTTGAGAGTTTGTTTATAAATATAATAATAATAATAGGCTTTTATTGGCATGAAACAAAATATAACATGCCAAAAGGCAGAGTTCGATACAAAGTTCCATTCTCCCACTCAACCCCTTAGGAAAATGACGGACAAGGAAAAATACAAATAACCAAAAGTAAACGAATCAAGCAAGCTGCATTTACTACATACTACATACCATTACTAAATATTAGCAAATAATTAAACTAGAATTAGCATGAGCACTTAATAAGCTTAACATAATATAATAATAATATAACAAATACTTGAATATGACTAGGTAAAGATTATTAATCACTATTACTAGGAAATAGACATAACACCAACTGTTTTAATCTTTTTTTTTTTAATTGTTCAAAGACAAATTATTCAAATCAGATGGAGTTATAATATTTGGTTAAATAGGAAATAGGTAATAGTGGGAAAAGGAGCACTGAAAAAGTGAATTTTTATGTGTAGACACCGTTAACAACAATTTGTTTCTAATGTTAACAGTATGTGCGTTCTTCCTAATCTTGATTTTACTGAACAAATACAGAGGATCTTTATAATTAATGATTTTATGAATTAAGAAGCAAATATGCAATCTCTTCTCTGCTCAGCATTTAGCCATTTTAACTGTAGGTACTTTACGGAAATATGGTCCTATCTTTTCAAACCAAAAATAAATCTTTAGCAGGTGTCTTGTATCAGTAACAATCGTGTATGTTCATAGCTATCCAAAAACGGTACATACACCACATCTACATAATTCAGATTAGACAAAACTAATGACTGACGCAGAAGCCTTCTATTTTCAATAGACAGCAAGGATCTATTACCAAATATTAACTTTAATTTAATAAATACATTTTTACTGATATAAGTAACATGGTCTGAGAATTTTAGAGTCAAATCTATAAAAAGACCAAGACTTTCAGAGACATTGTAAAGTTGCAAGTCCTTGCAATTCACGACGATATATCTCGGTTAGGCTTTAGACAATTTAAACTATACTTATACACTTATACAAACAATTATGTTGATGTTAAATTTAATATAGTTTTTAAAGTAGCGCAGCATAAGCCTCCTTCTCCTCCCCTTTAACCTTCCTTAACCTCACCATGATCGACAGTGGTAATGTCAGTCAAATACGTTAAAATTATTTTTCATAAATCAAAATATTTTATTAATGAAAATTTGTATATATTTTCTGTAAAATCACTAAACTTCTAAAGGGACCTAAACTACTCTTTTTCAATAGAAACAAGTGCAAGTGATGATAAAAGTTTATTTTTCATTGAATTTCTGCTGCCCAACCATAGACATTATAAAAAATTAGAATGCCAAATGCCATTATATGATGCATCTAAAAATAGCCACCCTATGCAGAACTCGAGAAAACGTCACTTTAGGGAATTTTTGTACCACACCCTGGGTTCTAACCAAGTTTATATTGGTAGTGCTGAATAACGGGACGCCAACATGACATCGACTGGCGAATTTAAAGTTAACGGTTTTGGTTTTGGATAGAAGACGGTGTTTATTGGTAGTGTTGGTGTTATTAATTGTGATTCTTGTGATTTGTGTGTATATATTTGGTGTTCTTTATAGTTTATTGTGTTCCCTAAAAAACTGTGTTGTTGTAGTTAATAATAAGATAAATAGCTTTTGGCCAATAAAACTTCAACATCATTGTCAAGTAATTCATCTGTCAAGAGAAATAGAAAATGGGTTAAAATGTTTCACACTTACAGGTATATATTGAAAAAACTAAACTGCAGGTAGTATATATTGTTAATGGTGCAGTTTTCATTAATGACCTTAACCACATAGCTGCAAGCTGTAGGTAACCTACACTGCATTGTACTATTTCAAAATAAAATCTAAAACAGAATTTTCCATATGAATTGCTAGCTGGCCTTAGTATGATCTGATTGATTTTTCTTCTAATTTCAATTTTACTAATCGGTGACTCTTACCATAAAATAAAAGGCATTATACTTGGACTTCTTGAGGTGAATGAAGTGACAACTTCAACTTAAAAATGTTATAAATGTCAGTGTTATCATAAAAATGTTACTACAAAATAAACCATTCATTTCATACAAATATCAGATCATTGCAGTCACATATACATGGCTCATAAACTTACGTGCACTTTAAACTATACTGAATTGATTAGATATTTCTAGTAAATGGAGGGCAACCCTGATCATGTGGTTCCAGATCATTTATGTATTATTGCGTGGGTTCTAGTAACTGATTTTAAAAATCGTAAATGGCGTAGGATTGACCTTAAGTTATTTTATTTTCTAAACAGTCTAACCATTAGTTTTCTGTTTTTTTCAGTCGAAGCCCTTCGTACATAATACAACGAGACTTTAAATTAACAAAAGCGAATGAAACTCTGAAGTCTCAGTGCCATAATAAGAAAAGACAAATTATACGACTAAAAAATAAAATTGTGCACCTCAAAGATGTCCTTATAGATTTAAAGAAAAAAAATCTTCTGAGTGATAACGCCAAAATAGATTTGGAAAAAACTATATATGGAATCCCACAAGCTTTAATGAAAAGATACATAAGGAACCTTAAAAGAGGAAAAGTAACAAAGGCAAAATTTCCTGAAAAGTTGCGTAGTTTTGCGTTAACTTTAAATTTTTACTCTACTAAAGCATACGAATATGTTCGCAAAACATTTAGCTTGTGCTTACCTTCTCAGTCAGTCATAAGAAGTTGGTATGCAAATATAGATTGCAGCCCTGGGTATAGTACACCCGCATTTGATATGCTAAAAGATAAAGTTAAAGAAGCCTCTGTAAGTGGAAGAGAACTATTATGTAGTTTAATAGTTGACGAAATGGCAATCAAGAAACAAATTGATCTTGTTGCTTCCAAGGTGTATGGCTATGTTGACATAGGATGTGACATAGAAGATGACATAGAAGCTACTGAAGCCCAAGGATTGTTAACTGTTTACAGGATTGCTCGATCGCTCAATTTTGTCATCCGCCTTTGTGACGTCATCGAAGATCCCTGTAATCGAACTGTCAAAATCATAGATTATAGATAGTTGTCAAAATATATTTTATATATTATTTCAAATATATATATTTCACATTTGCAAGAGAATTTTCGTATTTGAATGATTATTATTTATTAAAGTTTGTAATAGCAGTATAAATTGTAAGATTTAATAACTAATAAACATATTTCCCAAATTTAACAGGTAAGGATTGTGTATCCAATACCTATATTTATTAACAAATTATCTTTGCTGGAAATCTTAACCCAATTTTTGATATTAACTTTACTACTGATGCCTACGGTTTTTTTTTGTTACAGTAAGCTTAAAATTTATTTTAATTATTTTAGCCTTATTGGCAAATTATATAGGAATTTCAATTTAATTCTGGCTAGATTAGATTAGATTTATATAGGAGTCGGCCCCCTGGCCTGGTCCACCGCGACCTAGAAGATCTATTGTGGTACTCCCAACGTATTTAGAGCACTCTGTCCAGCCCTGTCCTGTGCATTATATAGTATAGCTGCGAACAGTATACATGTTGCTTATTGTAAAAAAGCAGTTAACATTATTAATTATATATAAAACTAATCATCCTTGTATATAAGTATCTTTTAACTATTAAGAAAATGGTAAAGATAAGCACTAACAAATTCACGTAAATATACACTTAAAACCGCAAAATATATCTTGAACATTACAGCATAACACATAACCCAACATCACACTTTTTCCGTTCATACAGAATCTCTGCTTCCGAATATGTTCACAATAAAAAAAGTATGCATAATGCTTACCTATTTTAATAATATACCTACTCGGATAGTTTGTATCAAACTGTGCATATAATTTCAATTTGTTGGTAGACAAAGAATTAAAGAACATAAAGAAACCAAGGAAAATATTATGCAATTACTTATTATAGGTATGTACAGAAACTATTACCAAAGAGGATAAACTAATTCCTCTTTGCTATTACCCACAAACAACAAAGGTATTAATAAGAATTAACTATTGATTTGATAATTTTAAATTCAAATTCCGCTTTCGCGCTTGCAGTTTGACTTTGACAGATTGCTTTATTGGATCTTTGATGACGTCACGATTATGGATTACATTGTAGTATAGGGATCGAGCAATCCTGTAAACAGTTAACAATCCTTGACTGAAGCCTATGTCATCATGGTTGTTGGGATCAACTCATCATGGAAGGCAAAATATATTTGCCTTGCTATTGCATATTTTTTTTATAAGAACCCTTAGTGACTCAGAGAAAGCTAATATTATTAAGGAAGCAATTTCACGTTTGTATGAAATTAATGTACACATTATTTCAGTCACATGTGATGGTCCAAGCAGCAATTTCACAATGTTTAAAGAACTTGGTTTCAATTTAAAGGACATATCTAATATTCAATGTTGGTTTAGACATCCTTCTAGCACTAATAAAAAAATATATGCAATCCTTGACACATGCCATATGCTCAAGCTTATTAGGAACAACTGTTGTAATTTAAAAGTCATGAAAAATCCAAAGGGTGAAGAGATTAAGTGGCATTATATTACCAAGTTATATGCCATGCAACAAGAAGTAAGCCTTAATATAGCAAATAAGTTGAAGGCATCACATATAAATTGGCAACGGCAAAAAATGAAGGTAAATAGTATTCACTATCCAATAATTAGTAATAGCTTTAGCCATAGTTGCTACCAACTGAATACATCATATAGTGGCATTAAAAAATAAGTAGATATCATATTACGGGAAAATGTTTAATTATCGATTAAAAATATAAAATAAATAATTATGGCAGTCCTCCAAAGACCAGTACATCATGCATCTGCATTTCTGACCTCACTTCTCTTCTGGTATACACATTGACATCTTTTCAAAAAAATACCACAACTTACTGTTTACAAAGATTTAAAAACAGATGTTTGAAAAAGCTGTGCAGAATGTTAGTCGGTACACAAATTTTGTTTTCCGTTTTCTATAATTTTTTAATTGTTTATTTTTTGGAAAAAAAATCCAATTTAACGTATCCAATTTGTGATGTCTCAAATTTAGTGCCATGATTTTAGTCTGGACAAGCACAAACTTGGTAAAAAAAAAAATTCTAAAAATACGATTCAACATTTTTGAATGACTGTATTTGAATTATGATTAAAATAATGACAAGTCTTCTGCAATAATTAAGCCTTGATATTTTATCACTGCCAATTCATTATTCAGTGGTTGTGTTTGTTTTAGGTGAACTTAGCAGCACAGACTTTGAGTTCAAGCGTAGCAGATGCCATTGAATTTCTCAACAAGGATTTGCCAGAAAAAATGATAAATAAAGTGTTTCAGGTATCAGGTATCAGAGGCAACAGTAGAATTCATTAGACTAGTTGATGAAATTTTTGACTGTTTGAATTCAAGAAACCCCTTTGCGATGGGATTCAAATCAGCACTTCGAAAGCAGACAGAAAGTGATTTTATGCCGAAGTTACTAAATGCAGTCGATTTCTTTTCTAAATGCACAGATGTTGCTGGTAAACCCTTAGTGCTCACCAAAAAACAAACACCATTTTTGGGATTTATAACAACAATAAAATCTACAATTGGTCTATATGAGACTTACGTCAAATCTGAGAGTGCACCACTTGCATATTTGCTAACATATAAATTTAGTCAGGACCACCTTGAATTATATTTTTGTTGGATAAGGTAAGGCAATATATCCTATACATACATGTTCATTGTTCCTCACTGGTACAAAAAATATTGAGAATGGTGGTTGACCAATGTCCAAATACTTGGCACTACTACTACTATTACCGAAATTAATAATAATAGAGTGGATGTGACAGATTTAAGTGTAATGTCTTTGATGTTATATTAAGAATACTATATCACTTAATCAACTGATATTTAAGCTTGCTAAGTAGTGGTGATGCAAATGAACCTTTAATTATATTTTAGATGAAGGGGTCCCATTGATGATGTAAACCACTAGTTTTTAAAATGTTATCGTATCATATTTTTCCACTTAATTGCAGTTCCAAATGGAACTTTGTGTATGCTTCTAGCTTACACAAAAATAATTTTTAGTTGATAGCAAAAGTTATTTCATGTAAATTTTTTTTTTTTTATTTGCGAAGTAGTTAAAAAGTAACTTCTGTAATAATTATAATAAAATATATTTTGTAGGTCTCGCAATGGATGGACCAATAATCCAACTGCATTGCAGTTTATGACTACGGCAAGAAGATTACTTTTACACAATGAAATAAAAAAAAAAATCACTGGAAATTGTATACCCTTGAACACCACAGAAATAATAACAGTTCCTAGCAGTTTTAAAAATAAACCTAATATTGAAAACGTAAATACATCAGATATAAATATTTTACGAAAATATAATATAGATTTTGAAACTATAAAAGATGTAGAAATCCCGTTGATTCCTCATAATCCCTCATTGTCTGATTTAATTGAGAATGTGGTCTCATATATCGCAGGATTTGTTGTAAGGATGGCGAAAAAGAAAATATATTGCACTGAATGCTTAGAGAGTTTGGAAGAGACTTGTGTATTGATGGACGATATACATATGAAGTTAATTTTAAAAAAGGACAGAGGTAATACACTTCTGCTGCATTTTCCATAATTTATTATGTATTTTTTCATTTCACTAGGTTGCAGTCAGTTATTTATATTGCTAGTTTTGCTTACTCATTTTTTATTAAGTTCTCGTTACAAAACCAACTCAGTTTACCACTAAAACAAAAAATACTGCCCTTTTCCTGACATTGTATGCTGTGAAGGGTGCAGTGTTTTTGGTGTTAGTAGAAACTGCTATGTATTTTACACAAAAAATTTCGACTCAAGTCCAACTAGGACTAGTTTTTATTATTTAACTTTATTCCAGGTGGCCTTTTGAGGCCTTCGATGTCACTCAGAAGAATATGTAGAGAGTATGAACTTAATATAAGGCGAATCTTGGAAATTACTAACAATAAGATCCCTCCAGAGAGTACCTTTCGTGCAACTCTTATGCATAATGTTAGCAGCAAATTTCTGCAGAGTCCGCAAATGTTTCCTTCTTTAGAGCACCATGCAAATGATGTAGCCTTGGAAGAGGAATAGCATAAAAAAAAATTATAGAAATAATAGGCATGTGTTACTTGAAAGTAAGAATGTTTTATATTGCAAAAAAGCACACAGAAACAGTTTCTGGTGCTTCAGGGAGACAATTGTTTAACAAACTGGTTTTATTTAAACATCACTGAATTGTAATCCTATACGGAGGCATCATAACAAGGATGTGTGAATGATAACGATCATTTTGTAATTTTGTTTTTTTCAGATGACATCTGTTTAGCACATTTATCAGTTTTATAAAATAAAAAATTCGCTGTTTATAACTAGAAAATTGTAAATAAAAAAGTAGAGTTGTGAGTGGTCATTAATGACGATCATTAATGGCCGTCATTTGGTCCCTGACCAGTCAGGACATAAATTGGTTTTGGTCAATAATGACCATATTTGCATTCCCCGCCATTATAAATGTCAATCTTGTCAATTTAAACATTTCTAACCCCAACATCCAAGGTTATTTCAGTTATGTGTTATTTTCGATATGTTTACAATAAATTACCTAAATCTTAAAATCCAATCCTTAGAGTCGTATAGGAAATCAAATAATACGATACATTAAACTGGCTAACGGAAATATAAAGCTGCTTTCTTAAAAGTTGGAATGCACTGATCTGATTTTGGGAACAGAAACTCTAAATACCTACTAATTTTTGTTATATTAATAATATTCTGTCAAGTATAAAATTTAAATAATTAAATATATATATTACTCCTGTATATTTTTAATTTTTTACACTACATTTGACATTTTCGTTATTGTTTACTGCTTATGTAAATTTTTTATTTTTACCGCTTAAAATTGTCAACACCAAAATATTTTTATATTATTGGGAACAGTGCCTTTTAGGATTCTGTTAATTTTCAGAAAGTAAATGAATACTTCTCGAGTGAAAAATGAAACATTTTCTAGATACTTCTAAGTAGGATTATTAAAATTCCCTTTTGTAATTTATTTATTTAACAATATAACTAATAACAAGGAAATCAAATAAAAATATGAAATAACAAAAAAAAAACAGTTGATAACAATTTACAAATATATGTTGTTCTTTAATACAATTGTATGTTTGACTGGTTGACTACAAGCTTGGGAATATTGGGAGTATGTCCGAAGGATATTAAATCTGTGGGGAGTACTTAGCATCATTCTAATTATGACAAAAAATACAATATCTTATAAAAAGTAGGAAAGCATGTTCCATATATAAATGTATTTGGTATGAAATTGATCGTCTTGGCAAGACTAATCCAATGGTGAAACTCAAAAAAAAATATAAAAATGCTCGGGTCAGTGACGGGTCATTAATGTCCGGTCACTGACCAAAAAATTAATGACTGGTCATTTTTACAACTACAAAAAAGATTTAATAAAATATGCTGTTCATATTTCACTCATAACATTTTTGGTTGCTAAGTACCGAGAAAAGTCAGAAAGTATTTGTCATCTGTTACTATATAGTAGAAAATTATTATAGTACTCTGAGTGTACAAGCATCAACTGAAAACTATGAGTTTTCTTTGAGAATGTGCACCATCGTTTGCTTTAGGTACACTTAACTCAAGTGGAACAGAAACTAAGAAATACTTTGTTGCTACGTTGTTCCATTCTTTTTAGACTACAGCGGTAATTCTTTTGTTAATTTTAACATTTTTTCACTAATCAATCCTTTTTTGTTGAAAGATCTAAACATATACATTTTGGTTTTTACACTAGTAATACTTCAATTAAGGAAATTCGTTATAACAAATGATTAATTTACTAATTTATATATCTTAAATTTATTATATAAATAAATAAATAAACTAAAAAATTATTGTTTTTTATTTCTACTTTATTATTATTACACAATATAGAGCTATCTGTGGCTTTATTCTTTAATTAATTTTATAATTGAAGAGATTTTTATTTTTATAAAATAAAATTTTCAAAGTTTCTATTAGTCTCATACATTTTGTTTACGAAATGAATAACTGATATTTTATGAAAATTAAAGGCTTACTTTGTTAGTTAATTTTATTTAGTTTTTTAAATTACAGTTGTTTCTGCAGGTAATTTTGTATTAATTGAAATACCAGTAAGTATAGACTTATCTATAACATATTATGACAATGTACTAAATAAGATCAATTCTTATGGAAGAAATGAAAGATAAAATGAAAGTCCTCAGAATTGCTCAAAGTAAACAAATTGTATATATGTATTGATATGAAAAATTTTTTATATTAAATAAGTTCAATTCGTTAAAAATGTCAGCATTAATAATATCTAATATAACCTATTTTAAATTGTTGGGTTACAGAGAATTAGACTACTTCCACTATTACTGATTACAGCAATTATACTTATCCAAGATTATTTTGTATTAATTCAAGTCATACTCTACGAAATAATTTATGAAGCACCAAAACACTAAAAAGGTTTGTGGTAATTTGTTATTTATTTGTATTGTAAAGATTATTTAGTGTGTTAATAAGATAATTTTGTATTGGCAAATGAAAGCTTGCTAAAGATAAACTGGGTCGCATAAAGCCAATATCCCTTACAGCACAACCGCTGCATTTGTGTAGCGTAGTTATCTTCGTATGGAGACTGGCCAAATGAAGGGGCTTTAATTTCGATAAAAACCCAGTGCAGCACAACCGCTGTATTTGTGTAGCGTAGTTGTCTTTGTAAGGAAAGTGGCCAAATTAAGGGGCTTTAATTTCAATCAAAAGCCAATGCAGCACAACAAGTTTTCTGGCCAAATTGCGAAACAAGTATTTTAAATAAAACACTCGACTGTAAAATAACTATTTATTATACTAATAACAATAACAAGTATCAGTACCTTCGGAATACCTAATAATACATCAGTGATATATGTATACATAATAATGTAAAAAAATAAGTCTAATGAACTTTTTATTTGGTAGGTTATCAGAAATATTCACGGATAAATTGCTTCCGCTTCCTTTAAGTTATCCATTTTTGAACGAAATACTTCGAGAACACCTTTTTCGTCACCACCACCGTATTCTTTTGTTAGCCATTTGTCATACAAGTATTTAATTTGTCTTTCTGTGGGATTTATTTGGGCATTAGCAAGTAAACATAACACGTTTACTGATTCCTTTTCATCTGATTCTAGTAATTTCATTTCATGGTAGGTTTTAGAGGAACACGGTGTCATTCCAGATTGAAAATATGATTTAAAAATTTCAGCTGTGTCTGAATTCAAGCGAAGATAACTGTGGGCTTCTGCAACATGAATTTTGTGGGAATGACAAAAATTGATATTTATCACTACATTTATGCCATCCTTAAGTAATGAATCAATTCGAATGGTATCTCGATTATTTTTTTTAAATTTGAATCAATAAAAGCATGCATTTATTTTTATCTCTTCAGTTTTTCATTTTTCGTTCAGCAACTTTGTTTATATTGGAATGCAGGCATGGGAATATTTTACGAAATATATAGCGCTGTGTTTTAGGAAAACGTCTTTTTGTTATCCAGTTAGTATTGGTGGCGCTAACTTTTTAATCCTTAGTCTACATTTCTCTTTTTCAGAATTCTCCCCTTCCTCTATTTTACTTTGTAAATTGATCTTAAACTCTTCTCTGCTCTGAACATCTAAGTTTGTGATATGCATATCTACACACAATCCCGATAATATTTGCTTTATAAAGTCTTTAGCCATGCTGTTGCCTGAATGAGCTAACAAAACGTAATGCCAAACAAAAATGTTGAATTTACTTACCAATGTACAATCCCGTCCTGTAGAAACGCTGACAAATTAATATACTCTGTATTAATAACACAAATTATCCTAACGCTTATTAATAATAGCTTTGATACGATAGACTGACTAAATATTTGTTGAATACTGAAGTTTTTTTTACTGCAACTGTCAAAATGAATTGATTTTTGCAACATTCAAATTTCCCGCTCAGCCACCTAAAGGTAGCTGCTAGTGGGATCAATGCTACCAATACCAAAAACCAAAGTTACAAGAGTTACGTTTTCTGCATAGGATAGCCATTTTCAATCTCCATAAAAGCATTCTATATTTTTTATAATGTCTATGTGCCCAACGCGCTCACTTGATCAAGGTACTTGTTGCTGGAATTGTGGCAATCAAAACAAACATCGTGCAAACATTTGAACGTTTCTGGAAATATTTCACGAAGGTCATTATATCCACAAAAATTTTTAATATTGATTCAATGTTTAATTTTTGACATTGTTAATCGTGATATATAACTCCTAACTTTTTCACATGCTTCATATAAATATATATTCACGCTTTAAGATTATTTTAGTCGATGAGACTACATTCACTGCACTTCATCTATTTTATACCCCACCAACATCTACCCACTTGTGTTTCTATACAAGAGTGGTGAAGATAATAAAAAATGATTCTTATATTTATTTGGAATTTGAGTCAGTATGCAATAGCTCTGGGAGCTATTACCTTTGATCAAGTTCAGACTGACAATTTAAGAATTAGGTACTTCAAGATATTAAAAACTATCTACGTCTAACGTATAAGTGTATCCATCAATGAGTATCCATCAGCGTATCCGATAAAGATGTATTTTTAGGTCCTTAGTACGTAATAAAGGGATTTTTATTGCATTGCTGACGTGGGAGGTCTACGTGGAGGAAGGTGGTGGTATATTGTTATTCCCGAGAAGATTCAGCATAGAGTCCCATGTAAAACTATTGTACTAGTTATAGCCTCTACACTAAGACTTCTGTAAACGAGCGTATCGGTTTAATAGTACTGATTAAGTAAATAATATTTTTTAGGGAAACACATTAGTCTTAAAGAGAATCGAGCTATTTGATTCTAGTATCTGTCAGCTAATAATTCAACCTTATACTAAATATAGTTTATTCTGTCTGTTCATTTAAATTTTTTGGTTTGCTCCTCTGTATTTAAAGATAAGATGAAATTTTGCAATATATTTATATACCAACTGTCTTACATGGTCTATACCTTATACTGAATCCAGCCTCCATAAACATGTCGAGACCATTAACCCCTTTCGCATATACACCATGTAACAACGTGGTGGTCCTCGTGGTAATTTATATGTGACGTTTTCATTTGCTTGAGATATTTATTGGGTACCTTATTTAGGGTGTTTTCGGTAATATTAATTTGTATTATACCGAGTGTTAGATATTAATCAAAATATTAACAATAGAAGGCTTTGATAATTTTTTTTCACCGGTGGGACTGTTTTATGGGAGTATTTACTGAAGACTATTGAGGCGAGTTTTTAATTAAAATACCTTGTGTACTACATAAAGCTATGGTTTATTCTTTTGGATCTATTAATTTTGTTATATTCTTGTGCAAAATATTAGGGATATATGTATAGTGATAATTTTTACTTTACCTCTCACTGGCGGGACTTTTTTTATGACAGTATTTATTGAAGACCTTTGAAGACCAATTAATTTTGATATATACTTGTGTAAAATATTTATTATGTTTGTTTATGTTTATAAAATGTTTCTGTTGTTGTTGAAGATCCACCATGAAGATCTGCTAAAATATAGGTTTTTGTCTGTCTATTAATTTGTGGTATATCTTGTATTCCTTTAAGTATATTGCTCATATGCGAATAACACGAATTAAAACTATATAAGTATATACTGTTTAGGAATACTTTGTATATTACAACGTAATTTGTTATGTGTTGATCATCTGTCCCGTCTATATTGTTGCTTTTCCATATTAACAGCGCAGCATACCTAGCGCCTGTGATACTTTATGTTCAGAGTATTTCAGCCGTTATTTACATAATGTGCCTTACACCTGTATCCGGTCTGCCACAAATAAGTTTAGACCTACGTATATTACGCTAGCACACCGACTATAGCTCCCGCCAAAAAAACTATACCACAAATTGTTGCTAATTAGTTGCATTTTGTGCCACAAAAAATTGTAACTTGTGCCGTTCTTGAGAAAAATGGTGATTGCTGACGTAAGTTTACGCTAAGTAGGTGTGAAATGAGAACACATCGGAGCTAAGCCGAATGCGTATGCGTATGCTATGCTATGCTAGACCCTGTATAGTAAAGTATGACTCATCGAACACCTGGCGTCTAGACAGTATCCGGTTTCAGAGTATGATGTAATATTTAAAAATATCTGACGATGGTATTTTGAAAAAGCTGACGGGGATAAAAATTGTGGGAATAGCCGTTAGAAGTAGTTCCCAGGAGTTGAAACACTTGTCAAGACCCACACAGCACAGAATATTATTATAATATTCGTACAACATTCCAATATGCTGTTATCAGAATATTCCAGATAAATATTCTATTCATATTCATAGAACGTCTACATATGTATAAGAACATTCATAAAATATCCCGCAAAGGAAAAACAATTTTGCAATAATTAATTGTTTTATAGTTATTTCTTTTTCTGTATAATATATTTACTTTTACTGCATACTACCATAGAACGTATTGTATAGAATATGAAATAAAAAAGGCATTTACTTTTTAATTTTTAAATGTTGGCAGAACGAGAGTGAGATTAGAAGATCGCTGTTGGTATACATGCCATGGACACCATTGTCCCCATAATTGTGAGTGACTAAATCACAGCTTATATACCTACATAAAATTTGTTTTTTTTTTCTTTGGTTCATGTTCATAGAACAACTGCATAGAACAATAATTAGAACATTACGGTTTACGGTGAGTGTTCAGTAAAATAATTTTTAAATTTGTGAATTTGTGCAATATAAGTTTAAAGTGTCTATTGTTTATTTACTTCATAACGGTATTTTTGTACATATATGGTTGCAGTCATTTTTCTCGAGTTGTTTTAGTTCCCCAACTTTTCTAAAAGATTGTAGGCATCCATCACAAATATGTATTCTAGCATTATGTTTAGATTTTTTATTTGAAACTAATCTAGACATATCGGTTATGAGGCAATAATGGTTGTTACCCGCGTTGTCTGATACCAGCAACAAATTCACATGTGTAGCTTGACGGTTTGAAGTGAAATATAGAAGTCCAACTACCTCAGTAATCATTTTCCCATCTCTGAATTCTGACTCCATTCCAAACACATTCACAGAGATATTATTCAGTTTTTCGAATTTAGGTATATCCTTCAGGCTCATGGGGAATTTCAAACCATTAAAGTTTAGTAGCCTATCATAATGGGGATATGAACTGGTACTCTGAGGATTCCCTTGTGCACGAAATATAGCTGCAATAATCGACCAAGCAAAGCAAGCTCTATCATTATTTTTGATGTTTAACACGGCTCTCTCTCGTTTCCATTCAATGGATTTGGGAAGTTTAATATATGAAGAGGCTGATAGTGGCGTAAATTTATTTATGTTCACATCCAAAAACATTATCTGTTTTAAAGCCCATCCAGAGTCCCGTTCCTCAAATGATGAGGCCTGTGAAGCCATCTCTTTCATAAAATCTTCGAAAATCTGAAGATCTGATGATGGGGTGATCACCTTGTTCTTGATGTTAAATGACTTGATATCAAACATCTCCTGTTCGGGTATAACATAAAAACCTAACACTTCAAAATTAACTTTGAGAGCATGATAGTTTTGAAAATATTCATAAATTCTATCAAACACTTTCTGTTTTACTTCTTGAAAGAAATTATTGTAATCGGTATGGGTTCTAGGGCTAATGAAACGGTAACTGGCTATCCTGTTTTTGAACCCGCTTGAAAGTTTTTCAACTCCGTTTCCGACCCTTTTCTCAATTGATCGATCAATTTTCTTTCTATCGGTCACATTATTCCCCGCACAGTAAGAGTTATGTCGTAGGAGGTTGGATGGTTTTGAAAATATTTTTCCACAACGTTCACAGAGTATTGAGTTTGTTGTATTAACATCGCTGGAAGATGTTACATCATATTTTTGTTTCTTTGGAGCAGATGTGGAAGGCACATTATCACTTTTTAGGATAGGACAGTAGTCGCGAATATGTCGCACTAGATTGTATTTGCAAGAAAAATCTTTTCCACAATGTTCACAGACCACTGGAATGGTTTTATTAATATTACTGGAAGATGGCATATCATACTTTTGTTTCTTTATTCTAGATGTAGAAGGCACATTATCACTTTTACTTTTTTTATGAAGGACGGAACAATAGTCACGAATATGTAGCACTAGGCTGCGTTTGTAAGAGAAATCTTTTCCGCAATGTTCACACTTCATTGTAACTGACAAGACTACGTACAAAGCATCTGAGTATTCACTTTTATAGTATATGAGAGGGGGGGCGGGGCTAATCTTGATTTGAACCAATCAAATGGCTGCTTCTTCCGATATTACCTTACTTCAGCCGAACTCATACTATATTTTTAGATATTGCATCATACTCTGAAACTGGATACTGTCTAGACGCCAGGTGTTTATACGCTACACCAACTTGTCTCGACAAGTCGGCTATTTTTAGATATTGCATCATATTCTGAAACCAGATACTGTTTAGACGCCAGGTTTTCAATCAGTCACACCAACTTGTCTCGACAAGCTATTGAAACCAGATATTCATATTTTATATTTAGATATTACATCATGCCCACGAGTTGTGTGGAGAAGGGGTGGTATATTAGTACTGTGCATATATATGTATATATATATATATTTGATTATAGATTACTTGTGTGGGAGATGAGTGGTATATTATTACTATGTGTAATACTTATAGGATTAAATATTGAAAACAGAAGCATATCATTCATATGTATTTTCTCTTAATAATAAATGTTGCTGACGCGGTTGATTGAGTAAAATAAAAATTGAATCTTGATTTCAATATGTGTTGTATGTTTTACATGCTATGTACCTTATGCTGTATCGATTAATAATCAATAAAATCAATAATCGATAATCTATAATCAATAAAATCAATAATCTATAATCAATAAAATCAATAATCGATAAAATCAATAAAACAATAAAATCAATAACCAATAATCGATAATCAATAAAAATCAATAAATCAATAAAATAAAAAAAATCAATAATCATTGAAATCTATGCCCAAGCCCAAGCATTCAAGATCATTCAAACAAGTTTAGACCTGTCTGCAGCATTCATTAACCTCTTGACAAGTGTTTCAACTCCTGGAAACTACTTCTAACGGCTATTCCTACAATTTTTATCGCCGTCAGCTTTTTTAAAATACAGCCGTCAGATATTTTTAAATATTACATCATACTCTGAAACCGGATACTGTCTAGACGCCAGGTGTTCGATGAGTCATACTTTACTATACAGGGTACAGCATAGCATATGCATACGCATTCGGCTCAGCTCCGATGTGTTCTCATTTCACACCTACTACGCTAGCACCCCAATTTGTTGCTCGACACCTAGAAACACTAGGCCAAAAATTCTTACGCTAGATTTTGTTGCTTTTCAAGTACTTTCGAATGGTATATCGGTTTTTAAAAAACATGTATTTTCCGATTTTTTTCATTTATGGAAGATCCGATATTTGTTATAGCTGTGGAAAATAAAATTCTCTTGGGCTTACCCGGAAACTTGACCTACTACCTTTTGATAACAAGATAAAATCATGACTAAATATATTCAAGTACCTATCTATTGAGGTGAAAAATAGGAAACATACCTTAAAAATACTAAAACAATTGTCATTTTGCTCACTTATAGAATTTGTTGCAACCATGCACCACCTGAAAACATGAGCTACCAACTTTTCACAACAAGGTAGAATGATGACCTAACAGTTTCTAAAATCTGCAGATGTGCAAAATGGAAAACATGACCTAAAATTGCTTAAAAGGAATTTTTTCAATTATTTTGCTTATAAAATTTGTTGCCATCGTGCACTACCAGGAAACTTAAGCTACTAGCTTCTAGAAACAAGGTAAAATTATGATCTAACATCTTCAAGTATCTATAGATGTACAAAATGGAAAATATGGCTTAAAAATACTAAAAGGACATTATCTACCTATAAAATTGGTTGCCATCGTGCACTTTTTTTTTTTTTTTATAAGGGAGAACGCGGATGTTTGCCGATTACTTGTTATTCCTTTCTCCGGCAGTGTGGGACTTTAGCCTTTTTGTGGGACGAGTCCTAGCCTTTTTTTTTTATGAGAGGGGAAATCCTACATGGACCTCGGAGCTTAGTGTCTATCGCTACCGAGAGTGCCGGACTCCTACCGGCTAAAAACCCCTCCCCGTTGCATAGTATCCTGGTATCATCTTGGTGTAGATATTCTTCACGGATACTATGCCTGTCTGCCCTACTTCGTCATACATCCCCTTTCCAACGTTAGATGTTAGATTAGGGGTTCAGATTGTTACCTTGCTGTTGTTGTCTTCTTTCTTCTTCTTCCTTCTGTCTTACTACGGAAGTTATCATTTTTGATACTATCGTCCAGCACTCTAGGTTTTGCCACATATTCCTTATTATGTGCTCTGGGTTTTGCCCCGCAATATATTCTTGTGCCTCTACCCTTGTTATGTGCCATCTTGGGCATACAAACACTGTATGTTGGGGTGTGTCCACTTCTCCACAATACCCACACGTGTCTACGGGGTGTTTCCCTATAAGTCGGGTGTAAGTTCTAAAAGATCCGTGCCCAGTCAGGAATTGCGCCATATAATAGTCCAGCTGTTTGTTCTTCCGGTTAATCCAGGTTCTGATGTCTGGAATAATACATTTTGTCCACTGTGCTACCGTAGTGGTATTATCCCATATGTCCTGCCACTTCGTTATGGCACGTTCCCTTAGCTCATTCCTTAACACCCTAGTTCTCTCTCCTGCAGTCTTATCTTCCCAGATCGCTCTCTCCTCTATTAAAAGCTCTATCGGTAAGATGCCTACAATCACTTGTAAGGCCCTGGCAGATACAGATCTATATGCCCTTGCGACTCTTAATAGTGCTTTCCGTTGGGCCGCTTCTAAAGACTTTCTATATCTCTCTATTTAATTTAATTTATTTAGCATATTGCTATTCCTTTACAGTTACAATATTATTCTTTACAATATAGAAATAATCCATTCAAACACATTTAGTACATATCCTTAATATACAACAAAAAGAGCACCTAATGTTCTACACCGACTATACAAAAATTCATGCATAAGTTCCTTTCAACATTCTCTTAAATGTACTTATATTTTGAATTAACTTAAATTCTTCACTAAGACTATTATATGTCTTATTTCCCCTGCAGAAAATTGAGTTCTGCCATACACTTGTTTGATTCCTATGCAAAATGAAATCTTGTCTCCCTCTCGTATTGTAATCATGCACGTTTTGAAATGTTTCCAACAAATTTTGTAAATACTTAGGTTCTTTCCCTAATTTAATTTTGTGAATAAAAACCAACACATTGAATTCCAGAAACCTTTGTACATTTATCCAACCCAAAGCAGCCAACATGTCTCCAATCCCTGTGTATCTATTGCTACCCAGTATTATTCGCATTGCCCGATTCTGCAATTTCTGTAAACGACCAATACCCCCTTGGCTAGCTAAATATAAAACAGTGCTACAATAACAAAAATGAGGCAATATTATAGTATTGTAAACAAGTTTACGAGATTTTATAGTTAAAAACCAACTAACCCTTCTGAGAACTCCAATTTTTTTAGCTATTTTTTTGCATGCATAATCAATTTGTTTATTAAATTTTAAATCTGCGTCAATTATAACTCCTAGATATTTAATTTCGTGAACTACTTCTACAGTTTCCATACCTATTTTAAATTCCAGTTGATTTGTGAAAAATATATCTCTATATGATTTCTTACCAATAATCATGCCCTTTGTTTTACAAACATTCAGTTTTAATTTATTTACTTGCATCCACTCATTTACCGTTTCTAATAATTCGTTTAATTTAACAACAAGACTCAATATGCATGTATCCGCTAAATATATCACTGTATCGTCTGCAAATAAATGGTATTGAGCATTCTCCAAAATCATCGATATATCATTTATATATAAAATGAATAACAAGGGTCCTAGTATACTACCCTGTGGTATTCCGATGTTAATATTTAACTCTCCAGACACATATTCTTCATACTTAACTTTTTGTCTTCTATTGTTCATATAATCCTTCAACCAGTTTAAAACCCTCCCCTTAAAACCTAATGCTTCCAGCTTTTAAAGTAGCTTACTTCTATCAATAGTTTCGAAAGCCCGTTTTAAGTCCAAAAAAATCACAGCTGTTACTCTCCCTTCATCAAGGACTTCTTTCCAATCATTTATAACATATTGTAGGGCACTTTCACAGCTATGATTATCCCTGAATCCAGATTGAAAGTCACATATTAACCGGTTATCTGAAATGTATTCTAATATTTGTAAGTAAACAACTTTCTCTAATATTTTCTCAAATGCAGGTAACATATTAATTGGTCTGAATTCTTCGGCTTTAATAGTTTTAGCAACTTTCCGTAATAGAATAATTGTAGATACCTTCAAAGCATCCGGAACTTGACTATTTAACAATGAACAATTTATTATGTTAAGTAATAGGTCACCCAATACATCAAAACACTCTTTATAGATACCCATACTAATATCGTCAGGACTACTTTTGTTAGCCATTGACCAAATAATCTCTTTCAGCTTGCATTTGTCTAACAGTTTAAAATCACAGAAACTGCTATTACTGTTACAAAGAGGAAATTCCCTATGATTAATGGGTATACCCTGAATAATCGCTTCAACACTATTGATGAAAAATTCATTAAATTTTCCCACAATATCAATCAAATCATCCACTAACTCACCACTAAAATTGATTACCATAATATTAACCCTACTTTTTTGCCCAGTTATATGTTTTAACCACCTCATTTCTGTTTTTTTTATAAATTTCCCACTCGTTTTGATTATTTATTAATTTATATTGTTTATAAGACTCATCCCTTCTTTTAATTGCATCCACCACTGTATCACTAAACCACCCATTATATTTTCGATGAAGCACAATTTCTTTTTTTGGCATATATGTATCAATAATATCTGTAATTCCCCTAGTAAACGAGTTAAATTTTAGATTTAAGTCTTCAGTATGATATTTAAAAGTATTCGAATAACTGGCAATATCACCATGAAATTGCTTTACATCTTTTAACTTACTTCTAATAAATATTGTTTTTTCTGGTTCTTTTTTCCATAAATTGATTTTAATGCAACTATGATTACAAATGTTGAGTTCATCCAATACAAATATTTCAGTAGATACATCATTTGAAAAAACTAAATCAATCGTAGAAGCACCACCCTCATATATATGCGTGTCAGTATCTACTAACTGCTTTAATCCAAAATCCTGAGCAATCATTTTTAGTTTAGCTGGATAGGTTGAATTTAGTTTCCAATTAATATTAAAATCCCCAATCATTAAAAAACTATGACCCATGTTAAATAAATTATTCTCTAACCAATTTTCTATAAATTCTAAAAAAATAATATCTGACTGACTTGGAGAATGATATACCCCAGCCACAGTGATAAATTCATTATTAATTTTAAATTTAATTACCAAGAACCACACATTCATATAAATTATATGACGTGAACAAATGCTATATTGAATATCAGATCGAACGTAAAAAACCACCCCTCCTGTATGCCTACTCTCAGAATTTACCCTATCATTATTATATCCATTTATACTAATTTCATAATCATCTATGTCACCAGTGACATGGGTTTCAGTTAAGCACATTGCTATAGGGCTATTGGTTTGAATAAAGTACCTTATTTCATCATAATGTTTCATTAAACTTTGTGAATTCATTAAAAACATTTCATTTACTGATTGCTACTGCGCTTCCTTAACGGATCGTTTTTTTATGCTTTGTTTTCGTTGCAATACAGGGCAGGACTGGTCATAAATGTAATGTTTACAATTTAAATTTAAATCTGGATTACTATTATTAGCATCTACTCAGTTTCTACATAAATATTCATTATCCTTGCACTCTTCAGTTTTATGAGGACCTGTACATGATAAACACTTCTCCTCCACTTGACAGTTTTTAGCCACATGGTCAAAACCACCACACCTAAAGCAGCGAATCACTCTCACATGTTCAAATACAGAGCAATAACACCATCCAATGCTTAACTTTTTCTTTTCCATAATTTTATTGAATGTTACTGGATCACATTCTAAAATTGACATAAAAACTGACTTCATCTTTTTCACTACTTTAACTTCCAATTCCAATTTGTCGTGAATCAAAAAAGCATTTTGTTTTAAAATCATCTGCTTAAGCTCTTCTACTGTTAATGTATCTTCAATACCAACAATTTTAATACATGGATTTTTTAGATTGGGTATTTTTACATTATATTCAGTCATTTTCTGTTCGGCTTCATTTTTTAACTTTTCTGCCTCTACCCTTGAACTGCACTCAATAACAATTCCTCCTTCTTTAACATTTCTGACATTTTTAATTCCTACTTCTAAATCAAGGGGACTTATACATTTCTGAATATCTTCTTTAGTCTGTCTACTTTTCTGTTGGTTCTTTGGTTTAATCAATACAACTTCCCGAGCTGCAACTGCATAAGTTTTTCGTTCAGGTTTCGCCTCGTGTTTATTTTTTAATTCAATTGAACATTTTATATGATCCTGACAGTTTTTAATTTCCTTCAGCTCTTCCAAAACATTGCTTTTTAAATCGACACAATTCTGCAACTGTTTTATTTCATCCGAGACAACTTCTTGGATTTTTTTACAGAATTTTTCATATACTTTAGACATTTCTTCCAGCAATTTTGTTTGCATACCCCATAAATTATCCACTTTTTGCGTAGAACTGCACTTATCACAAATATATTTTAATACTCTTTTACCCGCTAGCTGCATAACTCTTACTTCAGTACTGCCAATTCCAGAGCAAGTTTGACAAAACATTGCAGAACAACAATCACACTTTATTTTTTTGGAAAGTTCATCTGCTGATAAATTCTTTTTACATTTATAACAAACCATTTTCACTATTAGAATAGGCTATGCCTGCCCTGCACATCCAGTCCAGTCAGACAAAGCAGCCTGCTTTTTTATTTGTTGATCTTTTTTTTTTTTCTTCTTGTGTTTTACTTTTATACGTTTTTTGCTATTTTCAGATAAGTTTTTACTGTCCCAACAATAAGCTTGAATTAACTATTTTCACAGATTTCACCACCACTTTTCTCCTACTAATGGCAAACTTAATGTTTTCTAACAGAGTATTCTTCCCTGCATCTCTCAATATAAATTTCACTATTTACTATCAACTGTAACTATTAGTTTTGCACTATATTTCCAGAGCAAACAGTAACACCTGTTGACTGTTTAAATGGAACAGTCTCTATGTTGAATGGTCTATAGACACTGCTCTTCTCCATCTAGAGCTCCAATGTTAGGCATTATCCGAGTAAGGGCCGCAGTCCTTTTGTTTACGTTTTCTATTGTTTTTATAACATGTTGTCCAAATGTGCCCCAATCAACAATCCAAATTCCTAGATACCTGATCGCCTTTGATAACATTATCTGCACCCCCCTCAGTTTAAAAACCACTAGGTCTCTTTTCCTAGGGCCTTTCACCATTACCGCCTTTGTTTTTTGTGAGGCTAGCTCTAGACCTTTTTGGGTCAGCCATGCGTCAATGCGTTTAAGTGTCTCATTTGTCTTCCAGTTCAGCTCTGGAATAGAGCTGGCTTCAACTACTATTCCGACGTAATCTTCATATCCTGTCACCTCTACCCCTCGGGGAAGTTGTGTTTCAAAGATGCCATTATATAGCACGTTCCACAGGGTTGGTCCCAACACGGATCCCTGTGGGACGCCAGCCGATGTTTCTATGTCCTTACTGTCTATCTTGATAAACCTCTCCGATAGGTATCTCGATATTACCGCTATTAGGTATGAGGATATTCTCTTCTCTCTCATTTCCTTTATTATCATGCCCCAACTGGCCGTGTTAAAGGCGTTTTTTACGTCTATAGTGATGAAAACACAGCACTTTTTCTGGGTTCTTATACAGTTCACTAGCCTTGCCACCGCACTTAGGGTCGATTTCCCTATTCTGAACCCGAATTGTTTATCGGACAGTAGGTTTCTTTCTTCCAGTTCCTTGCTTAACCTGTCCCTGATGAGTGCCTCATATAATTTTGCCAGAGATCCTATCAGCGATATTGGTCTATATGTTTCCTGCTGTTCGCCTTCTTTTTTGGGTTTGGGTATCAGAATCACCCTAGCTTTTTTCCAGGCAGCTGGAAATTCCGCCTTTCTAATAAGGGTATTGAACATTTCCAATAACTTCTCGTAGGCTACCTCCTCCAAGATCTTGAGGCATTCTGACGGAATGCCATCTATCCCTGGCGCTTTCCCTACCTTCATTTTGGTTACCATTATTTTTAATTTTTCCGAAGTGAAGGCTTCATTTATTCCATTACTAGGATCTTCCATCCAGTTATCAATACGCCTGGGAAAGAGCATATCCACTATCTCTTTTTTCCTCTCCGTGGTTAGGTCATATCCAGTTTTCATGACCAGTTTATATCCCTGTCCCCACATTTCTTGGTCTAGCTCATCACATAACATTCTCCATGGTTTCTTTTTTGCCTTATTTATCTCTTTTTGGAGGTGCCTTTTCTCTTGCTTATACTCCTCCATCAACTCTTGTATTCTCTCTGGTGTCAATGTTCCTCGCGCCACTGCGTGTGAATACTTTCTTCTCTTTGCATTACAATTCCCTCTTGCTGTTTCGATACTTTCGCTCCACCAATATGGAGCCATGCATATTCTACCTCCGCTCCTAGAGGTTGCCTCCTTCTGTGCACTTTTAATTATTGCCTCACATGAGCTGGGATCCCATGTTTCATTCATCGCCTCATTTCCGTCAATTTTCTGTCTTAAAGATTGTTTCAATTTCTTTAAATCTATTCTGACAGTCTGTTTGGTCTTCACCGGATTTTTCTTTACCTTTGTTTTAATATCATATGTGATATATCTGTGATCGCTAAGTGTTTACTCCAGATGTACTTTCCAATTTTTTAGTTTCCACGCTACCTCTTGCGAAGATATTGTTACGTCTATAAATGAGACGCCATTATGTCTCTCGCATGTTGGTACATCCCCTTGGTTATGTATTACCATGTTTTCTGCGGCGATCCATTGGGTTAAGATCCTTCCCCTCTCACTTTTTACAGGTGAGCCTCATTCGTGGGCTTTTGCATTTAGGTCCCCTAGTAGGAAGGTCCTTCCTCGGTGCTGTCTAATTTCCCTGAAAATCTCTTCCAACATATCTTGGAAGATTTCGATTCTTACATTTGGCGATATATATGCACACATGAAATTTATATCCTCCGTTTTGACCATTACGTAGCTCTTTCTGGCTACCACCTCCTTAATTCTCAGTTTTTTATTATAAATCATAACTGCTACATCCGGTATGGCAGCTCTTATCCACCCTGACTCCGTTCTTTTCATATTTGGCTCATTACTACGAAGAGGATATCCACCTTTTCCCTTAGGGCATGAGCGTGTGCTATGTCATGTGCCGCCCTGGTCCTATTTAGGTTTGTTTGTAGGACTTTAATCATTTTGTAATTTTTTAGGTTGACCGCCTCCGTCGATCTTGCCGCACCCTTCCTGTGTCTTTTTTTCTTCTTTCCTGCTTTTCCCTTCTCGTGCCGCCCCTAATGCCTCTCTAAAGACCTGGCACCTTTTTGTCCCTGGTCTATGTCCCTCCTTACTGCATATGGCACAGAAAGAATCATTTTGACAGTTCTTTCTAACATGCCCCGATTTTCCACACCCGTTGCATAGTTCCTTTCTGTCCGGGCCAGTACAAGTTTCGTGCTTATGGCCATATCCCCAACATCTAAAACACTTCTTTAATGGAATTCTTTCCTCCACTTTACACATGCTTATTCCTATTCTTATTCTGCCCTCCTCTGTCATTTTCTTTGCCATTTCCTTTTCCATTCTTATCGTTACGGCCTGATTGTCTCCGTATATAGGGCGTAGATTTCCTATTTCCACTTCCGCCTTACTGCTAGACTCTTGATATGGTCTTAGTGCAGTCTTAATGTTCTCGATCGTAACAAGATTGTCCATCCCTTTTATGTGTACCGTCGTCCACTTTTTCTCCTTTACTCCTCCAGTTATGACTGCGTCCTGTAGGTTCTGTGCAATAGCATCTTTCAACACAGAAGTGTCCGAGTCTCCCTTATTCATCATAAGAAGAAGTCTACCGTCCTTTGTTTTCCTAGCTTTTTTGATCTTATTGCACTTTTTTTTTTTTTTTGTAAGGGAGGACGCTCATGTTTGCCGAATACTTGTTCTTCCTTTCTCCGGCAGTGTGGGACTCTAGGACGAGTCCTAGCCTACCCACTAAAACTCCCTTGCTCACCCGTAAACAACTCGGAACTGCTACGCGCATGGCTTCAGGTTGGTGGGTGGCCTGTTAATTAACTGCCTCTCTTCGATTTCTTTTTGTTCTATAATGGCCCTTATGTAGCTATGTATTGCATTCCATTTTTCTTTATCTACAATCATGGTTTGCACCAGATTGTGAACACTGACTCGTGTTCCGATAGTCGCCTGTAATTGTTCTATCTCTTAGGTCCATCTTTCACATCTGAAGAGGGTATGCTCGACTGTATACACACCCCCGCAATACGAACATTGGTCGCTTTCTGCCTTTCCCATTCTCTTTAAGTATTCCCTGAAACACCCGTGTCCCGTTAGTACTTCCGTGAGGAAGTAATCTGTCCGCCTGTGCTGGCATTTTAACCAGTCACCCAAATTAGGGATGAGAAACTCCATGGTCCATTGAGCCACGTTCGCTGTTTCGTCCCAGAGCTCCTGCCATCTTCTTAAGGTAATTTGCCTCTCCTCTCTTTTTACTTCTGTACGATTTCCGTCCCCTCTTTTGTGTAGTCTCTCTCTCTTCCACAAGCAGTTCGATGGGTATTATTCCAGACACCACCTGCACAGCCCTTGCGGATGCTGTGCGGTATGTGCTGGTGACCCTGAGGAGCATCCTGCGTTGAGTTCTGGTGAGTAGGTCTCTATATTTTTTGATGTTCACGTATTCATGCAATATAGGTGCACCATACAACAAGATAGATTGCACGACGTTGTACAGCATTTCCCTTTTCTTTGTGCCGGGGTCTCTTACGTTAGGCGTTATCCTACATAGAGCCGCTACCCTCTTTTCCGCCTTTTCAACAGCGGTCTTAATGTGCTTACCAAATCTACATCCCTCGATTTGGTAACTCCCAGGTATACGATGCTCTTTTTGCAGGAAATTTCAGCACTATCGCATATGAACCTGATATTTTCTTTCCCCCACCACCCTTTTAAGATAACCATTTCAGGCTTATGGGGTGCTAGCTCCAAGTCATTCCTTTTCATCCATCTACTGATTTGACGCAGTGCATCGTTTCCTTTCCAGTTCAGTGATTCTTTATCTCTAGCAGTCACCAGTACTGCCAAATCATTGGCGTATGCCAGTAGACTGACACCCTCTGGTACAAGTTCCTCAAGCACGTCGTCGTAAAGTACGTTCCACAGGGTGGGTCCAAGGACCGATCCCTGAGGGACGCGCGCCGTTACGTCCAGACATACATCTTTTTCTATCTGTACTGATCTGTCCTCGAAGTAGCTATCTATTACCTCTAGTAGGTAGTTTGCTACCCCTCTTGCTTCTAGCAAGAGGGGATAAAATTATGCAGAAGCATAATTTTATCCCAGGATGCTGAGTTAAAAGCATTCCTGACGTCTAGAGTCACCGGTGCGGCCCATCTTTCCTTCTTACCTTCCTTTACAATTTCGATTACTCTTTCCACAGACTGGATTGTGGATCTATTCTTCTATTCTGTGGATAGAAACTGCCATATATGGTGCTGCTATTTCGCCCCAAATGTACAGCTTGGGGAATACGAGCAGCAAGTAGACAAGGTTAGGGAAGATGTAAGAAGAACGGATGGGGAAAAAATCATCATGGGTAACATCACTACCAAATCTCCCGCGTGGGGGTCACCAGTACAAAACAGGAGAGGAGAATATTGGAGTGACTGGATGTCGACCTTGAACCTAAACATCCTAAATGATGGCAGGAAACCGACGTTCGTCAGAGGAGAGTCTGAATCTCACATAGATATCACATGTGCCACCCAATACCTGCAAAGGACGATAAACGACTGGGAGGTTGTCGACGACGAGACACTCACCGAACATCAGTACATATGGTTTTCCATGTCAACAAACGACAAGACGCCAGAAATTCGGGGGAAATGTATGACAGTTTGTGACTGGGAGCTCTCTCCAAAAACTAGCTACTTTCAGAATCATAGCCGGGATAAAAACAACTAAAGATCTGGATAATGTAATGAAGGATGCATACCGTGGAAGTCTTGAAAATGTTAAGTCATGATTTTATATTATTATTACAAGGTAGTAGCTCAAGTTTTCCGGTAGTGCACGATGGCAACAAATTTTATACTTATAAAAAATGAGAAAAAGACTTTTTAGCAATGTTAAGTCATGTTTTCAATTTTGCACATCTATAGGTAATTGAAAATGTTAGATCATGATTTTACCTTGTTATTAAAACTAGTTTTCAGGTAGTGCACTGTTGCAACAAACTCTATAAGTGAGAAAATGGTATTTTTGTAATTTTAAGATGTGCTTTTCATTTTGCACATCTATAAGTACTTGAAAATGTAAGGTCATGATTTTACCTTGTTATAAGAGCTCAAGTTTTCAGGCAGTGCATGGTTGCAACAAATTTTGTAAGCGAAAAAAATTTGAGAAAATGGTATTTTGCCAATTTTAACACATGTTTTCTGTTTTGCACTTCTATGGATACTTAAAAATGTTAGGTCATGATTTTACCTTGTGGTTAGAAGGTAGTAGCTTAAGTTTTCAGGTAGTGCACGATGGTAACAAATTTTGTAAGCTAAAAAAATGAGAAAATAGCTTCTATAAAATTTTTTGTTATGTTCTAAATGACAATAATAATAATAATAATAATAATAATAATAATAATACTTTATTTTCCTTTAAGACAAATACATTTGTATAGGAATAGTCAAAACTTACTCTAAACTCTACATTCTACAGACATGAGCACATGAATTCATCAAAGGTGTAAAACGACTTTGATATTAAAAAAGCAATTAACATATTTTTAAATTCAGACAAACCTTTTGCCTTTCTTATATCTGGTGGAAGCCTGTTAAATGTATTCAGACCCAGGTAAAAAGGTGAACTAGATGATATTTTATACTTACAAAAAGGAATGTGAATGTTTTTATCTTGCCGAGTGCTTCGATTGTGCACATTTTTTAAAATCCTTAAAAAAATTTCTACATGACTGAGTACTAGGTATCCCAGCTATACATCTTAAAATTCGTTTCTGTACCAAAAAAACATCCGGTGCCAAGGTAGAGGTCCCCCAAAAAATTATCCCATACCTTAATCTTGAACTCACTTGTGCATGATAGACCATAATTAGTTGTTCCACTAATAAAACCGACTTTAAATTTCTCATCAAATAGCAGACAGAATTTAATTTTGGTATCAACTGTTTACAGTGAGCTTTCCAGTTAAGACATTCGTCGATTGTTACTCCCAAAAATTTAATTTCTTTTACACATGGCAGTGTATCACTCGAGCCATGAATGTTAATTTCAATTTTTGTACAGTTTTTTTTTCTGTTATGAAACCTCATAACTTGCGTTTTTTCAGTGTTGAGAAAAAGAGAATTATGATCATACCAGTCACATATGTCATTTAATAGAGCATTAGCCTTCATTTTCAATAAATGGTCAGAATCACCAGACACCAACAATGACGTATCATCCGCGTACATAGCAAAAATGCATCAGAAGTTAACTGTTCGAACTCATTGGTATATAATAAAAATAAGATAGGGCCAAGAATGGATCCCTGAGGAACTCCTATCCCGACATCAAGACGATCTGAATTTATTTCAGTTGATACACTACCATCTGAATATGTCAAACTCACATATTGACTACGTCCCTTTAAAAAAGATGCAACCCAGTCATTTGTTAATCCTCGAATACCGTATGAATATAGTTTTGAGAGCAATTTATTCTGAAAGTTTGGCTTTCAGTGCTTCTTCAGAGCAATGGGTTTCCGTTAAACACAGAAAATTAATCTTATGATAATTACTAACATCGGTTTGTAAAAAATCTATAGATTATGAATTTAAACTTTGTACATTTAATAAAAGTATATCTGGATTAAACACTATTTTATTAATGTCCCCGGTATCCTCTTCTGAAAAAACTTACTTATGCAAGCTCCATCAGGCCAAACCCTCGGATCCATCGCTTTCTTGAAGTTTTCCTCATAAATAGACACCTTGAATGATGCATATACATCGGGAAATTTAGGAACTATGGATTCGCAGTTCACTTCTGGGAAAGATCTTCTCAATAAATCGCATAAGACAACAGTCGAGGTGCCAATATTAACTCGGTTACATGTAAATGAACTAATTTTTTTACCCCTTTTATGGAGGTTTCCCTATTAATCCCAATAATAGGCCTCCTTCTACGATTTGCCTTATAAGAGACTTCTGTCCACTGCTGTTTAGTATTACTTGAAGGTTGGTCATTGTCAGATGGAGGAGAAATATAGGTTTTATCAAATGTGGCAAGATTAATTATTTCCTGACACTTCAATTGACTTTGCACATTTAAGAGGTCGGCATTTAATTGACTTCCCTGTATACAGGACTCTCCTTTCTTGCCTATATTAAAATCGCTGAGTTGATTGACCTTAACCGCCTCTTTTTGCACCTTTTTACCGGTTATATTATAATTGTTTTTCCTGCCCTCTTGTTTAGCGGAATCGGTATTTATGTTTTTTGTTGAACTTTGTTTTTGTTGAGGTTTTAAACTTTTTTGGGAAGCATCTGACAATTTATTTAAAAGATCAATTTGAGTCTTTAACAGAACAATTTTTTCACGCAACTCATTGATTATAATATCTTTCTGTTTAATGATATAAGTAAAAATGTGGACATCTACCTTCTTATCGGAGCTAATAAGTACTTGAAAATGTTAAGTCACAATTTTACCTTGTTATATGAAGGTAGTCGCTCAAGTTTTCAGGTAATGCATGATAGCAACAAATTCTATAAGTGAAAAAAAATTTGAAAATATTTTTTTTTCAATTTCAAGACATGTTTTTCATCTGCACATCTATAAGTACGTGAAAATGTTAAGTCATGATTTTATCGTATTATCAGAAGCTTGTAGCTATAATTTGCTGGTAGTGCACGATGACAATAAATTTTATAAGCGAAAAAACAATGAGAAAATGTGTTTTAGCATTTTTAAGCCATATTTTCCATTTAGCACATCAATAGATACTTGAAAATGTTAGATCATAATTTCACCTTGTTACTAGAAGCTAGTAGCTTAAGTTCTCTGGTAGAGCACGATGGCAACAAATTTTATAAGCGAAAAAAAAAAGAGATAATGTCTTTTTAGTATTTTTAAGCCATATTTTCCATTTTGCACATCTATAGATACTTGAAAATGTTAGATCATAATTTCACCTTGTTACTAGAAGCTAGTAGCTTAAGTTCTCTGGTAGACACGATGGCAACAAATTTTATAAGCGAAAAAAAAAAGAGATGTCTTTTTAGTATTTTTAAGCCATATTTTCCATTTTGCACATCTATAGATACTTGAAAATGTTAGATCATAATTTCTCCTTGTTACTAGGAGCTTAAGTTCTCTGGTAGAGCACGATGGCAACAAATTTTATAAGCGAAAAAAAAAAGAGATGTCTTTTTAGTATTTTTAAGCCATATTTTCCATTTTGCACATCTATAGATACTTGACAATGTTAGATCATAATTTCACCTTGTTACTAGAAGCTAGTAGCTTAAGTTCTCTGGTAGTGCACGATGGCAACAAATTTTATAAACGAAAAAAATGAGATAATGTCTTTTTAGTATTTTTACGCCATATTTTCCATTTTGCACATCTATAGATACTTGAAAATGTTAGATCATAATTTTACCTTGTTTCTAGAAGCTAGTAACTTAAGTTTTCTGGTAGTGCACAATGACAACAAATTTCACAAGCTTATGACAAATTTGACGTGACTGATTAATGTAAAAAGAAATCACTCTGAAATTGAACCCACACTTCTCTTTAAATGGCCATATTGTCATGGTAGTCATAGATGTTGTTTTACCATAGCAACATAAATAAGTTGTAAATCGGAAATCGCCATTGTTACTATTGTGTAAAAGTGGCTTATAGAACCGTTCCATTCTTATTTTTTCATTAAAGTGGTAATGATAATAATAATACTTAATAATATCTTTATTGCTGTAAATCAACAAGGACATAGCAACGTCATATCCAACGATCTTAAGATTAATTTCAAAATATACACATATCCTAACCGGTGTAAAGTTCACCAGTTTTCCAGCCACGCTGTTGCTATGTACCAGTATCCCAATGCTCCGGCTTCAAATTGATGTAAAAGCCATCCACGATCGTTCTAGCCACTGTTAGAGTATGATAATCTATCAATGTACACCTCAATAAACATCAGCCACAGTGGTAGTGTGGTAAATTCAGAATTACGTTTAGAAAAATCTCCTATTTTTGCATTTATTAATTTCTACCAGTAAATCAAAACAGAGAGTTGTAGATAATCAATAACAGAGGAGCGATAGTATGGAATTAGTTAATATCTAAACTCCTTAAACTAGTCAATCTCAATCATTATTAATACTATAGATTCTGAGACCACATTAATATGCTCTCATTTTATATATAGTTCTAAGTTTAAAAAGCGAGTATTTTTGAAACATAGGAAATACCCGTCGATTTCAGTACCTGAATCGAATTCGAATTTTGTACCTGAAACGAATATAATAATAATAATAATAATAATTTATTCGATAAGCATCAATAAAAAAAATTTACACAATATAATGATTTACACGATATAGTACAATGCTTATGAATTAGACTCAAATTCATATTTACCTGTACGATGTACAAGTAAAGATGTTCTTCGAAAGAGCCTATAGGTGCCTGGTGTTTGTAACAACAGTTAATCAGTATTTAACAAATATAACAATTAGGCAGACAAGTAGCAAACATAATTAACACAAAATTACATAGAAAACAGTAAGATACCTAAACACACAATCGACTTATAGGTACTATGTATAAATAAATAGCACAAACAGAACTAAGCTTTTATCATTACATTACTTATATATTAAAGTTAACACGAAGCTTATTATCCAACAATAATATCCTCAAGCGCTTTTTGAAACTGAAATCATTAGAGCATTTGAAATCATTGGACAAAGCATTAAACAGTTTGCAGACAGTGTAAGAAAAAGACTGTTGAAAGAGAGATGTCTGGTGTTTTGGAACAATAATAAAATTTTTTTTCCGCAGGTTCAAATTATGCACATCCGTTCTGAATGTTATTTTATTATACAAATATTGAGGGGTTTTGTTCATTATTATTTTATTAAATAAACAGCCGCTGTGTAGAAACCGCCTTTTATCAAGGGTTAGCCAATGCAATTTATTAATATGACTAGAAACCGACTGGTTTCGCTTTATTCCATAAATCAGCCTAACACATGAATTTTGTACTCGCTGTAAACGAGCACAGTTAAATTTAGTGAGACATGGTCCATATACTGCATCACAATATGTCAGATTAGAAAGAACCAACGCGTCACATAAGATAATCTTTGTTCTCATATTTAAATTTTTTTCATTCATGATTTTAATCATTAAATTTACCTGTTTATCAAATCTGAGTTGATGATCCATACACACTCCTAGGTTTTTGGCCATCTCAGTAATTGGGAGTATTTCATTATTTAATATAATGTTTACTTTATCCACACATCTCTGACGACTTAACTTTCTGCCGAATAGCATAACTTGAGATTTGGCAGGATTTAGTGACAAGCAAAGATTTTGAGAATATTTGAATAAAGATTGCAAGTCACTATTAATCTTGTCATTCGCTAGTTCAATATCAGCTTTCTGAAACGAATAATATAGTTGAGTGTCATCCACATAAAAGTGACTCTTACAATATTTGACACTATCCTTCAGTGTAGCAGTATATATTGAGAACAACAATGGGCCAAGTATAGAACCTTGCGGTACACCGCTTTCCACATGTACGCGTTAGGAAAGATTAGTATCGTATTTCACGTACTGATTCCTATTCAAAAAGTAACTTTTTATCAGACGTTCAGCACTGTTACTAAAACCGATATTGTGAAAAATTGCAAATAGTAACTGATGATTAATTCGATCAAACGCTTTTGTATAATCTAATAATATTAGCGTAATGAGTAAATCATTATCAGAAGCCGACAGAATGTCATCGATCACTGCCAACAAAGCTGTGGAACAGCTATGAGAAGGTTTGAAAGGTCTCTCTGTCAGGATTAGTGTTATCACGTGCCTGACAGTTAATGAAACTGTTTTGCAGGACATGTAGATTTGTAACATTTCTTACCAGAGGCGTCGCACCAAATAAATAAAAACAAATCACCAAAACCAGAAATAAACTTGTCTTAAATTTTTAACCGTAAATCCAACCGCAAAGATCCACTGAAGTTGACCTACATGGTAAAAACATTTGTTGGTCCGTACCAGTGGCGTAACTAAGAGAAATTTAAAATAAATGAAAAAAATCACCAAAACCACAGTTGAGCTTGTCGGTTAAATATTTATTTATTTATTTATTTACGGGAAACCCAAAGTATAATTATATACAATCCAATATAAGAGAAAAAAAATCGTAAGTACTAATCTTATAATCTAAAATTTAACAGTAATTATATTAATCAATAGACATATACAATATATAAACATTTTCACATAAGCATAATAATACGAAATAATTTACAAATTTTTAAGTTGAGCTTTAAAGGTACTAAAGGTAGATGAAAAGTAATTCAAATTATGAGCATATTCATTAGCCTGCCTTAAAAATCTGGTACACGGTTCATTTAGCCCATAATTGGTAGGATGAAACGGAACAAAAAATAATTCAGAGTTATGCGTTCGTCTATTAGTGATGTTAAGTGAGAACAAACTCAAAAGATTTGGACAATCGACTTGACTATTTAATACTTTATAAAAGAAACACATATCTGAAATTAACCGTCTTTGCTGTAACGTTTGCATAGAAAGTATAGCGAGTAAATCATCATAATTATAAGTATCTCGGAAAAATCCCATTTTAAAAGCACAATGCTTTAGGAATCTATGTTGAACTCTTTCAATTTGAGTAATAGATGAGTTATATTGTGGACACCATACCGAGGAAGCAAATTCTAAGATGGAACGAACTAAGGAACAATAGAGAATCTTAAAGGTGTTTGATGAAAAGTCTGAAGATAAACGTTTAATAAACCCTAGCATTTTTAAAGATTTGGGGCATGTATTATTTATGTGTGTATTGAAATTTAATTTGCTATCAAAAGTCACGCCCAGGTCTTTTATATCTTTTGTGTCGGTCAACGGTCTATTATTTATATTATAATTAAAGAATACTGGCTCATTAATTTTTGCAAATGTTATTTTGTAGCATTTATTAATATTTAAAGTCATACAATTGTTGCCGCACCATTCTGATAAACAATCCAAATCAGATTGCAATGAAAGAGCATCAGAACTAGATTTAATTTGCCTGAAAATCTTTAGATCATCAGCAAACATTAGAAATTTACTGTTTTTTATTACATCAGATATGTCATTAACATATAAATTGAACAAAAGAGGACCACAGTGAGAGCCCTGAGGCACTCCTGATGGAACCTCTATGATTTTAGAAATTGAACTACCATATTTAACTGCTTGGGTACGCGATGATAGGTAACTCTGAATCCACATCAGCACAGTTCCATCAAAACCAAAGCCTTTTAATTTAGCGATAAGCAGACGCAGGTTGACCCGGTCAAAGGCTTTAGAAAAGTCTGTGTATACAGAGTCAACCTGCATCTTGCTTTCAAGGGCATTTATAATATAATTTTCATAAACAATTAATATTCAAGCGTAAATCCAACCGCAAAGGTCCACTAAAGTCGACCTATACAGTGAAAACATTTGTCGGTTCGTACCAGTGGCGCAGCTCAAATAAATAAAAAATAAATGAAAAAAATCACCAAAGCCACAATTGAACTTGTCGATTAAATTTTCAAGCGTAAATCCAAAGATCCACTGAAGTCAACCTACATGGTGAAAATATTTGTAGGTCCGGATCAGTGGCGTAACTAAGAGAAATTCAAAATATATGAAAAAAAAAACACCAAAGCCACAGTTGAGCTTGTCGGTTAAATTTTCAAGTGTAAATCCAACCGCAAAGATCCACTGAAGTCGACTTATATGGTGAAAACATTTGTCGGCCCGTTACCAGTGGCGTAGCTCAAATAAATAAAAATAAATTAAAAAATCACCAAAGCCACAGTTGAACTTGTCAGTTAAATATTCAAACGTAAATCTAACTGCAAAGGTTCACTGAAGTCGACCTATATGGTGAAAACATTTGTCAGTCTGTACCAGTAGCGTAGCTCAAATAAATCAAAAATAAATGAAAAAAAACACCAAAGCCACAGTTGAGCTTGTCGGTAAAATTTTCAAGCGTAAATCGAACCGCAAAGGTTCACTGAAATTGACCTAAATGGTGAAAACATTTGACGGTCCGTACCAGTGACGTAGCTAAGAGAAATCGAAAATAAATGTAGCAGCTGGCTCTTGATTTGTTTTATAAACTTTGTCGCACCAGGCGACGACGTGACTAATATGTAAATCATATAATATAGAAATTGTATCATTGCAAAACGTTGATTCATTATTTCTTGTAAGACCAAGACCACCACGACAAGTTCATCTGTGATTTTGGTGATTTTTTTTCATTTATTTTGAATTTCTCTTAATTACGCCACTGGTACAGACCGACAAATGTTTTCACCATATAGGTCGACTTCAGTGGACCTTTGCGGTTCGATTTATGCTTGAAAATTTTACCGACAAGCTCAACTGTGGCTTTTGTGGGTTTTTTTTTCATTTATTTTGAATTTCTCTTAGTTACGTCACTGATCCGGAGCTACAAATGTTTTTATCATATAGGTCGACTTCAGTGGATCTTTGCGGTTGGATTTACGCTTGAAAATTTAATCGACAAGTTCAACTGTGGCCTTGGTGATTTTTTTCATTTATTTTTTATTTATTTGAGCTACATTACTGGTACAGACTGACAAATGTTTTCACCATATAGGTCAACTTCAGTGGACCTTTGCAGTTAGATTTACGTTTGAATATTTAACCGACAAGTTCAACTGTGGCTTTGGTGATTTTTTAATTTATTTTTTATTTATTTGAACTACGCCACTGATAACGGATCGACAAATGTTTTCACCATATAGGTCGACTTCAGTTGACTTTTGTGGCTGGATTTACGCTTCAAAATTTAACAGACAAGTTCATATCTGGTTTTGGTGATTTTTTTCATTCATTTGGTGTGACGCCTCTGGTAAGAAATGTTACAAATCTACATGTCTTACAAGACAGCTTCATTAACTATATAGGTACGTTATATTCGTTTCAGGTACAAAATTTGATCTATAGGAACTGAAATGGATGGGTATTTCTTGTTTCAAAAATACTCGCTTTTAAAACTTAGTATTATACTATACCAGGTTTCCCATTTCATTGGACTAATGGCAATTAACATGGGCTATTACATTTCATTGAATTTTATATTCCCAGAGCACACTATGAGAAATATTGCTGACGATAGTACTGACTGTCAAACACTTTTGATTACCTAAATACTAAAGCGAAATGCTTTTTTAATTAAAATATCAATAAAAATTCGTTTCAAGTTAATAGATGTAGTTTACATAATTGTATTAGCGCTCGCATTTTAAATCGTCTGGTGGACTAGCTGCTTGAGTGGCAGTCTCTCCAACTGAACCGCAAAATTTTGGAGGTTCAAATCCTGCCAGAGACAACTTGTTTTATTTAACTTTTTAATTAATTACAAATTATTGGTGTTTACTTATTCGGACAGATATGATTGTCAGTACCTAGTTATTATTTTTGAAGCTAATGTTTAGTCACAATAAAACAAAAAAAATAAGTCACAAAAAAAAATAAAAATGTTTTTAATTGGTTCGTTTCCTTTATCTTTAGCTAAAGCTACTATATTATAAAATAAGTAATCAACAAGCAACATATTTTTTATTTATTACATGCACTGTGCTTTTAGTAATAGTGTAGTTATCTCTGCTAATAAATTAAAATTAAATTAAATTTATTTAACCAGGTGTATGGGGGTACAAATTTTTGTGTAAGGACTTTACAAAAAAATTCCTGCAGAGACTTGTAGCAGTCTGTGTGTAAAACAATTATATCTAGAGTTATGGTACCAATGCATCGCTTCATGTAAACAGCTACTATACTGTTTGTTTACAATTAAATCATTTAGTTACCCTTGAATATATGCATAATTGGTGTCTTTAATTGACAATCATACTTTTATACCTTCGGATGATAATATCCACTTTTTCTTAATAGTACTTTTGGGTTTTTTTACTAATATTTAATAATTTTAATTCATTTGGAAGCATATTGAAAATTTTTATTGCCAAATAGCTATACTTTTTTTTACCAACTTCTAGTTTACATAATGGTAGTTATTTTTTTATATCTAGTAATTTTTTCACATTCCACATACCTACTACTTAGTTTATTGTAATCCATTAGAATAGAATTGTAGTAGTACATCTTTCTTACTTTAAAAATGGAATTTTTCATATATATGTCATTTATGTTTGTTGCCATACCAAAATTTTTTTTAATTAATCTATTTTGCAAACTTTCAAAGGTTTCAAACACATTTTGGTATGCATTACCCCAAACAACAATACCGTAATTTACAATTGAGTTGAAAAAAGCTAGTATATTAGTTTAAGATTGTTTGTGCTGAGAATATTTATTAGTTTTTTTATTACATAGGTTAAATATCTAGTTTTATTTATCACTTTCTTTATATGTTCTGTCCATTTACAATTTTGATCAATATATATTCCTAAATACTTAGTTATTGTTGCTCTTGCTATTGCATACATTGCCTCATTTCTAGACACTGTAATATTAAGATCGTTTGGCAGATTATCATCGTAAGTCACAAAAGTCATATACACAGTTTTGTTAATATTTAGGGATAGTTCATTCTTACATAACCATTCATACACTATATTTAAATTATAATTTAGAGAACTTTGCACTTCATCCCAGCTATCAGCTTCACATATGATTACTGTATCATCCGCGTAGGCAATCATTCTTCCGTTATTCAATAAGCCCAGCATATCATTTATGTACAGCACAAAAAGATAAGGTCCCAAAATGGATCCTTGAGGTACTCCGCATGAGACTGTTCTTTGAGTGCTCCTTGTTTCACCAATTTTGACTACCTGCGTTCTGTTGGTTAGGTAGCTACGTAGCAGATCATTAGCTGTTCCTCTTATTCCGTAGTTATTAAGTTTATTTAACAATATATCATGCTTAACAGTGTCGAAAGCTTTTGCAAGATCGAGAAAAATTGTTGCAACTGGCTTACTGCCATCTAGACTCTTGTAAATATATTCTGTAAAACTTGCTAAAGCATTATTTGTGGAAACATTCTTTAAAAAGCCAAATTGCATGTTACTTAAGATTTTGTATTTATCAATAAATTTGCTTATTCTGCTTTTAATTGCTTTCTCAAAAATCTTCGCTACGTTCGAGATGAGTGATATTGGCCTGTAGTTTGTAGCTTGTAGCTTATCTCCATCCTTGTATATTGGTGTTATTTCAGCTTGCTTAAAGTGCGTCGGACATACACCCGCTTCAAAACATCTGTTTATTAGTTTGGATAAAGGATGAGCTATATACTTTCCTATTCTCAATAAAATTGAAACACTAATGTTATCTCCTCCGCCTGCTGCTTTTTTCTTCAAGGTTTTTATCAATGATAGTATTTCATCAGCTGTCGTTGGTTGGAGAAAAAAAGAAGTTTCAATAGTTACAATAGTTACTACATATTATACCTCAAGCTGGATATTGAGTTAAACAGTTACATAGGAACTGTCATGAATTAGTAATAGGTTTTTTTTTTAATAAAAAACTATAATTCTAAAATTATGAATTTTTTAAAAATATGTTCATATTTATTCGAATAAGCAAACACTTGTAATTGTAATTAATCAAAAAGTAAAATTTAAAAAAATGTTACCTCAATTGTGATTCGAACTTGCAAATATTTGAAGTTCAGTTTTGGAGCCCGCGTCTCGGGCCACTAGGCCACCATGCCACTCCAAACCTAGTGCGCTAAGACAGCTATGTAAACTGCTAAACCTAAAATTAATTTTTAATTATATTTTAATTAAAGAAGCATATCCCTTCAGTATTTTGATAATCAGAAGTGTTTGGCAATCAGTTCTATCGCTTATTTTAGCAATATTTCTCATAGTGTGCCTTGGGAATATAAAATTCGATATATTATATAATATATAATTATACTATACAGAGTGTTGCATTTCGAAGGGGACAAGGCTTAATGGAAGATAGAGGGTATCTAGGGTAACCAGAACCGCCTTTAGAAATGGCTCATTGGCCATTCGTTATTGAGATACATTATTTATGATTTTCGGTCAAAACTATTTTTTATCATAACTTTGGTAGAAAATGGAATTCCAATGGAATTTTACTTAATTTAATTGTAGAAGCCGTATTCTTGTACATTTAACAGTGTATTTAAATAACCACCAAGGTATAACAGAAAAAAGAAACAGGTCTTTAAGATTATTTTTTTCTGTTCTTTCCGAATATTGTATAGAAATTTTAAAAAAATACATACAGGGTGATGTTTTATAGAGACAAACAAATAATTAACAATTTATGAAGTCCAGACTGGATTCTTTTCCTGTCATAAATGCACGAATGAAGTATCGTTAGTGCATTAACCCTACCAAATATGAACACATTATTCCATTTCCTTCCAAAGTTATAATAAAAAATAGTTTTGATCGAAAATCATAAATCACCTTGTATCTTAATAACGAATGGTCAATGGGCCATTTCTAAAGGTGGTTCTGGTTACCCTAGATACCCTCTATCTCCCATTAAGCCTTGTCCCTCTCAAAATGCAACACCCTGTATATAAAATGAGATCATATTAATGTAATCTCACAATCTATAGTATTAATAATTATTGAGATTGACTAGCTTGAGGAATTTTAGATATTAACTAGTTCCATACTGTCACTCCTCTGTTATTGATATCTAAAACACTGTTTTGATTTACTGGTAGAAATTAATAAACGCGAAAATAGCAGATTTTTCTACACATAATTCTGAATTTATCACTACCACTGCGGCTGATGTTTGTCGAGGTCCACATTGATAGATTATCATACCGTAACCGTGGCTAGAACAACTGTGGATCGCTTTTACATCGATTTGAATCCAGAGCAATGCAACATTGCCACATATCAAAAGTGTGGCTGGAAAACTGGCTAACTTCACACCGGTCACATCCTAAACAAACAATGATTACAATAGAAAAACATTTAAATCCACCACCGACACAAACCTACATATATTTAAATCCAACCATCAAAATTAAAATGATACAGTACCCCTTCCTTCAAATAATCAATGACAGAACTTCTGAACCTTCTCAGATTATGAGTATTTTTTATATCATCCAGTAAAATATGGAATGCTTTAATGGCTCGATAATGAGTATTTTTCTGAAAACATGCTGAGCGATGTAGGGGAATCCTGAGTTCATTCCTATTCCGTTATATTAGGTCAGAGTTGGTATGAAACAAATTTGAATACTTTTTAACAAAATCAGAGCCAAAAAATACAAAGACAGAACAGTCAGAATCTCAAATTGCTTAAAGTGACATCTACAGGAGGTATTATATCCTAATCCTAGCATACATGGTACAACTGTTTTTTGCCAAATAAATATTTTATTTGCATGCAAACTTGACCCCACAACAATATACCATAGGTATAGGCTGCACATGTGCAAAATAGTATACTTTTAAAGAATGTACTGACATTTGTTCCCTTAAGTAACTCATCAAACCACAAATGGATGCCAACCTCGAAGCCAACTTATCTATGTCTCTTACCAACATAATTTTGAATCGATGTGAATTTCCAAAAATGTTATTGAATTTAATTCCGGTATTGATTTATCCTGTAACTTAACATAATGTGACTCAAGATGTGCCTCGCCCATATTGAATGTGATTAAACCAGTTTTAGAGTTACTTTAAGGAATTTAATTCACACCAGTCTCATACTGCCTGCTATTACAATAGATACCTGAGCAACATTCCTGATAGCAGATTCTGCCACAATCAATAACTGATGTAGATCTCATCAGCAAATTGATATTCTTTACTACAGTTACTTGTCAAAGCAGATGAAAGAGAAATTATATATAAAACAAAGAAAAGTGAACGCAATATGGATCCCTAAGGTACTCCCTGCCTACTAAGTGTTTTATTTGAACTATACAATATACCATTATTAACTATATTTACAACTTGATATCTATTAGTAAGAAATGACTTCATTAAGTCTAAAGAAACTCCTCGTATTCCAAAATCATCAAGTTTCTCTAACAATAATTCATGGTTAGCCATGTCAAATGCTTTTGTCAAGTCAAAATATAAGCCTACTGGCACCTTTTTTTATCTAAGTTTTCTACAATAAAGGCTGCTGCACTGTATATGGCCAACTCTGTTGATTTTCCTTTACGAAAGCCAAATTGACATTCTGCAAGTATGCTGGTTTTGTCTAAAAATGAAACTATTCTATTATAAATTGCCCTCCCAAAAATCTTCGACACTTCTGGCAACACTGAAACAGGTCTGTAATTATTGATGTCAGGTCTAGCTCCCTTTTTATGGATTGGAGTTATTTTTGCTATCTTTAGTTCATTCGGGAAAAAACCAGTTTGCAAACAAATGTTAATTAAATACGTCAGAGGCTTACAAATAAGTTCAGACACTTTTTTAATTACAAATGGTGGAATATTGTCAACACCACATGAAAATTTAAGTTGTAACTCATTAATTATATTGAAAATCTTATTAGGAGTTGTTGGAGAGATATTGAATTAGTAACTAGTTCCCTTTTATGGTAATTTTTAAATGCAGAATGATTGAGATCTAAATGTGTTTTAAACATGTCTGCTTTTGCAGCTGAATCCTCAACTATATCATCGCCAACCTTTAGGCTTATATTCCCACCAGTCTGATTTGTAATTTTATTAAAAATATTCCACATGGATTTTGATTTATTTTTAGAATTAGCTAGGTATAACGTTGTCATTCAGTGATTTTTTATAATCAGATATATACCTTCTGTAAGCAAATTTTTCACTTTTATATTAAGTAAAAGAAAGTTATCGCACCTGGTATCCAAATAAAGTTCATACCAACCCCTCACCCATTGTCTATATTTTTTAATTTCAGATGACACCCAATTTTTGTTTGTATTTTTAAATTTACCATTGGAAGCTGGAAAAGCCAAATCAAACTGATAAAAAAGAATATTATAGAAAGACTGAACATTGGTTTCTATATCACCAGATGAATAAACTTAATTCCATGCTTCTTAATATAATGCCTGCGCAAATCCAGAAATATTTTCCTTGGTAAAATACCTTTTTTTTTAAAGCTACTTGTTTATTATTAATATGACTGATATGAATTTCAAACAATTGACTAAAATGATCCGACATTATTGTCTTTATTACTTGTACATGTGACTAACTGTCTGAAATATTTGAAAACATATTACCGGGAAGAGTCCCGCCACCTGTGGGATTAGGCCCAGTAATCTCATTAATTCTAGAATGCAAATCATAGGATAATAATAACTGACCTATTATTAATGTATTTTGTGTATTTTCCAAAAAATCAATATTGTTATCTCCACATACAATAACATACCTCCTATGCATCATAACAAGGTCCAAAAGCTCTGCCATCTTTGATACAAAAACATCAAAATTTCCCTTTGGAGACCTATCACAAAGCTGAAATTGTCTAATTGAATATTTACACAAGTGTATTGAAAATAGTTTCCAATTTGCATTATATTGGGATTAATTACATTTAATTAAAACCAATCGGGTTTTAAATAACAGCCTAGTAGCAGTTTCTTTCAAATCAGCAGAGTTGTTGGCAATATTTTTTCCATCTTCAGAAAGATTGAGTCTTTGTCTTCGTGACTTCTAAGCTTACCAATTTATAAGTGGTAAGATAAGTGGTATCTGAGGGATTAATTTATTTTAAATTCCCGGGGGATTAAAAGTGACAATTCAGGCTAAAATGAGGGAATGAAATAGCACTTTTAGTCTACGAAGTGCAAAAATATAATAACTCTAATTTGTATGACTACAACTGTGGTCCCTTATATAAGTACCTACAACTGACACATTTTTTCTTGAAATTTGGCATTTAAGGTAAATCAAAACCTTTTATATTTAACCACGTTCAACTACTACAAAGTAAACACAATAAATATTCTAAATAGCATTTTTCTATTGTAAACCCATTTTGCTGTGAAATTTTCTTACCGAATACTACTCCAGATCAAATTATACCTGGAAATTTTTTGCTAGCTCACGAATTTCTTCACAAAATAGTCGTGAGCTCTAAAAAATTTTCCGGATACAATTGACCTCTAGTGGCATTACAAGTGACATTCAGGTCCATTCTGTTTGAACATAACAATATTGTTTTTGGCTATTTTAAAAAGATATGGTTATTTCTTAACGAGATATGTAAGATACCTATTCTGTTTGATAAATTTTAACAAGATGATTTGTCATTTTAAACATATCTTGCTATTATTTCTGGTAATCTTAGCAACATCATTTTAGTGCTTGCTATGAACATTGCAATATAGTTAGTGGTTATATTTAGTATTTAAAATGGCCATAAATCCATTATTTATACATTTTCAGCTGAATTTTCATGTTTCAAACTGTTCTACATCAGTAAGTAGGTACCTACCTACTTATATTTAAGTACAATTATTCTTATTTGTGTACTTTGATCAGAAATGTGTACTATTAGAACCTTCTTATGGATGTATATAATTAAGGACACTATTTATTAAATTGTTTTATTAAACAATTACTTTTGTTAGTGGGTTAACAGTATCGTAACATCTGTCTTCTTTCGCAGTTAAAAATATATTATCAAGTCTGTGTCTCACAATACGAACCTCTGCGCCCTGTCCTTCAGTCTGTATCGTTGTTTTATAAACAACGGCCCAAGTTAAAACAATCGTCTATACGTGACACCTAAATTAAAATTGAATATTTAAAATTTTAGAAAACAATTAGGACTTGAATTCAAAAGTATTAAGAGATGCAAGCAACCCATTTGAGGTTCCGAATGAAAAATTTATCAAGTTATTCCGTTTGAGTAAAGGAGCGGCACTGAAATTAATTCAGGAACTGGAAATATTTGTTTATGCAGCTACAATACAATTTTATTTACAGGTGATACACAGGGATAATTTAATTAAAATTATCAATTCACATAGAAACTTTTCTTGCTTCGTGACGTGGTAATGCCAAAGAGGATGATACACGTTTTCTCTATGGAATAAACTAATTCTTCTTCACAAATCACATAGGTTCCTCTTTGGTAAATATTAAGGTGAAACGCTCGTGAAACCAAAGAATATATTATCGTGATTCGCCATGAAACGGTTAGACAATTTAGACTTCAAACTCAAAACACAAAATTTAAGGCTATATCCCTATCCCACTGTCGTCTTCTTCTTCTAGAAATATCCAATGAATTTGACCCCCGACACGTACAAACTTATAACAATATTGTTGTTTTTGTAAACTTTAACAATACTTACTATAAATCTCCAAACGGAATACCAATTTTGAATAAGATCTTATTACCACTTAAACTTATAACAACATGGTTTACATAACAAGACTCTTAGCAAGTTGCAAACAGAATCGACCCGAATATTGTAAAAAATTACATTGAACTGTACAACAACGCTTATAAACTCACAGTTTTTTCAGTTATATTCCCATATACTGCTTGTTCTAAAATTGCTGTTTTTCCTACTCCCTTCATTCCACAAACTACAACTTTTATTATTTTTCCCATCTTTTAATACTCAAATAGATTAGTAGAAAAACAGTAACAACCTCAAACAACAAATAAAGCACAATCATAGATAATAGAGGGTTTAGATAGGCAACTCCCATTATATGACTTGATACTGCATTTAGCGCTATCTGCCGAGAAATCCGCTCCTGTTTATACTGCGCGGAGGGTTCAGGATTGTTTAAAATTTTACTGCAATTATTATTAGGCCGGATTTCATAATAAAAAATAAAGGAGATTTAGTTAAAGTTGCTTTTAAATACGTTAGATACTATTATTGAGACATAATAGTGTCAATAATAGTATCCAAGGTATTTAAAAGCAACTTTAACTAATTATCCATTATTTTGTATTATGAAACCCGGCCTAATACTTTTTGTAATTGTATATATTTAAATTAATTGATACTGAAAAAATGCACAAAGGATTATTTTCAGAAATATGTACAGAGTGGCCCACATAAGATGACCCTGTACCTTATCTCAGAAACTGTTAGACAGAAAAAAATGTTTTATGCAACAAAAGTTGTTTGCATTGAAGTAGATTTTTTATTTTTTATACTTTTATATATACAGGGTGATTCAAAAGTAGTGATACATACCAAAGCCGTTCTTATACGTCAACCGTCCCGAAAGGGTTAATTACAATAACTTGACAACGGATTTTCAAAAACAAAAGATAGAATGGTATAAAACCATATAAAGCATTAGATAAAGTGGTATAAGACATATAAAGAGAAACATATAATGGTATAAGACAATATAAAGCATTCCATTTAAAAAACCATAAGTTTGGTATGATTCACTACTTTTGAATTGCCGTGTATATATAACTTTTGTATAAAACTTTTTCTATCTTAAACAGTTTCTGAGATAAGGTACAGGGTCATCTTATGTGGTCCACCCTGTACAATATAAATTAATTTAGAATATACAAATAGTCAGAAAGGGTTACAATAATAAAATTGGAAAATTAATTAGGTTACCAAATTTTTTTAGATAAATTGGTTATTAAGAATAAATTTATATTTACTACATTACAAAGTTTACATAATTCTACATCACTTAGGACAAAATGTATAAACAATATTGTATATAAGTAATAAAACACATCAAGATAATGAAAATTCAAGTTAAATTTACTGACCTTAAAATAAAATTCACTTGTATTAAAAACTTAAATAAGTACATAAAATTTATAAAACAACACATCAAATCCAAATTTTTAGTGACTTATACAAAAAAATTAATGAATTGCAACTCTGACTTTAGGAGTAGGTACCATAATTAAATTTACTATATATAAAGACAATAACTTATTTTTCTTTATTCTTTTTTCTTTTATTATAATATTCCATTGCAGCCTTATAAACCATATCGGTGCCCCTATACCTTGTGTCAGTTCCCCGTAATATTCTGTTTATGCCCTCTGCCCAATTATGGCAACATAAAGTTGCAAAATGCTTAATAATTGCCGCTTTCGTGTCCTCGCTATGTTCACACTCTTGGAATGAAAAATCTACATTTTTTTTTAAGAAATAAATTAAAATGTTTAGAAAATATCTTTTTCTATAAAATTTTAAAACTAACAATTTGAAAAAATTATAAATTTGAGCAATTGCTCTAACAAAATTTGGAGTGCAATATCGTAATTTATTTGGAACACTACTCTTGAATTCCTTTGCTACACAAAGATCATGCCACTGATTCAATTTGTCCCTACAAAGTACATTATTTTTACAAATCATACAGCTGTTCAATGATTTAATTTTTTTTGATATAAAACCGCTTACATATCCAACACTCATAGTGTCTACATATGTGAGTGGCATTTCTGAAATATATATATTCACAAGTAAAGCATCGAACTCTTCTGATGTGTATTCGATTTCTTCAGGCACCCCTTGTGTTACAAACCGCTTTACTGACGATATGATATTAACAGATTGATCTATTTCACAGTTTGCAGACAAGGAATGCCTGGTAACAAAATTATTTAACAGTAATGTTTTAAAGAATTGTTTAAAATTTTGAACCGTTGGATTTGTATTTCGACCACCATGTTGCCTTAGTTGACCAAAAAAATTTTCAACAGGGTCTTGATTTATAAATCTTGGTTTGAAAAAAGATACATCATTTGCTTTAAGCATTTTTTGTAGTTCTTCCATTCCTGCAAGTGTGTAGATCCAATTCCTAATAGATGGCGGAATTACTTTTTCGTTTGTCTCTGGTTTTATAAAATACATGTTTTTTAATGCCTTTCTTGTGTTTTTCCAGTACTCGATATGTCCAGACGAACCAGTAACAGCACATTTTAGTTCTTTTGTATTACATAATAAGCTATTTCCATTGACACTGTCAAATAGTTTATCAAAAAAAGCAAGTATTCCTGCTGTCTCAGTGGCCGACTTATCCAAACCGGAATCTGAAAAAAATTGCATTACCTACATTGTGCAAGACTAAATATTAATAATACCTACCTTTTACAGATGACAAAAGCTGCATCACAGATGCTACAGAATAGCTAAATACTTGGGCTGCATATGAGACCTTCATCTTTTTTAACTTATCGGGAATCACATGGCTATCAGTTAGTCTTGGTAATAATCTTAAATTCCCAGAAGCATTATCAAATTTATATACATTTATAATATGATCCCACTTGGCTGTATGTAGAATACCATTTTTCTTCCATACTAAGTGTTTATTTAGAACGTTATTCCTAATGCCTTTTAGAAGATGTGGTGGATCATATATGTGAATAATTCTTTGCTCATTTACCTGGAAAATTTTTAGATCATCCGAGAAATTATCACTTATAGAGTTGTACTTCGTTAGGTAATTTACAGCAGCACAATTGGTAGTCCCTTGATCGCTTACTGTTGCCAGAATTTTGAGACCGGCTTGCTGACATTGATAGATTATTGTTTTTAGTAACCGAACTAGATCTATAGTTTTAGTAGAAGATTTACAAAATGTGTACACAATTGGTTGCTTCCAGGATTTTGTAATGCCCTTTAACATAAATAGAAGAACGTGATCTGCTATGTTCCCTGTCATCTCATCATCACCTGTGTCTTCAAATCCCTCAAACTGTGAAGTATGTACATTTAAATTTATGTGAGGCTCTAATGCCATCTCATCGAACATCAATGTGCATAATCGATCCCTAGGTTGCAGTAACATGACATTTGCCTTTAGATTGTCAAATATAGATTCATTAATTCCAGCAGTAATAGGTATGCGACTTAACAATATTGATAATGTTCTTCGAGATGGAAGGTAAAACATCTTCTCCATAGTTCTATAAGCCCTACCACTTTGTTTGTGTAAAATCAAGCCCAGTATTTTTTCATCCAAAGTGTATCTTCTGCCATGAGGTTTTCTAGTGCTCTGATTTATTTGACATCGCACAAATGTTGCAACAGAATTAAGCATTGGAGAGATTATCTGATCCAGCATTTCATCTTTAGAAAATTCTTTATACAATCGCCTCTTGTGTAACTTCGATCTACGGCTTTTTAACGTCCTCAATGTTTTTGTTAAAGTGGTTGCTCTTTTGTATAATTTTCTGGCCTTGGGGGTTAAGTGAATTTCTCTTGTAACACCTACGTCTTTTAAAAGTGCAGATGTTTTACCTTAAATAGATCACATGTCTTTATATAATGTTTATGGACATTATTGAAGTCTTTATATATATTATGTTTTTGGTTGTGTATAGAGTGAACTATAAATCTTGTTATTGTTTAATATGTTTATTGTATTTGTATGTAGAGCATTGCTGCTCAAGTCTATAATATAATGACTTCCATACTAATGCAAATTAGTCAGTGAATGACCCCTATTATTATTATTATTATTATATAATAACTTGTGGTAACTTACTTATACTATCACTTTCGGTATGCATGAAATGTACCGGTGTACATACTATATCTTGTCTTTGCTCCTCACTTGCAGATTGAGTACTAATAGAATACGATGTTGAAGGCATCTCTTCAAAACATTGTTTTGCAATGGGAAAAGTTGTTGGTTCAGGGATAACTGTCTCTTTTAGTGGCCCTAAAAAAATAGTAAAAATATTATGAATACTTACTTCCATGAAAATATTGTAAACATTTTTTAAATCGTAACAATAAAAATTGAAACATACCTGCTTCTGCAATAGGGGCAGATATCGCTGAAGGTAAATGCAGAACAGGGTAAGCACCCTTTTTCAGATACATGTTTGTAGATCTGTCTTCAGGAGTAAAATGTAAGTGACACACCTTACGTGTCTTGTGTACTTGTTCAGGTGTCATAGACAACAATTTTTCATTTCCACAAGCTTGCAACCATTTTTTAAATAAAGCCGGGTTAGTATTTGGATCGGGAAAGCGGTGTCTAGTAGACTCCCGATCCTTACATTGAGCTACAGAACAGTATCCAGTTTTAACCATGATGAAAGTCTAAAATTGATTATTTGTTTATTTTACACTGTATTTTACATTATTTAGAGGAAAATGATGGCTATGCAATGCTGTATAATAAACTTTGTGGCGTGTTTCGTGTTAAAAAAATGAACAGAAGATAGGTGATATATTATAGTATAGGTATTACAACGTATATGAGACGGTGAGTTTGTTAAATTTTATTTTCAATGCACATCATCTACATCACTTTAATATACAGCTTAACATGCTTATTTACTTACCAGAATAATAATTAAATAAATCACCTCACAAAATAATTAACGGAATATAATAAAATCAAATCACCACGTGTAAATAATCTATGATTCACCGAGTCACTACTGCCAATTACAATTACCGCCAAATTACTGTCAAATGTTGATTTGACAACTGACAAGACCAGAGATAAGAGAGAGACAAGACAGGTCATTTCTGTTTTGACGTAAGGAGTTCTGTTGGTTTCAGTGCTACCTGGAAAAGTTGGAAAAGTGGTAAGCAGCGCCATCTGTTGAGAAGTCCGCTGCGAAAAAATAAAGAAACAATAGGGCAATGTAAGTGACTAGGCCCTGAGCACAATTGTCTCTGAAGCACAGAGCACAGAACCAAAATAAAATAAAGAGTGCGTTCCAAATCGTACATCAAACGCATTTGCTGCAGTGACACATAAAAGCGTTCCGTTTAGCAGATGCGTGTGATGCGCTCATGCATTTCTGAACGGCTTTTGACACTTTGACAGTTATTTTTGTGAACAATTTATAATTTATTTAAACTCGTGATGGAAAACCAGCAAAATATCGAGCATTCTTGATCTTGCAAAATAATTGATTGAAACTAGCAACACCACACCACAGAATCAGTTCCCTTCCCTCCAAAAGTTTAAAAAATGAGGTTAAGTTGCCCGGAATGCATAAACGCATCACCTCGTACATGATGCAGCTCCTGCGCAAGGATTGTTAACTGTTTACAGGATTGCTCGATCCCTATACTACAATGTAATCCATAATTGTGACGTCATCAAAGATCCAAAGATCTCGAACTTGTAGAAATAGGTACACTTTATACTGTTATTACAAACTTTAATAAATAATAATATTAATAATCATTCAAATACGAAAATTCTCTTGCAAATGTGAAATATAACAAACACAAAATAGGCATATTTTGGCAATTCGATTTCATATATCTTCGATGGCGTCACAAAGGCGGATGACAAAATTGAGCGATCGAGCAATCTTGTAAACAGTTAACAATCCTTGGCGTGCTGCAAAGCCAAAAGTAGGAGCTATGGATCACAGAATATCTATAAGAAGAAGGTCATTTTCCTTGTACCAATATCGAAACAGCAATGACTTTTAAAAAGCGCCATCTAGTTGCAGGGACCATGGAAGAATTGGAACTAAAATTAATATTTTGTTCCATGGTGCCTAACTCGGTAGATAATACAGCGAGTTAATTTAAAGGTGACCTATAGATTGTTTATAATACTTGCAAACCTTATTCTATGAATACTTGTATTTACATTTATTTACAAAAATATTTAAAAGTACAAACATAAATTTACTAATAAGTAAAACTGTGTCTGTTCCTTTAAATATCAATGTAAATCAACATATAAAAGTAAAAAAAATCACGAACGTATTTAAAATTTTTATTTAATTACAAAAAGTACATAGACAAGTTTTTCTAACTCTGCCTCTATTTCTATCATCTACCATTAAGTGTCAAGTAACTATTTGCGAGATTAAAATCAAACATATAATGCTTGGAATGTTTTCTAATCTGCCAAGTAGGTACGTGATATTTTATGACGGAGAGGGGTAGTGAAAAATATAGGCGATTATGATGCGTCACAAAAGTTTAAAAGCTATCTGAAATAATATAAACTTATGTTTTACATCTTTTGCTTTAACTACCAGTATTACATTAATAGCAAGTTTTGAAACTTCTGCTCTCAACATCCAGTTCGTCTTAAATAGACAATAATTATGGATATGGATTTTTAATGAAAATAGGTAATCTGTTTGCATAGTAAAGAACTAATATTACTGTATTTCTTCAACATTACATTGTTTTCGTTGCACGATAACTCTCTACTAACAGATTTAGATAGTTAAGTAGTGATTTCTCAATCAAACAATAAAGACATTGTAGAATTATTGCGACTATAAAAATGTAATAATGTTTGTGTTTACGGTTTGCCTTATGTTAATATGCAATATGCAACATACACAACACATATTAACCTGTTAAAACGTTGAAAGCAGGTAAAAGTGATTGTTTCAAATAGCTATATGCCAATCTACAAAAGACATAAATTATGTAGCTGTAGCTGGTAATAGCCCAGCTTACCATTGGTAAGCTGTGATAATAGTTTATAAGTAGGTATATATTTTTACCGCCTGATACCAATGAAATTCTCGTCATCAAAAGTTCAGTTATTTCTTTTTCAAAACAGGTTTAATGGCCTTTATGATAGTTGTATTTGAAAGTATTTTCAGAAAAAGATATTCTTAGAAACAAAAAAGTCATAAAAGGTATTTAGAACTTGCTTTTTGGTTAAATATCCTTATTATTACCTATTTGTCGAAAGTGACTAGAAATTTACACAATAAAAATTTTTAACAATTCTATTGCTTTTCCAAATTTTATATAGGTATTACCCGTCATATTATCGAAGACAACAATCTGTTACTTATCGTACGCAGATCATCTAATTCTAAATAATTAAAAGATATATGAAATATGAAAGAAATGTGTAATGATCGTCAAAGTTATAAAATAATAGGTAGGTACCTACATTACTTTATTATCCAAGTGAAATACTATTAATACCAAAATTTAAGAATTGATAAATAAGTTAACACTATTTTCATTGAATAGACCTTTTTGAAAAACACCTGTATACAAATTTTCAGATTTCAATTCTGACTACTTTTTCAGATATGTAATCCTATTGGGCCATCTTCGTGACACACCCTGTATTATATGCCTATTTAAATAGTTTCTTTTATAATAATAACGTTTACAATAATTATAAATAGCATTATTACTACTGAAGTAAAATAGCTAAATATATTATAGATATAAAGGTGAATTGACCATACTCCATCGCATCGTGCTCGGGTGCAACAGGTGTGTGGCGGGAGAGTGGATGTCGTGTCGGCACAATATGAACATAACTGTTCAGCAACATTTGGAAAAGTTAGATCAGGCGATATTTTATCTATGATCAGGCGTCAATCGGATGTTGTGGTGAGTGCATGTTGTAATAATTGGATGTCACGACATGATCCCATCGATTTTAATTTTTATAAGTTTTTACTTAACATTTCAAAAGACCAACAGCCTTATTAATAATAAAACTTAGAAGGCTCAGACCTGACTAGAATGTAATTAGTAAAAACTGCATTAATAATGCCATTTAAATGCATTTTAACTCTAGAATTATGTTAAATCACTAGTTATCAGTTTGGGTATGTTTTACAATAAGTTAAAGTTAACCTAAAAGTTTGACAAAAATGGCAGCAGCGTTTCTTTTCCCTCCCAATTTACAGATCGTGAACGTTTTTCTGAAATCTTAAATAATTTAATGCGAATTTTTTCATATTTATGTCAGTAACCTCAATAATTACGTAAAATTTAATTATGGCATGGTTACTTACTGAATTCATTAGGGTGTTTTGAACCCCTTAAATTTTAGCACGTCGTTATCGTTATTCTGAGCATCTGCAGTTCCAAAAAGAGTATCATGTTTGGCACTGCGCGTGCTTAGTATAACGATTGCGATAACGATAAGGTAAAAATTTAAGGTGTTCAAAATCTCCCTATTATAAAAGGCCAAGTTAATGATTATCAAGGGCGGATTTACCATTAATTCAAATTTTACATTAGCAAAAAGCAAAAACGTAATTAGTTAAAAAAAATATAAACGTACTTCACTTAAGGATGTTTTATTAAACGCTTCTATTTGCTATTTCATGTTTGTCCAAAGAAAAACGTACCTATCTAAATGCACAGATAATTTCTAATTTCACAACATTTTTTGAAAAATGTGGTTCTTTGAGATACTCCCCCATGTTGAAAAGCTAAATCCGCCCTTGATTGCTTATTAACACAAAACAGTCTTAACACAAGACACTTGTCAGTCTTGTCACTTTGAGTAAATGTTTGTAAATGCAGGTTAGATTTATTGTAGTGAAATTAGTTTTATGTATAGAATGAGACGTTGTCACATTAACTTCTTATTTAGCATGCTGTTAGTTATTTGTCTATAAATATTTAATTATTAATATGAACTACTTAGATTGATTTAAGAATGCTCTTAGTGGTCATTAGTAAACTTGATGTTATTGTGATTATTATTAATATGGGTGCAACAGTTTTTGGTCTACATGATTGAAAACAATAAACAACAGTTACATGCTATAACATCTAACTGACATTTTTCACATTTTAGTGCATATTTTATATTAGTCACCTATAATAAAATCAATATGGATAACTAAAAATTGCGTATATTTTTTCAATAAATGTTCAATATGATTCCATTGTTATTCAAAGAGGTATTAATTCTTCTTTTCAAATTATTAATCACATTCTGTAAATTTCCAGAAGACACTTATTATGTTCTAATAAAAATGCCATCTTAGCCTAAAATTAAAAATACAAGCTACAAACCCCGACATAACATGGGAGCAAATTAAAGAAGAAATTAGAAGACGATTCGGAGATCAACGCTCTGAAAACACTTTGACAATAGAATTATTAACATTAACGCAACACCGTAATGAAAAACCATTAGAATTCGGAGAAAGGTACAAGGATCTTAGAGACCTAATATTAGCAAAAATCGCAGCTATAGAAACACCTACTGTCTTACTTTACAAGACCACTATGTACAATGATAAACTCTACAAGCATTCTTCAAAGGAACAGACCCTGAATTAAGCAGAATACTGAAATGCAAAACGCCCTTAACGTTAGAAGATGCACTCAAAATGACCATCGAAGGAGAAAATTACCTATACGTGAGGAACCATTTTACAACAATGAACAGAAATATACAAAAACCAATACCAAGACCACCCCCACTACAAAATGTGAGACAACAGTTAGTACAGGCGACCCCACGAATTTTATTTAATCAATTCCCATGTCAACCAAGCAATTTACCATATCGTTTACCAAATTACTTTCAACCAAACCAACCTACCCCTTCAGTACGTTGGAATTATAGAAGTCCTAACCAACCAATAAACCAAAATAATCAAAATTTCCGACCACAGTTTAATCCTAGAAACACCAATGTATTTAAACCAAACCCAAATATAGTTTTACCAAAACCACGCCAATGGACACCTCATCGTACAATTCAAGAAGGATGAACAATTCTTCAAATTCAAACGAATGCCCCAACCAAGACCTACGTTTACTTCGGAAGAGCTTTATTATCAAGAAAATGAAAACCCCTATCATCAATACGAAGAAGCAAACCCAGAAAATTATTACGAAAACGTCTATTATGACGGTTACTACCAGGACTTATATGAAAACTTAGGTAGACAAGCAATTGATCAAGAGATCTACGGTGAACAAGAAAATGAGCAAAATTTTTGGAAACCCAGCCTAATACAACGTACAACGAGTTAACGTAAAATTAAATAATATTGACAATAACAACAACCTCCCAGTCATATATATACCAGAAATAAAAGCAAATTTTCTAGTAGACACAGATTCAACAAAAACTTTAATTAAACCAACTCTTGCCCAAAATATTTATAAGGAATTTATTGAGGAGACCCCTTTTGTAATAAATACAGCTCATCAACAAAGTTCGCATAAACATAGCATAACTATACCTATTTGGGACGTTTTCAAGATTGAAGGTCAACAAAAATTTTATTTATTTGACTTTAATCCTAAATACGATGGCTTGATAGGCATAGATTTTTTACAAAAACTTCAAGCAAGTATTGACATTTCTAAAAATAAATTTATTACTCCGAACGTAACAATTCCCCTAAAGAATTTGCAGGAAATCACTTCTACAAAAAATAACCTCTTCCAATATAAGATTCCACTAAGGTGCGAACAAATTATAAAAGTTCCATCTAACATAAATACAGAAAAAGGGTTTTTACACCACATACAATTCGAAAATGGATTGGAGATTCCTTCTTGCCTTGTCACAGAAAAAAATAATGATAATGATGTCAATAATACATATAAAAAAGGTTCACAAAATGTGATAGCAGATGCTCTATCACGAATAAACATAAACCCCATACCTATACAAGGAACTAGTAAAGACATTGACAACGTATCGATAATACCACAAGTAGACGACAATGAAATTGAAAATGCTTTACGAGAGATCACAGACGATTCAGTTGTACCAACAGATAACGAAGAAATTAACAGAATAATTCAAGAAATAGAGGACACAGCAAACAACCCCAATAATGAGTTAACAGAAACAGCTCATACTACTGCAAACGACGAACCTTCTAAGAGTATAGAAATCGTCGAAAGTATAATAAACTCAAAGCCCTGTCAAATAATAATAAATACAGGGTATGGAAAATGAAGCCGTACTAAAATAGAATTGAAGGCAAAAAATACATAGAAACGCAAATACCCAAAGATGAGAATTACCGACATTATTCTGAATTTTCTAAAAGAACATACTACCGGAAAGAAAACATATTATCTATGGTTTGATGAAGAAAAGATGTATCAAGATTTTACGAAAGTATATGTAGATAATTTATTAGACACTGGACCGACACTCATCAGATGTTCAAAAAAGGTTACGAACGTACCGATGGAAGATAGTTTGGAAGTTATAAGAAATTTACATGAAGGTAAGACAAACCACAGAGGAATAACGGAAACCGCATCAAGATTGAAGGAGAAATATTATTAGCCAATAAATATGAAAGACACACACCAGCCATTAAAGACATGCTGACTCAAACATTTTCTAAACCTTTTGAAAACCTACACATAGATACCTTCGTTATTGACGGAAACCAATATCTGACTATCATCAATTCATTTTCTAAACTAGCACAAGCCTATAAAATTTTAGGAAAACATTATAGGTTATTGAATGGAACAGCAGAAGAAAAGATGAATCAAACAATCGTAGGTTAGAAGAACACTACCCATTCGTCAACGGGATTAACACCCTTAGAGATAGTACTGACATACCGCCTCGAGAAATCCGTTTGACATGCTATACACTAAGCAATTTTATCAGGAAGTAGTTAACAAACGTGTTAAAACCATGAAAGAGGTCTATTACAACATTCAAGATGAAATGCAACAAGAAAAAACAAAAAGAAGCGAGAAACAAACAAAAGAAGATACCCCTTTTAAAATTAACGACATCATTTATACAAGGGTGTACAATAGAAATCAATCAGTACGACGATTTATAGGACCTTGGAAAATATTACGAGTACTAGACCATAATAAATGTGAAATAGAACATGTAAAAACCAATAGAAAGAAAATAGTGCACTTAGCTGATATTTCGTCCTGTTTCAGGGTCATCGCCCTAACCGTCGCTACAGCAACAGCAATAGTAGACATCCAGGAAATAAAAGAGAATATATGGCTGTTACCAATAAAATTAGGAAATGCCAAAATTATCGAAAACACATGGACCTTAATCCAAGTATATAATACGACAGCTATAATAGAAGAATACGAGAAAATTGTCATAAGCTTTAATCAAATTGAAATTGCTGCTAACTCAACTATAAAGAATTACCAAGACGAAACTCAAAATTTCAGATCCATAATTAAACATCTAGTTTAAGAAGTAAAGGAAATAATAGAAGAACTGATACCAACTAGAAGCAGCAGGGAAAAATGTGGTCTATTAAATGCTGTGGGTAGTGCAATAAAATTAATTACTGGTAACATGGACGCAGAAGATGCAAAAAAGATACATACGCAGATGGAAAAACTTGCAAAAAATCAAGAGGATAATAAAGTCAGAAAAACAAACCTTCTCCTTGGCTCTAAACACAATAAGAAAATTTAACCGGACAGTTGATGGACTAATACGCAATCAGCATACACTCGGAAAACAAATTGAACAAATTATAAAATATATAAACCACCAAAGTTACATTATGGAGGAAATGCAACAAGTGCACATCACCCTTATTCAAATCCTTAACTCCTTAAATGAAATCATTAGAATTCTGTCAAATTTGCAAATAGCTACATCTTTTGCAAAAATGAACTTCATGCACTCAAATATACTAACACCAAGCGAACTCAGAAACGAACTGCTTGAAATTAAACAAGACATCTATCCATATAAATTTCCCTTAGACCCCGAACTACAAAACATATTAAAATTCGAAGATTTGATATCCATAAAAGCCTACTCCACTGAATTTCAAATTGTATTTCTCATTGGCATTCTATGTCAACTACGTTGTATACAGTTTCATTAAAGTATATTCTTTAGCGATATCCCAAGCCAATACAAACATATACCAAACGGTAGTCCCTATATACAACTCTCTCCTAATATCCGAGCAATTTTACACAATACCGAAAAACTGCAAAAGGATAGAACCCGAAAGTTTTCTCTGCGAAGAAAATAATTTCTTACCCAGAAATCAAGAATCACCCTGTATAGTCAATTTATTAAATGTACATAGAAACTTAACATCTTGCAAGCCTACAAGATTCCAGCTAATGAAAAACATTGTCATGAAGATCAATCAAAACACGTGGATGTTAATAACGTTCTTGTTAATAAAACTAAAATTCAAATTAGTTGCATGCATGATTTTCACAGTCAAAATATTGAAGGAACATTTATTGTTTCAATTTCAAATAGTTGCTATTTAAGATTTGATGATACTGTGTTAAAAGGTCAAGAAATATAAAAAAAGATTAAAATTTTGAGTACTCCTAGTTTTAAATTTAATTCAAATATAAAATTTAAGGCAATTAATTTAGAAAACGTATTTTTGGATAATAATCAGGATGTCAAAAGAAGTCTACTGAAGCTTGAAGAAGACCTTCCAGATGAAGACTCCTCAATTTTCGAAGTAGGTACCGAACATTTGGACTATTAATTTGTATTTAATTATTCTCATAATTTTTGTTTTATTCATTTGCAGAATCCTCCATGAATATAAAAAAGTTAGATCAGCAAGGCAACAGCACATTACTGACAACATTGTGACTTTTCAAGAACAACAACCTCAGGTGAACCTGAACCTACCCTAACGTCCACTCAGGCGATGGAGGAGTTACGTTCAACGATCTTATGTTATCTGCCAGCTAGCAAATAAAACGCTGTCGCTGCAATTAAGCAGTGCATTCCCATATATCTAATACTTGGATTTTATAGTCAGTTAATAAATTAGCATTGCATCGAGCAGTTGTAATTTTATTTTCTCATCTTGTAACGAATTAGAAATCTTTTTAAAAAGCCAAGTTTTTGGCCCTAATTCGTAACTTGCTACCAGAATCCAGTCAATCATTTTGGATCTCACTGTACAATATGCAGGTTGAATATTTCCAAGATATTGATTAGAAGTTATATTATATGAGTACTTCAAATGGGAACTTTTGGTGATATAAGTAGATAGGTAACAATATTTATTCAACGATTTACCAGTTAAATAATTATCCTTCTGAATTATATATTTACCAAAATTCTTGTATACAAGTGATTCCTCTTCATCTGGGTCAGAAATTGTTATTGTACGTGATAGTACAAATTTGTTATTTTTTCAACAAAATAATGCGCAATTGAATTATTTGTGAAAATGGTACATTTATGGACATACAGGGTTCCTGTGAAGTATAGCCAAAATAAAAAATTTAGAAAGCCCAAAATCAGAGAGAAGTTTATTGAGGGCAGCGTCTGGAAATGTTTCTTCAATGAGTTGCAAGTCTCCAAAGATGGCAACTCAAATTACGGACTGTAACGTACTTTTTAAGTCGTTCCATGAGGTTGACTATTATGCACCCCGTAAAACACCCAACCTAATTTTTTGTTGCCGCGTTCTCAATAATTTTCAAATCTACCGCGTTGGAGGACGCTGATTGGCTAGTAAACGGTAGCCCTCCAAAATCCAACAGACTCGCGGGTGTAATTAGGAATGAACGGATAGACCAGTCCAGGCTTTTACAGTAGGCACATGTGAGTTATTTTACCTATTTATACATAATTTATTCACTTTCATTATTGTTTGAGATTATCATTATTAGTACAGAAATACGATCATAGCGATTTGTTGTTATTATTAAGTAATTATATTTCATATATAATCAGGATTTACCTGGATTTTAGGTAAATTATTTAGGCGTGGTCAGTGAGATTTTTTTGTCACCCTATATGGTGATCAGGAATACGATTCAGAACATTAGAATACTGTTTCAATATTATATTATAAATTTGTGAAGCTGTGCTCTAGTCAGGAGATTATAGAAAATATAGGTTTTTGAAACCAATATTTGATTTTTCTTGCCTCCATTTTGTCTGAATCGGATTGCGAATATTCCACCACGTGTTGTGCCCTTTGGGAATTAAGTTCATTTATCTTATATTTATCTTATCTTCTCTTATCTTAGCGTTATCATATATTGTATGTACGCTATAGAAAATTGCTAATATCGTACTTTCTGCACTACGTTAATTAATTTGTTTCTTTGCAATTATCTACATTTGTTTAGAGGTAGTGTGGTATTGCTTTGCCTACCTGAGTAGATATTTGAATTAATAACTCACATGCACGCCGATTAGAAGACTGGAACCTGTTTCCTAATATTTGTAAATTCATTGATTATTGTTCTTTGGTAACATATTTGTACAATAAATCGATAATAACTTTTATAACTTGCACGCTGTCTTTGAAATATTAATGAAATCATTTTTCTCTTTTACCTAATTAGAGTGGTAATATTTCCTTGTTTAACCGGTTATGAAACCGTTGTTTTTGGAATTTTGGGTCAGATAATAGAGGGTTTTTTATTTATTATTTTTTTGTTCCTTCTGAACTATTGTATTTTTAATTATTAAAGATTAGAGTTTTTTTAAGAATAATTGTCGAGTGGCTGAACTGTAATCAGTTCATTTGAATGCAAATTTTTGGATAATTTTATTTGCTTCATTCTGGGTAGGGTCACTAAAGGTTGACACCTTCCAGGTTTTGTTTTCATTTGTTAATTACTTTCCCTGTGAGAATTCACAGAGGATTTTACCAAACCAGATTTGCTGGTACATTCCCTTCAGGAACTTATTTATAATTTTTAATCTTGGCTACACTAGCCGTCAACGTTCATCTATATATTTGTAAATTTTGGGGCACTCTTAACACAAACAATTCTTTGTATGTACTCTTCTGAGACGAGGCTGCTGTAACCTGACTGCAAGATCTATAACCTGCTAAAGAACCCTGAACGCTTATCATCTGCAGATCCCTAGATAAGATAGATAGCCAGTACGTGACCGTCATTTGGACTAGAGCTCTAGCTTCACCACTTTGCCACGGCAAGTCCACCTGGATCCAATCATCAGCAACAGGTTAAGGGTGAGAGTACTGACCTCATAGAGGAGGAACGAGATTGTCAGAGTGACCCCGAACCACATAAAATTTTTGTAAAGTGAGCCCAGCTTAAAATTTCAATTTCACATATTTTTTTTTCATTTCTAGTAACTATACATCATTTTTAAATTATTGTTCAATAGTAACTTCATTATTAAATTGTAATCCTATTTGCTTATTTGATTATAGTGTATTCAACTACATTTTATATAGTTTTTTTTGTCTCTTATATCTAAAAATTATCCTGGTGCCCAAATAACTTGTCAACATTCAAAGCAGTCCTACGAATACTACGCCCTAGGATCATAAATCTCCCTGAGCTACCGGAGCTAATGTCAATGAACTTAAGCTAGTGGAATTGCACATCCCTAGCTTATCTGAAGTTCATTGCAGGACGTAGCCTTTTTCTTATATTTGACGGCAGGTAAGAAAATAAATTTTGGTAGGTTTTCTCTACCAATGTATAGAATTGTAAAGCATACTTTTTCTATACTATTTCTAAAGGAAATCACCTAATCATTGTCCACGCAGAAGGAGACATGGGTTTCATAGATGATTGCCTTTTAAAAATCTCGATCAGTCTGGCAATTATCACAATGATATGAACTCTTGAGAATTACAAAAAGTGGCTAAATGAGAAACTGATTCCAAATTTACCATTCCATTCTATAGTTGTCACGGATAATGCACCTTATCATAATGTACAAATTGACAAGGCACCAACAAGTAATTCTAAAAAAAGTGATATGGTAGGCTAGTTAACTGCTAAAAATATACATTTTTGTCCATCATCTCTGAAGCCACAATGGTATGAAATAATTAAACAACATACAAATAAAACATCATTTATAAATCCGATAATCTTTTACGTCAGTATGGGCATATTCCACTTAAAGACTTCCTCCTTATCATCCAGATTTAAACACCATAGAAATGGTTTGATAATATAAATGGTCAGGTTAAGGATAGCATAGCAAAGAAAAACGTAACATTTAAATTAGACGACGTGAAAAGTTAATAGAAGAGGAATTTTCCACTGTGACGGTTGAAAACTGGAGAAAATACTCGGATCATGTTATCAAAACCAAACACAAGTGCTTTCAAAATAAAATTAATATAGACATAATCACAGAACAGTTAATTATTTCTAATTCTGAAAGTGACTCCTCCGATGACGATGTTAGTGACTATGGATCAGATTGACTAATATTACCTATTGTAATTATAGATTTACTTAATAGTTGTCCGATATAATAAATATATTATTTATTGCTAATAATTATTTAAATTACCTTTTAATAAAAATCTTCACTCATTATTTCAGTAGTCGTTTTTCAAGCACGCCACTGAGATCTGTATCAATATTTACGATTTCCTAGAAATCTATTCTACCCTGTTCTAGGAATTCTAAATTTTGCCTTTAAATTTTGTACAACCTGTATATTGCACGGGTTCTGTACTCTATGCCAGTCAGTTCTACTCTCTACTGTTCTTTTCCTGCCCCGCTTGAATTCGATTCGTCCCATTAAGGAAAGACACACGATGGTTCGGTCCATCATGGTAGAATCCAAAGGGGTGTCCGCTCAATCGCTAACATAGGTATATACACATAGATGAATATATTATGCATGAATTTAGATCTGTTAAATCTTTCGGTTTTTTATCCTTTTTATTGGAAGGTATAAATAAGGTTGATTAATAAGGGATGATATAATTATATTGAAAATTTTTTCAAAAACCCAAAATTGGTTGTACATTCAAAACATTGTCGTTTTCAGGACCACCTCTATTTGTAATCACGTGTTCAAAACCAACCAATAATAGTCACATTACACTGAAAATTTGTTGACGCAAAAACAATCGAATTAGATTTCTGTATTTGTAATCACGTGTGCAAAACCAACCAATAAGTCACATTACACTGATAACAGCCCATGGGTAGTTATCACTTATGTCATCGTACGTTGACAGCGAACAAAATTTTGTTGACACTTCTATAATAATTGTAACAATTTAAAATGTTTATCACTTTCCTCACGATTTGGTGAACAGTGCTTCAATCGACAAAATTATAGAAGTAAAAACACCAAAAAATACTGTTAGCAGTAAAAAGTAGGTATACTTGGAAAATATTTATGAACTTTTGCAGCACGTGGAAATATATTACATTCTTAAGCTGGTTAACATTTATAAATACTGTTCAAAGTGACCTCCTTCACGGTCAATACATAGATATGTTCTACGATCCATGTTTGCTGTTGCGTTTTGAATAGTTGCTGGTGTGATTAATTGACATACTTCAACAATTCTCCTTCTGAGGTGTTCAACATCTTGGACTGGCATATTATAAACTTTATTTTTTGCAAACCCCCACAAAAAATAATTAAGAGGAGACAGGGAGACAAGAGGATTAAGACAGGGAGATTGTGGTGGCCAAGCTATTGGACCATTTCTCCCAATCCACGAATCTCCAAAGCTTCTATCCAACTATTCTCATCACAATTCTAGCGTTATGGGGAGGTGCCCCATCTTGCTGGAAGTATTAAGGTTTCTGATTGTCTCTAAAGGTAAATTATCAAGCATTTCTTCAAGTTGGTTTTGCAAAAATTCGAGATATGAATTACCTGTTAAGGAGCCACGTAAAAAGATTGGGCCAAGTAATTTGTCTCCTAAAAGACCACACCAAATATTTATCGAAAATCTAATTTGCGGTCTAACTTCTCGAACTACATGTGGATTTTCAGTTGCATAGTAATGCTTATTTCTCCGGTTGAACATACCACTATTCGTAAATATGGTTTCATCAGACCACAGTATTTTGCTGCAAAAATCAGGATCCACACCGAGTTCATTGCGAAACCAACGACAGAAGTCTGATCTTCTTTGTTCGTCTCCTACGTGTAGTGTTTGTACTGGTTTGAACTTGAAATCGTGTACTTTATGTTTTTTTAGTATTTTCTGAACACCAGATTTAGATAGGTTGCATTCTACACTTATCTTTCGTTGTGACACTTCGGGATCAATAATAAATCAATTGCATTGCGGATTTTCCGATTTTGAAATGTACCATACTGATTGACGTGATTCCACAAACGCCGAAAAGTAGTCGAATTTTGCTGTCTTCTTTCGGGATACAATTCACCATAAACTCTGGCTGTGACTGTCACATTTCTGTGATTTACTTAGATAAAGATTGTACATGTCAATTTTCTCATGTTGAGGAAAATATCTTGCTATTTTCACAAATGAAAGAGACGATGATATCCTTTTCACTGTGTACACAACTAATTTGCTCAGCTTCTTTGAAAGCATGATGAAATGTCAAATTGGTCATTTGTTTTTCATGACAATTTGATTTTTAGATTAGTCTATGTATAAACTTGTCAATTTTCAAGATATCAGTTAGTAGTAGTTAAAAGTTTTATTAGGTGGCAACTTGATTTAAAAAACAATTATGTAAATTAGGTATTAACTTTTGGCGGGAAAACACTTTGATTACCTTTGTATTATATATGGTTGTGTGTTAATACATACTATGACTGTTAATAAAAACGTTATGTATAATTTATTTTGAAAGTTAAACAACTTTCTCACTTTTCCAAAATCTCATGTGTATTAACAGACTTCACAGGCGGTCTTCTTACATTATTTCTTAAAGTGATATTTCCAGAAAAGTTTAAAATCAGTAGTTAATTGTTTTATTCGGAGACAACTTGATTTAAAAAAAAAAAATAAATTATTGATTTTTGGCGGGAAACCGCCAAACGACCATGTGTAATACCTATGTATTACATATGGTCAAGATCAAAATTTTTCCTTCTTTTCAACGGTACCAAAATTCAATATGGCGGCCATAAGAAAATCAAAAGTTGACTATGAAAATTTGGACATCTAGTTGGCGTGGAAAATTTTTGTCACTTCCATTAGAAAGCTCATGTCGAAAAATCTAACACTGCAAAGTTTCACAATGTTTCCTTGGAAACTAAAAAAGTTATAAAAGGAAAATGCACGTTTTCAGTTTTTCAGCGATAATTCAGGAACTACCCAAAATATCCCGGATTTCTTTTCAGCTAATTGAAAAGCATAAAAATGCGCAACCTTTTTCTAATTTGAGCCACTCTGTATATTTTACCCTTTCCAAGATGCCAATGGTGGGCTTCGTAAAAGTGACCACCCTGTATAAGTGTAGTTTTATTAATATTTTATTTCTACTTATTTTCTATTTTTGTTACAATATAAATTATAATGATATTTTATCAGAATTACATTAGTGCATCGTTTCTCAACCTGGGGGTCGCGGACAGTTCTAAAGGGGGTCACAATCTCTCAAAAAAGGCATCTATACGAAAGCTCCTTTTATTAAATAATAAACTTTAAGTTATAATCATCGTACTAACTACATCATGTAATAAACAAACTAATAACTAAATGTGTGTTAATTTGTCACCTGAAAAATATTCCAGTAGCTGAATTTTCAATTCATGTAAATGTAGTGACGGGGTCGTAAGACTTTTTACTTTGTTTTTTTGACTTTTTAGGGGGTCGCGACTCTAAAAAGGTTGAGAAACGATGCATTAGTGTAAATGGGAAAATGTTGGGCAATAAAGCTATTATTATTTATTACATTACTATATATTTTGTCATTTTACAAATACTTCTTACATACATTACTTCTTCCAGTCATCCTTCTCATAGTCCCATTTTGAAGATATGCCTTGAATTGGATTTATTTGTAGATCTATTATACGTCTTAACTGAGCCTCCCGATTTTCTTGCTTAAATGAGTCTGGTAAAGGGCTGTAAACTAAAAAAAGTGTTTTAATGTATTGTAATATTAGATATGAACAAAACATTTTGAACAAAAAACTTGAATTTGATAAAAACAAATGGGGTACTGCTTATAAATATATTAAGATTCGATTGTAGGTATGGGTGTTAAACTAACAATGTTATCAGTTACTGTAAAGAATAGAGCACTAATAATTCTAATAATGTTTACGCTACAACAGAAACCAGTGGGGCTGCAAGAGTATTAGGGGGGAGGGTTAAAAAAATTAGGAAGTGTTAAAAAATGAGAATATATTATAGAGCACAAAACGTAACATACATATAAGTACAGGGTGGCCAAATAAGAGAGACCGCCGGCGTTCTCTCTTATTTGGCCGTTCTGTAACTCGGAGACCACTTATCACAGAATTTCAGGAAAATATTTTTAATAGTAAGTAAATGTGGCCAAGAGATGTCGCTGGAAATTATTTTCAAGTTCCTGTAATGACTGCTAGGGGGCATAACATCCATGGCCAATGAAAAAAATGAACTTTTCTCGAAAATTTCCCTAATAAAGTAGTACTGGAAATAAGTAAATATTAATCTAGAGAAAATTTGAAACTTTTTTGTGTAATTAATTTTTTTCTATCTTTAAAAATAAAGTGGTGGGGGGCGCCAAACTGTCTTTCCTTTAAACGTTAATAACTCGGCTGTTTTGGCATTTGTAATTTTTTCAAAAAATATGCTGAGATAAAAGTAAAAATTATAAAAATTTTAAACAAATTTAAACTGATGCGGCAAAAGCTGACTTTGTAAATGAGTTCCTTATGAAATAATGTGGTGGTTCTGAAAACGACTCATTTATTTGGAGACGTGATGCTCAATGGCCTCTCAAATGTTCAAAATGTCGCCCATTGTATTTAATACACAGTCCCAACCGTTCATGGGTAGATGAAACTGCAGCTTCCACTTCTGACACGGGAAAACGGTGAATGTTATCCCTAATACGTTCGATCATCACTTTCTTTGTGGGATGCCTCGTTGCGTAAATTAGTTGCTTTAATCGGCCCCACAAATAAAAGTCCATACAGGTCAAGTCGGAGATCTATATAATAGATAGATGAAATAAATTTCATTTTCAACTTGTTTAATATAATACCTAGTCGGGTTTCATCTACCCAAAAACGGTTGTACATTCAAAACATTGTCGTTTTCAGGACCACCACATTATCTCATAAGGAATTCATTAACAGAGTCAGTTTTTGCCGCAACAGTTTAAATTTGTTTAAATTTTTTATAATTTTTACTTTTATCTCAAATCATATTCGAAAAAATTACAAACACTAACAACTTTTCAATTCCGCAACAGTTTTTTTTTCCTATATTTCATTAATGATAGGCTATCACTGGTGGATTTTGAATGGTAAGCTGAAAGGATACGTCACAAATCTCCAATTGCAATTTTTTTGGTAACATCTTCCGTTGGGAATGAGATCGAAAGCTGCGGTTTTTACTGAATTTTAGGGATTGTTGTCCTTTATTTAAATATGTGAAAATAAGTATACTATTTGAAGATTTCTAGAAAATCCGCCATATTTGTTATATTGGCAGACAGCGCCCTCTAGCGGCTACAATAAAAGTAATAAAACCCGCTTTCAAGACTCCAAATATGCATAAAAAAGCCCTTTCTAATGAGACAAAGTTTATCGGATTCGGTTTATCGTGAGCCTAGTTATTAACGTTTAAAGGAAAGAAAGTTTGGCGCCCCCCCTACCACTTTATTTTAAAAGATAGAAAAAATTAATGGCACAAAAAAGTTTCAAATTTTCTCTAGATTAATATTTACTTATTTCCGGTACTACTTTATTAGGCAAATTTTCGAGAAAAGTTCATTTTTCTAATTGGCCTGGATGTTATGCCCCCTAGCGGTCATTACAGAAACTTAAAAATAATTTCCAGCGACATCTCTCATTTACTATTAAAAATTTTTTCCGGAAATTCTGCAATAAGCGGTTTCTGAGAAACAGCCGCCGTTATCTCTTATTTGCTCACCCTGTACATTTAAAAATAGATAAATAACAAAAATCTGTCAGGTAGTGAGTATTTTGAAACACAGCGTTACATTAAAAAGATATAAACAGCAACAAAAAACTTTAAAATAGTGAGTATCCTTATAAAATTAAAACAAGAAACAAAAAACACAGAAATGTAATATAAAAAAATTATTATTTATAATAAAATATTAAGATTGCGAGACAGCTAAGACATCAAGAATTTTGTCTTCCAGAATAGGAATATCTGAATGTATATACATCAAAGCTAGGCCATTTAATCTGTCATCCCTAGTAGAATTCCGCAAATAATTTTTTAGAAATTTTAGAGAAGAAAACGATCCTTCACAAGAACATGCGGTGACACTAATTATCACAATTTACTTCACAAATCAGTAATGAGTAATCGCAAAACAGACACCGCTACTGGCTAGTGGTTACTAAAAACTGACCTGTGACTGTTTAGTGATAAATGTGATCGGTTGTGTGTTGGTGTGGCGCATTGTCTTTGAAAACAATGATTACTGTTGCCCAGATAAATTTTTTTATCAAGATTAACATTTGTATCTATGATCTAAATATAAAAATCGTGGATGGGGAGGTTTAACCCCTAAAAGCCCCCCTCTTACTGCACCACTGACAGAACCAGTTTTTATACCATTTTTGCTCGAGGTATAGAAATGTAAGATTTGTGAAAGGTAATATCCAATACAAGCCTACATGCAATTACAAAATTGATAATTCACATTCACTGTTATTATGTTATGTAAGTTTAGAACTATGTTTTCAAAGACTCGTCAATAAGATAAAAATTAAAGTAATTTAATTTATCCTTCACAAAAAATAAATTGCACAGGTTTTTTGCACAAATAGTTTATTAGAAACTGAGATATGGGATATTTTTCTGAATCCCTGGATTATCTGATAGTTACTGAAAAGGGTCATAATGAAATGTCCCTTACTACAGACCTTCACACAATCTGTTCATTTAAACAAGTTTTTTGAAAAATTTAAGTGTTATTTGTAAAAAAGATATATAGAGCTAGCAGTTGACATATGTTTTCATTCAAATACGGTATATTAATAAAGCTATAACAATTGAGAATTTTATGTCACAGGTCTCTACCAAAATTTGTCATCTACTGACCAAATTTGAGTGGATTTTCAATAAAATTTACTGAAATATGCATGAAGACAGGAACAAAATTGGTTAAAAACTATTATTTTGGTGGCCATAAAGTGTAGAAAATAAATCCGAGATTTGGTACATTAGAGTTGAGGCAGTGACTATAAAAAGAATAAGACGGTCAGCCCCTAAATAAATTGTGAGGCTTATAAAATTATAAAATAATTGTGAGCTTATAAAATTAACGTCCGCTCAGGGTGCGCCATCTCTGAAACAGAAAATTATAATGGGAAGCTCTTAGATTGTTGTCTCCGCTAGAGGGATGCGGCAGTTATGTAGGTTAACGCTAATAATTCAGTGTATTGGTAAACAGATCGTCGAACCGGAGATCTCAACGTTGCCAAATTTAAATTTGGACGAGGATACACTCCCGTACGTGGGATTCTAATAAAAATTTCACAGCAACGTTATGTAACGAATTAGAAGCTTATATTTTCTTATATTATTTTGCATGCCAAATTTTAAATTGAAAATGATTGTTAGTTGCTAAGGAATGTTGTTATGGATAAGGATTAATAATAATAATAATAATAATAATAATAATAGCGTTTATTGCCCAACAGTTACCCATTTACTGAGCAAAATTACAATAAAATAAAGAATATAGTATACAGTTGTTAAACCAAAATTATTACAAATGTGCGTTAAAATAACTTTTTAATTTAGATATGCTACAACAGAATATGTCACAAACATCAGATAATATATTTGCATTTGTGCACATGAAGTGCACAGGTGCCTTAAACATTATATTAGTATTAGCTCTTTTACACAAAAAAGTGGAAGTACTTCTAGATGCAAGCCTTGGTACATATATATCAATTTTTGACAAAAGAACCGAACAGTCAACTCTACCATGTAACAGCTTATACAAGAACAGCAAGGACGCTTGTTTTCTACGTTTTTCCAGCGATATAAAGTTAAAGCTATTCATCAGCTCATTGTAATTACAACCTCTTGGAGGATAGACCCCATGAACCCTGAAATTTAAGAATTTAAGAAAGTTCTTCTGCACCTTTTCTAAAGCAGATGAATACTCGGCGTATATAGGGCTCCAAATTAAGGAAGCATATTCAAGTTTCGTCCTAACCAAACTAAAATAAAGTAATTTGATTGAAGAAGCGTCGCTAAAATTCCTGCAGTTGCGAATAATAAATCCCTGGGTACGGTAAGCAGATTGAATCAAATTATGGATATGAAAATTAAATGTAAGTTGGTTATCAAAATGAACCCCTAAATCCCGAAAAGTATCAATTCGCTCCAAAGTAACATTGCTGATAGTATAATGATATTTTATTGTATTTAACTTACGAGTAAACGTCATGACTTTACATTTAGAAATATTTAGATGAAGGTGATTTTCTACACACCACTTTTCCAAGGCGATAACTTGGTTCTGAAGTCTCAAACAGTCATCTAAACAGACGACTGAGGTGTACAGTTTTAGGTCATCTGCAAACATCAGCCTGTTACCACTCAGGGAAACACATAAATCATTAATATATATTAAGAACAACAATGGACCCAAATTTGACCCTTGAGGGACTCCACTGGTTGAAATATATGTCTTTGAAGAAAATCCATTGTAATACACATACTGTTTCCTTTGACACAGATAGGAATCGATTAGCGTCAAATACACCTTACTAACGTTTAAATGCGAAAGCTTCCCGAGAAGTATTTTATGGCTGATTTTATCGAAGGCCTTAGAAAAGTCAGTGTAGACTACGTCAACTTGGCCATGGTTATCAAGATTCTCACATATATATTGACTAAATACTACCAAGTTACTTACAGTTGAACGAGAATTCATGAAGCCATATTGCTCGGTAGAAATAAAATTATTCGCGGCCGCATAGATGCGGTTATATAAGATAGTCTCCAATAACTTTGCAAAGTTGTTTAAAATGGAAATAGGTCTGTAATTAATTATAGAAGCGCGATCTTGAGACTTATGTACTGGGCAGACTTTAGCAACTTCCAGATCTCAGGAAAAACAGATGCCTTTAGAATCAAATTGAAAATAGTTTGCAATGGCGAAGCTAATACTATTAGACAATCTTTCACGATAAATGAAGGGATTTTATCTGAGCCAGAGGTGAATTTATTTTTCAGTTTTTTTCCCGCAGCTAAAATCTCTTCTACAGTTATAGGTTCAGTGCTAATGTCAAGAAAGACATTTGGGTCAAATTCAGAGTTTAATTGTTGTTCATTCAACTCCGGCCCAGAATAAACACTCTCAAAGTAATCACTAAATGCATCCACTATCGAATTAGGAGCAGTAAGAGTTCTTTCTCCATAAGTCATTGTACCAGCAATTCTAGATGTTCTGTTTTTATTATTAACAAATGCCCAAAAATATTTCGGGTCATTCTTTAGCTGAGATTGAACCTTTTGCAAATATAATGAATATGCTTGCTTAATTTCCTCCTTAACCTGGACCCTGAGCCGGCTAAATTCCCGGTAGCAAGCAATATTGCCCCCAGACTTCCACTTTTTATGCAGTTTAGCTTTTTGTTTAATGATTTTTATAATGTTACTGGTATACCAGGCAGGATATTTATGCTTAAAATTTCGATAAACCGGAACATGGGCATCCAAAATATCCAAATTGGGACTTACAAGATAGTCCCAATTAGTATTTAAGATGTCATAATATAAACTATGAAAATCTGCTCTTTTAAAATTGTACATTTTAGAGTTATTGTTTTCACCGAAATTATCCTGTCTTGAATAAAGACCCTTAAGTACAATAGATATAGAGGGATGGTATACATCCTCATTTACTAATGACACATTGTCACGAGTGACAGTACAATGAATATTGCTTATTACTAAATCTAACAATCCCCCGTACGTATTCGGAACATTATTAAATTGATTCATACCTAACAAAGCCAGTAAGTCAGTGATTGCGCGAGTCTTCCTATCAGTAACATTGTTATTTACAAAATTGGCACAGTTAAAGTCACCCGCAATCACCACCCTACCAGAATGAGACAAATCAATACATGATAAAGCATCAATAAAATTGCAAAACTCGTCCAAAGCGAGTGACGGTGGAATATAAATTACAGCTACATAAAAGGAAAAGAAAGAGGTAAAACACTTGCACACCAAGAGGTCGATATATGGAAAATTTTCTTCAAGTTCAGGGATGCTTACAGTCTCAGCATTTAGTGCGCTATCAATAGCAAGCAGCACACCCCCACCAGTACGCAAATCCAGACGGTCATATTTTCGGTCACCCCGATGGACATCATAGTGAACGGGAAACAGCTCATGCGAATTAACTTCCGGCTTTAACCAAGTCTCACTAAGTGCAATAATGTTATATTCGCAATCACTTACATTCGAAAAGAAAACGTCAACTTTACTATTAAGGCCTCTAACGTTCTGGTAGTACACAGAAACTTCCTCTTTATTATCATTAACATTGCTGGGCCAACTTAATTTAAAGAAACGATCCTCGGTACTCCATTAACATACTTGATACGACAACCAGTCTCACCAGAACTGACACGGTCATCCAATTCCCGTTTGACTTTTTTGTAATACTCCGTTTGCCTTTTTGTACGGTCGGATGAAATCCCGATATTCTTATAGTCCTGATTGGCTTTTATCCGTTTAGTATTTTTCAAGATTGTATTAACTATATCCGCATTTTCAAATGTTATCTTTATAGGTCTGGTCTTAGCTGGAGAGAAAACTCCCAATCTAACCGATTTAAAATTAATATCGGCTAACTCAGGAGCAACAGTATTAATAATTCCCAAGACGACAGTCTTATCAATCTCTGATTGTTCGGTCACCGCGACACGCCGATCCTGATTCGGTTCAGGGACTCTAAACAGCATGATATTATTCTTTCTTCTTTGCCTGTCTGAAATTTCCGAAACAACATCTTCAAAATCAAACGCTGGTAAGTTCGTTGTAAGAGCCTTCTCAGTCTTTAACTCCTGAATATCTTTCTGCAGCTTAATAATAAGAATCTTTAAATCTTTTAAATCTTTACCCAAAGCTCTGCAACCCACACAGGTCCAATCATATCCCTTGTTACTGTTCAAAATACGGACTTCATTAGCAGTAATATCAACACAGGAATGTTTATATCTATCCCTGCATACGCTACAAGTAACCTTTAGATGGCCTTCGCATGGCTGATTGCAGCACTTACAAGTTACTTTGGGTGGCATTATAATAGATAGGTTTATCAGAGTGTGGACTTAAAGGTACCCAGTCCGTACAATTGATCCCGGTCGACAAAATAATAGGAAAAAACAGACAAGAATGTGTAAGCTTAGCAGTCTCAAACCTGGGTTATTCAGTGATACCTGTGATGCCTTCTACCATGCACACACACAAACACTTTAGAAGTAATTACTGGAAGAAATCCAGATTTAATTCACATTCGTTACACAACTTAGCACTCTAAAAATTCACAACAAAATTTATAGGCGCAACTCAACTGCACGTAGAATAATCATAGATTAAGGAATTAATAAAAAGGTAATTTAGATTGAAATATTAATATATAAAAATAAACAGGAAATCTTGGAAATAAAACATTTACGAACCTATGGTTCATAGGAACCATCTAGAAAATTACTTGAATTGGTTTCTATTTTAATAAATACTTTTGATGATGGAATTAATAGACATAAATATGAATACGGCGTAGTACATAAAATTAGGGAAGAATTATTAGCACCAACGGCGGACAAATATAGAAACGAATTGCTTAAGAATCGCCATGACCATTTTGAAATTCTAATAGACTATCTAACTAAAATAAAAATTTTCCGTTTTATGAAATGGTTTTCCGAGGCCAGGAGCAAAACCCGAGGAAAAATACCAAAAAAACCACCAAACAAAAGAGTAAAACCACACAGAAAAATTAGAATTTTGTCCACATAAACAATATACCGAGTGACAACAAAATCATTGTACATACAAGGCGCTACTTTATTGCCTTTTAGGTTTCACAGAAAACCAAATCTGTAATCTCAAAAGCAATAAACCTAGCGTTGAAGTTTAAAAATAATAAATTATGTTTCCCATAACTCCTATATTAATTAATAAATCCTAGTTTTTCCTATGTTTTTAAGTTCGCCAGTGTTTTATATGTAAATAATGTATTCTTGTTAGACTTTGCTAAAATGGGTAATTACTGGGACATTAATTAGGGCTTACAATTATGCATAAAAATAAGAATTTGTCATATGGATGTCTTGAAACAAGTTATTACTTGACCTTCCGATTTTTTAGATCAATTTCAAAAATTGTAATTAGGTATTTTTTATTACAAACTTGATTTTATAAACATTTGGTTTAAAATAAAAAATAATGATAATTCTCGAGAAAGTAAATAATTATTTATTTTAAAATTCAAAACTTGGATTTACAGAATTGTAATTTGGATAATGGTACTTATATATATTTTCTTATAGCGGAGTAATTTTTGATGAAAATTGCTTTTTTTGAGAGATATAACCATAGATAAAATATATATATACTGAAATAGATTGGTAATTCTGAATCCCCGACCACTTTTTCCTGAAATAGTTCTCGATTCTATCACTTGCGGCGCTGATGTTAATTTTTGTTTAGAACGGAGTTTTAAGTCAATCAGGCAATTTTTTGCGGTTGCACTACCAAAGCTGGTTTATCGGTATATTCTGTAGGAATAATAGCAATATTGTTATGGTATATATAAAATTTGAAATATATTTAATTGTTCTCATTATGTTTTATAGATTCATCATAATTTGAAGAAAATAAGTAAACATTCGATCAAATATTTGGTCGGATAAGTTAACATTTCGATTTTTATATATCACCTATATAAAATTCAAACTTTATTCAACTGTTCTACTTATTTTGTTCAAATAAATTTCCATTACAAATAGCTGGACACTTGATGAGTCTGTAAAAATAAGGTCAATTAAATATATTTCAAATTTTATATATGCCATAACAATATCGCTATTATAAGATGTAAAAATTTAAGGAAATTAAATAAGAGTATATAAGTTCTTAAATAAGAAAATATTAAATTTATTTAAATCATTCGTAGTTATGATTCATGTTAAATCATGATCTATGGTTGGATAAGAAATGTTTTAGCATGTTAAAAATTATATAATATAGCAATTTTCAGTTAATGAATCAATTAAAGACACATACAACCAGATGCATTTGATATTTTTGTGGCTTGTTTTTACCGTTACTAATTTGTATCTAACTTTCTACCATGAAACTTTTTCAGATACTATCTTTTGAGGGTAGAATTTATAACTATTGATATTCATCTTTCCGATATTCACCAACATGAAAAATCTATTATAACCAGTTGTATGTCTTGTTAATTCGTTAAGACAATGATAACACTTAAAATTTAATGGCATGTATATAAATTCAAATATGACAAATATCTTTATATTACCATTTGAGTATCATAATCTCCAACGTCGAGTTCATATAGAGCAACATCATTCCAAGAGGCTATCTCTAACAAAATGAATATTTTATTTTTATCAGATTATATAAATAACTTAATATGTTTGAATAACTACCTGCTCATTATTTTGCCAAGTGAATTTAACATTTCCCTCGAGCATATTATTACGGAGACCTTTTAATAGATGAGGGGCATCATACATACAGTAGTATGATATTTCCTCTCCACCCACGCAGAATCCACACATAACATTTTCTTAATTTCTTGCGCTATTTACGTGAGTTCACTAGAGAAAGTACTTTTTAAAAAACTTTTATTATTCATAAAATCGAGAACAGAATTCTATAATAATATTTTTATGTTCTTTAGGTGAGAGCTAACAAGCAACTAACTATTCTAATCCTACATGACAATACCTACAGCGAAAAACGTATGTTTGCATGAAATATATGTTATCAAGGCCGTGGGCGGCTAGATTTCCTTATAGTCAGGGGACTGTGGGTCCATAACTCCTCCCTCCATAAGCGATGAGTACCCCTGTAAAGGTGTACGAATCTAAATAATAATTTTGTTACTTTGGGATGATGGTATCTTCATTGCTTCTTCTGTTATTCTTGGTACCATTGGGTGTGGTACAGCTTCTTTGGATTTCTTTCTTGCTATAATAATTTTGCATAGAACATAGACTATTACTGTTAACAGCAAAATGTAAAGTAATATTGTCCATAGGCTGGGTTTACTAAAGTGTTCACTTAAGTATGGTATGGTTTCAATATTGTTTGTTTGGGCATTTAATGCTGTTTTAAGATTTTTAAATCATTTAAATCGATATTATCTAATTTTAATGGTTTAACACTATCGGAAGGTTTTAGGAGGTTTTGATTTGTTTTTAAAGATAGAATGGGTATTTGAATGTTCTTAAATTTAGTTTTGGGTTCTTCAAATACTCTTAAAATTGTTTGTTTAATAGTTAATTGACACTGAGGAACAAGTTCAATGATATACGTTCTTAGCAGAGGCACATTTTCGTGTTCGTTTTCACAAATTTGTGTGGCCACTGTTTCTTTTGGAATTATAACACAAATATTTATCTTTGGATAATTTTTGTGTTTTAAAGGTTTCTAATGTCACTAGGAATTGTTCACATCTTGTTAAGTTCTGTTGATATTGGAGTAGCTGCACTTCACATGGTGGATTCTCTTCTATTTTGCTAGGATTAAAGTTGTTACACATAAACTCAACTTCCCGAATTTCTTTACAATCTTGATTCGTTGATATGTAATGCTGCTCGTTCAGGATTAAGTATTCGGAACGAGGAAGGATAGATTTGTAAATATTTCTTTCAATTTGGATAGGGATAGGGATTAGTTTAAAGTAATTATAGTCTTCTTTTTCGGTCAACGGTATCTCTATGATAAAAATTAGTTTATTAAATTTAGAATAGCTCTTAATTGTTATAATTTTTTCAAATAGTAGAAGATTTTTTAACTTTGCTTCGAACGGTAACCTGGTATTGGCATCCAGATACTTATTAATTTTTTCTATTTCTTCCAATAATTCCATAGGTTCAACAATCGAATTATGTAATATATTCATTTTGGAAAATGTTATAGCATTCTCTATATTGTCCAAAATTTGGATAATTATTTGGTATTCAGTAGTAATTTGAAATATGACTGTTTCAATAAGGATTAAGTTGTAATTAGTTATACTTCGAGCTTCGGTTTTTGTAAGACGGTCTTCTATCTGTGTCATATGATTTTTAATTTTAACTTGGTTAGTACCTAGTATGGAGATGGTATCATTAAAATGTTTTATAGATTGATTCAATATACTTATCTGGTTTTTGACAAGACCTTTAATTGTATTTTGATTTGTAGCTAAACGTTCAAGAGAACTATCGTAACGTTCGGCATCTTGGGAGTCAAGATTTCCTGTAATCGCTTTGACAATAGAACCAACCCATTTATTAACCCTCTTTTATATCTGTTACTGACAGTCTCATTATTTGGTGGGTTAAGTTGTGATAATTTTGACCTGATTTGAATTCCTAAAAGATTTAGAAGCCGTTGATATTCATATAAGTCACCTTTGGTTTCTGAGGTAATATTGATTGTTTGAAATATCAATTTTAGGTTTAATACATATTTCGAAAGGTGATTAAATTCGTTTACGATATTTTGAAGGTCGAAAATTTGGATAAAAGACCACTGATTTATTTGGTTTTGCGTTGTACCTAGTTTAAATGGAAGGAGCCCAGGGTTTTTCGTAATTTTATGGAATGTAGGGGTCAATGCGTCCACTGCTACGCAGAGGGCGAATCTGGAACAGAAACAGGTATTCTTAGTTCCTTGATATGTATAATTTCAGTCTTACTGTTCTTTTTATTTTTTACCTTTACTTTATTGTTTTCTAATATTTCGATAATTTCGAAAGGTCCTTTAAATTTGTTTTCTTTCATATTTCTTTTACTGTTAGATTTATACACAGTCTGACCTAGTTTATATTGTTGTTGTATTGAACCTTTGGTATTCCGTTTTTCTATTATTTTCTCCTTATTTTGGTGCATGTTTTCTGTTACATTCTGGTATATACCTTTTAATTTACTCTGATGACTCGCAACGTAATCAGAAAAGAAGGAACTATCAATTAGATCGTGAGGATCACGCGATGATGTATGACCTAATGTAGGCTCAAAAGGTGTGTATTTTGTACTTGAATGTATGGAACCATTGTAAGCTATTAAGGCATATTTCATAAGATTCGAGTCTGGTCCATGTTCTGTTCGTAAAATACGTAGGTGTTCTAATAGTGTTGAGTGGAATCGCTCAACGGGTGAATTTCCTTCGTGATGCGAAGGCGTGGTGAAGTGTACTTTTATTTTATGAATTTTTAATAATTCCTTCACAGTATCGTTATTAAATTCTTACCCATTGTCTGATATTATTTTTTCTGGTAATCCATAATAACTAAAATATTGTACTAAGGAATTACATATATCTATTGCAGTTTTTGATTTTATTGGCAGGGCTTGTCCTAATTTAGAAAATTTGTCAAATACAGTTAAATAGTTTTCGCCGTCAATTTTAAAAACATCTATATGTAGAATTTGGAACGATTTCGTGGGCGTTTCTGTTAATGCTAATTTAACTGTTCTTTTCTTGACCGTTAGAGATTTAACACAGATTGTTTTTCTTGGGTATATCGGTCAATTAATTACATATAAAAAAGGTTACATTTTTTTATACATATATATATTTCTGACGTTTCGGCTTTATTAGGCCATCTTCAGAGATTCTGCAGAAGATTATATTTTACATTATTTGTTTAATATTTTTTTGATATATTATACTTACATTTATAGGATGTTTCACTAACTAAACTAACTAAATTATAATAATTTTAAATCATAGTATTATCATTAATACTCATTATAGTATTATCATTAATACGTAAATCATAATAATTAATCAAGACGAATTCATAAAAGCAACAAAACTATGCCTAAATTCTACATACTTTAAATTTAATAATCAAATATTCACACAAATTTTTGGAACAGCCATGGGTTCACCAATATCCGCAACAATTGCCAATTTAGTTATGGAAGAATTAGAAAATAATATTATTAACTCTCTGGATTACAAGCCGGTATTTTATAAATGATATGTAGATGACTGTATTATATGCTTACCCAAAAACAAAATAGAATATACGTTAAAAAAGTTCAATAGCTATCACCCAAGAATTCAGTTTACTTACGAAACTGAAAAAAACAATAGCATAAACTTTCTAGATTTAAATGTTGCATACAATCACAACAGTGGAATCATTGAGACAAACTGGTATACAAAAGAAATTTCATCTGGAAGATATATAAATTATAAATCGCATACCCCTAACAAATATAAAAATAATGTAATTAACAATTTGACGGACCGCGCAATTAAACTCTCACATCCCAAACATAGACCCAGTAATTTAAAAAAAGTTAAAAAGATCTTACAAGACAATTCATACCCAAAAACCGTTTATGAACCAATTATAAAAAAAAGAATCCATACAATATATAACAAAACAACCACCCAAGAAAAAAATAATAATAATAAATATTTCTCGTTACCATACGTACCGAATTTATCGGAAAATATAGCTAATATTTTCAAAAACCATAACATAACTGTTGCACATAAACCATATAATACCACTAAACGTTTTTTCACTAATACTAAAACACCAATCCCACAACCAAACCAAACAAACACAATATACAAAATAGATTGTAACGATTGTAATAGTACATATATTGGGCAATCGAAACAATATTTACATAAGAGAATATACGCGCATAAATACAGCATAAGAAGTCAAAATGATTCTCAAACTGCTTTATCAAAACACGCTATTGAAAATAACCATGACTTCAATTTTAATAATGTACAGATTTTAGAAAAAGAAACAAATTATAACAAAAGAACAATTCACGAGATGATCCAAATAAAAAGACATACTAATGCAATAAATAACCGCACTGATACAGAAAATTTAAGCGAAACTTATTTCAATATAATATAATTCATTATTAAATATAATAGCTACTAATTAATATAAATAAAATAAATACAAATAATAATAGATCATTTATGGGGAAAAACAAAAAAAAAAAAAATTTTTACATCTCACACAAAAAATACTAAATTAAGTAAATTTAGTTTGTAATTTAACATGTCGGAACAAATATTATTTTTAAGTTTCAATTATACCTCTACCTAATGCATGTATATGAATATTATCAGCAAATCTGTCAGCTTGGAAACAAAACTGAACCCAAACCACTTTAAAACTCAGTCGCGTCAAAGCCCTCAAACAACATGTATGCAGCAAAATAACGCAATAATCGTTTCAAACAATTTAAAATTATTATAATTTAGTTAGTTTAGTTAGTGAAACATCCTATAAATGTAAGTATAATATATCAAAAAAATATTAAACAAATAATGTAAAATATAATCTTCTGCAGAATCTCTGAAGATGGCCTAATAAAGCCGAAACGTCAGAAATATATATATGTATAAAAAAATGTAACCTTTTTTATATGTAATTAATTGACCGATATACCCAAGAAAAACAATCTGTGTTAATGCTAATGGTGAATATGGTTTATTCCTAGCATACTTGGCGGTTTGGCAAATGTCACAGGTGTTGATATAGTTTGTGACATCCTGTTTCATTGTGGGCCAATAATAATTTCTCCGAAGGTGTTCGTTTGTTTCTAGTATGCCGCGATGATTATTTTTTCCTTCGTGTTGAAATTTAATGAGCATTATTTGTTCGTCTTTTTCTTTCACGTTATTTACTAATTTTGTGCATTTGATTAATTTTAATCCTTTTTCATAAAAATGTTTGCGATAAATCTTATTGAATTCCTTGAATTGACTATCAGCGTGGAAATATATGTGGAATGTGTTACTGAGAGATGTATAGTCCCTTAGAAATTCAAATATTAAATTTTCATTGTTTTTTGGAATTTTTACCTCTAAAATTTTAAATTTATAGAATGTTTCAGTTTTTACTTCTAATTTATTGTGGACGTTTGGAGTTATTATTAATTGGTGATATTTATTATTTATTATCTCTTCTATGATTGGTATGCCATTATTCACTGTTTCAATATTGCTATCAGAATGGACGGTTTCTAGTACCTCGGGATTAGTATTATCGGTATTTATGGGAATTTCTGCTATGTTTTGATTTGAGGCTGAGGGTGTTTCATTATCAGGGACAATATTTTCACATATAGAACGTAAATACTCTACTATATCTTGATCTATGTCACCTGGTTGATTTATGACACTTTCGTTTTCTATAGCGTTAACCTGAATTCGGGACAATGCATCAGCATTTGTGTTATGTTTGCCTTTTTTATATATGATCTCGTAATCATATTCTTCGAGACGAAGGCGCCAACGAACCAATTTACTATTTGGTTCTTTTAGGTTAAAAAGCCACACCAAAGGACGGTGGTCCGTATAGATTTTGAATTTTCTTCCGTAAAGGTAGGGGCGGAAGTATTTACAAGCCCATACTATGGCAAGGACTCTTTTTCTATAGTGGAATATCTAGACTCACTATCATTTAGTGTACGGGATGCATAGGCGATCGGTTTATCATGAGGTATATTTCCCTGGGATAATACAGCACCGATGGCGAAATTGCTAGCGTCTGTCGTAAGAACATGTTCCTTATCAAAATCAGGGTATTGAAGAATTGGGGCATTAATAAGTAAATTTTGACACGTTTGAAAAGATTGACGAAATTCAGCCGAATGCACGACTTTCGAATTCTTTTTAAGGCAAAGAGTGAGGGGTTTAGTGATTTTAGCGAAGTTCTTTATAAAGCGGCGGTAATAACCTAACAGACCGAGCAAACTTTTTATTTCTTTTTGTGACGTAGGGATCGGAAAGTTTTTGATGGCACTGATTTTATCGGGATTGGGGCGTACACCTTGGGGTGTAATTATGTGACCTAAATATTGGACCTCTTTACGAAGAAACTCCGATTTGTCCATTTGTATCTTAAGGTTGGACTCTCTGAGTCTATCAAAAACCTGCCTGAGACGTAATATATGTTCTTCGAGGGAAACAGAAAATATTATAATGTCGTCTAGGTAGACGAGACAATTTTCGTTTTGAAGGCCACGTAAAATGTTATCCATGACCCGTTGGAATGTCGATGGATATGTCGTTGGAATGGCGCGTTTTTTAAACCAAACGGCATCCGTTTAAATTCAAAATGGCCGTTAAGAGTCGAAAATGCAGTTTTTGATACATCTTCGGGATCTACTTCTATTTGGTGGTATCCAGACGCTAAATCGAGTGTTGTAAAATAATTTGCTTTACCCAATTTATCTAAAATGTCTGCTATATTGGGAAGAGGGTATCGATCATCGATAGTACGCTCGTTCAATTTCCTATAATCAATCACAAGTCGCCATTTTCTCTTGCCAGAAGCATCCAACTTTTTTGGGACTACCCAAATAGGACTTGAGAAAGGGCTGGTAGAATGTTGAATAATGCCTTGATTCAGCATTTTGTTTATTTGACTTTTTACTTCCTGTCGATGGATTTCAGGAAATCGATAACTCTTAGTGTATATAGGGGTATCGTCTTTGACGTTAATTTTGTGTCTTATTTTATTTGTTAAACTAAGTGGTATGTCCTCGCAATAAAATAAATCTCAATATTCAAAACAGAATTTATGGATTATTTCTTTTTCCTCTTTGTTACAATGATTTAGTCGTAAATTTTTTAGGTTAGCTTTTAATATATTATCCTGATCTTGACTTATAGGTGTTTCATTAATTTCCATTTTCTCTATAAAATTTACATTTGATATATTTATGTCTTCAATGCAAACTGGTTCGAAAAATTCTATTTTTACATGGTTTTCATTTGAATTTGTAATAACTGTTGTTGCAAACTTATTTTGTACATTTACTAATGCTTTTGACATTTCCGATTTGTTACCAAAATTTGTGTAATTAAGTATACCCACACCATTATCGAGATTCACCGGAATTTTGACAATTTTTTGACAACGCGGAGCTACTGTAATAGTATGGTGAAATGTTTCCTTCTTAACATTGTTCTGATTAGGATTTCCAATAGTATAAGGAATATTCTGAGTACCCTCGTATATTATTGGGATGTCTGCGTTGGGTGTTATCAATTTTCTGTGGTTAAAATCTATATTAGCATTTAACTGTCTCAAAAAATCTGCTCCTAGTAAACCGTCATATTTATTAGAAAAATTAAACAAATGAAATTTTATTAACTGATTGGTATTGAATATTTCAAATACGGGAATTTTCATTACTTCATTATGATGTGATAATGCATGAGCCGTTTGAATATAGAAATCTTCATGAATGACATAAGGTTTGAAATATTTGTATGCCAAATTTGGGTTAATTAATGATCTAGAACTACCAGTGTCAATTAGAAAATTTACATTTAAATCTGGAATATGAATATATGGTAAATCGCTTTGGTAGTTGTTTAAACTTATTACGTCAGTTCCGTTTGGTTGGGAACCGGATGAAAATTTACATCCTCGAATTCCGAATTTTGGTTCATCATGTCAGGGAATTCATCAAAATTAGAAGCCTGGTCTTGATAATTAGAGTTATATTCGATTTCTTGTAAATTAACAGGATAATTTAACAAAGGGTCATAATATTCTTGGTTTAACTCATTGTACATTTGCATATTAGACATTTCATTCACGTCATAGGGAGAAAATTGAATATCATATGTACTATTTTCGTTGTCGCAGTTTTGGGGGTTTGCGACTTGACTATTGTGTTGGTTTGAAGATTTTTGAATCTGCTGAGCGAATAATTCTTGTGATACAAAATTCGGCTTATTAGTTATTCTAGAGTTACTAGAACTAGTATCCATTGGTTCAGGACGATTTAATTTTTGTTGGTTTTGATTTGGCGCAAAAACGTTACGAATATTTCCGTTTGTTTGTTGGTTAGTAAATTGGGGGTGTTGTTGTGTTGGGAATCGATTATTCGGTTGCCAATTAAATCTTGTATTATACTGGGGGTTTCCAAAACTATATCTGTACGGTGTAGAATTATTTGATAAATTTTGTGTAGGTCTCATATTATTAAAGTTTGGTCGAATATTACTTATAGGTGTATTAAAATGATTTCGGGGCATAGACTGCAATGGGTTATGTACAAAATATTGTTGGGGCCTAGGATGGGATCTCTGAAAGTTTTGGTTTACACGAGGTTGTGGTACATACGAATTTTGTAAAGGTGCGCTTTGTCCTGCCTTGAAATATATAAAATTTTTTTCTTCGGTTACATAGGCAAGTGCCTTTTCAAGACTTTCTGGGTGTCTTAACCTGACAACTAATTGCATATGATATGGTAAAGCTTGTATAAAAATTTTGAGTGCGAAATCATCGTAGTGTTGAATTTTTATTAATTTCTCTTGGTCGTCAAAAATATCCGAATTTAATTTAGAGAATAAACGGCTTCGTGCATCTTGTATCCGCATGCCGAATGTTACTGGGTTTTCACCTTTATGAGGTTTAAGTGATATTAGATCCTGAATTAAACAGTCAATACTTCTTTGATCACTAAAAGTTAAATTCAGGGCATCTTTTATTGCTTGCCATGTATTCAACTCGGTTCTACTGCCTATTAAATCGGCAGCGCGATTACGTAACTTACTAAGAATTGTGTCGAAAATGCATGTGTTTATTGGGTCATCACTTTTATCCAAATTTTGGAATGCTCTAATAAAATTTTCGCATGAATTTAGAAAACGTTGCAGTTGTTTTGGGTTTCCGTCAAAAGGCGGTATATTATCTGCCTGATACTTTAACAAAGCAACGTTTATTACTTTATTTTTGGTAGAAAGTGAGGTTCCACCTCTTGCAACGGCAATGGGTGGCGTCATTGTATTGTCAATTTGTAGATTATCAAAATTGTTCAATATATTTTCTACTTCAATAGCCAAGCTAGAAAGATCTCCTACTAAATCGTTTACTTCTGACATAAATTAATTATATATAATTTTATTTTATTACTACTGTTATACTTATGAGAATCTATAAATACCGAATATTTTGTGAAAACTATAATTTTGCTGAAGGAATAATGGGGATCTCAAAGAAATAATAGAAAGGAAAGAGCACTTACATAAATATGATGAGTCTCATTATCCAGTTTAGTTCGGAATCTTCGATTTGGTTTTATTTGTCACTCACTGTACACTAAAATTCTTCTACACTTACACACTATTTACTTCTATGGGCTTCTTGTTTGTTTCTGTTGTTTCTAGGAATTAGCGATGTTTGTCTTCTTCCCAGGTTTCCTATTTCTAAGTTCCAAAATGCCGAAAACGATTTTTGTTTTTCATCACTAGTTGTTCTCTCGCAAAGCTTCCAATGTATAGGCGATTTTTGGCACTATTACTTCTTCTGCTCCACTTCCGTTTTCCTTGATGTTTTGTAAAAGTTTGTTTTATTTGTTCGAATAGCCAATTAATCGTTGAGACGAAAGAGCACTACAGCGATTTTTATCTGTTTTTTTGCTTCTTTGACTATCCTACCGACTGCGCCATTTACGTGAGTTCACCAGAGAAAGTACTTTTTAAGAAACTTTTATTATTCATAAAATCGAGAACAGAATTCTATAATAATATTTTTATGTTCTTTAGATGAGAGCTAACAAGCAACTAACTATTCTAATCCTACATGACAATACCTACAGCGAAAAACGTCATGTTTGCATGAAATATAATATATGTTATCAAGGCCGTGGGCGGCTACATTTCCTTATAGTCAGGGGACTGTGGGTCCATAACTCGCTGAATTCCTCATTGGTCTTATTCTTTAAATAATTTATAACCGCAGTATTCGTTGAAAGTTGGTCACATATCTACAAAAATAAATGTTACCTTATTAAAGTCACTGTGTGGCCACTACTTTCAATCCAATTTCCTGTAGAGCTTCATTTACTTCCTTTACTACCCGCACTGATTCCCCCTGCCATAAAGACCATGCCATGATCTGCAAACTTTGAACGCCTTTCACAACCAGTGTCCTCAACCTAAATATGGCACGGCGTGCTTTTTCAAATTGGTCTTATTACGGTCTGCTTGAAATATCTGATCCTCCGAGAAATGAATATCACATATTCGATAACTTTTTATTTTTTCTAGGCACAGAGCAGAGATCGGTTCTGTAAATTGCCTGTGTCCATATTTTAAACGTCTATACTATATAATAAAAAGTATGAACCTGTGGATAGATATAGCAGAACAAGCAAGCAGCAGTTTTTTTTTATAATTAATTGAATATGTACATAAGTAGGTATACTTAATGGTGAATATAACTGAAATTTAGTTCAATTATTAGATGATTTATTAACTTAACAATAACTTAACAAAAAGTAACAGTTTATGCAAAACTAACAGGTTATGATTTTCATTTTCAAAACATAATTCATTTCATTCTCATTCAATGAGGCTTCCCATAGAAAAGGATACCAAGTGCTAACAGCGCCGCAGGTGATAGGATCCACAACTACAAAAAGGGGGGATAAGAAAATAGGGCATTTTTCATTAAGTGAATACCCCCTGGATATAACCAAATGAAACCAACATAGTTTTGTTGTATATTATTTTGCATCAGAAATGGCGATTTACCACATTTTTCATTAGGACCGACATTTTGTACTAAAAAAAATATGTATAATTCAGGAAATCTGCGTACGGTTTCAAATATCATTCGATATCTAGATAACTACTTGCAGTGACTATATTAGTCACTGCCACTTGGCAAATAAAAACATATTTATTTTTGTTTGAAAGTGGATACTTGACTTGAACAACATTAAAAATAATATATTGAAAAAAATACCAATTTTTTTTGTAAAAAAAAAAAATAATGTACAAATTAACATTTCTTGTAGTTAAAATTTCACCAATCGACAAACTTTTTTATTTACAGAAATTTTTATATACAAGCTGGGAATGAACCAAAGGTACTACATTGAAAAAGTTGTTAAAACAAAAAAAACTTTCGTATGGGCTCTGGTTTTCGAAATATGAGTTTTTATATCCGAGCGTCTTGCATGTTGTTGATGTTTTCTACCAACTCGATTTACGCTTGAGGACGCGATAGGTATAATCCGGCATTTTTATATGACTAGTTTGGATAGTTTTTAAACCATTTCTTTATCACCACGGTTTTTTTTTGCAGCCACCATTATTTTTTTATACGTAAATTCTATAGTCCCCATAAATTTTCATAATAGTTTTGCTACCTACTATTTATTTATTTACTACAGTATCCAACGGGCGGTATGCCTAGTAACAAGATAAGGTTACAAAAAAAAAAAAAAGAAAATACAAACATGTATATACAAAATCGAATCACAAATGGAACACATAAAATAGAAAAATGTAAAAAACAGAATCAGAATACATAGCAATATCGTACATAGCATAACGTACGTAACAAGGATGAACAAAAAATAATAAAAATATATTACATACTATTAACACAGCGACACAACGAAACATTCCTTTTAATCCCAAAATTATATACTTATCCAACATAAGTACCTGTCTGCATAGATATCATTTTTTCTTTTCTTTTCCCTACACATTAACACATATATTCATCAAACATTCACATTAAGAAATTTTGCTGAAGAGCTAGGTTTAATATTTTCTTTACTAACAATTATTTTTGTGTTTTGGATACTTGTATATTTTTTTCTAAAAGATGTATGGAAAACGATTTTTATTTTTCCAGACAAAATCGCTTCTTTATGCTGTAATATTCTTTCACCGTATTTATCTAGTTTTTTCCAGCCGCTGCAATAAGTGTTTTCCTTGTTTTCTAGGTCTGTAAACAGAATTACTGTCGGGCCTTGTAAAACTATTTCCAAAGATTAAACACTCCATGTCACACTTTATATTTATTATACTTATATTGAATTACAAAAAAACTATAATTTATTGCTCTAAAATAAAAATTGACAATACGACCTTACGAATTGTCAGTAAAAAAATTCACACACAGAAGGGTATAACTACATTTAAAATTTTATCTCTATCTGAAATATTTTCTTGTTGCTAGCCATAACTTTTTAATTTTGATTGCGCTAAAATCGTGTCGCATCTACTGCTTCTTATTTTGTATGAAGGACGGCTGGGTGACAAACCGCGTGCCGATTAGATTTAAAAATGATTTATTTTGAAATCAGGGTCTATACAACCTTTTATTGTTCCAAAAACTTTTTTTTTAATGTCTTACGTTAATTTTACTCGCTGCATGTACAAAGTGATTCGCTTTCGAGTGTGTAACATGGGTATCTCGCTTATTATAAAAGATAGACTGTAGGTTTAAATTCGGCAAAGTTGCGGAATTTTATGCTCAATAAGTTGGCGCAAAGAAAACCCCCATATCTGCTATTGTTTTTGAGTAAGAGGCAAAAAAAAATTTTTTCCGGATTTCGTTTTCTGGCCATAACTTCCATATTTTTGAAAATATTGACTTATCGTTTTGACATTATTAGGACACTTTCTTGAGACAAATACGATGCCGCAAACCGTTTTTTTTTTTAAATGTCACTTCTATTGTAAATCATCGTCAACTTTATTTTTTCTTATGGGCGCCATATTAATTTTTCTCATATTTGAATAAACCGATTTTTTCTGAATACAACAATATAATATATGTTAATATTTGCCTAAAAAATAAGGGCATTATGAAGGAAAATAGGTATTTTTTTGAAAATGTCTAGTTAGCCATGGCCATGATAGTCAATTCTTGACAAACCACAAATGTCACTTATAATTTTTATAAACTGCATCTGTTGAGTACTTTTTACATTGACTAACGATGTATTCAACCGAAGAGAAACAAGATTATAGATATTTATTACAGATGTAACAAAAATTTAAACAGAACAGTTGAATAATATTTAAACACATATCCTGAGAGACGACAACCATGCAAGACATATATTAACTGCTATAATTTCTTAGATTACAGTGCAGTTTAGTAATATAACCATGCAAGACATATATTAGGTAACTGCCATAATTTCTTATATTACAGTGCAGTTTAGTAATATGTCCTTCATGGTTGTTGTCTTTCAGGATATGTGTTTAAATATTCTTCAACTGTTCTGTTTAAATTTTTGTTACATCTGTAATAAATATCTATAATCTTGTTTCTCTTCGGTTGAATACATCGTTAGTCAATGTAAAAAGTACTCCACAGATGCAGTTTATAAAAATTATAAGTGACATTTGTGGTTTGTCAAGAATTGACTATCATGGCCATGGCTAACTACATTTTCAAAAAAATATCTATTTTCCTTCATAATGCCCTTATTTTTTAGGCAAATATTAACATATATGTTAGCGTTGCCTGTTCTCGAGGGGCATCGTGGAGGTGGACCGAGTCATGCTATGCATGACTATACTAACTGTCAAGATACGCATGCGTTACTTTAGTTTAAGAGTAGTCTCTACGATGTATTGTCACGTTAGCTCGGTGTGGTGGATGGGAGGATCAATTTGTATCTAATAAATGGTTGTGTTTATCAAATTGTTTTACTAAGGGTGTTATTACCCCTTGAACTCTTACATCAGAAGTGGGATGCTACCCTAAGTGATTAAAAACCAAGAAAAATTGTGATAATAGTGAGAAATCAGTGATTAAAATGGCGGAAGAGCGTCCACAGCTCGACAGTCTAATGTGGGAAATTAGGCAATAACCAAGAGGAGAAAGACATTCTCTAGTGAGGTTTCCCATCTGGCACAAGTAAATTGGCAGAAAACGCCGCTATCTTTAGCTGATACACTACACGAGCAGATAATATTGTAGTTACAGCAATTCAATATGGCGCCCGGGCCAACACCTAGATCGGCTTCCTCCTTGCCAGATTATGAAACTGCGCAAGCGTCGATCAGACCGAAATATGGTTGGCTGAATTCAATTCAAATACAATTATTATACAGAATGAGTTGTAATAAAGCTCAAGGACAAACTTTAAGTGAGCAATGTGCTGATGATAGCAAAAGCTGGAAAATCATTGAAAGTGTAGAGCAGAACTTGGAACGAGTTTTGTCAAGATTGCTGTGTCGCCATAATAAGCTATGTTGATTGATGAATCATACAGCTGGACCACAAATAAGTCACAGACATTATAACCAGACCAAAGTACCTATTAATAATGGCTCATAACATGATTCTAAGTGAGCACGCATCATATCAAACTGGATGAGTCTTAAAAAGTGTTTATAGTATAGGCACGTGCGAGCCCGAAACTATTTTGCGGGCAACAACATTAGAAAAGTGTTTATGTTTGATAGCAATGATCCAATGCCCAGACATTGAGAGGTCTTTTAATTCGAAATTAAATAAGAAGATGCTGATGGTGTGGAATTATACCGTGACCTGTTTAACATTCTTGAAGTGTTGACGAGCACAGTTATCGGTGACATAATAATAGTAAGATGTCAGGATTGGACGAGCACAAATTTGCGACAAATTTGACATAGTATAAAAGGATAATAGCTACTGCCTTATGCTAAGACTGTAAATTGTTGATGAATTCCTACGGAAGATTTGGACAAAGTGTTAACTAGTATTCAGAAGTTACTTGAAACATGCAGATTTTGATGTAAAAATCGTCCGTTGTATTTAAAAGTCGTGATCCTGTCACGCGTTCAAAAAGTTATCAGAGGGAAATTTATGTGTTTCAAATGTGGACTATACAATCACAAGGGTGATGAGCGTAAAAGGGAAGACGGAGCCATTCCGTGTAAGCCGAATGAAAAATGGTGATTTTAAACAACTTCTGTTTTCTGGAATGAAGCGAAACAGATGGGGATCACCTAACTGTAGGAGTTGCAAAGTAGGAATGTAAGGTCTAAAGCAGTAATAAAATTATCAGCTGACGTGAGTAGCACATTTGCTTTTGAAACCAAAAATGAGTTGTGGCAATACCACAAGTGAGTAATGGTTGTAAAAAATGCAGTACAAGGTATGTTTCCATGTCTTGGCGAAATTATTGTGACGAATTGAAAAAAAAAAAGTAAGTAAGCAGAACTAAATAACAGTAATAATAAAAAAATGAAAAACAGTATATAAGAGCTTCTCTTTGGTTGGTTTAAGTTTTACCTGATTTGAGTTATAGGTTAGACTGAGATTGCCTAATAAAATAACATTCAATAACTTACAGTCTCATCTATTATCTGTAGAGTGTGAGGTTGTACAGATGCCTATGTATTTTCATAACTAAAAAAATGAGGTATGTGGTGTTTCCACATAGCATTGTGGCAATGCCACAATAAAAAGAAATAGTGTGTCTGTGGCTCTCCCAAATGAGTAAGTTTGAGTTGTAGCGATCCCACAATAGGGTAAAAGAAAAGAAGAAAAGTTATGGAGTTGCCATAACTGAGGAAAGTAAATGTGTGGCGATCCCTACATAAAAAAAAAGTTGTATAATGGTCCCACAAAAGAGGAAAATAAATAGGTAACACTTACCCAACATATCTCAAACGAAAAACTGAAAATGAAAAACATTGTAAAAATGCTACAGCATGACTTTCTATTTAGCGTATCCATTTTTATTTCAATTGTGTTACAGTTCCATTACTTGCTACATTCGACCCTTTACTTCAATTCCACAATACTTTTCAAAAAATATATTACGTATTTAGCGATCCTGTATAGTATTAGAGAAATCCTATAATATAAGGGAAAACAAATAAAGTCAATAAGATTCCTAAATTATCTAGACGATTTTATGGAATAAAGCGTATACAATGTTCTGTCTCGATTGGAACATGGCTGACAGTTGCAGTACATGTGCAACTACACATGGCAACTACATGTGGCAGATAACCAACAAATAATAAGTACAGAAAGATTATACAGAAAAAAATAGTAAAGACGAAACTGTGGGAGTACCACATAATAAGTGTAAAATAGGAAAGATTTTCAAATACTCTAGTGCCAACTAGTTCCAAATAGTAGAAAGTACATTCCAATGTCCGTGTTTCATGTAAGTTAGAACACAGTCTCAGTACTGACTTAAATACTGTATGTAATTGGTTTAGTTACAATGATCTATACTTTAACACAAACAAAACAAAATTATTATTAGATTTCATAACTGCGAAAGAAATATCCTGCACTGCAAATATTAATCAGTATTAACAGTTTTGGGCACGTATTTTGATCATAGTTTCACCTGAAAAGTGCAGTACCCTTGTATCTACACTGAGCTTATCAAAATTGCTACTTGAACTGTTTGTTCAAGTGTATGAGGGAACTCTAAGTGAACAACATATTAACAACTGTTCAATTTTTATTATGCATAATATTGAGTCAAGATTGCGTTATTGGATCTGCTTTCGGGGCAACTCTATCATATCTCACTCAGTTTTTGTTACACAAAAATGTATTTTGCGGATACTAATAATGACTGGTTTGTCAGGCTCTCATTCCCATGTTGGAATGAATTTGTAAACTTTGGTGTCCTCACTTTACCGTGTTTATTTATTTTTGAAATGTGCGTCTATGTGTTTAGGGGTAAACATTGATTTGTTCTGAATAGCGATGTAGGTACACCTGGTGAATGCTAAGAAACAAACAATAATATTCGAGCCTTGTTTGTGAAGTTTGAAATCGCTTAAGTTATTGGGCGTGAAAATGTTGAGTAGTTTGCCTAATGGGCTTGAATTGGACCGTTTAGATAGTCCACTTTAAACGAAAAAAGAGGTTGTTTTTAATGAGTCAGTAAAGTTTTACTTGACTATTGTTATAAAATTTGTATTGTCTAGAATAAAAAAATAAATTTGTGAATTAGATTATAAAACGGGGGTACCGTTTGTACATGAAAATATGGGAGCACCATATTCAATAAATCACACTAAATTTAAGTACGGGAGTACCGTATTCAACAAATCACATTAAATGCAAGTACGGGAGTACCGTACAACAGATAGATTGCAAAGCAAGGCGGGAGTACCGTTAAACATTGCAACAGAATACGGGAGCACCGTGTTCAACAAATCATATTAAATGCAAATAAAGAATAAGGTACAACTGACCAACAAATCATATCAAATTCAAATAAAGAATAAGGTACAACTGACAGAAAACTGACAACAGCTTATGTAAGGTACAAATTATCCTTTACAAATCATCAATTTTAAGACACGGAAGTTGAAGGTTAATGTTGTGGTAGGACCATATAAGCAAATGCTAGAATTTGAGCACAAGCAATGTTAATATTAATAGTAGATCAAGGTTAAAGAAATATTTTGGGAGTCCTCCATAAACGAATGATTGTTGATGAAATAGGAGTATTATGGTTTCAAATAAAGATATCCGAAATATGTTTGTTTGTATTAACATTATGTTAATAGTAAATAGTAATAGTTTAGTTAATAGTAACTAAATCTTTATTTGATTACATTTATAGGTACCGCAATTGTTAGTAATAATAATAATGTGTGGTGAGTGAACATCACCAACCGAATGGTAAGAAACTACATAGAATACGAAATCCTACAATAGCTAAGCAATACTGTGTGGTGATACTACATGAGTAACTTAAATTGTAACAAATAACAATTAATGTAATAGCATTTTGAATGTTTAATTTGTGTGCTTCTGGTTTCCTGCTTGTTGTTGTTTTGCAGGTGGCGTAATCCTAAAAGAAACTATGAATCTTAAATTGTAATATTTCCACAGTGAATGGTTATTACTGCTGGACGAGCAGATTCCTATCTTAGTTTTGTTACAGTATGTCCCTTCTTGGTGGAGGTAAATTAAAGCCAAAGTTGACCAGGTCCTTCACCGTAATGGTAATTATCCCGAACGAACGTTATACACTGGAAAAGCGTGGTAAGGATACCACAGTAGCAGCGCATGAACAACTTCGACGATAGCCCAAACAATGTAATCATAGGGTGTGGTAAGCACATTCCTGGTGAATATTGCTTAATCATATTTCTGTTTAGAAGGTAAATTGTTAGTGCAAATGTTAGTATGACAATCTCACAACAGGAGCAGTAGATTGGAGCGAAAGTTTGGCATTCATGAGGAAATCCCACTGTGGCGTTCACACACTGTACAAGTAATAATTAATTGTGACTATATCAACATTTTTCAAGTTTGTTTTAGATTTGCTATAACAGCGATGCTGTAGTAAATGGTTTCACTGTAACCTGACCTGTGTTTAGTCTTGAGTAATTGCCTTAGTATGGGCATTACTGATTTTATTGTTGCTTGTCTTTGATACTTGAACAACAAATAACACTGTTCGCGTCTAGCGCGACAATTGTTTTTGTCTTTGCTTATGTTACAGCTAAATTTGGTGCGAGGACGCCCCAATATCAGGAAGGCCGTGTTAGCGTTGCCTGTTCTCGAGGGGCATCGTGGAGGTGGACCGAGTCATGCTACGCATGACTATACTAACTGTCAAGATACGCATGCGTTACTTTAGTTTAAGAGTAGTCTCTACGATGTATTGTCACGTTAGCTCGGTGTGGTGGATGGGAGGATCAATTTGTATCTAATAAATGGTTGTGTTTATCAAATTGTTTTACTAAGGGTGTTATTACCCCTTGAACTCTTACATATATTATACTATTGTATTCAGAAAAAATCGGTTTATTCAAATATGAGAAAAATTAATATGGCGCCCATAAGAAAAAATAAAGTTGACGATGATTTACAATAGAAGTGACATTTTTTAAAAAAACGGTTTGCGGCATCGTATTTGTCTCAAAAGTGTCCTAATAATGTCAAAACGAAAAGTCAATATTTTCAAAAATATTGAAGTTATGACCAGAAAACGAAAACAAGAAAAAATTTGCTTTTGTCTCTTACTATAAAACAAAAGCAGATATGGGAGTTTTCTTTGCGCCAACTTATTGAGCACAAAATTCCGCAACTTTGCCAAATTTAAACCTACAGTCTACCTTTTATAATAAGCGAGATACCCATGTTACACACTCGAAAGTGAATCACCCTGTACATAAAAATCTTTTAAAATAAAAAAGTTTCTCGCTTAGTCAAAATTAGGCTGCCTAACAGGTGATTTCTTATATTAATATCCTTTTTACGAAAAAACTAATCTATTTTTGGAGACTTTCCAACATTACTTTGACATAGAAAATTTTCTTTCAATTCTATTGATTGTCAGTATCAAATATGATATATGGTTTAAAGTGCAAAGTATACTGCTACCAATAAAAAAGCAACATATGCTACAAAAGCTGACTTTGATATAGCAGCTTATATACCGGGTTTCCCATGTTATCTGACTAATGGCATTAGCATGGGCGATTACATTTCATTGAATTTTATATTCCCAAGGCACACTATGAGAAATATTGCTAACATAATCGATAGTACTGATCGCCAAACACTTCTGATTATTAAAATACTGAAGCGAAAGGCTTCTTTAATTAAAATATCATTAAAAATTAATTTTAGGTTAACTATAACACTTTACATATCTGTCCTAGCACACGGAACTGGTAGGCACTAGTGGTACGAGACTCGGCTTCCCAAACTAAACTTCAAATATTCGCTGGTTTGAATAACAATCGAGGTAACATTTTTTGTAACACGACAGTTTCTCTGTAACTGATTAACTCAATATCCAAATCAAATCAAATCAAATACTTTTATTCCAAGAGATAATAGAAATTACATAGGAAACGTCAAATCTACATGCACAAGTATATTAAAATAAACATGTCATACATAAACATAAACACAAACATATTAAAATAAACATGTCACATCACACAAGCTTCACAAATTATGTATAAAGTATTATCATAGAATTCTTGAATTGAATATGGACACATCCTTAACAGGAAAAGTTTTATTTGTTTTTTGAATTCCAGCAATGTATTGATATTTTTGAGATTTTGTGGGAGTCTGTTGAAGAGCTTTTTACGAATTACATCAGGAGAGACCTCCCAGACACTTCCAAACGAAGGTATGGTATAGAGAAATTTGATTTGCATCTTGTATCGTATGAGTGAAAATCACTACTACATATAAATTTACTTTTGTTTCTAAAAACTAACATGAGTAAATACATAATATAGAGACCACAAGTTGTTAATAACTTTAATTCATTAAACAAATTTCGACAGGAGGAATTTTGAGGAGCACTCCTAATACACCTTATAATTCTTTTTTATGACAAAAAAACTTCCTTTAAATATGGAGAACCACCCCAAACAGTTATTCCATAAAAAATTCTGGACTGTATCTCAGACAATTGCACACGATTATTTATCCACATTTCAATTATTGTTCAACAATATTGTTCCTACTAAACGACACTCAGCTATCTGTGATACAGAAAAAGCAAAATCAAGCACTTCGAGTGATACTTAAATGTGATAGATATACCAGTATAAAACTTATGTTAGATAGATTACAGTTGCTTAGTGTAAAACAAATTATTCTTTTGAACAGTTTAGTATTTATTTATAAAATGTTACACCAGCTGATTCCGCAGCATTTGATTGACAATTGTTCCTTTGTTAGAGATGTGCATGATCACTTCACAAGAAATCAAAATAATTTTTATATTCCATCTGTTAGGACTACGTATGGACAGAATAATTTGTTTCATAAAGGGTTACGGAAATATAATGAATTACCAAATATTGTTAAAAACAGTGCAAATTTAGGGTTATTTAAAAAGAAATGTGCAGATTACGTAAGGAATCGTTGTCAAATTTAGTTGTGGGCTCAGTTATAGAATATAGGTATTTAATTGTTTTTTTTTTTTTTCCCACTTTGTTCTGTTGTGATACATTTATACAATGATTGTATGTATTTATTTTATGTTATTGTATTTTATTTAGCGATGCTAATAAAGACTATATTACTACAGTAAAATAGACGAAGTTCCTGTGCTTTAAGAGTTTTTTCAAATTTCTTATCTGGTGACACTTAGAATTTAGTAATCTGCATAAATTGTAACAATGACTCCTGAACGACAAATCAAATCAAAAGTTACTCCAAGGAACTTCATATAATCCATGCTCTGAATATTTGAGTCATTAATGAATATATCAAAATGAGGTATATTAGTTCTTTGTCGAGTGTGAAATGTTAGTTTTATTTGTATTAAATAGTAAAGACTGATCACTGGACCAGGCAGAATTTTAAAAGTGCGTTATAAATCATATCCTTCACAATATTTGGATTTTTGTCACTAAATAATAGTGCGGAGTCATCAGCATAAAGAGAAGTGAACGCTTCAGGTAAAATAAGGGGAAGTTCATTTATATATAATAAAAACAATATTGGCCCCAATATTGATGCCTGTGGCATTCCACTTCCGAACTAGACATAGCTGTTTTTTCTTTATTTGTGATTTTCACGCATTGTAATCTGTTATTTAAATATGAGGTAAACCAGTCATGTGCTCTACCCCTCACACAGTATTTATATAGTTTATCTCTCAAAATTCTGTGCTGAACGCAATTGAATGCCTTACTCAGGTCGCAGAATATTCCAACCAGACTGTCGCCTCGCTCAATTAAATCTAAAACCTCATTGTCAAAAGATTCCAGAGCTGTAAAAGTCGAACAATTCGATCTGAAACCATGTTGGTTTTTTGACAATACATTATTTTTTTCAATAAATTTTATTAATTGATTTAGCATTGCATATTCAAATATTTTTGATAAAACTGATGGCACGGAAATAGGTCATCATCTCGGAGTTACCCTGCTTCAGAATTGGAGTAACCACCAAGGATTTTAATATGGAAGGAAAAACTCCTTTAAAAGAGGCATTAACAATGTGTTCAAGATGCTCCACAATGAAAACAGAAATTCTCTTCACCAGAGTACCAGATATACCATCAAAACCATTTGATGACTTATTTTTTAATTTGTGAGTGATAATATCTAACACTTCATTAGCTGTTACGTTTAACAGAAAAATACTATTTGTCATAAAATTATTAGTAGCATATTTTATATTCAAACTAGGTTTAGGTATTTTATTTACTATGTCTATAGGAATTTGTATGAAGTATTCATTAAATTTGTTTCGTTGTTTGTTTGTTTGTTTGTTTGGAATCGTCTACTTTCAAGGAAATATTCCAGCTTGCTTGTTGATTACTTATTTTATAAGATAGTAGCTTTAGCTAAAGATAAAGGAAACGAACCAATTAAAAACATGTTTTATTTTTTTTGATAAGTAAATATTGTGACTTTAAAGATTAACTTCAAAAATAATAACTAGATACTGACAATGAACCATATTTATTCGAATAAGTAAACAGTAATAATTTGTAATTAATTGAAATGTAAAATAAAAAAAACTTGTCTCTGGCAGGATTTGAACCTGCAAAATTTGAGTTAAAAAGACTGCCACTTAACCAACTAGTCCATCGAGAATTTGAAGTGACAGCGCTAACACAGTTATGTAAAGTACATCTATTAACTTAAAACGAACTTTTATTGATATTTTAATTAAAAAAGAATTTCGCTTTAGTATTTTGGTAATCAGAAGTGTTTGACAGTCAGTACTATCGATTCCGTTAGTAATATTTCTCAGTGTGCCCTGGGAATATAAAATTCAATGAAATGTAATAGCCCATGTTAATTGCCATTAGTCAAATGAAATGGGAAACCCGGTATATCCACCAGCTTTAGGCTTTTTGTTGATATTACAGTACTGAATCAGTGGAGCTTATCTAACAGAAATAAAACAACATGGAGGTTGGAAATCAAGCGCAGTGACAGAACAATACATTGACTGAAGGCTCAATAAATAATAAAATGAAATGAAAACAGAAAATATTCTCATATCTTGCAAATACGTCTCTGAGACTGCAAACATGCCTGAAACTATAGTTAACTTTGATGTTGATGACTTCGACAACATACCAATAAATCGGCCTATGACAACAAAATCGACAACCAAACACTTACTTTCAACAAGTACGACAGAAGTTAGCACTGTTAATAATCCAACCGTCAATAATTATAATTATTGTATTTTCTACATTTAACAAAAAACAAATAATAGCATTTTCTACTCAATATGAAAGCCGTTTTTATCACTACTAAATTACATACACCTAATATGTATCGTTCAAGTGACTTAAAAATAAATTAATTCTAATCCAATATTTTATTACAATATGTAAAAAAAATGGAATTTCCTATATTGCACCTACCAAAGACGTCCCTCGTTTAGCAAGATACTTTATTAATGGTCATAATTTTTTATTCTGGACATACTGCATATTGAAAATTTTAAACTAAATTTGCATGTATCGGCCATATTTTATTGTCTACTGTTTAGGGTTCATACGAGTACGAGGATCATAATCATCGTTTGAAAAACGCAATTTTTTTATGTTAGTAGTGGTGAGAAACACACCGTAGTGCCCTCTTTGGGTCTTTGATACTACCTGTCTAACAATTATTGTCAAATTGACAGACTTATAAAGACCTGCTTTTCCGCAGGTGCCAGTACAGCAGTGACCTCTATTGCCTTTTAAGGGAGACAATCCTACTTATTTATTTGAAGGAAGTGCCGAAAACAACTACTGTAAATGTTACGGCACAGTACAGTTACGTTAAAGAAGGCACTACGGTGTGTTTTTCATCACTACTAAGACTCACAATGCCCATTAGGCAATCACGTCGCAGCATCATTCATCGAGTCCACTACCTATGGCACTCTGATGAGCGCAAAATAAGCGCGAAACCGGTCAGTGTCTAGTAGTCGGTCTTGATGAACGATGTGGCGTTGGAGATACCGATGTAATGCAATGCCAGTCGGGGCACATTGCCCATTGAGTAATTGTTTTCGGCATCTCCTTCAAATAAATTTCTTTTTATATGTTCAGATCTTCTAGATGACATAGCTTGCGAAAAAAATAAGGTGTTGAAAAAGGTTGATTTTTTGACCAATAAAATCGTATAGGTTTTTTACAATATTTTGAATAACAATTAAGGTCAAAAATACTCTTCTTTCATTATTTGTTACAGGTTTCCGCGTATTTTTTGAGGAACCGGCATTCTGATTAGCGTATCGGTTGGTTTTGGTGGTTATGTTTATAAGATTATCATCAAAAAAATGTTCAAAGTATTGTAATGGCTTCTTATCTTCGTCAATTTGAAATAACACTTGAATTTTCAGTAACAGGAAATAGTGGAGGAGCATCTGGAATAGGTTATCTCAATAACGCGCCAAATTTAATTATCAACGGAGTCTTTACTGGAACTAGTGTTCGAAATTTCCGAGTCACTGTCACTTCCACTTACTTCCAAATATTCTTCTACGTCAGATCCATCATAGGCGTAGTTTCGAGCGAGCCGCCGAGGTGCTAACATCTTGGTGACGAGTGCGAAGCGTGCGTGTATGTTAGTGGGCAAACAGTATCACAGTGAAGTGGAGGCCCCACAACAAAATTGCCTGTATCAAGACAACACAGGGATAGTGCGTAGGAAGTGGTTGTTTGCCCGCCGGCGCCTAACAGTCGACCAAGCGAGACAAACGAATCGTCGGGAGGTCCTAGCTGGGCGGTTTTCAATGGGTTACTCGAGCGTAACAAACAGATGCAGCGGCAAAATGAGGTGCTTACACAACAGATTGCGGATTTAAATAAAGAGCTCGATGTGCTCATGGAGAGACAAACCGCCCCCGCAAATAAAACAGGTAACCGGAAAAAGATTAATTTCTCTTCCCTTTCAGATACGGAGCAACCGTTGGACGACGAGCCGAGGAAGCATCCATAGACGGAAAGCGAGGTTCCCGCTGTCCCCTCGTAAGCGGAGGCTGTGAGGGCAAAGATTTCACCTGTGGTTCTAAGAGACGAGAACCAGTGGACGACGGTCAGCAGGACCTTAAATAGACGCGGAGTTGCCTTCACGAAGGCAAAACTAATAAACGGCGGCGTCACGATTACTCCAGCCTCTGTGGACGACCACAGGAACTTAACAAGGCTGTTGACTGAAGAAAAACAAGAGTATCACACGTACTCCCTGCAAGAGGATCGGCTCTTACGTGTGGTAATCCGAGGAATCCCCACTGGTGTCTCAGAACTAGACATCAAGGCGGATCTCACCGACCCAGGCTGCATTCTGAAGGCAGTGTACCGAATGACCAGTTGGAGGACAAAGACGCAGATGTCCCCGGTACTTGCCCTAGTACCCCAGGAGCAGACAGCCGTGCTGGATGTTAAGAGGTGCTGCGACTTGGTAATCAAAGTCGACAGACAAAGACAGAAGCAAAGGGCATCGCAGTGTCACCGATGCCAAAAGTTCGGACACGGATAGCCGATGCACCGCACGCACAAGTGCGTAAAATGCGGTGAAAGCCACGCGACCACGGAATATCACAAGACGAGGGACACTCCGGCGAAATGTGTCACCTGCGGAGGGTGCACCCAGCCAGCTATCGGGGTTGCCCGCGCTTCCCAAAGCCCACGGCAACCAAGAAACCAGCGCAAAAGCCAAAAGAGGTAAAGAAACCCGCAACCGCCGCAGAGACTAGGGACAGCTACGCCGAAGCCGCGAGACCCAAGCACGCCGCGGCCAAAAAAACCGCGACCTCCGCGCCCCTAATCAACCTGGACAGCAGCCAAGATGATGGCTCAGATGCAGGAATGGTGGAGTGCCATGAGCACATTCCTAGCTAATGCGCCAGCCCTGCTCTAGAAATAATGGTCATGCTGCTAACGAGGCACAAATCTCTCAGACTTGAGTCATGGAACAACGACGGTTTCAGCGCAAGAAAGCACGAAGTGCAAGAACACCTGTCACGTCTAGAAATAGACGTGATTGCCCTACAGGAGACGAAGTTGAGAGAAAACAAGAGGGGCAAGGTAGTTGGGTACAAGATGTACAGGAAGGATAGAGCAGGGAGACCAGAAGGTGGAGTGGCGCTGCTCGTAAGAAACGGGATAGACCATCACGAGATTACAACGCCTGAAATGGTGAACATGGAAGCCGCTGCTGTTGCGATCCATGCCGAGAGGTACGGTCAAATCGCGGTGGTGTCCTGTTACTAGACCCCGACCCTACCACTTCTGGCCTAAGGCATCAGAGGCAGCCCTGACGGATAGACCGCAAATACTGGCAGTTGGAGATTTCAATGCCAAGTCTCCGATGTGGAACAGCAGGACGATGAACACCCGCGAAAGGGTGCTGCTGAACTACCTAGACACCTACGACGATGTAGAAGTAATGGCACCGGATGAGCAGACATTCTACGGAACCATAGGCATACCTGACGTGTTGGATATCGCTTTACTCAAGGCGGCTATACCGACGGTGGCTGAAATGGAGTTGCTGCACGAGGGGTCCTCCGCACACAACCCCTTCCTTCTTACCCTGGAAGGACAGAAACCCACCGAGACATTCTTCACGCAGAGGCACACCAATTGGGAACTGTTTCGAGCAGAAATGCAAAGGATCTGTACACCCTATCGCGTCATCGACACGAGGAGGGAGCTCGAAATTGTCGTCGAGAACCAACCTTGAAAGATACCCGCGCTGCCATGGAAGCCAGCACAACGGAAACACAGGTGAGATATCTTACTAACCCAACAGGTGATTTACCGTTGCAGGTGCAGGAGTTAATTAGGAAACGATGCAGTGCCAAGAGACGCACTAAGAGGACGAGGACTCCCCTGGATATAGGGACCCGAGAAGCACAGACTGGAGCGGGTACTAACGATCGGTCCAGTTACAACTTCAAGGCACCCTGACCACTATAAATAATCGTGACGAGATAGAGATTGCTATGGAAAAAATTGGGAACGCTCTTATAGCATCTTACCATGAAAATTGTCCACTTAAGACCAAAAAAGATACTAGAGGCATATCTTGGTGGAACAAAAAACTGGAAAAAAACGAGGAAAGTTCGACGCCTCTTTAATCGAGAAACTATAATAAAGAAATAAGAAGAGCAAAAAGGGAATCTTGGAGGAAGTTCTGCGAGAGTATATCTGATTTACCTAGCAGCACGAGAATCCACAAGATCCTTTCTAGAGATCCGGTAAGGGAATTTGGGTCGATAAAACGACCTGATGGCACCTTCACGAACTTTGGAAGGGAAACCTTGGAGCTTTTGTTACAAAACCACTTCCCAGGTAGTTCGATATTGGATAACCAACAACTACCACTACCAGGAGGCCGATCTAAACGACCTAACAAAAACGACTGGTTGGTGGCCAGGAAGGTTATCACAAGACCGGCCATTGAGTGTGCTATCAAATCATTTCAGCCATTCAAATCACCCGGTGAGGATGGTGTGTTTCCAGCTCTGCTCCAAAACGGACTGGAAATAATCATACTGTTTCTCATCAGACTATTCAGAGCTAGTCTAGCATGGAGTTCTATACCAGTTGGTCCGCAGTTAGGGTGGTATACATACCTAAAATAGGTCGAATAGACCTATGCCCTAAATCGCTCAGACCCATTAGCCTGACATCATTTCTGTTGAAAAGTCTGGAAATGGTACTGGACGGACACATTAGAACGAGTGTGTTAAGCATTCACCCTCTTAATACCCACCAGTATGCCTATCAAACTGGCAAATCAACAGAACTAGCGCTCAATAACCTAGTCGGGAAAATCAAACAATCCCTGCAGAGTAGGCAAACTGCAGTGACGGCTTTCCTTGACATTGAAGGAGCGTTTAACAATGCATTGCCTGACTCCCTATACACAGCTGTTGCTGCTAGGCGAGTCGACCCAACCATAAGTGACTGGATTCGGGCTATGTTAGGAAACAGAACTATAACGACGTCCCTTCAGGAGGAAAAGGTCAGATTTAGGGACGCAAGAGGGTGTCCACAAGGTGAGGTTCTTTCCACCCTACTTTGGTCACTGCTTGTGGATGACCTGCTGGCCATAATACTTTTTGTGTGGGAAGTTGATGTTCAAACATATGAGGACGATCTAGTCATTTTAGTCAGAGGAAACTTTGAAGAGGGAATTTCCCTCACCCTCCAAGAAGTACTAGAGATAGTACTGAGTTGGTGTAAGAGGGAGCAGATGTCTGTAAACCCCCACAAAATGGTAATCGTACCGTTATGGAAGCGTTTGACAGGGTATGGCACGACTGTCTGCTGGTCAAGATGATCGACGCGGGTGAAGCTCATCCATACGTACCTTCGAGGAAGAGAGCTTAGGACGAAGGTAGAAGGTGTCCTATCGGCGTATCGTCCGATAGAGTCCCCCAAGGCTCTATTTTGTCACTCCACTTGTTCGCCGTTATTACAATGAACCTGCCTAGGACGCACAATACCACGCTCGGCCTGTACGCAGACGACACGGCATTCATTGCACGGTTTTCCGAGGCCAAAATGATAACGAGGTACCTCCAACAGGCAGCGTTCCTTCTTGAGGACTGGTGCAACAACTGGAAGGTAAGTATAAATCCCGACAAGGCTAATGCTATTTTAATTTCTTGCAGATTCAGGCAGACGCCAGCTAGACACGTCAACATGAACGGGGGCTGACATCGAGTGGAAAGATACCGTGACTTATCTAGGGGTATATCTGGATAAGAGGCTGCGGTAGAATCGACATCGACCACATGGAGAAAGTCGTAGCGATGGCGAAGCTGGTCAGGGCCAAGCTATATCCGATGTTGTGCCGCACCAGCGAGCTCAGCTTAAGAAATAAGCGAACTCTGATAAAGACAGTCATCCAACCCCAGTTGACATATGCGTCAGCAGCATGGGCGATTGCTGCAAAGACGTATATGAAGAAGATCCAGGCCGTCGAAAATATCGCGCTAAGAACCGCGGTAGGTGCATCCTGGTACCTGAGGACAGCCGATATATACCGGGACCTCGAGTATGTGCTAGTCCTAGAAGTCATCAGGAGGCGCTAAGTCAAGTTCTTCGCGCGTGCCGAGACGCACAACAACCCGCTACACCGGGAAGTCGTGGACTACGAGCCCGATACGGTCGCTGTACACAAGCTGCTAAGACTCCAACTGCTGGACCCAAGATGAGAGTAAGATCTTATGTTTCAGATTCCACCCGGAATAGAGGACTACGAAGCGACTAAAAAACGACCCTCAAACTTCCCCGAGGCCGCGACCGTTTGGACTCACTTCGAGTACCCTTCCCGTACCTGCTTAAAGCTAAAGGGCCAGTTGGCTCCTTTAGAGGTGCATCCCCCACTACACAGCCACTCCTGACATACCCCAAACCATCATCCAGGACGAGAGCGGCACTTGTCGCCCTCGCCCAAGGCAGACTACCCCCGGTGGGTAGGTGAAGGATGGGATCCACCTCTACGAGGCAGTCCAGGCCTATAGTGATGGGGAGGGTAAAGAGCGATAATCCCGCTCGGTCCCAAACCATCCTAGGTCATGACCATGGTCAATGGATATTGGCGTTGGCGAGATCCATTATACGATAGTAGTTCGTCACTTTCAATCATTTTCGGGAATAAAATAAAACAATCGTAAAAACATACTCAGTGAACAATAGTGGACTACAGCATAATAATAAAGTCTTGTTATATCCACTTATTAAGCGCCTCATTTATTTAAATTTGGTAAATCAAATATTTTTACGAGTTTACTCGGCTGTACCCATACGCATTTAGTACAAATAGAAATAGAACAGATAATTCAGAAATATTTTAAATCGCAAGGGTTAAGTTAGATGGCAAAAAAATATAAAATGTTTATAACCATTAAGTGGTTAAAGTAAATATGTCATAGAACTTCATACCAATAACTTCATACCAATAACATCTATTTTTCTGATAAAAATTTTGGGAATGTTATATTACAAAATTAATGTCAAGATATTAAGTTTTATCCATAATAACGATTTACGTATTTGCCAACTACCTATAAAATTCAAATATTAGAAAATAACTTGATAATCTTTTGCCTTTGGAATAAATACTGTGAGTTATGATTTAAGAAGTTTTGTTTATTTTGATTTTATGCTTTTTTTAGTTTAGACATCTTTAATGCAAGTGAATTGAAATGAACTTCAATTAAACGTGTTTGAGCATTCCATACTAATACGATGACATGGACTTTTTTTATTTTGATATTTTAGCAATATTTTAGTGCTTAATGGGCTACGGCTTTTATGGCTTTAAGGTATTGACACAGATTTATTCACATTTTAAACTTAGGGCCGGTATATTCATGTGCACCATAAATTGTCTGTTAAGTATTCAGTAAATTTATAAGTCTCTTGTAAACATTTTAGGTATATTCATTTTAGGTATATTCATTTTAGTATATCTATTCCGTCCTTACTGAATACTGGCAATGTTTTTATACTGATAGTACAATTGTGGAGAAAAAGACAAATACATAAACATACGAGAAAGAAAGAGACGGAAACTTCTTGGTAATTTATCACAGACAGAAACATTTGGAAATGATAACATTACCTAAAACCTAACTATTCCGCTTGGCGTTTAATGTTGCAAGAATCACAAAATGTCAAAAAATTCAGGTATTTATAAAACTGTACCAATTTATGTTTATTTTGTGATATTTAAATAAAATTATAGGAAATACACGACCCCATCCTACAAACTTCTTGGTGGCTGAAATGGAATGCCTCGTAGAGGTTTTGAAACATGCTTCTGTTATTGAAAATAAACGTACTGCTGCTGTTACGTGGAAGCAAAAAGAAAATTCCTGGAGAGACCTGACAGAAACTTTTAACACTCGTACGGCTAGTACTCGTACAGCTAGACCGTACAGAAAAAATGCTAAAAGTAAAGTATAAAGCCATTAAAATAACCATCAAACAGAAGCATAATGTGGCGAAATCCGAACATTTTAAAAGCGGAGGTGGTGCTGCAGATATTGTTCGGTACACTGTAACGGTAATTCTGTACCATTTTAGGAAACATCCAGTGTATAAGAAATCAAATAAGAAAAATCTAATTTCGCGAAGTTATTATTGTACTAAATACACTATAAATACGGCTAACTGATATTTATCATGTTATTAGAATAATATGGTAATAGAAAAAGGAGTCCACTCTGGAAAATAGTGATATCCTGCAAATCAAGAAAACTTAAATTCAATGATTATTCTTTCAAATTGGCGTGATACCTACCTTAATATCATTTAAATCAAATATATATTACTTAATGAAGTTCCTTCCCAAATATCGTGCACGGACAGGGTGATGTCATGCTCTAAGTACTCGTAATTGCCAACGGCATATGATTATTCAGTAGACTGTATTTGCACCTCAGGAACGACTTACTTTGGTAAACCCTAACCACTATTCAGTGCTAGAATGAAGGAATCCTGTAAAACCTCATTAGTTAGAAGGATAGTCAAACATCAAATGACGTTAATATCTCACTTCAACACCAAGAAGACATTCTTCCCATCTTAGGCATGCATGCCAGAATGGTTGCCAAACAATTTCTGCGAACAAGCCTTAATGTGCGAGTAGACAATTTAATTAAAAATTATTCGGCAGAATGATGATTCGAACTCAAGACCTCTGGGTTAAGCGAACGACATGCTAAACCCTGAGCCACCAACCCGATAATTAATTAATAGTTACATAGTCCATTCAAATTAAACTAAATTGTTTAAATGGTTTGGGGTCACATTTTCAGGCGCTCTCCAAATAAGGTCTACTGGAAGGTAAATAATTCCATCCTACCTTTTTGCAATGAGATCCATGTCTTTGTTTTCTATCATCACGTATGTCTTCATTTCCATGTCATCTCGGTAATATCTTCCACTCCCGAGGTTGTAAGAAGGTCTTGTTTTCCTAACTCATCATATGTGTATATGATACATAAGTACAAGATTAGTTAAAACAGGTGTTCATGATATGCAACTACTGTATAAATGGCTGACAACCTACTGTTTACTTTAATTAATAAGGTTTTCCACATTTCCCTTATTCTCATATTAAATAGTAGTCGGCTGCAACTTGATAAGTGATTCCTGGGTGCGCTTACGACTCGGAAAATTATAATATATACACCTCACCTCTGGAAGCCAGAAATGTCTGGCTTCCAAGCTAATCATTGTGATGAGAATGAGGGATAGAAATATTATTCTATACTATTATTCATTATTATTATTATAACCTAGAATTAAGTTAATTTTCTTTCTCTGTCAATCATTACTATCAGCTAGAGCAAAATAAGTACGATGCACAAATATTAATAACATTTAATATTTTACGAATATCACTCCATATATGCCATAAAATGTGTGTCTATGTAAAATAAATTCACTGTCAACAGTAAACCTTCTCAGAAACAAAAACATATTATGCCTTAAGGCCATGGCATATTTCCCTTAGTGCAAATTAATTCTACTGTATGGCACTTCTGTTTACTATACATTGCAACTGTGATCAAAAGAATTAATTATCTGGCTTCCATTGAACAATACATGATACCTGCATTTTAATGCTTATGCCGTTCAGACTTCTATCAATATCCTCACAATCATAACTATTAATAATTACTATACTTATCACTGCCATTCTCTATAATCAACACTTACGTACTATCATTTTATATAAAATAAAACAGGATACCAGAATGTGCTAAACAGGTTTTTAGATTTAAATTAGATAAAACAACAAGGTACTTACCAAACAGTTTCATTCCATAAAATATCCAAAAAGCTGCAGAAAGAAATAGAAATCCTAATCCAACCACCGATTTCCACTCCCCAGTAGGTGCCTGAAATTCTGCAAACGTCTGACAAAATGAAGCTCTATATAAAACTTTTTTCTCCTCAAGTGACAACTGATTCCAATCTCCTTTCTCTTTCTCTCGTAATGACTAAAAAATAAACCTTTATTCAAGATCATTCACGTAACTTGTTCATCAGAAGATTTTAAGGTTCTACTTTATTTGAAATTCAGACAATTTGATGTTAGGGTAAAGCCCATACGTTCTATCATTCTGAAATACTGACTTCCCTGTACTACTTCTGATAATACCGGAAGTGAGCCACAACTTCCTTATTTCAAAAGGAATGATGTCTTTTTTATTGCGTTCTTGAATTCTACGCGTGATTTCTGATAGGAGTTCCTACTATGTTTCTCTATACCTAAAATTTACTGTTTTTGAGTTATTTCAGTTTTTTACAAAATTTGGATCGATACAGAAATATTCTATATTGTGTATTTCTGACATTTTTAAATGAAAACCTGTGATTTTATTTTTATACAGGGTATCTTAAATTTAGTTGACAACCATTATTTAAATACATTAGGTAATTTTTTTTTTCATGAATCACCCTGTGTATCAGTGCACCGATGAATGCAGGAGTAAATTCTGCATAGACCTACATTAGCTTTTCTTATACCTATTCTCAAGAGTTTCAGATATAGTAGTTTAGAGTATTTTTTGTGAGTAGTGATTTTATTATATTTATATATATTATATATACCAGGTTTCCCATTTCATTTGACTACTGGCAATTAACATGGGCTATTACATTTCATTGAATTTTATATTCCTAGGGCACACTATGAGAAATATTGCTACCGGAATCGATAGTACTGACTGTCAAATACTTCTGATTACCAAAATATTAATGCTTTTTTAATTAAAATATCAATAAAAATTCATTTTAAGTTAATAGGTGTAGTTTACATAACCGTTTTAGAGACATTATTAAACATTATCCGGTGGACCAGTTGGTTGAGCGACAGTGTTTCAAACTGAACCGCAAAATTTTGCAGGTTCAAATCCCTCCAGAGGCAACTTTTTTTTTACTTTTTCATTAATTACAAAGTATTAGTGTTTACTTATTCGAATAAATATGGTTCATTGTCAGTACCTAGTTATTATTTTTGAAAGTCACAATATTTGCTTATCAAAAAAAAAAAACATGTTTTAATTGGCTCGTTTCCTTTATCTTTAGCTGAAGTTACTATCTTATAAAATAGGTAATCAACAAGCAAATATTTTTTATTTATTACATGCACTGTGCTTTTACTAATAGTGTACTTATCTCTGCTAATAGTTACTACATTTTATACCTCAATCTGGATATTGAGTTAAACAGTTACAGAGGAACTGTCGTGAATTAGTAATAGGTTTTTTTTTTAAATAAAAAACTATAATTCTAAAATTATGAGTTTTTTAAAATAAGAATATATTTTAAAAAAACTCACCATATTTTAACAAACTTCTCAAAAAAGAACCTATTACTAATTCACGACAGTTCCTCTGTAACTGTTTAACTCAATATCCAGATTGAAGTATAATATGTAGTAACTATTAGCAGAGATAAGTATCACTATTAGTAAAAGCACAGTGCATGTAATAAATAAAAAATATGTTTCTTGTTGATTACTTATTTTATAAGATAAGAAAGATATAAGATTAGATAAGATATTTTCTTTAGCTAAAGATAAAAGAAACGAACCAATCAAAACATGTTTTATTTTTTTTTTTTTTGATAAGCAAATATTCTGACTTTCAAAAATAATAACTAGGTACTGACAATGAACCATATTTATTCGAATAAATAAACACTAATAATTTGTAATTAATGAAAAAATAAAAAAAAATTGTCTGGCGGGATTTGAACCTGCAAAATTTTGCGGTTCAGTTTGAAACACTGCCGCTCAACCAACTAGTCCACCGGATGACGTTTAATAATGTCTCTAAAACGGTTATGTAAACTACACCTATTAACTTAAAATGAATTTTTATTGATATTTTAATTAAAAAAGCATTTCGCTTTAGTATTTTGGTAATCAGAAGTGTTTGACAGTCAGTACTATCGATTCCGTTAGCAATATTTCTCATAGTATGCCCTAGGAATATAAAATTCAATGAAATGTAATAGCCCATGTTAATTGCCATTAGTCAAATGAAATGGGAAACCATGTATATATATGTATATATAAGGAAATCATACAAACCTGAAGCACAAGTACATATCTGTACGCATCATCCTGAAGCAGCGTAATGTACCTGAAGCGAATTTTTGCTTCAGGATAGTCATGCCTTGATATTTTAATGTACGAGAGAGATAGTTGATCTTATTTCTTTATGGGTAAGGGTCAGGGTCCATTGTTGTTTGATGCTGATTTTTATTGCAAAACAACGTATCATATTCCAGACACAACGTGATGAAAAGTGCTTCAGGTCCGTCGTTTTAATGCAAGAATTGTCCTTAAGCCAGGGTGGCGTTGTTTATTCTGCATTGTGTAGGCTCGTAAACGTTTGATGATACTACGTACTAATTTGAAGCAAGAAGATCTGGCAACTATGTTCGATAGGGTCCGTTTACCTGATGTGTTTATTTTTAAGTAAAGGATCAATAGTTGAAATGCATAAGAAAACGGAATGGTTTCAGGTTGACGGAATATGAAATATAATAATATAATAAAATATAGGTACTTAATATAGTATAATACAATATAATAAATAATTAAGCATTGCTTTTCAAAAGACTATTTCAAGAGGTCCGTAAGTGAAAAAAAATGCTCCATTCGCCCTTAATAATATTAATTACCTAATTAAATTTTAAGTTTTTCCTCAAAAACTAAATAGTTTAACACTTCAATAATTGTTTCATATGGTAACAAGTGGACCCTGATAATATTAGTAAATTTAAAATTTTTCTTAAAAAGTAAAAGTGTTTTAAATTAATATAATTTTAAAAGTAAACATTTTTATGTTACCTATTAACTGGTACCTTGTCTACATGGCTATAAACAGGGTGTATTATTATTTAATACGGAAAAGATTATAATTCATAAATGAGTAGAAAATATGAACTTTTCAAAGTATGCCGCTTTTTCGTAAGACCTATAGTTATTGTAATACAGGTTGCTTAAATTTTATTTTTTATATAGTTTTCGAGGTGTAACTAGAAAATTTGTTTATTAATTTCTTTATAATTTGGAGCATTGTTTCGTTTTATTAAAAGCTATATCCATGTCATGTACCTATATCCATATCAAAATGTTTGTAAAAATATTTACATAGGTGTAGATCTTTGGGATGCAAACCTGTTTTCGAAGAATTTTTTATATAGAAAATCTAAGACAATGACAATTTGAAGTTATTTATTTATTTTTTTTGAAATTATCAACGTGTTATCTTTAAATTATTGCTATTTCGAGGTAATCAATTCGTACCATTCTCAAAACTGAAAAGAGAAAATTATTTTTCATAATTAAATTTTTTGAAGTTAATTGCAATGTCAAAGCACCAGAATATTATAAGAAAACGATATTAACACATTGTACCACATTTTAATTGGTAATATCTAGTATTAAGTGTCAAAGTTAGTAGGTTAGATATTTAAAAATTTTTTACTTTAAACTTGGTTTTTGGGGCAAAAAGTTAGTGTTTGTTAGATGACAGTACACGTTTTTAATAAAATAATTTAAGTTTCAGATGGCATATTACCTGCTTATTTGATATAATCGAAAATATGAATTGCTATGAACATTAAAGAAGTTATACACAAAATTTAGAAACTAACCAAACAGTTGGTTATATTTTGTGTACGATTCGTGGTTAATACTTTAGCGATAAATATTGGGTTGTTTGTCAACTAGCTGGATAGTACAAAAATTAACCAAATTGCGTAGTTATTTTAATGGAAAAATGATTTTCTATCAAAAGAAGGGTTTCGTTAATTTATATACCGGGTGTTCAACTAATATGCGCAATTTTAATATCTCAGTTAATAAAAGAGTTACGCTATTTATTTTTTGGCAGAAGTTTCAATTCTATAGCGTAGCACAAACTAAAAATAATTTCACTTGTACAAGGTGTTCTGCGTTCCCTGGGCACACATCAATTTTGTTTTTTTAAATGCAACATATATTTTTATCATTTTTTTTAAATCCTACTACTTATTTTAGCATGATTTTTCTGAAAAAAACTGAAACCTAAATAGAAACACTATTTAAAAATATATATCTTGCTAATCAATTTTAATTGAAGCGTCGCGGACGGCAAGTGTTATCCATAATTTCTGTATTTCTACCTTACCTTTTAGTAAAAGCAAGTTAAAAAATAGTAATCCTTTCTAGAATATTTCATTTTTCTTGGTCGTTTCCAAGAAAAACTCATTTCTCCAGTTAAATCGATCACCCTGCACTACATTCGAACCGAAGAATTTTTTACCACATGTTTATATGAATTTTTTTATAAATTACGTACACTTCATAATTATTTCATAAATTGCGTATAATTTATTGTTTTATCTGTGTATATTGGTTTTTTTTTTTTGATATGGTAGGTATTTGTGAGGAAGTGCTGAATTAAGCCCAAAATATTATATGTAATATATTAAGTCAGTCACTCTTGTATAATTTATAGTTCTAAAAATATATCGATTTCTTTTTATATTTATGGTTCTCAGTAATATTTTGTTTAAACTTTAGATTCAAACGTATGTGAAATAAATTAAAATAAATAAATAGTCACTTTGTACTAAAAATTCAACAAGCGTGTTTAACTTCAACAGGATGAAGCCCGTAGCAACCCGTGGATCATCACCCATTTAAATATGTCAACTTTTATTATAAATAAATAGTAATACCTATATCTAAAAAATTAGGTATGTATATTAGGTATGATTGTTACATTAATGATAAATGATAACGTCAAATATAAAATATGAGTTCGAAAATAATTGAAATTAGGTCCCATAGTAAAGTTATTATTTTAATGACAGTTTTCTACCTGAGTTAAATCATTCTGTTTCCGTTGGTAACAAAATATGAAATCATCTGGTACTGTGCTTGAAACTGCAAATACGGAATAACAGCATTAAGAGTCCATTCACTAATCCGAAATAAGCCCAAAGTCGGCGTTCGTCTCATGTGTAATTATAAAAAAACTATAAAAGATAGCAACTTTTAGTAAAAAAGTATTGAAAGATAAGAGTTTAATCTAAATCCCTATAGTAGTAATTTTTTGTAATTTTTTTTTATTTTAAAAATCCAGGCAAACAATCTTGTACTAGAATAGCGTATCTTCAAAAACTATTTTCTCTAAAATACATGTATTAAACAAAAATTTGCTACTATAGGGATCTTGTTTATCTTTTGATCTTTCCGGTGATATATAATTTATAACATTAAAAAGAAATTTTGTTGCAATTATAAGACAAATCCGGTACCGTTGCAATAAGGGCTAACTTTATTTCCATGTCCATGCTTTACGTGCACCTTCGAAATCTAAATAATACGGTAGTAGGAATATGTAAGTCTTCACCCATCGGCTACCCAACCTCTCAACCCGACCCACAATTCATGTCTGTTAAGTTTACCTGAATGGACCCTTAAGTACGGCAACATTGTCGTGCTTCAGGAACAACCGTACAGCTACCTATTATTGTATATTTTGCTTCAGGATGGTACCAAAAATATGTATGCCTCAGGATAGTGCGGCTTATGTGTAAATATACACTAAATTTTATTTTTTAAAATGTCGCTATATATCTTACAGAATCGGCTGTACCATAACAAATATACACCCGAATATGGCATCACTTTTCCTCTATCTAATCTATAAACCGGTGCTTCAGGATGGTATGGAATATATTATGGCTTCAGGTTTGTTAGAAGGATGTATATATATACATATAGCCTTATTCAGAACTTATCTCTAAAACTTTGAGGATATGTGCATCCTTAAATAAGAAATCGATATCACCAAAAAAATTTATAATAAAAGGCTTAGGATTTCCCGTAAACAATGTTTAAAGTTATACCATTATAAAGGACTACGTAGCTGGGCAACTGTATTTCAACACATCTGATACTTTTCTACCACATTCCTAAGAATGTGATAAAAAAGTAAACACGTTTTTGTCTGGAACGCCTGGTTAAAACCGACTGAATAAAAACACTGCAAATCTTTTTTGCGCCGGTGTCGGTATACTCTCAGAACTTCCGAAGTTTTTTTTGTGTTAGCCAGTTTGCATTGTCAGTGCCAAGGTCACTTCATTACAGTGGACCAGTATCCAGCGGCGTGCAATGAAAAATTTTTAAATAGTTTTAAGACCCGACAAAAAATTTTTTTTTGCACTACCACATTTGTACATGTATGTTGAACATCCCCAAATTTTATTATGGATAAGTTCTGAATAACCCTATATATATATATATATATACTTATAATGGGTATGTTGTTGCGCCCGCGAGACGGACGGGTCTCTGTTAAAGGAGTATATACTGTGACCATTAATCCTTCTTTTAACTATAAATCAGGGCATTATTAGAGGGGTAACTTAGTTGCTCAATTTAAAATTTTATGTAATAACAGGACGTTGTAAAGCCCAAAGATGTAAACGTTAGTTTGTGTAGCCCGAGTATATATTAAGTCTTACGGTTCTTATGTAGCCTGGCAGTGTTGCCATATTTTTGTGCCCGTTTAAATACCATTATCGATATTAACTTGACCTGTAAAGCAAATTGATGAGATGATAAAATTGTATCTGTCTGTGGAAAAGCTCAAGGAGGCAAGTGATGATTTTTTTATGATTAAATATTTGCAAGTCAAGGGAAGAAACTTATAAACCTTGCAAAGGGAAAAGTTAAATTTTCTCTTGTATCTTTTACATAATAGCTGTATAGCTATTTATGTGATGTCAAAATGATCTTTCCATACGTGTATTTTAATATACTGGATGTCTCAAAATACTGGCTCATGCATATAACTTTTTTATTTCGCAACTTGTCAAGCAAATGATACCGTGTTTTTTTTTAATAGAACACCCGTAATATTCTTGAAAATTTCAATTCAGGAGTTTGACAAACTTACATAAAATTTAAGCTCATATAATAGTAATTTATAATCCGGAAAATCAAAAATCATACTGAACAAAAGGAAAGTATTATTAAAACACGAGATAATGCCAACACATGGAGGACTAACAAACCAATATTTTTATGTACCAAATATTAGAAATAAATTTTGTACAAAATTTAGGTATTTAACATTTTTCAAAAATCACAAATTGTATTGCCTCTTAATGGAAGAACATATCTAAATAGGTATTTAATTATCTCCCTTAGAACTTATCAAGAATCTAACTGTAATTTAACAATTCTATTCTTCACATTGTATTTTCTTTAAGTCGTAAAACTTTAATTCTTTCATTCTTCTTGTCTTATATGCTTAGTGTCGAAAATCATAATTTTAACTGGAATAACTGAAATATGGAATTAAATATAAAACAGTCATTTTTGACTAGCCTCCGCCTTTCACTGAGCCCGCATCAGAATTAGATCGGATCTCACTTCATGACTTCTTTTCTCTTCTTATTAATTCTGCACGCCCAGTGTTAGGTAAATATAATGTCTATTATAATAATATTTCTGAATTAGTTGTGCCTCTGTTATATTAATAAAATGAATATACTTATTCAATACAAGAAATTGGCGATATAAAACGCTAAATTGCTGAAATTGAAATTTTTTACTATACATCTTCTTCAAGGCTACATAGAAAATACTAAAATAAAATTACATTCAGACAGATGATATTCTTTATAGATACTGATTTTTTAAGTAAATTGTAAACTGAGAATGCAATGTCAATTTCCAAGAAACATTTAATTAGTAATAAGTTATATGCGTTAGCAGTACGTACATAAATATAAAATACTTGTAAAACTTAAATAAGTTGTTCTGTAAAATGTTATTAATGATTATTGTACAATGGAAAAACAGAAAAAAGGCATATTTCTAGTAATATCCTAGATTCCAGCTGGCAAACTATTTCTTTTCTAGATATATTGATAAGTTATAGTAGGCAAACATTAGTTCTGCCACTAGGGCACTTCCTTCGAAATTTAAAGTAGGTACGACATATCTTTCATAACTATTAAGCGGTTGCTACAATAATACGGGGTGTCCCATCGAAAAGTATCACATTTCGCCGCCTTATGTCTCGAAAACTAAAAGAGATATCGGGGTGCGGTTTGGACAGAACGACTTAAGACTTTTGTAAGTTTTTTTTGGCACTGTTGCCAAATCTCCAAATATATTGGTCAATTTTTTATTGAATACGCCCCTCTTTGGAGTAAAATTACTTGCTTATATTAAGTGGAACGCCCTGTATATTTTGCCATAATCAGAAAGCCTAATCACTTTACTTTTCAAAAAGGAATACATTGTTTACATTATCTTGAGAATTGGAGCCACAAAATTCAGTTTAATGGGAGCACCTCTGAGTTGAACAGTTTGTGAAGCTGGTCTTCGTTTTCACAGTAGCCATGAAAAACAAAAGTACAATAATAAACTTTATTGTCAGTTGTGTCAAATATTTGAAATATAGATATAAAAATGTTCACATTAGAAGGATCACACATTTTTGATCATCTACTACTAAGGATGCACAAATGTACATATTATTGAAGTAAATGGTGGGCAGTTAAAACAAATTGTTTTCTAACTTATTCAAGTAGTTTTTATTTATACAGTTATTTTGATTATTTTATCTGTTATTTTTATTACTGTCATTGTGCTTTGTTGTTATTGTTAACAAAACTCGTTCCTACCGATTATTAAAGAATTATTCTTTTCTCCCTATCTGTTTTCATTTAAAAAGCAAATGCAGTCAAGTTCCACATCAAGTTTGATCAGAGGTTTTAAAATGATAAAATATATAGGGTATTTTATTTAAAATAAGTGTACAAAATCTTAAAAATAACTTTACGAAGAAGGAGGTATTTTTTTCATTCGTAATAACCCAAATAAGAGTACTTCTAACAAATTTAATTTTGTGGCTCCAATTCTCAAGATAATGTAAACAATGGTTACCTTTTTGAAAAGTACAGTGATTAGGCTTTCTGATTATGGCAAAATACACAGGGTGTTCCATTTAATTTAAGCAAGTAATTTTACTCCAAATAGGAGCATATTCCATAAAAAATTTACTAATATATTTGGAGATTTGGCAACAGTGCCAAAAAAACTTACAAAAATCTTAAGTCGTTCTGTCTAAACCGCATCCCGATATCTCTTTTAGTTTTCGAGATATAAGGCGACGAAATGTGATACTTTTCGGTGGGACACCCTGTATAATGGTTTATCAACAACAAAACACATGCATCAGACTAAACATTTAAACAGAAAAATAGAGAAAATAAGCAATCCTCATTCTATATGCCTTCTATTTTGTTAGATGTTGAATATGTATTTTTTTCTCCAAGAAAAATTTGTTTGAACAAAAAAAAATAATTTTAGTATATTCTTATTCTATTTTCAGGCAAAATATTTATTGGGAAAAATCAATAGGTGTAAAGATACTAAAAAGTGATTCCTATATTTTTTTTTTATATCAGGACGTTCTTAGATGGTATCTTACTTCTTCAATAAAAAAATTATATACCTACCTACCTACCTAGTAACAGCTCTTTGTATATACTGAAGATGCAAACATTCAATGATGTAGCCCGAGTATGTATTTTATAAGTTCTTCGGTTTTTGCGTAGCCCGATTATATTTCAAATTTTTGAGCCCTTAACTACCGTTATTAATTTTAATTTGAACTAAAACTGGAGTAAAATCGCCTCGCTATCTCGCTTATTTCTGGTACAGGTTAAGGTATAACCAAATGAAACGTTTACCATCTTATAGAGCATAATTTTGTCCATCTGAAATGAACCTCTACTACTTTTTTTAGTAGGGCCGAATTTTGTAAAATCAGATTTTCGTCGTTTGTGGAGTAATTCAAAAATTGTGTTTTTCGTAACATATATCGCGCTTGTCAATCGACGGTTTAACTTATATTCCTAATTTTTTCACAGCCAACGTAAAAAAGTACAGCGCTTTTAATGGTATGCACCAATTTTTGATAACTTGAAGTATTTTAGAAAAAATAAGTCCCAAAGTCGGAACCACTAAATTTGTGCATTAAAAACTTCCCTATGCGGGGAGGGAGCTATATTAATTATTCAAAATTGATCTATAGTTATATGGAATCAAATGTAGTACAAAGTATGAAAAAGTGTTTAAAAAAATTTTTACCCGGCTAGGTGCTATGGTTTTCAAGAAATTGAATTTTTTATGTGGGCCGTGCGCATAGCTAAACTGCTGAATTGTCCCGCCGCGCCAATACGGCATTCTTGCGGCGCGGATATAGGGATAGAGCAATTGCATTTCATTCATTCAGCGAGAAGTTTGTTCCTCATTATAAATACCACATATGAAGCTTCATTTTCCATACAGACAAAACGCTTGTCTTCCATATATTCTCACTGTGTATAATATATTTTTAACATTAGAAAAACGAAGTTTTCAGGGCAGGTAAATATTGATATAGGTAAATCAAAGACGATGGTGATTCATTAATTTTATTTCAGTTTTTACGCTCGTTATCTTTTTAACATGGAAAATTCATGTTTAATTTGTGGAAATTTTATAATTTTAAAATTTATCCAAAGATAAAATTGTAAAAAACCAACAAAGAAAGGTTTATTAAATATAATAAAGGCAGCTGAATTAAGGCAAGATGAAAATTCAAAACAAATTTTAAATAATAAAAGCACAATATTGTCTGGTAGTAAATGGAAATTTCACGTGGCTTGTCGAAGCTCATATATTAGCGAAATAAATATTATAAATCACCCGAAAGTTATACGCGAAGTAGTGAGTGTTTCGAAATTCGTACAATGTGTTTATTTTGTAAGAGAAGAGGAAAGAAAAACAAGAAATAGTTATTTGTTTAATTAGTACAAAAAATACACGTTTTCGGGACGAAGAAAAGCGGAGTCCGGCAATTTTACGAATCTCGAAAATGTATTTTTTGTACGTATTTAACATAATATTTTTTTCCAACCGCTTCTAATTAGTACCTCCAGTTAACCGATTCATCGGAGTCACTATTTGTTTCCATTTTTCTATTTAATTAAACTTCAATATATGTGACATGCAATGTCTATTATAGGTCTGTTCCTGCAGCAATCAGCAACTGGTCAGAAGGATTGTGATTGGTTGAAAACAATTTGCTGACTGTTTGGAATGATTTGATTAGATCTGACTAGTTTGTGACTCCCGCAGGAACAGGGGTAATATCAAATTACTTTTCGGTACTGTACAAAAATCTTTCTTGTACAGTTGCTATGGGGATCTCAAACAGTCCAGAAATGGCCTTATTTTTATACAAATAATTTAAAGTTATAATCTCTTATTCGTATGGTTGGAAAAAAAATTAATTTCTATACAAACAGGTATTTCTTTTGTAGGATATTCCAGGGACGATAAAAAATACGGGAACAAATTAAATGCTCGCCATTATAATATCCACACTACCAGATCACACTTTCCCAGTAAGTGTATACAAATGCATGCTTAAAAAATAAATATGTATTCGATATAAATAAGACATATTGAATGCTCGGTATACAATTCACATGTTTGCTAATAATATAATAAATCAAAACCTCTAGACCTTTAATTATGACAGTATTTGCTTTGTCCTACAATTGAAAAATAGGATTGAAAATGTTTACATTTACATTATTTTACATTATATGTATTGAAAACTATTAAATAATATAGGTTATTTGAATTAGCATTTCTTCTAGATTTCGCGTTAAAAAATAATTTCACGTTTTTTTTTAATGAAATGTAATTGTTTTAAAATCTACAGAACCTCCAATAACTTTTTTCTTAGTTCGTGGAATATCCTGTTACATTATATTCTTCTCCATAGACATATGTATATTCCACTGATTTAATATTTTCAATTAATTAGTTCAGGACATTCGACACGTAAAAAAATATTAGAAACCGCAAGGAAATGTGGAGATACAGAAATAATATCAAGACTTATGAATTATGACGACCTTTTTGCTTATGACGCAAAATATAATAAAACATGTTAAAGCCAATATATTTCATCAAAAAACGTAGGTATCAAAAATTCGAGAAAATGCAAATATACATCCTCCTACAATTACTTCACATAACGTTGAGGAAAGTAACTCTGATCAGGAATATTCACTGGATGATAGTTTGGCAAATGTCTCTGATAATTAGATTTTACACAGAGCCGCGGAAATTTTGCAAATAGCTATATGTGATCATAAAATGACAAGAAAAGTTTTCCCTTCTCCTAATGAATTTTACAACATATTTTGATAACGTTTTGGAAATGGCTTTTAAGGATACCCGACGAGGATACAAATAACACTGATTATTTTATTCTAGTGAATATTACAATGAGCTTTTTTATTTACAACTGACTAGGTTTATACTTGTACAACAATGTTAGGAGCAAGAAAATAATCCCATAGTTACATATCTTGACCGCTACGCCGAGGAGGAAATAAATACTATTATACAAAATATCAGCTTGCCAGTGTTACGACTTTTAAGATCCCTCCGCCACATTGAAAATTCAATTTCTCGAAAACTGTAAAACCTAACGTGTAGAACATCTTTTAAAAAACTATTTTATATTTTTGAAAATATTTTACTCCATGTATGTAAACTATAAATAATTAATATAGTTCCCCGCATAGTGAAAGTTTCAATGTACAAATTAGGCGGTTATATCTTTGGAATTTATTTGCTCCGAAAAACATTATATTTTAAAATATTGGTAGGTAAAAGCGCTGTAGTTTTTTATGTAAGTTGGAAAAGATTCTTAAGCGAAGCTCAAACCGTTAATTTTTTAAGCGCGATATAATATGTTACTAAAAACATAATTCTGAATTCCTTAACAAACTACGAAAATTTGATTTTACAAAATTCAGTCTTACAAAAAAAGTTGTAGAAATCCATTTCAGATAGACAAAATTATGCTCTATGAGATGGTAAACGTTTCGGTTATACCTTAAAAAAAAAGCTACCAGAAAGAAGCCAGATGGCGAGGCGATTTTACTCCACTACTATATATCCGCGCCGCAAGTATGCCGTTGCAGGAGAATCCAGCAATTAAGCTATGCGCACAGCACACATAAAAAATTCAGTTTCTCGAAAACCATCGCACCTAGCAGAGTAAACATTTTTTAAAAAACTTTTTCATACTACATTTGACTCGATATAACTATAGATCAATTTTGAATAATTAATATAGCTATCCGCATAGTGAAGCTTTTAATGCACAAATTTACTGGTGCCGACTTTGGGACTTATTTTTTCTAAAATACTTCAAGTTATCAAAAATTGGTGCATACCATTAGAAGCGCTGTACTTTTTTATGCTGGCTGTGAAAAAATTAGGAATATAAGTAAAACCGTTGTTTAACCGTTCAGTCTATTCGAAAATATTGTGAGGTGTAGCACTTCCTTCTTCTATTATAGGTTTATATAGATTTATCGGACAAAAAAACTGTTAGGAGAATGGCAATGAGGCTGAGGAGGCACATTTTAAAATTACAGACATATATGCAGGGTAATTAAAAAAAGTAAGGTGGTGAAAAGAAGGCAAGAGGTAATTAACGGGCAATTAAAAAATATATAGTGGTATACAGGGTGCGGACAGTGGCAATGGAAATCTAATTACTACGCCCAAAAATATGTGTGGTTTGTATTGATTTCCCTATACCTAATAATAACAGCAAAGTCTACAAATATTCTAATAACAGTTTCTAAGTTATTAATAGAAATTATATAAATCCAAAAAAATTGTATGCTTCCTTATTTAATTAATTCCAACTAGGCTATGTTAAAGAAAAACCAGTTTCTGTGAATTTATTTTATTAAAATACCAAGAAGATGAAGATTTCTTAAACGTTGTTTGAACTGTTGAATCTAAATTTATAAAAAATAGATTATTCAACCGACATAACTTACACTATTGGTTCGATGTAGGTAAATCCTCATTTTATTAGGAAACAAAATTTTCTAATAAATTATCTGTTATTTGAAAGTTTATTAAAGTAATTTAACTGGTTAGATATGGGATCTTACCAATTTAATAATTCTCTTCCTTTTTCAATATCATTTCCAACAATAATTTTCATTTTAAGTGAAAACTATTTAGACATTTTAAATTAATTTAAAATCCAATACGTTAAATATTTGTCAAATAATGAACAATCCAAATTATAGTATTAATTTATCGTGGCACCATCACATAAAACAGAACTTGTTAATGTATTTTTAACAGAAAATTTTGAAAATCGATGGGTTGTAAATAGGGATCTTTTTCATTGGTCACCAAGATCACGAGACCTTGCACCCCTTGATTTTTTTTATAAAAGTGCGCGCGTAGCCTTTTAGTCTGTATCACCGGAGAAAATGCAAGTGACAACAGATGCTACATATCGCAGATGCGAAAGTGGTTTACAAGTGAATGGTGGTGTTTGAACAATTATTGTTGTAATACTTAAAGTAATGGTTTTTAAATTCTTAATTATAATAGATAAAGAGTAGAGTTATCTTAGTTAAATAAAGATTTTTTTATAAATTCAGTTTCAACAGTTCAAACAAATTCTAAGAAATATTCATATTCTTGGTATTTTATTAAGATAAAATCACAGAAACTGTTTTTTCTCTCACATGGCCCACTTAGAATTCATTAAAAAAGATACAAGATTAAGAAATATACAACATTTGGTTGGATTTATAGAATTTCTGTTAATAACTTTTAGAAACCGTTATGATTAGGTAGGGAACTGAATACAAACCACCCATATTTTTGGGCTTAGAATTCATTAAAATAAAGAGAAAATAGGTGTTTCCATTTCAAAAATTGAAGATATTCATGTTTTTTTAGTTTTATATTTCCTTTGTCACTGTGCTCACCCTGTATACAACTAAATGTTTTTAAATCGCCCGTTAATTACCTACCGCCTTCCTTATAACGCCCACAGTCATATACTTTTAATTTAGTCAATGACAATGAATTTTAGATATCAAATTACTTATGTACTTTAAAATAATAGTATATATACGAGTATATATAATAAACATTAGTAAAAGCACGTATGTGAAATCTCTAAAATTATCAGTACTAACTACTACCATATGATAGACTAAACATATGATAGAGCTCATCTATGGCTTCGTCACGGAGTTCAACTTGATTTTTTTCAGAGCAAATTGGAGATGGCGCTGAAGTCGAAAGAAATTTCTCGTTGGCAGGAATTTTGCAACAAGGTTTATTCGATACTTTGTTCAATTCTAAACAATTTTTGTTAAATGACTATTTTTCAAAAACTTAATAGTTTCAGAGATACCGGGCTCTTCATTTGGTGAGGCCCAAACTCAAGTGTATGTTAGAATTTCGAATTATTACCGTATACAATGAAACAATAATAATCCAAGCCAATTTAATAGCTCTTTTTAAGAAATAGTGAAATAATTTGTATTTCTGTAAAATATGGCAAAGATTTTTTAAATAGCTAATTCATTTTGTATAATAAGTAATTCATAATTATTATTTGTACGTTTGTCCTAAAATAAATCCTGAATAAATGTCGATACTTCATCGCAGTAGGTTTTGATTAGAAGGAAATAAAATTAAATACATATTATTTCACTATTCCTTAAAAAGAGCTATTAATATCCATTTCAAGTCAATGATTTTTATAGTAGTCTAGTGAGTAGTCTAGTGAGTAGTCTATATGAGATGAGTATTACGTGCGCCAAAGGAGAAGTTGGGGATTGTTTGTTTTGGGTGCTATCTGTTTTTGACCCCCTGAAGCCCATTTCAAGTCAATGATTTTTATACTGAGTAGTCTATATGAGATGGGTATTACGTGTACCAAAGGAGAAGTTGGGATGCTCAATAATTTTCGAGAAAATTGAGATTGCATGTGTTGGGTGCTATCTGTTTTTCACCCCCTGGGACCCATTTCAAGTCAATGATTTTTATGCTGAGTAGTCTATATGAGACGGGTATTACGTGTACCAAAGGAGAAGTTGGCATGCTCAATAATTTTCGAGAAAATTGAGATTGCATGTGTTGGGTGCTATCTGTTTTTCACCCCCTGGGACCCATTTCAAGTCAATGATTTTTATACTGAGTAGTTTATATGAGATGGGTATTACGTGTACCAAAGCAGAAGTTGGGGCGCTCAATAACTTTTGAGAAAATTGAGATTGCATGTTTTGGGTGCTATCTGTTTTTCACCCCTGGGATCCATTTCAAGTCAATGATTTTTATACTGAGTAGTCTATATGAGATGGGTATTACGTGTACCAAAGGAGAAGTTGGGACGCTCAATAATTTTCGAGAAAATTGAGATTGCATGGAAAATTGAGATTGCATGTTTTGGGTGATATCTGTTTTTCATCCCCTGGGTCCCATTTCAAGTCAATGATTTTTATACTAAGTAGTCTATATGAGATGGGTATTACGTGTACCAAAGGAGAAGTTGGATGCTCAATAATTTTTGAGAAAATTGAGATTGCATGTGTTGGGTGCTATCTGTTGTTCACCCCCTGGGACCCATTTCAAGTCAATGATTTTTATACTGAGTAGTTTATATGAGATGGATATTACGTGTACCAAAGCAGAAGTTGGGGCGCTCAATAACTTTCGAGAAAATTGAGATTGCATGTTTTGGGTGCTATCTGTTTTTCACCCCTGGGATCCATTGCAAGTCAATGATTTTTATACTGAGTAGTCTATATGAGATGGGTATTACGTGTACCAAAGGAGAAGTTGGGATGGAATCCCAATACTCAAACAATTCTCGATGATTTCTATGTGGTAGTGACGATGTTGATCAATTAAATTCAATTTGTTTAGACATCTCTCCAATTCTAAAATCAGGATGTTTTATACTTCGTAAATGGATATCCAATCATGTGAATGTTTTACATGAAATTGGTGATTTAAGTGATGCTATTGGTATTTTAAAACTAGGAAGTAATGAACCTTCTAAAACGTTAGGCATTCGGTGGATTAGTACATCAGATACATTACAATATAAAATCTCTGACCTACAAAAAACAGATACTATTTCCAAACGAAGAATTCTGTCAGACATTGCTCAGATTTATAATCTACTAGGGTTACTAAGTCCTTCTGTAATTTTATCAAAAATCATTATTCAACAACTCTGGTCATTGAAGCTCAATTGGCATGAAGATGTTCCTTCAGACTTCTCAAATAATGGTTTCAGTTTAGGTGAAATCTAACTCAATTAAATCATCTTCAGATACCAAGACACGTCTTATGTGCAAACTATATCTCCTTAGAACTACACTGCTTCCGTGACACATCTGAATATGCTTATGGCACTTGCATCTATGTGCGCAGTGAAAACAATTTAGGTGAATTATATGTTAATCTTTTATGTGATAAAGCATGTCATGTTATTAGTTAAATTCAATGCATTGGCACATCTCGGTTACGGACCGCTACAAATTGGGGTGGTGTGATTTAATCGCGCGTGCAAGTCTCGCACAGGATTGGCCAGCGAATCCTGACAATCCGAACATTCCAATCCGGGATACAACTTCGTGAAACGCACAGTAGAGTTATGTGTAGCATTGGGCGCATTCAGGGAACCACAGCGCTTCAGCGCTTTATTCAAATAGCTGCAGCGCTTTATTAAAGCGGTAAAGCGTATATTTTTCCCGCTGGATCGCTGAATTGTTCCATCAAGCGATAAAATTAATATAGTTTAGGTTTACGTCTATGGGTTTACGCACAAAATATCTATGGATAATATTAATTATTATTAATATTAATTACAAAATATGAATTACTGAAAATTATGTCACTTTAAGCTTGCGTTTAAAATGTCGATTCAGCGAACGTGAAGCGATAAAGCGCTGGAGTGCTATGTTTCCCTGGATGCGCCCATTGTTAAGTGCTCAATTGATGAATCAAGTCAAAGAATCACTTAAAATATTATGTAAACATTACTTCTGGACAGATTCTCAAGTTACTCTTGCGATACAAACACAACCTAATGTACTTCAAACTTTTGTTGCAAACAGAGTTTCTAAAATTCAGAATCTCACCAAAAAGGAGCACTGGTTTTATATAAACACAAAACTGAACTCTGCCTATGTATTTTAAATTTTTAGTGTCTCCTAAATCAGAATGGCCTATATCCACTAACCCAACTCCCAGTAATTGTAGTACCTGAACTCAAAAGGAAGGTTCAGATTTTTAATGCAATCGAAAACCTAACTCTCGAGATATTTAATAAGTTTTCAAATGTTAATAAATTAAAACGAGTCGTTTCCTATTGAAGGGGAACCGCCCTGTATAAATTTTAGTACGATTAAATAGCAAACCACACTGTTTAATTTGAGAGCACGATCGCTATATAAAGGAACAGTCAATGAGCAATAGGAGCCTGGAGAGTTTGAGTTTTAGTGTGTGACGTGTGACATCTAGTTTGTCACGGGTCCAATCTGAAACCGTTACTTTTGTCCTATTTTATTTCCCAAGATTACTATGGGTTCAGCAAATAAATTAATGGTGACTTAATACTTGGGTCGCAGAGAGAACCGTTACAAGGTGTGCTTACGACTAACTCAGCTACAGTCGGAGAGTGGTGTGGTTCGCGAATCACTCAAAAGAATCGACACCTAAACATCAAAACGGAATATTTATTTATTTATTTATACAGGCGCCACTAACAAATATGCTCTACACTCTTGTTAGCAGAGTCCCTAAATTGTCAACAAGGGTACCCAAATATTCTACAATTATTTGCTTTTCAAGTAACCAAGATAAACTGTATCTGTACCATAAAAACCCACCAGAGATTTAGTATTTAATATTATATTTAGTAATTAATATTCCAGATGTATGTGCATAATCAAATAATCCAATCATAAAACGATAATAATCTAACTCGTTAACTTTTGATTATCCCTTATATGAACCTGTGAAATGTAACTTTATCATCCGCGTATCTGAGGTAGAGGTAAATTAACAAACAAAATTTGTATCCTGAGAGCAAATAATTTATTGATATAATAACACACTAATAAGCTATATGCAATTCGGGGTAGAGTTGATATAAATAGAACAAAATATACAACCCCAAGAGATAAGAACATTCGCTGGTTACTGTCTGTTATGGCAGCTTATCAACAATGAACCTAAGTTAGTTCAGCATATTATAACACATATGACTAGGTAATAAATTTGTACAGTAAATACTGGTGTATAGCTATGTAAAATTGCACACATGAGTATGTTTATTATAGGGCAAAATTGGACCATTCGTGATATCACGGAGGGCTTACATACAATAATAATACCAATCGGTAGGTTACCTGTAAAACAATAAAATATACCTGGCTATAATTGTTGCTATGACAGGAGAAATATGGCAAATTGGCCAATAATTATAAAACCCCTGAATATTCTCCGTACTTGACTATTAAAATCCCTTATGATTACATTACCCCACTAATGGATATAACCCCAAATTTTCTCATTGATTTTTAATATACTAAAATTATCTGATACTAAATTTAAAATCCCACAATGTATATTATTAATTATCCCTAAACCCAATATTTATCTAAATCCCAACATTGATCCACAAATAGATATTTCTATACATAAGAAAATGGTTGAAGTTTCCGATTTATTAAGTGTTCGGTAAAATGATGTGACTACAAGAAAAACCTGTGATTCCAACGAAGGTAGTTCCTTAGTATTCCAATATCGTGCCCAGAGTGTCGCCAAGTTGTCTTAAAAATCTGTCCGCAGCCCATAAAGGGGTACATGAACTCAATGGTTCAGCACAATTAAGGTGTTTGGCTTCAAGGTCACACCCTGTCCAGTGAAATGAGGATCAGGTTCGCATCAAACTATCCAACCATAAGTGGAAAAAAAGTTACTATTCTTGTAACTGGGAATCACGTAGAGAACGGTTACTTGTAGAACGGTGAAAAGGAACCATTCCATCCAAGCGGTGACATCAAAAAAACAAGTGGAAAAGTACCAAAAAAAAGTACGAAGGGTTACGAAAGGAAAAGAAAAGAACAAAAAAGAAGCCCTGAAAAGAAATATCTACAATTACTATCTATGTCCCAAAGATATTAATTAAGAAAACAACCAAATACGTAAAGTACTTACTTGGTTGAAATGCGGCTTCAACAGTAGGGTTTGGCGGCGTGTCTAGTGAAATATAAATCCATTTAACCAACAGTAAGAGTTGCGTTACAAACAATTCCACATCCAACCATACTTCAAAGTAACCTCAACTCAGTGGAAATCCTCAAAACCCATCTAATAGTGAAAGCACACAGTACTTTATTCTTAAGGGAAAAACCACCTTCAAATTTCACTAACGCATAAGTGTACCTCGACGACCAAACCAAAAGTGTCCGTTTTTCGACAGAGAATCTGCGAAAGCTAGCCAAAGAAAACATCGGCCAATCAGAAACGACCTGCCAACAAAACTATTCGCCTGCCAAATACTTATTATTCAAACTAATTACACTGAAAGTTCACACTAATGTTTAAGGATAAAACTTTGCGGATTATGCAAAATATCTTATTAAACAATTAATTTCGTAATATTACCAACTACGATAATCTATATTATAAAATCCCCCTTTTAATTATTAAAATAAACAAGTACTGAAATTTTCACAAATAGGCAAACCAATATACGCGCGTGAAATACAGATAGTCTAAGCTCAACTGCAAATAACTATATTAATTTACCGTGTAATGACAAAAATGAATTGGGTCGAAAAATATAACGTTACAAGTTTCCCAAGGTAGGAAATTAATATTATTTTTATATAATCTTTATAAAGTTTCAATCAAATTTTCAAACAATTCACCAATTTAAATCCCTTTATTTGTTTATTATTTTAAGTCATTGAATATTACTGTATTTGTATCGTCTTTATATTTAGTTCCGTCGAAGTTATACTTGAGTGTATTATTTGAATAACATTATAGCTTTTCTGCTTTGGCTATCGTTGGCTTAATTTGCTTTCATTTTGAATGGGCCTTGTTGAATGTACTAACATTCTTCACCCGTGCCTGACCAAACATCTGATGCATAATACCATGATTTTTGATTTTTGCTCAAGCCCCTCAACTAATAGCTGTAGACTCCCGTATGGGACCTCAGTACCTTCCGACAAAGTCGGCTAACTAACTCAATCTTTTCAGTTTTGTATTTAGAACAAATGTAATGCTGCAAATACTAGAGCAGAAAATGTGTTTTTTTTTTTTTTGTTTATTTTTGTTGACCAGTATAATTTCGATGTCCTAAATTGAGATCGGGGTTTTCTCTGCCGTGCTCTTTTCCCCCGTGAATTCAAGGTTGAGTACGGTACTCTTTATAATTTTTGGAAGTGTTACTGTTTTGTTCCCATGTTTTCAGTTGTTAAATAAATAAGTAGGTGTTTTGAGTACAATGTTGCGTATTATTTCCCAGTTACCTTTGATCTCCGTATGATGCGTCAGTAACCAGTGCATTCTGTATGAGATATGTAAAATTAAATATGTCAACACGTAGAGGATTGTTTATATTTTCATCAAAGACAATCACGACTAAAGAAACATTCTGTATAGACCTGGGTAAGTTACACTACACTATTGTTTTAGATTTTACAAAAATTGCAGATCAAAATCTAATGACAGGCAGATAGGACCATTAACTATCACTGAATTAGAGATTTCGAGAATGCAATTACTAAAAATTTGTCAGCAAGAACCTTTCATACTGAAATATCTACATTGAAAAAAAGTTCTACTTTGGAAAGAAAATACAATTTATCCTCCTTAGCTCCATTCATCAATACAAATGGTTTATTATGTGTAGGAGGTCGTCTTAAACTATCTTCTTTAAATGCTAATATTAAACATCCAATACTTTTATCATCCAAACACGTTTTAATAAAGCTTATACTCCAAAATGAACATTTGCGATTGCTTCATGCTGGACCACAACTATTATTAGCTACTTTACGCCAAAAATACTGGCCCATAGGTGGTAAAATTCTAGAAAAGTTTACAGTCAGAAATTGCATAACTTGTTTTAAATTAAAACCAATACTAGTACAAGCTCCAATGGGCCTTTGCCTGAAACTAGAATTACGCAGTCTCTACCGTTCCATCATACAGGCACTGATTTTGCCGGACCTTTTTCATTAAGAGATCGTAATGGCAGAGGAGCAAAAATCAGTAAATGTTACATATACGTTTTTATATGCTTTAGTACGAAAGCTGTTAGAGTTAGCGTAGAGTTAACTACTAGTTTAAGTACCGAATGCTTTTTTACTTGTCTGAGAGGTTTTATCTCTAGAAGAGGTATACCACATCATATCTATTCTGATAATGGAAGCACATTTGTAGGTGCTCATAATGAATTAAAAGAGTTGGGTCAATTTTTACATCAAATCAAACTAAAATTATTAATTATGCATCACATAGTAATATAACTTGGCATTTTATGCCTCCTTGTAGTCCCAACTTCGGTGGGGTTTGGGAAGCTGCTGTAAAAAACATGACGTTTTATCTAAAATGCATTATTTTAAATTCAATACTCACATACGTGGAATTTTCCACTTTACTAATACAAATTGAAGGAATTTAATTTAATTTAATTTAATTTTTGCACATTGCTATTCCTTTACAGTTACAATATTATTCTTTACAATATAGAAATAATCCACTCAAATACATTTAGTACATACCCTTAATATACAACAAAAAGAGCAGCTAATGTTCTACACCGACTATACAAAAATTCATCCATAAGTTCCTTTCAACATTCTCTTAAATGTAGTTATATTTTGAATGAACTTAAATTCTTGACTAAGACTGTTATATTTCTTAATTCCCCTGCAGAAAATTGAGTTCTGCCCTGCACTTGTTTGATTCCTATGCAAAATGAAATCTTGTCTCCCTCTCGTATTGGGGGTCAAGGAGGCCAGTTACAAGCCACTGACTCCAGGAGAATAGCTGAGTGGGCTGTGGCAATCCCACTAGGAAGCTTTTCTCAAGACCGTCAGTGCGTGGTGAAGAGCCACATCCTGCTCGAGGTGGCCCTGCTGACGACTAAACACGGCGGATCTAGACGAGGAAGGTCGATAAATTCCCCCAAGTCAGGATGTATGCGACCCGTGTCCGAATGGCACCGGGGTGATAGGTGTCTCTAACGGGGCCTCTAGAATACCGGGCAACCTTCTAGAGTATCCTTGCCTTGCCACAGCAATGCGGGGCTCTGCTGTGGTGGACTCGAATCCCTTGCTACTCATGGGACTTTTATGGAAGACATAGTAGCCAACAAAAAAAAACAACCTAACGAGGGAGGTCAAACCCTCGAACCTCCCCAGGCAACTGGGGAACCTATGGAGATCGGGATTAATCCGACTCCCATTGAAAGCCCGATCAAATCGGATCAGGAGAGGAGGCTGCTACAGTCTCCGACACCTGAGACTGGAAGAGAAGGCAATTTAGGGGATGAGACATCTACATCTGTAGACAAACTCTCCCTTAAAAGAAGGCGACTAGCAGGAGCTGCAAGGAAGCGCCTAAGTCGTTTGCTTAAGAGCGGAGTGCCTTGCCAAACCGCCTTAAGTAAAGTGCTGAACCAGCCGAAACTTGATCCTCAGCAGGAGGTAGGTTACCAGTCCTCCTCTCTGCCAGTGGGAACGAGTAAACGCATGCGTTCAGATGGTAGTTCATCGGATCTGGGAGCCAAGAGAGCCCGGGAAGGTGAATATACCAAACCATCATTCAGGGCTGTAACAGAGGGAATTATGCACCCTGAGTACCCCGAAATGGCCTTGACCAACAACCAATTAGGAACTCTGCAGAGGGCGATAATGTCAGCTGTAGATGAACTACCAGATGATGGACCTCAGGTGAGATTCCAGAGCTGCACACATCGACCTGGATGGCTTCTCACCACCTGTGTGGATCAGACGAGGGTCTCGTGGTTGGAGAGCACAATAAAGCACCTTCAGCCGTGGGAAGGAGCTCGTCTTCAAACCGTACAGGGTGAGGATTTACCTAAACCACATACAGGGTGTCCACCTAGTGCGCGTAAGTCCAATATCTGGGTTAATAAAAGAGATAACTTAATTTTTTTTTCTACAGGGTTGTCTAATATCCCGAGCTGCACAAAATGAAAATATATTTACATATTCAGGGTGTTCAGTTTTTCCTGGACAGGTACCAACTTCGTTTTTCTAAATGGAAATATATATTTTTTATTGCTTTTTCGAACTAAACCCTTGATTTTAGTAGGACTTTCATCAGCCTTCCCTATACCTAACTTAAACTGTTTTTGAAATATTGACGGGTGAATATTGACATTTTTGCAACTTTGACACCCTGTAAAATCTAAACGGTTTGAGATCAAGCAAAACGGTTTGCACATTCCTATCTTAACTTTTCATAAGCTATCGTTTGGTACTAATTTCAAATTTATCCAGGAATTAAAAATTTTCAAAATTTTCAGAAAATTTTAAATTTTTGGATAATTCTGAAATTAGTACCAAACGATAGCTTATGAAAAGTTAAGATAGGAATGTGCAAACCGTTTTGCTTTATCTCAAACCGTTTAGATTTTACAGGGTGTCAAAGTTGCAAAAATGTCAATATTCACCCGTCAATATTTCAAAAACAGTTTAAGTTAGGTATAGGGAAGGCTGATGAAAGTCCTACTAAAATCAAGGGTTTAGTTCGAAAAAGCAATAAAAAATATATATTTCCATTTAGAAAAACGAAGTTGGTACCTGTCCAGGAAAAACTGAACACCCTGAATATGTAAATATATTTTCATTTTGTGCAGCTCGGGATATTAGACAACCCTGTAGAAAAAAAAATTAAGTTATCTCTTTTATTAACCCAGATATTGGACTTACGCGCACTAGGTGGACACCCTGTATATATGTGGCCTATATACCGGATGAAGCCGACAAACGGCTCACATCGGACATAGTTCTCAGCAGGCTGAGAAAAATGAACCATGGCTTGAACACCCGGGAGTGGAAAGTACTACACCGGGAAGAGTCTGGCCCAGGGCAGGTCTGGACATTCTCGACTAACGAGGGGTCTAAGGCAGCTCTGGAAGGGCTCAACAATCAGCCCTACTTTGGTTTTGGGCAGGTGCAATTCCGCCCAAAAATCAAAATCAAAGGGGTAAAGGGGAAAGAACCCGCCCCAACAACTCCGCCCCAACAACTCCGCCCCAACATCGGAGGATGAACCACCAACCTCGAGGGGCAAATCTAAAATGCACTCCACTGGTGGAAAATTTCCCTGACTCAAACCACTTGGGAAAGGAAAATCCGTCCCAAACAAACCTCCTCTTCGGAAGAGCGGATCAAAACTGCCATTCGGAAAGAAGGGTGAACCGCCCTCTCCCAAACCCAAACCAAGCACCTAAACCCCGTTTCCTGTCCTAGTTTCCCTTCTTTATAACCTTCTTTCCATCCAATAACCCATCCCCTCCCCCTGATGTCTGTCTACTCCTACTACATACATCAGGTGCCTACAGGCGAACATTCAACATGCCAAGGCTGCGACGTATGTCCTTGGAAAAAGATTCCAGGACGAGCAAATTGACATTGCTCTCATTCAAGAATCCTGGACCAGTAATACAGGCCGAGTAACCGGACTAGGTAACACTTCTGGAAAGGTAATAGTGATGGGATCTGAAGCCAGACCCAGAGCTTGTATCTGGATCAGAAACAATATTAACTATTTTGTACTTACAGGTTACTGCACCCCGGATGTCGTAGCCATCCAACTATCGATCCGAATCGGGGAGAGCAGAGAGAATATAATCCTCTGCTCGGCTTACTTTCCGGGCGATAGGGATGCTGGTCAACCTCCTCCATCTGCAATGCGGGATTTAGTCGCCTTCAGTAGGAGAAACAATGTCCACCTGGTCATTGGATGTGATGCGAATTCCCACCACACGGCTTGGGGCAGCACAGATATTAACCAAAGAGGTGAGTCACTATTTGATTATATATTAGGTGAAGGGCTAATGGTAAATAACATTGGTTCAGAACCAACCTTTATCACTAGAAATAGGAGAGAGGTACTAGATCTCACCATCAGCTCAACCTTTTGAGCAATAAGATAACTGATTGGAAGGTATCTTCTGAACCATCATGTTCAGACCATAAACACATTCTATTTAATATAGAAACCGGGCCTAGGCCCATGGTGAAATATAGGGACCCGAGAAGCACAGACTGGAGGGAGTACAAACGATCGGTCCAGTCACATCTTCAAGGTACCCTAACCACTATAAATAATCGTGATGAGATAGAGATTGCAACGGAACAAATTCGGAACGCTCTTATAACAGCTTATCACAAAAACTGTCCACTTAAGACCAAAAAAGATAATAGAGGCACATCTTGGTGGAACAAAAAACTGGAAAAAATGAGGAAAGAAGTTCGACGTCTCTTTAATCGAGCTAAAGTTTCGGGCGCCTGGGCTCCATATAGATCCGCATTAACGGACTATAATAAAGAAATAAGAAGGGCAAAAAGGGAATCCTGGAGGAAGTTCTGCGAGAGTATATCTGATTTACCTAGCAGTACGAGAATCCACAAGATCCTTTCTAGAGATCCGGCCAGGGAATTTGGGTCGATAAAACGACCTGATGGAACCTTCACGAATTCTGGAAGGGAAACCTTGGAGCTTTTGTTACAAAACCACTTCCCAGGTAGTTCGATTTTGGATAACCAGCAACTACCATTACCAGAAGGCCGATCTAAACGACCTAAGCAAAACGACTGGTTGGTGGCCAGGAAGGTTATAACAAGACCAGCTATTGAGTGGGCTATTAAACCTTTTCAGCCATTCAAATCACCCGGTGAGGATGGTGTGTTTCCAGCTCTGCTCCAAAACGGACTGGAAATCATACCGTTTCTCATTAGACTATTCAGAGCTAGTCTGGCATGGAGTTATATACCATCCAGTTGGTCCGCAATGAGGGAGGTATACATACCTAAAATAGGTCGAATAGACCTATGTCCCAAGTCGCTCAGACCCATTAGCCTGACATCATTTCTGTTGAAGAGTCTGGAAAAGGTACTGGACGGACACATTAGGACGAGCATGTTAAGCATTCATCCTCTTAATACCCACCAGTATGCCTATCAAACCGGCAAATCAACAGAACTAGCGCTCAATAACCTAGTCGGGAAAATCACCCAATCCCTTGCAGAGTAGGCAAACTGCAGTGGCGGCCTTTCTTGACATTGAGGGAGCGTTTAACAATGCATTGCCTGACTCCCTATATACAGCTGTCGCTGCTAGGGGAGTCGACCCAACCATAAGTGACTGGATTCGGGCTATGTTAGAAAATAGAACTATAACGACGTCCCTTCAGGAAGAAACGGTCAGATTTAGGGTCGCAAGAGGGTGTCCACAAGGGAGGGTTCTTTCCCCCCTACTTTGGTCACTGCTTGTAGATGACCTGCTGGCCATACTTTCTGTGTGGGAGGTTGAGGTTCAAGCATATGCGGACGATCTAGTCATTTTAGTCAGAAGAAACTCTGAAAAGGGAATTTCCCTCACCCTCCAAGAGGTACTAGAGATAGTACTGAGTTGGTGTAAGAGGGAGCAGATGTCTGTAAACCCTCACAAAACGGTGATTGTACCGTTTACCAAGAAAAGGAAGCTGGACAACTTAAGACCTCCCTCCTTACTTGGTGAAATAATTCCATTTGCGGAGGAAGCGAAGTATCTGGGTGTAGTACTGGATAAGTCGCTTAATTGGAACTCCCATCTGGAAAAAATTATCCACAAGGCACGACTGTCCTTATGGACATGTCGACGAATTTGTGGGAAATCTTGGGGCATTGGACCCAAACAAATATATTGGCTGTATGTGACGGTCATACGACCTGTGATCACATACGGCTCCATAGTTTGGTGGTCCAAAGGACTACAACAAAGGACTACAACAAAGGACCAAAATCAAATTCTCTGGTTTACAGAGACAAGCCTGCCTGGCCATAACTGGAGCAATTAGCTCCACACCGTCAGCAGCTCTGGAAATCCTACTGGACCTACCTCCTTTTCATATTTATTTGGAGAGAGAAGCCAGATGGGCAACATACAGACTAAAGCAGGCAGCTTTTAATATGCCGCAGTCTGACATCATGGAGCGCAATAGGCTGCTGGATAACATGGAAAGTCACAGTATTATGGAGATGATTTCAAATGTCATGCCTGCAACGACCAACCTTGAACTGCCCTTTAATACTCTCTTCCCAGGAACAGATGAATGGGATCGGAATAAGGCCAACCTATTGAGGGCAGATAGTTGTTGGTTTACAGACGGATCCAAAACACCCATGGGTGTTGGAGCCGGAGTATATAGTTGCAACCCAACGGTGAAAATATCCTCATCCCTTGGCAGTTATGCAACTATATTTCAGGCAGAAATTTGCCATCGAATTGTGTGTACAGAGGCTGAAACAAATGCAACTTACACGCAAATCGATAAAAATTTTCTCAGACAGCCAAGCAGCTCTTAAAGCTCTTGGTTCCAACTCAAAAACGGTATGGAGCTGCCAGCAGGCACTTGCTCAATTGAGCAGGAAAAATAGAGTAACTCTGGTCTGGGTCCCAGGCCATTCTGGCCATGAAGGGAATGAGGCAGGCGACTCTCTAACTAGGGAGGGTGCTACCGTGAGCAGAACCGGTGCTTGGCATATCCTCAAGTACTGCCAAAGCAACACTCTTGACCTGGGCTGAGGGGCAAATCCTCCAGTACTGGCAGGAACTGCCACGATTAGTTCATTCGAAGGCGTTTATAATAAACCCTTCAAAAACAAGAACTAAAAAACTTCCAAGAGTTAAGTAGGTTTCACCTACGAACTCTAATTGGCCTATATACGGGTCACTGCCGTTTAAAATATCATCTGAGCAAATTCGGCCTAGCAGAAGATGCTGAGTGCCGCCTATGCTTAGAAGATGATGAAACGGCAGAACACATATTGTGCACCTGCCCCGCTGGGGAAAGGATTAGATACTCAGTATTTGGCAAAGGACAACTTCTGCCAGAGGATCTGAACAAATTCTCACCTAATAAGGTAATCAGCTACATTAAGAAGCTGGACCTGTTGGGTGAAATAAGTAGGTGTGAGCCACAATAGACCACATGGTCGCGGTGGAGGGTCTGGTTTTCGGCCCACTCACTTTTGAACCTAACCTAACCCTCTCGTATTGTAATCATGCACATTTTGAAATGTTTTCAACAAATTTTGTAAATACTTAAGTTCTTTCCCTAATTTAATTTTGTGAATAAAAACAAACACATTGAATTCCAGAAACCTTTGTACATTTATCCAACCCAAAGCAGCCAACATGTCCCCAATCCCTGTGTATCTATTGCTACCCAGTATTATTCGCATTGTCCGATTCTGCAATTTCTGTAAATGACCAATACCCCCTTGGATAGCTAAATATAAAACAGTGCTACAATAACAAAAATGAGGCAATATTACAGTATTGTAAACAAGTTTACGAGACTTCATAGTTAAAAAACAACTAACCCTTCTGAGAACTCCAATTTTTTTAGCTATTTTTTTGCATACATAATCAATTTGTTTATTAAATTTTAAATCTGCGTCAATTATAACTCCTAGATATTTAATTTCATGAACTACTCCTACAGTTTCCATACCTATTTTAAATTCTAGTTGATTTGTGAAAAATATATCTCTATATGATTTCTTACCAATAATCATGCCTTTTGTTTTACAAACATTCAGTTTTAATTTATTTACTTGCATCTACTCATTTACCGTTTCTAATAATTCGTTTAATTTAACAAGACTCAGTATGCATGTATCCGATAAATATATCACTGTATGGTCTGCAAATAAATGGTATTGAGCATTCTCCAAAATCATCGATATATCATTTATATATAAAATGAATAACAAGGGTCCTAGTATACTACCTTGTGGTATCCCGATGTTAATATTTGACTCTCCAGACACATATTCTTCATACTTAACTTTTTGTCTTCTATTGTTCATATAATCCTTCAAACAGTTTAAAACTCTCCCCTTAAAATCTAATGCTTCCAGTTTTTGAAGTAGTTTACTTCAGTCAATAGTTTCGAAAGCCCGTTTTAAGTCCAAAAAAATCACAGCTGTTACTCTCCCTTCATCAAGGGTTCTTTCCAATCATTTATAACATATTGTAGGGCACTTTCACAGCTATGATTATCCCTGAATCCAGATTGAGTCACATATTAACCGGTTATCTGAAATGTATTCTAATATTTGTAAGTAAACAACTTTCTCTAATATTTTCTCAAATGCAGGCAACATATTAATTGGTCTGAATTCTTCGGCTTTAACAGTTTTAGCAACTTTCCGTAATAGAATAATTGTAGATACCTTCAAAGAATTCGGAACTTGACTAGTTAACAATGAACAATTTATTATGTTAAGTAGTAGGTCACCCAATACATCAAAACACTCTTCAGGACTACTTTTGTTAGCCATTGACCAAATAATCTCTTTCAGCTTGCATCTGTCTAACAGTTTAAAATCATAGAAATTGCTATTACTGTTACAAAGAGGAAATTCCCTATGATTAATGGGTATATCCTGAATAATCGCTTCAACACTATTGATGAAAAATTAATTAAATTTTCCCACAATATCAATCAAATCATCCACTAACTCACCACTAAAATTGATTACCATAATATTAACCCTACTTTTTTGCCCAGTTATATGATAATAAGTTTATTGTTGTAGTAGGATTACATCCTAATATACATACAATACTAATCCATCCACACTACAAATTAACAACTAGACATAATACATTAAAAATAATAAGTGCAGTATAGTCATCAATCCCTAGCTATACATCTTCCAAAACAAACATATCAATATCACTAGAAGAAAATTACCCACTGTCAATTAATACATTAAATACATTACAATTAAGTACCTGTTATGTAAGATTACACAAGAATTCCACTTTATTTTCTAATATGCATAAGTATTTTATTTTTAAACTCATTTAGTGTGAGTGACGATTTAATATCACCAGGTATTATATTAAAATCATGAAGTCCTTTATAAAACAATGATTTCATAGATCTAGTTAGGTGTACTCTTGGCAGATAAAAATTTGAATTTGTTCGAGTTGGGTAGCTATGCATTTCATAATTATAAGTAATAAATTCATCAAAATAAGAAGGTAACATATTATTTACTATTTTAAAAATGAATACCATAGCATTTAGATATAACCTATTAGATACTGATAACCAATTCAAAGTGCTGAGCATTGTGTTGATATTTGTATATTTATTACATCTAAGTACAATTCGCATACCATGATTCTGTAACTTTTGCAATGCTGATATTTTGTTCATATCAAAGGTATATAGCAAGTTTGCACAAGTCAAAATGAGGCTGTATTATAGTATTGTATACAGTAATTCTTGCGTATAGGGATAAATTTGATGCTACTCTGCTAAAGAAATACAATTTCTTACAAATTTTCTTGTAGATGTAGGAAAAATGTGAACCATAAGAGAGATAGTTATCCAACATGAAACCAAGGTATTTGAATTCAGTAATAAACTCTATGCCACTGTTATCTACACTCAGTTGATACCGATCTAATTGAATTTGATTATATTTGTAAGATGTAGTCAATATCATAGCTTTAGTCTTGGTAGTATTAAGCTTTAGTTTATTTGTATTTAAATAGGTATTGACAGTTTCCAACGACATGTTCATCCTAGTTATAGCACAATCCAAATTCTCACTTGATACCGAAAGAAGAGTATCGTCTGCAAACAAACTAATAAAATCACAGCTGTGGAAAAAATTTAAATCATTAATGTATATTAAAAAAGAAGTGGCCCCAGTACACTACTCTGCGGTACTCCCTATATCATTACTTAGAGCACTAGAGAAGGTATTTTCTGTTTTAGTAATTTGTAGTCTATCAGTTAAATAACTGCCAAACCACATAAGTACATTACCGCCTATGCCAATACTTTTAAGTTTATTCAATAGAATTTGTCTATCAATTGTTTCAAAGGTGCGCTTTAAGTCAAGAAAAACCGCAACAATATATTTACCTTGATCAATTGAAAGTTTCCATTTACTTATTGTTAATTGCAATTCCGATTCACATGAGTGTTTTGGTCTGAATCTCGATTGATTCAACATTAATAAACTATTTTTATTAAGATAATCTAAAATTTTAGTATATACCACCCTCTCCAATATCTTATCAACACATGGCAACATATTAATTGGCCTAAACTCCCAGGACTTATTGGAGTTGGCAATCTTTTGAATAGGCACAATTGTACTAGATTTTAATTTATCAGGCATTACACCATACTCTAAAGATGTATTTATCAGATGTAACAAAATATGACCAATAACTCCAAAAGTACTTTTAATAAATTTGGCAATCATTATTTCGTCTCCCAATTTTGACTCCAGTGAATTGACAATTACCCTTAACTCTCGTAACTCTATAACTTCAAATTCATTAAATTCACATTCAACATCATAAATACTATACCAATCTGGACCAGCCGTAATAGTATTAGCTATCTGTTGAACACTATCAATAAAATAATGATTAAAGCATTCGCCAACCTCCTTAACATCACGTATGCATTTAATTTGATTATTTACCTCAAAACCAATTCCATTGCCAAAATCAACATGACTATCAGTATTAACAAGCATTTTCAGGGTTTTCCACATTTTCCTCGAATTATTTTTATTTAAATCAATATTATCACAATAAAACTGTTCTTTTTTCCTTTTTAGTAGACTGACATAATTATTACGAACCCTCTTGTAATGTTGCCAATTCATAAGGTTTCTATCACTTTTAAAGAACGCAAAAGCATAGTCTTTTTCTCTAGACCTATTCCTCAATTCATGATCATAGTATGGCAAGTGATTATTCTTGCAACTATAGGCTATAACTGGGGCAATCGTATCAACAACTTGCTCACACTTACCAACAATATCTTCATATAATACATTTGTATCAACACAGTTTAATAGAAAATTACATTCGATAATACTCAAACAAATTCTATGCATATTTTCCTCACACAAATTTCTATATGTCAAGTTCCGACCTTTCATATTGCGAGTGCTATTACCAAAATTGACAGAAACTATAGAATGGTCACTAATCTTTGGTACATGATGTACCACTGTAGAGGCATTGTCACAGTTAGTAAGTGCATAATCCAACGTGGTTGCACTATTAAGTGTAATTCTTGTGTAGTCCGTAACCTTTTGTTCAATCCCATACATATTTAAGATATTTCTAAAATTGACAGAAACTATAGAATGGTCACTAATCTTTGGTACATGATGTACCACTGTAGAGGCATTGTCACAGTTAGTAAGTGCATAATCCAACGTGGTTGCACTATTAAGTGTAATTCTTGTGTAGTCCGTAACCTTTTGTTCAATCCCATACATATTTAAGATATTTCTAAGCTTATTACTATAATATTCATTACTCCACCAGTCCAAATTGAAATCCCCAGCCAAAATACATTTTTTACCATTGACAAATAAATCCTCACATATATTTTCAAAATAATCTCTTAAAAACACAGAATGACTAGTACTAGGAGAATGATATAATGCACCAACTACCAAATTAAGCTTATTCAATCTCACTGATACTGATTTACACCAATAATTGCCCTCAAGGACGTAGTTACCCTGTACTGTATATAAAATGTTTTTTCTTACGTATATTAAAACCCCGCCAGTATGACGAGATATTAAGTCGCACCCTATAACATTGTAATTATATAGCTCAATTTCAGAGTTAAAAAGATTATTTGTTGTACGACTTTCACTAAATAAAATTATTGCTGGATTGTACCGCAATATATTCATTTGAACATCAACGCCATGTGTCAAAAAACTCTGTATATTGATATATATAATATCACAATTAAGCAACATATTAGAATGCTCTACATGTTTTTTTGATTTTTCAAGATTTTGTTAACAATAGTGGGTCTATTATTAATGAACTTAATAGTCTTTGAATTGTCACCTACAGCTTGAAGTTCTTCTAATTTGTGTCTTATACTTAGATAGTAATCCCTCTGCTTTTTGGTTTGGTCAGCAAACATCCTCACCTCAGACTGAGCATGTCTTCCTTTCAGTATCTTCAAAGCATCATCTGAATTATTCAGAACCACTTTAAGTAGACGGCTCTTTTCTGGAAGCAGTTTGCCGACTCGATATATTTTTATATTAGACAGATCCACATTATAGTCTTTTAATATATGTTTAACACAATTGGTGTCCTCCTGCTTACGTTGATGGGCAAACTTATCAGACGGCTCCTTCACATTGGCAATCATTATATTTGATGACCTTTTCTGGCGTTCCATCATCTCACTTATAAATTCCTCACAATCGTTGCCCCGATTTTCAGGTGAACAACCATTTCTATCAACATTATCAATAGATTGCTTCAACTGTGCTATTTGATCCTGAAGATTCTGTAATTGCTTCAGAACATCGGGAATACACCGAAGACCCTTCTCACATGCTTCACACAGAAAAGTAAGTCTTCTTTTCTTAAGCTGATAACTCCTAATCTCAGTCTCAGAAAGATCGGCACATTTCTTACACAATCCTCTTTTACAACTGTCACAAACAAACAAGTCCTTAGCATCATGCACCTCATTTAAACATTTTATACAGCTCATTATGAATTAAGGTCTCAATATTCTAAAGGCCTGCTCTGCATAACTTATTTTCTTTACAAATTATTCACTTCAGCTTGAATTGATAAGCTTCACAGTTTTTTCCTTACTTATTTTTTCTTTTTTTACTGCTGTATTTATTTACTCATCTAATTAACTGACCAATTCATCAAACTATATGCACCATAACTATATTGAAATATATCAAATTCTTAGGCACACATTCACCTATAATCCTATATAAATTTCACTATTTATTTACTTAAAATTCCCAAACTAAATACAAAAATCACTGCAGTAGCTGTGGAATACAATCTTATCTTATCTGTTCGTTTTTTTTAGAACATATGTTTTAAAGTTTTCCAACATCTCTTTTGAATTACCAGCACAATAATCTACTTTTTCTTGGTAGTATCTACATTTTTCCGTTCGTATTACGTTAACCACCTCATTTCTGTTTTTTTTTTTTTTTTTTATAAATTTCCCACTCATTTTGGTTATTTGTTAATTTATATTGTTTATACGACTCATCCCTTCTTTTAATTGCATCCACCACTGTATCACTAAACCACCCATTATAATACCTAATATCTGTAATTCCCCTAGTAAAAGAGTTAAATTTTAGATTTAAGTCTTCAGTATGATATTTAAAAGTATTTGAATAACTGGTAATATCACCATGAAATTGCTTTACATCTTTTAACTTACTTCTAATAAATATTGTTTTTTCTTGTTCTTTTTTCCATAAATTGATCTTAATGCAACTATGATTACAAATGTTGAGTTCATCCAATACAAATATTTCAGTAGATACATCATTTGAAAAAACTAAATCAATTGTAGAACCACCACCCTCATATCTATGTGTGTCAGTATCTACTAACTGCTTTAATCCAAAATCCTGAGCAATCATTTTTAGTTTAGCTGGATAGGTTGAATTCACTTTCCAATTAATATTAAACTCCCCAATCATTAAAAAACTATGACCCATGTTAAATAAATTATTCTCTAACCAATTTTCTATAAATTCTAAAAAAATAATATCTGACTGACTTGGAGAATGATATACCTACCCCAGCCACAGTGATAAATTCATTATTAATTTTAAATTTAATTACCAAGAACCACACATTCATATAAATTATATGACGTGAACAAATGCTATATTGAATATCAGATCGAACGTAAAAAACCACCCCTCCTGTATGCCTACTCTCAGAATTTACCCTTTCAATAGTATATCCATTTATACTAATTTCATAATCATCTATGTCACCAGTGACATGGGTTTCAGTTAAGCACATTGCTATAGGGTTATTGGTTTGAATAAAGTACCCTATTTCATCATAATGTTTCATTAAACTTTGTGAATTCATTAAAAACATTTCATTTACTGATTGCTACTGCGCTTCCTTAACGGATCGTTTTTTTATGCTTTGTTTTCGTTGCAATGCAGGGCAGGACTGTTCATAAATGTAATGTTTACAATTTAAATTTAAATCTGGATTACTATTATTAGCATCTACATAGTTTCTACATAAATATTCATTATCCTTGTACTCTTCAATTTTATGAGGACCTGTACATGATAAACACTTCTCCTCCACTTGACAGAATCCTTAATTCCCGTCCGTTATTTGCTTTATCATCTGATCCTAATGATCTCAATCCAATTACTCCTTCCCATTTCTTGACTGGACGAGTTATCTCATCATTACCTGAATATGATTGGCAAAATACTCCATCATCTAGATTATATCGTTGGAAAGTGGCACGCAGAGAGGAAAGAGCTGCCATAGTGGAAAGATGGCAGGAGTGGCGCTCGGGGATGAAGGGAGGTAACCCAGGTACTTACTGGTCGCGGTTCCTTTAAGATATATTCCTATGGTATTGGAAAAGTAGTCCTTTAGGATATATACCTATGGTATTGGAAAAGTAGGAGACCCCGGTTGTGTATACTGTGGGGCAGAAGACACGGCCGAACATACTATATTCTGGTGCCTTAAATGGGAAAGGGAAAGGCAAGAAGCGGAGACCAAAGTAGGGCAGCCTATCCGGGCTGAAACCATAATAAACATAATGCTTTAAAGCCCAGGAGGTTGGAAGGCAATAGAGGAGGTGGCGCGAAAGATTATGACCAAGAAGGAGCAGGACGAGAGAGGTTAGAGTCATTGGGCTGGTCACTGAAGTATGTTCGCAAGAACGGTTCCGGTGACTGGTTGGTGGGAAAAGGGAGGGGTTTTAGTCGGAGTAGCGCCTGACACTATCAGGAGCGATAGATATCAAGATTCTGGTGCCAAGCGGTTTCCCCTCTCACAAAAAAAGATTATCTCGTTTACAATATATACAGCAGTTGATGCAACAATTTTGCTCCAGATGGACTAAAGAGTACATAACTCAACTTCACCAACAATATAAATGGAAATGCAACTCTACCAAATTAGATGTTGGCAGCTTGGTTCTTTTGAGAAATTCTAAACTACCTCCGTACCAGTGGCAGCTCGGAAGAGTTCACCAATTACATCCACGTCCAGATAACATCTCCAGAGTAGCAACGATTAACACCTCCAAAGGACTCATCAAACGATCTACAAGACATCTTTATCCTCTTCCACTTCAAGATGACTTGTGAGTGTAAGTGGCTCGGTTGATGAAGTGTTGACAAGTGCTTAGAATGTTAAGCTATTGGACATTATATTTATAAATAATTTGTCACTCTACTTTACTTAAGTTCATTTGAAGGACCCCTTCAAAGGCAGGGGCTTATGTTTAAATTTTATTACGATAGATGGCACCATAAGAGCTCCTGCGAGAGCACCAGTATGTAAGAAGCCGCTCAACAGAGCACACACAATTTTTATACAGTCCACAATAATGTGTATATTTATCTACACAACACAATTTTAATTTACCAGTGCAAAATCACAAACACCTGGACTGCATAAATTAATTGGTGAACTTATTTTTGTAGATGTTTCCTGTGAAGTGATAAGTGTTACTTAGTTTATTTAGTGTTCGAAGAAAAGGATTTTATTCTGTAAGCGATTGCGGGGAGTAGTGGATTAGAAACGTGTAAACGATCTCATCTGACAAGCAAGGAAATTCGTATGATAAAAAATGTCTGTGAGGGATTACAAGCGCGTGATACAAATTTTAAGTGTAGTGGATGTGGCCGAACGTGTAGTGAATTAACAAAACTTTCTGTTCGAGGTATATTACGTGCAATAAAATGTGGAGACAAAGGCACAAAGAAGAAGAAAATGGAAACATGGGGAAGAAAAACATTACCGTGAACGAAAATGTGAAATATGCTATTCGGCGAAAAATTCATGGTTTCTTTTTCAAAAATGAAATCCCAACAGTAAGTAAAGTTCAGGCTGCCCTGGCAGAAGACAACGATTTGCCCAAACTCTCATATAAATTGCTTATAAGGACAATGCATAAAATGAATTTTAAATATTGCAAATGGAATCGGAAGAGTATGCTTATAGAGAAAAATGAGATTGTGATTCAGGATTTTCGCGTTTTTGGTGGCAGCTGTGGGTTGGTGGTGGGCCATCAACACTTAAAATAGCGTTCTTTTAGAAATATTCATCAATTTCTTCCGATGTACCGGAAATCTATAAGGTGTGTTTAAAAAACAATTCACAATTTCTATAACACCGTTCATGTTTTGATATTTTTTATATTTATTTGACATTTAGCACCTTTCCAATGATTTTTTGCGTACGCCTATGGAATTACAGTCCCCACCACAATTTCATACGTTACCTGGTAATACGTCGCCGCCTATTATTATAGCCGACCACTATAGCTTGCGTGAAGTCTTGCGACGGATCGCACCTCGTTGAAAATACACTCATGGAAATTGGAAACAACTCACCTAAAACTATAGTAATTTTTGAATGGTTATATTTTCTAAACGCTTTTCTCAATTTGACCAACTTTTTGTTTATTTTATTAAGCCATTAAGAATATGTACAGGTTGATGTGTAAGAACGTGTTTTTTTACCAAAATGTAACCAGATATCTGGGATGCACGCAAAATGGGGAAATAATTTTTATTGTGTTAAGATAGTTTTATTTGTACTAAAAAAAATGTTATTTGAAAATCTTTTCTATCTAGATTGTTTTCCAAATTATAGCGGTTTTTGTAAACCATTGCATTTGTGACTGATCACAGGTGCCGATTTTTTAAAATAAAACAAGTTTGCTTTGAAATGAAAATTGATCCTGTCATTTGTCACCTAGCAATAATCTGATTATAATTAAAAAATTATATACAACATTGTAAGATTTAAGTTTTTATTTAATAATAAAATCAAAAAACATAAACTAGAAATCTTACAAAAAAAAAAATAGAGGAAAATAATATCTGGTGGAGGTGGGGGCTCCACAAACTCTTATAATTTCATGACATCGCCTAGGCATACTTAATATCATGTCAATTTGTTCTTGAAGCATCAAGCGCCATTAATCGTGAATTGCAACAACCAATTCCTCAATATTTCTAGAAGGTATTGCCCGCGCATGTAAGCGCCATTTTAATGCATCCTAGGTATGTGTTCGATTGGATTACAATCTGGGGAGCGGAAAGACCACAACATTCTGTCAAGCCGATTGTTTTCAAAAACCAGTTAACTATTGCAGCCCTATGGGGTTTTGTGTTGTAGTTCATATAAATAAAGTTGTTACCAATTCTGTGTGCAATTTGTACTATGTTATTTTCCAAAACTTCAACATACCGAACTGGAATTCTATGTAAGGAACAGTTTTCTTCGAATCTCTCTCCTATTCTGCGCCATACGCGTACGCGACTATCATCAGAATGTAGTGCAACTCTTGACTCATCAGCAAATAAGCACCTTGACCATTCGAGTAAACCCCAAGTTACATGTTCTTCGGCAAAAGCCAAACGAGATGTTCTGTGTTGTCTTTGTAGCTGGGGTGCCTATAAGGCCAACGAGAACTTAAATTAGCGGCATGTAATCGATTTCGAACGGTTTTTGAAGAAACATCTAGGTTATTTACTTCCTGAAGTTGATTTTGAATGTGTTTAGAGTTAATAGTCCGTTAGTTAAGAGCTTGACGTATGATGTACACCTGTCTATTCTGGCTGTTGCTTTTCTTACAGGAACTCCTCCATGAGTATACTCCACTGAACCAGTATTTTGATATCTGCGCCATGCTCTCGATATCGCACTTTGCGTTATTTGCAGTCTTTCACCCAGGTTTCTTTGTGATAAAACCACTTTCCACCATACCAATGGCTCGATGAAGTTGATGAACATTAATTCTAGGCATTTTAGCAAACTTATCACCAGTTTAACACAAAAAACATGTACTCACTATTAATATTTGCTAGGTGACAGGATCGATTTTCATTTCAAAGCCAACTTGTTTTATTTTAAAAAATCGTCACCTGTGAGTCATAAATGCAATGGTTCACACAAACCGCTATAATTTGGAAACCAATCTAGGTAGAAAAAATTTTCAAAAAACATTTTTTTTTTTAAATAAATAAAAATTTTTTTTAATAAAACTATTTTTTGACACAATAAAAATTATTTCCCCACTTTGCGTGCATCCCAGATAGCTGGTTACTTACATTTTGGTAAAAAAATACATTCCTACACATCACCCTGTACATATTCTTTAACCGTGTTATATGACAATTGGCCTACTCTACATTACAGTCCAAGAATGGCTTAATGAAATAAAAAAAAATCGTTTTGAATCAAACGAATTAATAAAAGCGTTTAAAAAATATAACCATACAAAAACGATAATAGTTTTAGGTGAGTCGTTTCCAATTTCCACGAGTGTATATATGTACCTACTATTTTAGTTTAAAGATAGCAACAAATTCTGTTTTTGTAGTTTTTCAATAGTCCAAGGTCTTAACAATATTTTAAGATGAAAATCGAAGGAACAACAAATTTTTTAAACATTTTATATGTATTAGGTCCTGCACCGTCGGCGCGCCTCCTTATAAATAGTGATTACATTACTTTAAATGCAGCAACCCATTCGGTTTTACTATTTTTTTAAACTCCGCAGTATTATGAATAATTTGAGATTAAAATCATAGTAGCAACAAATTTTTTAAACACTCTAACAAGTGTAAAGTTTTGCTCGGTATATGTGTGCCTCGTTAAAATGTGTATTTCAGCACTTTCAAAGTAGCAACAAATTCAGTTTTTGATATTTTTGTTAATGTTCTAGCTGGCATGAAGTCTCGCGCGTGCTTACGCCCGTTACAAATATGTACTATTTTTTAGTTAAAAAATAGCAACAAATTCTGTTTTTGTAATTTTTCAATGGTTGAAGATCTCAACAATATTTTAATAAAAGGAGTTTAATAAAGTCAGGGAGCAACAAATTTTTTTAACATATGAGATTGAACTACCTTCCGCGTTCGAAGCGCCTCATTATAAACGATTATTATATTACTTAGAATGGAGCGACAAATTCGATTTTTATTATTTTTTAACTTCCAGAGTGTTAAAATTATTTTAATAAAATCAAAGGAGCAACAAATTTTTTAAATATTCTAGAGGGCTTGAAGTCTTAAGCAGAGTTGTATCTCGTTGAAAATGTGTACTATTTTAGTTTAAAAATAGCAGCAAATTCAGTTTTTGATATTTTTCAAGGGCCCAAGCTCTCGAGAATATTTGAAGATGAAAATGGCATACCTAAGCAACAAATTTTTTAAATATTCTAGCGGGTTTGAAGTCTTAAGCAGAGTCGTATCTCGTTATAAATGTGCGCCAGCTGCACCATTGGCCCGCCTCCTTATAAATAGTGATTATATTACTTTAAATGCAGCAACAAATTCAGTTTTTACTATTTTTTTAAACTGCAAAGTATTATGAATAGTTTGATATTAAAATAATAGTAGCAATAAACTGTTTAATCATTCTAATAAGTGTAAAGTTTTGCGTTGCATTAAAGTTAAAATGTGAGTTTCCTTATCTTAACACTAGCAAAAAATTCGGTTCGTGATATTTTTTAATAGTTCAATGTTTCTAGAATATTTTAGGTAAGGCAAAAATCATAGTAGCAAGAAATTTTTTAAATATTGTAGCTGGACCGGTGAAATTCAGTTTTGGCATCTTAATATCGATCGATCGAATTCGATACGATCATGTGATTGTTTTTTGCTTATTCGGCTTCTGTTGACAACTTGTAAATACCAGGGTTATTTAAAACTACATGGTACATGGACCGTCCATGCCTTTCGATTGAAGTCATGACAAGGGACCACGTATTTTTTACATTTTGCCAAAACCCATTATTATTTTGAAAATAAATGTCGGTGCCACCTTCGATAACTTCTGCACGCCTATGGTCCCAGACTATACCAACCAGTGCAGGTGGTTGCCAAAGCACACTTACATCTTATTTATTATTATGGTGTTAATATAAACATTGATACGACTATTCGGCTTAGCGAATGATAGTTTCAAGATGGGGACCACTTCCTTATATGGACATAGGAACACGCTAAAGGGATCCAAAGCGAACGGAACGAAGCCAGCTAGCCCGAGAAAGGGCTAGCTTTAGATTATTATATGATTACCATTCTTAAGAGAAGGGTGCAGAGATTGTGAGGGCTAACGGATGGCGGACCATTAGTTCCATTATTTATTAATTATTAATTAAGTAATTCAGTATTGTTCTATTGTTATCCTTATTGTCTAGTAATTTTACACTTGAGTAATAGTAACACTTGTGCAGTATTAATAAAAGTACATAATTCTTAACTATAATCAGTGGTATTCGTATTAACATGTCCAAGCACTCAAAACCTAAAGTCGTCCCTAAGGTTCCGACATATATTACAATATTCTTAAAGCAACAAAATAGCAACAAATTCTGATGAAACATGCGTCACGATACGTAATTTTACATACTGCTTATGACTATTTACATACTTCTATGTGTTGATTATAAATTATTGCACATCCAAATGGAATTAATTAAAAATATTTTTGCAGAAATAGTAAGAGAAGGGGCTAAAAAGTATGAAATTGCATAAATCGATCACAATTTTTTTCACCGAACGTTACATCTTTTCCATTTTTTATAAACATTTATAATGAGTTTATAATATCCAGACGCCTGTCCGGATGCCTCACCATAGAAACACAACTTGCTAAAAAAGAGTTTCTGTGACTCTCCTAATTGTAAAATCATATAATGAAATGATAAGAACAGAGAATTAGTGTTTAAACCAATGTTTTTTGACGAAATTACTGAAAGTGTGTCTCCTGGATTAATTATACTTTTGTTTATTTACATTAAAAGCTAGGTATGTAGTGTAGTTCTAAATGTGCAAAAACAAAATAAACTGTGTGTGCCTATCCGTTGTTTTATTTTTTCTCGAAAACTAAGCTCGGCCACAAGTAAATAATGTTAAATTCGTGTTCAGCATACTAGAAAATATGGGGTAGACAAAATTTTAACAAAAATTGGCGAAGTGTTCGCTACAGGAAATAATTACCCTTGTTGCAAATAACATTTACTTGACAAAAATATGTTAAGTTTCATTTCGAACTCCCGAAAAAAAGCATAAAATTTTTTTCCTGAAATTACTACACTACAGAAAATATAGATAATTACTCACAAGTACATCTGGGCATGGCTCCTTCCATCTTATTGCTGGCATTGGAAAATCAGGACGATCAACATAATTAGGTTCACCGTTAAAACCAAATCCAACAATTTCCCTTTTACCAATTAAAGATCTAACATAACTGCTCATGACACAACACTGAGGGCTTTTTGAGACACCGTGAATTACTCGACCAAAAAACATTAACTTTCCTGCCATAATCTAAAATTGTAGTGTTACATAATACAAAAGTTGGAAGACTATACACTATACACAAAAATTATTAATAGCGACACTAATTTTGTTTTTCAGCTAAAGCGCGTATTTTACGTACGATTTGCAACTTTTCAGCAAATTTTCAATCTACTTTCTGCACCAAACTACTCCAGCCAGGAACAGCCAAGCCTTTTCTAGAGAGTAACACTCAAATTCGCTACAAAATGTTGCAATTCCCCTATGAAGCTTGATGCTCCACTTCAGTTTAAAGTTAAAATAAAGGTAATGTCCGTAGTTAGATCATACGGCTGTAGTGTGCCATCAATAGGTATAAAATATACTTATAACTAATATTTTATTAATCAATCTAATCTTACCATTACAATCAAATAACATATATAAATAAAACACAATTATTTCAAATATACCTATGTTACTATCAGTTACTATTCTTTGATAAAATTTTAATCGGTTGAAAAATCACAAAATCTATGTAAGCAGCAGAGCAGAGCCCACGGATATCATAAAATAAACTGGATAGCACAGAACAGGTAAAGAAGAAATGAGATTTCTGTAGAAAAGGAGGGCAACACAAACTGTCAGTGGTGCCCTCATGTCTGGCACTTTCTGGCGAGCGGGAAATTTAAATATCTCAATTTACCTTCTCCTACTTATTTAGATATGTAGCAAAAAAATGATGTACCGAGTTTATTATTAATGAAATATTTAAATATTATGGGTTTTAATGAAAAGTAAAAACTGAAACTTCACAAAATAATAATATTTAAATAATTTTCAAGAATAATATCTCGTTACGTAATTTTTTTGACTTATAAATATGTAAACATTTAAAAATATTAATAAATGACAAAAAATTATTGTACTTACCTACATAATTCTTATCCAAAAATAGATATACACATATATATGGGTTTTTACATTATTTAATATTGGATAATATTCACTGATATAGGTTTTAACATTTTTATACCATATAGTAATTAATCAAAGCAAACATTTTTTAAATATATTTATTAAACAAAGGGATGTAACAAAAAAGTACTATTTATGATATTATAAATAAATTATATGAATGAATACATTTATATGTACAAATATTGCTAATGGATGAGCTTGCTACTAACGAACAAAATATATCGATAATGTTGGAGTTAAAAATTTATCTTGGAGAAGGCGATCAGCGAAATGTTCATGGAGAAATTCAGTCTCGACTGCTATCCATTTCATGAGAAGTACGTTAAACTCTGACATACAGTAAGTAGTTGTACAGGGTGGGCAAATAAGAGAGAACGCCGGCTGTATCTCGGAAACCGCTTATCGGAGAATTTCCGGGAAAAAATTTTAATAGTAAATATGGCCAAGAGATGTCGCTGGAAATTATTTACAAGTTCCTGAAATGTCCGCTAGGGGGCATAACGTCCATGGCTAACTAGAAAAATTAACTTTTCTTGAAAATTTGCCTAATGAAGTAGTACCGGAAATAAGTAAATATTAATCTAGAGGAAATTTGAAACTTTTCTGTGCAACTCATTTTTTTTCTATCTTTTAAAATAAAGTGGTAGGAGGGCGCCAAACATTCTTTTCTTTAAACCTTAATAACTTTGCTCAGGATAAACCGAATCTAACAAACTTAGTCTCATTAGAAAGAGCTTTTCTTTATACATATTTAGACCCATGAAAGCTGGTTTTGTTACTTTTATTATAGCCACTAGAGGGCGCTGTCTGCCAACATAACAAATATGACGGATTTTCTAGAAAATTTCAAATGGCAAGATATATTTATTGTCACATATTTAAATAAAGGACAACAATCCCTAAAATTCAGTGATAATCGCAGCTTTCTATCTCATTCCTAGCGGAAGATATTACCAAAGAATTGCAACTGGAGATTTGTGATGTACCCTGTAGCATTTGTGATGCATTTTAGCATTCAAAATGGACTTGTGATGGCTTATTATTAATAAAATATAAGAACAAAAACTAAAAAGTCGTTAGTGCTTGGAATTTTTTCAAAGAATATGATATGAGATAAAAGTAAAAGTTTAAAAGTATAAAAAAATTTAAACAAATTAAACTGATGCAGCAAATGCTGACTTTGTAAATGTATTCTTTATGAAATAATGTGGTGGTCCTGAAAACGACGTCCTGATTTATTTGGAGAAGTGATGTTCAAGGGCCTCTCAAATGTTCAAAATATCCCCCATCGTTTTCAATACACAGATCCAACCGATCTTGGGTAGATAAAACTGCAGTTTTCACTTCTGGAACGGGAATACACCTTAATACGTTCGATCATCACTTCCCTTGTGGCGGCAAGCCTCATTGCATAAATTAGTTTTTTTAATCGCCCCCATAAATAAAAGCCCATACAGGTCAAATTGGGGATCTATAGAATAGATAGATGTAATCAATTTCATTTACAACTTGTTTAATGTAATACCTAGCCGGGTTTAGTCTACCCAAGAACAGTTGTAACTGTGTATTCAAAACGATGGGCGACATTTTGAACATTTGAGAGGCCATTGAGCATCACGTCCCTAAATAAATCAGTCGTTTTCAGGGCCACCACATTATTTCATAAAGAATTCATTTACAAAGGCAGCTTTTGCCGCATCAATTTAAATTTGTCTGAAATTTTTATAATTTTTACTTTTATCTCTTATTATATTTTTTGAAAAATATACAAGCACTAACAACTTTTCAGTTCCGCAACAGTTTTTTTTTTCTTATATTTTATTAATAATAGGCTATCAACGAGTCGATTTTAAATGCTAAGGTGAAAGGCTACATCACAAATCTCCAGTTGCAATTCTTTTGGTAATATCTTCCGTTAGGAATGAGATAGAAAGCTGCGGTTTTCACTGAATTTTAGGGATTGTTATCCTTTATTTAAATATGTGACAATAAATATACCTTGCCATTTGAAATTTTCTAGAAAATCTGCCATATTTGTTATGTTGGCAGACAGCGCCCTCTAGCGGCTATAATAAAAGTAAGAAAACCAGCTTTCATGACTCCAAATATGCATAAAAAAAAGCCCTTTCTAATGAGACTGAGTTTGTTAGATTCAGTTTATCCTGAGCCGAGTTATTAACGTTTAAAGGAAAGAAAGTTTGGCGCCCCCCCACCACTTTATTTTAAAAGATAGAAAAAAATGGGTTGCACGAAAAAGTTTCAAATTTCCTCTAGATTAATATTTACTTATTTCCGGTACTACTTTATTAGGCAAATTTTCGAGAAAAGTTCATTTTTCTGGTTGGCCATGGATGTTATGCCCCCTAGCGGTCATTTCAGGAACTTGAAAATAATTTCCAGCGATATCTCTTGGCCATATTTACTATGAAAATTTTTTTCCGGAAATTCTCCGATAAGCGGTTTCCGAGATACAGCCGGCGTTCTCTCTTATTTGCCCACCCTGTACATGAAACAAAAATGAGGGTTGGGTTTTCTTTTATAGTAATAGGGTTAATGATTTCTACAAAACTAAATATAAAAATATTTTCCCTTGGTAGAACAGACAAAAAAAGGATTTATGTATTTCTATAGTAAATACGTGTATCTAGTATCTAATTATAATTATTTTACTTCCAGAACATATAACCACTTTTATTACGGGTTGGCTTCGGCCAACGGGAATTTCACTTAAAAATCAAGAATTTCAAAAACAGTTTATAATTGTTACGTTATAATATGATGTAAGTACTCAAACGATTAGGTACTCACATACCTATTATTTAAGCTATAATCTGGCCTACTACCTGCTGACTATAGTAATTTTTTCAAGTATAAATTGGGGTTATGATCTATATTTACAAGAATTGAAGAAAAAGATTACGAAAATATATAAAGTAAAAGATATAATACTTACAGTTACTTCAAATTTCGTAATTTTTATTCCAATTTTCTGTCTTTGAAGATATACATCACTCTTAAAAAACATAACTAGAAACTAAATGAACTAAATCACCACCATTTTAAATTTAAACTGCCATCCAGCGTAGGCGTAAGGCGTAAGGCAGAGTCGTAGATTATAGCCGTCAGCCGTCCGTAGCAGCCCCGACCGACTCCGATGCCATACAAATATACGAGGTTGCCATTTATAGCGAATATTACATGTTTTCTTGCCTAAAATAGCCAAAAATGGCAACCTGGCATGCCTGGCACAGGTTGCGGACTTCATAATATTAGTTATATACCCCTGCTGGATAGCTAATACACAAGAACCCTAAACACAGAAGGACTGATCAATTCATTCATAAAAATTTGAAGGTCATTTTCAACAGATTTCTCGTAAAACGTCAGTGGATCCCCTATTGCCAAATTTGCCTCTAATTGCAATTTCAAAAATTTTCAGTCAAAATATCCAACCCAATATTATTTCAGAGACTGTATTAATGCAATTAAATGTGATTTTAAAGTACTTATATATGTGTTTTACGATATATATCTTACGTTTTGAAGTGCGTTGTGCAAAAATCTTTGTCTATTTGACAACTGTGATAACTTGTGTTTTGTTAATCAGTGCACAGATTACTATGATATGATACAGAAATACTTTGATATGATGACATGACTGATGACAGTGATGACATTCCAAAGACAACTGAGACATTCTACATGACAATGTGACATATATAGGTTATGTTAAAAGGTTAAAGCTGTCAAATTAAAACAAAGAGGATATTTAAATTTCAAATCTCCCGCTAAAGGGAATCCACTGACGTCACATAAGTGATAAACAAATGTGATTGGCTGTTTCTGATTGATCAGTCCTTCTTTATTTAGGGTTCTTGGCTAATACATACTGGTGGGGGTGGGGGTAGCTAAAAATAACAACTGAGAGGCGGCCGCCATACTGTGCTAACTTCTAGGTATTTTATGAACAAAATAATGGTAACAATGTCAAAAATTACTAGAGTTACCAGTCTTTTTCTGTTTTGTGATTACCACCACTGCAAGGTTTATTTATGAATGAATAGTGTTTATATTATAAATGAAGTTTTGTGTGTAAGGTGCAAGTTATTTATTTCTAAAGTCTTAATCTTTGATTTTTGTGTTTAAATCATTGTTATTGCAGTTTTTGCTTTAGTATTTAGTGTTTTCATTAGTTTAAGAGTTGTATATATTTGTTGACGACAAAAACTGTGAAATTTTTAAACATGGAAGAAAGTGATTGTGTTCCCTCTGTAATTCTTGAGGAAGCTCAAGAAGCAACTCTGCAATAATTATTGTTTGCGAAATCCAGAGAACATTAGGAAAAAGCGTTTGCCGAATTTAACGAATGGAGAAACGGCAGGTAATCACAATAAATGAAGAAGTCATGCTATCATATTTCTTAAATTTGAAGAAAAAACATGCAATTTCATCAATGTTGGTCGAAGTATTCAATGTTGAAGGTTGCGATAAAAGTCTAAAAACCTAGATATCTGTTATCTGAAGAGTCAATCGAAAGGATACAAGGTGAAAAAGCTGCAGTTTTGGAAAGAGTGCAAATTGAAAAATTTTTGAGTAAATCTTGTGATAAAGGATATTTTATGATTAAGGTAAAACTCTTAACTTTTTAGACAATATGTATTAAGTAATAAACTTTGAATCATTTTAGGTTGCGCTAATAATAGGAGTCTTTGGTGTTTGTCGATGCTGCGAATTGATGAATTTGAAAATCAGTGATGTACAGGACACTAGCGCGTATCTAGTTGTTTCGATACCAGATACCAAGACCGGCATTTCACGAAAGTTTACAATTATAAATGAAAGATTTTCTATCAAGGATGTGGAGATCTGTAGAAAATATATTTCCCTACGACCAAAGAACTTATCACAAAACAGATTCTTTTTACGTTATGAGAATCAAAAATGTACTTCTCAGCCTGTTGGAATCAACACATTGGCAAAAGTTTCATCAAAAGTTGCATCATTTTTTAACTTGGCAAACGCAGAACCTTATAGTGGCCACTATAATGAGGTGCACGTCAATAACTTTATTGGGAAATAAAAGTGCCGACTTTACACCCATCAAGCGGCATGGTGGGTGGAAGAGCCCTGCTGTGGCAGAGAGCTATATTGAAGACTCTGTATCTAACAAACTTGGTATTGCAAGGAAAATCCAAGGTTCTTCTCGTTCAAGTCATTCCTCAGGAGAGGAGACATCCAAAATTTGTTCCAATAAGCAACTACAAGCTTCCTATTAACGGAAACGAAGTGACATATGAAAAAGCGAAGAACGAAATGTCTATTAATATAAATGTTAATGTTAATTTTAATAAGTAAATTCAATTTGGTTGATTTAAGTTTATATTTTTTTATTGTTTCAGTAGTGGATAATAGGTTACTTTATATGCTTTATAAGTATGGATAAAACTCCTATTATAATGTGATTGTGTATAAATATATTTTAAATGTGTTTTTATTAAATTATACTTACGATAGATCCAAAAAGTCATTTTGATGGAAAATGTCACTTACGATAATTTGGCAAAAAGGTATCGATATAAGGTAGGTATTTATCGAAGAATTAGACATATGTTTGTAGTTATTTTAATTGTGGCAGGAGCTGCATATATAAAAAGCCACGATGAAAGTAGCTGCACGTCTTATCAGTAAGTATAAGTCTATCGACGGTTAAATAACTGCATACATTTTATCGTAAGTAGCAGAACCGTAATAGGCAGAGTAGCAGAATTGTCGTAAGTAGCCTAAGGTAAAATTTAGTGAAAGTGACTTACGATATTTTGGCAAAAAGGTATCGATATTAGAATTTCTCAAAACAATATACAAAACTGATCCTAACTAATTTTTATACTGCAATCAGACAAGGTTCAAATACTTGGTTGACAAACCATGTTACTTTAAAGTTTTTTGGGTTAGTTACTAAATTATGTTTAGCCAGGTAACTATTATGAACCAGTTATAATTCCGACTAATGTATAATTTATTTAAAAAATGAAGTTGTAACAGGAGAAATAAAGAGTGTCGTCAATGAATTTAATATACATAGGTACCTACCAGACATACCATTGGAAGATTTGTACATGTAGGGAGTGTCTTTACAAGCACATAAATTTCGACTTTGTCGAAAATCATTTCAAGTCAAATTAAAAAGAGATGATTCCAATTATTTGAAATGCACTATAAATTATGTGTACCTTTGCTGCACAAATATAACTCTTAGAGTCCAGCCCGGTCAATTACTTGTCATATCTAATGCACAAATAATACAATTTGATCTTTGATATAACCCTGCTATATTAAGTTAACTTTTTAGACCCGCTGCTAAAGTATTTCTCTTACAACAGTGTACATATTTTATACCCATATCCATCCATATGAGTAATATTTAGTTAGTCATATGCCCATATCTCACCAAACTATTTTCAAAATTTCCCTCTGTAAATACCTCAACATCATTAGCTAAAAACTAGCCAATGTAATGTAAGCACAGTATGGCGACCACCTTACAGTTGACAAAATGATAGGAATCAGCCATCAAGTTTATTTTAAGAAATCCGTCTAATTTTCCCTATCGACCGACCTGGCGTACCGTATCTTCACTGTAGCTACCTGAATAGTGGTGTTCCTACACTGTAACCAGGAACTGGCGCCCGAGGCAAAGTAAAAGAGAAACCGAACCTCGGGCACTAACGTGACACTTCCTACCTGTGCAAATCGGGAAGTATTCGTCACAAATCTGGCGTAATAAAAAAATGAAACTGGTTCAATAATTTTTATTTTACAATAAACTTACCTACATGATTTCTGTAGGTACAGAGTATTCGCGTATATTTTGACCCCTACCTACAGGGTTTATTAAGAAAGTTAAAAACAAGTTTAAATACAAAAGTTGTTTGGTTTTTCACGTATTATCTTTCGGCTACGTCGAAAAAAAAATTGCATGTCGTAAATTTGAGGAAACCAATTGGACATAATATTTCTAAATGGGACACCCTGTATAATTTTACACGCTTGAGTAATTTTTTTTCCTGATTTCAAAAATATATATTTGGTGACATTTGCACTGACAGTTTTCGAAATATTCGTCAGTGCGTACCATAAAAAAATATAAAAAATACAAAGAACTAAAAATATTTAACACGACTATAGAAACCAATAGTAATAAAAAATATTTAAAGATTTTCGATGTAACCTCCTTACTTATTTAAACATTTTCTAATATTTTCATTTTTAATATTTTTTTTATAATTTATTGTAAACATATATTAAATATTTCGAAAACTGTCAGTGTAAATGTCAACAAAATATATATTTTTGAAATCAGGAAAAAAATTTTTACCCAAGCGTGTAAAATTATACAGCGTGTCCCATTTAAAAATATTATGTCCAATTGGTTTCCTCAAATTTACGACATGCAATTTTTTTCGACTTCGCTAAAACATAGTACGTGAAAAACCAAACAACTTTGGTATTGAAACTTTTTTTCTAACTTTCTTAATAACCCCTGTAGGTAGGGGTCAAAATATACGCGAATATCCTGTACATGAAAAAATATAGGTTCTTATCCTTTTTTTCATATTATGCAAATTTGAACGATCAAACGAACTTACCTGTGAAGTTCGATCGTAATTATATGAGGCGCTCCGTCCGAAGAGATAACTATAATTTACTTAGTAGTACGGCTTCTAGTCGCTAGATAGAGTCACTATTTTTACAGTTATTTTTCTAAAATCTGCCTTACCGATGGCCCACCTGCTCCTTGGACAACCCGCCATTTCTCATAGGTTTTTAAAATTTGGAAGTATGTATGTTCAATGATACATCTTCCAATTTCAAGAAACAAAATTTGGGAATGGGGTGGGTGGGAGTTATCTCTTCGGACGGAGCGCCTCATATAATTACGATCGAACTTCACAGGTAAGTTCGTTTGATCGTTCAATTATATTTCGGCGCTCCGTCCTCAAGATAACTATAATTTACTTAGTAGATGTTTAAAGTAGCACTATTTTGTTTCTTGCTATATATCATACACAATTTGCACATAACTCTTATCGTGGCATATTGCCAGGAGAATAGCTGTTTTGGCTTAATCTGTTTTAGTCCTTATTAAAATAAGATGCGTGGATTACACATCTGGATATAAAGTAGATTCGTACACACGTAGTTATGTTATGTATAACCCGTAGTTGTGTGTTTCTACATCCCACTAATTGTATAACTTTTACGTTTACATATTTATCATAATTCCAGATGAGGAGCTTTATTAGCTTTCTTAGTATGTATAAACAAAAGAATATATACTTGGGAAAGTATTAGATAAACATCTAATATTATTGAACAGAAACTATTGTCCTGCAGTCCTATGCAGTTTGCAAAACTGTTTTGATCACTGCTGAACGATCTGGTATAAAAGCGAGAAAAGGTTTATTGAGACATCCTTGACCAATACAGAAGCAATCATCCTTATAACATCCAGTGGTAGCAGACCATGCAGCTCTTAAGACAAATAATACAGCAGCATGTCTTGTTGAATATGTTGAAAAAATGCTAGTGTCTATTCCTGCCGCTTCCTTTAAAATACATTTAATCCAGCGGCAGAGTGTTTGCGAGTTCGCAATTTTGTGTACAAACTTTCATGTAAAAAACAAAAATATTCTCCGTGAGAATCTCTTATTACCTCTCTTCTTTTTGCTATATAATACATAGAATAGCATCCTAAGCATATTTATTTATAGACACGGTTGCAGAATGCTTTATTTGAATACCCACCTGACTATGAAATTATATTATGTTCTGTACTTGATTGTATAATCTACAATGTAGATTGTAATGTATGAATTAATACGTGGAGCCATTACATTAACACCAGCAATTGTGCCAGCAATCTAAGTCTGTCGGTTAAAATTTTCAATTGTATTTATAAATCCTCCATTAGGGAATAATGATGATGAAAAGTTTAATACCTTCTTGAGTCCCAAAAAAAATTGTACTTAGGTAAGTACCTCCTGTTAGTTTTCTTAACTTAGCAATTACCTTTTAAAAAACTTCTCATGAGTATGAGTATATTATTTTATATCACCCGACACAAAATATAAGGGTCAAAGCTGAACAAAATAGAGTAGCTATTGAATGTGCTAAAAGATAATTACGGTTTTTGGTCATATTGTTTCTGAAGATATTGCAAAATCAGTTACAGAGGCCTGAAAGACTGACATTTGGTTTACACTGCAATACTCCAACCAAACTTTATATTCAGTGTTGTATTGTTTATTAGTTGAAGATGCTAATAAAAATAAAAGGACTCCAAGAATACAGGTAATCTAGCTTCTGGGATATTCCTCATTATGTAACCTAGCTTGATCATTTGTTCACAACCAGAATAAGAAACTCTGTTAACGAGTACAATCGGGTCCAAAATATATATAGGGAACAGATAATTTATTAAGAAACACCGGACATCGTCGCTGTGTTGGCCAGTATGGTCAAAGACTATAATTAGTCTATATTCTTTGGTATGGTACAACTATGCCCTCTGCTTTTTCCTTTTTTAACACTTAAAATTTTAGGAGAATGTTGGGAATGCATATAAAAAATGAGGATTTCAAGGTAAAGTAAATACCTAGGTACCTACCTACATACCTACACCCCAACAGATAGCAGATAGCACAACAGATCTTGGATCAGGCCACAAAGATATATATATATATTTCTTTAAAATTATATATTTTAAGCCAAATATCTTTAGCTTCACAAGCCACTGCCAAATTTGTTTTGTTAAATTATTTGTTTCGCTTTGTGTAATACCTAAATGATTTATATAGGCTAAGATAGTTTGTTCTACAATAAAACTATATTATAAGAACTAATGCATTAAGTATTGCCTGTAATTTTATAAAATTTGATATGCTGCAATTTTTACCCAATCCTATTGAGTGCATTGGCTATGGCAGTGAGGCATCCCTAAGATTTCTGATTGGTATTCATCACACCTAATTATGGGCCTTTCCCAATAGGAATACGAGATTCCCACCACAATAAATCTTTATCGATTTTTTTTTTTTTTTTTTTTAAGAATGAATGTCAATTTTTAATTTTAAAGGACTTCATATACAGTCCTTGAGTTGCTGAAATTAGTGTGCCCATTAGATGTGCACAATCATGCATCCTACAACTGGATAGTGTTTGAACTGATTTTAACAGTTGCACCATTTAAAATTCTTCATTCCTTGGGAACTATAATTGCCATGTGCACAATTAAAATTAAATTATAAGAACTTATATCTTTGTAATGGCATTAAACAAATTTTTATGTAGTTAATAATAACACATTACACCTACATTATTAATTAATTATGGATAAATTCTAAGCTGTTTGAGAATCATCCTTTGCCTGTCCAAATATTAACATATCTAGATATATGTATATTGGTTAAATGACAGCACCTGCCATTGTAATATTTGTGGATGTGGGTTTATTTTTGTCCATTAACTTATAGCCTGACCTTGCCAGCAATTATATCTAGTAATGTACTTGGCTAGTGTGGTACTATAGTGGTACTAGTGTCATTGGCTCAAGCGGTGGAGGTCGCTAACCCTTTTGTATGTTCTCCCTCCTGAGAGCAGTGTGCCCCTAGAGTTTAAAGATTTGCCCTATAATTCACTGGTGTTTCCTAGAACTCTAGGTTTTAATTTACTCAGAACTAGAGGTTATAAACAGATGTCTTAGTTAAGGAAAATCTGTCACACAGGAGTCTATATTAGCAACATTTGAGTGTTAGTAATTTTTGTTATAGTACCTATGCATGTATATGTATAGTACGTTAACAGCTTTACAGCTGTTTCCTAGATAGAACTTTAGGTTTTACTTTGCTCAGATAGTAGGAGCTATAAAAGATCTCCTAGTTAAGGAATATTGATAATGCAAGTTGCACAAGTTCCTATTATCTACTTCATTACTGTGTTAATATTTTATTGTGTAAATCCTTGTCCTGGATTTATAGTATTGCTATATTAATAGCAGTCACTAATACAGAAAATCCTATTGTCTTGATTTTGAGAATGAATAATCTGAAATTTGTAATTTTTTATACATAATCAGAAACAGAGCCGATTATATTTTACGATTAAAAAATCGGAGCTTCAGGCCCTTTACAGTCTTCAGGCATTGTAAATTTACCCCATTAACTCTGAACGAGTATATTTAGTCAAACTTTTAGACAAGGTGGTTAACCATCTAGATTTCAATAATTTTATGTTGAATTTTATTGCATTAACCATTGGATAGTCTTTCCAAAAATATTTTCAAGACGATCATTTGTATACATATACCTATGTCTATTACTAGCTCAAATTCAACTGCAGTAACTATACAATTTGTATTGATACTACATATTAATGGATTATTTCCAGCTATATTTCGCGTCATGCCTCTCGGGTCACGATCAGTCTTATAGTAAAACTACCTACTTTACTATATAGGTACTTAGTACCTATTGATACTATTAATGGATGGTTTCCAGCTCCATTTTTCGTCATGCCTCTCGGGTCACAATCAGTCTTATAGTAACTACCTACTTTACTATATAGGTACTTAGTATTGATACTATTAATGGATGGTTTCCAGCTACATTTTTCGTCATGCCTCTCGGGTCACGATCAATCTTATTGACAGTATGGACCTGGATCATGCTTTACAGTTGTGCCTCGCAGGCTACAAGTTGTAATTCTAACAGCATTATTAGCAATAAGTGAGGATTACACTCTGGCGTCGTGCCTCGCAGGTCACGATCAGCCTCATTGTTCTCCTGTTTAGGAAATATTGAGTCAGATGACTCAGGAGTGAGGATTACACTCTGGCGTCGTGCCTCGCAGGTCACAATCAGCCTCATTGTTCTCCTGTTTAGGAAATATTGAGTCAGATGACTCAGGAGTGAGGATTACACTCTGGCGTCGTGCCTCGCAGGTCACAATCAGCCTCATTGTTCTCCTGTTTAGGAAATATTGAGTCAGATGACTCAGGAGTGAGGATTACACTCTGGCGTCGTGCCTAGCAGGTCACAATCAGCCTCATTGTTCTCCTGTTTAGGAAATATCGAGTCAGATGACTCAGGAGTCGAGCCTCGCAGACTACGATCCCCTTTTTTCAAACGGCGGTTCTCGTTACAAAATGGCCTCCGTTTATATTCTCTTTCCAATCCTTTTAATCATTTAAACAACTCCTCCCTGAAATCTCATTCTCAGATTCTGAGGACGAGCGCTTTCTGGAACGTTTCCCCATAATTTTGCTAATAATACCTCCTAAATACCTAAAAAAAAATTTATATATTAGGAAGAACGAAGTGACTCTTACCAGCACTAAAAAACCTATGAGAAATGGCGGGTTGTCCAAGGAGCAGGTGGGCCATCGGTAAGGCAGATTTTAGAAAAATAACTGTAAAAATAGTGACTCTATCTAGCGACTAGAAGCCGTACTACTAAGTAAATTATAGTTATCTTGAGGACGGAGCGCCGAAATATAATTACAAATAATATCATGCTGAAAACGTTTCTTATTGCTTATCCATTAAAATATATTCATTATTTATGCTTGGTGTTTCATATTCATATAATTCATAAATTACTTCAAATAAATTATTTGTTATTGCCCCACTCCCCACTAATATTTCATTCATAAGTTTGAATAGCAAGAACAATAATATGTCCTATCTCTTTTTCAACCAGATGGCAGCATTTTATAGGGAGCATAGTTGAGTAACTATACGATTTCTTGCTAAGCAATACACTACCTACTGGCGGCACGCACAACTAACGCTTGAGTTATTGGTTCAGTTTTGCGTATTGTCTATTGTGAATTTTGAAATATCCGTTGTTATATTAGTTAATTGCTTTGATTAGATATGAATCATTATTGTTGTGAACGTCATTGTTCCTCTTGTACAAATAAAAACCCCGAGATCAGTTTCATACTTTTCCAAAAGCGGGAAAATCTGGAGTTATCGCTGAAACTATAAGTTGAGCATTACAGAGTTACAGGAGACAACTATGGATAAAGAAGCTAACCCAGATAGCACAAATTATTTATGGAATAATCTGTAAATCTTCTAAAATGATTATTCATTGTCAATATTCCTGTAATATGCTTATAATAAATATACACTTTATATAATATTCTTAAAATATTCATTTTAGAATATTATGAATAGAATATTCCAGTAATATTTATTATAGTTTAATATATTGCATTATTTTATAGAATATTCTTGTAATATTAGTTGTAGAATATTATGAATATAATATTCCAGTAATATTTATTATAGAGTTAATATATTGTATTCTTTAAAGAATATTCTTGTAATATTAGTTATAGAATATTATGAATCTAATATTCCAGTAATATTTATTATAGAGTTAATATATTGTATTCTTTAAAGAATATTCTTGTAATATTAGTTATAGAATATTATGAATCTAATATTCCAGTAATATTTACTATAGAGTTAATATATTGCGTTCTTTTATAGAATATTCTCGTAAAAATATATTCGAGTAATATATATTAAAGCTGGCACTAGTAATATGCACAAAAAATATGCATTAAATATTCTCGCAAAATATTTTTTTGTGAAATTGCACCAAGACTTGCGGTTATGTTATAAAACATTCTGAAAATAATATTCGAGTAATGTCTATTACAGCTAACCAGCAATATATACAGAAGACGAGCTGTAATGCTGTTTCTTATATAAAGAACGACGAGAACAACCACAAAACAGAAACAGCACGGAACAGAACAACCACGGAACAGAATTAAGTGCAGATATTAGCGCCGCTCGTGATGCGTAGTTGAACTAATATTGAGGTTTGAGTTTTCCATGGGAGTGCCCAGGCCCAGCATTGGTACTCTGCGTATGCTTGTCTACATAGAAAGAAAGCTATTATCGCTTTCTACTGCCGATCTCTATTTCTACCTAAAACGCTACTCTGCAAAAACATCCAACAAGCCCGAACAACCGTTCGGGCACAGTCGGTTGTTCACACACACTATTCAACGTAAATAAATAAGAGCTTTAAAATAGTAACTTTGGGTTTGTAACCAAATAAAATATATTTGGTACATGAAATTTGTAAATGTCAACTTTTAATTTGTTAACATTTTGTATTTCAAAAGTAAATTTTTTTTTTTTGCTCGTAAATTGTATAATTCGCATATAATCACGTCCTGTTTATTATAACCCAGCAAACATTGTTCTATTGATGTTATATATCTGTTATGCAATTTGCTAATTTCTGAGGTAACAGAATATGCAGTGTCAACATAACAGTGTTATAACCTTAATGTTACTATTTCCTACTCAGAGTAACTGAGGTCTTATGTAACATTTATATAACAAGTTATAATAGAAGTATCGTAGCAGATATATAACATTTTATTAGTGTTCTATAACATAAGTATAACATTTTTTGGTAAATGTTGCATGACTAATATATAAACCAGATTACTAGGTCGTTTCTGCTTGTATCTTGTTACGATAGCAATATTTGTAGACATGAAATTCGAAATTTATTGCACCATCCTACTTATTTTCTCCAGATCAATTAAATTTCTGCTGTATGTAGACACAATGAATATATAGGGAAAATAAGTAGATTAATTCAATAAACTTCAAATTCAGTCAGACTAATATCGCTATTATAATAAGATACCAACAAAATCAACCCGGATAGCAGCGTAAACCAGTATCATAAAAGCAAAATATACTTTGTTCACAGCTATAAGTTAATGCGTTAAACCAATCGGGAGAAGCAATGAATGAACATTGTTGTTCAATATACTTCTCCTGATTGGAACGGAACGGATAGTTAAGAACTAAACTTTAAACATTTGGATGGTCCAAATCCTGGTACTTATAGGCTTTCAGAAATTACCAGCTAAGAATTACTTTGCGGTCTGCTTACGTAATTAACTGCTGTAGTTTAACAAAAGATATGCAACAATGAGATTAGCAAATATGTAGCAAGCAGAATTTCTTAGAATATCATATTTCTGATGGTCAGGTACATTTACAAATAAACAAATATATACCAGTTGAATTTTTATTTTATTTTCGTTTCAATTACAAGTGAATCCAGGTTTCTTAATCCAGGTTAAAAACTCGATTTAATCGACCAACCTAGTTTTTAATCATTCGTTATGACAAGTAATTATTATTGCACTGTATTTATTTAGCAGTCAACGCAATGAAATCTGTATAACGTATACATATTTGACATAAATATCACTCACATTTCAATTTCAGATGGTGGAGATGTCACATCTCCCAGATAGCACAAACCTATTCCTAGAATATACCTAAATTATTCTGCAGGAAGATTGGAATATTATATAGATAAATTTTGGGAATATTTGTAGAATATCGAAAAGTACACACTTTTCTATATCTAGAGAATATTCCTAAACTTATTCCAAGAATAATCCACAAGATAATACAAGAATAATTATAAAATATTCAAATAATAATCGCAGAATAGTCCCAGAATAAGGGAACAAATATTCCGAGATCATCAAAAATGACACAAAGAATAATCTATAAATATACTATATAGATAATTATAGATTAATCAATATATTATATAGATTATTTTTAGATTCATTTTTGGTTAGGACGTATTTAATCCTGGAATATTTTTTTTGGCGGAAGAAATTCAAAAAGAAAAACTTTGCCGAAACCTCCATTTAACCAAAAAATTTTTTGTGTCTGGGTCGTGGCTCGTGGCTTGGCTTGAGGTGTATTGCCACCTCAACCCAACCTGCGTATTAAGCTTCGTCAGTACGAGATAAGCACAATGACACATGACACACAGGCGGCAAAGACACTTAGAGAAGTACGTCAGCATTCTCCTGGTAGGACATAAGTGTCTCCATCCAGCGGCATAATCACAAACTATAAAAGCCCGGTTAGGATGCACTACTTGAAAACAAGTGTGTTTCTGAAGGCGGAACATATTCAAAAAGAAAAACTTCGCCGAAACCTCCATTTAACCAGACAACAATTTTTTGTCTGGGTCGTGCTTGAGGTGGCGAGTAGCATGATGACACCGGGGGCAACACCGCTGTCCAGTGGTAGAGTCGCAAACGACAGTGCTTTTCGTAGGTGACAATACACCTCAATACACCTTGCTACGTTTCATAATATTTTACAAAAAATATTACAAAAATCAAACGCATAATATATTCTCCTAGAAATATTAAAGGCATGTTTCTTCTGTATATATTACTGGTTAGCTATAATAGATCGACATTACTCGAATATTATTTTCAGAATGTTTTATAACACAACCGCAAGTCTTGGTGCAATTTCACAAAAAAATATTTTGCGAGAATATTTAATGCATATTTTTGTGCATATTACTAGTGCCAGCTTTAATATATATTACTCGAATATTTTTCTCATAATATTTTATAACGAATATTACGAGAATATTCTATAAAAGAATGCAATATATTAACTCTATAGTAAATATTACTGGAATATTAGATTCATAATATTCTATAACTAATATTACAAGAATATTCTTTAAAGAATACAATATATTAACTCTATAATAAATATTACTGGAATATTAGATTCATAATATTCTATAACTAATATTACAAGAATATTCTTTAAAGAATACAATATATTAACTCTATAATAAATATTACTGGAATATTATATTCATAATATTCTACAACTAATATTACAAGAATATTCTATAAAATAATGCAATATATTAAACTATAATAAATATTACTGGAATATTCTATTTTTAATATTCTAAAATGAATATTTTAAGAATATTATATAAAGTGTATATTTATTATAAGCATATTACTGGAATATTGACAATGAATAATCATTTTAGAAGATTTACAGATTATTCCATAAATAATTTGTGCTATCTGGGTGGTTCAAAATAACCTTCTTGTCGACGCTTTGCTGGTAGGCCTTCCAGATGCTCCTGAACTACCACTCTCTGCTCTCTTCTTTTTCTCTTTTCAGGACTTGTATAAGTGAATTTCTTTGTCACATTGTGCAAGAAGATTTCAGGGCCATTTTCCCTTTTACCATCACGGAAATGACAACTGCATAAAAATGCACCAGGTCCAGGTTCGTCGCTACGTCTGTCATAATATACAATATATTTATATTAAACATTTAAACAGTTATCTATCCAAAATTAAAAGATATATTTCAAACCTACCTCACAAGTTTTTCTAACGGTTCCTTCGGAAATATAAAAAATCTACAAGTTTCTCGTTGATTGTAGTGCTTGCAATCTGGAGCCTGTTAGTAATAGATCAAAAAAGAGAGAGACAAACAAAGTGTTTGGTTGCCACTAACGCCATCTACATGTCATGGTCAATGATGTATTTTGTTTTGTTGGTAACCCTGTTTTTATGAATACAAAAACTAGTACGCAGAGACAATAAAAAGACTCTTCAATGATATAGGCAGAATGGAAATTTCTCAGGTTCCAACTTGGAGGGCGCTGGAAGCATGGATACCGTGCAGTCCTATATAAAGATACCGGATTTTGAGTGTATTCTGTGGTATTGTGGTGCCGTGCCATGATACGTGTAGTTTGTAGTTTTATTTTTTATGGTCCTATAATCACTATTCACTATTCGATACGACCTACTTTTCTGCAAGTGCTGCATTTACTCAATTATTTCTTTACATTTTTAAAAAGTAAATAATATAGAATATAAGTATAACCTAATAAGTGTGCTAATAAGTAGTGTATATTTCAGTTGATTTTTAAACGTTCCATTTAAATCGAGGAAATATACCCTTGATTTTAATTCGTTTTTTACACAATATGGTTTTGCAACTATTATTTTTTTATTTAAGGAATGTTTCATGTAATCTATATGCAGGATATTAGGTCTCATTGAATACATATTTTCTGAAATTGATCCAATGGTTATCGAATCAACCAACCGACCAACCTGATGTCGCATTAGAATAACAAAGTTCTCTATCTGAACATTCAACCATATTGAGAAATCAAAGGCTAAAGTTTGAATAACTTATAATCTATTATAAAATTAATGATATTCTATTGGGATAAATATTATACAATATTGGGGTAATATTTATCTCAATTGAATATCATTAATTTTATAATAGATTATAAGTTATTCAAACTTTAGCCTTTGATTTCTCAATATGGTTGAATGTTCAGATAGAGAACTTTGTTATTCTAATGCGACGCAATACGAATCATTAAATAAAAGTAAATAAATCTCAAAACTCCCGCGGTTTTTAATATTTCGAGGTTCTGACTTGGAGGGCGCCACAGTGCTTCTTATTGCCAACCGTATAACAGGGTTTTGACTGGTCTTTTTATTGTCTCTGCTAGTACGATTAAAACCTTTGATGAGAACGTTGTGTTATTTTCCAAGTCCTAAAACAATATCACTATTGTTCTAAACTCCACAAATTCTATCAGAGCCCAGCACATAACCATGGCGAATGAAAGATTGGTACTGTAAAAATCATTAAATAAAGTTATTTTTACAATAAACTATATAAAGTGAGGTTATGTTAAATTTAGATTGTATTAATATTTCAGTTATTATTACCCATCTCTCTTGCATGAATGCATTTATAGGGTACATTTACTGCACTCTTACCGTTTTCGATGTTTTTCCCCTTAAAATCTTCAAATAACGTCAAAATAGCACTTTTCTGTAAATTTGCCTTGTTAATCGGGCTTTGTTTGGATGGATAATGAACCCAATGAACCCATGATAAAACTACACAGATATGCCAATCCGCATAGTGACGTCAGTTACGAGGAAAAAACAATTGATAAAGACGAAAATATCACTGCCCATAAGAATTTTCGCATCGCATTACCTTTTTTCCCTCACGAATGACGTCATGCGCAAATAAACGAAAGTTATGAGCATATCTGTGTAGTTGTATCATGCAATGAACCGTAACCTAGCAGAACAAAATGGCTGGCGCTACGTCATCACTAATGGAGCGTACACGCTGAAGCTGAAACATGTTGCAATGCGCATGCTTACACGTTGCTTAAATGCAATATAACTGTAATATATTAACAACATAGGATTTTATATAACACTGTTATATCAATTAAACAATGGATGTTACAAGAATGTTATATAAATAGAACGTACCAACCAATTGTAACAACATATATAATTATACTATGTAACAAATAATAACATTTATATAATATGTATGTACATTTGGGATTATAATCTATTACTCTGGAGTTATATATCTGTAATATTCAATGTTTGCTGGGAATTATCCTATATTTGTTTTAAATTTGTTTAATTTATATTGCACATTGCTGAAGTTAAGGTAATTAAATGCTTGCAATTATATTATCGTAAAATAAGAGAGTTCATAATAATTATTATTCTGAAATTAGATTGTTATTTTAGATGTTTCCTCTACTTCAAGTTCAACACGCAAGTTCAACAGAGGTAGTCTTAAATTTTCATTTTTACATGATCAAGAGACACATATGCATAATATTATTTGTGTTATTATATAAGTACTTTACCTTACTTAAAAATAAATTAATAAAAGTTGATACATTAATACTGTTTAGTCTAGTGATAACAGACTGCCAAAGAATACTTAAATTGTCTCTGCCACCTTTGTACCTACCTATATTAGTAATTAAATGAGAATTTTCCTCAGCTATAGCTAAAAATAAATTTCAGTGCTCTACTCTTACACGCATTTTTATAAAAACAATAATAATTACAAACAAAAAAGATGCTAGAAATTCATCTATCCACAATGAATGATATTATAATTGTTTTGTGATAATAAAAATTATTATACTGTTTCCCGTCACAGCTGTTTAAAATCATAAAATTGGGAATCTCCACCACTAAATTTTACGGTTGTGACTATCTCACTTACTCTCAAGCACGCTTAGCCGAAGACGATATTTTCTGTTTCAATAGCTACACCTCTCGAGCCATCGCCAGAAAGCGATCGCTATTGCAGTGCGGATACTTATATATAGATACTTTATGGTAATTGCGAAAAAGTTATTCTGATGTGTGAAAAATTAAAAAACTGTATATTCTGCTAACGGCTAATTTTTTAGCCGGCTAAATGCTAATTATATAATTAGCATTGGCTAAATATATAATTGGCGGCCAAAAACTCATCACTGTCACAAATATGTTAGGTTAAGCGTTAAGACTCTCGCTGCCACTGGATTAATTTTATTGAAATTCCGAGAAGTCACGAACTTCGAACATTGCTAAATCAGTTCCGTAGAATCGCGAAGGCAGCCCATTTTTTGACATAAGTATTAATATTATTAAAAAGCTAGGAACTAAAGAGGTATATTTAAATAAAAATGATGATTCGAGCGATTCCCACTCTGACTAACTATGCTAGGTAGATACTTTGGCCGCGTTCAGCAGACAGCAAACGGTTTGTAACATGTTTACGCTTTAAACGCAAAACGTTTATTCCGCGGTTACAGTCTGCTGAACGATCTTATTTTATTTTCCGTTTGTTTGAAATTCGAATGTGGTGGGTTGAAATTCTACACCATTATATGGATATATTTGGCTCCAAAATATTCTTTCTCTATATTATTTTCGTTTTACGACAGCTCATAACCGTCTACAAAATCTGTAGACATAACCTTTTTATTTTTTTTTCCATGCTTTCAACATGATGAGAAAATTAAGCGTTAATATTTTACGCTTGCAAAAATGGCTACCGCTCATAAAACATGTTGACATTCAACATAATTTTCAACTATCGTTCAGCAGAACAATCACAAATTGTTTGTCAACGTTTGTATCTGCTGTACGCGGCCATTATTATCTACTTATCTAGTTTTTAATTTTTTTGAAGTGTGTTTGGTTTTATGTTTTATGTAATACATATAAATATAAATATATTTTTGTTTTTTATAAATTTTTATTCTTTCATTCACTATTTTGATATCTTTTTAGGACTTTTTAAAATCTCACGATTTCACACGATTTTTAATATAAAATTTTCACGAATTATCTTGGAACATTTTGGCAACACTGTAAGGAACTGTCGTTTCTTATAGATATTCTGTGCTGTCGTTCATAGTTCACGTTCACGTATGTAGTTGTATCATGCACGTATATCACGGATTTCTTAAAATAAACTGGATCGCTGATTCCTAACTATCATTTTGTCAGTTGTAAGATGGTCGCCACACTGTGCTAACATTCCATTGGCTAGTTCTCAGCTAATGATGTTGAGGTATTTACAGAGGGAAATTTTGAAAATAGTTTGGTGAGATATGGGCATATGACTAACTAAATATTACTTATATGGATGGATATGGGTATAAAATATGTACACTGTTGTAATAAAAATACTTTAGCAGCGGGTCTAAAAAGTTAACTTAATATTGGGTTATATCAAAGATTAAATTGTATTATTTGTGCATTAGATATGACGAGTAATTGACAGGACTGGACTCAAGAGTTATATTTGTGCAGCAAAGGTACACATAATTTTTTTCTATTTATAGTGCATTTCAAATAATTGGAATCATCTCTTTTTAATTTGACTTGAAATGATTTTCGACAAAGTCGAAATTTATGTGCTTGTAAAGACACTCCCTACATGTACAAATCTTCCAATGGTATGTCTGGTAGGTACCAATGTATATTAAATTCATTGACGACACTCTTTATTTCTCCTGTTACAACTTCATTTTTTAAATAAATTTTACATTAGCCGGAATTATAACTGGTTCATAATAGTTGCTTGTCTAAACATAATTTAGTAACTAACCCAAAAAACTTTAAAGTAACATGGTTTGTCAACCAAGTATTTGAACCTTGTCTGATTGCAGTATAAAAATTAGTTAGGATCAGTTTTGTATATTGTTTTAATATCGATACCTTTTTGCCAAAATATCGTAAGTCACTCACTAAATTTTACCTTAGGCTACTTAACGACAATTCTGCCACTCTGCCTATTAGAGTTCTGTTACTTACTATAAAATGTATGCAGTTATTTAACCGTGAAACATTTAAATACGCTTACATATTTATGGATCTATCTACCTCTGCCAAGATGTGTATTTGCATATTATACTTACGATAGATCCATAGTCATTTTCATGGAAAATGTCACTTACGATAGTTTGGCAAAAAGGTATCGATATAAGGTAGGTATTTATCGAAGAATTAGACATATGTTTGTAGTTATTTTAATTGTGGCAGGAGCTGCATATATAAAAAGCCACGATGAAAGTAGCTGCACGTCTTATCAGTAAAAACGGCACTAAAAAAATATTTTTTAACTGAATGACATCATACAATTAGTAATGTCAAGTAGTTATAAGTCAAATTTATACTTTACACTGTTAAGATATATTAAATATTGTGAATGAATTGGGATAGGTTAATCAGTTATTTTGTTATAAAATTACATGAAGTTTATAATACACAATATGGTAATAACTGCTTTTCTAGAAGATAACATTAACAACTTCAAAACTCAAAATCATTATGATTATGGTAGGAATTTAATAAAAACACATTTAAAGTTATACACACAATCACATTATAATAGGAGTTTTATCCACACTTATAAAGCATATAAAGTAACCTATTATCCACTACTGAAATAATAAAAAAATATAAACTTAAATCAACCAAATTTAATTTACTTATTAAAATTAACATTTATATTAATAGACATTTCGTTCTTCGCTTTTTCATATTTCACTTCGTTTCCGTTAATAGGAAGTTTGTAGTTGCTTCTTGCAACAAATTTTGGATGTCTCCTTCTCCTGAGGAATGACTTGAACGAAAAGAACCTTGGATTTTCCTTGCAATACCAAGTTTGTTAGATACGGAGTCTTCAATATAGCTCTCTGCCACAGCAGGGCTCTTCCACCCACCATGCCGCTTGATGGGTGTAAAGTCGGCACCTTTATTTCCCAATAAAGTTATTGAAGTGCACCCTCATATAGTGGCCAATATAAGCTTCGCGTTTGCCAAGTTCAGAAATGATGCAACTTTTGATGGAACTTTTGCCAATGTGTTGATTCCAACAGGCAGAGAAGTACATTTTTGATTCTTATAATGTAAAAAGAATCTGTTTTGTGATAAGTTCTTTGGTCTTAGGGAAATACATTTTCTACACATCTCTACGTCGTTGATAGAAAATCCTAAAAAGTTAAGAGTTTTACCTTAATCATAAAATATTCTTTATCACAAGATTTAGTCAAAAATTCTTCAATTTGCACTCTTTCAAAAACTGCAGCCTTTTTCACCTTGTATCTTTTCGATTGACTCTTCAGATAACAGATATCTACGTTTTTAGACTTTTATCGCAACCTTCAACATTGAATACTTCGACCAAATAGATGAAATGATGAAATTGCATGTTTTTTCTTCAGATTAAGAAATAAATAACTTGCACCTTGCACACTGAACTTCATTTATAAACCACAAAACAAAAAGAAAATATAAAAGCAGAGATGGTAACTCAACAGTGTTACCATCATTTAGTTCATAAAATACCTAGAAGTTAGCACAGTATGGCAGCCGTCTATCAGTCGTTATTTTTAGCTACCCCCACCAGTATGTATTAGCGATCCAGTTTATTTTAAGAAATCCGTGACGTATATATATTTTATCTATGGTTCACGTTTTTTGAGGTTCAAGTCCAAGAACCCTAAACAAAGAAGGACTGATCAATCAGTAACAGCCAATCACATTTGTTTATCACTTATATGACGTTAGTGGATTCCCTTTAGCGGGAGATTTGAAATTTAAATATCCTCTTTGTTTTAATTTGACAGCTTTAACCTTTTAACATAACCTATATATATCACATTGTCATGTAGAATGTCTCGGTTGTCTTTGGAATGTCATCACTGTCATCAGTCATGTCATCATATCAAAGTATTTCTGTATCATATCATAGTAATCTGTGCAATGATTAACAAAACACAAGTTATCACAGTTGTCAAATCGACAACGATTTTTGCACAACGCACTTCAAATCGTAAGATATATATATCGTAAAACACATATATAAGTACTTTAAAATCACATTTGATTGCATTAATACAGTCTCTGAAATAATATTGGGTTGGATATTTTGACTGAAAATTTTTGAAATTGCAATTAGAGGCAAATTTGGCAATAGGGGATCCACTGACGTGTACGAGAAATCTGTTGAAAATGACCTTCAAATTTTTACGAATGAATTGATCAGTCCCATAGAACATACTCAAGGAAAGAAGCGACAAATCCGCAATAATTTGTTGTCCGTTAAAGCGCCCTCTGCCAATGGCTGACCTTACTAATATCAGGCGGGACAGTTTGAAATACTCCTTTTCAGCATTATTCGGTTTTGATTTCTTTCCAGGTTCCCAAAGCAATAAAAAACAGTCGGTGATAGTAAGAATTCTCGGCACTGACAATATCGGAAAAGGTAAATTGTTAATATCCGTACTAGAATTCCTTACTATGACTACACTGACTGTTTTCGAGTACTTTAAGAACGACTTTATATTCTTGAAGTGATGTAGTAAAAATATTTGTTTCTGGTAAAATATCAACTTTGTATGTAATTTTAAAAATATAACATTTAATACTTGTTTTAAAATTTGCTATCAAATACTTAATGACCTAAAGATTGTTAAAACTTAGTAAATGGTAATAAAAGAATATGTAGGTTTCAATAAATTTAATGTCATAAATTGAATAGTAACATTATCTAATATCGGAACAATAGTTTTTTATATATGTGTCTAAAATATTATTTGGACGAAGATCTTTCTTCCCTAACTTCCTATTAATTTGTAGGATAATGTATTTCAACATTATATATACAATAGCACTTTTAATGTTTCTAGCATTATAACAATCATGTTCTGGACAAAATGAAAAATATATATTAATCATGTCGTTCAACGAATCAACTAAATTATTTGAATGGATAATATTTATAAAATTTTCAAAAATTATACGTTTCTGGATATCTATTAATTCAATTAATTCCTTACTAGCATAAAATAATTTTGAACCTGTATAGTCTTTTAGATTAACGAATGTATGTATATCTGTAATTGTCGATGTTACAAAATAATTAGTGCAATCCTTACAATCCTGCTTTAAAATTTTTTTACAAATGTAACCAGCAATATATGCAGTTGTGTTAGTTCTTAATAATTTATTTACATTAATGTTATTAAGAGATATAATAACTGGTGCATTTGTATCTCGATTTGTAGTTACATTGGAAACTTCAAGTTCTTTATTTTGAGTAACATCATTCTCTTCATGTTGTTGAGAACAAAAAGTGTTTAATAAACCAATGACAAAATGCGAGCCATCATCTTCACAATTTTTAGAATTGGAATTAGCAACTAAATTATTTATTAAGCACGTCTTAAATGCTGCAGCAAATTGGTAAGGTGTTGGTCGTGGATTTTGTCCGCATAAACCACGTAATACACCAAATGTATTTTCCAAACAATCTTGGTTCACTGACCTTGTTAATAAAAACTTGAAACCATAACTTTTCATAATTTTCCAAAGAGACTGAAAATTCCGTATTGTTGCAATAAGGTGTTTTACTGATGGAGGTGAACGTGTAATTTCATTATTTGACATGAATTTTAAAGAGTTTAGAAATGGTTTAGCTTCTGCCCAAAATTCAAAATGATGTGACTTATCACTCAGTGGCCCATTTAATGGTTTATTGGATCTACGGATGCCATTTAAACTATCAAATAGTTTGTTCATAAACAAAACAAATTTTGCTGTTCCTTGTGCATTCATTACTTTGATATTACTAGCAAAGCTAAGTGCTGCATAAACAGAGCGGCTAAAAATTTGAGCAGCCAATTTTACTTTCATCTTTTGTTTACCTTTTGGATATACATGGTCCTCTGTTAATTTGACACATAATTTTCCGTCTGGGTTTGCTAATCCATCATAATTATATAATTCTACTATATCTGACCACTTCGCAACTTCGTTGTCAAAAACAATATTTTTGTTCAAAAAATTGTTTCGTACGCCTTTTAGAAGATGTGGAGCATCAAATATGTGATGAATTTTAACATCGTCAACAAGAAAAATGAAATCATTTGGATAACCACTTTCGCGAGATAAGTTCGAGATAGCTGCAACATTTGACGAACCTTGATCTGAAACGGTAGCTAATATTTTGAAAGAGGTACGTGCATGCACTTGTTCAATAATTTCTTTAATTAATTTTTTTAATTGGCCAGTTTTTACACCAGATTTTACAAAAAAATAGGCAACAAGTTGCTTCCAAAAAGCATTTATACCTTTTAGCATAAACACTAAAGCATGATCATCTATAAATTTAGTTTTTTCATTGCCAAAGTCTTCTAACCCAACAATATTTGTTAACTGCATATTAAAATCTAAATGGGGTAATAAGGCAACCTCATCGAAAACAAGACAACAAAATCTTTTTGTTTCTTTCATACGGGAAGATACATTAGCTATGTGAGTAAAAATTGAATCATTTATGCCAGCATTGATATGAAGTGAATTTAAAGTACGTTGTAATGTACGAGGAGAAGGCAAATTGAAAACTTGTCTGAGAAACCTGTAACATTTTGGTGATGTTTTTTGTAATGCCAAGTAAAATGATTTCTCTTCTGCATTCCATCGGAATTGTCTAGCAGATTTTCCTTTATGTGTAAGCTGCGACTTAATGAATAGTTTGGGCTGATGGAGTTAAATTTTCAAATAACATTAACGCAGTGCTATTCAGTATGTCGCCATTCTTTAATAGTTTTTTTACACCAAAAAGGTCCTTGCTACAATTCTTCAGTTTCTTGGCGTAATATTTAACCAACTTCTTTTTTTTTATCACTGTCTTGAACAGAGCACGTTTCCTTGGCGTTAACTGTTTCTGAGATTTGATTCCTATTGAACGCAATAAATTTGTTCGGACTCGGCTTCGGGTCCCTACAAGGAAAATATTGTAAGAGGCAGGATTTAGAATAACATATCATCAATAAATATTTATTAAAAAATTAACAATTTGAAATCATTGACAAATTATTTGAATTTTATATATTTGAAATCATCAATCAAATTATTATTTCTTTTTGAAATTATATTAATTTTATTAATTACATTATTTTAATTAATTTGAAATCAGTTACATGTTAAATTTTTTAAATTAAACTTAATAGTACAAATAATTATTTCATTTTGAAATTACATTAATCCTTACCAATACTTGATGGGTTTTCTCTTTCTAAAGATTCGGTTTCTTCCCATTGTATCGGTGATTCCAAGGGTGTTTCTGTAAAAATATAATATACATATTATTTTTGCAGTTGAATTCATAGAATCCTAATCATAGCCTTTACGATAATTATTGTCTCTCAAACTTATATTGGGTATATTGAAGAAAAAACATACCAGCAACAACTGTAACGTCACCCAATCCCGATGTAGATGGTTCGGAAAAGTCTGTACAACGTTTCTTTGGTATAGCTCCCCTTAAAAGCTTCTTCTTCTCATGAGTTTGGAATTGTGAGCAGGTAAAATGTTCACTGCATACAGAATAGGTATTTCTCAAACGAGTGTAAGGCAGTGTAAAAAGAGCTGGATTATCGGCAGCCTCTAACCACAACTGACGCAGTCTCTCATTTCTGGGGAATAAATGATATGTGGCAAGTGGATTTTCATCCATGGTATTCATACACCCTTGAAATGCACACTTTCGGTAATATGTTTTAGGTGTCTTCTGGAAAGTTAGAAGTAAAATTACAACAATGCAATATTTAACTAAGTGTTGTGAGTTTTTTACATACCTTTTTACCTACAGAATCCATTTCGTAATATTCACTTTAATAATAATTGTCTATATAAAATCTAACTAACTAAACACTTCGAGCTATACACTAAACGTCCAATGTCACAAAATATGTACCAACAGTACTATAATTCAGAACGAATTTAGAATATTTCTAAAAACGGGAATAGAATTAAATGGAAACAAGTAAATTTTCACTTGTATAAACAACACCAAACTAAGAATACACGTGTACTACTACTAGTATAACCACTGAATCATGTGTTGAGTTAACCTAGAAAATACGTATCAAAATAAAATAAACCACAGAATCATTGTACAGTCAGTTGTAAATTATTCTTGTTCCGATATCAGCGCCGTCTGACAATGGCTGACCGAACTAATTACTTGAACAAATATATTTTCCTATAATTGTCATAGCCGTGATCAGTCCTTCTTTGTTTAGGGTTCTTGGTTCAAGTCAAGGTTTTAACAAAAATGGAAAATAAATATTCCATACTCTTACCGACCTATAATGAAGTGGAAAACTTACCTATAATAACTTGGCTTTTAATAAAATATATGAACAACAGGTACCTATTATTTTATTTTAGGTAAGTACGTCGAAAATAAATAGATCAAATTGTTTTAGCGGATATAATTATGAAATTATTATTATTGATGATGGTAGCCCAGATGGGACTATGAAAGCTGCAATACAATTACAAAGTATCTATGGCAACGATAAAATATTAATAAGGTCTAGAGAGAAAAAGTTGGGTTTAGGAACAGCTTATATACATGGGATTAAACATGCTACAGGAAATTTTATTATAATTATGGATGCAGATTTAAGTCATCATGTAAGTACCTACTTACTGTAAGAAACTCATTGTTGAATATTTGATTGTCCTCTACAAACTCGAATTTGCTTGATAATAGTGACTGCTTCCAATATTTCAACATTGACCTTTTATATCTTAGGTAAAGGGTTATTGTAAAATAAAGGTGTGTTTCTTACGTTTTATGCAAATGCTGCATATAGAGATAGTCTTAGTTTCCATAGACAATAGCCGTGATTCAATAGGTGATTGTTGACTGATCAAAGATAAGAGCTAAATATCTAGTTGGACTTTCTATTGCAGTTTCCCAGTATCTATTGTCGATTTGTGTTCTAAAGTATCTACAGAATTATTAAATTTTGAAAGGTAGGTTTATGTTCTGATCTAATTAAATAATTCACCAGAAATTTTATTTAAAAATAATAAAGTTAGAAATTTTAAAGTGTTAAAGTTACATTAAATTTTGAGCCATCATTTGAAAGTAGAAACTTCAACTTAGGTAGTGCTAGTATTTGTATTGCAAAAAGTCGATAATGACATAGCTAAAAAAATTATTGAACAACAGGAGGCATATTGATAAAATGTAAGACGAAAGAAGAAATCTAGAAAGTTACAAAAAAACAGCTGAAGGAGACTTGGAAAAAATTACCAGTGTAATAATGTGGGAAGTTGTAGGAGGATGAATATTTCCGGAAATTTTTTTCGTTGCCATGGTAATGATTCAAAATAAAAGTGTGTGATTGGTTAGAAAAAGTAGGTGCGAAATTTTTACCATAATTTTGCTTTTGTACCCTGAAGTAAAAAAATATTCACTAAAATTTTATTGTTGGCATGGCAACGACCTAAATTAAAATTTGATACACCTGATTGGGTAAAAAGTGGAGGTGTGAAATTTTCAAAAATATATCTTTTTAATATAAATTAACCCTAAGCGGTTTTGAGATATTTAATATTAAAAAAGATTCATTTATTCTATATAATATCGGGCCATACCAAAACAATCTTATTTAATGTTATTTGTTTATTGGTTAGAGCAATTTTTATATGGAAACGAAACGCTTCTTTCATAGCACCTTGGAAAATCATATACATTTCGCATTCTCAAATTTAGATATTTTCTTTTCTAGCTTCCTCTTACAGTTAGAAAAACTTATTTTCCGGTTAATGTCCCGTAATCTAATGTAAGTACTTGTTCTACTTAAACAAAGTATAACCTCATATGGAATTGTTCCTAATTTACATATGGTCTTATCTATTTATTAAAAATAGATTTTTCATCCGAAAGTGATGAACCATACATTTCATGGAATACTTCATCTAAATTGATGGCCACCCTAATTAGCTCATCATTTGGATATATCAAACTTCCCCTTGATAGGAAGTTAAGCCAATCTTGTGTCTTCACACTGATCTCAATGTTTTTTGTTTGAGTACCCAAATCGGGATATTTATTGCGAAAACTATGAGCTACATAACCCGCTATGGACTTTACTGCCTCAAGATTGATTTTTTCCATAAATTCAAATGTTTTCAAATTTTCAAAATTTTCACTGAAGGTGTCAAATGCAGATATATTTATTTCTGGATATTCACATTCTACGTTTTCGGTGGCATCTGTTAAATTAAAAAACCTATTCTAAGTTAAACAGGGAATTACTAATTGACATTCATGGTCATCGGAATTTTTATTAGTTCTTTCTGATGTACTCTCTAAAGGTTTAAGTAAATTAGGTTCCGAAGAACCTTCAGTGTTTTTATTGTGAATAAATACTGCTTTGGAATGTTTCCCTAAAATATACCAACGAAGGCGATGTTTAAATTCAAGAGAGGAAGGATGCTCCTTAGGCCCACCCATTCCACGTATATATGAAAACAAGTTTTCAAAAAGGTAGTTTATTTTGTATATCCCGGATTTCTGAAGCTGGTCTTCTTTTTGGAAAGTGGACCCTAATAGTGGTTTAACTGTAAATTTATCTTTGAATGCAGGGACGATATTGACTATTTAGTAAATTTTCAAATTTTTGACTGATTTGAGGATAGTATGTGAATTTTCTATACATAGTATTGTCTTTCCTCTATTGAACTTAAGGTGGTAGTGCTTTTAATTAATAATTTCCTCTTTTGTTTATAAAAGATTCTGTCTATTTGTTTCTTTTCATAACCGTTCTCATTGGCAATGTTGTAGATGAGATTACGTTCTTTATTATAGTTGGTATTATTGCGCAGCACATTTAATAGTCTAAAAATTAGTCTATTAAATGCAGCCATTTTATATTTAAAATGTATTAGGTACTGAGGAGTTGTGTCTAATTATTTGTGTGTGTAGGTTTTCTGTAAATGTCAAAAGTCAGAGATTCATCAAGATTGATTATTTTAATATCTAAGAATAGTCCGTCGGATGGAGCGCGAAAAGCCTTCTAGTTTCGGAGCTAAAAAAACTGAGGTATAACCAAATGGGACTTTCCCCAGTTGAAAAGGCATGTTTTCTTACATAGAAAATCGAAATTGACGACTCTCCATTGGTCGAGAGAAAAGATAGACAAAAAACTGGAAAAATTTCAACACATAACTTTTTTTCTAAAGAATATAGAACAACAATTTTTTTTAAGTTTTATTCCTCATTGAATTTCCTTTCTTTTGGTGTATATTTCATTAAAATAAAATTATAAACTATATTAAAAAAACAGTAATATTTAAAAAAAGACAACAAATTAGCAAAATTTTTTTAAACTCACCTCACCATAACTTTCTTATGTAAAGAGCTATTTCAATGTTTTTTTTTTCAAAAACTGCGCAATTTAATGGACTTCATTTTGTTTCGATTAACATGTGGTCTATTTTTAAAAATAAAAGCGTTAGCGGCTTTTAAACGTCGGGGCGCATGCCTCTGCGGCGGGCTAGACGGCGATTTTTTCCCATCTAGATCGCTGCACCCGCGTGATCAGTATAGTATTAATTTGGTATATTTGCACCTTGCAGTGAGACGAGATCGTAAGTTTTATTCTAAAAATGTTGTGTTTTGTTTTATTTATAATTGCTGAAACGTTTGTGGTGGTTTTATTTTAATGAATTTTAATATTTGGTGATGGATAGACAGTTATTAATTTATTTCTGATACAAGGATTATTTTCCACATGGTATTCTCCAATAAAAATGGTAGACTGTAATTTATTATTATCCTACTCACAAAAAATTTAGTAATAGTAATACCAAAGAAATATTCATCAAACGTCACACAAATATGACAACTAACAAAGAAACGATATATCGCTCAAAAAAAGTGGTAAATTTTATTTAATTTTAAATTGGCATGTGAAGGATTACCAAGTTTTCACAGCCTCACAGGATGTGATACAACGTGATGGGGATGTGATACGGCTGGGTGTATCACATTTAAAATAGGAAAAAAATTCTTGGGAGATGTACTGTAAAAATTGCAGCACACTCAACCTTCACAAATTTGCCGAAATGGCACCTGACGAAGGAATAAGGTTCGCCAGAAGATTTGTAAGTTTTTTATACAAAAATAAAAATACAAAATATCGGAATGAAATTCGGTTAAACCATACAAATCAGAGCAAAATACAAACTCAGGAATTGCCCAATACAGAAGATAGTTTCAAACTACATGTACTTAGGTGAATTTATAAAGCAAAAATTTGTAATGTACACACATTTTATTATAATGTGCAATTTTAGGTCAAATTATCAAACATTTATATGGGTCAATAGGTGAATTAGTGAAATAACCAAAAAAGATCTCCTGTTATATGGATGGACTTTAGGGTTCCGAAAATGATGCATCAAGTTCTAGTTCCAAAAGATATACGGAAAATTATTTCCTTATTATGCAATGACAAAAATTGCAACACGCAAAAATGTCAGTGTAAAAAAGAAAGGGTATTTTGTAGCTCAAATTGCAAATGCAAAATGAATTGCATTAATATTAATCGCGAACCTGAAGAAAATCAAACTGAAGCTGAAGATCCTGATGACGATACATTTTTCGAAAATAATTTGTTTTAATTTTGTTTTGATACTGACATAGTTTTACACATTTTCCTAAACTACGTCAGTGTTATCTACACACCAAAGGTTCCAACCCCTTTCAAAATTTTGTTTTGTTTGTAAAAATTTGTATTTAATATACTTTCCATTCCACAATTATCTATCATTTTTCTAAATCATTACAATTTTTTAGAAGAAAATTAGCGCAATTTTTGAAAAAAAAAACATTCAAATAGCTCTTTGCATAAGAAAGTTATGGCGAAGTGAGTTTAAAAAAATATTGGCAATTCGTTGTCTTTTTTTAAATATTACTGTTTTTGTATTATAGTTTTCAACTTTTTTTAATGAAATATATACCAAAAAAAAAATGAAATTGAACGAGGATTAAAACTAAAAAATCAGATGTTTTGCATTTTTATTTTTGTATAAAAAACTTTCTATACAAATTTGGCAAATTTGTGAAGGTTGAGTGTGTCGAAATTTTTATAGTACACCTCCCAAGCATTTTTTCCCCATTTTAAAAAGGGAACTGGTCGTATCACAATCTGTGAGGCTGTGAAAACTTGGCAAGCCTACATGCCAATTTAAAATTAAATAAAATTCACTAATTCTTGTGAAATGACGTGAATAGGAATATATCTTTTTTTGTTAGATGTCATATTTGTGTGACCAGTTTCCATGAAAATTTCTTTGGTATTACTATTACTAAAATTTTCGCGAGTAGGATAATAATAAATTAATAGTACTAGAACATCAGTGTTATCACACTTTACGACTAGTCTACCATTTTTATTGGAGGATAGCATGTGGTAAATATTCCTTGTATCAGAAATACATACAATAATACAATAATTATCTATCGATCACCAAATATTCAAATTTGTTCAAATAAAACCAGCACAAATGTTTCAGTAATTATAAATAAAACAAAACACAGAATTTTTGAGAATAAAATTTTCGATATCTACTCACTATAAGGTGCAAATATACCAAATTAAATACTGTAACTAGGCGCGGGTGCAGCGATCGCGATGGGAAAAAATCGCCGTCTAGCCCGCCGCAGAGTCATGCGCCCCGACGTTTAAAAGCCGCTACCGGTTTTATTTTTAAAAATGACCACATGTTAATCGAAACTAAATGAAGTCCATTAAATTGCCCAGTTAAAAAAAAAAAACATTCAAATAGCTCTTTGCATAAGAAAGTTATGGCGAGGTGAGTTTAAAAAAATGTCTTTTTTGCCTATATTTTTGGTCTCGACCAATGGAGAGAGTCGTCAATTTCCATTTTCTATGTAAAAAAACATGCTTTTCCAAATGGTGAAGGTCCCATTTGGTTATACCTCAGTTTTTTTCTGTGCATCCTAGACCGGGCTTTCCGACGGACCAGAAAGATAGTGAATCAATCTTTTCTAATTCAAAGGTGAATCTTATGGAATCTTACTGTGAATTTAATACATTGATGAAATTATGTATATTAAAATTTTTATTTAGAACTGCGAATACGTCGTCTACATACCTTTTCCATACTGTAGGAAATTCTAAGGCGATGTCTTTGACATTGTTTTTAAAAGAGTTAAGGAATCGATTAGAAAAACCTCCTTTAAGTTAGTATAAAAAGCAATTCGATGAAACTTTAAATAAATGTCCCAGTTTAATTACCGAGGGTCTTAGAAAGAAATTAAAATTACTTAACCCAAATCTTTGCAAAATATATTGTCTTCCCTAAATTCACAAACCCGGAAATAATTACAGACCGATAATTTCAAACATTAACTGTAATATTTACAAATTAGCAAAGTGGCTGAACCATAAGTATTGTTACGGAAGCTCACCTACCTTGCTAGTGAATCTACCTGTTTTGTTAATTCATTTCTTATTGTTTATATATTAACATTTGTAAAATCTTTAGGTTGACGTTTCTAATCTAGAATTTTCGTTTAAGTCATAGAATCGTTCCATTATGTTCCGGAATCCAAAAAGAGGCTCCTGAATATTCCAGAAGCTTGAAAAATATATAAATACTCGTGATTTCAAGAGGACGGGAGTTTTTTTAGTGGAAACCGTGAGCGCGTTAAGTCGAAACGTCAAACTAAGGAATTTGTGTTGACAGTTGTGAAAAAGAGTTGAAGTTTGTATCTAGTGACAATAAAGATTTGTGTTGTTTTGTCGAACAAGCTGCTTTAATCTGTTTGGAGGTTAGACAAACGTTACAATATCAAAAATTCACATTAAAAAATGACATGACAACCAAGAATTCCTTCCACTTAATTGACTATTTAAAATAATTTTAAATTAACAAGTCAGACAAATTAATATATTTTGACGTAACAGCCCTCTTTCCTAGCATTCCAATCCCAAAAACTTTGAAAATATTTAGATTAATATACTTTACTAATATAAAGATTTTTAGTGCACAACAAGTACCGACAATAGAAGTGAAAGAATACATGTGGCTTCTTATTGTAATATTTTAATAAATTGTTTTCATGTAAATGTTGTTTTTACTTTGTTAATACGATTATTTCTATTTCTGGATCTTTCAATAATTTTTTATTGTATTACATTCGACATGTATTGCATGCATATTTTAAATAACAAAATTTTCAGGCGAGTCACAATATGTAAGAAATTTAATAGACATATTATTGACATAAATTGCACATCAGACAATTTAAAAACAAACCGTAGTCCAAAGATTATTTTCATTCTAGTTTGAAAACAAGAAGAGTTTTATGTTTGGAAATAAATTTGTGTGAGAAAAATTACCGTCTTTAATAAAATTTCACCTAATATTGTGAATTTAAATGCCGTTTTTAAAACTAACCTTTCTTGTTTATAAAGCAAATGCTAGGTTGTGATACTCCACTGAAAACAGAATGGATATGTGAAATCCAATTACGAAAAAAAACGCGGCGTGTATTTAAAATATGAAGTTAGACCCACTTCCGGTCAAACATGGAGTAATTTTTTTGCTTATCCCAAAAAGTAGCAATTTAATAGCATATGATCTCCACCAAATTTTCCTTTATTATATACAACAAAGAATAAAATGCGGATCAGGCTGGTGCCGCGTTAGTGTCACCCGGGATTTTGATAATATATGATCATTTCTATTTTTGCGCTCTTTCAAATACTAAGAATTGCAATAACTATTTGTGTATTAAAAGCGCAAAGTGATACAATGCCCGTCTAAGCATCGCACGTCACTTTGTCACTTGGCGAGCCACAAAGTAACCAAAACGCTTGTTCCTATGAAAAGTGCTACTTTTGGAAGCGCAAATTTGTACTTTGCGCTGGGTTTTAGAAAAATAATATTAAACTTGCATGTATTAACAGTGTTTTCAAATCTCGGGCTTGACAGAGTCAGTATTATATGGCAGCTCTAACAGTGCTACATTCTGGAATATATAGCATATACAGAAACGCGATGCGCGCCCTATGCACTAGCGTTCAGTGAACCAAATCTGTATATGTTGCGATATTTAACCGCCTTTTGAGTCCAAACAAAAAAAATCCCAAACTCTGCCCTCACTATAATATACTTAAAACTATTTAAAAAAAAACAGGAAACGTAACCAGAGCCACTTGCGGGTCTGACAACGTCAAAAATGGATTGGTAACATAGGTAGTACATAGCAAAATGGGTCTGTAATATATATATATATATATATATATATTATTGTGTCATTGTGTCAACCATCGGGTTTTTATATGGTGTACTTAGCCTGGGACGTGGGACTCCTCGGACTTCCCCGCTTGAACTAACCTAAGGTTGACTTTCGTTGGGTTATTCTTGGGCCACCATGAAATTCTCACTCTCTTGAATCAAGAAAGTTCTTGAATTTATGCTATTCGATCCCACGGAACCGAAACTTCAACAGGTAATAGCAAAAATGGTCTTAAGAATTTTCATAGAAAAACTCTGTCGAAACAGGCGATTATGTACAAAGTATCCATTTTTAATATAATGAAAAACCATGTCCCTCTATGCCAAACATCCATCTATGCCTTTGGCATAGATGGATGTCAAACAATTGTGTCGCGGAACCAAATTGTGCTTCAACCTATTCGCATATCCCATAGACCACGACGCCAGATATAAAACAATCTTAGGAATCTAATGACACTTCCAGAAAAAAGTCAAAATTTGTTCATCATTAGCTAAGGTCACAATGTCCCGAAACTTAAAGAGAACAACACATGGTTAATAATTACTGCCAAAACTATCCAAGCAATAATAAATTGTCCTCAGAGATATTCTAAAGGTTAATAGTTACTGCCGCAACTAATCCAAACAATAATAAATTGTCCTCAGAGACATTCTAAATGTGAAACAATTTATAAAAACTCAATTTTGTTATCAAATTGCAACCCACCTATTACGCATTTATTAGTACAACAAAAATTCAAGCCAGTTCCGACAGTTTTACTAATATAAGAGACAATACACATTCAATCGAAATTCCATATCAATGCTGCAAAGACTTCCCACAAAAATCTCGCATGCCAGAATTAAAACATCTGCAGTTAAACAACTTAACGCTGAAGACCTGGAAATGGCAGTACTGAAAAGACAGATAATTTATTAATGAGCCATTCATAACTAAACTGTATCACGTTAGTAACTGCCCTCATAGCAGTCTACCTGTTCTTCAAGTGTAAAAAGAAGTGTCCAGAAAAATATAATAACACTTTTTTTCTACTTCAGTAACACTATTCAAAGCGGTTGGCATCGAAAAATTCAACTGACCTATTCAATCAATATTTTCGATATTTAAGGGTGGTTTCAGGCCTTAGTAATGCCGGAAATATATAACAACGCCCATTTCCTTTTGAGTAGCATCACATGAAACTGCTGATATCGAAAAATTTAACTGACATCTGCTGGACTGGCTTCTAGGGCAATTTCGAATATTTAGGGGTAGTTTCCTCCCTTCTTAATACCCGGAAAAATACACCAAGACTTATTTCTACTTCAGTAACACTATTCAAAGTGGTTGGCATCGAAAAATTCAACTGACATATTCAATAAATATTTCCGATACTTAAGGGTGGTTTCAGGCCTTAGTAACGCCCGGAAATATATAACAACGCTCATTTCCTTTTGAGTAGCATCACATGAAACTGTTGACATCGAAAAATTTAACTGACATCTTGCTGGACTGGCTTCTAAGGCAATTTGGAATATCTAGGGGTAGGTTCCTCCCTTATTAATGCCCGGAAAAATACACCAACACTTATTTCTACTTCAGTAACACTATTCAAAGCGGTTGGCATTGAAAAATTCAACTGACATGTTCAACCAATATTTTTGATACTTAAGGGTAGTTTCAGCCCTTAGTAACGCCCGTAAATATATAACAACGCTTATTTTCTTTTTAGTAGTATCACATGAAACTGCTGACATCGAAAAATTTAACTGACATCTGCTGGACTGCCTTCCAAGGCAATTTTGAATATTTAGGTGTAGTTTCTCCTCCCTTATTAATGCCCGGAAAAATATACCAACACTTATTTCTACTTCAGTAACACTATTCAAAGCGGTTGGCAATGAAAAATTCAACTGGCATGTTCAATCAATATTTTCGATACTTAATGGTGGTTTCACCCCTAAGTAACGCCCGGAAATATATAATAACGCTTATTTCCTTTTGAGTAGCATCACATGAAACTGCTAACATCGAAAAATTTAACTGACATGTTCTCTAGTATTCTCCAACTAATTTCTGGATATTTAGGGATAGTTTCTACCCCTTCTATTACACAAAAATATATAAAAACGCTTATACCTACTTTAAGTAAGATCGTTTGAAGTGATTGTCGTTGTGATTGTGTTGTGAAAAACTTTACGATTTGCTAAAATACTGATTTTAGAAAATATAAAAACCGTTGCTGTTTTCACACCGGTGTTACTTTTATATATATTTAGTTTAGCCTCGAACCGCAGACTCGATAATATTTATCCAACTTGAATGTATTTGTATTTGAAAAGTTTATTTATAGATTTATACTTTCGTACATTGTATATTATTGTATAAAATTTCTATATATTTCTGTTTTAGCCTAAATTTATACAACATTTTATTGAAAAACAAAAGATGGAGGATTTTGATGTTGTTTCTGGGTCCCGATATATTAGCTCTGGTGGAGTATTTGGATGGGACTTAAAAAGAAAATTAATATCAAGAGGAGCAAATTTCCTTACACAAATTTTATTGCGACCAGGAGTAACAGATTTAACAGGATCTTTTAGATTATATAAAAAACATGTTTTAGAGAAACTTATAGAAAACTGTGTTTCTAAAGGTTATGTTTTTCAAATGGAAATAATAATTATGGCTAGGAAACTAAAATATAGCATTGCAGAAGTACCAGTAACGTTTGTTGATAGAGTTTATGGGGAATCTAAACTTGGCAGTGCGGAAATTGCGCAGTTTGTAAAATCTTTGTTATATCTGTTTGCCACTGTATAGTAACCCATATTCATAATTTTATAATTAATGCCAATAATAATATTATTCATAAAACCTATTTCAGAATGCCTTTATATATGTATACTTAGCAAACTAAATATATTATATATATATATATATATATATATATATATATATATATATATATATATATATATATATATATATATATATATGTAGGGTGGGTCTGGTTAAAAGGTTTTTATTTCAGTTGTAGAATTAAACACTTGATTAAACCAAATACACCTGTATTGTTATAAAGTACAGTTTAAAAGAAACTTAGTATTAAAGAACACTTAACACAACACAAATCAATATACTTAATGCAAGTAGAAACAGTTAAACATTTGATTATTATTATTATACAAAAAGTTAGGCGATTACAGTCGCGCAGGGAAGCATACGTCTTCATCGGTTGACGTCTTATTACCGACTGTCTATTTTCGCGCGTTCTGCGTTTAGTTAGTATCATTATGAATAGGAAGCGGCGGCGAACATAACGGGTATAAGAGTATTATTATTCTTTAATTTTTGTTTCTTAGATTATAATGCGGTTTAAATCCCACATCTCGGCCGTCCTGCGTATCATCCGACTCTGATGACTCATCGTCAGTCACTGCGGCTTTCCAACGTTTCATGCCGTCAACACTGGTGGAGGTAAGTATTGGTCCTTCTCCTTTTCCTACCTTTTCGACATCATACCTATCTTTCCCTTTTACTTTTATGACTCTGTAAGGTCCTAGAAACTTTGGAAATAGTTTGTTTTGCGTCCGCTTGATTGCAACTATATCCCCAATTTGATATGTTGATGCTTTCTTTCGTTTTCTATTAAAACTTTTAGAATTTTCTTCCTGTATCCTCTTAATCGCCATTTTCGCTGAATCTTGTAACTCTTGTCTTTCCTCTTCAAAAATTTCCCTCTGAACTTCTTCTATTATTTTCAAAAGATCTAAATCTTCTTCTCTCTTCATATCTACTCCAAACATAAGTTTGAAAGGACTATAATTTGTACTCCTATTGCAGGTTGAGTTGATGGCTTGTTGGAGGCGCATAGTGTGTTTATACCAGATAGTTGGATTATCACAGGATAATCTGCGTAAAGCTGATGTCACCGTCTGTACCATATTTTCAGCTTGGCCATTTCCTCGGGGAACACCAGTGGTAATTTCAATATGTTCAATATTCTCATTTTGACAATGATCTTTAAACTCTTGTCCCCTGAAAGCTCCTCCTATGTCTGTTATGATTCTTCTTGGATTTCCGAACGTAATTTGATGTGTAACCAGCTTTCTACAACTTCCTTTGTACTCAAACCCTTTGTTGGAAAAATCCAAACGAATTTAGTGAAAGCGTCAATCATCAATAGAATATATTTATAATTTTTCTTTGTCGACTCGAATGGTCCACAGTGGTCGAGGTGATAAGTATCTAATGGCACATTTTGCTTCGGAATAGGGTTCAATAACCCTTCTTGTTTCCCTTGTTTTCTATTTCCTATAATGCATGGAACACAACTAGAGATGTACTCTTCGATTTTCTTGTGGACTTTAGGTATGAAGTAATTTTTATTAATTAGGCTTTCTGTCTTTTTTATTCCAAAGTGACCTGGTTCATGGGCAGTTCGAATTATTTCAGTTTGTAAACTCCTTGGGATAACTAACAACTTGTCACCTTCTAGTTCTTTATAGAGAATACCATTTTCTAAAACATAATCATCGTATGCTTCATGTTCTAAGATTTTCATAATAGCCCTCAAGTTTGCATCTTGTTGTTGCGTGCCTTGAATTTTACGTAGAACAACATCTTCTATGAGTAACGTCGACGGATATCGGCTAAGAGCATCCACATGACGCATTCTCTCTCCCTTCCTATGTTCTATCTCATACTGAAATTCTTCAAGTAACAATGCCCATCTAGCCACCCTTGTGGTTAAGTCTCTTTTTTCCATTGTCTTTTTAAATGCTTCACAGTCTGTAACAATCTTAAATTCATTTCCCAATAGATAGACTCTAAACTTCTTTGCTGATTCTATTATAGCCAATACTTCTAATTCGTAGCTATGCAATTTCTCTTGCGCAGGTGTCGTCTTCCTACTCATAAAATGTACTGGGTGTAATTTTCCATCTTCAGCTTCCTGTAAAAGCACAGATCCAAATCCGTACTTAATAGCATCCACATGCAATTCAGTGCGAGCACCTTGGCGAAAAATGTTGAGAACTGGTATGTTCACTAGTGCAGACTTGAGCTTCTCGAAAGCTTGATGTTGCATGATTCCAAAAGAGAAAGTAGTCCCACTTCTCAATAGATCGGTTAAAGGCTTCGCAATCTGGGAATATAAAGGAATATATTTCCTGAAGTATCCGCTTAATCCAAGAAAGCTCTGAACTTGTTTGGTCGTCGTCGGAATTGGAAAATTCTTAATCGCTACTGTCTTCTCTTCAGTTGGTCGTACGGTTCCATTTTCGATAACGTGACCGAGAAACTGTACTTGTGGTCGTAGAAATTGGCACTTCTTAAACTTCGGTTCAAGACCATATTGGCTAGCTACATTTAACACAAGCTTGAGTCGTTCTAAGCCCTCGGCTTCATTTTTGGATGGGATTATGATGTCATCCATATAAAGTATAGCATAATCTTTGTTCATCAGAGGCTGGAAAACTTTGTTGACGTATCGCTGGAAAACACTTGGACTATTACAAAGACCGAATGGTACTCTGCAAAACTCGAATTGACCGCTATGTGTGACAAAGACGTATATTTTCTGCTACTCTCCTCAACTGATACATGAAAAAATCCGTTCTTAAGATCGAGCGTGCTGAACACGTGCACCTTGTAACTTGTCTATAACGTCATCAATAAGAGGTAATGGGAAACGGTCTTTGATTATTTTCTTATTCAGCTTTCTGAAATCAATACATACGCGATAGCTATTGTCTTTCTTGCGTACCAACACAACGGGACTTGCAAAATCTGACGCGCTTGGTCTGATAATACCCTGTTCTAACCATTCGTCTACTTGTTTATCTACTTCTTGTCTCTCAGGTAAGGGTAAACGTCTCGGGCTGTCATAAATTAGTTCTTCATTGTTTAAGACTATCTTCATCTCAACACCAGTAGTTTCTGTCTTCTCCGGTTTGTAGTTAGTCACCATGTCTCTCAACGTTTGTCTGATCGTTAAATCTTGGATATGATGCACATCGAGTTGTTTATCTTCTTCTGCCAAATTAATTTGCATCAAAAAATTATCTTGGTTTACTTTGTTTATTACAATACCATCACTGACGATATGTATTTCAGCATGATTTAATAGAGGATTACCTACGATCGCTTCAAAACTGGTTGATGTCACAGGTATAATATGAAATATCAAAATAAAATCTTCATCGTTAATTAAGACATTTGTATTAAATGAACCCAACGTACTTAAATTTTTTGTACCAATGCCAGATATCACTATAGAGTTTTGAGTCAACGGAATATTACTTAAATGGTTTTTATAGACGTCCTCTCTTATTGCATTAATATCACTTCCAGTATCAAAAAGTGCTGACAATTTACATTTGTTAACGACTAAGTTCACCATATTATTTTTGACAATTGAGTTTATCGTTGCACTCGTTTGTGGTCTTTCGGTATCTGTCGATTTCTTAGGACATTTACTTGCTATGTGCCCATAATCGTTACAGCTGAAACATTTTGTACCTTTTTGTTTTGATGGACAGTCTTTCGATTTGTGGCCCTTCGTTCCACAATTGAAACAGTGTTGCGCAGGCTGTGTAGTCTTTTTAGAACTAGTGTCGCTAGATGTCCCTACTTCGGCTTTTACTTGCTTTTCTTTTTTCACTTTCTCCATAACACTTTGGCTTGTGCTTCCTCTTGGCGTGTGTCCATAATTTCTAGATTTTATTTTCTCATACAATTTTATTTTCTCTTTAAGTTCACCAAATGACTTTGCTCCATATAAAACAAATTTATTCACAGGTTCGTCCATTATGCCATCAATGATGTACTGAATTAAGGCTTCATCTTCAATATTTCCACGACTTGCAATTTCACGCATCGTTATAACATATTCTAAAAGAGATTCTTCTTTCTGCTTCTTCCTATGCATAAGCTTCTTATGAATTTCAGCGCTACTAACTCGAACCTTAAATTCCGCTTTTAATAAGTTCTTAAGTATTTCCCACGACGTAACGCCTTTTTCTGACTGAACGAAAGTTTTAGCGATACCCTTTAGAGACTTTTTGGCAAATACCAACTTCTGTAACTTATTCCACCCCATCAATGAAGCAGTCTCTTCGAAATCTTCAACCCATTTCTCAATTGGGTAGCCATCTTTCCCACCAAATACTCTAATTGAATCTTCGATATCTCTAAACGTTAATGCAAATGACTTATTTTCCTGAACACCTTCTCGTCTATCACTAGGTCTTACAACATCTTGAAACCGATTAGGTAAATCGTCTTCGGAGTCTTCGTCATCTTGTAATGACCGCAAGGTCGGTGCATGAGTTCGTCTTCTTTCACGTCTTCTTTCTTCTTCAATGTGTCCTTCAACTTCTTCGTCACTCTCGTCGTTTTCTTCATTCTCGTCGTCACTTCTTTCATTCTTTAATTTATTTAAAAATAAACAAACCCTAGCAGCAATTTCTTCTTTATTTCCTGAATAATCTAAATTTAGGACGTGGCATACAGCAACAAGGTCCGCTATTTCTAAATTAGTCGCAACATTTACAATTTTTGCTTGAAACTCATCAGAATTTTCATCTAAGTTAAATCCCTCAAATTCTCTTAGATTTTTTCTAATTCGTCTAGGTGGACCCTCCTCACCAAATGCAACAACATGTAACGCTTTGACTGCCTTAAAAGTATCATTTTTAACATTATTCGCAATTTTAGCGATCTCACCTAGTAAAACCATTTTTTCAGTGTAAACGTTCGTACTATAAACACCTACAATATTATAGAAATTTATCTTAAAAACAACTTAGTAAACGACTTGATATGCAGAACGTCGTAAAACATATACCTACTTACAACAGTAATAAATTACTTCAAAAATAGGTAATGGATATTTTAAAATTCCAAATACTGACTGAAATTAAAATAAAACGTCTTAAAAGATTTGCCTCGTTATGTAAACCTACTTACTTCCTATCGTCATTGATTACTCGTCGTTAAATTCGTCTTTTCAAAATTCGTCTTTTTAACTTTAGCTTAACTATCAACTTCTTTGAATAAAACTAATTTTATACCTAATTATTATGATCCCAGCGAGAATGTAAATCACCTTAAATTCTTAAAATATATCATTTAATTTACAAATACGTCCTGAAATCTTAAAATTAAAAAATACAACAATTATCTCGTTACATAAATTCCTTCGGCTTCGGCTTCCTTCTTGTAATACAACTGTTCATAAAATAAATAAGGAAAATCTTGACTTACAGTACACGGCTCCGTAGAAAATATTTTATTTCTCTCTCGTCTCACCAGTGAATGTAAACAAGTGTCGTCATCAAACCTAAGATCAATCGCAGGTGGCAGGCAGGCGGCAGGCAAAAAACAGCTGGGCGGATCTCGCTACAAAAAACGAGGTAGGTATTCGGGCTGAACTGGAAACAGGAGCTATGGCACAGGAACTTGGCAAAACAGCAAACAGCTACAGCAGCTACACGGTGGATGTTTTTAATGCACTTATACCTTATACCAATCGATAGGTACTTGATTTTTACTTCTGTAATAACTACTGTTATGGCCATAGTTGTTACTAATTATTTTCTACTATTTTTATGATTAAGAATGCATGTTTAGTGTTTATGTGTTAAATTATAAGTGGACTACCCCTATGGGATGAAACGACCGGGCGATGAGCGGGTGACGTCTGGCGCCAGCACAAGGGGTGGGCCGTGAGTGCAGAGTGCAAAGTGCAACGCAACAAAAAACTGAGTATGTGTCTTGCCAGACAGTAAGCGTGTACTCACATAGTTAACAATTCTAAGCTATGAATATACCTCTTACGGTAGTTGTATATATGTAAATAGGTAGTTAGTCAAGTACGAGATACAGTATATAGTAATGTCAAGAAACAATCCGTGTTTTATTTACTGTATTAACCAATGGAAGCAAACAATTACAGTCCACAATCGAAGAAGGTAACAATTGGCTAAAACATTGGTCCTTCGAGCCGGATCTTATCCAGTGAAACAAGTTAACAAGACAATTTAAGCAATAATTTCTGGAATTGCTATAGAAGTACAAGTTCGAAGTTCGAGGAACAAAGCTAACCTAGAAGACAAGTACGAGTTCAAGACAACAATCGAGCATTCCCGGTGAGCCTGTTCCATTTACATTTCATATTTATCCTTTCCATTATTTATTATCAACTATTGCTTTAGTCTAAGTTTCCGCTATGGAGCTTACTGAATTAAGGTATCAAAGAGGTCAAATCAAATCAAAGTTAACAAGAGCTAGAAAGTTTTTTGATACTATCGATAAAAACAATATTGACGAGGTTATGTACGACCAAGTCGAGTCACGTCTAAAAAGAATACAACCGTTGTTCGATGAATTTTCAGACATTCAAAATTCAATTGAAAGGCAAGGTGAATCGGATTCACAAGAATTAGAAAGAGAAGAAATAGAACGGGAAGATTTCGAAAATTCCTTTTATCTTTTACAAGCACAATTTAAAGCAATTCTTTCGGCTTATTCTAAAAAACAGCAGTCGGAGATAGGTTCAATCAATGCAAGTTCAAGTTCTCAATCTCCTCGTGCAGAAATTAATGCATTTAATAATAGTACTAGAGTAAAATTACCAATCATTGATCTACCTAAATTTAACGGTGAATACATGAAGTGGTTAAGGTTTAAAGAAGCGTTTGTCGGTTTAATACACAACAATAATTCTATTAACGATTATGAAAAATTTGTTTATTTGCGATCTTCACTAGAAGGAGATGCGTGCAGACATATAGATCACTTAAAAACATCGGCCTCGCTATACGCCACAGCATGGCAACAATTAACCAAGCGATACGACAATAACGAAAAAATAATTAAACATCATTTAACGGCCATTTTCGAACAAAGGCCTCTAGAAAGGGACTCATATCGCGGTTTACGAAATTTGCATGAAAATATTGCTCAGAATTTGCGAGCACTTGAGTTATTAGGGGAGCCTACGGATCAATGGGATACTATTATTCTTTATGTAATATGTAGTAAACTAGACTCTACGTCCCTCCAAGAATGGGAAAAATATAAGTGGGGAAAATCACAAGGGCGAGATAGCGAAAAAGAAGTGGAAGACGGAAATGAAACGCCGAAAATTAAGGCAACGTTGGAAAATATGAATGAGTTTCTAGAAAGGCGTTGTAATATTTTAGAAAATGTTCACGATAAATGTGAGAAATCTGATAGGTCGCGCAACGACAAAAGGTATTGGGACAAAAATAAACATTCCAATACGAAATATTCAAACAATGATAAGATAAGTCTGGTTCTCAAACAATATCTAGTTCTTACGTTGCTGTGAGGAGCGGGTTTAATTGTTATTTTTGTGATAAGCAACATACAATTTACCAATGTCAAAACTTTATAAAATTAAAGCCGAGCGACCGTTACAAGGAAATTAAACAGCGTAACCTGTGCATTAATTGTTTACGTCCAGGCCACACTGCCGAAAATTGTAAGTCATCCAGATGTAGGAAATGCGGTAAGGGTCACAACACACTTTTACATTTTAAAAATGAAACGGTACATGCCTCCACTAGCACAGAGGGCGAGGACTCTCATTCTCAAGTTCGAGTTTCGCAACCAATACAAGGTGCGGAAAATACAAGTGGAGCCCTAAACCAGAGTGATATGCTTTGCAACGTCGCAACAGATGGTTCGATATCTTTTGCTATGCTGTCGACCGCTGTCGTAAAGGTAAAGGGTCGAGACGGAAACTTCCATGAATTTCGTGCATTATTAGATAGCGGATCACAGAACTCGTTTGTTACAAAAAGGTTGTGTAAAAAATTAAATTTAAATTGGAATAAGGCAAACATCTCAATTGTCGGTGTCAGTCAAATAAAAACTGAAGTGGAGTTTTTTACAGACATTTCTTTAAGCTCTCGTAATTTAGCTTACAATCGTTCACTCAGCTGTTTGGTATTGCCTGAAATTACGGGTCATTTACCCACAGTTTCATTTGATGTAAAACAATTAAATATTCCAGATAATTTAAAATTTAATTTGGCGGATCCTACGTTCAATCTATCAGGTCCGGTGGACATTTTGTTAGGATGCAATATTTTTTGGGAATTACTCTGTGTAGGGCAGGTAAAATTGGACAATAATCTTATATTACAAAATACCCGATTAGGGTGGGTAGTTGCGGGCAACGGAAATAATTTCAATTCAAAGGTACCCCCTAAAAAGTCAATAAATTGCTTGCAAACAGTATTAGAGGATAACAGCGTACTAGACAATTCGATACAAAAATTCTGGCAAGTAGAAGAGGTTGATATTAAACATAATATCTCGGAAAAGGATAAATTTTGTGAAAATCATTTTCTAAAAACGCATACACGAGACAATGACGGTCGATTTACGGTAGCAATACCATTCAAATCAAATTCAAACGAGTTGGGTAATTCTAGAGAATTTGCGCTACAAAGATTTTATTCACAAGAAAGGCGGTTATTAAAAAGTCCCGAGCTTTATGCAGAATATAAAAGGGTGATGTTAGAGTACGAGGAATTGGGGCATATGACCGAAATACAAGAATTCGGAATAGACAATGAGGTGAATTATTATTTACCACATCATCCCGTGATTAAGGATACAAGTTTAACTACCCGTGTGCGTATTGTATTTGACGCGGCCATGAAATCTGACAATGGTCTCTCTCTCAACGATGTACAATTTAGCGGTCCGGTTATACAAGACGATCTGTTATCAATAATTTTGCGATTTCGTAAACATGAAATTGTTATGACGGCGGACATCTCGAAGATGTACCGTATGATATTCGTGCAGGATAACGATAGAAAATATCAACGAATATTCTGGAGAGATGCACCATCTAAACCGGTGAAATGTTATGAAATGAATAGAGTTGTTTTTGGTACAGCATCAGCTCCATATCTCGCGGTTAGGTGTTTATATCAACTAGGAATAGAACACGAGCAATCACATCCCCAAGCGAGTCAAGTAATTAAACACGATTTTTATGTCGACGATTGCTTAACGGGCTGCAATTCTGAAGAACAATTATTAGAATTACAAGGAGATTTAACAAAAATACTCACCAGTGGCGGGTTTCAGTTACGAAAGTGGCTGTGTAATCGAGCCGATCTATGTAAATCATTTCAAATAGAAAGCGAATTAGAGTCTAATATATTGCAAATCGGTGCAGGCGAAGCAAATAAAACGTTAGGTATCATGTGGAATGCCACATTGGATACAATTCAATATGTAATATCGGACTCAGGGAGACAAACAGGAATAAGTAAGCGGTTAATTCTCTCTGAAGTGTCGCAAGTATTCGACCCGTGGGGCCTCCTAGGTCCTGTAATAATAGTAGCCAAATTACTGATACAAACACTGTGGCAAGAGAAGATGGGTTGGGATGCGCCATTGCCTCAGAACTTACATACAAGGTGGATACAATATCGAAATGACTTATTAATTCTGAATCAATTAAAAATTCCGCGGCACGTCATAGCTTCAAACCACCAGAGGGTAGAGCTGCATGGATTTTCTGATGCTAGCGAAAAGGCGTATGGTGCCTGCGTTTATATACGTTCTCGAAATAACAAACAAGGTTGGCAGTCTAAGTTATTGTGTGCCAAATCAAGGGTCGCGCCGTTAAAAAGGGTAACCTTACCGCGATTAGAGTTATGCAGTGCCTTATTGCTCGCGCAATTAATTAATAAAGTAATCAATTCAATGCAAGTAAATTTTGACAACATTTCGTTGTGGTCTGATTCGACGGTCACATTATCGTGGATTCGGGAATATCCTAGCAGATGGAAGACATTTGTCGCTAATCGCGTCAGTGAGATACAGCGGTTAACAGATTTAGCAAGTTGGAATCATGTCAAATCGTCAGACAACCCCGCTGATCTCCTTTCGCGAGGTATGAGTGCATCTAACTTGATGGATTCAAAGTTATGGTGGGCAGGGCCGGAGTGGCTACTAAGCGATAAATTACCTATTGAGAAATTTGATATTCCTTCAAGTTTACCAGAACAGCGAGCTACGGTATGCACGGTAACTATAAGCGACAATTTTAATATTTTTGACAAGTTTTCATCGCTGAAAAAACTCCAACGTGTTTGCGCGTATATTTTAAGATTTGTAAACAATTCTAGAGTACCAAAGGAACAGAGAAATTTGCAAGCTATTTCTGTAGTTGAGCTTCAAAATGCACTAAATGTTTTAGTCTCTATGGCTCAACGAGAAAGCTTCAACAGGGAATATTCAGATTTAATCAATAAAAAACCGATAAACAAGAAAAGTAAGTTATTATCTTTAAATCCATTTATAGACAATAATAATTTAATAAGAGTGGGTGGTAGGCTACAAAATTCCAGTGAAAGTTATGAGAAAAAGTTCCCAATAATTCTACCGTCTAAACACAGTTTGACACGGCTGATATTGACACACGAACACTATAAACTATTACACTGTGGTCCCACAATGCTATTGGCTTCTATTCGCGAACGGTTTTGGCCTATTTCGGGTCGGAATATAGTTAGACAGATTGTGCGTAACTGTGTAGTATGTTTTAAGGTTAATCCCAGACCTGAAAATTATCAAATGGGAAACTTACCAGAGTACAGGGTGACTCAATACTTACCTTTTCATAATACGGGTTTAGATTATGCAGGTCCAATTCTAGTGAAAGATCGAAGTACAAGAGGCGCCAAATTAACAAAGGCGTACATTTGTCTTTTTATTTGTATGGCGGTTAAGGCCATTCACCTGGAAGTCGTAAGCGACTTAACCACCGAATGTTTTTTCGCCGCGTTAAAACGCTTTATTAGCAGACGAGGTAAGCCAATGAACCTATTTTCAGACAATGCAAAAAATTTCGTAGGAGCTAACGCTCAGTTACGGGAAATGTTTCAATTTTTAACGACAGAATCTAATACTATAAGTAATAAATTAGCTGATGACGGTATAACGTGGAATTTCATCCCCGCACGGTCACCTAATTTCGGAGGAATTTGGGAAGCGGGAATAAAAAGTGCAAAATTTCAATTAAACCGTATTTTAGGAAACTCTCATTTAACCTTTGAAGGTCTTTATACCGTATTGACTCAGATCGAGACCATTCTAAACTCCCGTCCCCTACACCCTCTTAGCTCCGATCCTGATCAAGTAATCCCCTTGACTCCAGCTCATTTTTTGGTGGGAAAGACGCTGACATCAATTCCTGAACACAGTATCGTTCATATTCCTGAAAATAGACTGAAATATTATGAACGACTTCAGCAGATGGTGCAAAATTTTTGGAAGATATGGCATGCGCAATATCTGTCAGAATTACAACTTCGAGTCAAATGGCGACAAGAAGCAAGTAGTAAGGTTCAAGTTGGCATGGTGGTGTTAGTGAAAGAAGATAATGTGCCTCCATTAAAATGGCATGTTGGACGTATCATCAAATTACACCCAGGGCAGGATGGGGTAGTGAGAGTGGTGACACTTAAACTGAATAATTCGATAGTGCAACGTCCTGTCACAAAATTGTGCGTATTTCCAATTGATTGTGGTAATGACTCGGTGTTAAGTGATGCCCAAGGGTGTCTTACTGAACAAGAAGGGGAAACCCAATAGTGGACTGGTATTAATTACAACAAGTATATTTAAGTCATGTTTAGGATACATTATTCTCTATTATTGAAATAGCATAGTATTTCAAGGTGGCCGGAATGTTATGGCCATAGTTGTTACTAATTATTTTCTACTATTTTTATGATTAAGAATGCATGTTTAGTGTTTATGTGTTAAATTATAAGTGGACTACCCCTATGGGATGAAACGACCGGGCGATGAGCGGGTGACGTCTGGCGCCAGCACAAGGGGTGGGCCGTGAGTGCAGAGTGCAAAGTGCAACGCAACAAAAAACTGAGTATGTGTCTTGCCAGACAGTAAGCGTGTACTCACATAGTTAACAATTCTAAGCTATGAATATACCTCTTACGGTAGTTGTATATATGTAAATAGGTAGTTAGTCAAGTACGAGATACAGTATATAGTAATGTCAAGAAACAATCCGTGTTTTATTTACTGTATTAACCAATGGAAGCAAACAATTACAGTCCACAATCGAAGAAGGTAACAATTGGCTAAAACAACTACGTTTCACATCAGATTTAAACTCGTTTCCTCTCGTGCCTTGTACCTCAAGAGAAACCTTGCAAACATTCAGTTTAATAATCAGGTTCACTGTATCACTTTACGGCTTTTTTGTAACAAGTTCTTTGTACACTGTTTCTTTTTTATTCTCGTCACGAGCCCCCAAAATATGTAGGGTGGGTCTGGTTAAAAGGTTTTTATTTCAGTTGTAGAATTAAACACTTGATTAAACCAAATACACCTGTATTGTTATAAAGTACAGTTTAAAAGAAACTTAGTATTAAAGAACACTTAACACAACACAAATCAATATACTTAATGCAAGTAGAAACAGTTAAACATTTGATTATTATTATTATACAAAAAGTTAGGCGATTACAGTCGCGCAGGGAAGCATACGTCTTCATCGGTTGACGTCTTATTACCGACTGTCTATTTTCGCGCGTTCTGCGTTTAGTTAGTATCATTATGAATAGGAAGCGGCGGCGAACATAACGGGTATAAGAGTATTATTATTCTTTAATTTTTGTTTCTTAGATTATAATGCGGTTTAAATCCCACATATATATATATATATATATATATATATATATATATATATATATATATATATATATATATATATATATATATATATATATATATACATCCCTCCTGTAATCTTGCGTCACACTATTTGGTTTTTTACATGTAATTCTGCGTCCCCTGTATTTCTGCGTCAGTATATGGACGCAGAAATGGAATTCTTGTTAAACGCTTCCTTATGACGTAAGTAATTCACTGAAAATATTTTTTAGTGGACGTTGAAATGTGGGTATCGTCTTCAAACCGTGAATACTGTACTTTGAAATTATTCCGGTTGTGGCGTTGGCGTCGACAAAAGTATACTCTGAAATTGTATATTTTTTTCACACTTCCGATTTTTCAGCGTCCATAAAGTCTGGCAATATTGTAAAACGTATATTTTTCCTATACTCTCATTATTTTTGCGTCGTTTTTTAAATACATGTAACAAATGATTCAAGTTTGTTAGGTGTTTTCTTCAGTGTGATTTCATATGTTTTGAAGTGCCTGTGACCGTTTCTGTGACCTATTTATTTAAATAATATACTCTAGATATTATCTAGAGTAAGTATTATTTTTATTTTAACTTTTCTTTTCTTGACCTTTAGAGATTTAACACAGATTGTATTTCATGGGTATATAGGTCACTTAATTACAAATAAAAAAGGTTACATTTTTTTATACATATATATTATATTTCTTACGTTTCGGCTTTATTAGGCCATCTTCAGAGATTCTGCAGAAGATTACATTTTACAATTAATTATTTGTTTAATATTTTCGTGGTATATTATACTTACATTTATACGATGTGTCGTATATTGTTGAAACGATTATTGGTTTATTTTCCTACATACATGTTGTTTGAGGGCTTTGACGCCCTCAGTCGCGTCAAAGCCCTCAAACAACATGTATGTAGTAAAATAACCAATAATCGTTTCAAACAATTTAAAAATATTATAATTTAGTTAGGTACAATACACGACACATCGTATAAATGTAAGTATAATATATAGCGAAAATATTAAACAAATAATTAATTGTAAAATGTAATCTTCTGCAGAATCTCTGAAGATGTCCTAATAAAGCCGAAACGTAAGAAATATATATACAGGGTGACCCATTAAGAATGGAAACACTCGCGTACAAAATTTGTTTATGAACCGATTTGAACCGGATTTCTTTTTTAAAGATATATCTCCAAAAGCTCTATGTTGATGCAAAATTTGAAAACGAAATTTTGATTTTCAAGGCTTATTACGAATTTTTTTTAAGTGGAAAATAGCCAAAATTTTGTTAGCGATTTTTTTATAAAAAATCTGACTACACCACTGGATTTAGGAGCCCCTCGAATGGATTTGTACCATTTTTGCGAAAAAAAGTTTGTTCATAAAAAAGTTATGACAATATCGGTATCACCAGTGTTTGCCTTTGTCGGTGAACCTATTCTTTTATAAAAATCGAATAGAACCCAAAGAGAAATAAAACTAAACAACTTAAACACTGGTGTAATTATTAATAAGAAGCATAAAATCCAGTATACACAAAATAACCAACAATTACTCTAATATAAAAACAATTGATAAAAAAAAGTAATGATTAGAAAATTAAATTTTTAAAAATAAAAAAGAAGTCCGTCAAATTGATTCACACTTTTTGAATAAATAATTATAATGTTATTTTTTATCTAAGAAGGTAATATTATAGGTTTTGGCATAATAACCACGAAATAATAATAATTTGACAAACTTACCTATCAATTGCTGTTTATATTAGAGTAATTGTTGGTTATTTTGTGTATACTGGTTTTTATGGTTCTTATTAATAATTACACGTGTTTAAGTTGTTTAATTTTGTTTCTCTTTGGGTTCCAATCGTTTTTTATAAATTATAAAAGAATAAGTTCACTGACAAAGGCAAACACTGGTGATACCGATACCATCATACTTTTTTACGAACAAACTATTTTTCGCAAAAATTGGTACAAATGCATTCAAAGGGCTCCTAAATCCAGTGGTGTAGTCAGATTAAAAAAAAAAAAAAATCGCTAACAAAACTTTGCTCTTTTTCACTTAAAAAAAATTCGTAGTAGGCCTTGAAAATCAAAATTTCATCTTCAAATTTTGTATCAACATAGAGCTTTTGGAGATCTATCTTTAAAAAAAAATCCGGTTCAAATCGGTTCATAAACAAATTTTGTACGCGAGTGTTTCCATTCTTAATGGGTCATCCTGTATGTATAAAAAAATGTAACCTTTTTTATATGTAATTAAGTGACCGATATACCCACGAAAAACAATCTGTGTTAAATAATTTTTATTTATTATATTACTACTGTAAAAATATAATATTTATTTAGTCTACACCACATGTCTACATGCAGAGGTCTATACATGCCAACTAGAAATATTGTTTTTGATGTAAGTGAATGAATATGTTATGTATTTCATGCAGCAAATATAGTTTCTTCCTTACTTTGCCTTTGGCAATAAATATAAATATAGTTAAGTGTTCTTGAAGGGGGTTGGAACCTTTGGTGTAAAGATATCACTGAGGTAGTTTTCCATATAACACCAAAACACTATACTGCATATATACTTGAGTTTGTCCCTTTTATGATTTATGATTGACACATTTCAAATGGGCCGCAGACCTTTGGTTCAGCCTAAAAATTAAATGGGTATGTTTTGTTTTCTAGAACAATGCCACCCATGTTGAAAACCTTTATTTTTTCTCGGAAGAAAATTATTGCCGCAATCTTTTAAACTTTTTACAATTATTATTTTGATGGACACTTTTTTCATTATGTAATAATTAAGAAAAAAATTACCTCCGTATTTACTTTACATTACATTAATATCTATTGAAGTTTTAATTAATTTTTTTTATTCGAAACTGGACTTTTTATTATTTCATATACCTACAATTAACTACGTAAAAATTAATTTCTTATTTTGGAAAAAAATGCCAAAGAGGAAATCATTTTTATAGGATAGCCCAAGTAAAAGTATATGAGACGTCAACAAAAGTTATCAAAACGAACTTTTCTAAATTATATTAGGCCTAAACTATTTATTAAAAAATTTACTTAAAAAAATTACATATCAAATTTATGTATTAAATACAATTACTAGAGATATGTTGCCTTCGTAACTTAAATTTTTGAGACATGCATTGTTTAATACTGGTAACTGATAACGAAGTAGGTATTTTAAGGTAGTTTAATTATTTTAAGTTGATATTATCATAACTAACTTAAAACATGATAAATAAAAGAAAATACGAGTATCAATGAAAGCAATCCCTAAAATTAATAAAACAGCGGATAGCCAAATTTTCTTTTTTCAGTATCTGGTAATATCGGTCAAGAGATTGGGTATGAGATGGCTGTTTTTTGCTTTGCGCAATACAATTTTGAAACTTGGGGGAAAGTGACAAGAACTTTGAATTTTTAAATGGGTCTGTATTTTATATAATCGAATTCTACATAAAATTTGCTGTACAATCAACATAAAATCCTGGTGATATTACTTTAAAATTTGGCGGATCGGATCTACTGCCGATTTTTGTAAAAAAACGTACTAAAAAATATGTGTCTAGCGCATTATAAAATTGATACGAAATCTGACATTTACATAGATTAACAAAAGCAAATGTTTTCCATATCCCGAAAATGTTAAAAAAACAATTAATATATTATTACATTACCAGATTTTTAGGTTACTATTATCAATTTTTTTTATTTAATCCTAACATTTTATTTCACTGTTAGAATAGTTTTATAAGTTAAGCTTTAAATTAATGAAGATGCTAAGGGCTGCTTTACATTGTAAATAAATTTCAGAAAATTCAAAAGTTTTCGCCTTTGACAATTTATTAATAATAATTAATTTCAAATGAATTTAATTAAATGAAATACTATGCATAAATATATACCTACACTATTTTTCATTTAGAAAGTCAAAGCTAATATCACTGGTAAAAGCGGAAGTATTACTACTTAAACTTTACTTACATATGTCAAAATTACCCTATTTGACTCGAAAATTTTAAAATTTTTTTTACGCAATTAAAAAATTGGCAGGGTGATACTTAAATGTTAACCTGGATTCCGTTTAACTTATTACGATTTGTTTTGATTAATAATTAGCCATTGTTTTAACTAATTTTACATAAAAAACAAAAACTAAAAATGAAATTTTGGTTAAAATATTGAATTTACATACAGTACGCCACCTTAATTTCAGTATTTAATCACAATATCATTAAACTATATTTAATCTTGGCATTATTAACTTACTTCTAGATTATAATAAAAATTCTATATAGGTTCTATAAGATTCTATATAGGTACTTTAAACTTATTCTATAAAACATTTTCTTTACACCTATTTTCAGCGGCAAACATTGAAAATATTATATTATTTTAGAATAATAGAATATTAGAATCTGTGAACAATAGCCGTTTTCTTTTGCACCTGATTTCGAGATCATGATTTGATATGAGCCAATCACACTCCTTTATTTTTTAAATTCACGAATGGCATTGCAGATATTGTAATCATGATTCAGAAATTAGGTGCAAAAGAAAACGGCTAATATCCGATGCCTGAGTACAATTATTATTCTATTAAATACGGTGACGTTTTTGACATAATTTATGATGTTTCGATAAATTAATATCAGTGTCGCTTAAACCGGTATTTACTTTGCTATATAATACATCTTGCTATTATATAAAACATACTAAGTTTTCACTTGCAACATTTGGCAACATAGCGGACGCAAAAATGTATAGCTAATGCACTCATATATTTAAAAAGGACGTAGAAATTATGGGAATATTTTCAGATATATATTAGGTCGCCGAAATAATGAGACGCTGGAAAGATGCAGAAATGATAGTAGAATGTAAACCCAAAAAAAGGTAATGTATAATTGAATATATTGCAAAATAAAATCTAATATCGCGTTATATATCATTCATAATGTCAACAGAATTATAATATACTTCAATATTTCTAGTGGGTGCAAAAATGATGGTAAAATGAAATGACGCAGAAATGATATTGGGATGTATACCTATATATATGGCTTCCGCCTTTAAGAAGCCAAAATCGCTATATTGTACCAGGTATGCGAAGCCCGACACCTACTTGCGAAGCCCGATTTTGGGCTTCGTAATTTTTCAATGTTTTCTTAACAAAATACGTATCTAGCACCATCTTTTAACATTTTAGATTAGTACATTATGTGTATATACATTTGGGCTATCTAATGGTTGTACGGTTTCGATGGAAATAATAAAGGTGGCTTTAGAATCATTAGTTTTTTATCCGAAGCCCGGGCCGTTTAGAGTTGTGACGTATCTAATTATATACACTTGTAGTACATGGCAAATGGCACCAGCTGGCGCCACCAAAAAATGTATATACACTTCAGAAGTACCACGAATTTTACGAAGCCGAAGATATTCTGTGTTTTAAAAGAAGCCCTGAAGTTTGGCAACGTTTATTTTAATAAATATCGGGCACGGGCTCGCATACTGACGGACCCGGGTTCAAAACTCACGGCGGGAAGAAATTTTTCGCTGACCCGTAGATCAGCTGTGTTGTAGAGGGGGATTAGGCAACTCACTCTACGGCATGGTTAGGGTAAGAAAGACATTTACTGGGTTGAAATGAGAGATTAACTTCATTGGGCGTTGGACTTGCCCTCCTAATGAGGGGCCTAATTCTAACTAATGAGGTTTTCCAGGTTTCCCTCATTCCTGCACAGAATGGTGGTTAGGGTATACCAAGGTAAGTCGATCATGGGCGCAAATGCGGCCTACAGAATAATAATATGCCGCCCCCTCTCCCGCACATGTCTCTGACTTCTGGACTAATCCTTGTGATTAAAATGTGGGGTAGAGATATATATTATTATTAAATACAGTGTTCATCAAAGAACGAACATACCTACTATAAGACTATCTTCCTTGGATGAAAATAAGGTGATTTATATCAACCTATTTAGTAGCTACTATCTTGCTTCCTTAAGAAGTTATAGCCTGGAGAAAGCAGAATTTTTATTTGGGATATAAATTTTTAGAAAATGATTAGTTATTTAGAAACAGCATTAACATCTATATTACAGATTTTCGAGACGTTAAGAAATATGGAAACCTCCTTTTTGAGTGTGAGGTACTTTAGTTAGACAAATTTTGTTTAAAAAACCCCTTGACTGATCCTTTTGGCGCAAGGCTTTATTCAAATAATCTTTATTTTTTTCAAAAGTGTGGCAGAATACCCAATAAAACTTAAAAAAAAACTAGAAATATGCCACAAATAAATAGCTTCTGAGAATAGGATTTATGTAGTTGTTTTACAGTGTGCTCCATATATAGCCAATAAATAAATTTTTTTATAAAATGAGTGGGTATTGTGTTTTTTTTTTTTTTGTAATCTTGATCCCTGTTTTACATTATAAAACTGTAATATTTGTGCATTTGATAATTTCTTCCATTTTTTCTTTCCTCTGTAAAATTGTCCCTCCTCTAACTCTGCTATTATTGAAGTTAGAAAGAAATATTTTGAACAAAAGTTGTATGATCTAATCTATATTTCTTATGACAGTATCACATTCTATATAGGGTGTTTAATAAATCCATGGTAAAATAAACTTACATTTTTAAATGGGGAACACCATTTATATTTCTACATTTTTGAAATCAATCCTTTTTCTGAATCCAAGAATGTATACATATTACATATTTGATCCAATAATTTTTATACTGCGAAGCATTTAACGGGTTTGTTATGGGTTTATTAAACACTCTCTAGAAAATGTGACAGTTTCACATTTCACATAATAAAATGTAGATTAGGTCCTACAAACTTTGTTGACAACACTTTTTCCTAACTTCAATAATAACAGAGCTACAGGAGAAAGGTGCAACTTTACAGAGAACACACTGTACCTATATATTTATATTTTTTATATACACTTCGCATCAAAATTAACGCACCACTTAGAAAAACCGAAAAAGTCAAACTGAATTTCCTGGCGCACCGTCAACCCGATTTCGATGAATTTTTTTTTTAATTGTAGCCTACTTCTTCAGCAAGGGCACTATGGTAGTATCTCTTATTCGAATTTCAATTTTGAGCATACACAGGGTGTTACAATGAAGTAAAGTTTTTTTCATGAACTTTGCAACACCCTGTGGAATGCTGTGATTAAAACGGTCGGTGTGTACTCATGGTAGACTGTAGCCCCATTTTTCTCGAACCTTTTCGTTCTTTTTTGAACCCGTTATCTCTATTATTAGAGGAGATACACAACTAAAATGAGTAGTAGTAGTAGTCTGCAAGTACAAGTTTGTACCACTCATAATGTCCATACAAATGTATCCATTGTAAGAAAACGTCTTGCAGAACCAGATTTTAAGTTTTAGAATTCCAGCTACAGGACCGAAGTTAAACGTAAACCATCGTAGATTGCGATTACAATTCGCTAGAGAGCATGTGAATTGGAATCTTGAGGACTGGGAGCGCGTCTTGTTCACTGTTGAGTCCAGGTTTTGTTTATACAGCTCCGATCGACGCGTAAGGGTGGTCCGACGGCCAAATGAGCGTTACTCTCAATGCAATGTTGGGAAAGGGTGTCATTTAATGGAGGTTCTGTAATGGTTTGGGGATAAATATCCAAGACAGCTCGTACAGAGCTAGTTCCTTTACGTGGAGGTTCCTTGACCAGTGCACGATATGTTGAGGAAATTTTATTCGACCATGTTGTCCCTTTTGCCCCAAATATTGGCAATAATTTCTTATTAATGCATGATAATGCAAGGCCGCATGTTGCTCGTATAGTTCAGGAATATCTACGTGAGGTGGGCATTGAAACGCTGGACTGGCCTCTGCGTAGTCCAGATCTCAATCTTATGGAGCATTTGTGGGACAGTTTGGGTCGGCAACTTAGAAATCCTCAGCCGCTCGCCGCCTCGCTTGACGTTGAAAACATTTTGAGAGAAACATGGAACAATATTGATCAAGACCAGATTACGCATCTGATTTCAAGTATGAGTACTTAGTAGATGCCAAGCCGTTATTAGAAGTAGAGGTGGAAATACACGGTATTGATTTTCTCCGTCCGTTTTGTTGATTTTTGTTCTTGTTGTTAAATTACTACAATACTGCATTTTCATTTTAGTTGTGTATCTCCTTTAATAATAGAGATAACGGGTTCAAAAAAGAACGAAAAGGTTCGAAAAAAATGGGGCTACAGTTTAACATCAGTAAACACCGACCGTTTTAATCACAGCATTCCACAGGGTGTTTCAAAGTTCATGAAAAAAACTTTAATTCATTGTAACACCCTGATAGCGGCTGATGATTTCTAAGTTGCCGACCCAAACTGTCCCACAAATGCTCCATAAGATTGAGATCTGGACTACGCAGAGGCCAGTCCAGCGTTTCAATGCCTACCTCCCGTAGATATTCCTGAACTATACGAGCAACATGCGGCCTTGCATTATCATGCATTAATAAGAAATTATTGCCAATATTTGGGGCAAAAGGGACAACATGGTCGAATAAAATTTCCTCAATATATCGTGCACTGGTCAAGGAACCTCCACGTAAAGGAACTAGCTCTGTACGAGCTGTCTTGGATATTTATCCCCAAACCATTACAGAACCTCCATTAAATGACACCCTTTCCCAACATTGCATTGAGAGTAACGCTCATTTGGCCGTCGGACCACCCTTACGCGTCGATCGGAGCTGTATAAACAAAACCTGGACTCAACAGTGAACAAGACGCGCTCCCAGTCCTCAAGATTCCAATTCACATGCTCTCTAGCGAATTGTAATCGCAATCTACGATGGTTTACGTTTAACTTCGGTCCTGTAGCTGGAATTCTAAAACTTAAATTCTGTTCTGCAAGACGTTTTCTTACAATGGATACATTTGTATGGACATTATGAGTGGTACAAACTTGTACTTGCAGACTACTACTACTACTCATTTTAGTTGTGTATCTCCTCTAATAATAGAGATAAAGGTTTAAAAAAGAACGAAAAGGTTCGAGAAAAATGGGGCTACAGTCTACCATGAGTACACACCTACCGTTTTAATCACAGCATTCCACAGGGTGTTGCAAAGTTCATGAAAAAAACTTTACTTCATTGTAACACCCTGTGTATGCTCAAAATTGCAATTCGAATAAGAGATACTACCATAGTGCCCTTGCTGAAGAAGTAGGCTACAATTAAAAAAAAATTCATCGAAATCGGGTTGACGGTGCGCCAGGAAATTCAGTTTGACTTTGTCGGTTTTTCTTAGTGGTGTGTTAATTTGGATGCGAAGTGTATTTTCTCTATTTGCAGAACTCTACCTGTAATATATTATTATATTACAGAAATATTATTATATATTAATAATATTCACTTGTAAGAATATGATTAATAAAAATATTTACAATCACTTGGCGTTTTATCACAATGGCGTTTTATTAATAAAATATTAACAATATCTCCGATAATTTGTGACAAATATTTAGTGAAAATTTATAATGTAATATATTTATGCAAAATCCCGAGACAGATTAACTTTTTATTTTAAAGTTACACTTTTTAACGACAAAAGCCCCTCTCCACATCAACCCCTTAACACTTTTAACTCCTATTTTTTTTTTAATTTGGAATTTCTGACAAATCTGCATTTTAGCCACGCTTCACTACGCCACCAAAAATATTTTAGTCCTGGTTAGTCACTGCGGTGGTAAAATTCTTTTTGTCGACTGTTTCATAAACAAAATCGTCTTCAGAGTGATATGAGTTTATAATTGGTGAGTTTATCTAAAGAAAATTTGAAAAAATAATTATTTGTTCAAAATAACCGAAATATAAAATACTTATATAACTTTTTTTATAATTTAGATAATAGCGTACTAATTTTATTGATAATAAAATAAAAAATAAATAAATTGTAAATAAAATAAAAGTGCTACAAAGTTTTATGAAATTTCTAAAAATTTCGAAAACCAAATTACAGCATTTCTTTCACAGATTTTAATGGTCATCTCTAAAAAATTCTCTATACAAAATTGGAAGTGCCACGAACATAACATCATTTTTTTATAAGGAACATCCTATATTTTATTCGAAAATCGGATTCGTCATTTTGTGCTGATTTCAAAAATATATACTTTTGTATATTTATCTCTTTTGGATATGGATATACAGTGTGAGGGTATTTTCAAAAAACATATTTTTCGGTAGAGCAAAGTGCCTTTTGTGTGGCAAATACAACAAAAACTTACTAAGAGAAGTTGTCTAGGATCACGATGCGGTGCTCCTACATCAAATTTCAAAATGCTTGGCCAACTATGATTTTTTAATTTTTTTTAGTAAAATCAAAGTTGGTCGAAGATATTGAAATTTTATGTAGAGGTTTATATAATGATAATAAACAACTTTTCATAATAACTTTTTGTCATATTTGCCACATTAAAGGCACTTTATTCTACCGAAAAATATGTTTTTTGAAAATTTCCTCACACTGTATATCCATATCAAAAAGAGATAATTATACAAAAGTATACAGTGTTATTCAAAACTTATCCATAATAAAATTTGGGGATGTTCAACATACATGTACAAATGTGGTAGTGCAAAAAAAAATTTTTTGGCGGGTTCTGAAAACTATTTAAACATTTTTTATTGCACGCTGTATACTGGTCCACTGTAATGGACTGACCATACTGGTCCACCTTGGGACTGACAATGCAAACTGGCGATGTCACGGAAAAAACTTGGGACGTTCTGAGAGTATACCGACACCCGGCGCAAAAAATATTTGCAGCGTTTTTACTTTAAAATAAACTGAAAGATAGATAGATATGAACAAAGTGACGTGTCTTTAAAATGAATAAAATTTTGTTACACTAATTTTGAAGAATTGCGCTACTTGATTACTAGGTATTAGAAACATGAAATTTATAAAAAATTTGCACATACCTTGTTACAAAAGCTGTTAGAAATTTTGTCCCTCGACTTGTACACACTTTTGGGCACGCCTTATTCAATTTTGCCGCAATAAAACGAATGTTCCTCCTGGTTGCTGATCTTGTAAACGCAAATTATTAAGTAAATTGGGGATTTTCAGCATTTTGCTGCAATAACCACTCACAAAACCTAACTCGTAATTGATAATCCACTGGTAACAGTCCATTAACTCGGCATTACTGTACACATGAGCCATTTTGAAAATTTTACAGTTTAACACTCCTACGATAAATAAAACACCGGCACAGAGAGCGACACAGATAGACTGATGACTGATGGACAATAGAGATATTATCCCCACTCCAACTCTATTTGCTCGGTCTTGACCAGGCGTTCCAGGTACAAAAACTTGTTTACTGTTTTTTGTAGGAATGTGGTATATCAGATGTCGTTGAAGTACAGTTGCCCATCTACGTAGTACTCCTTTATAATGGTATAACTTTAAACATTGTTTACGGGAAATCCTAAGACTTTTATTATAAATTTTTCTGGTGATATCGATTTCTTATTTAAGGATATAATATTTTTTTGAAGTTAATTGCAATGTCAAAGCACCAAACTATTATAAGAAAACGATATTAACACATTGTACCACATTTTAAGTGGTAATATCTAGTATTAAGTGCAAAAGTTAGTAGGTTAGATATTTAAAAATTTTTTACTTTAAACTTAGTTTTTGGGGCAAAAAAGTTAGTGTTTGTTAGATGGCAGTACACGTTTTTAATAAAATAATTTAAGTTTCAGATGGCTTACCTGCTTATTTCATATAAACGAAAATATGAATTGCTATGAACATTAAAGAAGTTATAGACAAAATTTAGAAACTAACGAAACAGTTGGTTATATTTTGTGTACGATTCGTGGTTAATACTTTAGCGATAAATATTGGATTGTTTGTCAACTAGGTGGATAAATTAACCAAATTGCGTAGTTATTTTAATGGAAAAATGATTTTCTATCAAAAGAAAGGTTTCGTTAATTTAATATCTCAGTTAATAAAAGAGTTAGGCTATTTCTTTTTTTGCAGATGTTTCAGTCCTATAGAGTACCACAAACTAAAAATAATTTCACTTGTACAAGGTGTTCTGCGTTCCCTGGGCACACATCAATTTTGTTTTTTTAAATGGCATATTTTAAGTAACATATATTTTTATCATTTTTTTTAAATCCTACTACTTATTTTAGCATCACTTTCATCACATTTCTCTAGGTATACCTAAATTTATTATTTTTGATATAATTTTTTTTTTTGAAAAATAATTTTACCATTAACCATTTAGCGCCGTATTTTCGACAAATTAAAAGATAGGGTCATCATTTTTGCAGACTATCGAGTCAAAGCCTTGTACGTTCAGAAAATGTTGGTTTTCTGTAAATTTCAAAAGTTAAAGATTCGTCAAGTTTCATTATTTTAATATCTAAGAAAGGTAAAGAATAATTGTTTTCTAATTCAAAGGTGAATTTTATAGAATGGTACTGAGAGTTTAGTGTACATTGACGAAATTGTGTATACCGAAAGTTTAATTTACAACTGCGAATACCTCATCTACGTACCTTTTCCATACTGTGAGAAATTCTAAGGCGGTGTTTTTGACGTTATTTTCACAATGGTTGAGGAATAAATCTGCAATAAAAGTCGATAGAGGATTGCCCATGACTGTGCCATGTGTTTGTTTATAACTATTGTTGTTGAAAGTAAATTCGTTTTGTACCATACACAATTTCGTCAATAAAATGTATTCTTCCACTTCCATTGGCGGTACTTTATTGTGTACTAAAAACTGTTCTAATATCTTTAAAGTTTCTAGGATTGGAATGCTGGGAAAGAGTGCTGTTCCGTCAAATGATACTAATTTGTCTGTCATGTTAATTTTTAAATTTTTTAAATATTCAATTAAGTGGAGGGATTCTTGGTTATCATGTCATTTTTGAATGTGAATTTTTGATACTTTTCACTCAACCAATTTGCTAATTTGTAAGTAGGTATTACAGTTAATATTTGAAAGGATCGGTCTGTAATTATTATTTCCGGGTTAATTAAATTCGGGATGTACAAAATAAACTGTAGTAATTGTAACTCGGCCAAACAAAAAGAATAACTAGATTTAAAGAGCATACATATCACACAAAAAACTTTAATGTAGACAAGTCGGCTCTAGCCTTACATATTTATGAAACTATATCCAAATATCCTGCCACTTTCAGGGAAAAGTCTGTAAAAATTTTTAAATAATAAATATCTAAAAAAACTGCAACCTAAATAGAAACACTATTTAAAAATATATATGTTGCCAAAAAATTTTGATTGAAGCGTCGCGGACGGCAAGTGTCATCCATAATTTCTGTATTTCTACCTTACCTTTTAGTAAAAGCAAGTTAAAAAGTAGTAATCCTTTTTAGAATATTTCATTTTTCTTGGTCGTTTCCCAGAAAAACTCATTTCTCCAGTTAAATCGATCACCCTGTACTACATTCGAACCAAAGAATTTTTTACCACATGTTTATATGATTTTTTTTATAAATTACGTACACTTCATAATTATTTCATAAATTGCGTATAATTTATTGTTTTATCTGTGTATATTGTTTTTTTTTTTTGATATGGTATGTATTTGTGAGGGAGTGCTGAATTAAGCCCAAAATATTATATGTAATATATTAAGTCAGTCACTCGTTTATAATTTTTAGTTCTAAAATATATCGATTTCTTTCTATATTTATGCTTCTCAGTAATATTTTGTTTAAACTTTAGCCTCAAACGTATGTGAGATAAATTAAAATAAATAAATAGTCACTTTGTACTGAAAATTCAACAAGCTCGTTTTATTTCAACAGGATGAAGCCCATAGCAACCCGTGGATCATCACCTATTTAAATATGTCAATTTTTATTATAAATAAATAGTAATACCTATATCTAAAAAATTAGGTATGTATATTAGGTATGATTGTTACATTGATGATAACGTCAAATATAAAATATGAGTTCGAAAATAATTAAAATTAGGTCCCATAATAAAGTTATTATTTTAATGACAGTTTTCTACCTGAGTTAAATCATTCTGTTTCCGTTGGTAACAAAATATGAAATCATCTGGTACTGTGCTTGAAACTGCAAATACGGAATAACAGCATTAAGAGTACAACAATCTTGTACTCTGAATAGCGTATTTTCAAAAACTATTTTCTCTAAAATACATGTATTAAACAAAAATTTGCTACTATAGGGATCTAGTTTATCTTTTGATCTTTCCGGTAATATATAATTTATAACATTAAAAAGAAATTTTGTTTTGTGACAAATCCGGTACCGTTGCAATAAGGGCTAACTTTATTTCCATGTGCCTTTTTACTTCGGTTTTACGTGCACTTCCAAAATCTAAATAATTCGGTAGTAGGAAAGTCTTCACCCATCGGCTACCTAACCTCTCAACCCTACCATGAATTCATGTCTGTCAAGTTTACCTGAATGGACCCTTAAGTACGGCAACATTGTCGTGCTTCAGGAACAACTGTACAGCTACCTATTGTATATTTTGCTTCAGGATGGTACCAAAAATATGTATGCTTCAGGATAGTGCGGCTTATGTGTAAATATACACTAAATTTTATTTTTTAAAATATCACTATATATCTTACAGAATCGGCTGTACCATAACAAATATACACCCGAATATGGCATCACTTTTCCTGTATCTAATCTATAAACCGGTGTTTCAGGATGGTATGGAATATATTAAGACTTCAGGTTTGTTAGAAGGATGTATATATTGTATTGATTTGTTGCCCACGTTGCACACGTCAAAATATGTATTGTATTATGAGTTCTATCTCAGGGTTAAAGTCGGTTCATGGAACCTTTTTGTGCCCGTACCTCAAATAATTTACTTACCTGTATACATGATACAACTACACAGATATGCCAATGCGCGTAGTGACGTCAGTTACGAGGAAAAAAATTGATAAACACGAAAATAATTATATCACTGCTCTTAAGAATTTTCGCATCGCATTACCATTTTTCCCTCACGAATGACGTCATCGCAGAACAAACGATAGTTATGAGCATATCTGTGTAGTTGTATCATGACCTGTATAGCTTAAGTATTCTGCTACAGGATCTGTCTCTTTTTCAAAATTTTCACTATTTATATTTTGATTTGCTTTTTTATATTGTTTTAATTCTTTTATCACGCTGTATACTTTATTTTTTAAATTTTAATCTGAAATTTATGAAAATGTGAAAAAATAAATTTAAATTTTTACGTTATTTAATTTAGAACTTGAAATTTTTAACGAATTTGACAATTAACGAATGACAAATTAAATAAAATTTTATGACAAATTTTCCCTAAAACCTAACCTGCGCTAACTTAAAACTACTTGTTGTAATGTAATGTTTGATTTCTTATACTAATAAAAAACGTTCATTTGAAATAATTACAATTGATAAATTTGAGTTTTAGATTTTGCTATTTTTTATAATCTATGACAGCTACCTTTATTCTGTGTTGTTCGAAGTTATCCTTTCTTATTTATCCGTAGTCCAGTGGTTTCTACAAAACTTGATCCGTGTCTGCTTTCTGCGCCTTGAATCTGCTTTGTGTGCCGTGACCAAGGATTGTTAACTGTTTACAGGATTGCTCGATCCCTATACTTCAATGTAATCCATAATCGTGACGTCATCAAAGATCCAATAAAGCAATCTGTCAAAGTCAAACTGCAAGCGCGAAAGCGGAATTTGAATTTAAAATTATCAAATCAATAGTTAATTCTTATTAATACCTTTGTTGTTTGTGGGTAATAGCAAAGAGGAATTAGTTTATCCTCTTTGGTAATAGTTTCTGTACATACCTATAATAAGTAATTGCATAATATTTTCCTTGGTTTCTTTATGTTCTTTAATTCTTTGTCTACCAACAAATTGAAATTATATGCACAGTTTGATACAAACTATCCGAGTAGGTATATTATTAAAATAGGTAAGCATTATGCATACTTTTTTTATTGTGAACATATTCGGAAGCAGAGATTCTGTATGAACGGAAAAAGTGTGATGTTGGGTTATGTGTTATGCTGTAATGTTCAAGATATATTTTGCGGTTTTAAGTGTATATTTACGTGAATTTGTTAGTGCTTATCTTTACCATTTTCTTAATAGTTAAAAGATACTTATATACAAGGATGATTAGTTTTATATATAATTAATAATGTTAACTGCTTTTTTACAATAAGCAACATGTATACTGTTCGCAGCTATACTATATAATGCACAGGACAGGGCTGGACAGAGTGCTCTAAATACGTTGGGAGTACCACAATAGATCTTCTAGGTCGCGGTGGACCAGGCCAGGGGGCCGACTCCTATATAAATCTAATCTAATCTAGCCAGAATTAAATTGAAATTCCTATATAATTTGCCAATAAGGCTAAAACAATTAAAATAAATTTTAAGCTTACTGTAACAAAAAAAAAACCGTAGGCATCAGTAGTAAAGTTAATATCAAAAATTGGGTTAAGATTTCCAGCAAAGATAATTTGTTAATAAATATAGGTATTGGATACACAATCCTTACCTGTTAAATTTGGGAAATATGTTTATTAGTTATTAAATCTTACAATTTATACTGCTATTACAAACTTTAATAAATAATAATCATTCAAATACGAAAATTCTCTTGCAAATGTGAAATATATATATTTGAAATAATATATAAAATATATTTTGACAACTATCTATAATCTATGATTTTGACAGTTCGATTACAGGGATCTTCGATGACGTCACAAAGGCGGATGACAAAATTGAGCGATCGAGCAATCCTGTAAACAGTTAACAATCATTAGTTGCGTTCGGTAATATGCTCACGGATGCGACGAGATTACAATCACGTGATTCCAGATAAAACGGACAAATAGAAAATAAATGAACGAAATCGATCGCATAAGGCATAATATAACCTCACCTTTTCTGTTTTGACTTTGTTGACGGTTTGTTTATATTCTATTTCGAATTATTTAAATAATGAATATTGTAAAATCAACCATTGCAATCCAACGATATGAAATCATTTTTGAAGATGAAGAATGTACAAATTGTTTGGAAAAAATTAAAACTTCGCTGAAGAAACTGTGTCAATTTTTTCTGCCAGGCAGTTTAAAGAACATTTTAGAATATCAGCGGAAACATTTGAAAACTTCTTAGGAAAATTACATTACAAAATTACCAGCTACAACTTCAAAAAGTCAATGACAAATGACAACCATGACCACCATAACCTCACAAATTCAGATTAATTTTTCTCCTCGGCCAAAATGCTTCGAGCAAACAGATCTTGCTCTGATCGATCTGATTTAATTTCTGCACGATCAAGATTTACCTCCCCTACCTCTAGATGTAATTAATGAACGATACGGACTAAAAAGATCAATCTGAGGTAATTACCGAACGCCACTCTTGTGCCGTGACAGCAATGACAACTGTCAGTGTCAGTCACAGATTATAGATAGCTAGTGTCAGTCGTACTGATTTATTTGCTTCTTTGGCACTACACTTTAATTTTTTATTTTTTTCTCCTTCACGGAGCACTTTCACAATGATATTCGTTGCACTATCACCAGACTAAAGGTTTTATGCTGTTTACAAAGTTTTTTTGACTTTTCTACTCCAAAATTATTTTCTAAACAAAATTTGGTTATGTCAAAGGTAAGTTGATATTTTACTGTTTTTAATGAAATACTTTGTTTTATGCGACTTGCGTTTGGCTTTAATGCTAAACTAGAAATGGGAGAAAATCGCTATCGCGATTTTCGTTCGCATTTCTCGCCCTACCGGGGGGTCCAGGCCTGCGGCCTGGGGTCACCCTTCGGGTGACAAACGCCTCTGGAAGAGTTTTATTTTTAAGAAAATACATATATATGAAAGAAATTTGAGATAATCATTTGTATATGAAATAATAAAGTTAGAAACAAAAAGCTGAAATTTTTTATTTGGAATAATGTTATTTTTTTTAATAATATTTTGATGAATTGTAGGGGTACTCTACTCTTGATAGCAAAACATTATTTTTTAAGTGCTGAAAGTATAATTCATTTTTTAGTAAACATTTTGTGAAACTATTTTCTCCAGAAAAAAAAAATAAATTCATAACTTGTATTCTTCCATAATTTATTATAACGCTAACTTGATCACTTTATACCCAATAATGTCTACAATGCTTTAATTAAATATGTAACTGTTAAAGATACACAGATTAGGTGTATATTGAAGGGAAAAATTTTTTTAAAACTAATAAAGGTGAACTAACTTTTAACTATGAACTTGAAAGGTAATTATTTAATTAAGCATAAAACTCAAATTTTTCTAAAATTTTGGCTACAACTAACCACTAATATCAAAGTTTAGGTACATATTATAATAATACTAATAAATAATTGGGATAAAAAATAAAAAAAAACTCGGCTTCGCCGTGATTCGAACTCGCGATATCAGGATTACAAAGTTTGAACTATACCATTGCGCTAAACCTCCTCTTGTCACTTTATGCCGCAAAATAAATATGTAAACTGAACGTATTAACCTAAACTATTAATTTTTACGGATTTTCTAATTAGAAAAGCATTTCGCATCAGTATTTTGGTAATCAGGTGTTTGGCAGTCGGTACTATCGATTCCGTTAGCAATATTTCTCATAGGAGAATAATGAAAATAACCTATTTGAAGTTTAATTAATTTGACAGTTTTCGTGGAAGGTGGTTGTCTCGTTAGTGCGATCTCACATGGGCATATAAAATGAGATAGAAGTTGAGACGGATGCGACTCGAGATTTTCGAAGACGAAATAGACGTAGAAGGAGTGGACGTACGGTCTCGAAAAAAAAATCTCAAAGGATTAGAGAAAGGACGGAACTTTCGCGTGAAGCGGGTCTCGAGGCCGTAAAATTAGAAAACGGGTCTAGGGAGTCCCGCGAAAAGTCGGTATTTCGGCGGGCGTGACGGGACCATTAGGTGCGAGGACAAACGCCGGTGCTAGCCGCATCTCTCTCGCCGAACGGCGATCGACGAAAATTTTGCATAGGTTTTTTGAAAAGGCGTTTAAATTGGGAAAACGCGTAGGAAACGGGACGAAAATACCCCTACGCATTGGAGAAAGGCCGGGGGCGTCCTCCGGTGGTCCGCGGAGATCGTTCCGAGATTGTCCTACGGAGGAGATAGCTTTGAAACTTTGCGGATTCGGCAACGGAATTTAGAGGGAGACAGAATCGACGCGTTTTAATATATATGTCTCGCTATGTATAGTACTAACTCAGGTTCATTGATTTTAGGACTTAAGTATTGAGCAGTGGAAAATAGTTTTAAAGCAAAATTTTAAAAAAAGTTTGTTAAAGAAACATCATAGTTACAATTTTCAGTAAAGTTTATAATGAATGATTAGCACAACATTACACACGTAACATGTTGCTGGAAATGTTTATACAGACCCTAAGAAGTAGAGCTTATTGTAAAATTTATATAGAAAGGTAACAGAAATCTTGCAAAATGTTTAATATTGGTTAAAACTGTCTACAACATTACTGAACATTTTGTTTTTCAAACGTTACACAACTAGACATTTTCAATTTTTCTGTAATATTATAAAAGGAACGTAAGGTTTATTGTTTAGTGGGATTGTTTGTGAATAAATACTATTTATCGTTATTCGCGTGTATTATCCATATTTATTGAAGAAAGTATCAAGTCTGATATATCACCGTGGTTGTAATTTCTTTTTGAATTTAGTGAAGTAAAAATCCAATATGGCGCCCATAAGAAATTCAAAAGCCGAAAAACTAGTAGGCCTAGAACATGTTTTAGTATGGCAATCGAAAGCTCTCATCAAACTATATAAACATACCAAATTTCAAAAGTCTACATTTATTTCACGAAAAGTTATTTTATATAAAAGAAATTGCCAAATTTTGTATTTTCCGGGTTAACTCCAGAACGGCCCGTAATATATTAAACTTGTTCACATATTTTGAATCAGCATGAAATTGAGCAACTTTTTCCTAATTTGAGCTACGTTGTATCTTTTACCGTTTCCGAGATACCAATGCTGAAGATTAAAATTTTTCTCACCCTGTATATACATGGTGTCCCACCGGGAATCACCTCGATCTATATAATATATGGCAAACTATAATTAGGAAAAAATTGCAAATTGGGCAGTGTACCAAAGTCACTGGGGGCAAGCGATCTAAAATATTTTCAAGATGACCGCACTTCCGGTTATACCGGAAGTAGGTATAACTTGCTTATTTCAAATGGAACACCCTGTATATTATCAGATTTTTTAATTCTACTCAAAATTTTAAATATATTTCGTGTATAATGTTCTATACTTAAGTCTAGCCGTTTTTGACATATTTCAAATTTTATGTCAAAAATGACGTTTGCAGACCGAAAAATAATTATCAATTTTTCCTACAAGGAAGCTTTTGTTAATTAATTTGGGTTGGATTCCTTGTAGAAGGGGACCTATTTTAGAAGTCTTTGTATGATATTTTGATAATTATTAATACAGGCTGTTCAAAAAAGAAGAATGAAAATAGAATTGAGAAAAGTGTCAAAAGTCAATTTTTTCAAATGAAATCCACCTGTTTTTATTATTTCATCTTATTAAGCATTAAAAATTAGGGTAAGTTTGTATAAGGTTGTCTATTCCGAAAACTTGTAGTTTTCGAGATATTGGCAATTTAAATTTTTATATGGCGATTTTGCTGCGGATTTTAAGTGCAGCGTGCAGCAGTGATTTTACTTGCCCGTGACGAAAATGGCCATGTTGAAAACAATCAAATGCTATGTTTGTTTACACCTGTCACTTACCTTTTGAAAATCTTTAATAATCATGCCGGGGCGCTTAAATTATACAAACGAAGATTATTTAAACTTATTTATTATTTATGGAGAATGTGATAAAGTTATATCAAGAACATGTGACACATTTGCCATTCGATATCCGCAAAAACCGAAGCCATCGCAATGTGCTATTATACAAATTATAGAAAATTTCAAGAATTTTGGATCCGTTTAAAATAACAATGCATGTTTAATTTACAAAGAAAAACAGTAAAAGTAGATAACCCTGGATTTTAAGAAAAATAATTTTACAGTAAATGTTCAAACTGACGTCCTTGACCTTCCAGACCATGCATAGGAATCTTCAATGAGACGTCTTGCGCGCTCAAAGTTTCGTGGCTCCAGACGCCAGGGGCGCTGGAAATCGTCAATGGTAACACGATTTACAAATATTAATTCCAATACATGCGTCGAACAAGAAACTAAACACTACATATATGTTTCATGTTAGCGCCATTTTGTCATAATATACGAGTATATATATATATATAGATTTATTTTTTCTAATTAGTTTCTAATTTGTTCATTAGTTCGTATATTTACTTTGCTTGGATCTTTTAGGTATGTACCACCTGAAAACATAGATTTATTTTTCTGCGCACATACTTATATGTGGTAGTAGTACAGTCAGTCACATACAGTAAGTAGTATTGTGGTAATTACCATAGATTAATAACATGGAGGACTGAGAGTAGTTATAAAGTACCAAGTGCTTACTATTTACTAGTACTTTGTACTTTGGCTATCAGAAAGAAATAACAAAAATAAATTAAAAAGCTGCAATGTAAGCTGCCTATATTATCTTCGGTTTCATGACTCCAGACGCGAGATGGCATATGGGACCAAAATTGTATATTAAGTTGCCTATCTAGAATATACCTAACCAACCTAACATCGCCAATCCCTTGTCTATGTTCTAGACATTTTTCGCATCTGAGCAGCACTTGTTCATGGGTCGCTCTTCTTATTGACTCGGGATTTATGTTTGCAAATTCATTCCTCACTCGCTGCATGCAATCTTCCATTGTTGTTAAGGGAGTGTTATAGACTCGATCTTTAACTGTGCCCCAAATAAAAAAAACGAGCACTGAAAAATCTGCGGACCGGGGTGGCCAAAGGAAAGGACCATTGTTGGCTATCCATCTATCATCAAAAGCATTCCGTAAAAAATAAGCGATGAGGTAGCCACCATGTGCAGGAGCGCTATCATGCTGGTAAAACAGGTTTCTATGAATAGCGAGCGGCAAATTATCTAACTAGTCGGTTTAAAAATTTTGTAAAATCTTCAAATAGCCTTCACCTACAAAGTTAATAAGCACATTTTTAATCTACAATGATCAAAAAACGCATAACTTACCATTTAAATTTTCTTGATAAAAATAATTTCTAATTGCACAATAAACATTAAATTTCCAGGATTGTTGAAAATTTTGCTCTCTATGCACATGTAAATTGGAATCACTCCAATAATGGGAATTGTGTCGATTGAAGGCATCATTTTTTGTAAATTTAGCTTCATCTGTCCAAATGATATTGTCCAAAAAAAAATTGTTTCCTTGCGACCAAATTATGATAAATTCACAGAATGCTACTCGTCTTTGAAAATCAGTATCTCTCAGATGTTGAACTATGGAAAATGCGTATGGATGGAATTTATGTTTGTGTAATATTCTATGAACTGTTGATTTGGCCAATCCTGACTCCAACGCAGCTTGTCTTACAGACATTGTCGGATATGCGGCGAAATATCCCAAAATAACAATATCAATATTCTCATTATTAACGATAGGTTTATTTCTTTGCACTATTGCCTTAATGGATCCAAAATTCTTGAAATTTTCTATAATTTGTATAATAGCACATATAATAATAGCACAATAGTTTTTGCGGATATCGAATGGCAAATGTGTCTCATGTTCTTGATATAACTTTATCACATTCTCCACAAATAATAAATAAGTTTAAATAATCTTCGTTTGTGTAATTTAAGCGCCCCGGCATGATTATTAATGATTTTCAAAGGGTATGTGACAGGTGTAAACAAACATAGCATTTGATTGTTTTCAACATGGCCATTTTCGTCATGGCCAAGTAAGAGTGGCTGCACTTAAAATCCGCAGTAAAATCGCCATATGAAAATTTAAATTGCCAATATCTCGAAAATTACAAGTTTTCGGAATAGACAACCTTATACAAACTTACCCTAATTTTTAATGCTTAATAAGATGAAATAATAAAAACAGGTGGATTCCATTTGAAAAAATTTACTTTTGACAGTTTTCTCAATTCAATTTTCATTCATCTTTTTTGAACACCCTGTATTAATAATTATCAAAATATCATACAAAGACTTCTAAAATAGGTCCCCTTCTACAAGGAAACTTAAAAAACAAGTTGCCGCGCGCGTTGGCCCAGCTGTTCAAGAAAGGTCCAGTGTATTCGACACTGTTGCCAAATTGTAATAAAATTCTTTGATGTTATTACTGTACGTATTTAAAAACGGTTTAATTTACGCTTATGTAATATACAACTTTTTTATTCATTTGTGATTAATCTATCTGATGTTGAAGTAATGGCAGTTAAACCCCTAACTGGCTATATATACAGGGTGGTCTTTTTCAACATCAAAGTCGAATATATCACGAGTGGTTTGTTTCAGAAAAATGTGCTTTTACATGGCGTGTATACAGGTTGTAACCATAGACATAAGAAGGGGGAGACAGAATTGTTTACATTTTATGCCGATCAGACATCGTTTTCAACAAAAATCAATGATGTAAAATCTATGCGGATTGCCCTAGATCTACCGGCGGTGTTTGATAACGAAGAGTATATTAATTATATTTATCTGAATTTTTATGTGTAATTAAGAAAAAATAATATACTAAATATTTATCTGTGTTTTTTAATGAAAATACATAATCTCTACTTTTAAAATTATTTATAATTTCCTAATAACATAAAATTATTATCGTGTTAGGGAAATACTATGGCAATGCTGTACGGCTGTTTTCCTATCAAATGACGCTCTTATGTCAAAAGATGACGTTACAATGTTGCTGTGCAGTGTTTGTGATCTTTTGGGATTTTCTATTTATTTGCAGTGTTTTTTTGGCAGTAAAGGTATTTAGAGCCTTTTATAATCAATCTACAATAGTTCAACAGTGCGTGGTTTGTAAAAAAGTCGACTATTCTAACCCCGGACTGGTATTTCGGCGGTAAGTAAGGTTATGTTTTTTTAGCGTAAGCAGTGGTGTTGTTAACTAAATTTTAAGTAAATTATTGCAAAAAATATTTATCTGTTTTGTATCAAATTTTTGGAATTAAAGCATTTTAGACCGAAAAATGATGTAGTAGCATTGTAATAAAATTATTGTCCAATTCCATGCTGGATTTCCAGTATTTAAACAGTAAATAATTTTTTTGCAACTATTTGAAATGCAGAAAAATAAACCTATTAGATGTTTGTTATATTTTAATACAGAATATTATTGTTAATCCTGAGAGCAGACAAATGTGGATTTTTTAGTGGTTGGAAAAGCTTCCTGATGGAGTTTGGGGTATAAATAATACTGTAAATGTAAATGTTTAAACAAATCCAATAAGATAATACATAAATTCAAGCTATGAGAGATAAAGTAAAGAGAAAACTTGATCATTGATGATATTGATAATGAATGATTTGCATTCATAAGCTTTTCAATCGAGAAATGAAGAAAAGGTTTGATAAGAAAAAGAAGTGTTACTTACAAAAAGTGATCTTGTCTTTGGGCTAGTGCTGTTACAGACGGCAAAGAGGTAACTGGAAAATTAAAATATGGCGGGTTGTACAAGGTAACTACAGCTACTGGGAAATAATAGTTAGGAAATTATTCCGTAAAAAGGTATTAAAGGTTACAAATGGTGTATGGTTGTAAGTAGCAGCAGATAGTTTTAAAAAAAATAGATAAATAATTTAGACGTTAGTTCTGATAGTGACTTATAAATAGCACAGATGAATTGATTGATTTGCTAGAGTGTTGAAACTATTATTTTATGTGAAAATTAACCCGTTTATTAATTAATTATTAAATTTTTCAGCTATTATTACAATTAATTGGATATGCCATAGAAAAACATTCTATCTAATTGTTTATTATAATAATTCAAAGCTGGATAATGCCGATGTGTTCCTTTAAACGTATAAGGATATGTATTAGGTAAAAGTTTATAAAAATATATACGAGGGGGAATTCGTGAATAGCGCCCATAAAAATAAATATTTTTTTTTATAGTTGTATAAACATCCAACTATATTTTTGTGGAACGACTGAGGCAATAGTGTATAAATATTAGTATTTATAAGCTTGGAAATGTAAAGCTGTTGAATAATAATAATAAGGAAATTAAATAATAAATTATATTGATAATAAATGATTTGCATTCATAAGGTTTGCAGTCGAGAAATGTGTGAATAGCGCTTGACTGCCATACAATAAACAAAAGGAAAACCTGCAGTAGAGAAATGCGTTTATAGCGCTCTGCTATGCAGAATAGTTTCTCAAAAATCATTCATACCTATGTCTTTTAAAATGTTACAGGTAGCATCCGTTTAGGCATGGGCAAAACTTTCTTCGGTGCAATAGAAACACAGGAAGGCCGAATATTAGGACCCGCTGTCAAGACCAAGGACAATGAATGAAACACCATTATATAATAAGTGTTTTGAATTGTTTATATAACATTCTGCTGAGATTTTAGTAATGATTTTGTAGAGTATTGAGTATATATAGGTCCAAGCAGTAATACATGTCTTATTTGCTCCCACACAAATCTCAGTTCTAACAAATAAACCTTTAAATTAAAACTTATTGTAATGATCTCTAAAAAAAAACTGCACACCACTGGTAAAGATAACATCGGACGTGGACGCCTAGGTTACAGTATTGCCATTTTATAAACCCATCTCCTTCCAACTTATGTACAAATGTGAAAGTGTGTATGATTGTAAACAAATGGTGTTTTTCTAAAGGAATGTTCTGTCTCCCCTAGTATTATATGTCTATGGTTGTAACACACATTTTAAAATTATTTTGAAATCCACAAGGTGTTCCAAATTGGGAAATATAAAAAAAAATATTTTTTTTTGTAATGAAACACCATATATATTTTTATCTTTTTGAATTCTACGCATTTGCCTGATTCCGGATATATGGGTTATGTAGACTATAACGATTTCTTATTAATTTATTAATTTAAAAGATACTTACTATTGTGTTGAAACTTCAACTCTCTACCAGGGGTGGGCAGAGTGAACTACTGTAGGGTTATTTTATTAGCTGCCAAACTGGGCGCCATCAATTGATCTTTTTTGATGGTACAGAGTAAATGTATAGTTCCTATCTAAGTGAAGACAATTGAAAAAAAACACTTGACAGGAACAAAGTAAATATTTAATAGAATTCTCTCAACTATACATTTACGAACACTCAATACATATAGAAACATATAATTTTACATATATTAACAAGTACTCTCAAATTCAGATACAGGAGAGAAAATTCGGCTACACTAAAATTTATATAGAAAGGTAAGTTTTAGAGATTTTCAGTTCGCGTGATAACGATAAGGGCCCAATTCTAGTGCACTCGCGGCCTAGGCGTTAAGTTAAATAAGGAAGTCACGGTATACACAAGGTGTTCAAGAAATACTTCCAAAATAGGTAGATTATGAGGTACTCACAAATTTACAGGGATGGTAGACCTTAACGTTTTTAATACGTTGCTGTCCAAGCACCATAAAATAGTCATCAACGATCGTCTTCTTGCCTTTTTATTATAGAAAACAAATTCAGGGTTCTGCTGTATCACACTCGCAATACTTTGTTTTATTTCTTTCCCTTATTTCTATATTCAAATTCAGCTATACGTTTTCACCAACTAATCGGTACTACCTTTTGTCGCCATCCTCTTTCTGCTTCCCTTCTTGCTCTCCCCTCTCTTCCATTTCTTCCCGTTCTTAACACGAGATGGCGTCACTATATCGTTATGAACTTAGTTTATATAACCACAGAAAGTGAAGTCGGGATTATACGGACTTAATATAGACAGAATACCTAGAGTACGTTAAATACAGAATTGGTGTTTAACAAGCAGGTAAAAACATAGAATAAAATAAGAATTATTAGTTTAAATCAACTAAGAAAGGTATCTTATTAGCTAAACAAAACGAAACCGTTACAAGACCTAGGATAAACACGGTTCGAGTTATTCGTGTTTTTAATAAATTTTTGACAAATGTAACTCTCATTAAACAATTGAAATCTGTCAACCTAAAAGGAATTAGATCGGCAAATTTGGTAAGGATTACCTTCACATATTCCTGTGTCTGATGGTGACTAAGTTCTCCTCGAATAATACACAGGGTGTTCACTATAGGCCTCCACATTTTTAAAATTTCAAACACAAAAAACTCAACTTTTTTAAATGCAACACCCTATATTTTTTAGGGTCATATAATAGCTAATTTAATTCTCTTTGAAATAAGTATTACATTCCCTATACCTAAAGTGCATACTTTTCAAGTTATTCGACATTTTTTAGAGCAAGATATCATTATTGCTCTGCAGCAGCTTATTTATTACTCGAAGAATGCCCTGATTATTGTTTTCAGTTGACAGAACTGTCATAGTTACAAAATTAATTGTCTTGTGTGCTGTGTTTTCAAGTTGTTGCAATTCTGAGTCTGGAGCAACATGAACTTTCCAAATAATGAATTACAAGATATGGTTTATGTAATAGGTGAATGTGATGGAAAGTGTCTCCTTGCTTCTCGAGTTTATAAGCAGCGATTTCCTGGAAGAAGGCAACCCGCTCTGAAATCACTTTGCAGACTTAAGGAACGTTTTGAGGAAACTTCTGCAGATTGCTATAAAAAAGTAAATAAAAATCCATATGTTTTAGTTGAAGATAAAGAAAATAGATTTTTTTGAACATTATTCAAAATCCTCAAATTAGCCGGAGGGAAATTAGCAGGGCTACAGATATAAGTAAAACTAGTGTACAAAAAGTTCTTAAATCCTATAAATACCACGCGTTCCACTATCAAAAGGTCCAGCACTTATTAGATGATGATTTTAGAAAACGAGTGACATTCTGCGAATGGGCACAGACTCAAATAAATTTAAACAGATTTTTTTTTAACAATGTCCTTTTTATGGATGAGTTTACCTTTCACAACAATGATCTGCCCAACCGAAGAAATACGCATTATTATGCAGATAGCAATCCAAATTTGACAAATGTCACAAATTATCAAAATAGGTGGTCGTTAAATGTGTGGCGTGGAATATTAGGGCAATGATTAATTGGCCCATATTTTTGCGATGGTCCCTTAACTGGTGTGCTTTATAATGATTTTCTACGCAACCAACTACCAAATTTGGTGGAAGGTGTCCCTGCCAATTTGATAGATAATTTGTGGCTTCAACATGATGGCGCTCCTCCACACTATTCGGCTGCAGTTAGAAACTGGCTAAATGAGGAGTTTAGAGGAAGATGGATCGGTAGGGGTGGGCCTGTTGCATGGCCGGCTAGATCGCCAGACCTTACACCTTGTGACTTTTTCCTTTGGGGTTACACAAAAAATATAGTATATGCAACACCACCAACAACAGATGAAAATATGTGACACAGAATTGTTGCTGCTTTTAATGCAGTACAAGAACAAACATTAAATAATGTACAGGAATCGTATCAGAGGCGACTTCAACTTTGTTTAGACCACCATGGACGCCATTTTGAAAACTTCCTGTAGTTTAAATATTTAAAAGTGAAGATCTAATTCGTCTACCTTAATTACTGGAAAAGTAAATCTCTGGTTTCTCTATTCATTTTATACATACTGTTCATTTTCAACTATTCTTTAAATGTAATTATTTGTGTTATAAAAATTATAGTAAAATATAAATCTAGTCTTTCAATTATTGATTATTGCAAAAATTTTTCTTTTCTTCTGGTGTGGGGAGCATAGCCATAAATTATGAATTATGTTCAGAGGCCTTTTAATAAATTTAGAAAACCAAAAATGTCCAACAAATTATTATTATTATTACATATTATTATTTTTTTTGTCAAAATACCAGTCGACCCGGTTCCCTGGCTCCGATTTTCAGGGTCGGGTGCTGGTGGTTACTACAGTAGCTATTCCCCACGTCCGTGAGGTAAATAACTACTGAGTCCGGGAATCGTGTGCTCTGAGCAGACGTAACGAGCCCAGAATGACCGCCTTCTGCATTCTTCCGGCTAGAAGATCTGCCGAATTTCGGCATGCCGGTATGATCTTCAGTTCCGAAGGCAGTGTACCTCTTGCTCCACCGAGGGCTTTTATTATCAGTACCACAAGCTTCACAGTATGTCCTGGATGGAGTCTGCGGAGTTCGAAGAGAAGGTCTCGATATTTCATCCGTTTCTCCTCCTCTTTCAAGACAATGTTGGTCTCGGTAGGAGCCAAGAACTCGATGACAAACATTGTCTTGGGCGGGTGATCGAGGAGGACTATATCAGGCTTATTATTATTATTATTATTATTATTATTTATTATTATTTGGAAAGTTCATGTTGGTCCAGACTCAGAATTGCAACAACTTGAAAACACAGCACACAAGAAAATTAATTTTGTAACTATGACAGTTCTGTCAACTGAAAACAATAATCAGGGCACTCTTCGAGTAATAAATAAGCTGCTGCAGAGCAATAATGATATCTTGCTCTAAAAAATGTCGAATAACTTGAAAAGTATGCACTTTAGGTATAGGGAATGTAATATGTGGAGGCCTATAGTGAACACCCTGTGTATTATTCGAGGAGAACTTAGTCACTATCAGACACAGGAATATGTGAAGGTAATCCTTACCAAATTTACCGATCTAATTCCTTTTAGTTTGACAGATTTCAATTGTTTAATGAGAGTTTACATTTGTCAAAAATTTATTAAAAACACGAATAACTCGAACCGTGTTTATCCTAGGTCTACATAACCCCATATATTCGGAATCAGGAAAATGTGTAGAATTCAAAAAGATAAAAATATATAGGGTGTTCCATTACAAAAAAAATATTTTTTTACATTTCCCAATTTGGAACACCCTGTGGATTTCAAAATATTTTTAAAATGTGTGTTACAACCTGTATACATGCCATGTAAAAGCACATTTTTCTGAAACAAACCACTCGTGATATATTGGACTTTGACGTTGAAAAAGACCACCCTGTATATATATAGAATGATATGTATTGTCATTGTCTTTCAACATATAGTAATTATATAATGGATGTTTCATTTAAAAAAATCAACTTTTTTCAGATTATAAAGTTGCAAGATTGATTTTGTAGTATGTCCACCATGTATAAGTGTTAACAAAAATTTTGTATTCTGTATATGCATTGACGCTTTGTAAGTGGAAATTACCACCCAAACGCCTAATTTTTGTTTTTGATAATTTTTTATATTGTGTTGAAAAATACCTTGATTTTTCAAAAACACACACATAACCTCAAATATCTCGAAAATTACGCAAAATTCGACTATAGTTTAGAACCGAATAGGTAAGTCGGGTTTATTTTTGACAAAGAATCCAAAAATCGACAAAAATGCAGGGTGTCCCATTTAAATTCTTAGAGTTGATGTTGTTTCAGCAAAATTGGGACACCCTGTAGACATGTAAGTATTATATTTTAAAAGAACTCGAAAATCTAAAAAACTTTATTATTTAACTTTTTTTCACGTTTTTTTATAGATTTCCAGATAGCATAGTGGGTCGTTTTAGTGTCTTGAAGAAAGAAGAACCATCTGGAGAAGAAATACAACTTAAATTTCAGGAAGGATTATATCCAAAAGCCAACGAATCTGCAAGTCGAGGACGCCTCGAGTTAATGGGGGGAGGAATTATGTCAAGATGCGTAGGTGACCAAAAGACATCTCAGTTATCCAATTTGTGTATAATTTACCAAACCAACGTAAACAATCTGTAAACATTAAAACCCTTAGATAAGTTTTATGATAGTAAAGCATAAACATTCTTGTACTTGTTTACATATTAAATCTTATAAAGATAAGATTTAATATGTAAGTGAATGTTAGAAAATAAGATCAGTTCAGTTCTTATTAGCATTTAAGCTAGAGAAGTTGTACTCATTAGTTGTACTAAATATTTTTAAAGTTATTTTCATTATCAACTTATTTAAGTATATGTGACTTTTCATTTTCATCCTGCTGAGGATTAAGTTTTTCATACTATTTCATATAGCAATAAAATATGAAAATTATACATCTGCTTAGTATACAAATATGTAAAATCTTATATGATTAGACGAAAATATTAAATTCGGAACATCATTTATTAAAGAATAATAAAAGTATACAATGTATATAAGAAATTAACTAGTTCACGTGATAAAATTGAATTAATAATGAATTTGTCTATTCAGGTTCTGATGACCTCTCTCCAATAGCCACAGTTATAGGTATTTCTTCTGCTTCTGTTGCTGTCTCTGGAGGTTGAATGACAGAATCAAGGTCTGATCCTCCACTAATTCCTCTACTTTTCCTATTTAATTTTGGTGTTGAAGAATTTTGATCATTTTCTTCACAGGACGGACATTCAAAATGAACACAATGAAATACCTACAAAAGAAAATGTAATTATTTCCCACTGACCTTAAAAGTGGTTATAAATATTAATATTACAGACCAAATATTTTCAAATCAATTATGATCCAAAGGACAACACATTTTTTTCATAAATGTTAGTAGTTGGTCTTGATGAACGATGTGGCGAAACTCCTAAGGAGATGCCGATGTAATGAATTGCCAGTCGGGGCACATTATCCGTGGAGTAGTTGTTTTCCGGCACAAACATTTAAAATTAGTTACAGAAATACAGGGTGTTCACATCCTTCCAAACCTATAAAAACTTTCTTATTTTAAATGGAACATCCTGCATATTATTAGCTTATTGGATTCCTCATCGCAAGTGCTTTCAGTCCATATAACATTTGTTATAGCTAAACTTTATAGTTACCGAGATATTTAATATTTTGTGTAAAAAATGACAAATGCAGACTTTAGTGAAAATAATAGTATCTTCCTTAGTTTTAACATTTCGATAATAAATATTGGTATTCGTTTAGTATAAGCCATGGCAAATATTTTGCTGTATACAGTGTGCCCACAATTGGTGATGCACGTATTGGGATCTCGGAAACTATAAGAGATAGAAAAATTGTCAAAGGGGAAAAGTTTTAGGCAATTTAGTTTGCAATCGAATGCCGTTTTTTTGCAATTTTATCTCTTGGTTTTTGAGATATTTTGAAAAAACTAAAATGATGCATTTTCGAAAATACCCTGTACTTAATTTCTTTATTTAAAACAATTTTTAGATTCTGTAAAAACTTTCTTAGGGCAACTTTTTACGTAGAAAACGCCTGTGTAGTCCGATTTTATTTGCAACGTTTCGGTTCTTTGGAACCATCATCAACTTTGTTTTTCCATATGGGCGCCACATTGGATTTTTACGGTTTTGGAAAGCCTCTTTTCTTAGCTTTCTAATGATGTATCACAATTAGTAAAAAACAGTTAGGTTATGGTTAAAAAATCAAAAATTAATATTTTGTTATAAATTTGGCAACAATTTGGTTATTTTATAAATTATAATTTATTTATTGCGTTAAATTATGTACTGAATTTCTGTTTATACACAATAATTAAATGATTTTTAGATGACAGGTGTTCTGAAAACTATTAGTTGATGTATTTATCCAAACTTACGGCTTTTTTTTTGTTACATGGTAAAAACTTTCAACAAATATTTTAATGTTTTATTGTGATAGAGATTAAATTTAATATGACCTAGAATTTCAGTGTTTTACTGTGCGACGTTGCCAAATTTATAACAAAATATTAATTTTTGATTTTTTAACCATAACCTAACTTTTTTTTACTAATTGTGATACATCATTAGAAAGCTAAGAAAAGAGGCTTTCCAAAACCGTAAAAATCCAATAAGGCGCCCATATGAAAAAACAAAGTTGATGATGGTTCCAAAAAACCGAAACGTTGCAAATAAAATCGGACTACACAGGCGTTTCCTACGTAAAAAGTTGCCCTAAGAAAGTTTTTACAGAATCTATAAATTGTTTTAAATAATGAAATTACAGGGCATTTTCGAAAATGCATCATTTTAGTTTTCTCAAAATATCTCAAAAACCAAGAGATAAAATCGCAAAAAAAAAACGGCAATCGATTACAAACAAAATTGTCTAAAACTTTCCTCCTTTGACAATTTTTCTATCTCTTATAGTTTCCGAGATCCCAATATATGCATCACCAATTGTGGGCACACTGTATAAATATTTTATAAATTATACAAGGTGTTAATAATCTCGTAGCACTTTTGGTAAACTGTAAGGGCCAATATCTCGTTTATTTTAAATAGAACACCCTGTATATTTTTAATGGATCAGATACAGAATTGGAAACTCTATCAATCCATATTAGTATGTTCTATACCCAAAGATAATAGTTTTCGAGTTATTTTGAAATTTAGAATATTTTACTCTTTGGTTACAAGTAAACATAAATTATGGGCCTAGATGGCTTGGAAAACAATAAATTTTCATTATCAAGTGAATTTAAATCATAATTAAAATTATGATTTAAATTAAACTCTTATAACATATTTTTTTTAGTCAAATAAATAACTAACGTAACATGATATTTTAAAAAGTTATCAATAAAATGTTATAAAAATAAATTTTTGATTTTTCGAATATAAGTGAGATTTTGCTGAACCCTTCTAAAGATTAACCTAAGCTTAAACAATAACAGTCTCGTTAAATTTTATTTTATTTCATGTTCAAACAAGAAATAAAACCCAGTTGTTGAATGCACAGTTCAAGTCTTGTTCGAAATGAAACTTGCACATTTCTTAGGATATCTGATGTAATGTTTCGGAAGCAATGTCTAATTTTTTCTTTCATATCGTCCACTGTTCACATCCACGGCGGCATGCTGTATACCTGTATCTTTGACGTATTACCATAGAAAAAATCCAGACATGTAGTAGGGTCTGCATTTTACGCGAAGGCCAATTCATGTATTTGGAAAATGTCCGTTCAAAAAATTCCTTACATTAATGCTTTAGGTACCTATAATCCGTCGGAAAGCCCGGCGTAGGATGCACAGAAAAAAAACCGAGGTATAACCAAATGGGACCTTCACCATTTGAAAAATCATGTTTTTTTACATAGAAAATGGAAATTGACGACTCTCTCCATTGGTCGAGACCAAAAATATAAGCAAAAAAGTGAAACCCATAACTTTTTTTGTAAAGAAGGTAGAACAACAATTTTTTTTAAGTTTTACTCCTCATTCAATTTACTTTCTTTTGGTATATATTTCATTAAAAAAAATTTGTATACTCTATTAAAAGAATAGTAATATTTATAAAGAGACAACAAATTGCCAACATTTTTTTAAACTCACCTCGCCATAACTTTCTTATGCAAAGAGCTATTTCAATGTTTTTTTTTCAAAAACTGCGCAATTTAATGGACTTCATTTTGTCTCGATTAACATGTGATCTATTTTTAAAAATAAAACCGGTAGCGGCCTTTAAACGTCGGCGGTTTTTTCCCACCGCGATCGCTGCACCCGCGTCTAGTTACAGTATTTAATTCAGTATATTTGCACCTTATAGTGAGTAGAGAACCAAAGTTTTGTTCTAAAAAATTCTGTGTTTTGTTTTATTTATAATTTCTGAAACGTTTGTGGTGATTTTATTTGAAATAATTTTAATATTCAGTTGGTTAAGCTACCGACAATGAGTACATAGTAAGTACTCGAAATGTATACATTTAGCATTGCTAATAGATATGTGAAGAAAGGTGTATTGTCTTATTTAATTTTAATATTTTTATCTTTAATTTTAGTTACTTGCACCATGGAGTGAGTGTAAATCGTAAGTCGTTAATTTTATTTCCAAAAAATTGTAATGCTTTAGAAAAATAATAGATAATTGTGGAAAATATATTAAATAAAAATTTTTACAAACAAAACAAAAATTTGAAAGCGGTTGGAACCTTTGATGTGTAGATAACACTGACGTAGTTTTTCACAAAATGCTAAAACACTATACTGCAACCGACGCGCGTTTCGCTAGATTGGTTAATTAGTTAGTTAGTTAGTTAAGATTAGTTAGATCAACTAAGTTTTAATAATTTCCAAATGATGCCAACTTGGTTGGCGAAACGCGCGTCGATGTATGTTGGTGTTATATGGAAAACTACATCAGTATCAAAACAAAATTAAAACAAATTATTTTCGAAAAATGTATCGTCATCAGGATCTTCAGCTTCAGTTTGATTTTCTTCAGATTCGCGATAAATATTAATGCAATTCATTTTGCATTTGCAATTTGAGCTACAAAATACCCCTTCTCTTTACACTGACATTTTTGCGTGTTGGAGTTTTTATCATTGCATAAGGAAATAACTTTCCGTATATCTTTTGGAACTGGAACTTGATTGATCATTTTCGGAACCATAAAGTAAATCCATATAACAGGGGATCTTTTTTGGTTACCTCACCAATATAACTATTGACCCATATAAATGTTTGATAATATGACCTAAAATTACACATTATAATAAAATGTACGTACATTACGAATTTTTGCTTTATAAATTCACCTAAGTACATGTAGTTTGAAACTATCTTCTGTAGGAGGCAATTCCTGAGTTTGTTTTTTGCTCTGATTTGTAAGGTTTAACCGAATTACATTAAGATATTTTGCATTTTTATTTTTGTTTAAAAAAACTTACAAATCTTCTGGCAAACCTTATTCCTTCTTCTGGTGCCATTTCTCCAAATTTGTAAAGGTTGAGTGTGCTGCAATTTTTACAGTACACCCCCCAACTGTTTTTCCCCCATTTTAAAAAGTGAACTGGTCGTATCACATCCTGTGAGACTGTGAAAACTTGGTAAGCCTTCACATGTCAATTTAAAATTAAATAAAATTTACTAATTTTTTTTGAAATGAGGTGAATAGGAATATACCGGTTTTTTTTGTTAGTTGTAATATTTGCGTGACCAGTTTCCATGAATATTTCTTTGGTATTACTATATTACTAAAAATTTTGTTATTAGGATAATAATAAATTAATAGTACTAGAACATCAGTGACATCACACTTTACGACCAGCCTACCATTTTTATTGCCATGTGGAAAATAATCCTTTTATCATCACCAATTAAAATTCATTAAAATAAAACCACCAGAAACGTTTCAGCAATGATAAATAAAACAAAACACAGCATTTTTAGAATAAAACTTACGACAAATATACCAAATTAAATACTGTAACTAGGCGCGGGTGCAACGATCGCGATGGGAAAAAACCGCTGCCTAGCCCGCCGCAAAGGCATGCGCCCCGACGTTTAAAAGCCGCTACCGGTTTTATTTAAAAAAATAGACCACATGTTAATCGAGACAAAATGAAGTCCATTAAATTTCGCAGCTTTTGAACAATAATACATTGAAATAGCTCTTTGCATAAGAAAGTTATGGCGAGGTAAGTTTAAAAAATTTTTGGCTATTTGTTGTCTATCTTTAAATATGACTGTCCTTTTAATATAGTTTACAATTTTTTCTTAATAAAATATATACCAAAAGAAAGGAAATTGAATGAGGAATAAAACTTTAAAAAAATTGTTTTTCTACCTTCTTTAGAAAAAAAGTTATGAGTGTTAATAGTTAAAAAAAAAAAATCCCTTTTTTTCCCTTTTTTGTCTATATCTTTGCTCTCCACCATTGGAGAGAGTCGTCAATTTCGATTTTCTATGCAAAAAAACATACTGTTTCAAATGGTGAAGGTCCCATTTGGTTATACCTCAGTTTTTTTATCTCCGAAACTAGAAGGCTTTTCGCGCTCCAACCGACGGACTACTAGTGCGCGGGTGCACCATCCTGCTGAAGCCATACTCTTGGTAAAATATTTAAGGGAATATCGTCCAATAGAGATTCCAAAAAGTAATTTTGTAAAATATCTAAATATGTGTCTCCTGTAAGTGGATTTTCAAAAAAATATGAACCTATTATGTGCTCTCCTAAAATTGCTCCCCAGCAATTTATAGTCCATCGGCTTTGATTATTGACACCTCTCTTGAGATGTCTTGATTATTGACAGATTTCTGTGCATACAAACGTGATGCCAAAAATTAATTTTCGGATGCCTCACCAAGAACATACCTACATCATGTCTTTTCGTTCTTCAAAATTGTAATTCATTTCATAAAAATACCTACTATCAAGTATTATCAAACTGACAGAAAATGTATTGTTTTCCAAGCCATCTAGGCTCATAATTTATGTTTACTTGTAATCAAAGAGAAAAATATTTTAAATTTCAAAATAACTCGAAAACTATTATTATCTTTGGGTATATAACATACTAATATGGATCGATAGTGTTTCAATTCTGTATCTGATCCATTAAAAACATACAGGGTGTTTCATTTAAAATAAACGAGATATTGGCCCTTACAGTTTACCAAAAGTGCTACGAGATTATTAACACCCTGTATAATTTATAAAACATTTATATACAGCAAAATATTTACCATGGCTTATACTAAATGAATACTAATATTTATTATCGAAATGTTAAAACTAAGGAAGATACTATTATTTTCATAAAAGTCTGCATTTGTCATTTTTTACACAAAATATTAAATATCTCGGAAACTATAAACTTTAGCTATAACAAATGTTATGTGGACTGAAAGCACTTGCGATAGGGAATTCAATAAGCTAATAATATAAAGGGTGTTCCATTTAAAATAAGAAGTTTTTTATAGGTTTGGAAGGATGTGAGCACCCGGTATTTCTGTAACTAATTTTAAATTGTAGCCCTTATTATTTTTGAAGAGTTTTGTATTAGATATTTTTTTCTAAAGTTGATAATAGTGGAGAAATAAAGGAATCCCAGACGAATGGGTCACCCTGTACATACAAGTGTATAAATTTATGCATATTTCTTTGGAAGAATAAGCGAATAATGAAAGAAGTTATACTGTGGCAGCCTGTTAGCATAGCTGTAAAATAGTAAGTAATGTGTTTTGTCTATATTTATTGTTAGTAGCTTATAGTTAAAGAAATTCAATAAGTATGAGAAGTATGTTTCCACCTTCCGTCTCCCAATCAGTGTTCTTGAAATATATTGCGGTATCGTCTGCAAAACTTATTATGTCAGCTTCAATGGTAATGTTAAACAGATCGTTAATACTGGGTGGCTTAAAGTGGTTGGCCCATTAGACGTATCTCGAGAATGAATATATGAATTTTTCTTAAATTTTGGCTATGGACATAACCTCGAAAGTTCTATAAAAGCAAAATATTTTCAAGGGTGTGGCACTACACCATGTAAAATCTAAACAGTTTGAGATCAAGCAAAACGGTTTGCACATTCCTATCTTAACTTTTCATAAGCTATAGTTTGACACTAATTTCAATTTTAACCAAGAGATTAAATATAGGTAATCGAAAATTTTAAATTTCTGGTTAAATCTAAAATTAGTGTCAAATGATAGCTTATGAAAAGTTAAGATAGGAATGTGCAAACCGTTTTGCTTGATCCCAAACAGTTCAGATTTTACAGAGTGTCAAAGTTGCAAAATGTCAATATTCACCTGTTAATATTTCAAAAACAGTTGAAGATAGGTATAGGACATCCTACATGAAATGTGTTTAGAATTTTACGTAGAATCCAGAAATGAAATAACATATAAGGTGCTCCATTTAAAATAAGCAAGTTGATGTCAACTTTCGGTATAACCGGAAGTGCTACACTTTTGAAAATATTTTGCTTTTATAGAACTTTCGAGGATATGTCCACAGCCAAAATTTCAGAAAAATGCATATATTCATTCTCGAGATACGTCTCATAGGCCATCCACTTTAAGCTACCCGGTATATATGCAGAATAATCCCTGTTGTTCTCCATAACTCACTGTTTTCATTGTGCTATAGCCATCTAGACTGACTAATTGTTGTCTATTTGTCAAGTAACTATTTAATAGATTATAAGTTGTTCCTCTAAATTCAATATTGTGCAGCATTCTTAAGAAATTTGAACAGTATCAAACGCTTGGCGGGATCAACAAAAACAAATTAGTAGGTTAATTAATTTCCAAGAAATTAATCTTAATGACATTTAATGATACATTTTAAGGCGTTTATTATTATATTCCATTTATTTTTGGGGTCTTAAATAACGGTCTAATTTAGCCTAGCTTTAATGAGTACAGAATTTAATTTGGTCAATGACTATTGAGCAATCCAAACCACGTGTCCAAATCAATATGGCGTGGAGGGCAAACATTCATTTGACGTTTGAGTCGTAGACAAGTCTATGGTTTGAGTTATATAACTTTGTGGGTACTTGGTTAAAAGTTTGTTTTTAACTAATATTAATAAATAAAATAGTAATAAACTAATAATATATATTTAATAGTAATGAAATGCCTACTGCAAACCCTCAGGTTTCTTAATATCGAAGGTGTTAGGTCATTCTTTTTAATTGCAGCTAAGTATCCATGTTTGCCGCCGTTTTCTCGATAAATCATTTAAAATCGGAAAATAGTTAGAACACTACGTCGGGTATACAACAAAACTTAACTTGGTCTCGATTTTTACGACATCCACAAACCACAACAACTATGCACGTTACCGGCATTAATAAATATTATCGTCGCGACACAATTCTAATAAAAGACGAGTTAACACTGTTCAACACTTCCTTACATAAAATACATGAAAAATTCCTTACAAAAAACTCGGATTAAACACTTTTAACTGAAAGCTGCTGGGCTGATTTCAATGCATTCTCAATGTAAACATAACTTGTTTGCCCTCAGCGCCATATTACTTAAAACTTTGACAGGTCCTTGGATTGCCTAATATACTATCTGTACTGAACATAACCTAATAAAATGAGCCCCCTGGTGCTTCGTAGACCCTTTGAAGACAATCTCTTGGGGCGGTCGTGGGCCCCCAGTAAACATAATTTCAATAATAATAACAACTCACTAGTTCCTAAAATTTTTCAGTATAACAGACACTAATGCACACACACAATTGTGCTCGAAGAGATTCATTACACAAATGAAGTATTCCAGCCAATAATTTGTCATTGACGTCCTAACTAATATTAGAATATATTATAAATAAAACTACAATGAAAAGTTAAGGAGTCCATTCATTAATCTTTTATGAAGTAAATTATACAAATAACATGATTTTCTATAGTTTATATTTATCACTATAAATTAAAATATATCAACAAATTATTTTTCTCTATAAGGTATGGTATAAAATTATAAATTTATTGGTGGTAAAGCACGTTTACAAAATTCACAGTCCTCTTGAGAGTCAACTGGTTCGTCCCAGTGAGTTGTTAAATTGTCTTTTGTAACTTTTACTTCGGCTTGTTCCACTAACTTCAATATTTAATCGTGGTGCTGGCCTAATTCTTTTATTTTCAGTTTATCCTCTAAGGCAGAGAACCAAATACAGTTTTTTTGTAAAAACGAAACGCTATTCATTTTAGTAACTAGGTATAATATTTGTGGACGCCTATACGAAAATATTTACCCATGCCGCTCACAGAAATAAACGACCATGTACCACGTCCTATTACGAAATATTACTGAATTTACTGCAGTGGCTGTTGTTGTTGCAGCCACATAAGCCCGTATATTCGTATACTGGGTCACGTGCCTGATTAGCCAATGAAAACAAAGGACGCATCTAACTGTTCGCTGTGCACACATTTTGTATATCAGGTTCCGGTTGCATATATTAAGGGGCTAGCTCGCGTCGTAGTAAATAATAATATAAGCTCCTGGATTTATTTTAGCGCGAGAACATTCGTATTCTTTAAATTTTAAATATTTTGTATTTTGTTGATATTTAATATGCTTAAAAGCTTAAATACATAAAATTTTATGTGTTCTGCAGCTCCGCAGCTCTTATGGTAAAACCGCCACTGATTATATATACTCGTATATATACTACTTTTTAACTGTAAGTAATTTTGTGCCTACCTTTGTGGCAAATGCTTATAATTATTTGTAGAAGTTAAATGTGTATTAATGAATATGTGGATTATTTAAAATTATAGTGTGTCACAGGTAGATATACAACATCCAATAAAATGGTTGCCTTCCTAGGTATAGTTATTTTATGTTCTAGTTCTGTTCTGTTTTATATACTTCCTCTATGACTTCCCGGTAAATCAAACAGATTCACTGTAATCTATTTATTACCAACTGCAAATTTCTAAAAAATTCCCATGAATTTTTAACTCCGATACTTTCAGCAGCGCTAGGTCACATTAATATTACTAGAAGTTAACAGCTGTCAATTTATACAATAAAACAAATTAAAATCGAATTAGATTCCAAATTTTTCCTGTATAAAATATGGAATTACTTCGCAACTTTCATACTGGATGTTCCAGATCGAAGTTAAAGAGTCAAGATTTACAACGCCCTTATCTAATAATTTTAAGAAATCAAGCTAGTGGCGAAAAGTAAACGGATTATTGCTTCAATAATTGGATTTTACTGTGTCTATGGAAAACAAAAGAGTTGTGTCAACTGATGATAGGTAGGTACACGTGTCAAACGTAATCATTGCGATTTAGAGAATTGTTCTCTATGAAAATAAAACTCACGTAAACGTAAATTGAAACGATTTAAACTTTAATAACATAGATGTACAAACAAGAATTTGTTCAGTACAATGTTATTACGAATGCGGCAGAAATTACATTGCCGGATTACAAAGATTTCGTACAAAAATGGGTTGGAGATTGCCAATATCCATTGACCATGGTCATGACCTGGGATGATTTGGAGCCGAGCGGGATTATCGCTCTTTACCCTCCCCATCGCTGTAGGCCTGGACTGCCTCGTAGAGGTCCTCCCTCCCCATCCTTCATCAACCCCGATCACAAAAAGTGATAGGTGTAGGCGATTCGTGGGGCTCTTCCTCTCCTGGCTCTACCCTGCAGACTGGGTAGGATCTTCTGGCGCTCTTCTGTCTTGTCTTCATGTCTTCTTTCTTCGCCTGCATGTCTAACCGGCCACCGGGGGTAGTCTGTCTCGGGGACGGCAAGTGCCGCTCTTGTCCAGGGTGGTGGTTTGGGGTAAGTCAGGAGTGGCTGTGTAGCCGGTGATGCACCTCTAAAGGAGCCAACTGGCCCTTTAGCTTTATGCAAGGTAAGGGTACTCGAAGTGAGCCCGCGACCGCTGTCGGCGGTCGCGGCTTCGAAGGGAGGTCTGACGGCCTTTTTTTAGTCGCTCCGTAGCTCTCTACGTTTGTTCCGGGTGGAATCTGAAACATAAGAAGATCTTACTCTCATTCTGGGCCCAGCAGGATGAGAGTAGTCCACGGCTTTTAGGATTAACGGGTTGCTGTGCGTCTCGGCACGCGCAAAAAACTTGACTCCGCGCCTCCTGATAACTTCTAGGACTGGGACGTAGTTGAGGTACCGGTATATATCGGCTGTCCGCAGTTACCAGGATTCACCTACCGCGGTCCTTAGCGCGATATTTTCGACGGCCTGGATCTTCTTCATATACGTCTTTACAGCAATCGCCCAAGCTTCTGACGCATATGTCAACTGGGGCACGATTTGTTTGTGTATCGTGAACTGGGGTTGGATGACATTATAGCTTGGCCCTGACCAGCTTCGCCTTCCCTACGACTTTATCGATGTGGTGTTTCCACTGCAGCCTTTTATCCAGATGTATCCCTAGATAAGTGACGGTGTCTCTCCACTAGATGTCGGTCCCGTTCATGTTGACATGTTCAGCTGGCGTCTGTCTATATCTGCTAGAAAAGAGAATAGCGTTAGACTTGTCAGGATTTATTCTTACCTTCCAGTTGTTGCACCTGTCCTCAAGAAGGAACATCGAATGTTGGAGATACCTCGTTACCATTCTGATCTCGGGAGACCGTGCAATAAATGCCGCGTCGTCTGCGTACAGGGCGAGCGTGGTATTGTGCGTATTAGGCAGGTCCGACGTGAAAATGGCGAACAAGTGGGGTGACAAGACGGAGCCTTGGGGGACTCCGGTCTCTAACGGACGATACGCCGATAGGGCACCTTCTACCTTCGTCCTAAGCTCTCTTCCTCGAAGGTACGTCTGGATGAGCTTCACCATCGCCGCAGGATAAACCGAGTCGGATTATCTTGACCAGCAGGCCGTCGTGCCGCCATACCCTGTTGAACGCTTTGGCGACATCCAAGAAAATCGCGCCTGTCACTTGTTTTCTGCTGAATCCTTAGATCACGTGTTCTACCAACGTCACAACTTGTTGTTCGGTGGAGTGTTCTCTCCTGAAGGCGAACTGGTCGTCGGAGCACTCTTGGAGTTTGGCCAGGATTATCCTTTCCACCACTTTGCCTTATTGCCGGAAGTAAGCTGATCGGTCTGTAATTTACGGGAAAGGTTAGGTTCTTAACTGGTCTCGGTGTGTATCACGTCGGCTTTTTTCCACCTGGCAGGGAAATAGCGGAGCCTCAGGATTGCGTTAGTAATGTTTACCAACGCTACTAGGCCCTTGCGGGGCAGCTTTCGAAGCGTTTCGTTCCCTATCTGGTCGCACTCCCGCACCTTGCGGGTTTTAAGTTTCTGCAGGATGTCTTTGACTTCCTCCGCGGTGGCGGGGCGGATCTGTCCGTGGTCTGGCATATGTGGAATCCTTCGAGCTCGTCCCCTCACATCCTCGGCGTGATCCTCGATCTCGTTCGGCGGGTTGTTCTCCTTACACTGCAGTTCCAGTCTCGTGTATACGAGCCCGTTTTCGCCTTGGATCGGGGGTGTCGTTCGTCGGTTGGTCCTCAGAGCTCTCTGGACATTTCACAAACTTCGATCCTCGGTGTTTAACGACTCTAGGTGTTATTGCAATCTAGCTTGATGATGCTCGTACAATGCGATTTTGACTCTCCGGTTCAGCTGGTTTACCGCCTGCCTATCCAGGGGAGCCTTCGTCCTCTGAGTACGTGTCTTGGCACTGTGTCGTTCCCTAATTAACTCCTACACCTACAACGGTAAATCACCTGTGTTTCCGTTGTGCTGGCTCCTATGGCAGCGCGGATATCTTTCTCAAGACGGCAGCTTCGAGCTCCCTCTTCGTGTCGAAGAGCGATAGGGTGTACAGATCCTTTGCACTTGAAGCAACTCCACTTCAGCCACCATCGGTATAGCCTTGAGTAAAGCGATATCCAGGTCATCATATATATATAGGGAAATCATATAAACCTGAAGCACAAGTACATATCTGTACGCATCATCCTGAAGCAGCGTAACGAACCTGAAGCGAATATTTGCTTCAGGATAGTCATGCCTTGATATTTTGATGTACGAGAGAGAGATAGTTGATCTTACTTCTTTATAGGTAAGGGTCAGGGTCCATTGTTGTTTGATGCTGATTTTTATTGCAAAGCAATGTATCATATTCCAGACACAACGTGATGAAAAGTGCTTCAGGTCCGTTGTTTTAATGCAAGAATTGTCCTTAAGCCAGGGTGGCACTGTTTATTCTACATTGTGTAGGCTCGTAAATGTTTGATGATACTACGTACTAACTTGAAGCAAGTAAATCTGGCAACTATGTTCGATGGGGTCCGTTTACCTGATGTGTTTATTTTTAAGTAAAGGATCAGTAGTTGAAATGCATAAGAAAACGGAATAGTTTCAGGTTGAGGTAATATAAAATATAATAATATAATAAAATATAGGTACTTAATATACTCGTAGTATAATACAATATAATAAATAATTAAGCATTGCTTTTCAAAACACTATTTCAAGAGGTCCGTAAGTGAAAAAAAATTATAATACGGGTAATATTAATTACTTAATTGAATTCTAATTTTTTCCTCAAAAACTAAATAGTGTTACACTTCAATTATTATATATGGTAACAAGTGGACCTTGATAATATTAGTAAATTTAACATTTTTCTCAGAAAGTAAATGTGTTATAAAATTTTTATATGTTACCTATTAACTGATATCAGTATATCACTATACTATTTAATATGGAAAATATTAGAATCCATAAATGAGTAAAAAATTTTAACTTTTCAAAGTATGCTGCTTTTTCGTAAGCCTATAGTTATTGAAATACATTTTGCTTAAATTTAAGATTTTATATGGTTTTCGAGGTGTAACTGGAAAATTTGTTTATTAATTTCTTTATAGTTTGGGGCATTGTTTCGTTTTATTAAAAGCTATATCCATGTCAAATCCATATCATGTATAAGCATGTCAAAATGTTTGTAAAAAATATTTACATACGCGTAGATGTACGGGGTGTGAACCTGTTTTCGAATAATTTTTTAAATAGAAAATCTAAGACAATGATAATTTCAAGTTAATTTAATTTTTTTTAAATAATTATCAAAGTGTTATCTTTAAAAAATTAATGAAATGGAGAGCCTGTTCAGAGACTCACTGATTTTCACCGTTTATTATTATTGTGTGAAAGGTTTTTAAGAGAGCATAGTATTATTTCTATTGATTCTAGATGATATTTTATTTAACAATATCATTAGTTCTACATTCATAGTACTTATAATAAAAGCAGTGATTAAAAGTAATAGTACCTACACTAATATTACTATTGTCTTGCAATTTTTCAAAATTATTGCTATTTCGAGGTAATAAATTTGTACTATTCTCAAAACTGAAAAGAGAACATTATTTTTCATAATTAAATTTTTTTGAAGTTAATTGGAATCTCAATGCACCAGAATATTATAAGAAAACGATATTAACACATTAAGTGGTAACAGTCTCAAAGATAGTAAGTTAGACATTTCAAAATTTTTTACTTTATACTTGGTTTTAGGGGCAAAAAATTAGTCCTTGTTATATAACAGTACACGTTTTCAATAAAATAATTTAAGTTTCAGATGGCTTACCTGCTTATTTCATATAAACGAAAATATGAATTGCTATGAACATCAAAGAAGTTATACACAAAATTTAGAAACTAATCAAAAACTTGGTTATATTTTGTGTACGATTAGTGGTTAATACTTTACCGATAAATTTTGGATTGTTTGTCAATTAGCTGGATAGTACATAAAAGAACCAAATTGCGTAGTTATTTTAATGGAAAAATATTTTTCTATCAAAAGAACATTTTGTTAATTTATATACCGGGTGTCCACCTAGTATGCGGAAGTTTAATATCTCAGTTAATAATCCTATAGAGTAGCACAAACTAAAAATAATTGCACTTGTACGAGGTGTTCTACGTTCTCTGGGGACACATCAATTTCGTTTTTTTAAATGGCAACATATACCTACTTTTGTTATTTTTTTTAATCCCATTACTTATTTTACCATTTATACATTTCTCTAAGTATACCCAAATTTATTATTTTCTGAGATATTTATATATATATTTTTAAATTTTTACCGTTAACCATTTAGCGCCGTATTTTCGACAAATTAACAGATAGGGTCTATCTAGTCAAAGCCTTGTACGTTCAGAAAATGTATAGAATTTTTTTAAATTTTATTATACAGCCTTATTCAGAACTCATCTAAAAAACTTTGAGGATATGTGCATCCTTAAATAAGAAATCGATATCACCAAAAAAATTGTAATAAAAGTAATTAGGATTTCCCGTAAACAATGTTTAAAGTTATACCATTATAAAGGACTACGTAGCTGGGCAACTGTACTTCAACATTTGATATACCTACCACATTCCTAAGAATGTAATAAAAAAGTAGACACGTTTTTGTCTAGAAGTTAAAACCGACCGAATAATGGTGGAGTGGGGATAATATCTGTATTGTCTGTGAGTCGTCAGTCTAGTAGTGTCGCTTCGCGGATGTTGTAAAGTGCATAAAGTGTTGAGTGTGTAAATTTTCAAAATGGCTTATGTGTACAGTAATGCTGAGTTAATGGACATGATTCTTATTTATGGCGAAGTTGGACAAAATTCATTGGCAGCTTCGCGCTTGTATGCGGAACGATTTCTCAATCGATATACAGACACATCGACAGTTAGGTTTTGTGAGTGGTGGTTGCAGCAAAATGCTGAAAATCCCCAATTTACTTAATAATTTGCGTTTACAAGATCAGCAACCAGGAGGAACATTCGGTTTATTGCGGCAAAATTGGATAAGGCGTGCCCAAAAGTGAGTACAAGTCCAGGAATATTATTTCGAACAGGTTTTGTAACAAGGTATGTAAAATTTTTTTATAAATTTCATGTTTCTAATACCTAGTAATCAAGTAGCGCAATTCTTAAAAACAAGTGTAACAAAATTTTATTCATTTTAAAGACACGTCACTTTGGTCAGATCTATCTATCTTTAAGTTTATTTTAAAGTAAAAACGCTGCAAATCTTTTTTGCGCCGGGTGTCGGTATTCTCTCAGATCTTCCGAAGTTTTTTTGTCCTAGCCTGTTTGCATTGTCAGTCCCAAGGTCACTCCATTACAGTGGACCAGTATCCAGCGGCGTGCAATGAAAAATTTTTAAATAGTTTTCAGACCCCACCAAAAAAATTTCTTTTTGCACTATCACATTTCTACATGTATGTTGAACATCCCCAAATTTTATTTTGGATAGGTTCTGAATAACCCTGTATATCATATTTATTATGATATAGTATTATATATCATAATATATTTATGATTATGGTTATTTCATAATATATCTGTGTTTGAACTATGTTAATAAATAACAAATATCTAAAATAGTTAATAGGCTGTCCCCCTAATACTTAGTAGGCACTTTTGTATTACCTATAAATAAAATAAAATTTCACATATAAATTACAGCATAGTTTGCTTTTAATTGTTACATTGCATAATTAAGTAATAAAAAAAAATTATTATTATTACAAAATTCAGTTTTTATAAAAATCTGACTTAGAACTTTTTAACAAGCGGCTATGATTTTTCAGCTTAAAAACCATAAAATTTACAATTTTCAATAAATACGCATTTTTACCGAAAATTAGTTGATTTAGTCTTAGGGATAATGCTTCAGCATATTGATAGAGTACTTATCGGTGGTTCGTATAGCCTTATAAAATACAGGATGTTCCATTTAAAAAAACTGACTTATTTACTATTCAAATTGACGAAAGTTGGTATAGAATTATGATAACCCTGTATAATTTTTTTATATTTTTATACTTTTTCTAAAAGTACATGGCTTCGACTAGATTCCCTGAGAAAAATATGCCTCTATCTTTTAATTTGCCGAAAATACGGCGTTAAATAGTTAATGGAGATATTTTAAAATTAAAATATGTCAGAAAATATGAAGTTTAGATATAGGGAAATGTGATGAAAGTTATACTAAAATAAAGAGTAGAATTTAAACAAATGATAAAAAAATATATGCTGCCATTTAAAAAAACGTAGTGGATACCGGCCCAGGGGAGGCAGAACACCCTGTACAAGTGAAATTATTTTTGGTTAGTGTTACTCTATACGACTGAAAAGTCTGCAAAAAAGAAATAGCGTAACTATTTTATTAAGCGAGATATTGGACTTCCGTGTAATAAGTGGACACTCAGTCCTATCCAACTTGTTTAGAAACTAGTGAACTTAGCATTTTAATCGTAACATTTATTTATTAATCTACAACTTATTAAAAATTCACCGAATTGACTCATCTTGTTGCTTTTTTTTCACACTGTGCTACATTCAATTTCAACTAGAAGTTTCTTGGAAGAATAGTAAAGGTAGAAAATAATTGTAAAATATTTATCCACACCAGATGGTCAGGTCAATAAAGTTATTGACCACTTTGTAAGAAATCGTAAATTGTGTTGCCCTATAAAAATAGGTCGATGGGAATTCCTAGTTCTGTTATTTATGAAGTAATGACTAGGCCGGGGTGACAAAAAGGTTACGTGGATTTCTTGAGAATAGTTGACCAACAACTGTTGAATATTGGCAAATATCCTTTATCAGTTTGTGATTTATTTAATGATTGTACTAATTATGTTGTAACTTGCTGCAACAAATATAGCTGCGTACGGTTTTTTATGACATCATTACATTTCAAGTATTATTTTTATCGACCTCGAGTATTCAAAAGTAATCAATCACTTGTGTATGATTCTGTTACTTAAAATTAATTCGTTTCAGTGTCTTTTGTAATGTCTTTTGATACCTAGTACAGGGTGATGGATCCTCCAGAAACTAGAAATGTGAGGTAAAAAACTATCACAATAGGTAAAAATGTATGACTATTATTTTCATTTCACTTTATAGTTCCACTGGAAGATTACAGTAATCTTGCAATGCAATCTAAAAATCATTTAAATTATAGGGTCATTAAATAAGTTTGTATTATGGTGTCATATCAGCAAAGTAACGGTATGGGAATTACCCATAACTTTTTAAATAATAAATATTTAAAAACTGCAACCTAAATAGAAACACTTTCAAAAATGTATGTTGCCAAAAAAGGTTTTTTGAAGCGTGCAGACGGGCAAGTGTCATCATAACTTCTGTATTTCTACCTTACCTTTTAGTAAAAGTAACTCAAAAAGTAATCGTTTTTAGAATATTTCATTTACTCGGCCGTTTCCCAGAAAACCTCATTTCTCCAGTTAAATCGATTACTCTGTACTACATTCAAACCGAAGAATTTTTTATCACATGCTTATATGAATTTTTTCATAAATTGCGTACAATTTATTGTTTTATCTATGTACCTATATTGCTTTTTTTAATATGGTAGATATTTGCAAGGGAGCATTGAAATAAGGCCAAAATACTATACCTAGTATATTAAATTAGTCACTATTGTATAATTTATAGTTCTAAGAATCGATTTATCGATTTCTTTCTACATCTTTCTTATTCTTGCCAGCAATATTTTGTTTCAACTTTAGCCCCATCCGTATGTGAAATAAATTAAAATAGTTAAATAGTCAATCTGCACTGAAAATTTAATAAGCGCGTTTTCTTTCATCGGGATGAGGCTGCTAGCAACCCGCCAATTACCACCCTTTTAAATATGTCAACATTTCATTATAAATAAACATTAATACCTAAAATTTAGGTAGGTATATTAGGTATGATTGTTACATTGATGATAACGTCAAATATAAAATATAAGTTCGAGAATAATTAAAATTACATCCACATGATAAAGTTATTATTTTAATGGCTGTTTTCTACTTTTTAAGTTAAATCAGTGTTCCGTTGGTAACAAAATATGAAATCATCTGGTACCTACTGTGCTTAGAACTGCAAATAAGTTAGCGGAATAACAGCATTAAGGGTTCATTCACTAGTCCAAAATAAGCCCAAAATCGGCGTGTCTAATTATAAAAAAACTATAAAAGATAGCGACTTTCAGTAAAAAAGTGTTGAAAGGTAAGACTTTAATCTAAATCCCTATAGTACTAATTTTTGGTAATTCTTTTTATTTTTAAAATTCCAGGCAAACAATCTTGTACTAAAAAAGCGTATTTTCAAAAATTATTTTTTCTAATATACATGAATTAAACAAAAATTTGCTACTATAGGGATCTAGTTTATCTTTTGATCTCAGGTGATATATAATTTTAACATTAAAAAGAAATGTTGTTGCAATTATAAGACAAATCCGGTACCGTTGCAATAAGGGCTAACTTTATGTCCATGTGCCTTTCTACTTCGGCTTTATGTGCACCTCCGAAATCTTAATAATTCGGTAGTGGAAATATGTAAGTCTTCGCCCTTTGGCTACCCAACCTCTCAACCCGACCTCTTATTCATGCCTGTCAAATCTACAGTGAATAGACTCTTAAGTACGGTAACATTATACGTTACCAGACCAAAATCGACGTTACCAGACCAGGAAAATGGTCTGGTAACGTTAAACCATGCATTAATGTTCACAGGGGTGGTGGGACACTCCACAGAAAATTTGTTGGTGGCGTGAAAAGTCGGTCGAATTGGTATTTTTATACAGATTTAGTTCAGACGTTCAGTGACTAGGTAGCGCTCATGCGGCATCATATTTATACAGTACATGAAGTGATACGAAACCAACTCTGTCAGACCAGAGATTTGGCAACCGTGCTCAATGTGGATTTGGAATTGTAAATAAATATTTGGTACTTGCTAGAACATTTCTATCTGCAGTTAAAACATTTGGTGCGGTTTTTTTAACTTGGCACGGCTTTTAAATATTATTCCTGTAGCATTTTAAACTTGAACCAGACATACAGAGCAATTTTAATATATTGCACATACTTTATCAGACCAAAATTGACGGGTGATATCTTTTAAAGTGGAATACTCTTATAAACATTTTTGTAATAATTTTATTACATAAAATTTTTTAATTTAATCCATTTATACAGAAAATTACAACCTACAGGGTATCATTTGAATTGAAGTTATTAGTGATTTTTTTTTTACAAAGCCTGATAAAGTACGCCTAATGCAGGCAAATATCTAAACAGGCAAATTATTAATGGTAGTCAAATTTGATTCCAAAATTTGTCCCCCAAAAACAAAAATTGAAGAAATCCTTTTTTAATTAACAGTAAACAACAAGAAGAATCGATAAAATTGTGAAACATTTCCGTAGCTTCAGAAGAACTATCATGGTTTGATCAAAAGAAAAAACACTGCATGCCTGTATTTTTCAAATTATTTAATAAACAAATTGACTTCTTGAAATTTATCAGTGGCTTTTTTTAGTTTTATCTAATAATTTGTAGAAGTCAGTTGTGTAGTCCAAAAAAAAAATTAAAAATAAATAATACACCACAAATATGTTTCAAAACACAACAGTAGATTTTATAAGACTTTAAAGTATACCTTTTACTTTATGATGACCCCATATATCGCCAATTATTAAGTCAATATCGTGTCGGCCCTTGGTATTGTGTAAGTGGGTTTTTAAATCGATAATAAAAATTGGAGTACTTACAGATGGTGATCTATACATAGCAGTTATATAAATATCTTTGTTATTAAAAGTAAGTACTATTTAAATTAATGGCTCTTATTTCTTCAATATTAACCAAGTTTTATGTGTAATTTAAACTCCTAATATACATTATAACCCCGTCGTTCTTATTTAAATTCCCTACATTATAAATAAGGTCATATCCAGGTATGTTAAAGATTTCGGTGTTATATATTTTAAAGATTCTGTTAAAATTAACAATCAAAGACATATTGCATTTGATATGAAGTAAAATATTAAACACTTCAAAATTTCTGTTGCACTTCTGATATTCTCATGTAATATTCTAAATCCAAAATGCTTACTAATGATATTTCTACAGCCTATACTGTTTTCTGCATTTTTCGTTTCAATGTAAGGGTATTGTAAAAACTTGTATAATTATCCATTATATTCTAACTATTAGTAATATACAGGCTGTCTCTTTAAGGGTGGCGAGGTACCATATAACACGAACTAATAGTCGTAGAGCTTTGGGGAAAAATATTTCCTAAGAAAAGTGACCAAGAGAACCATCGCTGGAAATAGTTTTTAAGTTCCTAACTCTACCGCAAGGGGGCGTAACTGCTAGGTAATGATATTAAAGTTTTGTATCTTTTTTGTTTAAGACTTTTTTCTGTGGGATGTCAAATAAGGGCAGGAGGGTGGGGGGAAGATCTAAGGATTAAAGTGTTTATAACTTTACTTTTGCTTAACCGAAATTTTGTAAACTAGGTCTCGTCTAAGAAAGGGATTTTTGTTGTATCGACACATGTCCCGCTGCCCGCTAAAAGGTTAAAAATAAGAAAATAGCCATATCATACTGATTATTGCAACCCTCGCTAGAGGGCGTTATTTGATACCGACTTTTATATGGTTATTTCAAATATAACCATATAAAAGTTTATAGCGTAATTGGAAAGTAGATAAAATTTGCAAAAAAAAAATGTGAAAACCACAGTTGGATATCTTCATTAGTTTCAGAGTTATTGGGGATAATTATAATTAATAACACGTTAATTGAAGATACAATTATATTCAAGTTCAGAGGTCCAATTTGCCATGACAAACAAACTTAACTCAATTTTTTTTAAATATTGCTTATGTAGCCTGCTGTTAGCCTTCCACTTCATATAAGCCTAAATTTATAATACCGAAATTTCAATAAGTATCTAGATAGCAGGTTTCCATGGAAACAAAACAGTAGGAGGGAAATGAGAGGGCAAATGGATCAGAAAGATGGGATGTATGCTATGCTATGCTATACCATGTATATTAAAGTGACTCATCGAACACCTGGCGTCTAGACAGTATCCGGTTTGAGAGTATGATGCAATATTTAAAAATATCTGACGACGGTATTTTAAAAAAGCTGATGGCGATAAAAAATGTGGGAATAGCTGTTACATGTAGTTCTCACAATCTGCAAATAAAACACCTGGCGTCTAGACAGCGTCCGGTTTGAGTATTATGCAATATTTAAAAATATCTGACGACGGTATTTTGAAAAAAGCTGACGGTGATAAAAAATGTGGGAATAGCCGTTAGAAGTAGTTCCCAGGAGTTGAAACACAAGAGGTTAACGAACACTGCAGACAGGTCTAAACTTGTTTGAATGATCTTGAATGCTTGGTATATTATAGATTTCCATGCTTATTGATTTTATTGATTATTGATTATCGATTATTGGTTATTGATTTTATTGATTTATTGATTATCGATTATTGGTGATTGATTTTATTGATTATTGATTATCGATTATTGGTTATTGATTTTATTGATTTTTTGATTATTCATTATTGATTATTGATTTTATTGATTATCGATTATTGGTTATTGATTTTATTTATTACGATTATTGATTTTTTGATTTTTTTGATTATCGATTATTAGTTATTGGTTTATTGATTATTAATGGATACATTAGGTACATTAGATTTAAGGTACAGAGCATGTAAAACATACAACACATTGAAATCAAGACTAATATATTTCACATATTTTATTTTACTCAACCGCGTCAGCAACATTGTGACGCTCTCAAATCGGTTTCGGTTTTTTTCCTCGGGTTTCTGCCTTCGGGCGCCACCGTCCACTGGTTTTGTGTGGTGGAAGGTCCACACGGACTCTACTCGCTTATGAGTAAAGGCAGGGTAGCTTCAATGGAGAAGGTGCATAACTACACGTGCCAGAGGTCAATGTTTCCTAACTTAAGTAATAAAAGTCGCACACTTTCAAGGCCCAAACTATTTATTTATACTTTAAATAAATCGGTCGGTAAATAACACAGCATAAAAAATAAACCAGTATAAAATATCAATAGCCATATATTTGTTAAGCAGGGGAGGCAGCAGAGGTAAATAGTCAAAGCAATTAAATATTAATATACAAATAGTCAAAGCAATTAAATATTAATATACAGGCGGAAATACAAATAGGTACTAATAATTATTGTGAGCAGGTTATAATGCAGCGGTAGATATACAGGCAATCAAATTATTATTAAGCAACTAACAGTGAACCAGTCAACTAACCACAAACTTACTAAAAAGGTAATAACAAAACGGTTGATGAATAAATTATCAATCTAATTAATCAAAGTAATTATATTCGGTATCAAATATTACTAATAAAACGGTTGGTGAATAATTTATCAATCTAATTAATCAAAGTAATTATATTCGGTATCAAATATTACTAATAAAACGGTTGGTGAATAAATTATCAATCTAATTAATCAAAGTAATTAGAGTCGGTATCAAATATTACTAATAAAACGGTTGATGAATAGAGTATCAATCTAATTAATCAAAGTAATTATATTCGGTATCAAATATTACTAATAAAACTGTTAATGAATAAATTATCAATCTAATTAATCAAAGTAATTATATTCGGTATCAAATATTACTAATAAAACGGTTGATGAATAGAGTATCAATCTAATTAATCAAAGTAATTATATTCGGTAGCAAATATTACCAAGCAGTTAATACTAACGGTTAATAGCAACAATAGGCAATAAGCAATGCGGTAAAACAATGTAACTTACTCCTGCTGTAGGTATCACCCACTTTCACAATAAGTCACTTAAATTTATTTATCCCGGTGGCCAGGAAAATCGGAGCACAAAAGAGAACTAAACTAGTGATACCATGGCTTTTATATCCTTATCGAGCCTGGCTTAGCCAATCACAGTGACGGATTTAAGTCATCTGCTTAATATATTTTCTCGAAAACAGTAAAAATTAATATAATAATTCATTAATTAATTTACAATATGAACATAAAACCATATACAGGGTAGTTTCTAATACCCAACTATCAAATAACAATTCAATAACTTAAATCTAGTTGCATCCTATTGTTATTCTCATAAATGCAATTCTATACATAACATAAATACCACCAATACTGGTTAACACGGATGGAAAATAAAATAACAACCTTTTATAAACATATTTCCTTTAGTGGAAATAAATATTTAACGCTACAAATGCCTAACAGGCGGTGAATCAAATAAATGCACTTTGTGCAGTTTCGGGAAGAGTTAGCTAGCTCAAACTTTACCATACCATTCATTATTAAATTTGCTATCTCAAAAGTACAGCCAAAAGTACATATCGATTGCATAAGTATTTTTAATTGCTATTTAAATAAAATATTTTAAATCTCCAATACATTAAACATAATTTTAAGGTACCTAGAACTCGGCGTTTTACACATTTAGCGGCGGTGACAAAAAGTCGGTGAAACTATAAAAACAGCGGTCTGGAATTTCGGTAGATAGGCTTATTTAATAAATGAATATATGTATTGTTTATTGCTAACTGCAACAAGGAAATATTTAAACTTTACCGGAGAACTTAAATCTATTTTTATATACAGGGTGAACCTCAAAATAAATACATGACACTGCAATAGTTAAATTCGACTGAAATTATTCTAAACTAAATAGACGGTTTATAACAATAAAATAACTGATCATTATGGTTCTCTTGGCTGGTAACGGTCACATAATAAAAATAAACAAATTAACCTAAAGCTGTCTAATATTATCATCGAAAATAATGACTTCGTTACACCTTTATTATTAAGAGATAATACATATGAATGATATGCTTCTGTTTTCAATATTTAATCCAATAAGAAGTAATATACATAGTAATAATATACCGTTCTCCACACAAGTCATCTATAATCAAATACATCAAAAATATGAACAGTACTAATATGCAGCCCTTCCTCACACAACTCGTGAACATGATGTAATATCTAAATATAAAATATTAATATCTGGTTTCAATAACTTGTCGAGACAAGTTGGTGTGACTCATTGAACACCTGGTGTCTAGACAGTATCCGGTTTCATAGTATGATGCAATATCTAAAAAATAGCTGATTTGTCGAGACAAGTTGGTGTGACTCATTGAGCACCTGGCATCTAGACAGTATCCGGTTTCAGAGTATGACGCAATAGCTAGAAATATGAGTTCGGGTGAAGTCGGCTAACATCGGAAGAAGCAGCCATTTGATCGGTTCAAATAAGGATTAGCCCCGCCCCCCTCTCATATACTATAAAAGTGAATACTCAGATGCTTTGTACGTAGTATTGTCAGTTACAATGAAGTGTGAACATTGCGGAAAAGATTTCTCCTACAAACGCAGCCTATTGCTACATATTCGTGACTACTGTCCCGTTCTTCATAAAAAAAGGAAAAGTGATAATGTGCCTTCTACATCTGCAATAAAGAAACAAAAGTTTGATGTACCACCTTCCAGTGATATTAATGAAACAATTCCCCTGGTCTGTGAACATTGTGGCAAATGGTTTTCTTACAAACACAATCTAGTGCGTCATATTCGCGACTGCTGTCCTGTCCTACATAGCGATAGAAAAAGAAAAAATGATAATGTGCCTTCTACATCTGCTCCAAAGAAACAAAAATATGATGTACCATCTTCCAGCGATGTTAATACAACAAACTCAATACTCTGTGAACGTTGTCGAAAAATATTTTCAAACCCGTCCAACCTCCGAAAACATAATCAAAACTCCTACTGTGCCGGAAATAATGTGGTTAATAGAAAGAAAATTGACCGACCAATTCAACAAAGTGTGGGAGATGGTGTTGAAAAACTTTCTAGTGGGTTTAAGAATAGGATAGCCAGTTACCGTTTTACTAGCCCCAGAACCCATATTGATTACAATGATTTCTTTGAAGAAGTAAAAGAGAAAGTGTTTGATAGAATCAACGAATATTTGCAAAACTATCGTGCTCTCAAAGTTAATTTCGAAGTATTCGGTTTTTATGTTATACCCGAAAAGGAGATGTCTGATATCAAGTCATTTAATACTAAGAACAAGGTGATAACCCCATCATCAGATCTTCAGCAGATTTTCGATGATTTTATGAAAGAGATGACTTCACAAGCCTCCTCATTTGAGGAACGGGACTCAGGATGGGCTTTAAAACAAATAATTTTTCTGGATGTGAACATAAATAAATTTACCCCACTATCAGCCTCTTCATATATTAAGCTTCCCAAATCCATTGAATGGAAGCAAGCCGTCTTAAATATTAGAAATAATGATAGAGCTTGTTTTGCTTGGTCCATTATTGCAGCCATATATCGTGCACAAGGGAATCCTCAGAGTACCAGTTCATACCCCCACTACAACACACTGTTAAACTTCAACGGTTTGAAATTCCCTATTAGCCTGAAGGATATACCTAAATTCGAAAAACTGAATAACATCTCTGTGAACGTGTTTGGTATAGAATCAGAATTTAAAGATGGAAAAATGGTGACAGAGGTTGTAGGAATGTGTGATTAACAGCGTTAGTAATCAATTACACTACTCTTTTGCATGGGATTAGTAGATTGATTTAGTTTAAAAACAGGACATTGTATTTTAGATTTATTCACTTTAAACACTGGTAACAATTTAACTATTTGTGCTTATGCAAAATGACGAACGTAAATGATCTGAATGTTCTGTCAAAGTGATAGTTAACCGCCTTCTTCTCTTGTCAAAAACCTTCTCCTTTTCTTTCCGCTGCCAACAACAGCGACACCTCGCCGCCATCCTCGGAACTAAACATCATAGGCGTAGAACCCGACATGCCGCCGCCCTTGAAAGGTTCCCCTTTCAATGTAGATTCGACTTGACTATCCAATGGTAAAACACAAATTTTAGTGATAGACCGCTTGAAAGTCCCATCCATTGTCTTAACTAGAACCACTCTAGTAAGTCCGTCATCTCCGGGAAAAAGTTTGATTACTCGACCCATCCTCCAACACATTGGAGCAGTGTGCTCTTCCTTTAGTACTACAAGAGTACCAATCGCCAACATATTATTTGATTCCGTTTTCCATCGGGATCTTTCTTGTAGGGAATGCAAATAACTGAGTGACCATTTAGACCAAAATTGTTGCATCAAAAATTTTAAATGCCTATATCGTGAAATATGTGTGTGTCTGGTGTCTGGTACTGGAGTTTCGGGAAGAGCCAATAACGAACGACCAATTAGAAAGTGCCCTGGCGTAAGGACATTCAAATCTTCCGGACTGCCAGTGAGCGGGGTTAAAGGTCTGGAATTTAATATAGATTCTACTTGAGTTAAAAGAGTATAAAAATCCTCATATGTTAAATGAGTATTAGTTAATATTCGCTTTAAGTGATGTTTCATTAGTCTAACTGCTGACTCCCACAATCCGCCATGGTGGGGAGAACGCGCGGGAATAAAGTGCCATGTCACCCTGTTTTCGAGGAGAAAATTTTGAAATTTTGAATCCTGAACTAAATTAGTTATTTCTGGCAGAGTGTTATTAGCACCGACAAAGTTAGTTGCATTGTCAGAATGTACCTCTGCACAAAGACCTCTTCTGGCAATAAAGCGTTTGAACATATTTAAAAAACCATCCGAAGACAACTCGCTCACGAGCTCCAAATGCACGGCCTTTGTCGAAAAGCATACAAAAACACACGCATAAGCCTTTATATATTTTTTGTTGCGCAAACTACTGTCCTTAATAAGGTAAGGTCCCGCATAATCGACACCACAAATAAAAAAAGGCGGTGAAGGACTTACTCTTTGTCTAGGCAAGTGTGCCATTTTTTGGGTCATAGTTTGCGGATTTGCCCGAAAACAAACGACGCATTTCCTTAAAATACTTCGAACAACCTGCCTGCCATGTAAAGGCCAATACTGGGTGCGAATATTTGATAAGACTGCTTGTGGGCCGGCATGCAAATTTTTTAAATGTTCGTATCTTATAACCAATGTTGTGAAATGATGATTTTTCGGAATAATTATCGGATGTTTGTGATCGTGACTCAGTTGAGAATTTTTGAGACGTCCACCTACCCGAATAACACCAAATTCGTCTAAATAAGGATCAAGTGCAAGCAAATTACTGCTTCTCGATACTGTCTTCGATTTTCTTAAACAGATCAGTTCGTTAGGAAAGGCTTTAGCCTGAATTAGTTTGATAATCACCTGTTTACTATGATTTAATTCTTGTAAATTTAATGGACCTAGAGTTCGAATTTCATGTTTATTTGATGTATTTTTTCTAAATCTCAATAAGTAAGCTACAACTCTAAACAATCTAGTTAATGATGAAAAACGACAAATTAAATCGTCCTCAACTTTATTAGTGCTAGTTACTATTAATGATTCTGATAGGTGGGGTTTTAACTCCGGAACGTTAATGAGATTTGCTTCGATAGCATAATTAGGCCAAAGATTTTGCTCTTGGTAGAGCCAGGAAGGACCATTGAACCATAATTCAGTTATATTTTGCATTTCGTCTGGTTTTACACCTCGTGAGATTACGTCTGCAGGGTTAGATTTAGTGGGAACATGATGCCAATTTCCATTCTTAGTTGATTTTTGAATTTGAGAAACCCTATTTGACACAAAGGTTTTTAACTTGCTGGGTTCTGTTGCGATCCACGCTAGCACGATTGTGGAATCACACCAAAAATGTACGTTGTCAATTTTTATTTTCAATGCATCTAATACGGTTTGGCACAATTTTGTGGAGAGTACCGCGCCGCATAATTCGAGGCGTGGTAAAGTTTCTGTTTTTAGCGGTGCTACGCGAGACTTTGCGCAAATAAGCCTTACTAAAGCTTGACCATGATCATTGATAGACTTCAAATATACACATGCGCCGAATGCTGCTTGACTGGCATCGCTAAAACAATGTACTTCAGTTCGAACAGAATTTTCAATTATAATTTGGCGTGGGATTCTGATATCGTTAAGCATATGAATTTTGCAGTAAAAGTTTAACCAAATATCGCATAAATCGTTTGGAATGGGATCATCCCAACCCAATTTCAACAACCATAGCCTTTGTAAATATATTTTAGCCGTTATAATAACAGGACCAATTAGTCCAAGCGGATCGAATATTTGACTAATGATAGAAAGAATAACCCGTTTTGTTATAACCTGGTGGTTATCTGGATTTGTTATGTATTGAAATGTATCCTCAGAAGGATTCCAGAAAATTCCTAATGTCTTAGAATTATTTTCGTCCTTAACTACATATTGAGTATTTTGACCGTGAAGTTGTGATTGTTCGCTGTCCAAAAAATAATCTAAAATTCGTTTGTCGTTTGAAGACCACTGTCTTAAATTGAAACCTGCTAAGCTTAATATAGAACTAACTTCGTTTGCTAGAGTCAAAGCTGACTGGATGTCATTTGCACCATCTAGCCAGTCATCCATATAAAATTATTAGCTATTGATTTGAATGCGTTTGGAAATCTCACCTCATTGTCTATGGATAACTGCTTGAGACATCTTGTTGCCAAAAATGATGCTGGGGCCGTACCATATGTCACGGTATTTAATTTATAATGTAAAAGTGGTTCAGTAGGTTTAGAACGCCAGACAATTCGTTGATATTCGCGATCTTCCTCGTAGACTTGAATACACCTGTACATTTTTGCAATGTCCGCAGTAAAAACTATTGAATGACATCTAAAACGGAGTAAAATATTAAAAATGGGATCCTGAATACAAGGTCCTACCTTCAACACATCATTTAAGGATAAATTTGATGTTGATTTTGCGCTTGCGTCAAATACTACGCGCAATTTTGTTGTTAGTGACGTATTTTTAAAAACGCAATGATGCGGAAGATAGTAGTTGGACACATTCATTTGCTCGGGATTTGTAATAAGTGACATGTGGCCTAACCTTATGTACTCCTCCATGAATTGACTATACCCTCTTTGAATTTCTGGATTTTTAGTTAATTTACGTTCTAGTGTCTGAAACCGTTGAATCGCCATTTGTTGTGTTTCCCCTAGTTGCTTAAAATTATCTCGAAATGGTAATTTTACCAAAAACTGACCCGAATCTAGGCGTTTAAATGTGTTTTGAAAATGCAATTCGCATTCTTGCTCTTCTTTAGAAAATATCGTTTGTTTTACTGGATACGTTTCGACATTCCAGAATAATTCTAACTGTTTCTCAATGCCAGTATTTTGCGCAAGATGGCATAAAGATTTTTGTTGCTTATTACTTATTTGAAATGAACCAGAAATAATCCATCCTAACCTTGTGTGCTGTAGAACAGGTTGATTTAACCCAAGTGTTAACTGCTCCTTGAGCATCAAGTGGTAAAATACGCTTGCACCTAGTAATATTTGAATTTCCGAAGATTGGTTGAAATTTGGATCAGCCAAATTGATATTTTGCGGAATTCGCAATGTAGAAGTATCGAACGTTATTTGAGGTATATTTTCTGTGATCCTGTCAATTACTAAAAATTGTAACTGAATCTCGTAATTGTCAACAGTGGATTTCATTTTAGCCTTTACCGATTCTGAAATATTAGTAGTCGCCGCGTTTATACCAACAATAGGCATATTTATTTTGTTTGTACGTAGTTGTAATTTAGTTTGTAAGTTTTTTATTAGAAAATTACTTTGAGAACCAGAATCGAGCAGGGCTCTGCATAACATAGGTTGATTATTTTTATCATAAAGATATACCATTGCAGTCGACAAAATAGTAAATGAACGATTAAAACAAGATATGGCTGTAGTAGTTCCTGAATTATAAGAAATTTTACCTTGCTTTATGTTATTTTGATTTGATTGAATTTCCGATTCGAGTTTTGTACTAATTTGTAGGTTAACATCGTTAAAATTGCTAGGGTTAGCGTTAGAATTTGAATTAGATCTAGTATTTGCATTAGAGTTAGTGTTCGAATTAGAATTAGAATTTTCTTGGCAATTTTCGTTTTTTGTTAGAGTTTGTGTATTTGAATCGCGCCCCCTTTCTTGTGCACTGAAATGTAATAGAGAATTATGTTTCCTTTTGCACTGTCGGCATGAACCCGATTGACAGTCATATGAACTATGACCCGTTCGTAAACAATTTGTACATGCGTTTAATTTTCGAATTTCTACAAGTCTAGATTGCACAGATAATTTTAAAAAATCCTTGCAAAAATATATTGAATGCTGTCCTTTACAAAAAATACATGCCGTTTTATTTGACACAACATGCGCATGCGATCTGAAATTAAATTTATCGTTGGATTTAGAAGTAGATGCAATTCCTTTATTATCAATTGCCGACAATAAGTTACATCGATCCTTAAGAAATTGAATAAATTCTTGAATACTAGGAGACACTTTGTCCTTAGTTTCCGTCTCCCACTTTGTTTTGCTAGAAATATCTAATTTGGAGAATAATAAATAGATAAGAATTGTGCTCCAGTTATCCACAGGCTCACCTAAATTTTGTAAAGCCCTAAAATGTTTATTAAAATCGTCCAAAAAATTTCTTATTGAGATGTATGAGTCCTTTGTAATGTTAGGCAACTCGAAAATTTGCTTGACATGACTTTTGATTATAAATTTTTTGTTTTCGAACCGTTCTTTGAGTATGTTATACGCAACTATGTAATTCGCATCGTTTATAACCAACGAATCGATTGCCTGCGCTGCAGGACCTTCTAAATGCGATTTTAGGTAGTAAAATTTCTCCACGTTTGAGAGATTTTCGTTTCCGTGTATAACCGACACAAATACATCATGAAAGTTAGTATATTTATCAAATGAACCGTCAAATTTAGGAATATTTATCGGTGGCAATTTTATAGAATTTTTTATGACCGGTGCACTAGACCTTGCGAGCGGAGTTGGCGGAGTAACCCTATTAGATTCTACAACTACCTCATTTTGCTGCACAATTTGATTTGCCTTTGCCATAGTTTCAAAATACCTATCCTCAAATTCGATTCGTTCATTAATTTGAGCATCATTATCGTCGATTATTTCTATTTCATTTTGTACAGAGTTAAACTCATCCAATAACAACTTAGCTTTGCCTAAACGCGAGGACATTTCCCAGGTTTTACTTTGATTTTCGGATTTATTAATGTAAGTAATAAATCTTGTGAGTTGTGATTTAGCAATTCCCCTTCGGGTGATAAGCACTTTCAGTTTTTCCTCTAAATTCATTTTGTAAAGTATATAATTAGTAATTAGTGATAATGATTGAATTTATTAGCAATATAGAATATATTAAATTCGTTAGAATAGTAGCGGACGCCCCTGTGCAGTTGTAGGCGAGCCGGCAGTTAGATTTTATAAATTTGAAATTTTGTTCGTATTTTAACTAACCTAGCAAATAGTCAAGTAGAACCTATAAAAAATGTAATTGGAAGAAATGATTATAGGAACGACTCACTGGATTTCCTATTGTCCTTGGCTGCAACGTTTCTCGATATACTGGTTTCTTGTCTTCGTTCGTACCACTCACAATACAGCTTTGTTTTAAATGTTATATATAGTTAGACACAGAAATGCCTATTGAAAGCCACCCGGCAATTTAGTTCGAAATGTTATTTGATTTTTTGATTTTGGAAAGCACTTCACGGCACAAATAGCTAGTTAGTTCGTCGATTAGCCTGTATTCTTCGAAAGCCACAAACACTGGCAAGTTTTTTGTCCCGTTTTTTTCACTTAGTCCATCCCGCTCGAAGCCGACCAAAATGTAGGAATGTGTGATTAACAGCGTTAGTAATCAATTACACTACTCTTTTGCATGGGATTAGTAGATTGATTTAGTTTAAAAACAGGACATTGTATTTTAGATTTATTCACTTTAAACACTGGTAACAATTTAACTATTTGTGCTTATGCAAAATGACGAACGTAAATGATCTGAATGTTCTGTCAAAGTGATAGTTAACCGCCTTCTTCTCTTGTCAAAAACCTTCTCCTTTTCTTTCCGCTGCCAACAACAGCGACACCTCGCCGCCATCCTCGGAACTAAACATCATAGGCGTAGAACCCGACAGAGGTGGTAGGACCCTTACATTTCACTTCAAACAGACAAGGTACACATGTTAATTTGTTGCTGGTATCAGACAACGCGGGTAACAACCACTATTGCCTCATAACCGATATGTCTAGATTAGTTTCTAATAAAAAATCTAAACATAATGCTAGAATACATATTTGTGATGGATGCCTACAGGCCTTTAAGAAGGTTGAACAGCTAAAACAACATGAGAAAAATGACTGCAATCATATATGTACAAAAATACCAACCACCCAGTTGAAGACCAATAAGTATGGTGAAAGTATTCCTGAAAATATCCTTAAGTTTGTGAATTTTGAAAGACAATTATCGGTTCCATTCGTAATCTATGCCGATTTCGAGAGTTTACTAAAACCCATCCATCATAATGAACCTAGTGATGATAAATCATTTACAGTGAAAACCTGTGAACATGAGCCATACTCTTTCGCTTTCTATGTAAAGTGTAATTTTAATGACAAGTTATCGAGATTCGTATCATATCGAGGTCCAAATGCTGCACAAATATTTATTGAAAAATTGGACAAAATTTCTTTGGACTTGTATAACAACCACCTCAAAAATGTTAGAGACATGCTGCCGCTTTCTGATCAAGAAAAAACCTCTTACAGAAATGCTACTCACTGTCATATCTGCACAAAACCTTTCAAGACTGAAGACGTAAAGGTTCGTGATCACTGCCACTTAACAGGACATTTTCGTGGTGCTGCCCACTCTGTATGCAATTTAAACTACAAAGTGCCAAAGTTCATACCAGTTTTCTTCCACTGCCTCAGTAATTATGATGGACACCTCTTTCTGTCGAAGCTAACATCTAAAAAGCAAAGTGTTTCTGTGATAGCGCAAACCAAGGAGAAATACATCTCATTCTCCAAATCAATTCTGGTTGAAAAATCTTCAGATCCAAAAGTACCAGACACATATTTGAAGCTAAAGTTTGTTGACTCGTTTCGCTTTTGAGTAAAAACTTAGAACATCACCAGTGTATCGAAACAAGAAAGTGCTTTCCAGATGATGACGAGTTTAAGTTAATCAGACTAAAAGGTGTTTTTCCATATAGCTATGTGGGTTCATTTGAAAAGCTGGAAGAGAAACAACTACCACCAAAAGAAAAATTTTACAATGATTTAACCCTGGAATCCATTTCTGATGAAGACTATGAACGGGCAAATAAAGTGTGGGATACCTTCAAATGTAAAACTTTGGGAGACTATGCAGATGTATATTTAAAATCAGATGTGTTGCTGTTAGCTGATGTGTTTGAAAACTTTAGAAAAGTGTGTTTGGAGCAATACAAATTAGACCCCGCCCATTATTTAACAGCTCCGTCGCTAAGTTGGGATGCAATGCTACGTTACACAAAGATCGAGCTTGAACTTTTAACAAATGTCGATTCTCTACATTTCTTTCGCAAAGGAATTAGAGGTGTGGCTCAATGTAGTAAAAGGAAGTCCATAGCTAACAATAAATTTTTACCAAATTATGATCCTACTAAGCCAACTTCACATATCATGTATCTGGATGCAACAAACTTGTATGGTGCAGCAATGAAAGAATGTCTTCCCACTGGAGGCTTCAGGTGGCTCGAAAAAGAGGAAATTGATGCTTTTGACTGCTCTAACATCGACAACAACTCACCTAAAGGATATATCTTGCAGGTAGATTTGGAATATGTAACAAGCCTGCATAATGACCACAACGATTTACCATTCTGCCCCGAAAGTATGATACCACCAGATTCTAAATACCCTAAATTAATTCCGAATTTACATAATAAGAACCGCTATATTATTCACTATAGAAATTTAAAACAGTGTTTGAAATATGGACTGAAACTGACAAAAATCCATAGAATTTTAGAATTTTCACAATCAACGTGGCTGGGGTCATATATCGACTTAAACACAAATCTCCGAAACTCTGCTAGAAACGAATTTGAGAAGGATTTGTTCAAACTAATGGTAAATTCAATTTTTGGTAAAACAATGGAAAATGTCGACAAAAGACAAAATATTAAATTGTGTTCGTGTTGGGAGAATAGAAAAGGTAAATTAGGAGCAAGAGCCTTAATAAGCCAGCCCCATTTTAAATCCTGTTCCATATTTGATGAGAATTTAGTAGCAATTCATTTAGATAAAACAAAAGTGGTGTATGACAAACCGCTATATGTTGGTTTTTCAATTTTGGATATTTCCAAGACCATCATCTACGAATTTCTTTATGGCTACATAAAACCTATGTACGGTGATAAAGCAACTGTTTTATATATGGACACAGATTCCCTTGTCTTGGAACTCTTTACCGAAAACCCGTATGAGGACTTCAAGAAGAATCTTCAGTATTTCGATACATCAAATTATAAACCAGATAACATCCACAATATGCCTAAAACAAAATCAGTCGTAGGAAAGATGAAAGATGAGTACGCTGGACGATCCATCGAAAGTTTTTATGAAAAAGGTGCCAAGGCGTATTGTGTAAAAGCAGGTGATGTCATGAAAAAGGCAAAAGGAGTATCCACAAGTGTTGTTAAACATCAAATAGACTTTTCCGATTATGTTCAAATCGTAGAAAATGGTGGCATAATCTTCCGAAAAATGCATATATTTACATCAACTTTGCACACCATCCACACTGAACTGAAGAATAAAGTAGCATTGTCATCAGCTGACGATAAGAGGTATGTCATACCGGGCGATGTAAATACGTTAGCCTGGGGACATCATCGCCTTTCTCCACCAGATCAGGAACGTAACATAAATTTGGAAAGGTTGCTACAAGTAGCTGAAGAGATGATTGGGGGAGAGGAGGAACCACAACTAGATGTTAATTTATCAGATTTTGATATATCAGATTTTAATTCATCAGATTTTGATGTATCAGACTTTGATTTAAACTTATTTAATATGTTATTATATAAATAATTCGATATGAGTCTGCTTGTTATCCAATTACGTAAATAAACTATTAGTATGTACATGTAGGTTTTATTATTTCATTTATATTGTAATTTTTTCGATTTTGATATGTAATTGTGTTAATAAATTGATATGACTTTGCTTATTTTCTAATTATGTAAATAAGCTATTAGTATGTACATATATTTTATTATTTATAATTGGGAATAATCATTCCCACAGGTGTTTACAAGTTTAATTGTTAATAAAACCACCAGTATATAAATATTTAGTTTATTATTCTATCATAAAATATAATACTTAATATGAAACATATCGGTTACATTTTTGTAGCCCCCATTCGCATATGTGACATGCTGCTTGTGAACTCGGAGGACCATCTATATGTGATTTCCATTCTGGTCGGTTGTAGTGCACAAAACAGGGTAATTGAATTTGAAGCTCAAATTTCTGGATGTACTCTAGTGGAAGCTTGGGCCATGCATGCGGTAGTTCCACAGCAGTCGCGTTTGAAATTAGATATTCCAAGGGAAAGTGTGACAGTTCTTCTTTAGTAAAATTGTACAAACTTTCATTGTTTTTATGTCTATTTATCAACTCAGCTGTTAGACATTTCGAACAACGTAGTTGTTGAGACATGGTGCTTAAAGACTTGAAATAATCACTTTGAGCAACAGCAGTGAAGAGCAAACTGCTATATACCAAAGCAAGGGATCATCTGCTGAATATCCCACATCACAGTTGATATTTGTCGAGGATGTGTTGGTGGGGGATCTCCTGTAGATATCCAGCCAATCAGAGTCTTCCATTATATTATCTTTTTTACGTAGACGTAGTTTGTACTCGGTGCTGTTGGTAGGTATTGGATAACTCAAAGAAGTAGTGTATTTGCTTGCATATACCTCCATCCTTCTCCATTTAGAGGGCCAGCTTTCATTTCTCGTTCCATTACTGTCAAAGCATACAAAAACCTCCTTTGTATTATAAGGGTGCTGTACAAAAAGCACGTTCTGAGAAATGGCTTGTAGCTCGATAAGCTGTGAAGCGTTCATTGTTATATCTGCCTAGACACTAAAGTTGTAGTAGATTATGTCTATGTTTTATATTACACACTTAGTTTAAAAGTTGATCAATCAGAGGCTTTACATCGATTGTTCTAGATCTCCATCCAACACCCGGCGTATCTTTTTCATCATTAAGAGCGGGAGGGGGGGGGGTAATAAAAGTTGTTTTTTTTTATCTATTTTATTAAACTATTAATATAAACTATTCCTGTTCATAAAACATTTTGTTGGGCCTCCGGTATCCACCATTATTCTTATTAAGATTTGTAAGATCGAACAGTTTCAATAGGCCTCATTTGTTTGCAGTCGCCGGTACAATAAGCTATTCTTGGCTTAAATTTTTGTAGCCAATAATAGCCGGGCCAATAGCGTACACCAATAATTTTTCGGCAAACATAACACTTTTTTACTTCCACTGTGTACATCATACGTCTACGAATAATATACGTAGAGGATCAAAATTCCAAACTAGTTCACTATGCACATCTGTTATTATTTTACAGTTGCCCAAGCAAAACTTCCGTCGCGTTGCTCGTCTATCTAACCACCTCTTATTTTTGGATAAATAGCATACTTTTTACAGTAGTGATCAGAGACTCTGATCACTAGTAGTGATCAGAGATCAGGTCATATATAAGAAATTAAATGCGCCATCTGGTCGATGAGTCATGCACATCTGGCATACATACGGGTCATTGACCTCGATCTAAAAATAGAATTGCCCATCTGGCACCCGCATCCGGTCGATTAGTCATACACATCTGGCGCCCGCATCCGGTCGATGAATCATCCACACCTGGTGCATTGACCTCAATCTAAAAAATGTCCATCTGGCACCCGCATCCCGCGATTAATTATGCGCACCTGGTGTTATAAAACTAGACTTTTTGTACACCATAAGTGGGGGTAATCAGTATAAGTACCTAACGGAGCAATTTATATTCAGAAGTATGGAAGAATTCCAAGTTGAAACATCTGGTGAAGTGGAAGTTGAAGAACGTTTTATTTTGGAAGACATAGAATTTGAAATTGAAAAAATTTGTCTGGTGAAGTAGTAGTTGTCACCTGTTTAGAGTGCCATAGCATTGTAAAAGTATGCTATTTATCCAAAAATAAGAGGTGGTTAGATAGACGAGCAACGCGACGGAAGTTTTGCTTGGGCAACTGTAAAATAATAACAGATGTGCATAGTGAACTAGTTTGAAATTTTGATCCTCTACGTATATTATTCGTAGACGTATGATGTACACAGTGGAAGTAAAAAAGTGTTATGTTTGCCGAAAAATTATTGGTGTACGCTATTGGCCCGGCTATTATTGGCTACAAAAATTTAAGCCAAGAATAGCTTATTGTACCGGCGACTGCAAACAAATGAGGCCTATTGAAACTGTTCGATCTTACAAATCTTAATAAGAATAATGGTGGATACCGGAGGCCCAACAAAATGTTTTATGAACAGGAATAGTTTATATTCATAGTTTAATAAAATAGATAAAAAAAAACAACTTTTATTACCCCCTCCTCCCGCTCTTAATGATGAAAAAGATACGCCGGGTGTTGGATGGAGATCTAGAACAATCGATGTAAAGCCTCTGATTGATCAACTTTTAAACTAAATGTGTAATATAAAACATAGACATAATCTACTACAACTTTAGTGTCTAGGCAGATATAACAATGAACGCTTCACAGCTTATAGTGCTACAAGCCATTTCTCAGAACGTGCTTTTTGTACAGCACCCTTATAATACAAAGGAGGTTTTTGTATGCTTTGACAGTAATGGAACGAGAAATGAAAGCTGGCCCTCTAAATGGAGAAGGATGGAGGTATATGCAAGCAAATACACTACTTCTTTGAGTTATCCAATACCTACCAACAGCACCGAGTACAAACTACGTCTACGTAAAAAAGATAATATAATGGAAGACTCTGATTGGCTGGATATCTACAGGAGATCCCCCACCAACACATCCTCGACAAATATCAACTGTGATGTGGGATATTCAGCAGATGATCCCTTGCTTTGTTATATAGCAGTTTGCTCTTCACTGCTGTTGCTCAAAGTGATTATTTCAAGTCTTCAAGCACCATGTCTCAACAACTACGTTGTTCGAAATATCTAACAGCTGAGTTGATAAATAGACATAAAAACAATGAAAGTTTGTACAATTTTACTAAAGAAGAACTGTCACACTTTCCCTTGGAATATCTAATTTCAAACGCGACTGCTGTGGAACTACCGCATGCATGGCCCAAGCTTCCACTAGAGTACATCCAGAAATTTGAGCTTCAAATTCAATTACCCTGTTTTGTGCACTACAACCGACCAGAATGGAAATCACATATAGATGGTCCTCCGAGTTCACAAGCAGCATGTCACATATGCGAATGGGGGCTACAAAAATGTAACCGATATGTTTCATATTAAGTATTATATTTTATGATGGAATAATAAACTAAATATTTATATACTGGTGGTTTTATTAACAATTAAACTTGTAAACACCTGTGGGAATGATTATTCCCAATTATAAATAATAAAATATATGTACATACTAATAGCTTATTTACATAATTAGAAAATAAGCAAAGTCATATCAATTTATTAACACAATTACATATCAAAATCTAATAAATTACAATATAAATGAAATAATAAAACCTACATGTACATACTAATAGTTTATTTACGTAATTGGATAACAAGCAGACTCATATCGAATTATTTATATAATTACATATTAAATAAGTTTAAATCAAAGTCTGATACATCAAAATCTGGTGAATTAAAATCTGATATATCAAAATCTGATAAATTAACATCTAGTTGTGGTTCCTCCTCTCCCCCAATCATCTCTTCAGCTACTTGTAGCAACCTTTCCAAATTTATGTTACGTTCCTGATCTGGTGGAGAAAGGCGATGATATCCCCAGGCTAACGTATTTACATCGCCCGGTATGACATACCTCTTATTGTCAGCTGATGACAATGCTACTTTATTCTTCAGTTCAGTGTGGATGGTGTGCAAAGTTGATGTAAATATATGCATTTTTCGATTTTCTACGATTTGAACATAATCGGAAAAGTCTATTTGATGTTTAACAACACTTGTGGATACTCCTTTTGCCTTTTTCATGACATCACCTGCTTTTACACAATACGCCTTGGCACCTGTTCCATAAAAACTTTCGATGGATCGTCCAGCGTACTCATCTTTCATCTTTCCTACGACTGATTTTGTTTTAGGCATATTGTGGATGTTATCTGGTTTATAATTTGATGTATCGAAATACTGAAGATTCTTCTTGAAGTCCTCATACGGGTTTTCGGTAAAGAGTTCCAAGACAAGGGAATCTGTGTCCATATATAAAACAGTTGCTTTATCACCGTACATAGGTTTTATGTAGCCATAAAGAAATTCGTAGATGATGGTCTTGGAAATATCCAAAATTGAAAAACCAACATATAGCGGTTTGTTATACACCACTTTTGTTTTATCTAAATGAATTGCTACTAAATTCTCATCAAATATGGAACAGGATTTAAAATGGGGCTGGCTTATTAAGGCTCTTGCTCCTAATTTACCTTTTCTATTCTCCCAACACAAACACAATTTAATATTTTGTCTTTTGTCGACATTTTCCATTGTTTTACCAAAAATTGAATTTACCATTAGTTTGAACAAATCCTTCTCAAATTCGTTTCTAGCAGAGTTTCGGAGATTTGTGTTTAAGTCGATATATGACCCCAGCCACGTTGATTGTGAAAATTCTAAAATTCTATGGATTTTTGTCAGTTTCAGTCCATATTTCAAACACTGTTTTAAATTTCTATAGTGAATAATATAGCGGTTCTTATTATGTAAATTCGGAATTAATTTAGGGTATTTAGAATCTGGTGGTATCATACTTTCGGGGCAGAATGGCAAATCGTTGTGGTCATTATGCAGGCTTGTTACATATTCCAAATCTACCTGCAAGATATATCCTTTAGGTGAGTTGTTGTCGATGTTAGAGCAGTCAAAAGCATCAATTTCCTCTTTTTCGAGCCACCTGAAGCCTCCAGTGGGAAGACATTCTTTCATTGCTGCACCATACAAGTTTGTTGCATCCAGGTACATGATATGTGAAGTTGGCTTAGTAGGATCATAATTTGGTAAAAATTTATTGTTAGCTATGGACTTCCTTTTACTACATTGAGCCACACCTCCTCTAATTCCTTTGCAAAAGAAATGTAAAGAATCGACATTTGTTAAAAGTTCAAGCTCGATCTTTGTGTAACGTAGCATTGCATCCCAACTTAGCGACGGAGCTGTTAAATAATGGGCGGGGTCTAATTTGTATTGCTCCAAACACACTTTTCTAAAGTTTTCAAACACATCAGCTAACAACAACACATCTGATTTTAAATATACATCTGCATAGTCTCCCAAAGTTTTACATTTGAAGGTATCCCACACTTTATTTGCCCGTTCATAGTCTTCATCAGAAATGGATTCCAGGGTTAAATCATTGTAAAATTTTTCTTTTGGTGGTAGTTGTTTCTCTTCCAGCTTTTCAAATGAACCCACATAGCTATATGGAAAAACACCTTTTAGTCTGATTAACTTAAACTCGTCATCATCTGGAAAGCACTTTCTTGTTTCGATACACTGGTGATGTTCTAAGTTTTTACTCAGTTTATCGAGGGACTTGGCTAAAAAGCGAAACGAGTCAACAAACTTTAGCTTCAAATATGTGTCTGGTACTTTTGGATCTGAAGATTATTCAACCAGAATTGATTTGGAGAATGAGATGTATTTCTCCTTGGTTTGCGCTATCACAGAAACACTTTCCTTTTTAGATGTTAGCTTCGACAGAAAGAGGTGTCCATCATAATTACTGAGGCAGTGGAAGAAAACTGGTATGAACTTTGGCACTTTGTAGTTTAAATTGCATACAGAGTGGGCAGCACCACGAAAATGTCCTGTTAAGTGGCAGTGATCAGGAACCTTTACGTCTTCAGTCTTGAAAGGTTTTGTGCAGATATGACAGTGAGTAGCATTTCTGTAAGAGGTTTTTTCTTGATCAGAAAGTGGCAGCATGTCTCTAACATTTTTGAGGTGGTTGTTATACAAGTCCAAAGAAATTTTGTCCAATTTTTCAATAAATATTTGTGCAGCATTTGGACCTCGATATGATACGAATCTCGATAACTTGTCATTAAAATTACACTTTACATAGAAAGCGAAAGAGTATGGCTCATGTTCACAGGTTTTCACTGTAAATGATTTATCATCACTAGGTTCATTATGATGGATGGGTTTTAGTAAACTCTCGAAATCGGCATAGATTACGAATGGAACCGATAATTGTCTTTCAAAATTCACAAACTTAAGGATATTTTCAGGAATACTTTCACCATACTTATTGGTCTTCAACTGGGTGGTTGGTATTTTTGTACATATATGATTGGCAGTCATTTTTCTCATGTTGTTTTAGCTGTTCAACCTTCTTAAAGGCCTGTAGGCATCCATCACAAATATGTATTCTAGCATTATGTTTAGATTTTTGATTAGAAACTAATCTAGACATATCGGTTATGAGGCAATAGTGGTTGTTACCGGCGTTGTCTGATACCAGCAACAAATTAACATGTGTACCTTGTCTGTTTGAAGTGAAATGTAAGGGTCCTACCACCTCTGTCACCATTTTTCCATCTTTAAATTCTGATTCTATACCAAACAAGTTTACAGAGATATTATTCAGTTTTTCGAATTTAGGTATATCCTTCAGGCTAATAGGGAATTTCAAACCGTTGAAGTTTAACAGTGTGTTGTAGTGGGGGTATGAACTGGTACTCTGAGGATTCCCTTGTGCACGATATATGGCTGCAATAATGGACCAAGCAAAACAAGCTCTATCATTATTTCTAATATTTAAGACGGCTTGCTTCCATTCAATGGATTTGGGAAGCTTAATATATGAAGAGGCTGATAGTGGGGTAAATTTATTTATGTTCACATCCAGAAAAATTATTTGTTTTAAAGCCCATCCTGAGTCCCGTTCCTCAAATGATGAGGCTTGTGAAGTCATCTCTTTCATAAAATCATCGAAAATCTGCTGAAGATCTGATGATGGGGTTATCACCTTGTTCTTAGTATTAAATGACTTGATATCAGACATCTCCTTTTCGGGTATAACATAAAAACCGAATACTTCGAAATTAACTTTGAGAGCACGATAGTTTTGCAAATATTCATTGATTCTATCAAACACTTTCTCTTTTACTTCTTCAAAGAAATCATTGTAATCAATATGGGTTCTGGGGCTAGTAAAACGGTAACTGGCTATCCTATTCTTAAACCCACTAGAAAGTTTTTCAACACCATCTCCCACACTTTGTTGAATTGGTCGGTCAATTTTCTTTCTATTAACCACATTATTTCCGGCACAGTAGGAGTTTTGATTATGTTTTCGGAGGTTGGACGGGTTTGAAAATATTTTTCCACAACGTTCGCAGAGTATTGAGTTTGTTGTATTAACATCGCTGGAAGATGGTACATCATATTTTTGTTTCTTTGGAGCAGATGTAGAAGGCACATTATCATTTTTTCTTTTTCTATCGCTATGTAGGACAGGACAGCAGTCGCGAATATGACGCACTAGATTGTGTTTGTAAGAAAACCATTTGCCACAATGTTCACAGACCAGGGGAATTGTTTCATTAATATCACTGGAAGGTGGTACATCAAACTTTTGTTTCTTTATTGCAGATGTAGAAGGCACATTATCACTTTTCCTTTTTTTATGAAGAACGGGACAGTAGTCACGAATATGTAGCAATAGGCTGCGTTTGTAGGAGAAATCTTTTCCGCAATGTTCACACTTCATTGTAACTGACAATACTACGTACAAAGCATCTGAGTATTCACTTTTATAGTATATGAGAGGGGGGGCGGGGCTAATCCTTATTTGAACCGATCAAATGGCTGCTTCTTCCGATGTTAGCCGACTTCACCCGAACTCATATTTCTAGCTATTGCGTCATACTCTGAAACCGCATACTGTCTAGACGCCAGGTGCTCAATGAGTCACACCAACTTGTCTCGACAAATCAGCTATTTTTTAGATATTGCATCATACTATGAAACCGGATACTGTCTAGACACCAGGTGTTCAATGAGTCACACCAACTTGTCTCGACAAGTTATTGAAACCAGATATTAATATTTTATATTTAGATATTACATCATGTTCACGAGTTGAGTGAGGAAGGGCTGCATATTAGTACTGTTCATATTTTTGATGTATTTGATTATAGATGACTTGTGTGGAGAATGGTATATTATTACTATGTATATTACTTCTTATTGGATTAAATATTGAAAACAGAAGCATATCATTCATATGTATTATCTCTTAATAATAAATGTTGCTGACGCGGTTGAGTAAAATAAAATATGTGAAATATATTAGTCTTGATTTCAATGTGTTGTATGTTTTACATGCTCTGTACCTTAAATCTAATATACCTAATGTATCCATTAATAATCAATAAACCAATAACTAATAATCGATAATCAAAAAAATCAAAAAATCAATAATCGTAATAAATAAAATCAATAAAGTCAATAACCAATAATCGATAATCAATAATCAATAAAATCAATAACCAATAATCAATAAAATCAATAATGAATAATCAATAATAAAAAATTCAATAAAATCAATAACCAATAATCGATAATCAATAATCAATAAAATCAATCACCAATAATCGATAATCAATAAATCAATAAAATCAATAACCAATAATCGATAATCAATAATCAATAAATCAATAAAATAAATAAGCATAGAAATCTATAATATACCAAGCATTCAAGATCATTCAAACAAGTTTAGACCTGTCTGCAGTGTTCGTTAACCTCTTGTGTTTCAACTCCTGGGAACTACTTCTAACGGCTATTCCCACATTTTTTATCACCGTCAGCTTTTTTCAAAATACCGTCGTCAGATATTTTTAAATATTGCATAATACTCAAACCGGACGCTGTCTAGACGCCAGGTGTTTTATTTGCAGATTGTGACAACTACATGTAACGGCTATTCCCATATTTTTTATCGCCATCAGCTTTTTTAAAATACCGTCGTCAGATATTTTTAAATATTGCATCATACTCTCAAACCGGATACTGTCTAGACGCCAGGTGTTCGATGAGTCATACTTTAATATACATGGTATAGCATAGCATAGCATACATCCCATCTTTCTGATCCATTTGCCCTCTCATTTCCCTCCTACTCAAAACAAATTTAACTGTTAATTAATTCAAGTTTTGAAGTATTTTCTGTTGTCAAAATTTTGTGATTCTTTTTGAATTTTTGGGGACCCTTTTATAAAATTCCCCTCCTAAAATGGCTTATACTAATGTCGAGGCTTACGACATACTTGCTGTATATTTCAATTGTTTTGAAAATACACCGGAACGAGAATATGCTGCAAGATATCATGAACGAAGACATAGCAGGAAATTGTTTAGACGACCGGCAGTACGTTTAAGACAAACGGGTAGCGTACAATCCATTGCAGTTCCCATCAGAAGACGTCCAGTAAGCAATGAAGACAATATTATAAATATTCCTGCGTACATAGAAGCGAATCCGCAGATAAGCATAAGAGATATTTCTTTAGATTTGAATGTAAGTTGTATTTCTGTATTGCAAATTTTAAGACTATAAACTGCATCCTTATCATTTAGTTTTACACCAGGCTCTTTCCGATTTTGACAGTTTGTTGGACTATTACCATTGGCTATAGATATGTTTAATAAAAATCCCCAATTCCTCTCCCAAGTTTTATGAACTGATGAAGCCACTTTCACTAATTGTGGCAGTTATTTAACACAATATGCACTATTGGTCAAAAACGAATCCTCATTGAATGCGGGAAGTGGATCACCAGAATAGGTGGACTATCAACGTGTGGTGTGGTATTTTAGGAGATAGAATTATAGGACCGTTTATTTTTAATGAGTATCTAAATGGGAATTCATATTTAGATTTTTTTGAAAATGAGTTGCCTAACCTTTTTTGAGAAGATGTTCCTTTGAATGTTAGAAGATCATTGTGGTATCAACATGATGGTTGTCCGGCATACTACTCCCAAGGAGCCTGTGATTTTTTAAATTTTTATTATCCAAATTGCTGGATTGGAAGGGGTAGTTTGTTTCCGTAGCCACCCAGATCTCTGGATTTAACTGTCTTAGATTTTTAATTAATGGGGCAGAATGAAAGAGATTGTTTATAACATACGATCAACAACACGAGATAATATGATTGAAATGATGATGATGATGATTTTAAACACACTCCAAATTTTGTGTTCACATGGTTTTGACCAATCCTAAGCCTGGATGAAGTGTGAAGGAAGGCACGGACATAAACAATATTTTTAAAAAATCGAGTTATGTTTGTTTGTCATGGCAAACTGGACGTCTGAACTTGAAAATGATCTTCAATTAACGCGTTATTAATTACGATTTTTGCCAATAACTCCGAATAAAAATATCAAATTGTGGTTTTCACGATTTTTTTGCAAATTTTATCTACTTTCCGATTATGTTATAAAAGTTATATAGTTTTATTTGAAATTACGGAGAAAAATTTAAAAAACTGCGATTTTTTCAAATAACGCCCTCTAATGATATGTTTATTTTCTTATTTTAAACAACGAAGATTTCTTTCTTAAACGAGACCTAGTTTACAAAATTTGGTTATGCGAAAGTAAAGTTACACACACTTTAATCCTTACATATTCCCCTCTTCTTCCTGCCCTTATTTGACATCTCACAGAAAAAAGTCTTAAACAAAAAAGATGCAAAACTTTAATAGGTAGTAAAACCTTGGTGGTATTTTTTTACACCTTATATGCGGACATTTTTCTGAAAATCGCCTTTTTTAATGTGACCATAGCAGTTACGCTCCCTCGTAGTAGAGTTAGGAACTGAAAAACTATTTCCAGCGATTTCTCTTGGTCACTTTTCTTGTGAAACTTTTTCCCCAAAGCTCTACGACTATTGGTTCCCGATATACGGTACCTCGCCACCCTTAATGAAACACAATGTATGTATGCAGGGTGTACCACATAAATCTTCAATTAGCTGTTTCTAGAATACTACGTGTACTGGAATTCTGAAAATTTGTATATGGGGGTTTTAGTGTTGAATATATGTACATTTAAAAAAAATTACTAGGTTTGTACTGAATTAGGAAGTACCTACTGACTTAATTTATTAGCCAACTACTTGATTTTAGGCAGAAAAGTTATATTTTTATAAAAATGCAGCAGGTATTTAATTACTAAAGACTAGTATGAATCTGACAAACTGGAGTATTAGCCACAAATAGTAAGTCTATCCTAATTATTCTACTTATTTAATGTTAGGTTTGAAAGAAATATGTACTTACCTCATTTGCTGTATTATGTGTGCCTACAATTCTAATAAACACAACAGGTCTTGAAGGAAATTTTATGACCTGCCAAGATTTACAGTTTTCTCTTGTATTATCAACAACCATCTCCCATTCCCAGACATTTGTAGATGATTCTATATAATAACTATAACTTCTATCGTCACAATCCCAGAGCAACAATCTTAAACTGGAGATAATATAAGGTTGACCTAAAATTTACACAATTTGTTATGTTTACAATCTCATAATACCACAAAACATGTCTATAAAATGTCCAATTTTTTCATTATTTTAAATGTCAGAAATTTGCATTTGGATTCATTTCCTGGTGATTTTTTTTAAAGGAACAGTAATAAAATCAAACATAAGACATTACCAAAGAAAAAACACTTGAAAATTATTTTCCATGAATGTTATAATGATAATAATAATACATTTATTTAGCAAATAGCTATACATATAAACATAAAAAACATAAAATACAAATACAAGTGACAAACACCAAAAATGTACACAAAAAATAATAATAATAATAATAATAATCTATGGTGGTAGTGTCCTAATATAGTTAACAATTAACTTATTAAAATGATCAAGAGGTTCATTAAAATTCTTTATAAAAACTGGTAAATTATTATATTCCCTAAGGCCTGATAGAACAATGATCTACCAGTTCTCAATAAATTATGATTTTCTATATAAAAATCATCTCTTTGACGAGTGTTATAATCATGTCCATCTCTTACATAAGTTAGTTTACTATGCAAAGTCAGGCAATAAGAAGTTTTTCATTTTATACACAAATTGTAATGTTCTAAATAAAGTTCTTTGTTTTATATTCATAAAATTTAATGTGTTTAACATATACTGTATTGGAGTATATCTGCTGCACTGTAAAACAATCTTCATAGCTTTATTTTGCATTTTCTGCAGTGTCTGGATCTCATTATTATTTATTAAAAACAACAAAATCGTGGAGCAATACTCAAAATGTGGTGCAATTATCGTTTTAAAAAATTAAAATTTTTAGATATTCTCCTTAAGAAATTGATTTTTTTGGCACCTTTTTTAACAATGTACATATGCTGTTTAAAACTCATACATTCATCCAGCATCACACCTAGATACTTTATTTGATCTACTTTTTGTAAATTTTGATTATTTAACTTAATACAGTCTTCTATCAATAACTTATTTAAAGTATATGTTTTCCCTAATACTAACCATTTACATTTATCAATATTCACTTTCAAATTATTATCGCAGAGCCAGGCATATAGGTTATTTAATTCCATATTAATAGTTCTTATGATATCGTTAATATTTTTACCAAACATATAGAGCATTGTGTCATCTGCAAATAGATGAATTTTGCAATTACTTACACTACGAAGAATGTCATTAATGAAAATAACAAACAATATAGGACCCAACACTGATCCTTGTGGTACTCCATGTTTAGTTTCCTTTCTTCCAGACACACTCTCACCATATCTTGATCTTTGCCCTTTTATTGTTATGTAAGATGAGAACCACTTTAAAACATTCCCTACAATTCCAATACTTCGTAACTTTGTGATAAGAAGACCTCGGTCAATGGTTTCAAATGCCCGCTTAAAGTCCAGGAATACAGCCACAACTATATTGTTTTCATCAATACCTCTAACCCAATCGTCCAAAATACACTGTAATGCACTCTCACATGAATGAACCCCTCGAAATCCTGATTGCGCTGATATGATTATATTGTTGCTTTCAATATAGCTTATTAATTGTTCTTTAACTATTAATTCCAATATTTTTTCACAAATTGGTAATGAATTGATAGGTCGATATTGTTCACATAAAATAGTATTAGTAACTTTTGGTATAGGTGCAACAAAAGAATCAGTCCACACAATCAATTTTATTTTCATAGTACTTTTTTTTCTCCTTTCTTATCATAGTAACTACCTTATTTCTTTTTTCTTTAAATGAATTCCATTCTTACTATCCTCTTGTGATTTTTGCTGCATCATATTGTCTATCTCGTTCTTTCATAGCCGATAAAATTTCTTCTGTAATCCATTTTTTATTTGCATATTTGGTTGAAATTAAAATTTCCCGTACAGTGCACAATTTATCAAGGCTATTTTTAATACAATTTGTTAAATTTTCAGTCAAGATGTTAATATCAGCACTATCATTATTCCATATAGTATTTATTAATATTTCTTGGAAGGCAGTTTTATCATAGTTTTTAAAGCTTCTGAAACATCTCTTTATACCATGTGTATTGTTCCTCTTTATTGGAATATTTACTGTTATATGTGCATGATCCGTTATCTTTGGTGTATAATGTACTTTATATGTTATATTATCACAGTTGGTTATTAGCAGATCAATCATAGTTGCAGTGTTCTGCGTAACTCTGGTTGGTTCCTGTATTAACTGTATAAATCCATTTTCCATAGTAATTCTCAATAACTGCCTCGAGTAAAATGTGTCCCGTAACATATCGATGTTAAAGTCTCCTGTTATAATACTATCGATACTACTAGAGCTGTATTCTTCTATCAATCTTTCCAAGCTAATTAAAAAATCTGCCGTACTTGCACTTGGCGAGTGATATATCCCTATTATAATATATTTCTTTGTATCTATTTGTATCTGAACTCCTACACACCAAAAATTGTTTTCAACTACAAAGTTTTCTACACTATGGAAAGATATTTCATTTTTAATGTGACTCCTCCTGTGCGTGTATTACTGGAGTAACATATTTCTGATTTATAACCATCAATATCAATTTCAGATATCTGTATATCATATGGGTCTCTGTTAAACAGACTATTGTTGGTTGTAAAGTGTGTATTAATAGTTCTATTTCTTCTTTATTATGTAGGAAACCCTGTGTGTTTAAAGTTAAACATTGACATTTACATTGATTTACTCTCTGTTTGGGATTTGCTAATTGCTATTGATCACCTAAATAGTCAGTTTTCCTTTTGATATTATTTACCATCCTTATATAGCAATGACATTTCGGGTCAAATGCATTGTGGTTATCTTTTATTTTTATTGTATACTTTTCAATTGCATTACTACAATTTATACACTTGTATATCTGGTTTTACAATCTCCTGTATGTTCTAATGCACATTTATGACAAACCTTATTATTTTTGCAATCTTTAGCCATATGGTTGAAACCTAAACATTTATAACATCTAACAACATGGACACAATCATAAACCCTGTCTCTTGACCATCCTATAAAAATTTTGTTTTTATTTAATAGTATTTTGTGTTTTTGGATCAGCTTCTAGTATTAATGTAATTTGTCTGTTTGCATTTTTTAATCTTTTTATTATTTTTAAATGAGATCCTTCTTCCAGTTCATATTCTAATAAATTTTGGTCTTTTATTGCATTCAAAAGATTGATATCAGTGTCATCGTCCTCCTCCTCATTTATTCCAATAATTTTCATTTTTGGGTGTTTCAAATTTGGTGCCCTAATTTCATAATCCTCCGACATTTCGTCGTGTATTTTATTCTGAATTTTCTCTCGATCTTCCTTATTTCCACATTGTATTACCACTTGACCCTGGTGTGTTTCTCTCAATCCAGAAACTCCTGCACCTAACCTGCTTGGATCAATCTTCTCTTTAATCTCCTTTTTTGTTTTATCACTGCTTTGTATTTCTTTTGGTTTGATAATTAAATTGGATTTATTATGGATGGATTGGATAATAACTGGATTTTTATCATTTAATTTATTGGCCACTACTGTTTGCGAATATAATGGTTTTGCTTTTACATTGTTTTTTATTTCTGTCATTGCTGATTCTATACAGTTGTTCTGTTGTGTACTTTTTTCTTCTAATTTCTCAAATTTTTTTATCAGTATTGGCAGTTTTTCAGTAAGAATTTCAATCGTACTTGCTCGCTTATTCACCACTGCTTTAAGTTTCCCAATTTTCTCTATTATTTCGTTCTTAGATTTATCTTCTAAACATGTTTTACAATAGAACTTCAGAATTCTTCCTTTTATTAACTTCATGCATTTAATTTCAGATGTAGTTAATCTTGAACAATCAGTACATAGTTTTTCCTCATCACCCTATTAATAATTTTATAAATTTCACAGTATTTACACTTAATTGTCATACACTTAACACCTTGTATAACAATATTCAGATCGCCACGTTTTATATATCTTGCTATTTTTGTTAACATCAAAAAAACAAAAAAAAAAAAGGACCAACACAGATGTTTTTATAAATTAAAATACTTTCTCAACTACTAAAATGCACTATTCTTGGGACTTTTCCCTCGAGTCCAAATGTCAATAATTATCACACATATGAAAAATACTCTTCTCTATGTTTTACAACAATTTTCATGAATAAACTTCTTATTTTTCTATAGTAATTGGCATTAACTCAGAACAACACTTTAACACTTTGGAACACTATTTCACTCCTCTAGAATATTACTTAAGACTAAATATCTTAAAATATAATTTCTTGTATGTTTTGACAAAATGTAATCTAATGTAGGTAACCTTATTATACGTTTTAGTCTGAAATTTAATAAAGAAAATTGCTTTTAAGAATAACGAGTTAATGAAAAATGGTTAAATGGTTTAAGTTAAGGTAATTTACCCAAAACTGATCCAAGTTTTCAGAAATTTCTATATCATATCAAATTCTAAACAGGATAATACAAATCTCCTATCGTCTCTATCTCTATCTGCTATATCGCAATTCTACAGTTTGAGGAGGCACACAATTATTTCCATCAGTTCTGATGACTTTACGATACCAAAAAACTACATAAAACTATGTACACACAAAATAGGTACAGGGGAGCCTCAAGCAAAACTGATATACTGGGCCAATCTAATTAATCGATTATCTCAAATAACGATGGCTAACGATGGTACATCTGAAAATATGTTCGAATACAACGTGAGGTAGCTGACGCGCAACTTTTAACTAACAGCAAACTAAAATGTAAGTATTATTATTTATTTATTTATTTATTTATTTATTTATTTATTTAAAAAATGCACACACACATGATACATAATACATATACACACATACATAATACAAGAATATACACAATAAAAATACCTACAAAACACACAAAAGAGGAATGTGTACCTAGAAAGCACCTAAGTGATTAAACACTTGTGTTGTGCTGAAAAAGTGCATCAATATCCAAAAAACACAATTTACTGGTATAATGAGGACTTGCTTGTGTACAAAAGTAATAATCAACAAAAGATTTATTTTCAAGTTTGAATATTAGTTGTCCAAAATTTTGTAAAACTTAACACGATTATGAAAAATAAATCGCTTTGACAAAGTTGAAAAGAGCTTAAAATTTTTTACATGCCTAATTTCCATGGGCAACAAGTTACAAGTTTTGGGTAAAGTATATCTAAAAAATCTATGACAAATGTTCTTCCTGAATCTTGGGGTGGACAGGAGCCCGCTGACAGTACTACGAGTGCGATATATTGAAGATACATCATTTTCTAATATTTTATTTTTGTATGCATATATACATAGACTATGAAAGTATAACGATCTAATATTAGAAATATCCTCAGTATAAAGCAGATTTGTATGGTATCTTTTTTGCTTATGAAATATAATTTTTAAAATATAATTTTGAATTGTGCTCAGTTTCCTTAACGAGCTCCTGTACATTCCGCCCCATATCAGAATTCCATACCGCAAAAGTGACTCTGCGAGTGACCTGTAAATTAACAATAATAGTTTTTTCGAGAGAATTTCACGCAATTGATAGAATTTATAAATGAGTTTTCTGACTTTATTTGTGAGATAATCCACATGGTTACTCCATCTCAAATGCTTATCAAAGATTACTCCCAAGTACTTGATCTCATTGGTTTCATTAATTTGATCTTTCATGCCCTTGATCTTTATACTATCAAAGTCAGGCCTTGTTGCATCTGTTAAACTAAAGGCCAGGTAATGAGTCTTGCTAGCATTTAAGGAGAGGTGATATAAGTTTAACCAACATTTGATTTTTTCTATTCCCAATTGAACAGATATTTTAGTTTTTATCCATGATTCCCCAGTAAAAACAACAACTGTATCATCGGCATAAGATACAATTTTAGCGTCTGCGATCAGAGACAATAGCGGGTTAATATAAGTCAAGAATAGTATTGGACCGAGGACAGTTCCCTGTGGGACTCCTATTTCCACCAACCCAGGATCACTTACTGTGCCATTCACCTTAACGCATTGTTCACGGTTTGTAAGATAACTGCGAAAAATTTCCAAAACTGCACCACGGACACCATAGTTCTCCAGAACTGTAAGAAGCTTTCCATGGTTAACAGTGTCAAACGCCTTCGCTAAGTCTAAAAATACTGCAATGCACTTTTTATTGGTATCTAGGCCATCTGTAATGTCTCTAATGACAGTGCACATAGCATCAGTTGTTGCCTTGCCACTACGAAAACCAAATTGATGTTCATGCAAAATATTATTTTTATCAAAGAAATCTACTAGACGATTCTTGAGACATTTTTCAAATATCTTTCCAAAACTATTAATGACACTAATTGGTCTATAATTACAAACTTTAGTTTTATCTCCGGCTTTATAAATAGGTGTAACAATTGACGATTTAAACTGGACTGGAACTACGCCTTTCTGAAATACCAAATTAATGATGTGTTTAAGTGGATTGAGTATATATTGATGATTATTCTTAATGATTTTAGTTGTAATTCCGTCAATTCCTGGTGAACAAGTACATTTAAGAGTGGAAATTTGATCTATTAGTTCATTGCTTGATACAGGATTAAGAAACATAGTATTAGGATTAGTAGGGATGTTTACCGTGCAATTCTTAGAATTATCAATATCATTAACCATATTTAGACCAACATTAAGAAAATAGTTATTACAGTAATTTGCCATTTGCATATTGTCATTGAATATAACACCCTCTTCATCAACAAGCTGTAAATTATTCTCCTTACTAAGATTCTCATTAGTAGCCTCAGAAATCAACTGATAAATCTTTTTTAAGTTATTTCTGTTTTCATTAACTTGTTTTAAATAGTAATCATTTTTTGATTTTTTTAAAAGTTTATTCAGTTCATTTCTATAGGTTTTACATTCATGTTCCATTTCCTGTGAAAAATGTTGATTTAATCTTTTTTTTAATTTGTCTCTATACCTTATTGATACAATTAGACCATCCGTTATCCAGGGTTTAATCTTTATAGTGTTTTTCTTATTCATAAAAGTTTTAGATTTATCAATCCAACCACAAATTTTTTCCAAAAAAAGATCAGTAGCAATTTGAGGATCACTGGAGTTCATAGTCTCATCAAAATTTTCATCCTTCAAAAAAGTTTGTAACTTTCTAAAATTAATTTTTGTGACTATCTTATGATTTACTTTTACCGTTTTTACACTATCGCTTGATTTAGAGTATACATTTAACAAGACGGGATAATGATCTGTAATATGACATTTAAGAATATAAGAATCAAAAACTAAATTCCGAACACCAATAGCAGCAGGCTTTTTCACAAAAATGTGGTCCAAACATGATTCTGTTTCAGCTGTGATACGGGTAGGATTTAAAATGTAAGGTACGAAACCATGCCTGGCGAGTACAGAAAAATATCTGTTCACACTTACTTCTTGTTCATTCATTAAATCAACATTAATATCACCAACCAATAATTCAATCTTATCATTAGGTTCAGTTTGGTCCAAAAATGCATCAAGTTCATCAATAAATGAGATCAAGTTACTTGGGTTAGGTCTGTACAAAGCAATTATTCTATAAGTTACACTATTAATAGCTAAATTTATGATACACAATGTAACGCCACATATATTTAATCTGATATTAGAAACATTGAAACTGAGACTAGATTTGATCACAATCAAAACACCATCATTCCTGTTAAAGTTACCTCCATTATGTATTGTTGTATATCCAGGAATATTAAAGTTTTTCACAGACACATCTCGAAAACACTCACTCAAAACAAAAACATCACAACCCATTAGATCATAGGCTTCCACAACTGCCAAGAATTCATCGAAGTTCTTGTTAGCACTTCGTATGTTAAAATGCATGATGTCCAAATGCTTATTAGAAGTGATAAGAGAATGATATTCATCTGGATCTATGTAGTCTCCACGGTGGTTTTGTTCCAGGTGCATTAAATGTTCTAAGATAGCATCTTGGTCAATTACTACCATTAAGTAGAGTAATCGATTTTACTTTTTAAAAGTCTAATGTGGAATTGTAATGTGGGACACTCTAAATCAGTTGAGTAGTGGTCAATATTATTCTTTAATTTGTATTTGTTATTTGCATTAATACAATTTACACATTTTTTATATAATTTTGGACAGTCCCTCTGTTCATGTTCATCACCACAAAAAGGACAAGTGATGTTTCCCTTACAATCTTGTTTCCTGTGATAATAACCCTGACATTGAAAGCAGCGTGGAATTGACAGATCCTCAAACACTGGAAAACGTTCCCATCCTATGTAAACCTTCCTCACTCGCATCAGCTGTTTGAAGGTTGATGCTGAGCATTCCCCAAATATAATATTCTGTCCATTTCTTCCTTTTTTTATGAATGTTACGTTGAAGTCATCCAAGTTTACATTTTGTTGTAGTATAGAGACTATAATTTCATCCTTTTCTAAGTCTTGATTGAAGTTTGTTATTTTTACTCTAGGTTTTTTCATTTTTGATGTTTCAATAGTATAATCTGGCAGTTTATTCTTTGCTATGTTTTCTAATACCTCAACTTCTTCCTTACTTTTGCATTTGATGATTGCTGTCCCAGAATTAGTAGTTTTGAAATTTTTTATCCCAATTTTCAAATTAGTGGGATTGATACTTCTTGTAATATCCATCCTAGTCTTTTGAGAATTTTGAGAATTATTTTTAGGTTTAATTAATATATCAGGAATGCCTTGCAAAACATCCATATTTGTAGAATCTAAATTTCCTTTTAAGGCATCCGCAAAGGTATTTCTAGAAAAAGTATTACTGCTTTTCCCTTCCTCGTACATTTCAAGTTTCTCCTGTAGTAATTTTATAATTTGATTTTTATCTTCTATTATTGTCTCTTTGTCCTTGATGATATGCTGGAGACTCTCCACAAACTCATTATTCCTGCATCTTTTACAATAAAATTTCAAAATGCGTTTCTGCAGTGTTATGCATTTTAATTCCGAGGCTGATAAGTTGGAACATTCAATGCACACCAAATTTCTGCATGTGTCACATGGGTAACATGGTATCTTTATTTCCTTTGTAGGTTGTTTTATTAATTTACATAAAAAGCACTCCATAATTTACAGTTTTTCATTATTAAAAGAAAAACCCAAGAGAGAGAAAAACACTATCCACTGTAGCTACAGATAAGCAAGACAAAAACTTCAAGTTTTTTAGGAATAAATAGGAATGAATATATAGGAATGCACCAATTAAATGAAGAATTTCAAAAACACAAATGAGTTTCACATTTCTAATTACATACAATTGTACTTCACTTATTGTACTAGTATACAAATATTCAAAATTTTTAGGTGTTTAATTACTAGAAAAATACACAATATTTGCGGAGTTCTCTGAACACAACATAACATTATCATAATTAATAAATTAATTAATTAATAAAATACAAAGTGAGGAAACTTGATGATAACTTTGTAGACTCGATTTAAAAAGTGAATTAAAACTAAAGTATATTATGCTGTATGTAGAAAAAAATATTTTCTGTTAGGTTACTGTCCCATAATTTTAAAATCACAAATACAATATTGTTAACAGTCCTATAGAAGGAACAATAAATAACCATATTCTGGGCCTGCAAGGAGCGAAAAATGATACCATTTTTTTCAGAGCTCAATAAGGTGTTTAAATATAAATGGAAAACGGAAAGAACCAGTTCATGGATGGAAGACGTTATAACTCTGGCACTAAATGAAATAAATTATGGCACAATAACAATTCGAGGTGCATTAAAAAAGTATGGCATTCCATATGCAACTTTGTACAACCATAAGAAAGCCAATTCTCCTATAAAAAAGTTAGGAAGGTACATGATACAACTACACTGATATGCTCATAACTTGACCAAATTTCGTTTGTTCTGCGCACGACGTCATTCTTGATGCAAAAATGGTGAAAATTCAAATACCTTACTGTCAGGATGACTGTCAGTGATATAATTATTTTCGTGTTTGTCAATTGTATTCCCGTATTATTATAATTGTGAGGCCCGAGGGTTATCAAGTCGTCATTTTTATATTATAGGGTGGTATTTATTTACAGTAGTTCTTCTTATTATCTCTTCAAATTGTAAAATTTAGGTTAGAATTATATTCGGTAGGTAGATCGGTACACAGAATGCGGTTTGAATTAAAATAAGAAAGATTGATATTAATCAACTATTACTTTAGTTTTCGTGTATGAATCGTGTATTATAATTCCATAATCGACGTTTATTTTATTTTGTTATCTTTGTTTACAAGTATTTTATTTAATTTTGTGTAATAGCTGACGTCACGCTCATCGATAGACCACGCCCCCATGCGCATAGGTATATCAGTGTAGTTGTATCATAAAGAAGGTATATGATATAAGCAGGGGCGGCTCGTGATGAAATAAAGTAGGTGTCCTGCAAATGTTAATTTTACCCAAGTATTTTCTAAAATGTTAATTCGATTCTACGATCCATTGTATCAGATTCGTAATGTCCTCTCAAGGCCAATTCGAAAGCTCTGCCGCATTTTATGCAATTTCTAATCTTGGATAAAACATCTACTTTTTATTACATTATCATTATGTTTTTGTAAATAATTTATTCAATAAGCTGAATCTAACTAAACTATAATATTAGTAGTTCCCAATAAAGTTAATCCCATTGTGTTACGAAAATGGCTTTAAGAGTTTTCAAGTTTCTTTATTTTTTCAATCAGATGTACTTACTATGTCACCTGTACCTCCGGCCATGCTTTATCGCCGCCAAAAAGTACACAAGGAATACAAAACAATGCATTTTTTTGTATTAAACCCACAATCCAATTTTTTCTTAAATTTTTCTGTTCAATTGGTGTTTAGGTTTTTTCCGGGCTAACAACTACCGTTTCAATAATAATGACCGGCAAATTTCTATCTTTATTTTCTAATTCAAATTTTTTACTCGTTAGTGTATTTAAATAATCTCTTCATATGAATCAAATAGTGAACTAAATCTATTGAATAGAATAGAGTTTATTAAGAGTACACTTACAATAAATTACATAATATAAATTACAAATAAAATATAAGTTTTACATAACACAGTTCATAGTTACAATCTTGTTTACAACACTTTACAAGCGGTGAGTGTTCATCTTGACAGACAATTTTCAACCTCACCTTGGCGACCGAAAGTTATTCCAAGCTGATACCGCTCTCGACTCCCCTACACTGCGTGCACACCCTGCATCTCCACCTCATACCATCAACAGTAGATAAGAAAGGATGGATACACACCGAGCGCACACAGCACGGGCAAGTCGAAAAACGGCACAAGTAGGAACTAAAATAAAATGTATGATTATTCTTGACAGAGTAAATCTTACAACAGTGTATGTCATGATTCACGTTTAACATAACATTTAAATTGAGGGATCGTCATAGCAAGGCAATCATATGACAATGCATTTATTACCTTACAAGCCATATATGAGAGACTTGTCTGAAATAATGTTGTTATATGTGATGAGATGTCTAATCTCCTCGTACATATTATCTAAACCTACTATACAAGTATTCAGACAATTTGTCTGTAACAATTTTAAATACAAAACTCATTAAATGAACCTTTTGCCTTTCATCCATTCTTAGCCAGTTTACTTCCCTTATGTAATGACTTGTGGACAGTAGTTAAATAATGACATCAGGGTGTCAACAAATAAAAGTTTTGCATTTTTAGGTAGGATATTTTTATATTGATCTTGATCTATATTGAGAGATTTAAGTCTTATAAAGGCCGATTTAATTTTGCTTTGTAGTTTGTATACGAAGTTCAAAACTTAAGTTTTCATCCATAATTAGACCAAGATTTTTTACATTTGTATTATATTCTAAGGTTTCACCTCTAATTTTAATTTTGTAATTCTGTTTTATGTTATTCAAAGAATTTTTGGAACCAAAAGCAATTAATTGTGATTTAGCTGGATTTGCTTGAAGGCCAATATCTATTATGTAAGTCACCAGGTCATTAACTTCTTTATTTAGAATTTCAACAGCCACCTCGATTTCATCATATGGAAAACTCAGCAATAGTTGAAAACCATCGGCATACATATATAATTTACAACGTTGAAGTATTTTAGGAGCATCCGAGGTAAAAACATTAAATAACAATGGCCTTAACATAGACCCTTGAGGTACTCCACACTCAACAGTGTAAGGTTCTGCGAATAAATTGAAATTTTGTTGAATCCTGGTTATAACATTCCTCTCATTTAAATAATTGGTAAACCACATTAGACTATTTCCCCTAACACCATTAGACTGCAATTTTGCTAATAGTAATTCAAAATTCACAGAATCAAATGGCTTTGACATTTCTATTGGAATCAAAAGAGATGCCCTTTTTTTGTCTTTAGGGGAAATTATATCACCGAATTGTAGTGGTACTAAAACCTTTATGAAATCCTGATTGGTGAATTGGGAATAACTTGTGTAGCGTTAAATGTTCATATAGCCGATTGTGCACAATTCGCTCCAAAATTTTTGATCCAACTTGTAAAATCGTTATCGATGAAGAGACAGATTACTCCCTCTGGAAAGCAACTAAGAAAATCAAGAAGCCTATTACTTCAACCCCTCCAATCAGGAATAGGAACGATAGCCCATGGGCCAGAGATAATAAACAAAAAGCTGACTTATTTGCTGAACATTTGGCTGACGTATTCACACCTAATCAAATTCTTGTAAACAATTTGCTTAATATTGACAATTTAAGGACAGAAAATATTACCCCTGTTACCCCAAAAGAAGTAGCTGAGGAAATAAAAACAAATCTAAGACTAAAGAAAGCACCAGGTTTTGACTTGATTACCACTGAAATCTTAAAGCAGTTACCGAGAAAGTGCATAGTCATGCTGACGTACCTCTTCAATGCAGCCTTTAGACTGAAACACGTTCCTGCCAGCTGGAAGGTAGCGGAAGTGATCATGTTGCCTAAACAAGGCAAGCCACCAAATGATGTCAAGTCTTACAGACCTATCTCCCTGCTGCCAACCATTTCAAAGTTGTTTGAAAAACTACTTCTCAAGAGATTAAGACCACTAATTGAAAATGGTAATCTTATCCCGGATTACCAGTTTGGCTTTAGACAAAAGCACTCAACTATTGATCAGGTACATTGTATTACTAACATAATAGAGCGTACACTTGAAGAAAACGAAGTCTGCTCCGCAGTCTTCTTAGATGTTGCTCAAGCCTTTGACAAGGTATGGCACGAAGGATTGATACATAAATTAAACAAAATACTTCCGAGGCAATATGTAGAGATTCTGTCATCGTATATCTCGGGCAGACTTTTCAGAATAAAACAGGAAGATGAATATTCTGACCTGAAAGATATAAGAACAGGAGTGCCCCAGGGTAGCGTTCTTGGCCCTATCCTTTACCTGCTATATACTAGTGATATGCCAGTACTAGAATAGACCACTGTAGCTACATTTGCTGACGACACTGCACTTCTTGCGGTCGGAAAAGATCAAGGAATATCCACTAGAAGACTGCAAGTAGCTAGCAACACAATACTTGATTGGACCAAACAATGGAAGATCAAGCTAAACGAGCTCAAATCAACTCATGTTAACTTTACCAACAAAAGACTAGTTAACCCTCCGTCCTTGGATATTAATGGTACTATTGTACCCAATGAGAATAACGGTAAATACCTAGGCATGACCCTGGATGCCAAGCTCCGGTGGAAAGAACATGTGAAGAAGAAAAGAATCGAACTTGGTTTGAAATATAGACAGTATTATTGGATGCTTGGAAGAAATTCTAAGTTGACAATACATAATAAGATACTAATTTACAATCAGATCTTAACCAGTTTGGTTATACGGTATTCAACTTCGGGGTTGTGCCAGAAATAGTAATATTAAAACCATTCAGACTTTCCAGAACAAAGTGCTGTGTAACATAGTAGACGCTCCATGGTACATACGCAACTCCGACTTGCATCGAGACCTTAACATCCCAATGGTTAAAGATGAGATCAAAAGGTTTGCTGGCAGACATGAAGCCAGACTTCACCTCCACATCAATGCAGAAGCTCTTCAGCTGCTGGACAACCAACATCTTGTTCGAAGATTGAAGAGGCCCAAACCATTTGAGCTGGTGTAGTATGCTGTGTAAAAGCAGGACATAGTGCGCCAGTCAAATTGTTAAAAGAAAACAATCTAAAGGACGTCGTTGGATGAACTTTAGTTAATAAATGTTTAGTTTGTAAGATTATTAGAAGAAAACTAATGGTTGGTCATCAGACCAGTTTTAATAGAAATACGATTCTCCAACAAAGCATCTTATATAGAAAAAAAAAAAAAAAAAATTTCACATTATCCATCTTTGGAATCGGTTGTATTATTCCAGCTTTCCATTCGCTTGGAATTTAACCTGATTCAAGCGACACATTTATTATGTGTTTTAAGGGTAACACGCAATACGGCAGAAGCAATTGTAGCATATATATTGTTATACCATTACAACCAACTGATCTAGACTTGATTTTATTGAGTACCTTTTTTTACAGAGTCTGGTTCAATTAACTGAAAATTAAAGTTTGGTATATCCAATTTTTTAGTATAATGGTCTATTCGTATTAATTTGAGGTTTAGTTATAGAGGTTTTGAAATAATTGATAATAATTTGAGGATTACTGAGATCTTGTGGCAATTCCATGTTAGAAATGGTTGTTCTCATTCCAAGTCTATTCACTTCAAGCCATATGTTTGTAGTGTTGTTACGGTGTCTATTAAATTTATAGCCATAATATACAACCTTCTCACTATTTATTGCTTTTTTTACCTCTTTTCTTATTAGTTTGTAAAAGATACGTGTTTCATTTGTTGGATTTTGATTACATCTTTTTCCAGCCTTTTCTCTTTGTTTCATTTAATATTAAAGGTTATCCATGTCATGGCATTGTCAATATAAATAATAAGTTTATACCAAACAATTTTATGTACACGCACAAAAACACATTCGTAATACGGAAATTAACTGCAAGTACTACGACCAATGCAGCTCACTAAGGAGTGTAAAATTTGCAGTGCCTGGGCTGTTAGAGGGGTCGTGAGGGAACGAGTGCAGGCGTCGAAAGCAATGCACAGAACTACCTCATGCGGATAACTTAAACAATGTAAAGAATACCCCGACAGTGATTAGAGAATTCGTCTGGTCTATTGCATTGGCTTCGCCGATATTGTAAGTTGTAAAATTGCTGATCAGAGGCGTCCGCTTTACACAATAATAAACACATCACGCCGCTAATTCAAAGATAGTGATAGTAAAATGATATATTATTGCTATTATAAAAATAATATAATAAATATTAAATGTATATATACTGTTTATAATACTAATGGTCTGTGCGCCATTAGCAGTACAATAAAAGGCGAAGGTACTTGCATCCCGATTAGCAGCATCCGCATCGACAAGAAGCTAGCTAGCTACACCTGCTTGTTCGAAGTTTCCAGAAGGTTCCAGTATCTGCTGCATGTTGCCGAAAGTCCACTTTGACCATCTTTACTGGAGGGTAACTATTAGTAAGAGGTTGAGTTATATTTTCCGAGACCGAAGAATACATTTTTGTAAACCAGATCATATTTATTTGCAGACATAAATGCTAAGTAATTTTGATTGGTAACAACCATTAGGTGTGCTTTCCTGTTTTAATTTTTTATTATTTCATTTTATTTCATTATTTGAATATGATACAAAATATTTTAATTGTAATATAGAATTGTTTTTACTTGTTTGCTTCAATTTGCCAAACACCTAAATATAAATGTGTCCAAGGTAAGAAACATTAGCAATGGAGGACTAATTATAGGATGTAATTCCACAGATAGTGCAAGCAAGCTCAAACTAATACCCATGCAAAAACTTATGATATTTGTGATGTGAAGAAAGGCAATTACAGATTGAAGATTGGGAGTATGATGAGGATCAAATAGTAAAATTCATTAGACATCAAAATGATATATTTTAATTAATAATAATAATAATATAATAATATTTATTGACCACATAAAACCCAAATACAAATTAAAATTAATAAATATAGATAAGTATGGTCAAAAGGTCCTCTGATCAGCATAAGCATCAGCAGAAGTTTCCTGCAATTTGACATATTTAGCCATTCCGAATCTTTCAAAGTATGAGAAATTCTGTCAAATTTTCTTATCCCATATATAAAACGTAGACACGAGTTTTGCAGTTTTTGTAGTCTGTTGGAATCATAAACTGAGAGGCAGGGACCATACACGAAATCACAATAATTTGCATTACTTAAAACAAGAGAATCACAGAGTTGTATTTTTAATTTTTTGTCAAGTCTGCTGTTGTACAAGGTTTTTAATTTTAAAAATGATTTTTGTAATATAAATGAAACGTAATTGGTGAATTTTATTTGTTATCAAATACTATACCCAGATTTTTCGCCTTCTGCCTCGGTGTTAAAGGCACGTTATAAATTTTTATGGAAAAGTATGAGAAATTCTGTAAAATTTTCTTATCCCATATATAAAACGTAGACACGAGTTTTGCAGTTTTTGTAGTCTGTTGGAATCATAAACTGAGAGGCAGGGACCATACACGAAATCACAATAATTTGCATTACTTAAAACAAGAGAATCACAGAGTTGTATTTTTAATTTTTTGTCAAGTCTGCTGTTGTACAAGGTTTTTAATTTTAAAAATGATTTTTGTAATATAAATGAAACGTAATTGGTGAATTTTATTTGTTATCAAATACTATACCCAGATTTTTCGCCTTCTGCCTCGGTTTTAAAGGTGTTATTAATTTTTATGGAAAAGTATGAGAAATTCTGTAAAATTTTCTTATCCCATATATAAAACGTAGATACATCATACTAAAATACAGGTCACATGATTTACATATACTCAGACAAACAATAAAAAGACTCATCCAATAAATATTTCTTCAAACAAACTTTGAATTTTTTTATGGTGTGACACGATTTAATGTGTTCAGGTAGTTTGTTAAATATTTTTAACCCGATAAATTTCGGAGAATTTTTTGTTAAATTCATTCTAGTAAAGGGCACGTGAAGGTGATGTTTTTGACGTGTATTGTAAGAATGAATATTTTCATTCAGATTAAAACTCCCTATGTTATTGAATACATAAGTGCATAATTCAAAAATATACAAAGACGTCAGTGTTAGTATATCGTAACTTTTAAAAAAATTTCCTACAAGATTCCTTCGAAGATATCTTAGCTATGCATCGAATAATAGCCTTTTGTGCAATAAACACCTTAGAAGCATTTTCCGAGTTAGCCCAAAAGCAGATGCCGTATCTTAATATTGTTTCCACCGCTGCATAATACACATTTATTAATTGTTTCTCATTTAGTACAGATCGCAGGTTCAAAAATACAAATCTCAGTTTATTTAACTTACTAATTATCGTTTCACAATGAGATTTCCAATTCAGGTTTTCGTGCAAATAAAGTCCCAAAAATCTAATGCTATCATGTGTACTACACAACGATGTATTGTAAACACTGAGAGCCACATCTTCAACATCATGTTGATGGGTATGGATAGGCATAATTTCGGTTTTTTTAACATTAAAATATAAATTAAGATCAGTGAAATAGTGAGAAATATTATTTATAACATCAGAGCATTTATTTTTCAAACCATTGAACATTCTGTCAAGGACAATAAGTGATATGTCGTCAGCAAACACAGTAAAGTGACAGCCTGGTATAACCAAACCAATTTGGTTTATATATAATATAAACAAAACTGGCCCCAGAATGGATCCTTGCAGAACCCCTAAATTTACATTCAAAGAACCAGATTGATAACAACTCGATTTATTATTCTCTGAAACCAAAAGGGGGACATATTGTCGTCGATTTCTCAAGAATGATGCCAACCACTTCAAGGTTACACCTCTAATACCATACGTCTCAAGAATTTCCAGCAATTTCCCATGATTGATGCAGTCGAAAGCCCTGCTTAAATCGCAAAAAATTGCAACAGGGCTCTCGCCTGCATCAACATGTTCAATCAACTGACTATAAAATGAGAACATCGCTGTACCAGTAGATTTTTGAGACCGAAATCCATGTTGGTGGTCTGTAATTACATTATTTGTCTCCAAAAAATTTTTTAATCTATCCAGAAATGCATATTCGAAGATCTTTGAAAAACTATTAGGTACAGATATAGGTCGGTAGTTCTCAGGTAGAGAAGGATCATATTTCTTATATAAAGGTATAACCTTATTTGTTTTAAATTTTTCAGGGAATTTGCCAGAACAAAAGGATAAATTTACCAAACAAGTTATAGGCTCCAAGATTGATTCTAAAATTCTTTTCACTAGAAATAAAGGAATTTCATCGTCTCCTGAGGATGAGTTGTTTTTTAACTTTTTTTTAAGTAAATTAAGCAATTCCTCCTTAGTGAAAGGATAAAGGAACATGGTGTTGGTGTTACTGGTGGTACTGTTATTTCTATTATCTGTTATAAGTGAGTGACCATTTGATGGACTCGGTATTTGTTTGATTAAATCTAAAGGATCATTAACAAAAAAATTATTTAATGAGTTTGCTATTTTTTCAGGATTTTTAATCATATAACCGTCCCCAAAAATGGCAATATTGTTCTTAGTTTGTTTAATTTTATCAGTTAATTCACCAACTGTATGCCATAGTGTTTTAGTAATATTTTTGGATGACGAAATCTTTTTCTGGCAATATTCCTTCTTTTTAAATGACAACAGTTTTGAATGTCTCCCCTTCGCGGCATTATACAAAACAGCCAATTCTGGACAATTCATTCTTAACATGTACAAATCTTTTAGATTATGACTAGATGTTATCACCTCGCCATCAACCCACCTCTTCCTATCAACATTGGTGTAAACCAATTGTTTCGGAAAACTTGTATCAAAGAGGTACAAAAATGATAAATAAAAAAACGTATAAGCTTCATCAAAGTCTCCTAAGGTATAGAGATATGACCAGTTTACAGAATTTAACCTGTTTTCAAAATTGGAAATATTATAGTCCGTAAAAAATCTTTTACAGCATTAAAAAGACAGATCTATGGTCTGATATTACATTATCAAGGACACAACATAACCCATAATTGTAAAAATTTACAAAAATTTGATCTATAATAGTACAGGAATTTTTAGTGACATGAGTTGGCCAATTAACAACATGTTTAAGATTGAAACAAGTAAGCATATTACATAACACATTAAAATAGTTGTTTTTATATCTATCAAAATTAAAATCCCCACACAAGATTAAGTTAATTTTTGGTGTATACAAATATTCCAAGACACTAAACAGCTTACTCAAAAATAGTTCCTAGTTTCCACTTGGAGACCTATAACAGTTGACAACAGTGTATACAGAATTCGACCACAACATCTTGTACTATTATTGATAATTCTAACCTTTATTTCTTTTCCTTGTCCCTCATATGTTTATCCATGTTCCTTCTGGTTTCATTCTTAGTTTTTATTTGACTTCTTCCTTCTTCAAAATATTATTTTAGTCTTCGGTATATGTTTTTCTATTATATTCCTTGATTTTCCTCGGTTTTTATTTAAATTCGATTATATTTTATAATTCTCTGACTTCCTCTCTTCCAAAATTTATTAATTATTTTTTTATTTCCTTGGTGACCCTTTTCATTTTCTGTTTGACACTGATATTTTGATTTTATTTAATTTTTCCATTCACTCACTTTAGTTACATTAACTCTACTCTACTTCCATACTACATTCTAATTTACAATTTTAAAATTTTAAATTGTGGTTGATTTCCTCTTTCAATTTTATAATATTACAATACTTCATTTACTCATTCATTAAATTTTATTCTGTCAATATTCCCCTTAACATTTCTATTTATTATCATTTTATTAATTTAAATTCTCTTAAACTTTCCAAAATTTCCCTTATGTCCCCTTGATTTATAGAATCTATAGCCTTTTTTTGTACGAACTTTAATTTAATAGTTATCTACTCCTTTGGTTTTCTATTTTATGAGGTTTGATATCATAATTTATTAATTTTGAGAATGCTATAATATATATATATACAGGGTAAATCACGAGTATTGCTATGTATTGGTATCTTTGTTATTTGAAGAGATACGAAGTTGGAAAAGTTGAGCAATTACTAGCACTAAATAGTGGTCCCGGAAAATTTGTTTAAAAAATCAGCGGTTCTCAAAATATTTAGCAAAACAATAAATTTCCAAAAAACTTAAATTAGCTCTAGCTCCGTTATTTATAGAAATTTTTAAATAAAAATTTATTTTGTACATACATGAATCTTTGTTTTAACGCAACCAGAATTTGTTTTCGCCTACTAGATTCTGAGTTATGAATATCATCTTTTGTTTTTCTTATGGACGCCATATTAGAATTTGACGTGGTTAGATAGAGAAAAATCAAGGAATCCGGCGATATGTCACACTTAGGCTTCTGAATGTAATTAAGGTCTGTAATTTTTTTTATTAATCATAACATTGAACAACAATAAACAAAATAGCATAAATGAATAAAACAATTGAATATAGTGTAACAAACTGACAAATAACTTTAAATTAATTTAGATATTTAAATTGTCTAGCATTATTTTGTAGACAACAAAATAATACGCTGCAGCGACTGGAGACACTATCAACAGCCCTCCTAATTTGTCTCGTAAACTATGTTATAGATTTTTTCTTTTAGATATCCCACAGGAAAAAACCGAGAGGTGTGAGGTCGGGTGATCTTGCTGGGCACAACATTGGACCATTGTTGCCTACCCATCTCCCTGGAAATCTTTGGTTTAGATGTTCTCTTACAACCTGAGTGTTATAGGCGGGAGCACCATCTTGTTGGAACCATCGTATCTTTCTCAGTTGTGCTAGAGGTAATTCGTCAAGTGCATCTTCTTCAATGTCATTAAAACCGAATTTAAGGTTGACAAACTTGAAGAAGACGGGGATTCTCCTGACGCCATAATACCTCATTTTGCCTATTAAAAATTTCACAATTGACAGAAACTTCCCGCAGTCAATCCTTTGAACAGATGAGTCCATATTGTGGAATTTTCAATAGACACAATGAGGTACTATGGCGTCAGGAGAATCTTCAAGAGAATTCTTCAAGCAGTCCGACCCCAAATTAAATTCGGTTTTAATGTGTGGTGCGGTCTAATTGACAATCAATTTATTGGTCCAATTATTTTTAATCATAATTTGAAGGACAGGGATATGTACACCTCCTTCAAAATGACATTGAAGATGTACTTGGCCAAGTTACCTCTAGCACAACTGACGAAGATACGATGGTTCCAACAAGATTGTGCTCCCGCCCACAACACTCAGGTTGTAAGAGAGCATCTAAACCAAAGGTTTCCAGGGAGATGGGTAGGCAACAATGGTCCAGTGTTGTGGCCAGCAAGATTACCCGACCTCATACCTCTCGATTTTTTCCTGTGGGATATCTAAAAGAAAAAATCTATAACATAGTTTACAAGACAATAGAGGAATTGGAAGTGGCAGTTCGTTGGGAAATTACATCATTGCCACTGAGACAAATTAGGAGGGCTGTTGATAGTGTCTCCAGCCCCTGCAGCTGCTGTCTACAAAATAATGGTAGACAATTTAAATATCTAAATTAATTTAAAGTTATTTGTCAGTTTGTTACACTCTATTCAATTGTTTTATTCATTTATGCTATTTGGTTTATTGTTGTTCAATGTTATGATTAATAAAAAAAATTACAGACCTTAATTACATTCAAAACCCTAAGTATGTACGAAATAAATTTTTATTTTAAAATTTCTATAAATAACGGAGCTAGAGCTAATTTAAGTTTTTTTGGAAATTTATTGTTTTGCTAAATATTTTGAGAACCGCTGATTTTTTGAACAATTTTCTGGGACCACTATTTAGTGCTAGTAATTGCTCAACTTTTCTCTAATTTAACCTACTTCGTATCTTCAAATAACAAAGATACCGATACATAGCAATACTCGTGATTCACCCTGTATATATATATATATATATATATAATCTGTGATAGAGGTATTAGACGACTGTCTAAGTTGACTAACAAAATTATTACGTCGAGAAAACCAGTCAAAGCCAAAAATTATTTTCTGGGAGTGAACTCTTTTTTATTAATCGAGCTTTCGAGACTAATTTGTCTCTTCTTCAGGATTACTACAAAAAGTACTAGTGGTAATACAGAAAAATATCACTAATTACAAAAAACTTACTTAAGTTGAGGTTTACGTCATAAGTTACGTTATATTATATATATATATATATATATATATATATATATATATATATATATATACACAAGGTTCGTTGCTACATCCGAAATGGATACTGAAGGTACCTTGTCACATCATATATACGCTGTCACATCCGGTTTGTGGATGTGACAACGTTTTGCCTTATTTTTCACAAACATAGCTTATAGAACTCATCAGAAGCCTAAACTGAAATTTTCGTCTGGAGGTAAAAAAGTTACTTGTATATCTACAAATTTGATTTTTAGTTCAACTGTAGACCGGTGGCGCTGGTATCGTTTTCAATTGTACAACTGACAATACCTTGCCACATCCGCCTATATATGATATTTCTTGCAGTATATAAGGCATGTTGTTACATCCAGATATTGGCAACGTCGCGTGCCAGATATTGGCAAATGCCTGTTCATTCAGATAAAGACGATTTCGTCCAAAATCATGTTAACTCCGTTCGAACGTGGTCCGGACGGAGTCCATTATTTTTTACTTTAGTTATGAATTTTGAGATTATTATAATTTGGATACATAAATTATATTATAACCATAATTTAAGTTACTACTATTGCCTTGATGAATTTTGATAAACATTCAGATATTTAGGTTTCTGCAGGTATATAAAAAATTAATGTGTTAGTATGAAAATATTTTTAGAACTTGTTAATTTTCCTAGATTTGTAAAACAGATAATTCAAGTAATCTAAAAAGTGTATTGCGGACTGACATGGCATCTTAATATTTTAAATAAAAATTGGCAATTGTATTAAGATGATGAGTTACCTACGAGTTTAATTATTGCCTTAATACGTGTAAATAGTTAAATCGTTGAGAGACATTTTTTTAAATTTAAAATGACGGGTTAAAATAAGTATTCTTTGAGTATGATTTCAAAACTTTATTAACAATTGCTGAATAGGTACGTTGTTTAATATCTTGTTAGTTAATAACTATTATAACATTTTACATCTTTCTTTATATAGAAATTAAGCCAAAAAGTTAAAATTAATTAAATTAAGTTAATTCCTATATAATGAAAGATGTACACAGTTAAATAAGCCAATAAATAATATTAGAAATATATTATAAAAATATTATAACATTAATATAAATAAGTAGAACATAATACCTACAATTAATTAAACTTTATTAATACAAACACAAAAATATAAATACAATAATACAAATAAAAAGGATTTGAATATGAACAATTATAAATATTTTTCTTTCGTCTGTGGAATTGTGGTCATCAACTGTAAAATGATATTTGTTATTGCACGTGTTTAGGTTTATTAACGCTATTGAGCGAGCGAAGTTTATTAACGCGCTCTTAGTTACAATTAAGGAAAAATGTTGTAATTATTTATTGCTATTGCAATTATAATTATTTTCTTTTCAGTTATTTTTTAACTTGATAACTAAAATGTTCGTGCGGAACATGCTTTATATTTTATAGAAAATTATTTAACACTGACGTAGTTTTCCATATAACACCAAAACATTATATTGTACTCCACGCGCGTTTCGCTAACCAAGTTGGCATCATCTGGAGATGATTAAAATCATATCAAATTTTAACTTGATCAAGTTTAAACTTGATTAGTGCGCTACTATACTACACTCGACGCGCGTTTCGCTAACCAAGTTGTCATCATCTGGAGATGATTAAAAATCATCAAGTTTTAACTTGCTTAAGATTAAAATTGATGTGTTTTAATTATCTCCAGATTATGCCAACTTCGTTGATGAAACGCGCGTCGTGGGCAGTATAGTGTTTTGGTATTATGTGGAAAACTACGTCAGTCTTATCTTCACACCAAAGGTTCCAACCCCCTTCAAGGAAACTATTTGTAAAGCATAGAGAAATATGAGAGGCTAGGTATTGTGTTTTATTTAGTTCCTTGTATGATATGGGTGGTGTAAATTAATACTGATTTGCTTATTTTAGTACTATGTAGTAGGTAATCAATCCTGTTAATTTAAAAAATTAAATTATATATTTAAACTCTATAGGTATCTGTTATACTGATTAAGTGTTTAACACTGTCGTCTTCTATTTGTAACATTGATACAAAATTTAATTGTTAATTTGTTAATTTAATAAATTGAAATATATTGTTCGTGGCATAAAAGAGGATCGCTGCGCTGGTTGACTGAGAGACCATTTGTTTGGATTGAAAGCATAATATACTATACGGTCAAGAACTAGTTGAGGCAACGAAAAATCCTGTACCTTTCTAATCGCTTTTAAGGCATTCTTACTATTTCTACTATAGTAAAAGGTTTAATTATAATGGTACTAAAAGTAAATTGCGTATAATACAAATCCTTATTTAAGTAAATAATCTAAAACTAATCATATAAATATAAACAAAATAAGCAATGATTACCGTTCTGAAATATAGGTACCGGGTGTCAATGGATCTATTAGACAAGCCATAACTTCTAGAGTATTGGATGTATCAAAATGAGATTTGGTATAGGTAAATGGTAGAGGAAGAGGAAAGTTTTTGCATATTTTTCACGTTTAGGTTACTTCCGTTTTCACCGGAAATGGCTTCAATTTTGAATTTTTAAATGGAACACCCTGTATATTTTTACATATTTGAATTTCTGAGACAATTTTGGACTAGAAAATGACATTAAAACTTTTAAAGTATAATACTCGTATACGAATTTATTAAAAACTTCACTGAAGTAAATGTATTTTATGAGCTTATTTTTAATCCAATCACAATGAATTTAGTATCGTTGGATTCGCAAAAAAATCCCTTTTTGAAAAGTGCTTGTCTAAAAAGTGTTGCCATTTGAAAAAAAATAGTTAGATATAAAAAAGTAATTTTGCCAACTTGTCTCATTCCTATCTACCATACTAATCACTAAAACTTTGCGATTACATTTTTCTGACATCATCTAAGGCCTTCAGATTAGTTTGCGCTCAATCATGGCCACCTAGATGCAATATTAAAAATGGCTCTAAAAAAATCAAAAAAAACTTTTTAAAATGTCATTTTCTAGTCCAAAATTGTCTCAGAAATTCAAATATGTAAAAATATACAGGGTGTTCCATTTAAAAATTAAAAATTGAAGCCATTTCCGGTGAAACCGGAAGTAACCTAAACGTGAAAAATATGCAAAAACTTTCCTCTTCCTCTACCATTTACCTATACCAAATCCAATTTTGATACATCCAATACTCTAGAAGTTATGGCTTGTCTAATAGATCCGTTGACACCCGGTATATATACAATAATATTAACTTTTGCAACATGAGCAGGTACTAAAATTGTTTTAAAAATAAAATATGTAAAATATTATTTGTTTCTCAAAACGTTCAGTTCACTATATTACACTGGAGCATTTGATCAAGTAGGTAGTATTTAGGTAATCATATATTTTCATCAACTGTTGAAGGTTTGTCTGTAGAAAAGAAACGGTTCGATTTATATTTCTTTTTTTTTATAAATTGTTTTATTTTTTTAGCGGAAGGGAAAGTTTCTTGTCGATGAAAGAACCAAACTCATTTTTTATGGATCCAATTGTCTTATTAGTCTACCCTAAAAGTAATTTAACGTAACTGTAAATGTTTCTGTTTTATTTTTTAAACTTACACCTTTTTTTATACATTCTTTTTTAGTATAGTCTTTATGATCTCAATTGAAACTGCATAAAAAATTCCGACAAACGACACACGTACGTAAACAAAGAGGCCGTCGTGTAGGTGCAGGTGTTTCTTTTGTCGGAATATTTTTTACAGTCTCAATTGACATTACATAAACTATAACATATATGTTGTTGGCACGTTTATTGTCACCATCAAAATCTGTAAATAATAGGACTTATTAGCTATGTATATGTAATATATACATATAATATAGTGCAATTAATTAAAAATCAAAGACAAACGAAACAAAATAATATTTTTTTCATGCAATACGTAATCACTTACCTTCATTATTTCCGTTGCATAACTCAACTACCAATTTTCCACTTGATACAGGTTTCATCTATTCTTATCTTGGCTCTTTCTATATATACAATAAGGACCACAAACCAAGATACACGAATATAACAGAAAATCAACCAAATCGCTCAAGTCGCAAATACTGAACTGAATACTTTTTGCAATATACAGATATATAAATAAACAGTAAATGTAATAAAATTACTAACGTTAGGGCTATATACCTTTGCACAGTACTACATCCATTCCAGGTGGAGAATTACCAGGTATTTAAGGTCGTTCGTTAAACATTGTAATAAGGAATTAGCATACTTTTCTACATTTTACAGCATTACCTATTTGGTTTATTATGAAATACAAATATATTGTTAGAAACTAACTACGTGCTTAAGCACTAATATCGCATACTTTTATTATGATGTACTTTGCTATTATATTATTGGGATCTAGATTTTGCGACGCATTTGGTTAATATAAACAAACTAGTTTAACAAATCCAGGAGTATTAGATTTGAAAGAAAAAAGTTCAAATTTTATATTGTACAGATGTCTGCAGCATTGTTTATTGCTATGTATTAAAATACTTTCTACAAAAAATGATATTGTAGCGTACGGAGGGCTTCCAAAATTAGTACAATAATTGTACTAGATTCAGTACATTTACTATTTTGATACTATTATTGGTAGGTTTGTGCTCCAATTACATCTTTAGAATAATTTTAATAAGAACCTCTAAAAGAGCAATTACCTACTATTTTTGTGCAGTAGAAAACTTATTGAATATACGATTTTAAGATCACAGATTGAAACCGTGCCATTAGCAGAGAATGAGGCCAATAATGACTGTACATCTTGTATATATATATACAAGGTGTTTCTGAACGACCGTCATTTAGCCGAATCTCGGAATCTAGTTGGACGTGAAAATTTGAACAAGGGGTTTTAACAAATTTTAAATTCAATGAAAATATTTTGAACTGTAACTCAGTTCCGCTTCTACCGGAATCTCATACTAACTTTATTATTTGAAATACGAAATATATAATATATCTAAACCCTGTATAATATTTGTTTAAATTGTCGGTGAGCCGGTGGTTTTTCGGGGTTTAATGTCTCGATCGCTCAACCCAGAGGTTGTGGGTTCGACTCCCCATTCCACCGGAAAATTTTTAATTAAATAATCTACTCGCAGAATAAAGCTTGTTCGCAGGGATGGGTTGGCAACCATCCTGGCGATGGCCTAGGATGGCAAGGATGTGAGCTTGGTGTTAGTGTGACAGATTAAAATCGGTTGATGCCCCCCAACTAATGAGGTTTTCCAGGTTTCCCTCATTCCAGCACTGAATGGTGGCTAGGCCTACCAACGAAGTCGTCTAGGCGTCGTCTTGAGGCGCAAATGCGGGCCGCGAAATAATAATATGCCGCCCCTTCCCACACGTCTCAGAATTTTGGGCTAATCCTTGTGATTAAAATAGGGGTAGAGACATTATTATATTATTATTGTTATTATTATTATTAATTACACGCTCAATTTTAGTTCAGTTTCACGAAAAGTGTTATGCAAAGTATGATATAAAATTTCACAGAAAAGGTCAAAGCTTACTAGGTTCAATAAAATAAGCGCAAACCAAAATATTAATAACAACATGGCAAAAACTAAAAGAGTTATATAAGAGCATATATATAATACTTTGTAGACAATTAACTGCTGCACCTAACTGATCTTATTATATTTAAAGGGTTTCCTATTTAAAGAAATGCGTTTCTAATATTAATATTGCTACAAATAGCAGAAACGTTAGTGTCAATAACAGGAAAATAACAGTTTCATTTACATATTTTGTGAAACAATTGTATAGTTTTTAAGGTTGCCATTGTTTAAAAAAAAATTAAAATTACGATTTTTTCAAAAACCATTGAGACAAAGTTTATACTGTTTTCTGCTGAATGTGCGCCTAAAATTTTATGTACAATTAAAAAATGTTATTATAAACAGGTTGCTCTATTTGAAATAAGACAGTATGAGCAAAGATTAGAAAGACCTAGATGTACAAAGCTTACGGGAAAAAGTGCAAAGCCAAAGTGAGTGGACAACAAACTTCACTTCAACCAGATTAAACTTAACTTTGAAAATGCTTAATTTTAATTCACCCTATGTATAGTTGTTTAATTTAAAGTTTGTTATAGAGTTTTAAAGTTTGTGAACTTTGGTGGTATGAGTTTCTAGTAGAACCAGAAGTGCGCCACGGTTGAAAATATTTTCAAAATATCTTACAACCCCCAGAACAAATTTTCACGAATAACACCCAATAGATTCCGATTCCGAGATTCGGCTAACTGACGGTACAAGATAGTGAGGGTGCTCTGTAACATCCGAAGATTTGGCAACGTCGCTGGAGGTGACAACCACGTACCAGTCTCTACTCATATATAGATGTTGGAAGTGATAACGTATCCTTAGTATGCACTATATATCGCAAAAAAATAAAGGGGAAATTGTTTCCCCTCGCTTGAGATTCTAATTCTGGAAGATCCCCTCGTCAAGAATATATCTAATATATATGGGTATATAAACGGGAAAACCCGGATGTGAGGACGCCTCTTGTGTCACACGGATGTGGTAACGAGCTCTCAAGCAATATATATATATATATATATATATATATATATATATATATCCCCTCGTCAAGAATATATCTAATATATATGGGTATATAAACGGGAAAACCCGGATGTGAGGACGCCTCTTGTGTCACACGGATGTGGTAACGAGCTCTCAAGCAATATATATATATATATACAGGGTGAATCACGAGTATTGCTATGTACCGGGATATCAAAAATTATCTTGGCCACGGGTGGTTGTGGAATGTAAAACGTGTGTCTTATTTTAAATTTTTGAATATGTTTTGTTGTGTCAGAATCTGTCAAGTCATTGTGCTGAAATTTTCTAATCCAGTTTTTGAATCATGCCTCTTACCACACAGCACAAAATTTTCATGATTGAAGCCTATTTTCGAACGGGTGTGCTAGTTAATGGAAATTGGCAATACAGTCAACGTTTGTGGTTGGACAATTTTTATGCGTGCCTTACAAATTGTGTTGAAGTGTTTTGCGAAACTGGTTGTGTGACTCATAAAAAAGGTGCTGGTAGACCAAGAGTTTGTACAGAAGAAGTTGTCAATGACAGTCGTCAACATATGGAAGAGGAGCCTGCAAAACCTATGAAACGTCTTTCTCAGGAAATTGTACTTTCTTATGGAACATGTCATAAGATTTTAAAGAAAGACTTGAACATGCATCTATATAAGATGCAAGCACACAACAAGCTCTTCTGCCCGCAGACCACCCCAGACGCCTTGCAAATTGAACAGGAAATTAAGGAAAGGGACAGACTATACCGAAAAGCTGTTATAACAAAGCAAGTGATTGACTGGGAACCTTATAAACAGAAAAGAAATAGTATAGTTACAAGTATTAGAAAACAAAGACAAAAATATTTTGATGAATATTTTGAGTTGAAACTAATTGTAATGGAACAAATAGTAATAGAGGTATTATTATCGACAACAAACCTACATTAGATAACCAAATAATAGCAGAAAAATTCAATAAATATTTTCTGGATAGCATTGGGGAAATATGTGTGGTTATTCCTAACTCAAACCTAGGGTGTAGGCTTATTAATTTTAAAAGTATAGAAATGAAAGAGTTAAGAGGCATAGTAAAAAAAATGAAAAATATAGAAAGTAGTGTGGATGGAATAAATACAAAGTTGTTAAAGAGTGCATTTGAGATAATCGGTGATCGGTTCCTACATGTTATAAATACAAGTTTACAGTCCGGTTCCTTTCCTGCACATTGGAAGTTATCAACTATAATTCCAATTGAAAAATAATACAAATAAATGTGAAGAACATCGTCTAATCAATATGGTTCCTTGTTATGAAAAACTACTAGAAATAGTAGTGAATGAGCAATTTGTAAATTATATGGAAACTAATAAAATTCTAACAAAGTATCAAGCAGGTTTTCGTAACAACAACTTATGTGAGAGTGCTATTCAGTCAGTGCTATATCAATGGAAAGATGCGTTAGAGCAGAAGATGATAATTGGGGTAGTGTTCCTGGATTTCAAACGTGCTTTTGAAACTATTAACAGAGATCTGCTGCTGTTAAAGTTAAAACAATACAGTCTAGGTCCAACGATTATTAAACGGTTTGAAAGTTATTTGCAGAATCGCAGACAAGTGGTGAAATATAATGGTCGCATGTCATCAGAGTCTTTATTAACTTATGCTGTGCCGCAAGGCACAGTCCTAGACCCTAACCTGTTCATAATTTACATAAATGATTTAGTGTTGTACGTTACAAAGGGAAATATACAAATGTTTGTTGATGATACAATAATTTATGTGGTCGGAAATGATGTTAACAGTATTATAAATACTATAAATTCAGAGTTACATTGTGTCTCAGATTGGTTAAAGAAAAATAGTCTTCATATTAATACAAACAAAACAAAATTTATGTTAAGTAGAATAGATACTGTTAATCATCCTGACATACTAATGAACAACGTAAAAATTGAACAAGTAGACGATATTAAATATCTAGAAGTTATCATAGACCAACATCTCCTCTATAACAAACACCCTACATATATAACGAACAAAATAGCAAAAAAAAGCAAATTTACTGGGAAGGGTTGGAAAGATCTTAGTGTATGGTCTAAATTGTTCCATTTATAAATCTATAATTTTAACCCCACTTCAACTTCTGTTCAACAATATTGTTTTTATTAAATAACTGTGAATTAAGTATTCTTCAAAAAAGTCAGAATAGAGCCATGCGACAAATACTAAAATGTAAGAACAGGTCAACCACAAAGTATATGTTGCAAATGTTGAATATTCTTAGTGCAAGGCAAATTGTTACGTTAAATACTATGATATTTATATACAAGATTTTGCATGAAATGGTTCCTCCGCATTAGAATTGTATATTTGTAAGAGACATACATGAGTATCATACAAGAAATAGGGAACATTTTTATATACACACAGTTCGACATAATTATAGCCAAAACAGTTTATTTCATAAAGGTTTAAAAATGTACAATGATTTGCCTGCATTCATAAAGTAGCTAACTAAAGTAGATAAAAAAGTAGTAGATTTAAATATGGCTGTAAAAATCATATTAAGAATAATGTTGGTGTTTGATATTTTGTGTAGTTGTGGTATTTTTATTGTGAGTCTCTAATTATAATTATACTGTATTACTGAATTTGGTTTATAAAGTTAAACTTTTATATTTGTATTTGTGTTAGCTATATGCTATTAATGAAGTTTTTTTATATATTTATTCATATCTTGTCATCTCTAAATGTTCCCTTAAATTCTCACAACTCTTCTGTTGTTCGGCAGAAATTCCTTGTAGCACATCGGGAGTTTTCCCACGAAGAGCAATTACCAAAAAAGGAGGTTAGGTTAGGTTCAAAAGTGAGTATCAGACAATTCACTGCGACCATATGGTCTATTGTAGCTCACACTTACTTACATTTCACCCAACAGCTCCAGTCTCTTAACGAAGCTGATCACCCTATTGGGTGAGAACTTATTCAGATCCTCTGGCAGAAGTTGTCCTTTGTCAAATATAAAGTATCTGATCCTTTCCCCAACAGGCCGAATTTGTACAGATGATACCAAAGCAGTAGCTTTGTCAGTCCGACCACCTGTTCGCTGTTACTGATTCAAACTGGTGCCAATGTACACTCCAGGGTGCCCCTCCATTGAATTTGGGTAGCTTCATATTCTGAGGTTTTGTGATGATTTCCTACAAATCAATTACTCCCCCTTTCGCCAGGCTCTTCAAGTTTTTAAATAGTTCCTCTTTGAACTGCGTCATTACTTTATAATAATTGTTTTCCTTTGTTTTCTGCACTTGTTTTGAAAACTTTTTTTACATTTTAAGAACTTGCACTTTTTCTAACTTATCTTGCTTTTCCATTTTCTGAATATGTTCTTCCATTTTCTGGGTTTATTGTTTCTTGCTCTGTTATTTGTGTTCCCAATCCTCCAAATTTTTTCTTCATGCTTTGCGTTTGTGCTCCGAATTTCTCATACATGCTTTGGATTGGTTGCTGCAGGTTCCTCCTTCATGATCTGCTCCATCATTTGTAGAAGTGGTGTCAATTGCGTATCGATTTTAGCTTTCTTACTTTTAGTTACCGCATATACTTCTCTTTCTAAATGTAATTGTTGTAGATAGTTCTAGAAAGTTCCAAAAACGTCTTTGCAATTACTGGTTTTAGTTTCGTTATGCCACAACTAGTGCAGTGATATGTCACACTCCGATTCAATGTTTCTTCTTTGGAGTGTTCTAGAAACATTGATGATCTTCCGAGGTTCAAAAACACTCTTAGATTCCTCAAGTTGAAACACAGATATAATCCATTCCATATATAGCTGATCATCTGGCAAATATAATAGATTGAGGTCTATTGACTGGAATATTTCCCAGAGATTTAAAGATAGGTAGAGTCTAAAAATCTGAAAGACAATCCTAAACTGGATATTATTGTTATTAGGTAAAAATTCTACATCCTGCATTTTATGCCACTTAAATAAACCAAAGACAGCAGGCGAGTGTTGCCCTGAGGCTATTGTTAATATATTTTTTAAGTTCAGTAAAATGTCTACACCCTGTATGTATATTGTCACTATTTTGTTCTTATAACGCCAGGAACTACGATGCTTCAGATCCATTGTAGTCTTCACTGTACGATGTCGGGTTGAAAGTTTCAACAGTAAAAGCAAAAATCGAACTGTTTATCATCGAATGTTCGTGTTTCATTCTAGAAAATTCTTTTAGAAACTATCTTCTAAACTGAAAGATTTTGGAAAGCAACATTTAACGAAAGACTCTAACTAATCAAAGGTAAACAAATATATAATTAGTTTTTTGAAATTACTTTGGGAAATAAGTGAAATTAGAAAGTTATTTACAAGTTCTCGAAGTTCTACGCTGTTCTATGAAATTCTATGAATCTAACTCGTAAACTAATTATATCAAAATGATTTTTGTATGTACGAGTAGAGCACAGTCTAAATGTGAGTTTTATAAAAGAATTTTGATAAAAATTCAAGAATTAGTATGTAAAAATTCGTATTTTTGACCAAGGTTTAGGTTTATTTAAATCTAAAGTACCTCTTTTAATTTTATAATTAAGTATTTTCTAATTAAGTCATTTTAATTTAAATAGAAAATTAAATAATTTTCATCATTTTTCAAGATCCTTTAGCCCTAGTTGTTTGCATAAAAATGAGATTTTCAGTTACTCTGCTTTCAGTATTTATACTATGGGCGTGGACTCTTAAGATTTTATATTTATATGGTAGGGCTGGCATCCGAAGTATATAAGCAATTCCTAATTTTAATATGTCTTTAGTTTTTATAAAATACCTCATGCAACAGGTGCTAAGGCTGATCCTAAGCATAATTTAATTTTATTTTAAGCAGAATTAGACATTTTACTGACACAATTTTACCACTGTCTTCATCAATGAATGTAGACCAATGACATAAGTATTGGTCTACAATGATACAATTATTTAGAAAGAATAATTCTGAAATATTTTATTGAGTAATAGTACAATTTATTTAGCCAGTCTCATTATAGTTTTTGTCAGTGTTATTTATTTCAAAGTTTGATTCATTATTACTCACCAAGGTGATTTTTGGTCGTAAGTAGTGATCATAAAAATGATTACCTAATATAATAATTTATTTTATTGTTTTAACCCCTATTTTACTAGTTAAAAAAAATTCTCACCTAGTTGAATTAAAATTGCTCCTGATCCTAGCTGATGACAAGTGTATCCAGAATCCCAGTCATAATGTTTTGTATCACCATTGAGTAGTGCATTACGTGCTCGACTAAAAATAAAATAGTAATTATTGATACACATTCAACATCGGATGTCAGGAGGATTCAGGTCTTAAATCCAAATCGGTAATCTTTAGGTTTTAAAGGAACAGTCTTAAACTGGTTGAAAGACTGAGTAATAGAAGACAAAAAGTTAAGTATGAAGAGTATGTATCTAGCGAATCACATATTAATATTGAATCATATATCACCACAAGATAGCATACTGGGACCTCTATTATTTATTTTATATGTACCCAACAAATCTTCATTTCTTAGAAACGCTCATTATCAATGTACTATAATATAATTATTATCAGTGTTAAGATTTACATACATGCCTCAACTTAAGAGGGGGTCGAATGTCCGCTGACAACCGAGTCCAGCCAACAATTGTAGTTTTTAAGTTTTAAGTTGCAGTTGGTTACAAGACAAGTTAACGAATAGAAGTAATGCTGTTGTGTGTGTGTAATAAATCTCTATTTTAATGAAGCTACATTCTTTAATTATTACATTACAAATAAAAGTAGACAGTGATATACCAACAAGCAAATTAATTACGAAGCCATTTAGTAATTAAACATATGGTTCTTCGACCGGATAAAAGTTAGCAAAGTTACGAGTTAGGTTTTGGATCAACTAATGGTGGCTGTTTGTCTACAAAGTAAATTATTTTATTGAACTGAAACACGTAAAACTGAAACAGTGTGTTCAACATGACAGCTTATATGAGAACAGGGGCAACAATTTGGGTTCTACAAAGGCGGGAACAGCACTACGCAGCTGAAAGGCAGAGCACAGATTTAATAACAGTATTAGCAGCGTGTTCATAAGCTGGACAGCCAGACCTGGTACACGGCAGTGAGGCATTCAATTGGTATCTCGTTTTCTCATCAAGTTTTAAAAGATCAAATTACAAGCGAGAATAAGTAAGTCTAGCTATTCTATTCCTTATAAGTTACATTCATTTGTAGTGGCAGGGATTTGTAGTTTTAATTAAAAAAATATTTTACAGAATGAGCGAGGAGTTGTTTTTAAAAAAAAAGAGGTAGTATACAAGATCAACTCTTTCCAAAAATTATTTAGAGGAAGTGGACAGCTCCCTTCAAAGTTCGGATACAATTGTAGTTAATAGGGCATTTATCGAATTAGAAGCGAGGTTAGACAGAGCAACTAATTTATTTTCCGACATTAATAAGGTACAAACTTTAATTGAAATAAATCACGATGATGTTGATGAACACCTTAAAGCATGGAAATTTTTGAAAAATCTTACTACAATGTAACTACAAGGTTTAAATAAATGTTGGTCAATGAAAACAATGAGTTGATCGAGATAATTCTGAGGAACCTCCCAATTTTACAAATTCTGTGACATTGGAAGCCACACCTAGGCTACCTAATATTTCAGTACATAAATTCAAAGGGTCATATGACAACTGGCAAGAATTTCGTGATACATATATGTCGCTTATTCACAAAAATAAATCGATTGGTGATATTGAAACCTTACATTTTTTGCATGGTGAATTGGAATGAGACAAAGGAGAAGTAATCCATTCTATAGAATTTTCCGACTACAAAAACCGACCGACTATGGCAAACTATAAAATAGCATAGGATTTATTATGTGAAAGGTATAACAATTCTAGTTATTTGATAAACAATCACGTAAAATTATTGGTCTCCTTACTGTCAATCAAACACGAGCCAGCTACAAAGTTGCAAAAATTATTTATTTCTTTTTATTTATTCCTTCGTACACTACAGCAAACCAAATGGTACCTACATAACTTAAAACTACTTAATTTAATGCAACATGAAAATACAATAAATAAAGAGACACAAAGTTATATGCTATTAAGTGAGCCCTAAGCTCTAGGGAGAGAAACTGCCTTCGTCTTAAAAGTACTGAAACTAGTATCGAAAGTGTGGATCGAGTTAAAAAAGATATTAAAACTACAAGCCATACGATCTGCTATAGCCTTGAGTAGTATAGCTGTGCTGATCCTGCTCCACATGCTTGGAGCAGGATCGGCATAACTTTATATCGATCAATTTTCATCGAATTGTAAAAGTTCGAAGATTCAATAGTCAATAGTCTTTGTCAAGGTCAATGATCTTTCATTTATTGAACTGCAAAAGAGCAAACGTCAACGGTAACATGAACCTCCCTGTGGGGTCAATAACCTTTGTCTAGGTCAAAGGTCTTGATGACTGTTTTGATCAAAGGTTATCAAACTGTAAAAGGTCAAAGATAAATGGTTTTTATTCAGAATCAGATGCAAATTATTTGATTTAAGATTAAATCAAATGTCCATGATATAGTTTTAGATCTATTAGAACACTGGGATACTCCGCCAAGAAGCCTCCTTTCAATAAACACAACTTTTTCAATATCTGTTAAAAGCTCCAATTGAATATCAGTGGTTGTAAGCATAGCATCGTATGCTAGACCTGGAGCTGTATAAAAATGAAGTGAATCCAGTTCATATGGAGCTAAACAGGTTTCGCGAACATTTTTAAATATATCTATAAGAAGGATGAGATCAGTTTTTAAATATAAATCTGAATATCTAAACTTAAAGTTTAGGTGTTAAATGTGTTCCAAACATTAATGGCATGCTGATAATCTTTATCATCAACATCTTCATCATGCAACTGACTAAAGAAATTAATTTTTGATGGTAAACATGTCTCAGAGAGTTTCTCCCACGAATCAATAAAATCATATGGAAAAACTCCTTTCCATATTAGTAAGCTAAATTCTGGATCATTTTGACAATGCCTCCTAATACTTTTTTTTGCACTATCCAAATATGAAGACAATGTATTGATACCACTAGGCATAAATCTAAAAGAGTCAATAAACCTTAAGCGTATCTTAGTATTATCAACTGTTTTAGTGAATAAAATAAATTTTTCTTTATTAACTGGTAAGTGTTTAATACATCTAGGGAAGCCAGTGGCTAATTGCTTTATTATAAAATTTGTATCATACCCGCTCAAATTATGAAATACTACAGGTATAGGTACTATAAGCGTTTTTATAATTTAGATTACAATCTTGATGAGCGACTCCTCTATATTTTGATGTAAGGTGACAATGATCGCGAACTTTACTCTGATTCGATGTTAAAATTTTTTTACAAATGTTACAATGCGTTGCTATAACATAATTTACTTGTTGCATAGAAGTCAACTCTTGCATTGATTTTACATTTTTAAATATATTATCAACAAATTGCGCAATATTTAACAGTTTCAAAATAAACCACTTTATACAGTCTTGCCATCGATACATCTGAAATTTTGATAAACTATCATCATATGAACATTTGAAATAATATGTTACACTGAAAGGAGTATGTTTTTGATAATTAACAGAGCTACAATTTTCCAAATTTAAATTATTGCACCGTTCTATGATGCTTTCAAGATCAGGATCGCAAATCGCAAAAAGAACTTTTTCTTTATAATTGAAGTGTTTGAATTGTAAAATATTTTCAGTCTCTTTTGATAATCTTAAAGTACATTTATTCATACTGACACAGTAAAGTAAATGTTTTTGAAGTATATCATCAGAGCTGAAATGATTTAAGCATCTATAGCAAATGAAAGTCTGATGTGTATGAGAAGAAAGTTGTTTTGAAAATAAAGTTGACATTCTTTTAATCCATGGGAAATGTTAAATCATTTTATCGTTACAGTTCTGTAGTATTATTTACAACTATAAAATTATTTTTATCTGCAGATAGTATCAATAAGTTAATATGTTCTGTATTGCTGCTTTTATTATCACTTAAAGAAAGTGGAAGGACATTTTTGTTTTCTATACAGTATATATTAATAGCAAAATTTTTGAGGTTTTCAAACTTTTTTATATCAAGTTTTATTGGAAAATTTATAGTTATAATTTAAAACATTTTTAAAATGCGGTTAACTTGATACTCTCTCCGGAATATTGTTAGCTGGGTACAAAGCAGAAACTACAACCCAAAGGAAACAAAATGGATCATTATTTTTAATATTTATTACAGCTTTTTTCCGCAAAATAAACTCCGGACCAGAAATGTGACAAAAGTTGACCATCCACCTTCTAATGGAGAAAAATAATTTATGTTAACTTTTAGATGTAGAATTTCCAAAAGTGCCGACCCAGAATCTTTTTCATTAAATTCTTCCAATTTATTTTGTAAGAGAGTGAACTACATTGTCTCTATAGCACTGCTTTAAATTAGTATTAATATCAATAGTATTATTTTTTGTAGGAAACGTTTTCATTCCTACATCACCATTTTGAGGTTTAATGAAATTACATACTAATACATTTACTTTAAGCATTGAATTATTGAGTATTTTAATTTTACGCTGAAAACTAGCAAAAGCTTTATTTAAAAAGCATAATGGATCCATCATACTTAAATTGGCAATAACCCCAGTAAGTACACAATCTTTTACCAAAACATGAATTGATTGAGTGAATTGTCGAATTTTTTATAACATGTTCGATAAAGTAAAAGTTCAAAATGTTCGTGCCAGTTGCTAATTGTATAGAAATAATTACATTGAGAATAATCTTCATGACAGAAATGAGTCTCCATTTTGTCAGGGGAAATATTAGGTGCATCAATTATATGCCCATTCAAGCTAGAAATATAGTTTAATATTAGTTTTGGATGCACCTCTACTTCTTTCCGAAGGATTTCTAACGCTTCGTTTTCTTGAGGTATGCAAATACACCGATCGATTGAACTTTACGTATAGGATGTTGCGTTAATTTGTAGGGATATTTACCTTAAAAATAAAATAAAATTAGTACTTACATTAAGTAATTTACTAAAGCTTCTATCCTTTCTACTTTTACTGTCAAACTATACAGTTGGTGGATTACTTGTAGAGGGTTGATCACACATAATTTAATGAAGACTTATGAAATTTCAATATCGATAATAGACAGATATATTATAATTGATGATTTTCCTGAATTAAAACTCAGTATTTATGCTTAAATCAGCGCTTAATACGTCACAAATATAATGTGCATTGCCTCGAGCGCTCTTTCTACTATCCCCGTAAGTTTTTATGATGTAATTTACTTGGCTACTACCAATGTATTGCATCAGCTTTCAATTCAGTTCACCGGGTTGATGTAATCGTTTATGTTGTTACATTATTTTACATTAACTGCATTTTGCTTTCGAATGATGCAAGTAACAAGCGAATATTGCAAATGCAGTCTCGTGGAATGGAAAGGCAAGCGTTGAAATCTAAATAGCAGATTCAAATTAGACTATTATCTTATTTGTTATAGCAAGTTCATAACGAGCTCTTTCCTAATTCATAAGTAAGTTTTTAACCATTATTTGTTTTATTTGAATGCTATAGTTTTCCTTTGGTTTTGCGCTTAAGAATTGTTAGTATTTAGTATAGTTTTTAGTGTTGTTTTAGAAGAAAACTATTCTTTAAAATATAATTAAATAGTTCATTTTTTTTAATTCACATTAATTTTGGATTATAAGAACATTTCTTAGCAGATATTAGATAGTTTGTATGTTTTAAGGTAACTTAAAATCTGTTACCTAATTAAATGACATCTCGGTTCACCTTATCCATATTTAATAATTGAATAAAAATGTAATGATATATAGTGATATTTTAAAAAATAAAATTTAGTGTATATTTACACATAAGCCGCACTATCCTGAAGCATACATATTTTTGGTACCTTCCTGAAGTTAAATATACAATAATAGGTAGCTGTAAGGTTGTTCCTGAAGTATAGTATATTCTACATCATAAGATTGTATTTTGGAACTAATAAAAAAATCTATCATCTATCTATCTATCTATCTATCTATCTATACATATTTTTGGTACCATCATGAAGCAAAATATACAATAATAGGTAAATATACACGTACAGTTGTTCCTGAAGCACGATAATGTTGCCGTACTGAAGGGTCCATTCACTGTAAACTTGACAGACATGAATTCGGAGTTGGGTTGAGAGGTTGGGTAGCCGATGGGTAAAGACTTACATATTCCCACTACTGAATTATTTAGATTTCGGAGGTCCACGTAAAGCCGAAGTAAAAAGGCACATGGAAATAATGTTAGCCCTTATTGCAACGGTACCGGATTTGTCTTAAAATTGCAACAAAATTTATTTTTAATGTTATAAATTGTATATCACCGGAAATATCAAAAGATAAACTAGATCCCTATCCATATATATTAAAACGCGTCGACTCTGTCTCGCTCTAAATTCCGTCGCCGAATCCACAAAGTTTCAAAGCTATCTCCTCCGAGGGGGATCGCGGATCGATCCCCGCGGGCGACCGGAGGTCGCCCCCGGCCTTTCTCCAATGCGTAAGGGTATTTTCGTCCCGTTTCCCACGCGTTTTATCAATTTAAACGCCTTTTCAAAAAACCTCTGCCAAATTTTCGTCGATCGTCGTTCGGCGAGAGAGATGCGGCTAGCACCGCCGTTTGTCCTCACGCCTAATGGTCCCGTCACGCCCGCCGAAATCCCGACATTTCGCGGGACCCCCTCGCCACTCTTCTAATTTTTTCGGCTTCGAGAAGGGCTTAACGCGGAAGTTCAGTCCTTTCTCTAATCCTTTGAGATTTTTTTTTTGAGACCGTACGTCGACTTCCTCTACGTATATTTCGTCTTCGAAAATCTCGAGTCGCATTCGTCTCAACTTTTTTCTCATTTTATCTGCCAATGTGAGATTGCACTAACGAGACAAGCACCTCCCACGAAAACTGTCTAATTAATTAAACTTCAGATAGGTTATTTTCCTATGAGAAATATTACCAACGGAATCGATAGTACCGACTGCCAAACACTTCTGATTACCAAAATACTGAAGCGAAATGCTTTTCCAATTAGAAAATCGGTAAAAGTTATTTTTTTAGGTTGACACGTACAGTTTACATACTTAAACATCTCAAGGTAAACATTTTACAACAGGCGAGGTAGCACAATGGGAAAGTCGTAGGATTCAAAACGTGGTAATGATGATTTCGCGGTTTCGAATCACGCTGAAGGCACATTTTTTTTACTTTTTAATTCCAATTATTTATTAGTATTAGTGTTTAGTTATTCTGTTTCATTGTCCGTATTGGAATTGATTAGTTCATTTTGGCAAATTCATCATTTTTGCTTACTAAAGTAAAAAATATCTACAATATTAATTTGCTGCAACAATAATAATTATGACAGCAATATATTTTCGGTCCCATTGATAAAATTTATGAAAATGTTTACTGAAAAATAAATTCTACTTCCAGCACTTAAAAATTGATGATGTTTTACCATCAAGAATAGAGTACACTTACAATTCATCAAAATATTAAGAAAAATCGTTTAGTACAATTACATCATCATTCCAGATACAAAATTTCTTTAATACGTGTTTTCTTAAAAATAATATTATTCTAGGTGCTTTTGTCACCCCAAGGCTGATCCCAGGCCTGGGGACCTTTAAACAAAAACTAGAAATGGGAGTTCCCATTTCTAGTTTTTGTTTAATACTTGTATTTTAAAGAAAATAATTTTTGAAAATACGCTATTTTAGTACAAGATTGTTTGCTTGGAATTTTAAAAATAAAAAAGAATTACAAAAAATTACTACTAGAGGGATTTAGATTAAAGTCTTATCTTTCAATACTTTTTTACTAAAAGTCGCTATCTTTTATAGTTTTTTTATAATTAGACACGAGACGAACGCCAGTTTTGGGCTTATTTCGGACTAGTGAATGGACTCTTAATGTTGTTATTCTGTATTTGCAGTTTCAAGCACAGTACCGGATAATTTCATATTTTAATACCAACGGAAACGGAATAATTTAACTCAGGTAGAAAACTGTCATTAAAATAATAACTTTACTATGGGACCTAATTTTAATTATTTTCGAACTCATATTTTATATTTGACGTTATCATCAATGTAACAATCACACCTAATATACATACCCAATTTTTTAGATATAGGTATTACTATTTATTTATAATAAAAGTTGACATATTTAAATGGGTGATGATCCACGGGTTGCTACGGGCCTCACCCTGTTGAAATAAAACGCGCTTCAATAAGCGCGAAAAAACGCGCTTTCAGTACAAACTGACTGTATTTATTTATTTTAATTTATTTCACATACGTTTGAGGCTAAAGTTTAAACAAAATATTAGTGACAAGCATAAAGGAACTCGATATATTTTTAGAACTATAAATTATACAAGAGTGACTAACTTAATATATTACATATAATATTTTGGGCTTAATTCAGCACTTTCTCACAAATACCCACCATATCAAAATAAAAAACAATATACACAGATAAAACAATAAATTATACAATTTATGAAATAATTATGAAGTGTACCTACGTAATTTATAAAAAAATTCATATAAACATGTGGTAAAAATTCATCGGTTCGAATGTAGTACAGGGCGATCGATTTAACTAAAGAAATGAGTTTTTCTGGGAAACGACCGAGAAAAATGTAATATTCTAAAAAGGATTACTATTTTTTAACTTGCTTTTACTAAAAGGTAAGGTAGAAATACAGAAATTATGGATGACACTTGCCGTCCGCGACGCTTCAATCAAATTTTTTTGGCAACATATATATTTTTAAATAGTGTTTCTATTTAGGTTGCAGTTTTTGAGATATTTATTATTTAAAATTCTATCCCAACTTTCGTCAATTAAAATAGTAAATAAGTCGTTTTTTTCAAATGAAACACCCTGTCTTTTATAAGGCTAAACAAAGCAATGATAAGTACTCTATAAATTTGCTGAAGCATTATTCCCTATGACTAAATCAACTAGCATAAGCATAAGCATTTCCTTAAAAATGCATATTTATTGAAAATTGTGAAAACTACAGATGTCTGCCTGCCTGCTTCTTTCTAAATTGTGGTTGGATATTTACTATTGTTGACTATTTTTAATTTTATTGTTCTTATATACAGGGTATTAAATTTCAAAGGTCATTAGATAATGGGCTTAAATCGATATTCAGTAACTGATTTTTATATTTTCTCATATAGGTATATTAATTCTAATGTTTTTGGTTCTGATAATTACTGGCTTTTATAAAGGAGGTATTGTTTATATTAAATTTGTGCCCCGTTTCATAACTATGTAAGGCTAGAGCCGACTTGTCTACATTAAAGTTTTTTGGTGTGATATGTATGTTCTTTAAATCTAGTTATTCTTTTTGTTTGGCCAATATACAGTTTGTTACAATTACTACAGTTTATTTTGTATATCCCGGATTTAATTAACCCGGAAATATTTATTATAGACCGATCCTTTCAAATATTAACTGTAATCCTTACAAATTAGCAAAGTGGTTGAATGAAAAGTATCAAAAATTCATATTAAAAAAAATGACATGATAACCAAGAATTCCCTCCACTTAATTGAATATTGAAAAAATTTAAAAATTAACAAGACAGACAAATTAGTATCTTTTAACGGAACAGCCCTCTTTCCCAGCATTCCAATCCCAGAAACTTTGAAGATATTAGAACAATTTTTAGTACGCAATAAAGTAACGCCAATAGAAGTGGAAGAATACATTTTATTGACGTACAAGGCTTTGACTCGATAGTCTGCAAAAATGATGACTCTATCTTTTAATTTGTCGAAAATACGGCGTTAAATGGTTAATGGTAAAATTATTTAAAAAAAAAAATGTAATATCTCAGAAAATAATAAATTTAGGTATACCTAGAGATATGTGATGAAAATCATGCTAAAATAAGTAGTAGGATTTTAAAAAAATGATAAAAATATATGTTGCCATTTAAAACAACAAAATTGATGTGTGCCCAGGGTGCGCAGAACACCTTGTACAAGTGAAATTATTTTCAGCTTGTGCTACTCTATAGGACTGAAACTCTGCAAAAAAGAAATAGCATAACTCTTTTATTAACTGAGATATTAAACTTCCGCATACTAGTTGAACACCCGGTATATAAATTTAAGAAACCCTGCTTTTGATAGAAAATCATTTTTTCATTAAAATAACTACGCAATTTGGTTCATTTATGTACTATCCAGCTAGTTGACAAACAATCCAAGATTTATCGCTAAAGTATTAACCATGAATCGTACACAAAATGTAACCAACTGTTTGGTTAGTTTCTAAATTTTGTGTATAACTTCTTTAATGTTCATAGCAATTCATATTTTTGTTTATATGAAATAAACAGGTAAGCCATCTGAACCTTAAATTATTTTATTAAAAACGTGTACTGTCATCATCAAGAAACAAACACTAACTTTTTTGCCGCAAAAACCAAATTTAAAGTAAAAATTTTGAAATATCTAACCTACTAACTTTGACACTTAATAACAGATATTACCACTTAAAATGTGGTACAATGTCTTAATATCGTTTTCTTATAATATTCTGGTGCTTTGACATGCAATTAACTTCAAAAAATTTAATTATGAAAAATAATTTTCTCTTTTCAGTTTTGGAGAATTGTACGAATTGATTACTTTGAAATAGCAATAATTTAGAAAAATCGCAAGACAGTAGTAAAATTAGTGTACTATTACTTTTAATCATTGCTTTTATTATAAGTACTATGAATAATATCAGAAATCATACGATGCTCTTTTAAAAACCTTTCAGACAATAATAATAAGCAATGAAAATCAGTGACTCTTCCGAAAACGCTCCCCACATCATTAATTTTTTAAAGATAACATATTAATAATTAAAAAAAAAAATTAAATTAACTTGGAATTATCATTGTCTTAGATTTTCTATATAAAAAATTCTTCGATAACAGGTTCGCATCCCGTAGATCTACACCTATGTAAATATTTTTACAAACGTTTTGATATGGATATAGGTACATCACATGGATATAGCTTTTAATAAAACGAAACAATGCTATATAATATAAAGAAATTAATAAACAAATTTTCCAGTTACACCTCGAAAACTATATAAAAAATAAAATTTAAGCAACCTGTATTTCAATAACTATAGGTCTTACAAAAAAGCGGCATACTTTGAAAAGTTTATATTTTTTACTCATTTATGAATTATAATCTTTTCCGTATTAAATAGTAATAAACCCTGTTTATAGCCATGTAGACAAGGTACCAGTTAATAGGTAACATAAAAAAAATTTAATAACACTTACTTTTTGAGAAAAATGTTAAATTTACTAATATTATCAGGGTCCACTTGTTACCATATGAAATAATTGAAGTGTGACACTATTTAGTTTTTGAGGAAAATCTTTAAATTTAATGAAGTAATTAATATTATTAAGGGTGAATGGAGCATTTTTTTTCACTTACGGACCTCTTGTATGTTAAGAATAAATAGTGTTTTGAGAAGCAATGCTTAATTATTTATTATATTGTATTATACTGTATTAAGTACCTATATTTTATTATATTATTATATTTCATATTCCCTCAACCTGAAACCATTCCGTTTTCTTATGCATTTCAACTACTGATCCTTTACTTAAAAATAAACATATCAGGTAAACGGACCCCATCGAACATAGTTGCCAGATCTACTTGCTTCAAGTTAGTACGTAGTATCATCAAACGTTTACAAGCCTATTCAATGTAGAAGGAACAGCGTCACCTTGGTTTAAGGACAATTCTTGCACTAAAACGACGGACCTGAAGCACTTTTCATCACGTTGTGTCTGGAATATGATACGTTGCTTTGCAATAAAAATCAGCATCCAACAACAATGGACCCTGACCCTTACCCATAAAGAAATAAGATCAACTATCTCTCTCTCGTACATCAAAATATCAAGGCATGACTATCCTGAAACAAATATACGCTTCAGATTCGGTACGCTGCTTCAGGATGATGCATACAGATATGTACTTGTGCTTCAGGTTTGTATGATTTTCCTAAACCAAGAAATACTTATAAATTTTTTTATACATATTAGCCTCCTTGTTCCGTTCCTAGTATTAGTTATAAGTGTTTTTTTTATTTTACCTTTCATTTCATTATTTTGTTAATTGTTAGCATAGTTTTTGTTCGACATTGGCTTCAATTTTGGGCTTATTTTCAATGTTAAAAATAATTTTGTCCGACATCGGTGTAAGTAGGAACTATGGCCTTTATCGCGATAAGTAGTGTCCACGTACCCGGGATTATTAGCTTGACTATCGCGAGTGCCGGATCTAGCTAGAGAAACGCGCTTCGCCTTATACAGAAGAAATTGTCACCTCCAACTCCTGGATTAAGGTAAGTCTAACTTCCACTTGATTTTGCATTTGTCGACAATTTATATTTGTTTTAATTAAATACAGTCCACAACCATTATTAACACTTACATTAACATTTTTTGGTGCTTCGATCGCCGGATAGTTTGAAATCGCCAGATTGAAGCTAATAGTTAAAACTTTGCTAATGGTTAAATTTTATTATTTTTATAAACATTAATAAATATTATGCTTTAAAATAAATCGTTAAAATAGTAGGTAGTTAAAACGTTAAAACGCTTGAGTTTCTTGTCCTTACACGGCCGAAAAACTATATATTTTTTGCGCTCTGTTTTATAGTAAACAGGTATTTTTTGGTTATTCTTTAATAAATAATTGTTATTATCTTATCAGGTGCTGTTACCATTTATTGCTAATTGTTGCATTCGCATATATAAAAATATATTATACATAGGTATAATAAATTGTGCTTTGTATCAATAAGTCATCGACACATAATTATTGTTGAATTTTGTTTATCATAATAAACTCAAATAATATGGCGAATATTAATAATATTAAAAAAGCTAGGACATTTCGTTCCACTGCCATAAATCGCTTAACTGAATTATTGGATATTGGAAATGACGCGGTTACTGATATTTCAAGGGATATGCAATTCTCATTAAGGTATAAAGATATAGATCAAATTTATGCAGACTTCAATACGCAAAACTCTAATTTGATAGCTCTTTTGTCAGTGTCTGAACCTGAAGCTCTAGAAGCCGAAGAAAATGTTCGTAAACAAATTGATGATAATTATTACATATAATAATAGTTTATTGAAATAGGCATTACCTAATATACATATACATTTACTCAATTAATATACAAATACATCTACTTAAGCATCCAACATACCAATTATTACAAATTGTACATATACAAACACAACATCACAGACACATGGTAGCACCAACTATACGACATTATCTGTCAACATGACCATTTTTCAAATTTTCAAGTAGATGCTTTTTAAATGCACAAATAGTGTTACACTCCCTAATATTTTTTGGCAATAAGTTATATTCCCTAAAACCATCAGAAAACAAATAACGCATATACTTGGTGGAATTTTTCCTCTCAATATATAACTGATCATTAGCTCTAGTTCCATGATCATGGATTTCATAGTTATACTGAACAAACTGATCAAAATAGGATGGTGCCCGACCATGCAATATTTTAAAAATAAAAATCAGGGTACAAAATTGTAAACGTTGTTTTACACTAAGCCAGTTTAATACTTCTAACATCAACACAATCGGCGTATATTTACCACACTCTAGTATAATCCTCATACCTCTATTTTGTAATTTTTGCAACATGTTAATACTGTTATTATCAAGAAAGTTTAATATGCTGGCACAATAATCGAAATGCGGTTGAATTATGCAATGAAAGACTCTAATGCGAGTTGTCATAGTGAGGTGTTGTGACACTCTAGAAAAAAAGAATAGTTTTTTTGAAATCTTCTTTTGTACATATATAAAATGATATATATATATATATTTACACAATAAAAACTGTATATCACAATATTATGGGTAATGAAAATTTAAACAAAGTCCCTTCTAAGCAGAGTAATGTAAAGTTACCTAAACTTAATTTGAATATTTTCGATGGTAGTTATAGCAATTGAACACCATTTATGGATTTATATAACTCTTTAATTCATTCGAATGCCTCACTTTCAAAGGTAGAGAAATTTCAATACTTAGTTTCGTCTTTAGCTCCAGAACCCCTAAAGTTAGTTAAAAGTCTTCAAATTACTGAAGAGAACTATGAAGTTGCATATGATAAATTAGTCAAAAGATACACAAATAAACGGTTTTTAACCAGTTCTTGTTGGTCAGAGATTGTAGATTTGCCTAAATGTCAGAGTGACTCTGCTGAAGCTTTAAGACATATCCTGAATATTGTTTCTGAAAATTTAGATTCTATAAAAAACCTAGGTCTCCCTGTTGACCAGTGGGATTTTGTATTATTTCATCTATTATTACAAAAACTGCATCCAGATGTAATTCAACGTTTTGAACTAAAGTACTGTACTTCAGATATACCGTCGTTTAAAGTTTTAATTACATTTTTGGAAAGCCAGTGTACAGCTTTTGAAGCGATTGATTTATCTGTACAAAAAACTGATTGCAAACCAAATAGAAATTTCAATAAAAATATTCCTTATTTGAAAAAACGAAGTCAACGTTATTCGCTGGTAACTAATGTCAATAAACATAAAGTTTCTTGTCCTTTATGTAATACTAACAATCATTCTATAATGAAATGTCGCATTTTCAATCAAAATTCACCGCGTGATCATTACGCACTTATCAAAAAATACAACTTGTGTGTAAATTGTTTAAGTGACGTACATCTTATAAAAAATTGTCAGTCAAGTTCTACATGTAAAACTTGCAATAGTAGACATCATTCTATGTTACATTTTGGTACGCAGTCAACTCCGGTTGGAGAATGTTCTCAAGATACGAGTAATACGAGTAGTAATGAAGCGAATACCGAAGTTTCATTAGAAACGCATAGTACGTCTTCAGTCAATGTCATGACCAACTCTATTTCGCCTAATAAAAATAATTTTGTTCTATTAGCTACCGCCTTAGTGGAGGTCGTAGATTATCGTGGTGTGTATCACACTATTCGCGCTTTGATAGATTGTGCAAGTCAAGCTAGCTTTATGACGCAATCTTGTTTTACAAAATTAGGTTTAGTTAAAACCAAATTACCCATAACAATTAATTGCCTAGGTCACTTAGCATCAGCTGCTTCTTATGTAGCGATGGGTACTATTCGTCCAGTAGGATTCATAGAGCCTAATCTTGACACAGATTTCGTAATTGTCCCAAAAATTTGTGAAAAAATGCCAACTTATAAATTGCCCTCGTCTACTTAGAAACACATTCAAAATATTACTTTGGCAGATCCAACTTTTAATTGTCCAGGGAAAATTGATGTACTTTTAGGAGCCGATATATTTCCTCAAATTTTACGTGATGGTAAATTAGTGGGAAAGGTAGATGAACCTGTGACAATTAACACGATTTTTGGTTATATTTTGATGGGGAAAATTGGTTGCAATAATAGTAATATGCATTCAGTAAAATCATTTTGCGCGCTGGTTGAGCCAAATTTAGATAATACTATTAGAAAATTTTGGGAAATAGAGGAAACACCCTCAAAACCAACTTCTCAAAGTTCTGAAAATTTTTTTTTGTCTACGCATTCTCGTAACAAAGGGGGTAGATATATTGTATCTTTGCCATTTAAATCAAATTTTCCTAACTGGCATTTTCCTGAGTCGAAAGATATTGCATTACGCCGCTTTATTGGTCTTGAAAAACGTTTAATAATTAATAATGATTTATATTTGCAATATTCTGAATTCATGAAAGAATATTTAGAAGCAGGTCTCATGTCATTAATTAATTCATCGCAAAATAATAATTGCAATTATTTTTACATTCCACATCATTGTATTATAAAACCTAGTAGCTCAACTACAAAATTGAGAGTAGTGTTTGACGCATCAGCTCATGGACCTTCTAGTTTATCGTTAAATGATACGCTTGGTATTGGACCTAAATTTCAAAAGAATATTTCTGTGATTTTGCTTAATTTTCGCCTCCATACTTACGTTATAGTATCAGATATTAAACAAATGTATAGGCAGATCTTAATTGCACCATCTCATAGAAATTACCAACGCATCTTTTGGCGTTTTAACAGAGATGAACCAATTTCAGAGTATCAGCTAAACACGGTTACGTATGGGATAAATTGCGCCCCATTTTTAGCTCTACGCACCATACAACAATTAGCTAAGGATGAAGGGGACAAATTCCCTAACGCCGCTCGTATTTTGTTTTCTGATATATATGTAGATGATATTGTGACAGGGTGTAGTTCAGTAAATAAAGCAAAACAGCTGGTTCATGAATTAACAGAATTGTTTCGTTGTGGTGGATTTGAATTACGTAAATGGGCGTCTAACGAACCATCAATTTTGTCAAATATTCCTGAATCAAATTGTGTTCATAGTACGCTTAACTTTGACTCTGAAAGTCAAGAAATTTTAAAGGTACTAGGGTTCATGTGGAATCCAACGATAGACTGTTTTACATATAAAGTAGAAATATTGAATAGGCCTGCAACAAAGCGCACAATTTTATCCGAACTTGCTAGAATTTTCAATCCTTTAGGTTATTTAGCTCCTCTAACATTTTTAGCTAAACATCTTATCCAACATCTTTGGGTACTAGGTTTAAAATGGGATGAATATCCACCAGAAAATGTTCAACATATTTGGACACGGTATAAAGCTGACTTACATATGCAATTCCTCGTTGTTTATCATTAGATAATTTCCAGTCTTGTGAAATACATGCCTTTTCAGATAGTTCGGAACGTGGATATGCTGCAGTTATATATTTTTGTTTTACTTATTCAGATGATACTCGACTAACTCGTCTCATATACGCAAAATCTAAAGTAGCTCCTGCCACGTATTTTATTAAAAATACGTGGCATACATTATGTTAAAAATGGTAAGATACCACTATAACATGGATTTAACTTGGGTCATACAAATGAACCTAAAGACTTTACATTACTTTAAAAAAAAACTCTCACAAGTCATAAACTTTCTGGCATGAGACAAAACCGAGTACTTTAATTACACATAAAGGAACAATTACTTATCTTGTGCATATTCTAAGTGAATTTTCTATTCGCTTTTTACTTTAATTGTGCATTCAGACTGCCACATAAATATAAACCCAAAGAAAGAGAATTATTCATTTACTTCCAGTAAGCTAAATAATAATAACAATACTGAACAATAATAATTAATTAGTAGCAACAATTATTGCTGAGCCGAGTTGAAATATGTTTCATAATACCTATAATAACATTTTAAAGACTGTAACTGTAATTTTTATCACAAACAAAAAAAAGGAAACATACGGGTATACACATCAAGTATATATGATATTATATCAGAGGTAAGTAACTGAATAACAGGTATGGTGTCTACCCAAGTATACAGCTGTATTCTTGTTTACAAGAAAAACCTTAATATATATAACTTATTTATTGGAAGGAGATGCCGAAAACAACTACTCCACGGGCAATATGCCCCGACTGGCGTTGCATTACATCAACATCTCCATGGATGTCGCCACATCCTTCATCAAGACCAAATACCAGACAATGACCGGTTTCGATCTTGTTATGATCTCGTCAGACTGCCATAGGTATTGGAATTGATGAATGATCTGGCGACGTGATTGCCTAAGGGGCATAGTGAATGTTTGTAGTGGCGAGATACAGTGAAATACACTGCAGTGCCCTCTTTGGGTCTTTGCTACTACCTGTCTGACAATTATTGTCTAATTGACAGACAGATAACGATCTGCAGAAAGCAGATACCATTACAGCGACCTCTATTGTCTTTGAGGAAGACAATCCTACTTAATTATTGGAAGGAGATGCCGAAAACAACTACTCCACGGGCAATATGCCCCTGGAGTATGTCTCCAATTATTGTCTCCAAAATATGTCTGTCAATTAGACAATAATTGTCAGACAGGTAGTAGCAAAGACCCAAAGAGGGCACTGCAGTGTATTTCACTGTATCTCGCCACTACAAACATTCACTATGCCCCTTAGGCAATCACGTCGCCAGATCATTCATCGATTCCAATACCTATGGCAGTCTGACGAGATCATAACAAGATCGAAACCGGTCATTGTCTGGTATTTGGTCTTGATGAAGGATGTGGCGACATCCATGGAGATGTTGATGTAATGCAACGCCAGTCGGGGCATATTGCCCGTGGAGTAGTTGTTTTCGGCATCTCCTTCCAATAATTAAGTAGGATTGTCTTCCTCAAAGACAATAGAGGTCGCTGTAATGGCATCTGCTTTCTGCAGATCGTTATCTGTCTGTCAATTAGACAATAATTGTCAGACAGGTAGTAGCAAAGACCCAAAGAGGGCACTGCAGTGTATTTCACTGTATCTCGCCACTACAAACATATATAACTTATATTCCACCCTTAATCATTTTTTTTCTAATACAAAAAAATGTAAATATTTGTGTAACATCAACAAGATGGAATTTGAGGTAATAAAATTACGATGAATGAATCGCGTCTTCAGAATTATTCAGATGGAAATAACTGACCTTATGACCACAAGTATATATATGTATATATTTTTTGTGTATAATGTTTGTGTATCGCTCGATGATGTCCTTTTCACTCAACTTAGCTGGCCACTCTCAAAACGGCTCAGGTCTCCTAATATGGCTATCTCCAAATTACTTATGTAGTTGCAACCCAATACTTGCAACCTAGTATTTCCAATCTAATACTTGTAAACTGACATTCATCATGTAATACTTGCAATTTAACACTCGCAATCTAACACTTGCAATTTAAAACTTGCAATCTAAAACTTGTTATCTAAAACTTGTTATCTAAAACTTCTTCCCTACAATAAACAGTATATTTAAAAAAAATTATAATTAAAAAAAATATTATATAAAAGTTACCTTGCCTGAGGGAAGGTTTAAAATATCCTCGAAATATTCAAATCGGTAGATTTGAAGCAATAACAACAATATCAGTGGGCAAGATTGTCTCTAGCAACTCCAAGATAATGGTCAATCAAAATCCCCTTTCGGGATAGATTTTCATGAAAATACAACCACAACAAAACTCCAAAAAGTACTTCATTAAAAATCATTCAAGTCTGTGGCAAATGGATATATCCCCGTAGGATGATTTACAAAAATCACTTTTCCTTTGCCCGGACACTGATCACCACTATCGTTCTTTTTAATGCCAGTTCGAAGAAGCCACACAAAAATGTTATCACAAAAAAAACTATTTTAACGAAAAAGTAACGAAATATACCAAGGACAATATGCTACGCCTGCCAAATTAGTGGGAGATGTAAAACTGGTGGTCTAACTACAGGAGAATCTTTATTTTGTTTTATATTTTAAAATATCAAAGCAGTACGGCGATAATCAAAAATAAAACCGTGACACCCCTCTTAAAAAAATTTCTGTCCCGCGATTTGAATTATGCGCTGCAGTATTACTTAGTGATATCTTAGAATTCGTTGTTAAAATATATGAAACAAAAATAAAATTCACTAACATTTATGCATGGTCTGATTCCACTGTTACACTTCACTGGATTAAAAATTCTCCTCATCACTGGAAAACTTTTGTAGCAAATTGGGTGTGCCACATACAAAATAAAGTACCACCTCGACATTGGTATTATGTTCCATCTGCAGATAATCCTGCAGATTGTGCCACTCGCGGTTTACTACCATCACATTTACTATTAACACATGATTTGTGGTGGTCAGGACCCTCCTGGCTGTTATTAGATACAAAATGTTGGCCAAAGTGTAAAATAGAAGATTTTGCAATAAGTTCACCGGAAGAACAAAAAATTACATTATTAAGTACTTTTACATTTGAAGCATGTTTAGATTTATTGAATAGATTTTCGTCTTTACATAAAATTCAACGCATAATAGCATATTGTATTCGTTTTATTCATAATCTAAAAAATCCACATAATAGAAAATATCACGCTTTTAGCTTAAGAGAATTACATACAGCTTTATTGAAATTAATAGCATTTGTTCAACAAACTTCTTTTGAGACAGAAATACATGCTCTTAAAAATAATAAACCGTTACCGAAACATTTTCGAAAATTAAGCCCCCACATCAGTCCTGAAGATGATTTACTCAGGGTGGGCGGATGCCTTACACATTCTAGTTTAGACTATAGTCGAAAATTTCCTATATTATTACCACGGAGTCATCATCTTACTCAACTTATTATCGAAAAATATCATCATGGTTATTTCCATGTAGGGTTACAAACGTTACACTATTTAATATTACAACATTTTTGGATTCTTTCTCCAAAAAGAGCCATACGTCACGTACTGTCTAAATGTTTAAAGTGTTTTCGCGTCTCTCCTAAATTTGTACAACCCAAGATGGGAAATTTACCTGCTTGTCGTGTTAACTAAGTGAAACCGTTCTCCTGTGTAGGTGTTGATTTTGCAGGACCTATATTTACGACGGCGCTGAAAATGCGTGGTATCAAATCTAAAAAATCGTACATATGCATTTTTGTTTGTTGCGCTACAAGAGCTATCCACTTAGAGCAATTTGTATCGAAGAATAATTTTTCCCCTGTGACCCAAATTTCTTCAATTTGTTTTGAAGAATAATGTTTTTATAGGACCTTAAATGTTTCAAGTTTATTGAATTTGGGTTTCGTTTAAAAGATATAGCAGGCATTGAAAACTCTAATAATTATTGTTAATCTAGAATATTGTTCCTTTACTTACTTCACAAATTAATAATAACGTTAAAACAACACTTTACAGTAGTCCCCTATATCCCTAAATGCCTAAAGTAATTTAAAAAAAAATTGATTGAAAAAAAAAATCATAGTAGGCTGAGGATTAGCAGCTGGACCATTGTAATATGTTCAACAAGTACATCTAGGATGCTAATATACAAAAAAAAAATCATTGAAATCGCCCTTAACAACAATTTTTTGTGGCTCATTAAGAACCAGGGCTCCCTTCCAAAAATTGTTGGTAAGGGCGATTCCAATGATTTTTTTTGTATATTAGCATCCTAGATGTACTTGTTGAACATATTACGATGATCCAGCTGCTAATCCTCAGCCTACTACGATTTTTTATTCAATCAATTTTTTTAAAAATTACTAGGCATTTAGGGATATAGGGGACTACTGTAAAGTGTTGTTTTAACGTTATTATTAATTTGTGAAGTAAGTAAAGGAACAATATTCTAGATTCTGATTTTCATTGTTTATTATTATTGTCTGGAAGGTTTTTAAAAGAGCATCGTATGATTTCTGATATTTTTTTAACAATATCATCAGTGCTACATTCATAGTACTTGTAATAAAAGCAATGATTAAAAGTAATAGTACACTAATTTTACTACTGTCTCGCAATTTTTCTAAATTATTGCTATTTCGAGGTAATCAATTCGTACCATTCTCAAAACTGAAAAGAGAAAATTATTTTTCATAATTAAATTTTTTTGAAGTTAATTGCAATGTCAAAGCACCAAAATATTATAAAACGATATTAACACATTGTACCACATTTTAAGTGGTAATATCTAGTATTAAGGGCCAAAGTTAGTAGGTTAGATATTTAAAAATTTTTTACTTTAAACTTAGTTTTTGGGGCAAAAAAGTTAGTGTTTGTTAGATGGCAGTACACGTTTTTAATAAAATAATGTAAGTTTCAGATGGCTTACCTGCTTATTTCATATAAACGAAAATATGAATTGCTATGAACATTAAAGAAGTTATAGACAAAATTTAGAAACTAACAAAACAGTTGGTTATATTTTGTGTACGATTCGTGGTTAATACTTTAGCGATAAATATTGGATTGTTTGTCAACTAGGTGGATAAATTAACCAAATTGCGTAGTTATTTTAATGGAAAAATGATTTTCTATCAAAAGAAGGGTTTCGTTAATTTATATACCGGGTGTTCAATAGTACGCGGAATTTTAATATCTCAGTTAATAAAAGAGTTAGGCTATTTCTTTTTTTGCAGATGTTTCAGTCCTATAGATGTAGCACAAACTAAAAATAATTTCACTTTTACAAGGTGTTCTGCGTTCCCTGGGCACACATCAATTTTGTTTTTTTAAATGGCATATTTTAAGTACCTAACATATATTTTTATCATTTTTTTAAAATCCTACTACTTATTTTAGCATGACTTTCATCGCATTTCTCTAGGTATACCTAAATTTATTATTTTCTGATATAAATTTTTTTTTTTGAAAAATAATTTTACCATTAACCATTTAGCGCCGTATTTTCGACAAATTAAAAGATAGGGTCATCATTTTTGCAGACTATCGAGTCAAAGCCTTGTACGTTCAGAAAATGTATGGAATTATTTTAAATTTTATATAGGGTCCTCATAATCCTGTGAAAACTTTCATCAATTTGAAAACCAAAAAAGCTAACTTTTTAATTAATTTTTTTTTTTAAATGGAACACCCTGTATTTTATAGCGTTAGAAGAAGCGCCGATAAGTACTCTATCAATTTACTGGAGCATACCCTATGACTAAATCAACTAGTTTTTCTTAAAAATTCACATCTATTGAAAATTGTAAATTTTGTACTTTTTATACCGAAAAATCATGGGGGTAAATCAAAATTCAGTGATTTTTATATTTTCTCATGTTATGAGATATATATATATATATATATATATATATATTCTAATGTATTTAGATTATGAGAATTACTGGCTTTTATAAGGGAGGGACTGTTTATATTAAATTTGTGTCCCGCTTCGTAACTATGTAAGGCTAGAGCCGACTTATCTACTTTAAATTTTTTTGTGTGATATGAATGGTCTTTAAATCTAGTTACCTATTGCATTTCTTTTTGTTTGGCCGATATACAGTTTGTTACAATTACTACAGCTTATTTTGTATATCCCAGATTTCTTTTTTTTTTTTTTATATATATAGAAAACACGCCTTGAAGGGTATTTTGCTCTTATTACAATCTGATCAAAGGGAGATCAATGAGTAATTTGGTTCTATCCTAATTTAACTAAAGTTGAAAATCTTAGAGCTAAGGTCTTACTCACTAGTGTACCTTAGAGTCTGGTAACTTAATAACACTAACGTGTAACACTAACCGCCCAATACTCTGCTTTTATAACGATATAAACAGTTCACTAACTCAAAGGGCTTAACCCTCTTGAGCCTTCTTACTATGTTAGTGTTGTCGAGGAGCTGGATGGCCTCGATGTTCACATGTTGATGGAGTCGTTGTTCGTGATTCCTTGCAAATTTAGTAATTGTCTGCTCTACAGTGTCCATCTGAAGATCTCGATGAAGGTCACTGTTTCTGATGTACCAAGGCGCTTTGACAATGTTCCGCAGTACTTTGTTCTGAAATCTTTGAATGATTAATATATTACTCCTACTGGCACAGCCCCAGAGCTGTATTCCATAGGTCCATACTGGCTTGAGAATTTGTTTATACAACAGTATTTTGTTGTAAGTTGATAAGCAGGAGTGTCTACCAAGTAGCCAGTACATTTTCTTATATCTGATGTCTAGCTCTTCTCTTTTCTTTTTAACATGGACTTTCCAGCGAAGTCTTGCGTCTAATGTGATGCCTAGATATTTTGCTGAGTTTGCATATGGAATCTGGGCATTGTTCATGTTAATAGGTATTTGTTGTTATCTTTTATTTGTGAAATTAATCTGCACTGATTTGGTTTCATTCAGCTTGATATGCCATCTTCTGGTCCAGTTATTGATTTGGTTAACTGATGTTTGCAGCTTCTTCATAGCCCTTCCCTGTCGCAAGAATGGCAGTATCATCTGCAAACGTGGCTATTGTGTTTTGCTCTAACTGTGGTATGTCACTGGTGTAGATCAGGTGTAGATCCCAGATTTCTGAAGTAGATCTTTTTTTTGGAAAGTGCGGACCCTAATACTGCTTTAATTGTAAGTTTTTAAATGCAAAGATGATATTGAATTTATTTAGTAAATTTTCAAATTTTTGACTGATTTGAGGATGGTATCATCACACACAAGGAGGTCTGTGTGTGTGTGTGCGTGCGTGTGCGGGTGCGGGTGCAGGTGCGGGTGCAGGTGCGGGTGCAGGTGCGGATGCGGATGCGGGTGCGGGTGCGGGTGTGCGTGTGTATTTGTGTGTGTTGGTTTTCTATAAATTTCAAAAGTTAAAGATTCGTCAAGTTTCATTATTTTAATATCTAAGAAAGGTAAAGAATAATTGTTTCCTAATTCAAAGGTGAATTTTATGGAATCGCACTGAGAGTTTAGTGTACATTGACGAAATTGTGTATACCGAAAGTTTAATTTACAACTGCGAATACCTCATCTATGTACCTTTTCTATACTGTGAGAAATTCTAAGGCGGTGTTTTTGACGTTATTTTCACAATGGTTGAGGAATAAATCTGCAATAAAAGTCGATAGAGGATTGCCCATGACTGTGCCATGTGTTTGTTTATAACTATTGTTGTTGAAAGTAAATTCGTTTTGTACCATACACAATTTCGTCAATAAAATGTATTCTTCCACTTCCATTGGCGGTACTTTATTGTGTACTAAAAACTGTTCTAATATCTTTAAAGTTTCTAGGATTGGAATGCTGGGAAAGAGTGCTGTTCCGTCAAATGATACTAATTTGTCTGTCATGTTAATTTTTAAATTTTTTAAATATTCAATTAAGTGGAGGGATTCTTGGTTATCATGTCATTTTTGAATGTGAATTTTTGATACTTTTCACTCAACCAATTTGCTAATTTGTAAGTAGGTATTACAGTTAATATTTGAAAGGATCGGTCTGTAATTATTTCCGGGTTAATTAAATCCGGGATGCACAAAATAAACTGTAGTAATTGAAACAAACTGTATGTCGACCAAATAAAAAGAATAACTATATTTAAAGAGCATACATATCACACAAAAAACTTTAATGTAGACAAGTCGGCTCTAGCCTTACATATTTATGAAACGAGGCACAAATTTAATATAAACAATACTACCCTCATAAAAGCCAGGAATTATCAGAACCAAAATACATTAGAATCAATATACCTATATAAGAAAATATATAAATCACTTACTGAATTTCGATTTAAACCCATTATCTAATGACCTTTTAAATTTAATACCCTGTATATAAGAACAATAAAATTAAAAATAGTCGACAATAGTAAATAAGTAATAATAGTAAATATCCAACCACAATTTAGAAAAGAGCAGGTAGGCACACATCTGTAGTTTTCGCAATTTTCAATAATTATGCATTTTTAAGGAAATGCTTATGCTTATGCTAATTGATTTAATCATAGGCAATAATGCTTCAGCAAATTTATAGAGTACTTATCAGTGCTTCGTTTAGCCTTATAAAATACAGGGTGTTTCATTTGAAAAAAAAAAAACGACTTATTTACTATTCTACTTGGCGGGTAATGCAGGGTAATTCTAATTACCCTGCATATTTTTTTATATTTCTATACTTTTTCTTAAAGTACATGACTTCGACTAAGACAATTATGCCTCTATCTTTTAATTTGTCGAAAATACGGGGTCAAATGGTTAATGGGGATTTTTTTTAAATTAAAATATGTCAGAAAATATGAAGTTTAGGTATAGGGAAATGTGATGAAAGTCATACTAAAATAAAGTATAAAGTCTAGTCTAGTCTCTTGAACAGTAAAGACGTGTCAAGTCATCTCTCCTCGGTCCCGTAAGTGCCTACAATAAACCAACCGACCGGCAAGGGTCAGTGAGTGTTAATGTGACATCTGGCAAACAAATGTTCAAGAATTCACAAAATATCCATAATTTGCAGGTAAATTCCTAGAATCAGATATTTATGCTCTGTATGTATAGGGCGATCTTCTAAGAATGTCTCGATGCGGTCGGTGTACGACACAAATAACAGCGAAAAAGCCAGGCATTTCTTGCAGTGGCTTTTGCAGAAAGCAGTATCATCTGGCATGTGTCGATATCCCTATTCCTACTGATATACCCACGCTATTAAAAGACATTCCTGGACTAAGCTGGAAATGCAATAATTGTAGCGAAATACAAAATTTGTTTGATGAAAGGAAGCTCTTTAATATGTTTGAAGACAAAGTGAAATCTTTCTTTGGTGAACTTACACAGTCATTTGAGCACATCAAAACTGAATTTCTCAAAAAAGCGGACGAAAAATTTGCTGAGGTTAAAATCACTGAAATCTCACCTCCCAAGATAATCTTAAATAAACCTACATATTCCGCTGCACTATGCAATAATTCCCATCCTGCCATCATAGTGAAACCTAAAAAAACACAGGAAAGTAAGCAAACTAAATCGGACATACTTCAGAATGTCAATATCAATCATCCTGATATAAGTGTAAACAAGATAAAGCATATTAGGGACGGCGGTCTACTACTCAGCTGCAAGACTACAGAAGAAACGTCAAAATTTAAAAAAATCGTTGAAGAAAAACTCTCCACGGATTATGTGATAAAGGGGGTAAAAGGACTGCATCCTCGAATACGAATAGTAGGTTTTACAGAAAAACTTGGTCTGGATACTCTTCGGGAACTAATATTCAAACAGAATAGTGAAATTTTTGATTGTGACTCTGATTGTAACATTATTAAATTTTGGCCAACTAAAAAAAATGAAAATGTGTATCAAGCAACGTTGCAGGTGGATAAATCAACATATACTAAGGTACTTAATAATGGTTTTTTACTAATAGGGTTAGATTTATGTAAGGTATTTGATGCTATTGATATACTGCGATGTTATAATTGTAATGGCTTTAACCATTCGCAGAAAGTATGTAACAAGGAAGTGTCCTGCCCCAAATGCGGTGAATGTCACAGCTTGGATGACTGTAGTGGTGAAAAATTTTCATGCATCAACTGTGTCAATCTAAAAAGTGGCAAAAATATGAATATTAGTGTAGATCATGCTGCGTGGGATCTTGAGAAATGTCAGTCATATAAAAATGCTGTACTCAAATTAAAAACCGATCTTGGTTACCAATAGCAATCAGTATTTATATTAGCTGATGACCCCAACTTTTCGACAGACCACAATTTGCGGAATAATAGTGAACACCCTGCTCCTAAGAACAGCTGCTTCTCGGTATACTATCAAAACGTTCGTGGCTTAAATACTAAACTTAATACGTTATACGATGCAATTGATGCGTGTACTTATGACATAGTTGCTTTTTCAGAAACATGGTTAGGATCCAACATACAGGATCAAGAAATATTAAATAATAGTAACTACAATTTATTTAGGTCAGATCGTGATAAAGTAGCCACGGCTTGCAATCGTGGTGGTGGGGTAATGTTAGCGGTTACCTCTTCACTTAACGCAGTTAACTTGAATCTGGATACCAGTAGCTTTCATGACTTGCCATCTATTGATATAGTAGGAGTAAAAATAGTTAGCAATCATAACATCTTTTATGTGATAACTCTATATATTCCCCCAAACAAATCATCTGAATGTTATAACTCCATTATCGATGCTCTTTGCTCTCTTAATTTTATCTTTAATTCAAACACCTTGGTAATAGGGGATTTTAATATACCAGAATACTGTTCCCACCTTAATATCAATTCATCATCCGTACAAGCACTTGTTAACTTTCAATACTTTGTAGGTATGAGGCAATTTAATGATATAAGAAATTCCAATAATAAATTACTCGATCTTGTTATGTCTAACAGAGACTGTAAAGTAACAAGGTCTTCTGATATTTTGCTTAAGGAAGACTCGCACCATCCTGCTTTAGTGATCTCTTGTACCGATATGAAAGATCATAAGAACCGTCACGTGCGACATATATCTTATACATACAACTTTAGAAAAGCCAATTTTCCTATGCTTTATCATTTGCTGTCTGAGGTTGAATGGAATTTTTTAAATAACTATACGAATGTTGATTCAGCATGCGAAATCTTTTACACAGTTTTGCAGTCAATTTTTGAAAAGTGTGTCCCGAAAAAACGGTTACCTAATCGCAGTTATCCTCCATGGTTCAATGGAGAAATAATTAAAGATATTAAACAAAAGCATAACGCTTGGCGAGAGTACAAAACCCATGGGAGTGTGGAAGCACATCAAACATTCGTAAACTTGAGACAAAAAATCAAATCAGATATTCAAACTGCTCGCAGAAATTACGGTAATCAATTGGAAGACAATATCTCACGCGACCCAGCTGCGTTTTGGCGGTATGTAAACTTTAAAAGAACCGTCACCGATCTGCCCAAAAATATGGTGTATAATGATGAGACTATTTGCGAACCTCAAGTAATTAGCAATTGCTTTGCAGAGCTCTTTCAACAATCTTACACAATTCCCGAAAATCCAAGTAGATCTTTTAATTACGATTCTGAAGCAATCGTCAACAACTCATGCCTTAACATTGATCAATTAACCGAAGAAGAAACGTTAGGTGCCTTAAAGAAACTGAAATCAAAGTTAACTAGCGGTCCGGATAACATACCATCCTTTATAATACGCGATTGCGCGGCTGTATTTGCTAAGCCCCTGACCTGGCTTTTCAACTTATCTCTACGTTCCGAAACCTTCCCCCAGTACTGGAAACAGTCTAAAATCATACCAGTGTTCAAGAAAGGAGATAGAAACTGCATAATAAATTATAGGCCTATAGTCATCATAAATAATTTTGCCAAGTCTTTAGAAATACTGCTCCAGGAGTACATTTTCAATCATGTGAAACATCAGATTACAGATACACAACATGGTTTTTTTAAAGGTAGATCGACAACCACTAACTTATTCTGTTTAACAGAATATCTGTCTAACGCAATTGACAACGGTTTGCAAACTGATGTTATATATACTGATTTTTCAAAGGCCTTCGATAGATTGGATCATAATATTCTACTGCGGAAGTTACACTATTTTGGTTTATCCAACAGTCTTATTAATTTTTTCTCGTCGTATCTATCAAAGAGAACGCAATATGTATTGTATTGTGGTCGTAAGTCTGTCGAGGTATTACCAACCTCGGGCGTACCTCAGGGATCTAACTTAGGACCACTGTTTTTCAATATTTTTATTAATGACATCGTTGAGAATCTAACAGTAAGCTGCCTTCTATATGCGGATGATCTTAAAATATTTTCCACGATATCATGCCTGGATGATTGCCTCGTACTGCAACATAACTTAGATAGTGTTAATACTTGGTGTTCTAAGAACAAACTGGATTTAAATGTGGCGAAGTGCAACGTTCTATCAATTACCACCAAACAGAATATTTTAGCTTATGATTATGCTCTTACAAATACATTACTTTGTAGGCCCGAGACGTTTTGCGACTTGGGAGTGGTTTTTGACAGAAAATTGTCCTTCGCCGATCATATCAGTCACGTTATCTCAAAAACATACAAAGCTTTGGGGTTTGTTGTTAGAAATACAGAGTCCTTTATTAATTCTAACACTCTAAAATTACTTTACATATCAATTGTTAGATCAAGTTTAGAATATGCCTCCATAATATGGTGTCCGCACTACGCGGTACACATAGAGAGTTTAGAAAACATACAACGAAGGTTTTTAAAGTACGCTGCATTTAGGATAGATGGTACATATCCACCCATTGGTTATGCACAAAACGCACTCCTCTCTAGGTTCGCGCTAGACTCTTTAGAAACTCGTCGTAAAAAAGCTTATTTAATTTTTTTGCATAAGTTGTTGCACAATAGTATTGACTGCACTCATATTCTTAATATGCTATGCTTCTGTGCCCATAGAATTGCTTCACGTCAAACAGACCTGTTTTACCTACCCACACCTAGGACAAATATTAAAAAATTTTCGCCACTACAAGTTATGTGCACCGTTCTCAATAATGTGCATGATCGCATAGACATATTCAACTGCAACGTTGCTACCTTCAAATCCTGTATTGAAATATTCTTGTAAATATATGTACATGGTTTTTCTTAATTATTGTAAATATGCTGTCATTATTAATCTCCATCGTATTTATTATAATAATTCTATATCTCTTAGTTACAAGTTAGTGTCTTAAGTTATATACTCATTTAACTTATTTTAATAATCTCAAGCATATAATATTGATATATTCATACTTATTATGTTTACTTATTAGTTATTGGGTGTGTACCTATTCTGTAATTGGGTTCTATTACCTGTAGAATAGAGGAATGAAATAAATAAAAAATAAATAAATAAAGAGTAGAATTTAAAAAAATGATAAAACAATATATCCTGCCACTTTCAGGGAAAAGTCTGCAAAAAAGAAATAACATAACAGGATTAGTACAGGGTGATGGATCCTCCAGAAACTAGAAATATGAGGTAAAAAACTATCACAACAGGTAAAAATTTGACTATTATTTTCATTTTATAGTTGCCCTGGAAGATGACAGTAGTCCTGCAATGCAATCTAAAAAGAATTTAAATTATAGGTTTATTTAATAGGTTTTTATTATGGTGTCATATCAACAAAGTAACGTTATGGAAATTACCTATAACTTTTTAAATAATAAATATCTAAAAAACTGCAACTTAAATAGAAACACTATTTAAAAATATATATGTTGCCAAAAAAATTTGATTGAAGCGTCGCGGACGGCAAGTGTCATCCATAATTTCTGTATTTCTACCTTACCTTTTAGTAAAAGCAAGTTAAAAAGTAGTAATCCTTTTTAGAATATTTCATTTTTCTTGTTCGTTTCCCAGAAAAACTCATTTCTCCAGTTTAATCGATCACCCTGTACTACATTCGAACCAAAGAATTTTTTACCACATGTTTATATGATTTTTTTTATGAATTACGTAATAATTATTTCATAAGTTGGGTATAATTTATTGTTTTATCTGTGTATATTGTTTTTTTTTATATGGTAGGTATTTGTGAGGGTGTGCTGAATTAAGCCCAAAATATTATATGTAATATATTAAGTTAGTCACTCTTTTATAATTTATAGTTCTAAAATATATCGATTTCTTTCTATATTTATGCTTCTCAGTAACATTTTGTTTAAACTTTAGCTTCAAACGTATGTGAAATAAATTAAAATAAATAAATAGTCACTTTGTACTGAAAATTCAACAAGCGCGTTTTATTTCAACAGGATGAAGCCCGTAGCAACCCGTGGATTATCACCCATTTAAATATGTCAATTTTTATTATAACTAATAGTAATACCTATATCTAAAAAATTAGGTATGTATATTAGGTATGATTGTTACATTGATGATAACGTCAAATATAAAATATGAGTTCGAAAATAATTAAAATTAGGTCCCATAGGTAGTAAAGTTATTATTTTAATGAGTGTTTTCTACCTGAGTTAAATCATTCTGTTTCCATTGGTAACAAAATATGAAATCATCTGGTACTGTGATTGAAACTGCAAATACGGAATAACAGCATTAAGAGTACAACAATCTTGTACTAGAATAGCGTATTTTCTATTTAGTTTATTCTAGAATAAACTATTTTCTCTAAAATACATGTATTAAACAAAAATTTGCTACTATAGGGATCTAGTTTATCTTTTGATCTTTCCGGTGATATATAATTTATAACATTAAAAAAAATTTGGTTGCAATTATAAGACAAATCCGGTACCGTTGCAATAAGGGCTAACTTAGGGTGCATTCCAAATCGTACATCAAACGCATCTGCTGCAGCGACGCATAAAAGCCGTTTAGCAGATGCGTGTGATGCGCTCATGCATTTCGGAACGGCTTTTGACACTTTGACAGTTATTTTTGTGGACAATTTATAATTTATTTAAATTCGTGATGGAGAAACCAGCAAAATTTATGGAATTCTTGTTCTTGCAAAAGAATTGATTTAAACTAGCAACACCACACCACACAATCAGTTGCCTTCCCTCCAAAAGTTTAAAAAATGAGGTTAAGTTGCCCGCAATGCATAAACGCATCACCTCGTACATGATGCAGCTCCTGCGTGCTACGAAACCAAAAGTAGGAGGAGCTATGGATGCTACGACGTGCAGAATGCGTGAATTGGTACGAACGTAGGAAGCAAAATGTGCATAATGTGCGATTCGAAACGCACCCTTTTATTTCCATGCGCCTTTTTACTTCGGCTTTACGTGCACTTCCAAAATCTAAATAATTCGGTAGTAGGAAAGTCTTCACCCATCGGCTACCCAACCTCTCAACCCAACCATGAATTCATGTCTGTAAAGTTTACCTGAATGGACCCTTAAGTACGGCAACATTGTCGTGTTTCAGGAACAACTATACGTGTATATTTACTTATTATTGTATATTTTGCTTCAGGATGGTACCAAAAATATGTATAGATAGATAGATAGATAGATAGATAGATAGATGATAGATTTTTTTATTAGTTCCAAAATACAATCTTATGATGTACAATATACTATACTTCAGGATAGTGCGGCTTATGTGTAAATATACATTAAATTTTATTTTTTAAAATATCACTATATATCTTACAGAATCGGCTGTACAATAACAAATATACACCCGAATATGGCATCACTTTTCCTGTATCTAATCTATAAACCTATATATATCTATATATATCTATATATAGATATATATAGAGATATATCTATATATCTCTTCAGGATGGTATGGAATATATTAAGACTTCAGGTTTGTTAGAAGGATGTATATATATATATATATATATATATATATATATATATATATATATATATATATATATATATATATATACCTATATATTTTACCTACTACATTATATTTTGTATTTTTTGTATTTTTGCAAATAAACTATTATTATTATTATTATTATTATATATATATATATATATATATAAAAAAAATAGTATTGGATAGAGAATGTTGAAATATGCCTTGTAAATATTTTTTTAAAATTAATATATTGAAATTTACATGAAAAAAAAAATATTGAAGTTTGAAGCTTTTAAGAAAGAAGTTTAAACTTTGCGCTCAAATGACGTCACGGACTTGAAAAGATGACAAAGACAAAATTATACTTCTCTCTTTGTCACCAGCTACAGCTCATCCTATTGTTCCGAGACTCATCCTACTTAACCTGAAAAATAACGTTTTCGTTCGCGAGTGTTTTGTTCATATATATAATATAAATGTAAATTTCATTGAGCAAAAAGAGCAAAAATGGTATTTAAAATGTGTATTGTGCCATCGTGTAATAATAATAATAGTGATCATCCAGACAAGCTATTTCTTACAATACCGAAAAACCCAACAAGAAGAGAAAGTTGGGCTAAACCAATAAAAGTGAATCATATACCATTCAATGGAAAATACAGTGTTTGCGAGGATCATTCCAATGAAAGTTATTTTTAATACAAAATATAATTATTATGACAATAATGACGAGGACGAGAGGTTAATTGTCTCTGTGTTGTTATGAATATGAACACGGACCACAGCTGATTTGCCGATTTCCGTTCTGAACTTCCGGACATGCGCAGATAATAAGTCCGTGACGTCATTCAAAAGGCGCGATTTGTAGTATTTGAAAAACTGCATTATATTTTTTCTTCTCTTTCTGGCCATATTATGAATGTAATTGAAAAAAATACAATTTAACAGCTCCCTATAGTATACATGAATTAAATAATAACAATAAAATTGCCTAATTCAACTACGCTGTAATACCCCATTCTGTTGACATTATGAATGATATATAACGCGATATTAGATTTTATTTTGCAATATACTCAATTATACATTACCTTTTTTTGGGTTTACATTCTACTATCATTTCTGCATCTTTTCAGCGTCTCATTATTTCTGCGTCCTAATATATATCTGAAAATATTCCCATAATTTCTGCGTCCTTTTTAAATATATGAGTGCATTAGCTATACATTTTTGCGTCCGCTATGTTGCCAAATGTTGCAAGTGAAAACTTAGTATGTTTTATATAATAGCAAGATGTATTATATAGCAAAGTAAATACCGGTTTAAGCAACACTGATATTAATTTATCGAAACATCATAAATTATGTCAAAAACGTCACCGTATTCGATAGAATAATAATTGTACTCAGGCATCGGATATTAGCCGTTTTCTTTTGCACCTAATTTCTGAATCATGATTACAATATCTGCAATGCCATTCGTGGATTGAAAAAATAAAGGAGTGTGATTGGCTCATATCAAATCATGATCTCGAAATCAGGTGCAAAAGAAAACGGCTATTGTTCACAGATTCTAATATTCTATTATTCTAAAATAATATAATATTTTCAATGTTTGCCGCTGAAAATAGGTGTAAAGAAAATGTTTTATAGAATAAGTTTAAAGTACCTATATAGAATCTTATAGAACCTATATAGAATTCTTATTATAATCTAGAAGTAAGTTAATAATGCCAAGATTAAATACAGTTTAGTGATATTGTGATTAAATACTGAAATTAAGGTGGCGTACTGTATGTAAATTCAATATTTTAACCCAAAATTTCATTTTTAGTTTTTGTTTTTTATGTAAAACTAGTTAAAACAATGGCTAATTATTAATCAAAACAACAAATCGTAATAAGTTAAACGGAATCCAGGTTAACATTTAAGTATCACCCTGCCAATTTTTTATTTGCGTAAAATAAAATTTTAAAATTGTCGAGTCAAATAGGGTAATTTTGACATATGTAAGTAAAGTTTAAGTAGTAAAACTTCCGCTTTTACCAGTGATATTAGCTTTGACTTTCTAAATGAAAAATAGTGTAGGTATATATTTATGCATAGTATTTCATTTAATTAAATTCATTTGAAATTAATTATTATTAATAAATTGTCAAAGGCGAAAACTTTTGAATTTTCTGAAATTTATTTACAATGTAAAGCAGCCCTTAGAATCTTCATTAATTTAAAGCTTAACTTATAAAACTATTCTAACAGTGAAATAAAATGTTAGGATTAAATAAAAAAATTGGTAATAGTCACCTAAAAATCTGGTAATGTAATAATATATTAATTATTTTTTTAACATTTTCGGGATATGGAAAACATTAGCTTTTGTTAATCTATGTAAATGTCAAATTTCTTATCAATTTTATAATGCGCTAGACACATATTTTTTAGTACTTTTTTTTACAAAAATCGGCAGTAGATCAGATCCGCCAAATTTTAAAGTAATATCACCAGGATTTTATGTTGATTGTACAGCAAATTTTATGTAGAATTCGATTATATAAAATACAGACCCATTTAAAAATTCAAAGTTCTTGTCACTTTCCCCCAAGTTTCAAAATTGTATTGCGCAAAGCAAAAAACAGCCATCTCATACCCAATCTCTTGACCGATATTACCAGATACTGAAAAAAGAAAATTTGGCTATCCGCTGTTTTATTAATTTTAGGGATTGCTTTCATTGATACTCGTATTTTCTTTTATTTATCATGTTTTAAGTTAGTTATGATAATATTAACTTAAAATAATTAAACTACCTTTAAATACCTACTTCGTTATCAGTTACCAGTATTAAACAATGCATGTCTCAAAAATTTAAGTTACGAAGGCAACATATCTCTAGTAATTGTATTTAATACATAAATTTGATATGTAATTTTTTTAAGTCAATTTTTTAATAAATAGTTTAGGCCTAATATAATTTAGAAAAGTTCGTTTTGATAACTTTTGTTGACGTCTCACATACTTTTACTTGGGCCATCCTATAAAAATGATTTCCTCTTTGGCATTTTTTTCCAAAATAAGAAATTAATTTTTACGTAGTATATATGAAATAATAAAAAAAGTCCAGTTTCGAATAAAAAAATTAATTAAAACTTCAGTAGATATTAATGTAATGTAAAGTAAATTCGGAGGTAATTTTTTTTCTTAATTATTACATAATGAAAAAAGTGTCCATCAAAATAATAATTATAAAAAGTTTAAAAGATTGCGGCAATAATTTTCTTCTGAGAAAAAATAAAGGTTTTCGACATGGGTGGCATTGTTCTAGAAAACAAAACGTACCCATTTCATTTTTAGGCTGAACCAAAGGTCTGCGGCCCATTTGAAATGTGTCAATCATAAATCATAAAAGGGACAAACTCAAGTATATATGCAGTATAGTGTTTTGGTGTTATATGGAAAACTACATCAGTGATATCTTTACACCAAAGGTTCCAACCCCCTTCAAGAACACTTAACTATATTTATATTTATTGCCAAAGGCAAAGTAAGGAAGAAACTATATTTGCTGCATGAAATACATAACATATTCATTCACTTACATCAAAAACAATATTTCTAGTTGGCATGTATAGACCTCTGCATGTAGACATGTGGTGTAGACTAAATAAATATTATATTTTTACAGTAGTAATATAATAAATAAAAATAATTTAACACAGATTGTTCTTCGTGGGTATATCGGTCACTTAATTACATATAAAAAAGGTTACATTTTTTTATACATACAGGGCCCATTAAGAATGGAAACACTCGCGTACAAAATTTGTTTATGAACCGATTTGAACCGGATTTTTTTTTAAAGATAGATCTCCAAAAGCTCTATGTTGATACAAAATTTGAAGATGAAATTTTTATTTTCAAGGCCTACTACGAATTTTTTTTTTAAGTGAAAAATAGCAAAGTTTTGTTATAAAGCGATTTTTTTATAAAAAATCTGACTACACCACTGGATTTAGGAGCCCTTTAAATGCGTTTGTACCAATTTTTGAAAAAAAAAAGTTTGTTCATAAAAAAGTTATGATGATATCGGTATCACCAGTGTTTGCCTTTGTCGGTGAACTTATTCTTTTATAAAAAACGATTGGAACCCAAAGAGAAACAAAATTAAACAACTTAAACACGTGTAATTATTAATAAGAACCATAAAAACCAGTATACACAAAATAACCAACAATTACTCTAATATAAACAACAATTGATAGGTAAGTTTGTCAAATTATTATTATTTCGTGGTTATTATGCCAAAACCTATAATATTACCTTCTTAGATAAAAAATAACATTATAATTATTTATTAAAAAAGTGTGAATCATTTTGACGGACTTTTTTTTATTTTTAAAAATTTAATTTTCTAATCATTACTTTTTTTTATCAATTGTTTTTATATTAGAGTAATTGTTGGTTATTTTGTGTATACTGGATTTTATGCTTCTTATTAATAATTACACCAGTGTTTAAGTTGTTTAATTTTATTTCTCTTTGGGTTCTATTCGATTTTTCTTCTTATTAATAATTACACCAGTGCTTAAGTTGTTTAATTTTATTTCTCTTTGGGTTCTATTCGATTTTTATAAAAGAATAGGTTCACCGACAAAGGCAAACACTGGTGATACCGATATTGTCATAACTTTTTTATGAACAAACTTTTTTTCGCAAAAATTGGTACAAATCCATTCGAGGGGCTCCTAAATCCAGTGGTGTAGTCAGATTTTTTATAAAAAAATCGCTAACAAAATTTTGGCTATTTTCCACTTAAAAAAAAATTCGTAGTAAGCCTTGAAAATCAAAATTTCATTTTCAAATTTTGCATCAACATAGAGCTTTTGGAGATCTATCTTTAAAAAAAAAATCCGGTTCAAATCGGTTCATAAACAAATTTTGTACGCGAGTGTTTCCATTCTTAATGGGTCACCCTGTATATATATTTCTTAAGTTTCGGCTTTATTAGGACATCTTCAGAGATTCTGCAGAAGATTACATTTTACAATTAATTATTTGTTTAATATTTTCACTATATATTATACTTACATTTATACGATGTGTCGTGTATTGTACCTAACTAAATTATAATATTTTTAAATATTTTGAAACGATTATTGGTTACTTTACTACATACATGTTGTTTGAGGGCTTTGACCCGACTGAGGGCGTCAAAGCCCTCAAACAATATGTATGTAGGAAAATAAACCAATAATCGTTTCAACAATATACGACACATCGTATAAATGTAAGTATAATATACAACGAAAATATTAAACAAATAATTAATTGTAAAATGTAATCTTCTGCAGAATCTCTGAAGATGGCCTAATAAAGCCGAAGCGTAAGAAATGTAATATATATGTATAAAAAATGTAACCTTTTTTATTTGTAATTAAGTGACCTATATACCCATGAAAAACAATCTGTGTTAAATCTCTAAAGGTCAAGAAAATAAAAGTTAAATTAAAAATAATACTTAATCTAGATAATATCTAGAGTATATTATTTAAATAAATAGGTCACAGGCACTTCAAAACATATGAAATCACACTGAAGAAAACACCTAACAAACTTGAATCATTTGTTACATGTATTTAAAAAACGACGCAAAAATAATGAGAGAATAGGAAAAATATACGTTTTACAATATTGCCAGACTTTATGGACGCTGAAAAATCGGAAGTGTGAAAAAAATATACAATTTCAGAGTATACTTTTGTCGACGCCAACGCCACAACCGGAATAATTTCAAAGTACAGTATTCACGGTTTGAAGACGATACCCACATTTCAACGTCCACTAAAAAATATTTTCAGTGAATTAGTTACATCATAGGGAAGCGTTTAACGAGAATTCCATTTCTGCGTCCATATACTGACGCAGAATTACATGTAAAAAACCAAATAGTGTGACGCAAAATTACAGGAGGGATGTATATATATATATATATATATATGTATATATTCGGGTGTATATTTGTTATGGTACAGCCAATTCTGTAAGATATATAGTGATATTTTAAAAAATAAAATGTAGTGTATATTTACACATAAGCTGCACTATCCTGAAGGATATATATTTTTGGTACCATCCTGAAGCAAAATATACAATAACAGGTAACTGTACAGTTGTTCCTGAAGCACGACAATGTTGCCGTACTTAAGGGTCCATTCAGGTAAACTTGACAGACATGAATTCACGGTTGGGTTGAGAGGTTGGGTAGCCGATGGGTGCAGACTTTTCTACTACCGAATTATTTAGATTTCGGAAGTGCACGTAAACCCGAAGTAAAAAGGCACATGGAAATAAAGTTAGCCCTTATTGCAACGGTACCGGATTTGTCTTATAATTGCAACAAAATTTCTTTTTAATGTTATAAATTATATATCACCGGAAAGATCAAAAGATAAACTAGATCCCTATAGTAGCAAATTATTGTTTAATACATGTATTTTAGAGAAAACAGTTTTTGAAAATACGCTATTCTAGTACAAGATTGTTGTACTCTTAATGCTGTTATTCCGTATTTGCAGTTTCAAGCACAGTACCAGATGATTTCATATTTTGTTACCAACGGAAACAGAATGATTTAAGTTAGGTAGAAAAATGTCATTAAAATAATAACTTTACTATTGGATCTAATATTAATTATTTTCGAACTCATATTTTATATTTGACGTTATCATCAATGTAACAATCATACCTAATATACATACCTAATTTTTTAGATATAGGTATTACTATTTATTTATAATAAAAATTCACATATTTAAATGGGTGATGATCCACGGGTTGCTATGGGCTTCATCCTGTTGAAATAAAACGAGCTTGTTGAATTTTCAGTACAAAGTGACTATTTATTTATTTTAATTTATTTCACATATGTTTGAGGCTAAAGTTTAAATAAACAAAATGTTACTGAGAAGCATAAATATAGAAAGAAATCGATATATTTTAGAACTATAAATTATAAAAGAGTGACTGACTTAATATATTACATATAATATTTTGGGCTTAATTCAGCACTCCCTCACAAATACCTACCATATAAAAAAAAAACAATATACACAGATAAAACAATAAATTATACGCAATTTATGAAATAATTATGAAGTGTACGTAATTTATAAAAAAAAATCATATAAATATGTGGTCAAAAATTCTTTGGTTCGAATGTAGTACAGGGTGATCGATTTAACTGGAGAAATTAGTTTTTCTGGGAAACGACCAAGAAAAATGAAATATCCTAAAAAGGATTACTACTTTTTAACTTGCTTTTACTAAAAGGTAAGGTAGAAATACAGAAATTATGGATGACACTTGCCGTCCGCGACGCTTCAAGCAAATTTTTTTGGCAACATATATATTTTTAAATAGTATTTCTATTTAGGTTGCAGTTTTTTAGATATTATTTAAAAAGTTATAGGTAATTTCCATAACGTTATTTTGTTGATATGACACCATAATAAAAACCTATTAAATAAACCTATAATTTAAATTCTTTTTAGATTGCATTGCAGGACTACTGTCATCTTCCAGGGCAACTATAAAGTGAAAATAATAGTCAAATTTTTACCTGTTGTGATAGTTTTTTACCTCATATTTCTAGTTTCTGGAGGCTCCATCACCCTGTACTAGGTATCAAAATACATTACAAAAGACACTGAAACAAATTAATTTTAAGTAACAGAACCATATACAAGTGATTGATTACCTTTTGAATATTCGAGGTCGATAAAAAATAATACTTGACATGTGATGATGTCATAAAAAACCGTACGCATGTAGGTATTTGTTGCAGCAAGTGGCAACATAATTAGTACAATAATTAAATAAATCACAAACTGATAAAGGATATTTGGACTATTCAAGACTTGTTGGTCACCTGGTAGTGTTAAGTACCAGTTCGTTGTACATTATATTTAATATACCTGTTACGTAAGTAAAATAAAAAAATAGAGATAATTTTATTAAAAATAAATCATACATATATGCCAAAGGGAACCTTTGTTTGTTGTTTTTATAAATATATACTACTTTAGTTTTTTTTGTGGTGTATTTCCGCTTTTGAATTTGAATTGAATTTATCAAATTTTTTCCAACCGCTAAAAATAAACCTGGGAGAAAATAATTTAAAAAATCAAAGAAACACATCATCTTACTTTTAAATTCCCCTTGTAAATATTATAAACCACTGCGTTAATTAAATTCCATGGTTTCTCTTTGAATAAGTGAGGATATGCAGCTATCAAGCCATCGACCTCTGGCTTCTTAGGGGATTGTTTCTTTTTTATATGCTCAGTATATATGCATATATATGCTATATATTTAGAATAAGTATAGAAACATAAAAAAATATGCAGGGTCATCATAATTCTATGCCAACTTTCGTCAATTAGAATAGTAAATAAGTCGTTTTTTTTTTTCAAATGAAACACCCTGTATTTTATAAGGCTAAACGAAGCACTGATAAGTACTCTATAAATTTACTGAAGCATTATTCTCTATGATTAAATCAATTAGAATAAACATAAGCATTTTCTTAAAAATGCATATTTATTGAAAATTGGGAAAACTACAGATGTGTGCCTGCCTGCTAATTTCTAAATTGTGGTTGGATATTTACTATTATTACTTATTTACTATTGTTGACTATTTTTAATTTTATTGTTCTTATATACAGGGTATTAAATTTAAAAGGTCATTAGATAATGGGCTTAAATCGAAATTGAGTAAGTGATTTTTATATTTTCTCATATAGATGTATTGATTCTAATGTATTTTGGTTCTGATAATTCCTGGTTTTTATGAGGGAGGTATTGTTTAAATTAAATTTGTGCCTCGTTTCATAACTATGTAAGGGTAGAGCCGACTAGTCTACATTAAAGTTCTTTGTGTGATATGTACGCTCTTTAAATCTAGTTAGGTATTTTTTCTGTTTGGCCGATATACAGTTTGTTACAATTAGTACAGTTTATTTTGTACATCCCGGATTTAATTAACCCGGAAATAATTACAGACCGATCCTTTCAAATATTAACTGTAATACTTACAAATTAGCAAATTGGTTGAACGAAAAGTATCAAAAATTCACATTCAAAAATGACATGATAACCAAGAATCCCTCCACTTAATTGAATATTTAAAAAATTTAAAAATTAACACAACAGACAAATTAGTATCATTTGTCGGAACAGCCCTACTTTTTCCCAGCATTCCAATCGTAGAAACTTTGAAGATATTAGAACAATTTTTAGTACACAATAAAGTACCGCCAATAGAAGTGGAACAATACATTTTATTGACGAAATTGTGTATGGACCTAAACGAATTTACCTTCAACAATAATAGTTATAAACAAATACATGGTACAGTCATGGGCAATCCTCTATCGACCCTTATTGCAGATTTATTTCTCAACCATTGTGAAAATAACGTCAAAAACACCGCCTTCCAATTTCTCACAGTTTGGAAAAGGTACGTACATGAGGTATTCGCAGTTGTAAATAAAAGTTTCGGTATACACAATAAACTCTCAGTACGATTCCATAAAATTCACCTTTGAATTAGAAAACAATTATTCTTTACCTTTCTTAGATATTAAAATAATCAAACTTGACCAATCTTTGACTTTTGACACATACAGAAAACCAACACACATAAATAATTACATTCACAACCCCTCAGTAACACACTTTAAATATAAAATGGTTGCATTTAATAGTCTAGTTTTTAGATTATTAAATGTACCACTCAATAATACCAACTATAATAAAGAACGTAATCTCATCTACAACATCGCTAATGATAACCGTTATGAAAAGAAACAAATAGGTAGAATATTTTATAAACAAAAGAGGAAATTATTAATTAAAAGTAATACCACCTAAGTCCAATAGAGGAAAGACAATATATGTAAGTATAGAAAATTCACATACCATCCTCAAATCAGTCAAAAATTTGAAAATTTACTAAATAAATTCAATATCATCTTTGCATTTAATAACTTACAATTAAAGACTATTAGGGTCCACTTTCCAAAAAGAAGATTTGCTTGAGAAATCTGGGATATATAAAATAAACAGTAGTAATTGCAACAAACTGTATATCGGCCAAACAAAAAGAAATGTAATAGGTAACTAGATTTAAAGAGCATTCATATCACACAAAAAAATTTAAAGTAGATAAGTCGGCTCTAGCCTTACATAGTTACGAAACGGGGCACAAATTTAATATAAACAATCCCTCCCTTATAAAACCAGTAATTCTCAGAATCTAAATACATTAGAATATATATATATATATATATATATATATATCTCATAACATATGAGAAAATATAAAAATCACTTACTGAATTTTGATTTACGCCCATGATTTTTCGGTATAAAAAGTACAAAATTTACAATTTTCAATAGATGTGCACTTTTAAGAAAAACTCGTTGATTTAGTCATAGGAAATGCTTCAGTAAATTGATAGAGTACTTATCGGTGCTTCTTCTAACCCTATAAAATACAGGGTGTTCCATTTAAAAAAAAATTAAATTAAAAAGTTAGCTTTTTTGGTTTTCAAATTGATGAAAGTTTTCACACCGGATTATGAGGACCCTATATAAGATTTAAAATAACTCCATACATTTTCTAAACGTACAAGGCTTTGACTCGATAGTCTGCAAAAATTATGACTCTATCTTTTAATTTGTCGAAAATACGGCGCTAAATGGTTAATGGTAAAATTATTTTTCAAAAAAAAATTTTATATCTCAGAAAATAGCAAATTTAGATATACCTAGAGAAATGTGATGAAAATCATACTAAAATATTGCATGCATCTATCCTACTAACTTTGAGACTTAAGAGTAGATGTTATCACTTAAAATACATGTGTTAATATCGTTATCTTATAATATTCTGGTGCATTGACATTCCAATTAACTTCAAAAAAATTTAGTTGTGAAAAATAATGTTCTATTTTCAGTTTTGAGAATGGCACGAATTCATTACCTCGAAATAGCAATAATTTTGAAAAATTGCAAGACAATAGTATAACATTAGTAGTAGTAGTAATATTAGTAGGTACTATTACTTTTAATCACTGCGTTTATTATAAGTACTATGAACGTAGAACTGATGATATTGTTAAATAAAATATCAGAAATAATACGATGCTCTCTTAAAAACCTTTCACACAATAATAATAAACTGTTTATAGTGATGTAGACAAGGTACCAGTTAATAGGTAGGTACCTAACAAAAATTTTAATAACATTTACTTTTTGAGAAAAATGTTAAATTTACTAAAATTATCAGGGTCCACTTGTTACCATATGTAATAATTATTGAAGTGTAATACTATTTAGTTTTTGGGGAAAAAAATTAAATTCAATTAAGTAATTATTTATTTACTAAAGGCGCATGGAGCATTTTTTTTTCACTTACGGACCTCTTGAAATAGTGTTTTGAAAAGCAATGCTTAATTATTTATTATATTGTATTATACTATATTAAGTACCTATATTTTATTATATTATTATATTTCATATTCCGTCAACCTGAAACCATTCCGTTTTCTTATGCATTTCAACTACTGATCACTGATCCTTTACTTAAAAATAAACACATCAGGTAAACGGACCCCATCGAACATAGTTGCCAGATCTACAAACTTCAAGTTAGTACGTAGTATCATCAAACGTTTACGCGCCTACACAGTGTAAAATAAACAGCGCCACCCTGGTTTAAGGACAATTCTTGCATTAAAACGACGGACCTGAAGCACTTTTCATCACGTCGTGTCTGGAATATGATACGTTGCTTTGCAATAAAAACCAGCATCAAACAACAATGGACCCTGACCCTTACCCATAAAGAAATAAGATCAACTATCTCTCTCTCATACATTAAAATTTCAAGGCATGACTATCCTGAATATATATACAGATTAACTAAAAAATATTTAGCCGAAATCTAAAGAGGGACGAAGCGATGTAGGTAACAATGTGATAAACAGAGAGTCCTCAGCGAATGGGTGAAAGGCATGCATGTTGTGGTAGATGTAGAGTCACCGCCCAGCTAAGTGGAAGGGTACGCTCGATCTCTTACAGGAAGGGTACAGGAACGGTTTGCGCCGATCCACGCGCGGCACTTCTTAGGCCCGCCTTTGAGAAGAGAACAGCCAGAAAGTTATTTATAAAAATGTTTCAAGAGTTTTTAATACGGCACTGTTATCGCGCATTTACGATAACTACAAATATTATACGTCCAACTCTGACTTCTCTTCTCAGTGCGAGAGCGATAGCGAATGTCGGTCAAGCTGTGGTTGTAATAGCTGCCGGCTGGCCACCGAGCCCGCCGGAGGGAACAAAAGACAAAGGCGTGGCCTGGGCCGACCGTACTTTGCACACCACCGTCGCTGTGCTTGTTTACATCGCTTCGTCTTTCTTTAGATTTGGGCTAAAGATTTTCTAGTTAATGTGTATATATATATATATATATATATATATATATATATATATATACATCCTTCTAAACCTAAAGCAATAACAAACAGCAATAACATAATCCATACCATCTTGAAGCACCGGTTTATAGATTAGATACAGGAAAGTGATGACATATTCGGGTATATATTTGTTATGATACAGCCGATTCTGTAAGATATATAGTGATATTTTAAAAAATAAAATTTATTGTATATTTACAAATAAGCCGCACTATCCTGAAGCATTCATATTTTTGGTACCATCCTGAAGCTAAATATATAATAATAGGTAGTTGTACGGTTGTTCCTGAAGCACAATGTTGTCATACTTAATGATGTTATTCCGCTAACTTATTTGTAGTTTTAAGCGCAGTAGGTACCAGATGATTTCATATTTTGTGACCAACGGAACATCTATTTAACTTATAGAAAATCGCCATTAAAATAAAAACTTTACCATGTGGATGTAATTTTAATTATTTTCGAACTCGCATATTTTACATTTGACGTTATCATCAATGTAACAATCATACCTAATATACCTACCTAATTTTTTAGATATAGGTATTACTATTTATTTATAATAAAATGTTGACATATTTAAATGGGTGGTGATCGGCGGGTTGCTAGCGGCCTCATCCTGTTGAAATAAAAAGCGCTTATTGAATTTTCAGTACAGACTGACTATTAAATTATTTTAATTTATTTCACATACGGATGAGGCTAAAGTTGAAACAAAATATTGCTGGCAAGCATTAGGAAGATGTAGAAAGAAATCGCTACATTCTTAGAACTATAAATTATACAAGAGTGACTAACTTAATATATTACGTATAATATTTTGGGCTTATTTCAACACTCCCTTGCAAATATCTACCATATTAAAAAAAATAATATAGGTACATAGATAAAACAATAAATTGTACTCAATTTATGAAAATTGTACGCAATTTATGAAATAATTATGAAGTGTATGTAATATATGAAAAAATTTATATAAATATGTGATAAAAATTCTTCGGTTCGAATGTACTACAGGGTGATCGATTTAACTGGAGAAATGAGTTTTTCTGGGAAACGGCCGAGAAAAATGAAATATTCTAAAAACAATTACTTTTTGAGTTACTTTTACTAAAAGGTAAAGTAAAAATACAGAAGTTATGATGACACTGGTCCGTCCACGACGCTTCAAAACACTTTTTTGGCAACATACATTTTTGAATAGTGTTTCTATTTAGGTTGCAGTTTGTAAATATTTATTATTTAAAAAGTTATGGGTAATTCCCATAATGTTACTTTGTTGATATGACATCATAATACAAACTTATTTAATGACCTTATAATTTACATAATTTTTAGATTGCATTGAAAGATTACTGTAATTTTCCAGTGCAACTATAAAGTGAAAATAAGTCATACATTTTTACCTACTGTGATAGTATTTTACCTCACATTTCTAGTTTCTGGAGGATCCATCACCCTGAATAATATTATTCTAGATGCTTTTGTCACCCAAAGGGTGACTCCAGGCCGCAGGTCTGGACCCCCGGGAGGGCTAGAAATGGGAACGAAAATCGCGACAGCGATTTTCTCCCATTTCTAGTCCATATATATTAAAACGCGTCGATTCTGTCTCGCTCTAAATTCGTTCGCCGAATCGACAAAGTTTCTAAGTTATCTCCTTCGAGGGGCGATCGCGAAGCGATTCCTGCTGGCGGCCGAAGGTCGTCCCCAACCTTTCTCCTATGCGTAAGGGTATTTTCTTTCCGTTTCCTATGCGTTTTCCCAATTTAAACGCCTTTTCAAAAAACCTCTGCAAAATTTTCGTCCATCGCCGTTCGGCGAGAGATAAGGCTAGCACCGACGTTTGTCCTCGCGCCTAATAGTCCCGTCACGCTTTCCGAAATCCCGGCTGTTCGCGGGACTCCCTAGACCCTTTTTCTAATTTTACGGCTTCGAAAACCGCTTCACGCGAAAATGCCGTCCTTTCTCTAATCCTTTGAGATTTTTTTTCGAGACCGTACGTCAAGTCCCTCTACGTCTATTTCGTCTTCGAAAATCTCGAGTCGCGTCCGTCTCAACTTCTTTTATTCTATTCTATATCTTCTCATTTTATTTGCCGATGTGAGATTATACTAACGAGACAAACACCTTCCACGAAAACTGTCAAATTAATTAAACTTCAGATAGGTTATTTTCCTACGAGAAATATTGCTAATGGAATCAATAGCACTGACTGCCAAACACTTCTGATTACCAAAATATTGAAGCGAAATGCTTTTCCAATTAGAAAATCGGTAAAAATTATTTTTTCAGGTTGACACGTACAGTTTACGTACTTGAACGTGTCTGGGTAAACTTTTGTGAACAGGCAGGATAGCACAATGGGAAAGTCGTAGAATTCAAAACGTGATAATGCTGATTTCGAGAGCGAGAGAATGCAATTTTTTTTCACTTTTTAATTCCAATTATTTATTAGTCTTAGTGTTTAGTTATTCTGTTTCATTATCCTTAGCTTTGATTCTTTCTGCACGTAGAGTTTGGAATTAATTCGTTCATTTTGGCAGTCTGTTAAATTCTTCATTTTGGCTTACAAAAGTAAAGATCTACAATATTTTTGATCCCATTGATAAAATTGATAATAATGTTTACTGAAAAATAAATTATACTTTCAGCACTTAAAAAATTATGATGTTTTACCATCAACAATAGAGTACCCTTACAATTCATCAAAATACTAAAAAAAACTGTTTAGTATAATTACATCATCATTCCAGATACAAAATTTCTTTAATATGTATTTTCTTTAAAATAATATTATTGTAGAAGCTTTTGTCACCCGAAGGGTGACCCCAAGACCCCCGGTAGGGCTAGAAATGGAAATGAAAATCGTGAGAGCGATTTTCTCCCATTTCTAGTTTATTTATTAATCTACGACTTATTAAAAATTCGCCAAATTGACTCGTTTTGTTGTTTTTTCGCACTGTGCTTTATTCAACTTAAAACTCGGGAGTTTCTAGAAAGGATAATTAAAAGGTAGAAAATAATTGTAAAATTTTTATCCTCACCAGATGGTCAGGTTAATAAAGTTATTGACCACTTTGTAAGAAATTGTAAATTGTGATGCACTATAAAAAGAGGCCGATGGGAATTCCTAGTTCGGTTATTTATGAAGTAATGACTTAGCCAGGGTATAATATTTAATCTGTGACCGGGGTGTCTAAAAGGTTATGTGGATTTCTTGAAAATAGTTTAGTAATCCTTCTCCCTTTTTCGTCAAAGAAATAACCTATATTTTCTAAAATGTTGTTTGTAGTGACAGGTTTAGTGAAAAATGGAAAACATTGTGCTGTCAAAGAGAACGAAAATTATTATTCAACTAGCTCAACAGAATAACTAGCTTTTTGTTTTTTGTTGTTTGTGTCACCACAAACAACAAAAAAACTGGTACTTAACACTATATCAGGTGACGGACAACTCTTGAATATTGCAAATATCCTTTATCAGTTTGTGATTTATTTAATTATTGTACTAATTATGTCGCAACTTGCAACAAATATAGATGCGTACGGTTTATGATATCATCACATTTCAAGTATTATTTTTATCAACCTCGAATATTACAAAAGTAATCAATCACTTGTGTATGATATTGTTACTTAAAATTAATTTGTTTTAGTGTCTTTTGTAATGACTTTTGATACCTAGCACAGGATGATAAATCCTCCAGAAGAAGTCCTTGTATACACAAGGATTTTATGATTTTTTTTTGCTCTAATATCTGCATTTATTAAGATAAACAGGGTGAGTTTTTAGTGTGTATTTCTTCTATAACTCCGTTGTTACTAAAGATATAAAAAAAATTCCTTCACGGGAGCTGTTTGTGCAATTTTTTGCATTTTGCAAAAATATTGCTAAGTATATAGGATGCTCAGTTAATTCTGTCATAAAGAAGATCGATCCTACATAGGGTGTGATTAACTTTAAAATTTTTATTTCTATTTCTATTTTACATTTCATAAGTTAATTGAGTAATTCATTTATTGCCATATAATGCCGGAACTTTAAGCCGGAACATAAAAAATCATTTTATTTTTATAAACTACAAAATGGACAGCAACAAAAATTTGAACCTCAAGGTCAAACACATCCTGTGCAGGACCGAGCGTCTTTATAGTACAAATATATCACGAAAGTCCAGAAATTAGTACTCTCTATAAAGAAAACAATTAGTAGTAACCAAATTAATTTTTTAAGATAACTAACTTTTAAGATTCTACCCGAGGCTAATTCGATAGGTACTAAACATTCTTAAAATTTGAATAAAATAGAAAATATATCAAAATTTACAAACCCTTACATTTGTCAAAAATTTTATAAAATGTCAAATATTTTCGAAACTGCTGGGTTTGGGTATGGGGTATGCTACATGTTTTCGACTTAAAATGTTGAGATCTTTCCAAAAATGCATGAGTATATAGATTGTTCCATTTAACATAAGAAAGTTAATTGTGGCACTGAATTAACTAACCACTCTGTATACTTGTCAATATTTGTACAAAATGAAAAAAAAGGTACAAACAGCTAGTGTCAAACAATTTTTTTTGTATCTCAACAAACAATGTAGTTGTAGAAGAAAAACTCTACGCACTAAAAACTCACCCTGTATAAATACCACAATGACAAATACAATGATGCCGTTTACATTTTTTATAAGTAGGCATAGTTGTCCGATCTCCAGTTGTAGACTACTTAAATGTTTTGTGTTGTGCATTATTTACATTTTATAATTTTTAATACTTATTCAACAGTGATGCTGAAATTAACGAGAAATGTTTTCTCTACATTATTCTTTAATTAAGCTTGGGTTTAACAAAATATTGAATTGTATTTATAAAATTACCTCACATACAAATTAAATACATACAAGGTTGTCATAAAGTCAGGGATATATTTCAGCTTATGTATTTTTAACAAATTAAGTAAATAACAGGATGTGAAAGAAATTCGATTGCTTAAACAATGGGATTTCTTATGTCCAACAGTGGTTAACACAAGTGTTCGATATGTCGTCCATTTTGCTGCTGTACAATCACCAACCTGTTCCTCCAAATTGTACACAGCATTATTCAGCATTTCTGGTTGAATTGCAGCAATTTTCTCCCTAATAGAGTCTTTTAATTCTTCCAGCGATGTTGGTCATGTTCTAAACACCAAATTTTTTAAATAACCCCATAGCCAGTAATCTGCTGGGTTAGGATCAGACGATCTTGGAGCCCATGAATTTACAAAATGTCTGCTTATAACACAATTTTGAAAAACATCAGTTAAAAATTCTTTAACTAGTCGGTCTATATGCAGGGGCGCTTTATCCTGTATAAAAATCATGTTTTCAATTTCTTCGTGCTCATTTTGTGTGGAATGGCATAATCTCGTAACATATGCAGATATCGTTCACCAGTAACAGTTACAGATACGACCTCTCCATTCTGTAACTCCTCAAAAACGTATGGTCCAATGATAAAATTAGATGTGAAAACGCACCAAACAATAACTTTCTTGTCATGATGACCTTCCTGAACGATTTCATATGGATTCTGGTTTTGAGTATTGACTACACCATTTAGAGAGAAATGGGGCTCATCTGTCCATATAATACGGGATAACCATTCGGGTTCAATTTCCATCTGAGCCAATATTTGTAAAGAAAAATCATACCTGTTAGGAAAATCTGCATCAATTAATTCAAACAGCAGTTTAAGTTTATAGGGCATTTTTAGGCATTTGTAAAATTTTCCAAACCATGGTGTATGACATTTGCAATCGTTTTGATATCGAATTCACACCACTGATTCCTAACGGATTAGTGTTGGCTATGGTTTGATTTTCCTGAAGAACTTCTGCAATTGGATATCACTAATCCTTGGTCTTCCTGATCTCGGTAGGCCAGTTACAGAACCCTGATTTTTCAAATTTGCTATTCAAATTATGGTACACTTTCATTTGACAGGGGCCTTGCTCTCAAACCCATTTTCGTACGAAATCTTTGTAATTCAGTCATTTCTGCCGCATTCGTAATAACATTGTGCTAAACCAATTCTTGTTTGTAGATCCATGTTATTAAAGTTTAAATCTTTAATTTACGTTTACATGAGTTTTATTTTGAGGACTCTAAATCGCAATGTAACACGACATATCTTTTGTATTCGATAGATACACTAAAATCCAATTATTGAAGCAACTAGATTCCATTTACTTTTTGCTACTAACTTGATTTCTTAAAATTATATAAGACTTTAAAGTATACCCCTTACTTTATAATGACCCCATATATTAAAGCATTCGCCTTCGTTAAGAAAAGTAACATCTTTTTGTCACTATTCTTAGAAAATTGGTCGAGTGTTTTTTCGAGCAGTTTATATGAAAAAAATAATTCAAGAATCACACCTCACAGCCTACAGTCGTGATCTATTATATTTGACAACTCTGTAATTTATAAGCACCAGGTCATCTAAAGCAGCGCTATCCAGTGTTCAAGAGTAAAATCAACTTGCCCTACCTATAAGGAAGGCAACTTCAATTTTACAAAAATTGTAATTTGTAAATTACAATTTACATGAATAACTATATCTATAATAAACAAGGATATTACATATTTAATTTGATAAATATTTTACCTGACACCTTCAATAACTACAGCACTGTTGTCCACAGTAGCAACATTATAGTTTGGACAAATAATATCATTTATCATGTTTGGAATTTTTATTTTACATATAGCTTCGAAGGATACTAGATGAAAAACCTTAAAAATGATAAAAATTAAAACAATAACTACAAATCTATAAAACATTACCTTGTTTACGGTATTGTGTGTACCTACTATTCTTATATATTGTATTACTCTATTTTCAAAATACAAATACTGCCATGATCTACAACTATATTGACTGTAATCGACAACACGAACCCAGTCTTTCTGTTCCATAGACACTTCAATATAATAAGAGTAAGACCTGAAAGATACATTTTAATTTGTAATAAAGAATAAGAAAAATGTTTGATATAAAATGTAAAGTTTAACATAATGAAAAAAAGTATTGAAGTATACATGTTATTTTATCTTGAGTATCATTGAAATCAACATTTGTTTTTGTATTAATCCGTATATCTATTTGTAATATTCATGTCAACTTTGAGGGGAAAACTTTTGGCCTTAGTTTCAACATGGCGGTTAGAACACTTTAGGTAGTGAAGTCGGCTCAGCCCCTAAATTCTTAAATGACAAGGAGGTTAAGCGGTACTTCTTTTTAATTTTGCATTAAACACTTGTGAGAAATCTAGTTTTAAATTTAAGAAATAGGTAGTTATTTAATTTTCTCAAGATAAAGATTTTCTCATTGATGTATTGTTTTACTTGAAAAAGTAGGCACTGATAATATTTTGTTATTGATGCAATTCATTAAATTTTTGGCCTTGTCAACTGCGATAAAAGTGTAAGCATATGATAAAACTAATGGGACATTAGTCTTCTAGTGACAGAGTTTGTTTCAAAATGACAATTTACTTTAGTATTTGAAATAAACTTTAATACTTCGTCAAATAGGCTTTTAAGTATAAGCATACTTCTTTTTATTGCTTTATCAGCTTATTGTTGCTTGCACAGTGCAAGTCAATTTATGGTTTACTTATTTGAAAAGAGGCTAGCAATTATTTAATTTTTCTCATGGAAATAATCAGCTGACAGCAGAATTATTTAATCAGGAACACTTGGATAAACATGTTCAATGGAAGAACGTCTTGGAGTTAGTGGCAATGTTTCAATAGACCAACAAACTGCGATTTTTTTTTACAACACCAAAATTCAATGTAACCATTTAGGAGTTTTTTTTTTAAATCTGAACGATAGCATTAATCAGGACCCCTTTAAACACCCTATATGCAAAATTTGAAAATAAAATATACTTATAGGGCGTTTCTATCTACACAATATCAAAGTTAAACAAAATATTGAATTTGAAAGGCACTAGACCAGTTAAGTGTGCTAGGAATTATGTCAAAACAGTTGACAGTATTTTTCTATCCTTGGTGGATTTTGGCTTACTACTAACTCAATGTACTCAATGTACTCAAATCCTGCAACAACCTTATTACTCCAGCTTTAAATAGGAGGTTACATGTATCTAACCCAGGTGTACCTAGATTGTACTGCTTGCCTAAGATTCGTAAACCAGGGAAGTCGGTGCGACCCATTGTTTCATCAATTGGATCACAGACTTACCACCTATCAAAACGGTTGACAGAAAAGTTCAAAGGTTTATCCATTGCACCACCTACTTTTTCTGAAAATAATACGGGGGTAAATGAAAATGTATTCTCCTTCTTTAGGTAGAAAAATCTAAATATTTCCTAAACGGTTTAAGATATCGAGATGCGGTTTTGACTAGTGTTATTTTAACTAAATGTTGGTTATAATGACGTTAAAAAAAGGATATCATTCCATTTAAAATTTCCAAGAAAAATTAAGAAATAGGTTAGGTTTCAACATATCGCCATTTTGCACTTTTATTAACCAACTTTTTGCAATCACTAAAACATTTATTAAATCTGTAAGGTATTCTCTTTTAAACAAACCCAATTGCAAAAAAATCCGTTAGAGTGATCCGAAAATACAGCATTTTTTCAAATGAATAACAAAAACTTTTCCCACCCCTTTATTTATCGAGGAAATAAAAAATGTCACTAGAAAAAGTTAGGAAATGGACTAACGATTAAAACTGATAAAAAATATATCCAGGTTAATAAGGCATTTTTTCATTTAAAGTCAATTTTAAAAATTTCATGGTCAGTTGCGCCCTCTTGCGGAGATTTACGGAAGATAAAAATATTTTTAATGAAATTTTCATGATCACTTTTATTATGAGAATTTTTTCCGGAGCCTCTAGGACCAATAGTTTCCCATATACAGCCGGTGGTTGTATATGGGATGGTTGTATATGGGAAAGCCGGTTCCCATATGAGCCGGTTTCCCATTTCTGATTACCAAAATACTAAAGTGAAATGCTTTTTTAATTAAAATATCAATAAAAATTTGTTTTAAGTTAATAGATGTAGTTTACATAAGTGTTTTAGCGATATTATTTTATGTCATCTCTTGGTAGTTAGATGAGTGGCAGTCTTTCAAACTGAACCGCAAAATTTTGCAGGTTCAAATACCGCCAGAGACAAATTTTTTTTATTTTACTTTTTAATTAATTACAAATTATTAGTGTTTACTTATTCGAATAAATATGGTTCATTGTCAGTACCTAGTTATTATTTTTAAAAGACACAATATTTATTTATCAAAAAAAAAACATGTTTTAATTGGTTCGTTTCCTTTATCTTTAGCTAAAGCTACTATCTTATAAAATAAGTAATCAACAAGCCAGTGGTGTAACTACGCTAGGGCGGCAGTGTGCGACGCACAAGGGCCCAAAAGTTTGGGGAGCCCCGGAAGGGCCCAGTTCGAGTGCGAAATAAAGAAGTTAACTATTTCAACTCGGTCGCGTGTCGGGTGTTGGGAATCCCGAGTTTGCGTTGCGTCGATTGCGTGCTGTGATTGCAGTGAAATAGTTTTGCCAACTCAAAGGCTAGGGGGGAAACTTTTAGTATATTCATAGTTTTTTGTTTTTTTTGTTTTTGTTTTTGTTGATTTTTTAGAGAAATGTTATTAGTTATACCTACTTGTTTGTTTGAGTTAGAGGTTACAAAATAAATTTGAAACATTTTATTTCGATAATTCGCCTGACAGACAGGAATGTTTCGATATTTTTAAAGAAATAATTAATTAAGGAGGAGGGGGTCCGAGAAGATTTCTGCACAAGGGCCCTAAAATTCTAGTTACATCACTGCAACAAGCAACCTATTTTTTATTTATTTTTTGAATAAAAAACTATAATTCTAAAATTATGAGTTTTTAAAAAAAAAAAAAAAACTATTACTAATTCACGACAGTTCGTCTGTAACTGTTTAACTCAATATCCAGATTGAGGTATAATATGTAGTAACTATTAGCAGAGAGAAGTACACTATTAGTAAAAGCACAGTGCATGTAATAAATAAAAAATATGTTGCTTGTTGATTACTTATTTTATAAGATAGTAGCTTTGGCTAAAGATAAAGGAAACGAACCAATTAAAACATGTTTTATTTATTTTTTTTGATAAGTAAATATTGTGGCCTTTAAAAATAATAACTAGGTACTGACAATGAACCATATTTATTCGAATAAGTAAACACTAATAATTTGTAATTAATGAAAAAGTAAAATTAAAAAAAGTTGTCTCTGGCTGGATTTGAACCTGCAAAATTTTGCGGTTCAGTTTGAAAAACTGCCGCTCAACTAACTAGTCCAACAGATGACATAAAATAATATCGCTAAAACGCTTATGTAAACTACATCTATTAACTTAAAACGAATTTTTATTGATATTTTAATTAAAAAAGCATTTCGCTTTAGTATTTTGGTAATCAGAAACATTTGACAGTTAGTACTATCGATTCCGTTAGCAATATTTCTCATAATGTGCCCTGAAAATATAAAATTCAATGAAATGTAGTAGCTCATGTTAATTTCCATTAGTCAAATGAAATGGGAAACCTGGTATAGTAATAATTATAGTAATTAGTTATTAATTCACAGTAGTTTCTCATGTATCTAGTAGTAAAAAACATAATTTTGTAACCATCACTAATGCCTTTTAGTTAAGTTTATAATTTGCTATTTTCATGTTGTTCTGTAAATTGATTTTTACTGACTTCCATTTTAAGTTTGTTTTTTTAAGTAAATACATTAACATTTTTTAAGTAAAATTTCAAAATTTAAAAACTAATGTTAATTTACCTTTCAGTAATATATCACTGGAGCAGAAATGTCCACCATTAACAGTTAAAAATTACTCTTAAACCTTGATTTAATACAATGGCATGGCAATGGTAATAAATACTTAATCTCAGTATATTACAACTACAGCATTAGTACTAACCTAATATCTCTATCCCATAGTAGCATTCGGATGTGGTTAATTATTGATGGAGCTCCTAATTTTACAATTATACCATGATCGCCAGGACCATTAATAGCATGTCTTGTATAACCTTTTTCCATATCATATGTATAGTAATCCCCATCCAATAAATACTCCATTAATTCTCCAGATACCACTTTGGAACCTAACCTTGGAGATGCTACATTTTCATCTATAACTGAAAAAGACACACTGTTAAATTTTTTTAGTAACTAAGAGCCTTATTAATAGACACGTTTAGTAGCTACTAAAATAATATTAAGTTCCTACTAAAGTTTTTGATATTAAAAGAGCTAGGTAATACCATACTAGCGCTAGTAGCTTACTTATTTTCTAAGGTTGTGTTCCGATATTATCCGCGACCAACCAGGATTTCGGTTAACCGAAATATTGGTAAACCTGAAAAATGTGTAATAAAGGAACTGGCTGGTTAATCAACATGGATGATGAATTGTTTTTATTGGGATTCATTCAACCTTAAATACCTTCATATTCCGTGCTTAACTCTAGTCTCCAGTCAAAAAATAAATGAAACGGCAGATAATTTGGTATATTCTAGTAAGATATAAGTAGTTATAAGTGTTGCTTTCAGTCGACTTGGTCAAGTAATAATAATAATAATAATAATAATAATAATAATAATAATAATAATAATAATTTATTCGATAAGCATCAATAAAATTTACACAATATAAGAATTTACACAATATATTACAATGCTTATGAATTAGACTCTAATTCATATTTACCTGTACGATGTACAAGTAAAGATGTTCTTCCAAAGAACCTATAGGTGCCTGCTGTTTGTAACAACAGTTAATCAGTATTTAACAAATACAACAATTAGGCAGACAAGTAGCAAACATAATTAACACAAAATTACATAGAAAACAGTAAGATACCTAAACACACAATCGACTTATAAATTCTATGTATAAATAAATTGCACAAACAGAACTAAGCTTTGATCATTACATTACTTATATATTAAAGTTAACACGAAGCTTATTATCCAACAATAATGTCCTCAAGCGCTTCTTGAAACGGAAATCATTAGAACATTTCAAATTATTGGGCAAAGCATTAAACAGTTTGCAGACAGTGTAAGAAAAAGACCGTTGAAAGAGAGATGTCTGGTGTTTTGGAACAGTAATAACATTTTTTTTCCTTAGGTTCAAATTATGCACATCCGTTCTGAATGTTATTTTATTATACAAATATTGAGGGGTTTTGTTCATTATTATTTTATTAAATAAACAACCGCTGTGTAGAAACCGCCTTTTATCAAGGGTTAGCCAATGCAATTTATTAATATGACTAGAAACCGACTGGTTTCTCTTTATTCCATAAATCAGCCTAACACATGAATTTTGTACTCGCTGTAAACGAGCACAGTTAAATTTAGTGAGACATGGTCCCTATACTGCATCACAATATGTCAGATTAGAAAGAACCAACGTGTCACATAAGATAATCTTTGTTCTCATATTTAAAATTTCGCGACTTATTAAATTAATTTTAAATTTGAGTAAGATTTTTTAATCATTGAATTTACCTGTTTATCAAATCTGAGTTGGTGATCCATACATACTCCTAGGTTTTTGGCCATCTCAGTAATTGGAAGTCTTTCATTATTTAATATAATGTTTACTTGATCCACACATCTCTGACGACTTAACTTTCTGCCGAATAGCATAACTTGAGATTTGGCAGGATTTAGTGACAAGCAAAGATTTTGAGAGTATTTGAATAAAGATTGCAAGTCACTATTCACCTTGTCATTTGCTAGTTCAATATCAGCTTTCTTAAATGAATAATACAGGGTGTTCCACGTAGACCTTCCATTAGACGTTTCTAGAATATTGCGCCTACTAGAATTCTGAAAATTTATATACGCGGGTTTCTCACAATTTTCTATCGATTAAAAATATTGTCGATGACGTCACACTTCCGGTTCTAACGGAAGTAGACATCAACTCGCTTATTTCAAACGGAATGTACTATTTTTGATTTCATTTTTGGATTCTACGTCAAATTGAAAGGTAAGTTTCATACTTATGCTTAATCGGTTCTATCTTTTATAGTTTTTAATCTAGAGGGCTAAAATTTTAGACGAGAAATACTAAAAGGTATCCAAATATCTGGAGTATTCGAAAGTTGATGCAAATTACACAGGGCGTCGAAAAAGGACTAACCAATTGTGTCAAATTAAAAGTTAAATAGCTCGTTTATTTTAAATACAACACCCCATGTTTTATAATGTTAATGCATGCAGCTTTTAATTCTCTTTCGATTGGTATTAGCATTCCCTATACCTAAATTCCACCGATTTGAAGATATTTGGACATTATTGCTGTAACAAAAATAATCTGACAGTTAGCTGCAGGTTGGCTGGGGAAAAACATTAAATGTGAAGAAATTTTTATCAAACGTCATTGTCATTGTTTAGATAGTCATGTGGAATTTTTAAATACGCACAAATTAGCATTTTGCGTACGTTTTTTTAATTAGGTTTAACTAAGTTTCAATTTTTTATTTAATTTTTAATTAGGTATTGCTTCTGAATTAACATTACTTTAATATTATTCATTAGAACATTCAAAATGAACTCGATAGAACTCAAATTGTAGTTTTTGAAATAATTTGACACAACTAATACAATATTAATTTACCTATTAGAATTATCCACAATATTTAGCATTCACATAATGGTAACAATAAATTAAGAATAAAAAAATAATATCCTTTAATAGTTTTTTTTTAATATTCAATTCTCTAATAGTCTTCCGACCATGTCCTTAGTTGGTCTGTGTTTATCTGGACTCTGGAAATATACGACATGTTCTACTAACAATTCGATTACACTCCCCATAAACGAATTAAATTTAAAAAGTGTTCGTTTGTGTAGCCGGAGTATGCCATTATTATTAAAAATATTACAACTAAATCGGCAAACTCACTTTACAGCAATGACTGCAACATTGCTAAATAAGTAAGTACGCCAAGTGACATTTAAATTTTTTGTTTCACAGCCAACCTGCAGCTGACTGTCGAATTATTTTCGTTGCAGCAATAATGTCCAAATATTTTCAAATCGGTGGAATTTAGGTATAGGGAATGCTAATACCAATCGAAAGAGAATTAAAAGCTGCATCCATTAGCATTATAAAACATAGGGTGTTGTATTTAAAATAAGCAAGTTATTGAACTTTAAATTTGACACAATTGGTCGGTGTTTTTTCAACGTGGATGTAACTTGGATCAACTTTCGAATACACAGATGTTTGGATACCTTTTAGTATTTCTCGTCTAAAATTTTAGCTCTCTAGATTAAAAACTAAAAGAGATAGAACCAATTAAACGTAAGTATATTTTTTACAAAATTTTTTAAAAAGTTGAAATATCTCAGAAGCGATTGAAACTTATTCTTCTGAAACTTACATTTAAATTTGATGTAGAATCCAAAAATGAGATAAAAAATAGTTCTTTCCATTTGAAAGAAGCGAGTTGATGTCTACTGCCGTTAGAACCGGAAGTGTAACGTCATCGGCAATATTTTTAATCGATAAAAAATTACGAGAAACCTCCATATATTAATTTTCAAAATTGCACTACGCGTGGTATTTTAGAAACGTCTAATTGAAGGTCTACGTGGAACACCCTGTATAGTTGAGTGTCATCCGCATAGAAGTGACTCTTACAATATTTTATCTTTCAGTGTAGCAGTATATATTGAGAACAACAATGGGCCAAGTATAGAACCTTGCGGTACACCGCTTTCCACATGTACGCGTTGGGAAATATTAGTATCGTATTTCACGTACTGATTCCTATTCAAAAAATAACTTTTCATCAGACTTACAGCACTGTTATTAAAACCGATATTGTGAAAAATTGCAAATAGTAACTGATGATTAATTCGATCAAACGCTTGTATAATCTAATAATATTAGCGTAGTGAGTAAATCATTATCAGAAGCCGACAGAATGTCATCGATCACTGCCAACAAGGCAGTGGAACAAGGTGGAACATCTATGAGAAGGTTTGAAACCAGACTGGTTGATTGGAATGATATCATAAGAATCAACATGTCATTTAATTTGTTCATATAACATTTTTCCATGAGTTTAGACATTACGCAGAGTAGACTAATTGGCCGGAGGTCTTTGTGTTCAGCTGGACAACACATCAATATCATTTTTATTGTTATATTATCTACTCCGACGGCGTTTGATTTTATAGAAAGTAAGGTTTTATACACGCAATCCTCATCCACACCGTGAAAAGAAAAGCTACTAATATCAGGCTTTACTGTGGTAGAAAAGGTATCGAGAGTCTCTCTGTCAGGATTAGTGTTTGAGTGTGAAGATGTTATAAAAAAGTTATTAATTTCATCAACATTTGAAAGATTATCCGGAAGTTGAATATTTTTTTTTCCAATATATATTTAATTTATTTAACTCAGTGTATAGAGTTTTAGTTGATTTATTATTAGTGAAAGCATACTGTAGATAGGCTCTCTTCTCTTGTTTTACAGCCTTGTTAATATAATTCCTGAGATCTTTGTAATACTGCCAATGGTTTACATTCTTAGTCGATTTAAACCTATGTAAAGCTTTGGCCCGTAACTTCATCATTAACTTGAGTGTATCTGTTAACCAAGGACATTTTTTTTTACCTGCCTTAAAAGATTGTAACGGCGCATGTTTGTCAAATAGAGTGATGATAATGCTATTAAAATATTCTAATTTAAGGTCTATATTATGCATGTATAGAATATTCCAAAAAGGTGCTCTGAGAAGATCATTGTTAAACTCTGTCATGTTAACTTTATCTAGTGATCTGGCAGTTATGTATATATCTTGATTATGACAAACAATATTATTAATTTTTACTGACGTAGCATGATGATCAGTGGTTATATTTATGTTATCCAAAACGCTATGTTCCATTATATCAATATTTTCAGAACACAAAATTAAATCTAGTAGAGTGGATGAAGTGCGACCAACTCTTATAGGTTCATCTATCAGCTGTTTTAACCCATGAGACTCTAATACGTTATGAAAATTAATAACATAATTATTATTAGTACTGAAGAGGTCAATGTTAAAATCTCCACTGCATACTACACGCTCAAAACTGGTAATAATGCTCCCCAAGTTGACATCAAATTCATCAAGGAAATCAATAAATGAATTTTTTGGCGGTCTGTACACAACTCCTATAATCATGGATGTGTTATCATGATTTATTTTTAACCAAAAATGTTCAAAACTAACAACATTTTGGTTGTCTTCTACCACGGATGCACTAAAGGTTTTTTTTATATATATATATATATATAGCCAGACCACCTCTCCTATTCAAGCGGTCTTTTCTAAATAAATTATAATCATCTAACATAACTACTTTATCTTATTAAGTGGACTACAGAATACAATACAGAAAAGTAGAATTTATAAATATTTATTATAACTCTTAACGCAAGAACACCACCCCATCTGTCTTCACCATCTAAACAAAATATAATTAAAAAATCGTTCAGAGAATGGATTTTTCTTCTCTCAACGCTAAAACCTAACCTGCTAACTCTTCGGTTGACTAATTCACCGCTCCCAGAGCATGGTCAATATTTTGACGTTTGGTTAACCTTTCTCAGGTGACCACAGTTCCAAAATTAAACAATTTTCAGGAATTTTTATTTAATGGAATGCTTAACCGGGATTTTGGTTAACCAAGTTTAATATCGGAACACAACCTTAGTAGAGTTTAGGTCCGTGTTTTTCGTGCAAAGCGTGGGTAAACATAACCTCAAATTCAGTTACTTCCATGTGGTGTGGCCTGTGTTTACTAAAGTTTAATTTTCAGAAGTAGTCGTCATTATGGATTTAAATTATTTAAGTCTTTATAATCGTAGGTATACTTATAGTAAATTATATTTGTATAATGTAGGTATGTATAATAATAATTATTATTTATATTTCTACAGAAAAAAAGGCCAAAGAATTACAAATATAATTTACTATAAATATACCTACTATTATAAAGACTTCTCTTCAACAACAAAATTCTGTAAATACTTTTAAATTAATATTTAAAATTGTGTTACATATAAAATTTGTTGTAAGTATTTATCTAAAATGTAGTTAAAAATTATTGTAAGTTTATAGGAACAAATGGATTTAAAAAAATGACAATCAGTCTTACATCAATGTTGTTTAAGGCTTTAGAGAAAATTGTAGATAGGTTTTTGATGGAGGGGGTGTTAACTAGACACCTTATCCATGAAAATCAGCACGCATACATGCGAGGGAGGTCTACAGAGACAGCTCTGTATAAACGGGCATTTCATTTCAAAGAGGTTACCCTTACAGTGTTCTTCGATATAGAAGGAGCCTTTGATAAGGCAAGGAGTAGGACTATCTGTGATACCCTTCAGGCCAGAGGAACACCAGTAACAATGGTCAGATGGGTAAGATCCGCGCTGGAAGAGAGGAGGGTTCGCGCAGTCTTAGATTAGATTAGATTAGATTTATATAGGAGTCGGCCCCCTGGCCTGGTCAGGGGGCCAACTTCAGCCTGAAAAACAGTTGCCCATTTGCCTGGACTTATTGAGATTTTGGTTATTGGCCTCGTCCCATAAATCCCGGCTCCAACTCCCTGTTCTGTTTTGGAACCGTCTGTATACCAGACTATTTGAGCTGTTATTGGGGGGACCATTGTTAAAGTTGAAGTTTATTAAGTGTAAGTTTACAACACAATACATAATAAAAAATTACAGAAACAATATAAGTTTTAGATAATACATAGTACAACTACAGTAACAAGCCTGTTTACAACACTTAAATGGTGAGAGTTCATCTTGACAGACGATTTTCAACCTCACGATGGCAACTTAAAGTCATTCAAAGAAGATACTGTCCCCGATTCTCCCGCACTCCAATCACCCCCTGCATCACACAAGAAAACATCACAAGTAGCAAATAAAAGATGTATGATTCTTGACAGACTAGACTTCACAGCAGTGTATGTAATGATTCACGTTTAACACAACTTTTAAATTGAGGGATTGTCATAGCAAGACAATAATCGGGCAATGCATTTACTACCTTACAAGCCATATATGAGAAACTTGACTGAAAAAATGTTGTTGAATGTGATGGGATGTCTAAACCCGTTCTATGCCTTGTCAGACGATCATGCACCTCGTACCTATATCTAAACCTACTATACAAATATTCAGGACATTTGTCCTTAAGAATTTTAAATACAAAACTCATTAAATGAATCTTTTGCCTTTCATCCATCCTTAGCCAGTTTACTTCCCTTATGTGATGACTTGTGGGCTCTCTTCTTGGCAATTGCAAACAATATCTTATTCCGGCATTCTGTACTCTTTGAATTCTTTGTTTAGCCCTTCCAGTAAGACATGGTTGGTATACACAATCACCATAGTTAAATAATGACAACATCAGGGTGTCAACAAATAAAAGTTTTACATTCTTAGGTAGAATATTTTTATATTGATAGAGGGATTTAAGTCTTATAAAAGCTGACTTAATTTTGCTTTGTATATGAAGCTCAAAACTTAAGTTTTCATCCATAATTAAACCAAGATTTTTTACACTTGTACTATATTCCAAGGTTTCACCCCTAATTTTAATAGTGGAGCCAAGCAAGACCAAGACGGCCTGGCTGTTAAGTCGTAGCCGAAAGGCTCTAAACCAGTTGGTGGGAGTTTTAACGGGTCACTGAAAGCTTAGAAGACATCTATCATTGATAGGTGTTGAGGGAGACCCTATCTGCCCAAAGTGTGGGGAGGGCGGCAAAACGCCTTCCCACTTCTTGTCAGAATGCGCGGCTTTCGGCAGACTGAGACACGACGTCTGGGGTGCCCGGCAGTTGCAAGGGGAAGAGGTCAGTTCCCTTGAATGGACCTACATTAGAGGTCGGGTAGGTTCGATGAGGGAAGAGGTGATGGAGCTAGGTAGGGACGACAGGGGTAGGTAAAAAGAGCCCGCTTGTGGCCTACTTGCCAGGTCTTGGCCGCCCCATACCACTACTACTACTACTACTATATTAAGTTATTATATAACTTATTATAGTAGGTATACTTATAGTAAATTGTATTTGTATAATGTAGGTATGTATAATAATAATAATTATTTATATTGCTACAGAAAAAAAGGCCAAAAAATTACAAATATAATTTCTGTAAATACTTTTAAATTAATATATAAAATTGTGTTACATGTAAAATTTGTTGTATTTATCTAAAAAATATCATGTTGTATTTTATGTAGTTAAAAATTATTGTAAGTTTATAGGAATAAATGGATTTAAAAAAATGTTCCATGTTTCTATAAAGAATCAATAAATATTCATTTCCTGTTTGCAAAAAATATTTTATTCACAAAATAACCTAATATCTATACAAAATGCATGTATTTATAAGTTTATTAATATCTAAATAATAAAACAACATTAATGTCTAGCCAAAAAAATCTACGTATCTCACAGACAAAAATATTACATAATATATTACACTATTTTGTCATTACTTTTATTTTTAGAAACTGAAGTATTGAAATAAATTTACTCAAATAAATTATCCAATATTTTTGTCAGTAAGTATATACACAGTATACAGTTCATACAATATTAAGTTTAAATATTAAAATTAAAAAATGTGAAATTTTGAAAATTCTAATTAACGTATCTTTGAATATATTGGCGAATATATTGAAAAAATAAATAAGTCACATAACCTGTTGCAAATGTAGCAAGTACCTACCCTTAATTCTCTCGCTTAAATAAATTTTGTAAATTATTGCTGTTGCCACAATAGTAGCCTGCGTTGTTTCTAATTTGATTTGAAGGGCGTTGAAGAAGCAGCGAAACATATTCTTCCATTTACCAAATACCCGTTCGATTAAATTTCTCGTCCTTATGTGACTTCTATTAAACCTTTGTTCGGCTTCAGTTACAGGATGTAATAGAGGGGTGATTAAATGTGAATCTTGAACAAAGATACCCGTTGTCACCGAGTAAAATACCATTAACTTCGCCATTCTAAAAATATGATATAACAGTTACCTATGTTACGGTATGTAAACTTTACTGGGCTTACACTTGACCTTGTGTTATCAAATATAACGGAGGCCTGCATCCAAGACTGTTCAGACTATGCTTTGGTACCCATAGACAACTATCACCCACCTCTTGAAATCTCGTTTCTCACTGCATTTAAAAGTGAAGCTATGAAAGTTCAAAAGTTATCTTGCAGAGCATACGATTTTAGAAAAGGCGATTTTGCTCTTCTCTACCGCTTATTAGCTAATCAGGACTGGGCTGAACTTGAGGGAGCTAAGAGTTCTAATGAATCACTGGACCTTTTTTATAAAATAATTAATTATATATTTTCTCAATGTATCCCAGAAAAGAGGAATCCAAACTTCAATAAAAAGTTCCCCAATTGGTTCACAAAGAATCTCATAAATAAAATCAACCTGAGAAAACATTATTTTAAACTATCAAAAAAACAGTCATTACACAAACAACTCTACAGGGAGAAGTACTGCTCCTTAAGGTCTGAAACAAAGTTTAATTAAACAATGCCGCAAACATTTTTTAGATCAGATCCAAAATAATATCACACAAAACCCGAACCATTTCTAGAACTTGTCAGAAAAAAAAGCGATAGCAGTAGTATTAGTTTTAACTTTAAATACAAAGATACTAATTATACGAACTGCTCTGATATCTCAAATGCTTTTGGTAAATATTTCCAAGATGTTTACACATCTGACAGCGCAGCTACACCTAGTAATTTTTATTGCAGAGATTACGGACTAGATAACCTAATTGTTAACAAAGTCACTGATGAAGACGTATTACTAGCGATAAGAAACCTGAAAGCCAAAGCATCTGCCGGTGAAGACGGAATACCGCCATACTTTTATAAAGCATATGCCCATATTCTCAAAGAACCTATAAAACTTCTAACGAATTAGTCTCTAAAAGTAAATTGTTTCCCTGATAAACTAAAAATAGGGTGAATTACGCCGATCCACAAAGCCGGTAATACAAGCTTAATCAATAATTACAGACCAACAGCAATTCTACCCTCGCTTTCCAAAATACTGGAAAGAATACTACATACTAAAGTAAGTCAGCATGTAAAGAACGTCATTATTCCCCAACAACATGAGTCCTTAGAAAATAATCAACAGTAACCAACATAACCACATTTACGGAATTTACGGCACAATGCCTTGGTAATGGGACCAAGGTCGATGTCATATACACTGATTTAGCCAAAGCATTTGACAAGGTAAACCATAATGTCCTTATTAAAAACTTGAAAATTTCACTCTACATCCGAACCTAATAGAATATATTAAATCTTATCTTTCGAACAGATGCATGTATGTCCAGTTCAACAACTGCAGATCGCAAACATTTACTGCAACATCCGGGGTCCCCCAAGGATCCATTCTTGGACCTCTTCTTTTTATAATGTTTAGCAATGACATATCTGATTACATTACATACACACGTTTTTTATTGTACGCAGACGACCTAAAAATATAGTGTGGTATTAACAGCGAAAACAACTGTAAAACCCTACAAGATTATTTAAAAGCACTTGTCAACTTCTGTGACAACAATAAGCTAAAGCTGAACACAAATAAATGTAAATGATTAAGTTTCTACCCCTCTAAGCAGTTTAAACATTACAAGTACACCATAAACGGCGCAAAACTCGACAGAGTAGAGGAAATACTCGACCTAGGAGTACTGTTCTCAAAGAATTTATATTTCAATGACTATATCACGATGTTGTGTAATCAAGGCATGAGAAAACTAGGTTTTATAACGAGAATCTGTATGGATTTTTCCAACATTAATGTTCACACTCTGTTGTTCAATGCTTTTGTCAGATCAAAATTTGAATATGCCTCATTTGTATGGAATCCTGATACTAGCAGCATACATTCTGAAATGATTGAGAAAATCCAGAAGAAGTTTATTCGATCAATGTACTTCAGAAAGCATGGTGTCTACCCACTTTTCCCAAATCTTGTGTCATACAGAGACCAACTCACTGAATTTAATATAAACAAACTAGGAGTAAGACGAACGATCAACGACATACTTTTTATTTTTAATATTGTTAACTAAAACATAATCATACCTCATTTATTGCAGTATATCTACATAAATGTACCTGACTTCAGATTGAGAAGAAGAGATAATGTATTTAAGAACCTTAATAATTCGTCACCATTAAATAGGTGTTTAAACTCGGTTAATAAGACTACCAAAGACTTTCCAAGCTTTGATATCTTTTATAGTGCTAGATCTAGTCTTCTAAGTTTAAGGTTGTTATTAAAGTAAGTTTTTTTTATATCTTAAGTATCTAAAAGCTTAAGTTAAGTATATTAAGGACTTACGCAAATATCTAAGGGTGTTAATGCCCAGTAACTGTATATTTAATCCTGGATGTATTCTGTCAAATATGCAGTATAAATAAAGTTCTTTTATTATTATTATTATTATTATTATTATAAAGATAATATGCGACTATTAATACGATGTCTTAGTATGGAGTAAGTAGCATGTTAGTAGCTACTAGTTAGTATGGTACTGTACGTTACTTTCCAAGTGTTTATTAATAAGGTTGTAAATCTTAAAAAACTCATAGAGCTACTTTTGCAGCGGCTGTGTAAGTTTCGCTAATTTACTACATCACTGAAAAACAAAATTCACATGTATGTAGATAGAACCGATCCTTTAAAAATTTCACAAAATAAAAGTTTTGAAGACAATCAAACGAAACAATTAACAAAAAACTTCTGTAACCTTTTCTAGCAAACATGTTAAATTTTCCGACACATGACAGGTGTCAGGCAAACACTTTCAGCATCTATATATTAAAATAACATTTAAGAGCACTTTACAGGCCCTACAGATCCGAAATGACTTTCCAAATTATTCCCATAATTAATGATTAAATTTTCAATGAAAGTTCCAATCATACGTCTTGTCGCAAATAAACTGGCTGCTTAAAACTCAATAAAGCAAAATAAACACCTTTTCCAGAAGCATAAGCAGAAAATTATTTTATGAATTTTTGGTGTTTTTTTTTTTTTATAGTATTGCTAATCCTCTTAGTTGAAGGGGCAAATTAATTGACAAATGTACGGATCATTTGAAATTCTGTAATTTTACAGCATGAGTAATTTCTTGTTGGGACTATTGGCAGCTATTGCACCAACTTCATAATTAGAAAAATAACATAGTAGTATTGCAGATATGACAATACGTTGGTTTTTTTAAAAATGTAGCCACGTTTATTTATCCTTAACACAAAAATTTTAATGTATTGAAATATTTACATTTCAAAATACAGAATTGTGAAATATTTACAAATTGTGATTTTATAAGTAACTAAATAATTTATATATAAATTGAAACTTATCTTTGACATAGAATTAGACTGTATACATAACATGGCAGTTTTTGCCTTAAAAGTGATTGTTGGTAAAAGCTATATAAGTTGAAAACAATATAAGGTAGGTATAGGCCAGTTCTCCTCAGAGAACTGTCCCAAGAGGGTGTATTATACACCCTCTTAGGACAGTTCTCTGAGGAGTTCTGAGCGTATACCAAGCAGTATAATACTGCTTGGTATACGCTGACGACATAGTAAGAGTGGTCAGAGGAAAATATGTGAACACAATATTGGAGCGCTCACAAAGAACCCTCAATATTGTCGACAGGTGGTGCAGAAGGGAAGACCTCGCAATAAATCTCCAAAAAACTACAGCGGTAATGTTTACATGCAAGAGGACCCTAGGAATAACTAGACCACTAGTTCTAAATGGGGTAGACATTACATTCGCCAATGAGGCGAAATATCTAGGAGTCATCTTTGACTAGAAAATGACATGGAACCCTCATATACAAAAAGTCACTCAGAAATCAATGATCCCCCTTGGTAGGTGCAGAAGGATGTGTGGAAAAAATTGGGGCTTGAAACCCAAAATGACCCTATGGCTCTACACTATGGTTGTAAGACCGATGTTAACCTACGGATCAGTGGTATGGTGGACAAAGACCCCTCAGGCCAGCACATCGAGGCTCCTTAGTGGCGTACAAAGACTTGCCTGCCTGTGCGTCACTGGAGCGCTGAGGACCACCTCTACGGCTGCAATGGAGGTACTATTGGATCTGCCACCACTACATTCACACATTCAAGGTGAGGCCCGGTCGGTGATACATAGACTTATGCGAGGCCAGACACCGATAATTTTGATTGGCTTTAATTTAATAAAATATACAACTGAGTGGGATCGGGATTTTTTGACACACTTTAACTAACTTTAACTAGGTACCCAAGCTAGGGTCACCCTAATCTCTCTCCTCAGCTTATTCAGGGTATTCAGACAGTCCCACACGAGTTTTGATATAAATAGGTAGGTTGCATTTAAAAAATATACAGTGAGGACATACTCACTGTATATTTTGAATTTTTTTGGCTTTAGCATAAATTTCATTCTGATTTTCTTGGGTGGAAATCAAGAAAACCTCACATTCTCCTTTTTCATCTCTATCTTTAAGGCATAGAAAACATACTTTTTTAAAATCCACTGACAGACTGTTACTACAACTTGATTTTTGTTCACTAGGGAAATTTTTATCGCCGGATTTGGCATCAATTTAGTACAAGACTCTTTTTGTGAGTATATTCAGACCAACACTTCCGATGATACAGTAGTCTTTTATTAATAAAATTGTTGCGATAATATACAGGGTTATTCAGAACTCATCTCTAAAACTTTGAGGATATGTGCATCCTTAAATAAGAAATCAATATCACCAAAAAAATTTATAATAAAAGGCTTAGGATTTCCCGTAAACAATGTTTAAAGTTGTACCATTATAAAGGACTACGTAGCTGGGCAACTGTACTTCAACACATCTGATATATCACATTCCTTCAAAAAACAGTAAACAACAGTTTTTGTACCTGGCAAACGCCTGGCGAATACAGTTGGAGTGGGGATTATATCTCTTATTGTCTATGCAGTCATCAGTCTTTCTGTGTCGCTGTCTCTGTGCGGGTGTTTTACTTATCGAGTGTTAAACTGTAAAATTTTCAAAATGCTCATGTGTACAGTAATGCTGAGTTAATGGACATGATTCTTATTTATGGCGAAGTTGGACAAAATTCATTGGCAGCTTCGCGCTTGTATGCGGAACGATTTCCCAATCGACATAACGGTTTTGTGAGTGGTTGTTGCAGCAAAATGCTGAAAATCCCCAATTTACTTAATAATTTGCGTTTGCAAGATCAGCAACCAGGAGGAACATTCGGTTTAGTGCGGCAAAATTGGATAAGGCGTGCCCAAAATTGTGTACAAGTCGAGGAATATTATTTCGAAAAGCTTTTGTAACAAGGTATGAGCAAATTTTTTATACCAAAATTTCACGTTTCTAATACCTAGTAATCAAGTAGCGCAATTCTTCAAAATTAGTGTAACAAAATTTTATTCATTTTAAAGACACGTCACTTTGGTCAGATCTATCTATCTTCAAGTTTATTTTAAAGTAAAAACGCTGCAAATCTTTTTTGCGCCGGGCGCACCGGTTTCTTTCGTGCTAGCTAGTTCGCATGGTCAGTCCCAAGGTCACTCCATTACAGTGGACCAGTATCTAGAGGCGTGCAATGAAAAATTTTTAAATAGTTTTCAGACCCCGCCAAAAAAATTTCTTTTTGCACTACCACATTTCTACATGTATGTTGAACATCCCCAAATTTTATTTTGGATAGGTTCTGAATAACACTGTATACTAAATCTCCTATTGGTGTTTTTGATATTCAAAAAGGTCGTTTCAAACATATACACATAAATATCGTAGGACCACTACCTATTTTGAATGGTTGTCATTATATGACAGTAGACAGTAAAAGTTTGTGAGCTGTATTGAACACGTTTCCGATTTCTCGTAGAAAATTTTGTAGTTTGCTCGTTAAATCCAAATCAAGTTAAGTGCAATTTAGATGTTACTACGCCAAAAGTAGTAAGCAGCACTCTGATCATAAAAGTCCGTAAGAGAAGTAATTTATTTTTAATTAAAATTGACCAAAATATATTAAACTATATGAATTGGAATGATACATAAGGTTGAGATTTGTAAATTATTTCAATTAGTTTTTACCGTGTCAATACTGATTAGCGGTGATTCGGACGGATTTGACTGAACTGTCGTTTCTATTCTATTCCACCAAAGTTTAAAAATGACCAAAGAAATTAATATACCAAGCGACTTAACAAACTCGAAATTATATGAATTGCTGTTGGCGGCAAACAAATCCCAAACTGATGAAATTAAACAAGAAATAAATAATAATATACAGGAAGTGTCCCTAAAGGTTGATGCCGTTGATGCAAGAGTTACTGCGCTACAAAATAAAGTATCGGCCCTTGAACGAAGATCCAGACGTAACAATGTAATAATATTTGGTGCGAAGGTTAATGAATCTGATTTATTGAATAGTACTATTGATTTATTGCATAATTCCTTAAAAGTGAATATACTCAAAACTGATATAAATAACATTTATTCCAATGGAAGTAATGTGAAAGGAAAAAAGTCATTTATAGTTGTGGAATTTATATCATATCTTAAAAAGCAGGAGCTTTTTAAGAATATAACAAATTTGAAAGGTACTGGAGTAGCTATTGTGAATGATTTGGGTTATGAAGACAGGCAAGCTCAGAAAATACTGAAAGAACACCTTAATAACGCTAGAAGTCAAAATCGCCAGGCAAAAATAAGGGGAAATAAATTGGAAATTGATGGAACACTTTTTACACTAGATGATCTAAATAAATTAGAACAAGCATCCAACGAAGGCAGTGAGGAGGGCGAAATAGAAGGAGACTCTGAAAGAACTAATAAACTAGAAGAGAAGAAAACATCAAATCAAGATAGGCGTAAGATCAGTTATAGTCCTCAAAGCCAACGAAATTTAAGAAGTAGGGATAAATAGGTAGTATTAAATACTTGTAGGTATATATCTTTTGTTGATAGTATAATTTTTCTTTTCGTATTCAATTCAATTCTGTTTTTTTTTTTGTCTTAATAACTTGTTTTTGCTGTATTATTTTCTGTAGTGGAATAAATCCTTAGCTCTAGAAATTCCTATAATGAAATTTAAAAAACTGAAAGTGGCTCACTTAAATATTTGCTCTTTACTGCCTAAGATTGATGTTGTTGTGCGGGATTTATGTATAAGCAAAGAATACGATATTTTTGCATTGTCAGAAACTTGGCTTAATACACAGATAACCAATGATATGATTAACATTCCTGGTTTTAATGTTGTTAGAAAGGACAGAGGCCTGAGGGGTGGTGGTCTTTGTTTTTATATAAGAAACATATTAAAATTCAGGAAGCTGTCTTATTTTCAACTAGAAAATGATTATTTTGAACAGTTGTGGATATGTATCCAACTGCCCAGTTCCAAAATTTGCCTAGGTAATATTTATCGTCCTCCTAGCCCAGACATTAATAATTTTTTAGAGTATTTTGAGGACAGTATATCGACCATGTCAATTGAATTTAGTAAATTTGTGTGTATGGGTGATGTGAATATTGACCTTTTAGCGCATAATAATGCCATGGTTCAATATTTGACAGTTCTCGATGGTTTAAATCTAAAACAAATTGTAACAGAGGCAACACGAATTACTCTGACTTCCCGAACTTTATTAGATCACATTATACTGGATGATAAACAAATAACTACTAGTCACAATAATTTTGATTTTCATAGATCTGATCACAACGTGGTTGATCTAACATTGAATTTAAAAGTTCCTAAACCGACACCTACTATGAAAACCTATAGAGATTTTTCAAAACTTAATATGATATATTTTGATGATGATGTTCGAGCTTTCAACTGGAATGAAATTTTCAACATTGAAAATATTGAAAACAAAATTAACTTTCTAAATATCGCTATTACACATTTATTTGATGTTCATGCTCCAATAAAAACATCAAAATTTACTAAACCTTTCTCTCCATGGATAACTTCTAATATTAAATTAATGCAAAAACTTTGTGATAAAGCACTGGCCAAATTTAAATCCACTAACCACGTCGAACACTGGAATTATTATAAGCAGCACCGGGCCGGTGGCTCAGGGCTTAGCGTCTCGATCGCTCAACCCACAGGTCGTGGGTTCTAATTCCCACTCCGCCAACAATTTTTAATTAAATTGTTTGCCCGTAGATCAAGGCTTATTCGCAGGGATGGCTTAGCAACTATCCTGGCGATGGCCTAGGATGGAAAGAATGTCAACTTGGTGTTAATGTGAGAGATTAAAATCAGTTGATGTTTGACTGTCCCCCTAACTAATGAGGTTTTCCAGGTTTCCCTCATTCCAGCACTAAATGGTGGTTAGGGCCTACCAACGTAAGTCGTTCCTGAGGCGCAAATGCGGCCCGCGAAATAATAATATGCCGCCCCCTCTCCCACACAAGTCTCAGACTTTCGGGCTAATCCTTGTGATTAGAATGAGGGGTAGAGATATTATTATTATATTATATAGCTTAGAAATATGAAATCAACAGCTATTAAATCAGAAAAAAAAGCATTTTTAGAACAAGCTTTACAGTCAGCAGACAATAAAAATAAATGGAAAATTTTAAAAAAGTTTAATATTACTCAACAAAAAAATGAAAATGAAAATATATGGAATTTTGACTCGGATGCTAACTGTATAAACAACTATTTTCTTACAATAAATAGTATTAGGAACGAACCACATGCTGAATCATTATATTTTTACAATAGTCATTTGAAAACAAATTTTTCGTCTAAATTTGTATTTCATCCTATTACAGAACGTGACGTAGCCAATTTTATTCTGAAAATTAAAACAAAAGCTTCAGGTTCAGATGGTATAAATATAACGCTCATTAATTTTCTGTGCCCACATATTCTACCACATATCACCCATTTAATAAACTGTTGTCTGGAAAATTCTACCTTTCCTAATTGCTGGAAAGAGGGCTTAGTTTCTCCTCTTCCTAAAGTAAATTGTCCTACTGGTTTAAATGAGTTGCGTCCTATTACTATACTCCCGACATTGTCGAAAATCTTGGAAAGAGCAATTGAACTCCAACTAAAAGCTCATTTAAATATGTACTCAATAATTCCACAAATACAGTCAGGGTTCAGGGCAGGGTTTAGCTGTGGTACCGCTTTGTTAAATATAATGGATGATGGATAAAAGAAAGAGTGGAGCTTTAATTTTGCTTGATTATAGTAAAGCTTTTGAGACATTGAACCATGATTTATTGTTTGCTATTTTAAATTTCATAGGCTTAAGCACCTCCGCCATTGAATTTTTTAAGAATTATTTTAAAAACAGAACTCAGCGAGTTTTATTTCAGGGACAAATGTCTAATAAGGGTTTTATTAATAGAGGAGTGCCACAGGGTTCAATTCTTGGTCCCCTGTTATATTCTATATATACAAGTAATTTATTTTTATCACTGAATAAAATGAAAGTTCATGTATACGCTGATGACACACAATCATCATTTATTAAAGCTCAAGATTTAATAAATAGTGAATTGTTTAGTCTCGTTCAAACTTCAAAATACCATGATTTAGTAATTAACTCTTCCAAATCATATGTTTTACTATTTGGTAACATTGTTCCAAATGATTTAGTTATTAAAATCGATGATTCTGGATTGAATATTGTAGAAAAATGTAAGAACTTGGGTGTTGTCATCGATTCTAAATTAAGATTTACAGAAATCATTGTGATTACGTCTATGGCCCCTGCCTGACGGTTGCAGATAAAAAACGACTGCAAAAATTACAAAACTCATGCTTGAGGTTCATTTTCGGGATAAGAAAGTACGATAGAATCACTCATACTCTATATCGCACTCATTGGTTATCTATGGCTAATAGAAGGACAGTACATTCTTTAACTGTATTCCACAAAGTTATCAGTACCGGAATACCCCCGTACTTAACAAATAAAATTAGATATACAGGGTGTCCACCTAGTGCGCGTAAGTCCAATATCTGGGTTAATAAAAGAGATAACTTAATTTTTTTTTCTACAGGGTTGTCTAATATCCCGAGCTGCACAAAATGAAAATATATTTACATATTCAGGGTGTTCAGTTTTTCCTGGACAGGTACCAACTTCGTTTTTCTAAATGGAAATACATATTTTTTATTGCTTTTTCGAACTAAACCCTTGATTTTAGTAGGACTTTCATCAGCCTTCCCTATACCTACCTTAAACTGTTTTTGAAATATTGACGGGTGAATATTGACATTTTTGCAAAATTTTCTGAAAATTTTGAAAATTTTTGATTCCTGTATAAATTTGAAATTAGTACCAAACGATAGCTTATGAAAAGTTAAGATAGGAATGTGCAAACCGTTTTGCTTTATCTCAAACCGTTTAGATTTTACAGGGTGTCAAAGTTGCAAAAATGTCAATATTCACCCGTCAATATTTCAAAAACAGTTTAAGTTAGGTATAGGGAAGGCTGATGAAAGTCCTACTAAAATCAAGGGTTTAGTTCGAAAAAGCAATAAAAAATATATATTTCCATTTAGAAAAACGAAGTTGGTATCTGTCCAGGAAAAACTGAACACCCTGAATATGTAAATATATTTTCATTTTGTGCAGCTCGGGATATTAGACAACCCTGTAGAAAAAAAAATTAAGTTATCTCTTTTATTAACCCAGATATTGGACTTACGCGCACTAGGTGGACACCCTGTAGATCCGATGTTCACAATATTAATGTTAGGCAAAAATATTACATAACTATTCCTAAACATAGAACATCTATTTTTGAGAGATGTTTTCGGTACTATATGGCGAGCAACTACAACAATCTTTCTAATGATTTAAAACACATGACGACCAATAAATTCAAAAATAAATTATTTGATAAATTATTTGAGGAGCAAAATATGATGTAGCTTTTTTTTCTATTTGGTTAAGTTTAACATTAGATGAATTTATCTAAATTTGTCTAAATTTTCAATTTGAAATACAGTAGGTACCTATATATTTAAATTTTTCGGGTTCTTGAGGAAGAACAGCTATGCTAAACTTGCGCCTTTTAACCAACATTTATTTTTAATGTTATTATTTTTGCAAGTCCTGTTTTGTTATCTATGTTGTTGGTTAATAAAGACAATATTATTATTATTATTATTATTATTATTATTATATTCTTACCATAGTAGAAATATTTACAAGATGACTAGAAGCTTTTCCACTTTCTGACATTACAACAAACACTATTGGCAAAATAATATTAAATACTTTTGTCGTTATAGTGTCCCACATTCTATTACAACTGATCAAGGAAAACAATTTGAATCTGGATTATTTTCAGAATTTACAAAATCCGTACTATAACTTACCACCTACAAAGTATGGACTTGTAGAAACATAAAAATCAACCTTAATGGCTCAATATAATACAAACAAATGGGAATCAGAATGACTTCTTATATGGTTAGGTATAAGAGCAACAGTAAAACAAGATTTGCAGTGTCAATCTGCAGAATTTGTATATGGTCAAACCTACAATTACCTGGTGATTTTTTTTTTACTATTTTTCATGTCACTGATACTTTTCCCTTATTAACTAATCTACGCGAAACATTCGCAAAAATACTACCAACAACAACAAGCAATCACTCTAAAGAAAAACTATTTGTTTCTTTAGATCTTCGAAACTGTGGTTATGTGTTTCTTTAAATACAAGGAGATAGATCTCGTTTGTCACCTAAATTCGAAGGTCCTTACAAGGTTTTACAACGATCCTCAAAAAACTACACAATTTTAAAAAATAATACAGTATACAAACAAAATAATAAGATAGTTGTTAGTATTGATTTATTTAAATCTGCATTCTTATTGGCAGAAAATATTATAAAAACAAATCAAGAATATTATCTAATCAACCTAGAAGAGCCTATTTTGTTCTAAATTCCTTGCAAACTTAACTGACAGGGGGAGCATATGGAGTGCATCTTACTTATGCAGTGCATCATGCTACAGATTTTATCTACCTGTCTATTGGCTTATGTAATTAATTATCACTGGCCCATTCGATTTTTGCAACACAGTTTAGCCCATTATTTTTACAATGCTAATAACTTTGTAATAATAGGAAAAATATTCATAAAGTTCTAATACATAACACTTTTCAATGGGCCCATAAACCCTTTTATATTGGCAGGTAGTAAATTTTATGAGGGGTCATTTAAAAGGGGTACATTTTAAAACAAAAGGATAACGGAAAATGGATTGTTTTTGTAACATTAAACTTATTTTCTGAAAACGTCAAGTCAAACGTGCCGCAGTTGCAAAATTTCTCCTGACAAGTTTTGTTATTATTTGTGAAGAATTTCTGGTGAAATCACATTTTCTGAAAATGTGAAAAAAAGCCTATTTCATGTATTTTGATGTTTTAATCGGAGATCAAGACAAGCAGTGGGCTTCCCATGTGTGCTGTGTCACCTGTAGCGTGTCAGTGGTGCAGTGAATGAAACGGAAGAGAAAAAGTATGCCTTTTGCAGTTCCAATGGTATGGTGAGAACCCACCAATCGTTTTGACAATTGCTATTTTTGCACGATAAAGACCCAAAAATAGACCCGGTTATTCCAAAAAAGAAAAGCGCAACATCGAATATCCGAATTTGCCTTCTGCCATACGACCTGTTGCTCACAATGCAGACTTACCAGTACCGCCTGCGCCTTTAGATTGGCAACATATTGTTTCGGGAGATAATGCAGATAATAACGCATCATTAAGCAGCTCCAAAGAACACTGTACCGACCCCAATTTTACTCCAGGTCCAAGTTCCGGCAAGCTACATTTGATTGATCAAAGTGAATTACATGATTTAGTAAGTGATTTGGGGTTGTCAAAGCAACAGTCAGAACTTCTTGGTTACCATCTTAAAGAGTGGAACTTACTAATCAAAGAAACAAAAATTACGACTTTTAGGAAAAGAAATGCTACGTTTTCTGCATTTTAGAATATAGAAAATTCGTTATATTGATGATTTAATTCAGGAACTCAATATCGAGCATTCTTTCTGTGAGTGGTACTTGTTCATAGACTCATCGAAATATAGTTTAAAAGCTGTGTTATTACTGTAACGAAAATTCTAACAATTTTGTTACATTTAGTATTTTCTTCTAGTTCCTTTTAACAATCACAATTTTACTACTTTATTTTTATCTAATACCTACTAATCAGTGGCGGCTTCTTTCGGCGGCGGATCTTTCTTGGCGGCGAATTCTTCTTCGCGCCCCTCCTCCAAAAATACGAGAAATCCTTATTATTATCATTATTGTAAATTAAATGCAAATGTTAAAACATGTTTATTGTGGTACAAAACTATTATTAGGAAGGGGTCGAGCGCTTAAGCTATCGTACTCATAATGCCACAATCCACATTACTGATCACCTCATCACACTGCACAGTGAGCAAAGGAGCAAAGCATTACAGCGTCTTGGCCGCATTATGAGTCGCGGCCCAGGTAACTATGGCAACCGACCCGATCTCCTTCTCGACTAGACTCGTTAGATACTTCCCATATGCTTGTATTATGCAGATTTGGCCGCAATTATTTCGCAGCACTACGCGAACATTATTAAACATTATAACATATTTTTAATACATTACATATTTTTAACATTATTATAATACTTATTTAATTTTTGTGAAAAGACAATTTTATATATTACTTAACTTAAATACTGTTAGTAGTATAATTAGAGCTAATTTTGCAAATCTTCCAATGGAAGATAAAGTAAAAATAAAAAAACTGGGTGTTGCCTGCCCAATAAATAATTGAGATGAAAAAGTTATGGAAAAATTTATTTCTATGAAAGACCGTAGAGCTGATTTCAATTTTAGAAAGTGAGTATACCCGTGTATAAATAACTGTATGAAGTTTGTTTACCTACGTAATAATTTAATGTGCCGTTTGATAACTATAAATTGAATAACTAAAATACTTTTGAGTTTGTGATTGTGCCATATCGTTTTTAATTAACGGATACCTATCTAAAAACTAAAAATAGTTATGTTCCTGCTTTCTGAATTCTCGTTTACAGCTTTTTGAAGGTAATGTATAGGTATGTAAATTTTTGATATCTAAATATTAATTACCTATTTAAATATTGTTTTAAACAATTTTTGTCGAGATTTCCGTACGATTAAAAAGGAGGATATTTGTGTAACGAAAGTTATTTTTTCAAGTAAAATTTTCACCTGCGGCAAATTTTTTTACTTCTGCGCCCCCTCATATCCAAATATCACCAGCCGCCACTGCTACTAATTGTGTTAACAAATCACACTTTTACATTTAAATACTAACGTCAGAGTACAAACGGTGCTTGTATAAACCATGCACTGGTATATATTTATGAAAGCACAAAGGTATTAAGCCGTGGTTCGAAAGTCCATGGTCTCTTCTTTTTCCATTCGGTTCTTGGGAATCGATTTGCTTTTGAGATGGTGGTACAAGCTTGATTTTTCTCAGAGTAAAGGTACGTAACTAGCGATATATTTTACGAACCTTTGAATAATTAATGCATTTTACCTTTCATTAATGTCCCAAGAAACACAAGAACGTGGACGTGGACGTTTTTCTGTGGACGTACTACGTAATTGTTTATTTTTGTTATTATAAATTTTTTACCAAATAATTATCACTCAAAATCCGGCGTGAAAAAAATTAAGTATTTTTATCATATACGATTTTCGTCTTTTATACCAAAGTCAACAATTGTTATTAAACGTTCGTGACTCATAAATAAATTTCCTATTATTCAGAAATAAAATATTCAAAGCTTGCTGTTTTTTTTTTTTTAAATTTGACAAATCTTTTATCGACGACAACAAAAAAAAAAAAGGACAATAACAGTTGGTGTCACTAAATTGAAATAATTTCAGTATTTCGTAGAACTATAATTTTAATATTTAATTAACGTACTTATTCAATAGTTTCACTTCCAATAAACGTTTACAGTATACATTAAATAACCGCAGCACCAGCGCCAACTACTGAGTTGCGAGTGATTTTGGAAGTACTTGCCGACCCACTTGTCGTCTTATGTCCAACGTTGCCAGGTCTGGAAAAATTACCCATGCAGACATATGGCGATTGTCGGTCAGTACTGGGAACCAAGGGAAAGCTCATAATCACGTAAATTCTGGGGATTTTCAGACATCCGCCATGTTACATAAAAAAGAACCGTTATAACTTTTTCATAACTAAATGTAGAACATACTGTTTTTATTTTGCATTTAAAAAATTTCTTTATCTGTATGTTTCATTTTTTATGAAATAACTTAAATTTAAAGACACTTTCTTTAGTTACTCGGCTAATATTTATGTTCAAAAGAAATTGGGAACTTTTTATCCAAAGTGATAACTTTTCCCAGAAATTTAAGTGTTTACATTTGACAACACTGTTTAGTTCTTAGGTCAGTGTGTCTCTGTGCTGTGATTTCAAAATGGTGAATATTTTAGTTCAGACATGATTCTATTGTTGTGCCGGTTTTTTGTGAATAATCACCAATATAAGGTAAGAATATCTATTTTTATATACAATAATGCTATGGTTAAATTTACGATCGAATTGTGTGCCATTTTGCTTTACAAACCGTTGAGAAATTCACATAAGGTATTTGTATCTGGGCGTCTTGTATCTAGTATCTAGTATAAAGTACAGTCACTTAATATTACTTATAACTGACTGTAGTATAAAGCTTTTCGAATCCTGATTTTAGTTAGATACTGTTTATTATATACCTAGGTACGATGATAACTTTATTAATAGGTTAGCAAAGGTAAAACAAGTGGGTGACTGGTACATAATACTTAATATTATCCCTCGAATTACCTATAACCTCTATTAATTGATAGGGTGAGGTGATCAGTGAATTTTGCAAAATATCATCGTTTATATAGAGCACTTTTTTTAGCAGGTTGTGCTGTAGTTAATTTTGTTTTTTTTTTGCAGAAGCTATCAAGATAGCCTTTCAGGGTAAAAAACAAGGAAAGACAATTTTTGGTGAAACAACGGATAGAGCCATAAATCAAGCATCCCAGGATTGGCTAAAACAAGCCAAGAATAGATACGAAAAGTCACAAAAGCAATAGATATTTGTATTGTAGGGGAAACTGGGGTGATAAGTTTAAAAAAAAGTGAGTGATTCATTATTTGTGACCCAATTCAAAATTGTGATTCAAATTTGTGATTTTACTTCACGTTTTTACCCCAGCCTTCCCTACCTATAAAAAATATTGACATTTTTTTATTTTTATAAAAATAAATAATTTTCTACATTTCTGTTCTACATTCTAACGTTTTATTTATCTTAACCTATTATACCCATTTCAGATTACTATATAAGGATATACTATAAATATATTATAATATATTTTAAAGTTAAATAAGTACGTTAAATAACCATTTTCAATTATTATTGAAAAAACGTTTCCTAAAGACGTTTATAATTCTTACTTTTTACACTATATAATAACCATTTTGTCAAAGGTTAATTAAATGGTTTCGTAAACACTAATAATTGGTGATTGGTATAGTATATTTAAGCGTCGAATGGATACCAAATATCTTTATATCTTGTGAAAGATTATTAAACGTAAATTGTCAACGTTTATATGTTTCTTCTGTACACTATATTTAAACATTGCTGAAGCAGACATTTTGTCCTTTATTAGAGGTTGACTAACAACCATAATTATACTTGCGGTATTAACGAAAATTACACGTATATTCAACCATTTTGTGTTTATTGGGGTTTATAGTTTCTTTAGCTTGATTTATGTAGCAATATTTTTTAGTATAAGTGACTTATGGTATTCTTTTAACCTATTTACAGCCACGTGTTTCTCTCACAGAACTACAGGTTAATTTCTGTTTTATCTGGTAATATATGGTTTCATGATTCACGTGAATGATTTGTTTTGAAAAAAACTGTACTATATGGCTTGCCAAAAATTCATAAGGAAGGTAAGCCGATAAGGCCAATAGTTTCCTATATAAATTATGTAAAGATCTAAGCCACAAACTCCCAAAATTGATTTCCAAACTCCAAATCTATGTACTCCAACTCCAAATACTATGTAAAAAATTCCTTTGAGTTTTTAGAATTAACAAAAAATTTAACTTTGCCTACAAATTTTAAATTAGTTTCATTCGATGTTAAAAGTTTATTCACCTCAATCCCAGTCGCAGAATTAAGGTCAGTACTATGCAATTTAATAAATCATTCAGAATTAAACAGCACAGAAAAATCTGAAATAATAAGTTTAATAAAGGTATATATTAAACAAAATTATTTTTATTTCAATGGAAAATATTACAAACAAAAAAAAACGGATTACCCATGGGTAGTCCTATTTCTCCTTTGTTAGCTGAAATTTTTAAGAATCATTTTGAAAACTCACTGTTCAATAGAGACAATAATTTAAAATCACATGTTCATTTTTGGGCTCACTATGTAGATGACATTTTCTGTATTTGGACTGACATTGTATTGAAAGAAATTTGAGTAGCTTTCTCAATTTCTTAAATTTGCTTAACGATATTCAGCTTACAATGGAAAACAATCACTTAAACTATTTAGATATAACAATAAGAAAGGTAACAATAAATCAAAATTCTTGGTTTATAGAATACCAACAACTTCCGACGCAATTATACCAGCAAGTTCGCAGCAGTCCTGGCAAATGAAAAAGTGGGTTTTCCCTAGTTTAATACATAGACTTTTAATGTTTCCGCTAGAAAAAACAGATTTTGAAAAAGAATTAAGTACAATCAAACAAATTGCAAGAAACAACAGATATAAAGAAAAACTAATAGATAACATGATAAAAACAAGAGGAAATTAATTCGTCGGGAGTTTTACAATATTCAGGAAAAGAAGCCAGCTTAGTTATATTCATTACGTCCCAGGTTATAGTGGAAAAATAGCTCGCAGATTAGAATGAAACGGGTGTAAAACGATTAGTGTCAACAAGATTTTTGATAAAGAAAAGGTTAATAAATTAAAACAATCGGTCATATACCAAATTAACTGTGTGGATTGTAATGCCGTGTATGTGGGTCAAACCAGTAGAAGTATTGAAACTAGAGTAAAAGAACATAAAAGAATCCATACTAAATAACGTAAAAAATTCAGGATTTTCGACGCATTGTATAGAAAACAATAATTTTATAGATCTGAAAAAAAATGTAAAGGTACTGCATCGTGAAAAAAAAAAGAAAAGCGTTTAGATCTGCTGGAGCAATTAGAAATTAAAAAATCTTTAATTATAAATTCTTGTATTACGAATGATCCGATAGATTTTACACTTTCGCCCTTTTTAGAAAAGGTACTAAAAACTCGGGGTTTACCAGATGGTTGGATCAATCGGGGTAGGTACTCGTAAACAGATAAATAACTAAAACGTGCTTGGAAATTTAGTAATAAACATTTACTCTATTGAGAAAGGCCTAATAAGCTGAAATACTAGTATATAGAGTCTTTTCTATATATTTCTTGAAACATCTAGAATATCTAAATGAGATCTGTGTTTTTTCAAAACAATTATTTTCACGATGTTTCATAAAGAACCATCCGCTTCTAGTATCCACTTTATTATTATATTTATCTTCTTGGTATCAAGCAAGTAATTTATCGTTGTATCTTTTGAAAAAGAATTTTGCTGTGGGTTGATTTTTCAAAAGTAGTAAGGCTGAGACGATAGAAGTGAGAATTGAATAAGTATTGGGAGCTTTACAATATTCCTAAAGGAACCATACGATACATACCAATTTGGGTAAAGTTTCAGTTCTACATTAACACAGCTAGTAGGATTGATTCCTCATTCTGAATTGGGTAAGTGGCCTTATTATTGTTTTAAAACGTATTTGTAGAAAGGCCTATCTTTAATAGATTCTACCATATTGTATCTTGCTGCATGGATCAAGGTAGTATTTTTAATTATTTTTTATCTTTTATAGTTATCGCTCTGTTACATATCTTTTGATGTTTGTAGTGTCGGCAACTTATTTTAATTTTCTTTATAGAATTAAACTGGGTTAGTCTGTGTAAAGCACAATTAAAATATAATTTTTTTATCTATGCATTTTATTTAAATTTAGGGTCGCAGTTTATCAAAATCATATTCAGTGGTTTAACGTCAACCAAAATTTTCTTTCAATTTTAACTTTATATAAACTTGAGATTACATTATCTGTTTTCTTATTTTCAGTACCTTAAGTACTTTCAGTTAATTTTGGTTCCATTAGTAATCAATTATTCAAAGGATTTTTGTATCCGTCTCATTTTTGTTTTAATATAACAATTTCACAATTTGGTTTTAACGAGGAAATTTAATTCATATAAACTTTATCTTTACTAGTCATTTAACTTTTGAGACCCAGAGTTTCCGTACAGTACTCCAGACCTCCAGCTAGGCACTAGGCAGTTATAACAACTGAACCAACCTTCCTGGAGGAATATTCTAAGGACATCTGGACTCCAAGTAATAGTGTTTGAACCCAATAAAAGGTAGCCACTAGCCACTAACCCAGTAGGATTCAATATTTGGTCTAAAATACTGTAAAAGGTCCAGTTTTTTTATTTTAAATCATTTTTTTCTCATTCTTAATCACTATAGGCACTGTTAACTTTGAATAATTTTTTTTTGTAATACAAATTTAAATTTCAGTCTGTTAATTAATATATGTATCAAGTTTTTTTTCTGTATTTATTTATTCAGGACCTCACCTGTATTTAAGAAAAGCAAATGAAATAGTTTTAAAATTTTTCCTATAAAAAAAAATCTCTGGTGCGATCTCAGGGTTATAGTAAGCAGAGTGCCTTCTCCGAACCTACCCTAACGACTCAGATATCAGAGCTAATTTGTGATTAATTTTGTTTGGCTTTAGCCAAGAGTTAAACAAAATTTGTTATATTACATAATGGGAATTTAAAACCATCTTTACCAATTCCCTATTCAGTGACAATGGAAGAAACCTATGAAATATGCGCATCCTTATATAAAATAAACTATAACCGATACAAATAACAGATATGGACTTAAAAGTTATAGCAATTTTAGTGGGACTTCAGGGAGGATTTACAAAATATTTCTGTTTTCTTTGTTTGTGCAATAGGCGTGCAGTGAATGAATATTATGTAACGAAAATTTGGCCAGGAAGGAGTGAATTTCAACCGAGATCTCAAAATGTTAGATATGTGCCTCTTCTAGACCCAAAAAATCTAATTTTTTGCCTCCTTTTCATGTTAAACTTGGACTGATGAAAAACTTTGTGAAGGCTATGAATAAAGAGAGTGAAGAATTTAAATACCAAAGACAAGTATTTCCCTAGTTAAGTGATGCCAAATTAAAATAAGGCATTTTTATTGGGCCACAAATTGGAAAATTGCTGGACGATGTTAATTTTATAGAAAAGCTCACCACGCAAGAACTCAGAGCTTGGAACTCATTTGTAAGTGTAGTGAGGGGATTTTTAGGCAACAATAGGAATGTAAACTACAAATCGCTTGGTTGCCAAATGTCATTAAAAATACACTTTCTCTATTCCCATTTAACATTTTTTCCTGAGAATTTGGGCACTGTCACTGACAAGCAGGGTGAAAGGTTTCATCAAGATATCAGGACAATGGAAATTCGGTACCAAGGACGATGGGATCCAGCCATGATAGGTGATTACTGTTGGTTTTTGAAGAGAGAAGATGTGATCCCCCATAAAAGGAAAAAATAGGATTAGTTTGTTTCAAATAAATATTTTTGATTTGCTTTTGTCTTAGATGTTAACTTAATATAAATTATAAATATAGTCGATATACAGGGTGAAAAAATCATTTTTTCAATTATTAAATGGTATCGTTCTATATGTGGTTTGTTTAATGTAACAAGAAAACCTTACGTGTTACAACTTTCTTTTGGCTGTTTTCGTATTTAAATAGGTTTATTCTACTACAATATGCTATTCATCTTTGTGTTACAACAAAAATTTTTTTTTATGTCAGCCAGTGTTATTATTGTGCCATAAGAGTAGGCAAATATATTATGTATTAGGTTGCTAGGATAAGAGATAAATAATTCAATTGATTTTAACTAATAAAATAACTGTAATTCCAAAAATCGTATCATTTTAATCTTCAGTATAACTTAATCAAATATAACCTCCACAGATACTAAGCCTTAAGTGTCTTCTATAAGAGCCTTAAAGACCATGGCTTATCCAAAAGGTTGACTTTTGCTTTTTTAAGGTCAGCGGGGCTTAAGTCGGAGACCAAGGGATTCATAATGGCTTGCTAGGATGGTGTACTAACACCCTCGTCTATGGAAGCCGTGTCATCGGTATGGAGATCCCTGATGTCAATTGCAGGGCCTGCCATAGGGTGCCGGAGACAATATGCATCTGCTCTCCACTTGTTCGGCATATGCAGTCTCGGCCTATATCCATAGACACAATGTGGCTTTACGAGTGCTTTATCACTTTCTACGGCACTCGTACGAGATAGATGAAACACCAGTGCTGCCATACGCTCCGGGGGATATTGAGTACGTTGTGGGGAATGAGGTGCCGAATTTATTGGAACTACTCATTTCCCACCCTCAGGCAGATTCGAGCCAATAAGCCTGATGTAGTCCTCCTCGACCACCAGCTCAAGACAATGTTTGTCATCGAGTTCTCGCCTCCTGCCGAGACCAACATTTTCTTGAAAGAGAAGGAAAAACGGATGAAATATCGAGACCTTCTCTTCGAACTCCGCAGACTCCATCCAGAACATACTGTGAAGCTTGTGGGACTGATAATAGGACCCCTCGGTGTGGAGAAAGAGATACTCTGCTTTCGGAACTGAAGATCATACCGACATGCCGAAATTCGGCAGATCTTCTAGCCGGAAGAATTCAGAAGACGGTCATTCTGGGCTCATTACGTCTACTCAGGGGATACGATTCCAGGAATCAGTAGTTACTCACCCCACGGACGTCGGGAAAAGCTATTGCTAACCACCAGCGGCCGACCCTGAGAATCGGAGCCAGGGAACTGGTCGACTGGACTTCAACAATAGTAATAGTAATAACAATCATAATAATAATAACTTTACTACTTTCTATGGCACTTGTACGAGATAGACAAAACACAAGTGCTCTTATACGCTCCGCGGGATATGGAGTCCTTTGTGGGGAATGAGAAATGCCGAATTTATTGGAACTACTTTCCCACTCTCAGGCAGATCCGAGCTAATAAGTCTGATGTAGTCCTCCTCGACCACCAGCGCAAGACAATGATTGTCATCGAGTTCTCGGCTCCTGCCGAGACCAACATTGTCTTGAAAGAGGAGGAAAACCGGATGAAATATCGAGACCTTCTCTTTGAACTCTGCAGACTGCATCCAGAACATACTATGAAGCTTGTGGTATTGATTATAGGAACCCTCTGTGGAGCAAAAGATACACTGTTTTCGGAACTGAATATCATACCGGCATGCCGAAATTCGGCAGATCTTCTACCCGGAAGAATGCAAAGGGCGGTCATTCTGGGTTCACTATGGCTACTCAGGGTACACGATTCCCATACTCCGTAGTTATCCATCCCACAGATGTGGGGAATAGCTACTGATAACCACCAGCACCTAATCTTGAGAATTGGAGCCAGGTAGCCGGTCGACTGAATTTAAACAAAAAATAATAATAATAACACTATTAATAATAATAATAATAATAAACTACCACTCAATAGAGACATTCCAGCCCTGGCACATGTTGAAGCTTTCTGCCGAAGGCTTCAGCTGTCTCAAGAAGTGTGTCTGCCGATAACCCCGGAAGTAGTCCGAAGGGCCGTCAAAGGCTCTAAGAACTTTGTTGCTCCTGGTGCAGATGGAATGAACAACTTTTGGTGGAAAAAAAACTATCAAGTACCCACCACCGTTTGGCCAGAATATTCAACTCCTGGTTTAATGGAGAGCAGCAAGTTCCTGCAAGGTTTGTCCAGGGGAGGACAGTGCTAATCCCTAAGAACGGAGATTTGTCTAGCCCGAAAAACTACCGATCAATAACCTGCCTGAACACATGTTACAAATTGTTTAACGCATCTTGTACATAGGGGTGCTCCATGCAGTTGACCCGGTTTATGAAAGAATATATGAACAGCGTGGGTTCAAGAGGGGTGTCGCTGGCTGCAAGGAGAAGCTGCTGATTGACAGATGTGTCACGCAGGACTCCGTACAATATAAGCGGGGCGTTTCTATGGCCTGAATCGAATACCGCAAGCCATGTGATATGACATTCTCATGAGCTTATTGTCTACTTGCTCCAGTGTCTTATAAGTGGGGACTTTCTATGGCCTGGATCGACTACCGCAAGGCGTTTGATATGATATCTCATGCGCTTATTGTCTACTTGCTCCAGTGTTTTGCCGTGGCAGATCCTATAGTTTGAAGAACTGATGCAGCTCTGGAAAACACGCTTTACTATTACACTGGTAATGTCAGGGTCCAGACAGAGCTGGTTGTTGGAACTTGAACTGAGCTGGGTAAGAGAACCAGCCGGGAGAATGGAACAAGCTTTTTAGGCGCGGGCCATTCAACAGTCTTAATGTTCGTTCCATTAGGTTGTCTATTATGCACCCCATAAAACACCAACCTAATTCCTGGTGGCTTAAGTTCTCAATTTTGAATATAATACGCTGGAATACGCTGATTGGCTAGTAAACGGTAGCCCCACTAAAATCAAGCAAACAGGCCAGTGCGAATTAGGAAGGAACAGAAGGGTGTTCCAGGCTTCTACACCAGGCAGATGTGAGTTATTATATATATATATAGTTTGTTGTCTTTCATTATTGTTTGAGATTATTAGTAGAGAAATATGATAATAGCGATTTGTTGTTATTATTAAGTAATTATATTTCATGTATAATTAATATTACGATTTACCTAGATCTGTTAGGTAAATTATGTGGGCGTGGTCAGTTGAGCAATTTTTTTTTGTCATCCTATATGGTGACCAGCAATACGATCTAGAACAATAGATTACAGTTTCAATATTCTTTTATAAATTCGGGAGGCTGTGTTCTATTCAGGGGATTTATAGAAAATATAGGTTCTCGTAACCAATAAATTTGAGTTTTCTTGCCTCCATTTTGTTCTAAATCGGATTGGGACTATTCAATGTCCCAATGTACAATACGGGGAATTAAGTTTATTTATCGTATCTTATATTATCTTTAATTATCTTATCGTTACAACACATGATTGTAAGCTATAGAAAATTGCTATTATCATGATTTCTGCACTACGTTAATTAATTTGTTTCTTTGCATTCATCTACAATATCTTTGCCTATCTGAGTAGATTTTTTAATAAATAACTCACATGCACGCCGATTGGGAGACTGGAACCTGGTTCCTAATAATTGTAGAAATTCATTGATTATTGTTCTTTGGCAACAAATATGTACAATAAATCAATAAGAATTTTTTATAACTTGTCACTCAGTCTTTTGCATATAGTAATGCAATAAATTTTCTCTTTTAATTAGAGTAGTAATATATCTTTGCTTAACCGGTTCTAAAACCATTGTTTTTGGAATTTTGGGTCAGATGATAGAGGTTTTTTATTTATTCATTTTATTTTTGTTCCTTCTGAACTATTGTATCTTTAAATATTAACGATTAGAGTTTTTTTTTATTAAGAATAATTGTCGAGTGGCTGAACTGTAATCAGTTCATTTGAATGCAAATTTTTGGATAATTTTATTTGCTTCATTCTGGTTAGGGTCACTAAAGGTTGACACCTTCCAGATTTTGTTTTCATTTGTTTATAATTTTCCCTGTGATAATTCACAGAGTATTTGACAAGAACCAGATTTTCTGGTACATTCCCTTCAGGAAAATATTTATACTTTTTAATCTTGGCTAAACTAGCCGTCAACTTTCATTTATATATATTTGTAAATTGTGGGGCACTCTTAACACGAAGAATTCTTGGTATGTACTCTTCTGAGACGAGCCTGCTGTAACCTGACTGCAAGATCTATACCCAGCTCAAGATCTCTGGACGCCTACCATCTGCAGATCCCTAAATAAAAGGATTGGACTTGGCCATACGTGACCGTCATCTGCACTAGAGCTCTAGCTTCCCCACTTGGCCACGGCAAATCCACCTAGGTCCCCAATCATCAGCGACAAGTTAAGGGTGAGAGTACTGACGTACACAGAAGGAACGAGATTGTAAGAGTGTTACAGAACATCACTAAAAGTTTGTAAAGTTAGTCAAGTTTAAAATTTCATTTTTTACATTTTTTTTTTGTCAGTCATTAAATAATTTTTGTATTTCTTTCAACATTTAAACTCATCCATAGTTATTCATTTGTAATCATTTTTATAATTCAGTTATTATATTGTAGTCTCCTAAATTTTATATAGTTGTTTTTTTTGTGTAGTAAGATCTAAAAATTATCCTGATGCCCAAATAAATTGTCAACACTCAAAGCATTGCTACGAATACTACGCCCTAGTCTTTTAAATCTCAAATCTCCCTAGTCTTTTGATAATTTATCAAAATGTGAGGGGACTTAACTCCAAAACACAAACCTTTTCAATAATATTAGTGTAAATTCTGAGGAATACGACATAATAGCAGTAACAGAAAGCTGGTTAAAGGATGGTGTGTATGATGCTGAATTATTTCCAAGTGAGTTTTTAGTCTTTAGAAGAGATAGATGTTGTGAATCCAGCGGCAAGTCTAGAGGTGGTGGCGTCGTATTGGCTGTGAAGAGTAAATACCAATGCCAAGATGTAGTATTGGATTTTCAGGATCAATTTATAGACCTACTGTGTGTTAAAGTTAATATAAGTGACTTCAGTTATATTTATATATTTGTGCTCTACATAGATCCTCAATGTAGGGTTGGTAATGTTGAAAATTTCTACAGCTATCTAGAATGTTTACCGTTTTTATATAAGAGTAATTATGTGATATTGGGGGACTTTAACATTGCTAATTTGATGGTGGATTATACAAACAGAAAGCTTACAGATCCGTATATGCAAGAGCTAATTAATTTCTTAAATTTTTTTGAGTCCTTGCAGTATAATCGGGTAGTAAGTCACTTGGAACACTTATTAGATCTTGTTATATCAAACTTAAATTGTAGTGTTGGTCGTAGCACATTTAGTTTGGTAGACGAGGACGCACATCACCCTACTTTATGCGTAAGAGTTTCCTTAAAATATGAAGAATTAAAGCAGTTACTCTATCGATCGCTAACTATTATAATTTTAGAAAACGAACTATAATGTAATGTATGACTTATTTAGGAATACTGATTGGGCTAGGTTGGGTACCTTTACTGATATTAATGTTGCAGATGATTTAAAAATCTATGCTAGGGTTTAGAATCTGGAGGATCGCCTAAAACTTCAGGAGGATATAGATGCAATTTACAGCTGGTCACTTAAAAATTAATTATATTTCAATATTGATAAATGTCATATACTGTCCTTTTCCCGAAGGAAGAGTCTTGTACTGTGTGATTATAACATGAATGGGACAGCATTGGGTAGGGTAGAGACCATGAGAGAACTTGATGTAATTTTTTACTGTCATCTCAATTTTAAGGAGCATAACTCGTTTGTTGCGGGCAAGGCTAGTAGAATGTATGGGCTTGTAGTGCGCAATACAAGATATTTTTCAAATCTTGCATGTATAAAGCAGCTCTACCAGGCCTTTGTAAGAACCCATTTAGAATACTGTGCCATAATATGGAATCCTTATTATCAAAATCGCATATATGAGATAGAGAGGGTGCAAAATCGGTTTCTAAGGTACTTATATTTTAAGGAAAATGGTGTTTATGATCAAGCAGTGTCTAAACCTGAGCTCTTAGAGAGATACAACCTTTCTACTCTTGAAAAGCGTAGAAGAATATCATTTATTGTTTACTTATATAAATTGCTGCACAATAGAATTGATGACTGTTATTTCATGTCATTAATTGGATTGAATGTGCCTGTTCATTCTGTAAGATCTACTAGAACTTTCTATTTAAGACATGCTCACACAAATTATCAGTTAAACTCCCCTTTGTATAATATGTGTAATACTTATAATCTGGTGCAAAGTAACTGCCACATATTTGATGATAATTTAACTACCTTAAAACACCTACTGAATGTCTTGTTGTAATAAGTGTAATGTAATGTGTGGTATCTTGTATTTCTTATGGGTCTTTTTGTGTTCTGTATTTATAAGTTTGGTGTATCTTTGTACTCTGTAATAGGGCTACTGCCTGTTGAGTTAGTTGTTCAATAAATGAATAAATAAATAAATAAATAAATAAATAAAAGAACGTAAAAAGGCGGGGCGGGTAGAACTTAACCTAACTTGGGCTGAAGCATTTTGTTTTGTTACTCTGAATCTAATTCTGCGTTTTGTACTTGGACAAGCTATAAAGGATATAATTTATTGTTTTAATGTTGTTACAAGCTTGGTTGTATAGAAATCAATAAATGTTGAAAAATAACAAGTTGTCTAATTTATAAGGAAGAAGGCAGTACAAACAATAAGCAAGGTAACAGAGAAAATACAGTCCACTAGAGAGAAGGTAAAAAGCGAAATCATCACAAAACATTGGTCGAAACGAACCAGATCAAGAGAAGGAATTAATTAGGCAACTAATTTATGTGACGTGCTGCACAAGTTCCGAGAGCTTAATGGACATCGCGGGAGCGCTAGAGGCCTATGTATGTGTAAGAAATTCCAACAGAAAACGGGAGATTGCATTGTGAAAACATGTCAGATCTTTGCAATTATTAGATAAGAATCAAGGTTGTTGCAAGAATACAAGGAACAGCATAGCATTAATTTATCCTTCGATGTAAATTAAAAAGCATTATTTTAGGAACTTCAAGGAATATTGTGTAAGGGAGTGCCAGGCATAATTACTTAACTATTAGTGTTGTCGTTAAAATAATATTGTACGGGAATTATTATTTCTTGTAGGTACCTAACTTAAGAGACTTACGATAGTTTGCTGTTAACAGATAGGTACATTACAGAGTAAAAATTGGATTTGTAGTTATCTAGTTGTATAATAATTAGGATAAAATAAGAATATGTATAAGTTGAAAAAACAAAGAGCAGCTCTTAAGGGAAATATACTAGAATAGAAACTTTTGTTAACAGTAATGAACAGAATTTAACTATTGATGTAAATGAATATATAACTAGGGAACCTCATTTGCAAAAGGTTTTTGAGGATTACTGCCAAGTTCAGTCACAAATTGCAGAATTAGACGAGGATGAAAATTTAGATCGGGATAGTGTAGTCTAAATATTTTACGGTGTTAGCTAAAATAAAATCTAAAATGCACAAATTGAATTTAGCTAATAACTCTGTTTCAGGATCGGGTTTGCAACAGCCTCTCACTCAACAGCGTTTAGGTACCATGTACAACGTGTTCCACATAAAACGACCCACTATACTACCTGGAAATCTATAAAAGATGCGAAAAAAAGTTAAATACAAAAGTTTTTTAGATTTTCGAGTTCTTTTAAAATATAATACTTCCATGTATACAGAGTGTCCCAATTTTGCTGGGACGACATCAACTCTAAAAATTTAAATGGGACACCCTGTATTTTTGTCGATTTTTGGATTCTTTGTCAAAAATAAACCCGACTTACCTATTTAAACTATAGTCGAATTTTGCGTAGTTTTCGAGATATTTGAGGTTATGTGTGCGTTTTTGAAAAATCAAGGTATTTTTGAACACGATATAAAAAAATGATCAAAAACTAAAATTAGGTGTTTGGGTGGTAATTTCCACTTACAAAGCGTCAATGCATCTAGAGAATACAAAATTTTTGTTAACACTTATAGGTACATGGTGGACATACTACGAAATCAATTTTGCACCTTTACAATCTGAAAAAAGTCGATTTTTTTAAATGAAACACCCATTATATAATTACTCTATCTGAAAGACAATGAAAATATATATCATTCCATGTATATATGTCCTATACATAAATTCAATGGTTACAGGGAAAATCGCAATTTTATAGAAAATCACAATGATTTCTGGTATAATGATATTGTAATAAAACTAGAAGGCTGTGGAATGAGTAATATTGAAATTTGTTTTAATTTGACAGATCTGCAATTTATTTGTGTTTATAAAGTGGTAGTTGCATTCCTAAATGATTTTAAATTCAAAATACCTAACTATTGTTAGGTATCTATTGTAATTTATCAGCAGAAACCAACAGAAACAAACAAATATTTTAAGTAACAACTATATAATAATTAATCACAGATTACAAGGAAGTTTAAAAAACAAAACAATGAACAATCCGTTCAATGTTCGATGAACGGCTTGTTCAATGAACAAGCCGTGCGAAATGCTGTTGCAAACATTCAAGTGCGATATACGCTGTATAGCAGAAACGGACAATATGTCGAAAATAAATTATAATGTATTATAAAATCATCTCTTGTTCATTGTTTTTTGTTTTTTTAAACTTCCTTGTAATCTGTGATTAATTATTATGTAGTTGTTACTTAAAATACCGTGCCTTCATAAATGCCAAAAGCCACGTGACCAGTAACTATTTTAAAAATAGTGAATTTATTTTCTTCGCGTTGGCGTCTGAAATGCTAGTTACTTTTAAAATAACTAAAACATAAGGTGAAGGTTACATTAAAACGCAAGTTTCCGTGTCACAGCACGCAATTGGCGTTATTTGTCATTTGACATTGAAAGTAGCCAATCGGTGATCGTATTACTTTGACCGTCGACGAACGGAATGTCAGTGTTTACTGTATACGAACCATTACGATTGATGCCAATATTTGACATTTCTGCTTTATTCATTAGCGTCCGTCATCGTTTGTTTTCGCTGCGATTTTCTGCTAGTCTTCTGTATTTCCTTTTGCTTCAATATATCCTACATATTTGATATCAATCAGTTCTTTTCAGAGCTAAATTACATCGTTTTTCAAGTTTCTCGTAAGTATAAGTAAAAATAAAACTTTCAGGTTAACTTAAAAAAAAATCGTTTTTCAGATCGACACATTATGCCTTTTAGTGCAGAGCAAGACCCCTTTATTTTAATGGCTCATTTTCGGAGTGGCACTAGAAATGAAGACGGATTATGGACATACTCCGTGCAATCTTGCATTGAGCAATTTATGACCCAATTTCCAGACGAAAACCTTGACTATGACACATTCTTAACCCATAAATGTGCAATTGTTAAGAGATTTCAAACCAAACACTGCATTTGCAAAGGTAAATCGACTGGCAGGCCTACTGTTCTCACAGACAATGTTATCGATGATATAGAGCAACGAATGAACCAAAGTCCAACAAAACCTGTTTCAAAGTTGGCCGCTCAGACAGGTAGGTAATTTTTCATAATATGTTCTCAATATGACCCAATATTCTCAAGTTTATTTTAAAATTGCTTTGCAACTTAAAATCAACAGCTTGAAAACTTTATTTGAAATGAAAATCAAGTTGTGTTTATATATTAATGAAATTTTTCTTTTTGTAGGTCTTTCAGTTGGAACATGCCATAAAGCTTTAAAGAAACGACTGCATCTACACCCCTACAAGGTAACCGTTGTACAGGAGTTGCTTCCCCTTGATTACGGAAGACGATTACGTTATTGTGAATGGTTTGTCCAAAACATGAATAATAATTTGTTAAATTTGACATTTTTTACTGATGAAGCATGGTTCCATTTATCAGGTTATGTAAATAGCCAAAATTATAGGACATGGGCTGCAGAAAATCCTCACACATTTGTAGAAACCAGCTTACATCCCATAAAAGTTGGCGTTTGGGTAGCAATGTCAAGGAGACGTATAGTAGGTCCTATATTTTTCTACGAGACGATAAATAGTGAAAGATATCGAAGACTTATTTTAGAGCCCTTTTTAGCACAATTACATGATGATGAGTTGCAAGTAGGTTATTTTCAACAAGATGGAGCAACTGCACATACCGCAAGAGTGACAATTCAGTTTTTAGAGGAGTTTTATGGTGATAGACTGATTAGTCAAGAATTGTGGCCAGCCAGGTCACCGGACTTAACGCCTTTAGATTATTTTTTGTTTGGTCATTTAAAGAATAATGTTTTTAAAACTGCAGTGCATAATATCGAAGAATTAGAAGCAGCGATTATTCGAGAAATTAACAATATAACTGACCAGCAGCTGCAAAATGTGTTTGAAAACATGAATAGAAGAGTAAATTTGTGTATAGCTCGTGAAGGACATCATTTTCAACATAATATGTAACTTTTTTTATGTAACTTTTAAATAAGTTCGGGTTTATTGTTAGTGCAATGGTACTGTAAAATCAGAGAGTGTTTCAATGCTAGTTTTTGTATCTAATAAAAAATAAATATCACAATGTGTTTCTTTCTTTCTGGATATTAAATTTAAAAAAAATAACTAAGCTGCAGCCGGATTCACATTCCTCGATTTGACACGTGTCGAATAGACATCGATATATATTTTTTCTATATAGAAATCGAGGAGGTAGCGATTCGCAATGGTTATCGACATATCGAGAATATCTGTCAATTCTGCTCGACAAGAAAGTAGGTGTCGAACGCTTATGTTAGAGAACCATAACCCCATTTTTTTACGGTAGCTTTGTGAATTTTGCTCTCATCACTTTTTTCTTAAAAAATGTTGCCTATTTTTGATTTAATTCGCAGAAGAAATCAAATACGCGATTTAAGGAAAGAAAGACGTATTTTGTTTAGAATTTGCACAAGATAATCTACCGGTCGCAAATTATCTGTGTTCTTCCATAAAATCTACCAAACTTACTAAATGTTCTTCCCTCATTTTAAAAACCATGGCGATTCCGAGTATATTTAAAAAACATCCTCCAAAAGTCCAAATTATATTTACAAACAAGGAAACAAGTTCGACTATGACTATAGATTAATAATTTATAATAATACATAACCCACAAAATGATATAACAGTTCGACAATCGACTCTTACGAACAAATGCTACGTCGATGCTCCAATTCTAATCGATACAGATTGGGAATTACTTTGTTCACGATATCGAATTTGGTCTCGATTGTAGAATAGTGGTCGACGTCGACACGTGTTGTATCGAGCATTGTGAATCCGGGGGCTGTTCAGCATACCTGTTTGCTTATATTGTTATTAAAAGTTGTGAAGTCTTTTAGTATTGTCCTTTTAACATAGTTGATTAACAAAAAAAAAATATTGTAAAAATTGTTCCAACCAACTTGGTTAAATTTTTCCCGTAGTTATCAATTATCCATATGTAATACTTAATTGCATGTAAATTCAGTATTATGAACAGTTCCTTTGTGAGGTTAATTAGTTCTGTCAAAATATTTTTATTTACTTAAAACTCTAACCTCTAACCAGGTCGGGAGGACTGCACTGAGTCTAGGGATTTATTTTTAATCAATGCCAATTGCATGAAATGTTGGTTGCCTATACTTGCGAATACGTGCTTTTGCACATTTATGAAGACTCTGTATTTGTTTGTTTCTGTTGGTTTCTGCTGGTAAATTACAATAGATACCTACCTAGTTAGGTATTTTGAATTTAAAATCATTTAGGAATGCAACTACCACTATATAAACACAAATAAATTGCAGATCTGTTAAATTAAAACAAATTTCAATATTACTCATTCCATAGACTCCTAGTTTTTTGAGTGCATGCAGCATTACAATATCATTATTCCAGAAATCATTGTGATTTTCTATAAAATTGCGATTTTCAGTGTCTTTAACATAGAGTAATTATATAATGGGTGTTTCATTTAAAAAAATCGACCTTTTTCAGATTATAAAGTTGCAAGATTGATTTCGTATTATGTCCACCATGTATAAGTGTTAAAATTTTATATTCTGTATATGCATTGATGCTTTGTAAGTGGAAATTACCACCCAAACGTCTAATTTTAGTGTTTGATAATTTTCTTATATCGTGTTGAAAAATACCTTGATTTTTCAAAAACGCACACATAACAACAAAATATCTCGAAAACTACGCAAAATTCGTCTATAATTTAAATAGGTAAGTCGGGTTTATTTTTGACAAAGAATCCAAAAATCGAAAAAAATACAGGGTGTCCCATTTAAATTTTAAGAGTTGATGTTGTCTCAGCAAAATTGAGACACCCTGTATACATGGAAGTATTATATTTTAAAAGAACTCGAAAATCTAAAAAACTTTTGTATTTAACTTTTTTTCGCATCTTTTATAGATTTCCAGATAGTATAGTGGGTCGTTTTATGTGGAACACGGTGTACAATAATGTTAAATTACCAAATTTAAATACTCCTACATTTTCAGGAAAATATGAGGAGTGGCAGAGTTTTTTTGAGCTATTCACAGCAATTGTTGATAGTCAAGTAAACTTAACAAATATTCAAAAATTTTTATATTTAAAGAATCCGTTATCCAAGGAAGCCTTGAGTTTAATTAATGATTTGTCATTAACCAGTGATAATTATGTTCATGCTTTAGATTTGTTAAAAAAAAGATATGATAAGTTGATAGTGATTAATACTCATTTAAAAGGTATGCTAGATGCACCCGTTTTTACAAAACGGACAGGAGTTCAGCTTAGGGGTTTTCTAACGCATATAAGATAACATTTAAACTCATTAACGGCACTTAAATTTCCGACAGGCAAATGGGACGTACTACTAGTGTTTCTCTTTATACAAAAATTAGATTATCAAACGCATAAGGCTTATGAATTGGAAAGAGATAATATAGAGTTGCCAGGTCTTGATGAATTTCTTAAATTTCTAGAAAAGCGATGTATGGCTCTGGAAAATATTGCTGTACCGGAAACATAAAAGGGTTGTAATAAAGAAAAATCAGTAAGGTCATCGTTAGTGGTAAATAATTACAGCAGATGGATAGTAAAATTAAATGTATTTTTTGCAGTCGGGATGGACATGTTATTAGTAAATGTTTTAAATTTAAAAATGTATCATTGTTAGAAAAAAGGAAGGTTGTGGGAAATAAACATCTGTGTTATAATTGTTTAGGTGGTAAACATGGTGTAACACAAGTCAGTTAAAGGGTTGTGGGGTATGCAACAGAAGGCATCATACCTTATTACATTCAAATGAAAAAAAAAGGATATTCAAGTTAGGGAGCTAAAGCTAATGAAAATGATAGTAATTATCAACAAGATGTAAATTTAGGTTCTTCATCAGATAAAAGTGTATCTGAAGAGGGTCAAATTAGTCACACAAATATTGCTATGACACATACTACCAGGTCACATATTTTACTAGCAAAGGCGAGAGTAAATTTAATTACAAGGAATGGGAATAGGGTACAAGCATGGGCGTTGCTTGACTCCGGATCACAGATTAATTTTATAACCTCAGAATTAGCAAAAAAAAAATAGGAGCAATGAACTGTTATGCACAGACTTTACGAATTGGAGGAATTGCTAATAATATTACCCAGGTAAATAAAAAGATAGATCTCACAGTGGAGTCTCAAGTTAATAATGTAAAACAAAAGGGTTCCTTCGCCGTTATAGAAAAAATTACGTGTCCCTTACCAAAAGTAGTTGCAGACAGTAATAAATTAGTATACCGAGGATATTATATTAGCAGATCCTAGATATTTCCAACCATCGAATATCAATTTATTGATATCTGCGAGTATTATTACCAGTTTATAAGACCAGGTGTAAAAAATTGAGGAAGGGCTTGCCTACTTTAAAAAATACAATACTAGGGTGGTTAGTTTGCGGAGCTGCTCCTACTGTTGAATCGAGAATTAATTATGCTAGAACTAATGCAATAACTGATGGTTTATACTTTAGTGTTAACCTGTTTTGTCATTGCAGGACATTTTTGGTTACATATAAAAAAGGTTTTTGGATACATATAAAAGATTAGGGGATGGGACATTTCAAGTGGATTTGCCACTTCGAAATAATGAAGATTATTTATTAGTAGGATATTCTTTTAAATTGGCCATAAGGAATTCATAAAAGAGTATGTCCAACTCGGGCATGGGAAATTTGTCACTTTTAATCCGGACGATAAGCAAGTTTTCTTACCGCATCACGATTGTATCTCGTTCACGATTTGCACGTAAATTACCAATATCACGGCCACGTTGTACCACTGTCGTAAAAGTTGCATAATTTGGCGTGTGTCGATTGGGAAATAGATTCGCATACAAGCGCGAAGCTGCCACTGCATTTTGTCCAACTTCACCATAAATAAGAATCATGTCCATTAACTCAGCATTACTGTACACATGAGCCATTTTGAAAATTTTAAAGTTTAACACTCCTATGATAAATAAAACACCGGCACTGAGAGAACGACACAGATAGACAATAGAGATATTATCCCCACTCCAACTCTATTCGCTCGGTCTTGACCAGGCGTTCTTGGTACAAAAACTTGAAGTACAGTTGCACATCTACGTAGTCCTTTATAATGGTATAACTTTTAACATTGTTTACGGGAAATCCAAAGACTTTTATTATAAATTTTTTTGGTGATATCGATTTCTTATTTAAGGATGCACATATCCTCAAAGTTTTAGAGATAAGTTCTGAATAACCCTGTATATATATATATATATATATACAGGGCGCCCTATTTCTTGACCCGTTGCATGGGTAACTTTTTTATTAGTAGAGATACAAAAACGCTTAAATGAGCAAATTAGTGCAGTTTCGTATTAGTAATTCTACGGTAAGGCGAAAAATTATATACGGGGGAAGGTTGAAAAGTTATTGACAAAAAACGAAAAATCCAACTTTTCTATTATCCCTCGTAGCTCGTTCATTTGAAGAGTTAGAGAAAAATGCTTCACATGTTTTTTGCAGTATTTTTCATGTAAAATGACATGCACTTGCTACTTTTTATATATCTCTTAAAATGGTTGAGAATCACAGTAAAATATATTTTTTTTAAATGTAATGGATAGGTGGCTGTGACATTAACCGAAAGTCCCCTTTTTTCTCTTTCAGATGATATAACATAGTCCATATTTTATCCTTACAAAAGTAATAATAATCGTTGTTTTTAAAGAAAGTTTATTGTCACATCAAGAATGCTATGGATTATGGAACAAAAGAATGTTTTGAGAACAGAAATTATTAATTAATTAATTATATTGAAGTAAATGTTCGAAATGACCACCATCCTGTTGGATACATAGTAAGCAACGTTTCTGGATACTTCTTAAAACATTATTTATTGTATGTCCATGTATGCTTCTAATTGCATCTTGAATCCTGACTTTTAGATCCTCTATATCTAGAGGAGCTGTCACATAAACTTTATCTTTCAATAACCCCCAAAGAAAGAAATCTAAGGGGGTCAAATCAGGTGTTCGCGCTGGCCAGTCGATATCCATTCTATTTCCTATAACATTATCAAACTGTTCATGTAAATATTGTTTTACCTCGCGGGAATTATGCGCAGGTGCTCCATCGTGTTGGAAGTATTTAAGATTTCTAAAAATATGAAGTGGTAATTCATTTAAATATTCCTCTGTTAGAGTATTCCTTATAAAATGAAGGTAATTATTCGCATTCAAATTATCTTCGTAAAAATATGGGCCAATAATTTTGCCACAAAAAATTCCACACCACACATTTATCCCAAATTGACGTTGATTTCTTCTTTCAGAAACAAGATGTGGATTTTCTCGGCACCACATTATGTTATTATGGCGGTTAAAAATACCATTGTTGGTAAATCTACTTTCATCACTGAATAAAATCTTTTTCCAGAAGTCTAGATCCTCTTCGCATTTTGAAATGTACCATCGACAAAATGTCATCCTTTTTTGATTATCAGCTGGATATAAAGTATTGCATATGGAATAATTATAAGGCTTTAAATTGTTACCTTTTAAAATAGCTCTTACAGTTTCCTTGGAAGTGTTGCAGTGATGTGCAATTTCTGCAGTTGAAGAATCAGGTTTAAAATTTACATAAGCCAAAACATTTATTTCAGTGTCTTCATTGAAGTTTCTTTCATCCTTAGGCTTTGAAAAAGAACCGTATAATCGTATATTATTTTCCAGCTGTCTAAATATTCTATGATGGGGTTGTCTTCGTTCCATGTAAGTTTCAAAATAAAGATTCGCTGCAGCTTGTGCATCTCGATTTTGGTTATAATAACAAAATAGCATATCATTTTTCTCTTCGTTGGTGTACATATTTGCAACACTATTATTTTGTATACAGTATTAATAATAAACAATAAACTACTTAACAAAAACTAAAAATGTCACTTATGATCTGTCAATAATTAAATGCCAACTAAACGTTTTTAAAAATATCAGGAATCTTATTTTTTGTTTTATTTCCATAGCATTCTTGATGTGACAATAAACTTTCTTTAAAAACAACGATTATTATTACTTTTGTAAGGATAAAATATGGACTATGTTATATCATCTGAAAGAGAAAAAAGGGGACTTTTGGTTAATGTCACAGCCACCTATCCATTACATTTAAAAAAAATATATTTTACTGTGGTTCTCAACCATTTTAAGAGATATATAAAAAGTAGCAAGTGCATGTCATTTTACATGAAAAATACTGCAAAAAACATGTGAAGCATTTTTCTCTAACTCTTCAAATGAACGAGCTACGAGGGATAATAGAATAGTTGGATTTTTCGATTTTTGTCAATAACTTTTCAACCTTCCCCCGTATATAATTTTTCGCCTTACCGTAGAATTACTAATACGAAACTGCACTAATTTGCTCATTTAAGCGTTTTTGTATCTCTACTAATAAAAAAGTTACCCATGCAACGGGTCAAGAAATAGGGCGCCCTGTATATATATACAGGGTGGGCGAAATTCGAGGCTCACTATTGGGATCTCGGAAACGGTAAGAGATACGAAAACGGTTAAATTGGGGCAAAGTTGCGTAATTTTGTGACCAATAATATACCGTCAAGAAATCCAGAATATCTACATTCGTTTTTGAGTTATTTCAAAAAAACCAAAATTTTGAGTTTTCGTTTTTAATTTTTTTTAGCTTTATTTGAGACGATATAAAAAAACTGACAAGACTTTTTCATTGCCACTTTTTATGCTCTATAACGTGGCAGTACAAAATTTCCGTTACGGCGTTTCGTCCGATCAGGACCATCTTCAACTTTATTTTTTTAAATAGGGACCCATAATGTTTCTTACGAAAAATGATAGGATTTTTATTCTGATTCCAGTGATGTATGATACCTTATAGTCTTAATTATTCTTTTTGCTCAAATACTAGGAATAACTTTTAAGACGATCGAATCTAGTATGCTTTGGGCTGATGACATTTGTTATAAAACAATTTTAATTGTCAATACAATTTGAGGTTGACGTAAAGAGCTTCGCTTTAAGTAATAACTAATAATGCCGTTTACAAATCAAGAAAAATGTGATATGATTGAAATTTATTATAAATGTTACAAAAATTCAACCAGATCTGAACAAACATATTTTGAAACATACCCAGAAAGGCCACAACCACATAGAACGACATTTTCGAAACTGCAGACAATTGACAGAAAACGGTAGTTTTGAACATAACAGTATTTACAGAAGAATACAAAATAATAGTCCAAATCATGTTATTGAATGTTCAAATTTGGTTTTATATGGTAACACATGTTGTACCGTATAGTTAAATTTAAAATAATGATAACAAAGTAATTTATAATAGTAACAGAAATATTTTTGTCAGCGGAATCTAAAATTAAAATTTTCTTAAATTAAAGTGTATGTTCAAACACCCCACCATTAAAGCGAAGCTCTTTAAATGTCAAATTGTATTGCCAATTAAAATTGTTTTATAACAAATGTCATCACCCCAAAGCATGCTAGATTCGATCGTCTTAAAAGTTATTCCTAGTATTTGAGCAAAAAGTATAATTAAAACTATGAAGTATCATACATCATTGGAATCAGAATAAAAAATCCTATCGTTTTTCGTAAGAAACATTATGGGTCCCTATTTAAAAAAATAAAGTTGAAGATGGTCCTGATCGGACGAAATGCCGTAACAGTAATTTTGTACTGCCACATTATAAAGCATAAAAAGTGGCAATGAAAAAGTCTTGTCAGTTTTTTGATATCGTCTCAAATAAAGCTAAAAAAAATTAAAAACGAAAACTCAAAATTTTGGTTTTTTTGAAATAACTCAAAAACCAATGTAGATATTCTGGATTTCTTGACGGCATATTATTGGTCACAAAATTACGCAACTTTGCCCCAATTTAACCGTTTTCGTATCTCTTACCGTTTCCGAGATCCCAATAGTGAGCCTCGAATTTTGCCCACCCTGTACATATATTGATAAGAGGTACATTGTCACCTAGAAAACAGATACAAATCATACTCTGTTACTTCATCTACAACGGTGTCACCTCAAAAAGTTGAGGTGACAACGTATTCCCTTAGTTTCTTGCTAAATCGATTTTAGATGACCTTACTGATCATATACCCAATTTTATGGGTGAGGTGATTTTGACCCCTCCACATCGAAAAATTTTGTTTTTAGTTCGAGAGTATATAACTGGCGCCACTGGCGCACATATAGGTTTATAAGCATAGGTATGGTAGGTACGAAATCACCTCTACTGGTATATAGCGAAATCACCTGCTGAAAACTTGGTTTACCGGCAACAGTGTTTAAAATATATACAGTGAGGTTCAAAACTCTGGAACGCCCCAAATAACTTTCAAAATATTATTTTTTTGCAAAAACGCTCAGACACGTCAATTTTTGATTCTACTTTTCTGTATTTTTGAGGTATTGATTTATTTGTACAGTGACGTGTCACTGAGGTGAAAAAAAAAATTTTTTTTTAAATGGCAACCCCAATTTTTTATTCGGAATTCATGAAAAACACATTTTTTTACGTATCTTTGACTAAAACTTTACAGAAAAAAAACCTTTATAGGGTTACAGAAGAAATTTTTTGATATAAATGCGATTTACAGTTAAAAAACCTACAAATGTTCTCTAAATTTAAACCGAGTAGGTTCTGGAATTTATTGAAACCAAACAATATCAGTGGGCGCATTCAGGGAAACATAGCACTCCAGCGCTTTACCGCTTTACGTTCGCTGAATAGACATTTTAAATGCAAGCTTAAGGTGACATAATTTTCAGTAATTCTTATTTTGTAATTAATATTAATAATAATTAATATTATCCATAGATATTTTGTGCGTAAACCCATAGACGTAAACCTAAACTATATTAATTTTATCGCTTGATGGAACTATTCAGCGATCCAGCGGGAAAAACATATGCTTTACCGCTTTAATAAAGCGCTGCAACTATTTGAATAAAGCGCTGAAGCGCTGCGGTTCCCTGAATGCGCCCATTGCTTCATCTAATGTCAAAATTTTAATTTGTTTAACACGTAGCAAAATTTAAATCCTTAATTTTGGTATTTCATTGTTATTATTTTATTGTTTATCTCGTATTATTAATCTAATAATGTCTGTTTCGGAGAAAGAACGGATTGAGATACTTATAATGGTTGGTTACGGGGATAAAAGGAGAATTGCAACAGAAGTGTGTGAGCTGTTTAATAATACTCATCAAGATCGACCACCAATTGTGCGTTCAACAGTGAGTAAAATTATTAGTAAATACAGAGAATATGGTCACGCTCGTGATTTACCAAGAACAGGTCGTACCAAGATTGGTGAAAATACTCAACTTGACGTTTTATTATTAGTTCAAGAAAATCCCCATGTTTGTACCCGCCAAGTTGCCGCAACCATGGACATAAGTAAAAGTTCTGTTCGCAGGATTTTACTTAAACATAAATATCATCCGTACAAGGTAACACTGGTTCATGAGCTTTCAGAAGACGATTTTGATCGTAGAGTACAATTTTGTGAAATCATGCAGGAACGTTGCAATAACAATACCATCTCAGTAAAAAATATTATTTTTTCTGATGAGGCCACTTTTTGTCTTAATGGGTCCGTCAACAGACAAAATTGCCGCTATTGAGCAACACAGAACCCACGGTGGATGCAGGAATCCCACACGCAATTCCCTAGAAAAGTTAATGTTTGGGCGGAAATAGTAAAAAACAGAATTTTGGGACCATACTTTTTTGATGGAAATTTAAATGGGGAAAGATATTTGGAATTCCTAAGAATGGAGTTATTCCCGACTTTAATTGGTTTATTTCCAAATGCGAATGATCCAAATTCAATTGATGACCAGATATGGTTTCAGCAAGATGGTGCTCCACCTCATTATGCTCTTCCTGTTCGTACTTACCTAAATGAAGTTTTTCCTAATAGGTGGATAGGTCGACGTGGTGCAATAGAGTGGCCTGCTCGCTCCCCAGACCTGACCCCACTCGATTATTTTTTATGGGGCTACGTTAAAGGTCTACTGCAGGGTTCGGAGTTTATAGGGCATCAAAAATTCCATGACTTTTCCAGATTTTCCATGACTTTTATGATTTTTTTCCAGGTTCTTTTATAAACATTATTTGCTTTATTAAGAACAATTTGTTTGGATAGGCAAACCATCAAAACAAATATAATGTGGTATATGAGAATAGTTACATTGATGAAAATATATTGTTACAAACGTTTTGTTCAAATATGGGCTTGGATGTAGAATTGTGCGAGATATCTCAGCACATTTACAAAAAGAGTAAGCAACATAACTAATGTGGCATGTAACTTTTATTAAAAAAAAAAACTATAACTTTTTGGTCTATTTGAATTCAAATAAGAGGCGCGAAAGCTAGGGGCAACAACTGCAAAAAAGGACATGTTTAAAATATCCTGAATTTATAGGTAAAATCTATGCTTTCGTGGTACCTTACAATTTATATTTATATGGTAATCTGTGCATTATGCAATTTTCAACCAGAGAAACATTTATAAATGTCAAGTCAATTCACGGCTCACGGAAACAATCACAGACACAGATTCATAATCATAATGCAATTTTTGGCAAATAACAATCTTCATGTTTAGTAAAGAATTATGATTTTTCCTTTTTTTGGTTTTTGTATATTTATTATTTTTTAAAGAGATTATAAACATTCGGTAATGGGAATAAATATTTGAGTATGGGATAGTAGGGACCTTTTGTTTTGAATTTAAAATCCTGAAGGTCGCACAGTGGGATTTGGCGACACAAGGTTGGCACCAATGGGAGGTGGCAACACTGGCGAGAGCAGAGCGCGAGTTTGAAGGAGCACAAGAGTTGTCGGCGAGTGCTTTCGCGTCTCATTTTTATTATAATTTAGAAATAGTGGAGAAAATGGACCAGTAACTTATTAAACCTTGGGTTCGAAGTCATTTTGCTGGTTTGTGTTACGAAGAGTCTGGCCAGACCATCAACTTGTCATCACGAGGATTACCAGGGGTAAGTGCGAGCCTTCCACGTTAATTTTGATTTCAAACATTAGGTCGCCCTGCGGGCCAGTCCCAAATATACGGGAATAGAAATTAGAAAAACTAGAATTTACAGTCCATTCATTACACTTCATAACCTTCTCTTTCAGCAATAGGATCATATATATAATAGTACTATATCGCGTATTTCCTATGTTAGCCCATAAGCGGTTTCTCCGAAAACATTAAAGGACAAAAGATATAGTGCTATACTGTTCCAGAGACCCTTTGTTCCATTTGCGCATGCGCAGATTTTGTCGATATCCATGGTTACGGAAGCTGACACATTGTTTATAGGTTGACAGACTTTCCAATTTTCAACTTTTTTTTAAAAGAAGTCGGTAGACAGAGATGCAGTATTTCTGCTGCATGCTTATTGGATGTAGCGAAATTCGTGCGCATGCGCATATTTGACTAAGGTACTCTCGATAAGGATAGAGATTGTATGTCGGCCCCGTGATGTTTTCGGAATTTTTGGGCCACTACCCGCGATATAGTAGTACTATATATATGAATAGGATAAACAAAGATAGGCAACTTAATGTTAAAGTGGTTCGCAAAAAATTGTCTACAATTCTACAATAGTGTTTTATTATTATGGTTTGCCAATCAGAATCATCTGCGTGACGTCATTTGAAGTTTGAAGAATGTACAGCCGTATTCAAAATAAAATATGTATTTCACAAATATTTTGAGAAAAGCATTCCTAATTTTTTTCCGTGCAAACGATTTATTTCCACTAATTCAAATACATGTTTCCAGGTCGCAAACTAGAATTCCCTGACTAACCACAACTTTAAAAAAATTCCATGACTTTTCCATGACTTTTTGCGTACAAAAAAAAATCCCTGACATTTCCAGGTTTTGCAGGTTTTCCAGGTCGCTCCGAACCCTGTAGTGTATGAGAGTAGGCCAGAAAATATTGATGAATTAAAAAACAGAATTCAGCAAGTAATAGAAGACATTCCGCCTGATTTTATCAATAATGTTCAAAATGAATTCATCTCTCGTTTAGCTCATTGTCAGGCAGTCAATGGACAACAATTTGAGCATTTGATTTAATTGTAATATTATTGTAAGTAACCTAATTTTTGTTATTTTGTTTCAATAAATTGCATTGCATTTATATCGAAAAATTTCTTCTGTAACCCTATAAAGGTTTTTTTTCTGCAAAGTTTTAGTCAAAGATACGTAAAAAAATGTGTTTTTCATGAATTCCGAATAAAAAACTGGGGTTGCCATTTAAAAAAAAAATATTTTTTTTGCATCTCAGTGATACGTCACTGTACAAATAAATCAATACCTCAAAAAGTACAGAAAAGTAGAATCAAAAATTGACGTGTCTGAGCGTTTTTGCAAAAAAACTGTTTGAAAAGTTATGTTTTTAACTTTAACTGTTTTGAAAGTTATTTGGGGCGTTCCAGAGTTTTGAACCTCACTGTATACAGGGTGGTCCACCGGGAACCAACTCGATCTATATATGGAAAACTATTCATAGGAAAATTTTGAAAATTTGACAGTATACTAATGTCGGTGGGGGCAACTCGCCTAAAATATTCTCAAGATGGTGGCACTTCCGGTTATATCAGAAGTAGGTGCCAACTTGCTTATTTTAAATGGAACACCCTATATATTACCTCATTTTTAGATTCTACGTAAAATTCTAGGTAGATTTCATCTATCATGTCCTATACCTAAGTCTAAGCGTTTTTACATTATTTAAGTTTTTATGAGAGAAATGACGTTTGCAGGCCCGAAAGCAGTTATCCATTTTTCTTAAAAGGAAGCCTTTATTATTTAATTTGGGGTGGGTTCCTTGTTGGAAAGAGCCTATTTCTTATCTTAGAAGAGCCTTAATCTTATTTAGCATTAAAAATAAGGGTAAGTTTGTGTATAGTTGTCTATCCCGAAAATTCTTAGTTTTCGAAATATTGCCCGTTTAATATTTTTATTTGGTAATTTTGCTTCGTATTTTAAGTTCAGTTACTCTTAGTTGGCTGTGACAGCGTTAAAACACAATCAAAATAAATGCTAAACAATGTATTAAGCTGTCATTCGCCATTTGCAAATTATTAATAATCATGCCGGGTCGCTTAAATTATACAAATGAAGATTATTTAAACTTATTTATTATTTATGGAGAATGTGATAAAGTTATATCAAGAACATGTGACACATTTGCCTTTCGATATCCGCAAAAACAGAAACCTTCAAAACTATCTTTCCAACAAGGAACCCACCCCAAATTAAATAATAAAGGCTTCCTTTTAAGAAAAATGGATAACTGCTTTCGGGCCTGCAAACGTCATTTCTCTCATAAAAACTGAAATAATGTAAAAACGCTTAGACTTAGGTATAGGACATGATACATGAAATCTACCTAGAATTTTACGTAGAATCTAAAAATGAGGTAATATATAGGGTGTTCCATTTAAAATAAGCAAGTTGGCACCTACTTCCGGTATAACCGGAAGTGCCACCATCTTGAGAATATTTTAGGCGAGTTGCCCCCACCGACATTAGTATACTATCAAATTTTCAAAATTTTCCTATGAATAGTTTTCCATATATAGATCGAGTTGGCTCTCGGTGGACCACCTGTATAGTGTTTTAATAGTTTCGGAGTTTCGACCAAGAAGGAAACACGTTGGGCTCGTTACTGATGTTAAATGTTCATTAAATATTCAACAGACTGAATTCCAAAAACTAAAAATCAAGAACTAAACCAATTCTTGAAAATGCACTTGTAAATGTAGCTTATTTTAGTAGTATTCTAGCATAATTAGTTTTTGATTACGTAGGCACATTTTGTAGGTTGCAAAATTTCAGGAAAGTGTGATAAGCAATAGGAATCGCAATATAAAAAGAAAAATTCATATAAACTTGTAACTTCGTTTTTAAGATACAGGGTGTTCAAGTTAGTAAAATAAACTTATTTTTTTTCAAACATCTCACAAACTACTTTGCCGATTTTGACAAAATTTCTTCTTAGGGTATAAGTAAGTGGTATAATTTGATGTAATTTGTTTTAATTTAATTTTTCTAGGGGTGGCAGTGGGGCATCCTAACTAGATGTATTAAAAAAACTTGAGTACGTCACTGCCATTTCATAAGTTGGTATTATCATTAGATTAAGTGACTAAAGGTACAATTTTTTAGTGTCTTGTATTTTTTGTATATTTCACTTAATTTTCGAGAAAAAAAATAAAATTTGTCTATCAGTCCTCTCCAGGAGCAAGAAAGCAAGATAGACAAAACATGTGAGAGACCAAAAAATAGTATCCTTAATTACTTAATCTAAAAATAATTATAAAACTTATAAGAAACCAGAGATGGTGTCAAATTATTATTTTTGAAAATATCTACACCCATATTAATAATAATCACAATAACATCAAGTTTACTAATGGCCACTAACCCCATTCTTAAATTTCTTAAATCAATCTAAGTTGTTCATATTAATAATTAAATATTTATAGACAAATAACTAACAGCATGCTAAATAAGAAGTTAATGTGACAACATCTCATTCTATAGATTGAGCTAATTTCACTGTAATAAATCTAACCTGCATTTACAAACATTTACGCAAAGTGACAAGACTGACAAGTGTCTTGTGTCAAGACTGTTTTGTGTTAATAAGCAATCAAGGGCGGATTTAGCTTTTCAACATGGGGGAGTATCTCAAAGAACCACATTTTTAAAAAATGTTGTGAAATTAGAAATTATCTGTGAATTTAGATAGGTACGTTTTTCTTTGGACAAACATAAAATAGAAAATAGAAGCATTTAATAAAACCTTAAGTACGTTTATATATTTTTTTAACCAATTACGTTTTTGTATTTTGCTAATGTAAAATTTGAATTCATGGTAAATCCGCCCTTGATAAGCATTAATTTTGGCTTTTACAATAGGGAGATTTTGAATACCTTAAATTTTTACCTTATCCTTATCGCAATCGTTATATTGAGCACGCACAGTGCCAAAAATGATACTCTTTTTGGAACTACACATGCTCAGAATAACGATAACGATAACGACGTGCTAAAATTTAAGGGGTTCAAAAACTCCCTAATGAATTCGGTAAGTAACCATGCCATAATTAAATTTTATATAATTATTGAGGTTACGCGAAAATAATCGTGGTGTATCGAACGAACGAGTCGAAAATTTTAGAGACTCTCATATTAAAGTGAATTAGTAGTGTATACAGTAAACTTTAAAAAGTATAGTGAATGCAAAATAGTGCACCATAAATTTGAATGCAAAATAAACAAAAATTAGGTGAAAAGGTATCTATACATAAGCGAAAATATATAATTTCAAGCCAATTAACCTTACAAAATATAAGGATTCTAAGAAGACTTATCGCCTTATCTCTAATACCAATTCGTATGTGTTTTTGTTGCCTTTTTTTTATTTATAAAAAGCAAGTTAAAGTGAACCATACACTATACATTTCAATTAATACAATTATAATATTAGTTATGTCTGAAACAATTACACTACAGCAAATATTGCAAGAAATGAGAACGAGCAAAAACGAAATAATAAGCAGAATAGAAGCTACGGAAGTTAAATTATTGATGAACGTCGAAACTGTTAACGAAAGAGTGACTGAACTAGAAAAAGAGAACAGAGTCCTACGAGAAGAGATAGAAAAACTAAAGCAAGAAAATAATAAAAATAGCATTATAGTCTTTGGTTTAAACATATCAAAAGAGAACCTGAATATCGAGTATATTTGTCAGCAGTTTAACGATCTTATAGAAACACGAGTTGATCCTTCCGAAATTAATAATCTTTATAAATTGGGCAAAAACCCAGATAGCCCAATTAAAATACAATTTGTAAGCTACTTAAAGAAACAGGAAATCTTAAAGAACTGTTCCAAACTAAAAGGAAAGAATATATCAATAACATCTGATCAAACCCTGCAGCAAAGAAAAGACTCAAAAATTTTAAGACACCATTTACAGATTGCGAGGGAATCCAAAAACAATTGCTACATAAAAGGAAACAAACTCTATGTTAATGGTAAAGTTTTCACCGCTGCCGACCTTATCCAAGAAGAGGAACACCGAGAAGAAAAAAGAACAAACAGCACACCCTCTTCACCAACATTGGATCATAAGCAGGAGGAAAATCAATTACACCAAGGAGCCGCCACAAGAGTAGAAACTCTTAGGACACCAAATATACAACAAAGTGAAATAGAAGCAAAGAAAAGAACCACTCGTCAAAATCCTCAACAACAGTCTATGAAAGTAAAACCATAATACTTAAAATCTTCCGTTATAACTTTGAAATTTATATTTTTCTAAATAATTAATAAAAACTATGAATCCCTACATAAGAAACTATAATTATACTATGAAAAAAGCTGTAGAATTCAATAGTTTTAAAGAATATAATTACAATAGACCATTTTCAAACAATAGTAATTTCAGCGTCTTACAGCAAAATATATGTAGTATTTCTAAAAATTTGGATGAATTTAAAATATATATAACCCAGTGTGAACATAAGTTCGATTGTATAATTCTAACTGAAACCTTTCAACTCCCAAGTCTGGACATTTTTCAATTAAATGATTTTGATATTTTGTACAATGGTGGAACATTTAATAGAAATGATGGTGTAGTTATTTACATCCGAAAAGGTATCTATTACAATCACGCTGTGAGAAAAATCTCTGAGTGCAACACCTTAGAAGTAAAGCTACAGCTTAATAACAACCACAATTTACTGATATCAGCCTTATACAGATCTCCTTCTTCTAATGTGTTTGACTTTTTACATGAACTAAGAAACTACATAAAAAGCACATCTGCTGCAAAAAGTAACTTTCAAATAATACTTGGTGATATTAACATAAACATTTTAAATAATAATGAAATAACATCTGAATATTTAAATATATTATACGAGCACAATTTTGAATCCTATATTAATAATGTAACCAGGCAAAAAAGTGGTAGTTGTCTGGACCATATATTTATTAAGACTACATTACAAAACGAAATATATTCATACGTTGTAAAAACAAATATTACAGACCATTATATAACAATGGCTACAATACAATTCTATTCTTTAATAAATGATAAACATAGTACGCACTATAAAATATATATAAACTACTCTGACTTGAGGCAGGATTTGCAAAATTATGACTGGAGCCCCTACAATTCCATCGAGTCGGTAGATGAGTCAGCTTCTTTTCTTGTTGACCTGTTAAAAGAAAAAATTAGTAGTCATTCAAACTATAAAAAAATTAGTCACAAATATATAAAAAGAGAAATATGGATCACTGATGGACTTGTTAAATCGATTCTTGAGAGAGACAAGCTATTTAGACTTCAAAAATTGTACCCAAACAATAAAAACCTACGGGAAAAATATTTGTCATATCGGAACAAATTAAAGGAGTTAATAAAAGAGACTAAACGCAAATTTTATGCAGAGCAGATAAATAAAAATAAAGGTAACAGTAAGGCATTATGCGACATGGTGGGTAACTTACATAAAGCTAGAAATAATAATGAAATAAAGCAAATAAAAATTGACAACAATAAAATCATAGACACTCCTTATGATATTGCTAATGCATTTAATGCCCACTATGCATCTGTTGGAGAAAAACTAGCTAGAAATATTCATCCCCCTCTCACCCCCCCTTATACCGAAACTCATGTCCCTACTTCTCTTTTTCTTCGAGTAACAGATAGTACTGAAGTTATTAATCAGATCATGACATTAAAAAATCATAAATCACCCGGACTAGATGGTATTAAATCCGAAACATTAAAAGAAATAAAAAATGAGATAGCTGGTCCTTTACAGAACTTAATAAATAAGATCATCTGTACCGGACATTTTCCGGCTGTTTTTAAGATAGGTGTCATCCATCCCCTTTTTAAAAAAGGTGAAAAGCATATAGTAAGCAACTATAGACCTATAACTATTATATCCAACTTAGCAAAAATTGTCGAAAAAATTCTAAAAATCAGAATTACTGGTTATCTAGAAAAAAACAAATTGCTGTCAGAAAATCAGTTTGGCTTTCGTGATGGTAAATCCACAGAAGATGCAATTAACCTTCTAATAACTAAGATATATACTAATTTGGAAAAGTCGAATCCATCGCTATGTGTATTCCTGAATCTCGCAAAGGCCTTCGACACTGTTAATCATAAACAGCTGCTGGAGGTCTTGTATGAGTTAGGATTTAGGGGAAATGTGTACAGTTTATTCAAAAGTTACCTAACATCAAGAACTCAGTTAGTGAAAATATCAAACATTTTAAGCGAAGAACAAGTGATAACATGGGGGGTGCCCCAAGGTACTGTCCTTGGACCCATACTGTTTTTAGTATATATAAATTCAATTCTCACCTTCAGTAGCGCTGGATTATTGTCTAGTTTTGCGGATGATACAATTATTTATTACGAAGATGTTAACTGGTCTGAGTTGAAACAGAAGGCTGAACATGATTTAGGAAAAATTTTTCAGTGTTTTAATTACAAATTATTGTCTATAAATTACCAAAAAACTTGCTTTCTGCCATTTTCAATACATAGTAATAAACTCCCAGATTATGGAACATTAGAAATACATGTCAATAATCAAACTGCCAAAATATATAAAGCTGATTCATATAGGTACCTAGGTGTTGTAATTGACTGCCATCTTCGCTGGGATAAACACATTCAGCAGGTTTGCAGGACGCTGCGCTCACTATTGTACAAAATTAAGTGTTTCCAGAATTTCTTAGAAGTTCCCCATTTAAAAACTCTGTATCATTCTTTAATAGAATCTAGAATCACCTACGGCATACTAGCTTGGGGAGCAGCTGCAGACATTCATATTGCCTGTTTAGAAATCCTGCAAAAGAAATTTTTGAAAATAATTTTATCGAAACCCATCACATATCCATCTAATTTGATTTTTAAAGAACTGTCAGTACTAGATATAAGACAACATTATTTTTACAAAACCGTTATAAAACTATTTAAAAGTAAACAATACTTACCCCACATAAGTCACATATATGAAACTCAACAAAAAACAAATAGAAACTTGGAGACGCAAGTGTCAAGGAAGACAATAGGTCAGAGAAATAATATATTTTTGGGAAGCAGATTTTATAATGCCTTACCAAATAAAATTAGAGATACTACAACATTATTTGCATTCAAGAAGAAACTGAGGTTACACTTACTCTCTTGTGAGAGAAGTTTTGTTGGAAATTTTTTTTCCTTTTAAGTAAGACATCAAATCTTAAGCCTTTTACCTTTCTGATAAAGCTAGAGTCCACGCACGGGTTCGCCTTAGTGGAAACATGTTTATTCATGATATAACATAGTGATAATGATAAACGCTTTTAGTCTATTATACTCTATATTAAATAATGTAAGAAAATTATGGTGTAACTATTTACTTGTTTTGGTTATTGTCCCTTATTGTTAGCTATTATACTGAATAAACTTACTTATTATTATTATTATTATTATTATACTGACATATAAATACGAAAACATTCGCATTAAATTATTTAACATTTCAGAGGGAAAAGAAAAATTGCTGCCATTTTTGTCAAACTTTTAGGTTAACTTTAACTTATTGTAAAACATACCCAAACTGATAACTAGTGATTTAACATCATTCTAGAGTTAAAATGCATTTAAATGGTATTATTAATGCAGTTTTCACCAATTACATTCTAGTCAGGTCTTAGAACATTCTAAGTTTTATTATTAATAAGGCTGCTTAGTCATAATGTCTTATCGCCGCCTTTGGAAAAATTTAAATAAATCTAATTACATGAAATTAAGCCACTTATGTGCGAAGTTTTATTAAAATTGACAAATTGGGTTTTGAAGTATTTGAAAAAAATCTTTATTAACTTTACTTAATACCCTTTGTCTCCAGAACGAAGCTTTAGAATATAAAAGGCCATGAATTTTATTTATGCAAGTTCTGTCGCCTATTTTCCAATTAAAACATAAGACATCCTTCATATTTTTTTAATTATAAAATAACTGAGACAGACGATCTTGGATAAAACACACCTATTACCTCGTCTTTAACCAATTTCTTGAATATTTTACGAGTGTCTGGTTTACATTGTATTATTTGTCTTCTATTCATTTCTTATACATAAATAAAACAAAATTTTGGAAAAGTGGCAATGACTGTCGTAAGTTGTTTTAATGTTTTTCATAAAAAATCTTTATTTTTAGTTGTGCTTGGATAAAATGTACTGTTTTTTTCCTATTCATTTCTTTTAGGGCCAATCCCAAAAGAATCTAACGAAGAAAATTTTCAAAAAATGGAAATGACTGGTGTAAGTTGTTATATTTTCTATTTTGACTTTCCCAGCATAACGAAAAAAGTTTTTAGATACATGTTATAGTCTTTATAATCTAAATTGAAACTGCATAAAAAGTTCCGACAAATGACACACGTGCGTAAACAAAGAGGCCAATTTTAGGGACCCAAATGAGTCCGTAAAATAACTATTTTTGGGAGCATATACAACAAATTAAATTATGGGATTATATATATATATATATATATATATATATATAAAACAATGGAAATATATATTACTTACCTACCTCATAAATATGACAACATCACATGAAGTGAGATCGTGCTGAAAGTATCTCAAAGAGCGCATATAGATGGAAGTAACAGCGCTATTATTATAACTCACAATATTTATATATTTTTTGTTCAATAAAGTTTTCCCCTCTTTTGAAATTCATATCAAGGGAACTCCCCGTAATGGATATATGCAAGATATATAAACAAAAGTAATGTTAAATGTGTGAGATCAGGTCGTCATATCAGTAACCCCGAGGTGACAACGAATTACCTATCAATAATATATATATACTTTTTAACCATTCACTTTTGTAATTTAATAATCATTAATACTATTCAGCCATAATTAGTATAACATTATATTTTTACAGCTTAAGTGTGTAGAAAGTATATAATCAACAAAGTCATTATTTTTGTTGGAAATTTTTTTTACGTTTAAAGAAAAGATATTTTCTAGTAATTTTTTTATTTAACCATTTCTTATAATTATTATGTAAACCAGATCATTTTATTTTATTTGCAGATACATTACTGTAAAATAATTTTGATTGATAACAACCATTAGTGGTTCTTTCCTATTTCATGTTTTTTATTTCATTTCCGTGCATTTTGTATAAATCTTATACAAAATATTTTAAATGTATATAATTGTTTTTACTTGTTTGTTTCAATTCGCCAAACATTGTAATGAAGAACATTTTAAGAGCGCATTAAAAGACATAATAATCCGTGCCTGTCACATCAACGCTATAGTAAATAAATAAATAGGAGATTCCCTCTACAAAATGTCTTTGTTTATTTAAATATAATCAGAGCGCCGAACCTAGCCGAGTCCGGCCGATTGACCTCACGCCGCGATGGCTAAATAATAATGTACTGAAAATGTAGAGTAAGTCTGATGTCTCGCCGTCCATCGTCAACATCGTTGCTACGCTAGTCTCCCACCTGTCTCCGAACACCGACTCAAGCTACCTAGTAAGTGAAACATATCTAACACCGTATAATACGTTTTGCGCCGGCGTTGATACTTAGTCAAATTATTTACCGCCTGCTGTCTACTATCATTAAATATTCTAAGTGCCAACACACAGATTGTAAAATATTTACAAGTCCAATCATTTCACTTCTGCGCCTGTCTGAGTTCTCGCTGATCATCTAACAAGCTGAGGACAACTCCAACATTCAGTCTACCGCCGTCCAGCATACGAAGCAGTCCTGTCTACCATCGCTACCAGCAACAGCTAGAAGTAAGTACCACGCAGGTCTGGACACTTGGTAAAAATTCATCACCTGCTGTCTAGGTATATAAAATTATTCTAAGTCGATTAGAATAAGGTAGCTGAAGTTTTCTAAGTGGCAAAAGGAATAATTTGGTATATGTTCAAAGTCGATAATTTCACTTCTGCGCCTGTCCGAGTTCTCCCTGGCACTTTACCCAGCTGAGAACGACTCTGCTATTCAGTTGGCAGCCGTCCAGCATACGAGGAAGTCCTGTCTACCACCGGTGCTACGACCAGAGAAGAAGTGAGTAAAGCTGTCAGAGTCCACAAGGTTTACACTTAGTAGAATTCCACTACCTGCTGTCTACTACTTCGAAAATCTAGTCCCTGACGTCCGTTCTGCGCGTGTCTAAACCCAGTTAGACATCAAAGGGAATAACAGCAGATACAAAGAGGAGTACCTGTCGACCGCCCGAACCGAACAGACGTGCTTGCACCTGAGTGGAAGTAAGCTAAATCACCGAATAGGGTACTATTACTTGGCTATTGTATTTGTGTACTAATTCTCTAGGTCTCTTCTGAAGCCCATTGTATTTATTTGTGTACTAATTCTCTAGTTCTCTTCCAGATATTGCCGGTATACACGCGATTCTTTGGGCTAAGCTGCTCTTTCAGACATGCCGAATTGAATCATGTCGTATCTGAAACCCATTGTATTTATTTGTGTACTAATTCTCTAGTTCTCTTCCAGATATCGCTGGTATACACGTGATTCTTTGGGCTAAGCTGCTCTTTCAGACATGCCGAATTGAATCGTGTCGTATCTGAAGCCCATTGTATTTATTTGTGTACTAATTCTCGAGTTCTCTTCCAGATATTGCCGGTATACACACGATTCTTTGGGCTAAGCTGCTCTTTCAGACATGCCGAATTGAATCGTATCGTATCTGAAGCCCATTGTATTTATTTGTGTACTAATTCTCTAGTTCTCTTCCAGATATCGCCGGTATACAAGCGATTCTTTGGGTTAAGCTGCTCTTTCAGACGTGCCTAATTGAATCGTGTCGTATCTTGATCCTTACTACCGTATTTATGTATGTTTTAATCATAACTTCATTCCAGATTTCTTGCCATCATTAATCAGACCTTTATTCCAGCTTTCCCGCCTGAGCCGGAGCTCTTATTACCATAGAGTATTATTCGTATTTGTAGACAATAGCCAAGTATGACCATTGCTTTTAAATAACTGTAGCTTGTTTTAACGTTGCTTGTTAATTATTTGATGCTTGCTTAGTAATAGTTGCTTCCTCACCTGGTATCCACGCACGACCACCGCCCTTAACCGCACTAGTATTCGTCACCCGCTGTAAATAATATCACGTAGGTAGCTTGTTGCCATCCCGCTAGTAGCTTGATCCTTGTTTAAGCTTGTTGGTACCTGCCCAGGACCCATGTGTGCTTTAGATAAAGACATTATTTAGAGTTATATATTCTAGGTCTCAGACAATATATGTATAAAAGGTTTATGGGTGTATTATGACTATCTGTTCTGTGAAGTCTAATTTTCCCTATCGACCTCCTGGCTTACCGTATCTTCACTGAAGCTACCTGTCTAGTGGTGTTTCTGCACTGTAAACAGGAACTGGCGCTTGAGGCAAAAGAGAAACCGATCCTCGGGCACTAACGTGACACTTCCTACCTGCAAATTGGGAAGTATCCGTCACAACATTCACTATTCTTTATAAATATTATTATTGCATATTAAGGCAAAACAAAATTATCCTGGTGTCCACAAGCCGGTACAAAAATTAAGAATAATTATAAAGCTAATCTAATTAATTAGAGCCAATAAAAAAAAAATTAAAAGGTACATTGTAAAGGTCACCCATTTGTTTTTTATATGGATGACCTTAAACTTTATGCCTCCGGAGAGAGAAATTTACATCAATCTCTTGGTACTGGGTGGTTGGTACTGGAGTACACACAGGCAGTCAGGATGAAATTTGGGTTGGATAAATGCTCACTGGTACATCTCAAGAGAACCCGATGCGGCGACTATGGTGAAGACGCCAGCTTGTCGATAAGATTCCATCCAAAACATACTGTGAAGCTTGTGGTACTGATTATAGGAGCCTTCGGTGGATTAAGAAATTCACTGAAGATCATACCAGCATGCCGAAATTCAGGGCACTACAGCTACTCAGGGACACGATTCCCGGACTCAGTATTTATTCACCCCACGTATGTGGGTAATAGCTACTGATAACCACCAACGTCCGACCCTGAGAATCAGAGCCAGGGAACCAGTCGACTGGATATAAACAAACAAATAATAATAATAATATCTCTAGCTCTCATGCCTCTTGCACCTCACGAACAACTTAGGTTGGTAAGCTCTAACCACCATTCAGTGCTAGAATTAGAAAAACTTGGAAAATCTTATAAGCTAGTGGATTTCGATATAAAAAAAAAACTCAAATAAAAATACCCTAGCTTGCTAAGGCTCGCTGACAGATGCCACTGAAAACATTCAACAAGACGCGCAGCATTTAAACATTGTAAAGTGCGGAATCGCTATATAATATTGTGATTTGTTTGATTGTGATTTATTAAAGAATGCAAATCACTGCAGTCTATTATGCTATTTAAAGTTTTAAATAATAGAAAAAGTTGAGCATTTTCTCTCCTAACTTTTAAACATTGAAGCTCGAATAACTGAATTCTAACAGGCGAAGGTACATTTTCAGAGGGAAAATGAAGTTTCCATAACAAATATTTTGTGAATTTACCCTGAACTCTCTCAAGCCAATCAATATGATAAGCATATATAGGGGACCAAATGAAACTCAAGAATACTCCGAACTAAGGAAAAGTAAAGATTTTAATGCGTGTGTTGTTAATATGAAAAGGGGCCCCTACAAAACTCAACATTCTGAAAGCTTTTAAGGTGATGATATCAATATGGTTGACAAAAGTAATACCTAGAACATTAACCGTAGTGACAGTATTAAGAACCGAGTCGTTACTGTTATAATAATTGTAAACCCTATGACATCAATAAATGCTTATAGTAAAGCACTTAGCGATATTTAGTTTTAAAAGTTTTTTATTGTACCACATAACAAGATTAGAGAGATCGGCTTGTAATTTATGAGCATTGTCCAAGGATTGCTTTCAGGTAAAAACTTTTAAAATCATCAGCATATAAAAGACAACTACTGCAACGAAAAACTTTTACTATATCATTAATAAAAAGTAAAAACAAGACTAGCCCAAGATGTGAATCTTGAGGAACACCAGATAACACACAGATTTCACGTGATATACAACACAATATTTACTCTTTGATGTCTATTATTTAAGTAGGACTTGATACAAGAAAAATAGTTTCCCTCAATACCAATAGCGACAAGCTCACTAATAAGCAAGGAGTGACACACACACTGTCAAAAGCCTTTGATATGTCCTTATAAAGTGCATCAACTTGAAATCCATCTTCTCTGGAACTAATTAAAGTCTTGGTTTATGGCTAAATTGGTTCCAGTGGATCGCCCTCTGTAAAATCAGTGCCGCTCATACAGTGCTTATAAGTTGTGCAGAGTTCATTAGTAATAATTAATTGATTCAAACAGTTTAAAAATTGCAGATAACATGGAGATTCCTCTGTAATTTTTAATGTTTGACTTGCATCCACTTTTAAGTATGGGAAATAGTGTCGAGTTTTTCGAATAACTAGGGAAAAAGTCAGTGTCAAAAGATTTTTGAAAAATAAGCTGAAGAGGATTAACTAATGAGTTACTGCAGTATTTGAGGAAAATTGGAGAAATCCAGTAGAGCCCAGTAGATTTTTTAATATCGAGTTGTTCCATCTTTGCGATTTGTGCCCAAAGGAATAACACTGACGTAGTTTTCCACATACCAAAACACTATACTGCACTCACTATACTTGAGTGCAGTATAGTGTTTTGGTGTTATGTGGAAAACTACGTCAGTGTTATCTTCACACCAAAGGTTCCAACCCCCTTCAAGATTGCCAAAGGAATATCTATTTATGATAAAAGGTAGATTTTTTGGAGACACATTCTCATGTCCAGTATTAATATGGATTGTTTCGAAAAAATCTGCAAAAGCATTGACAATTTCTTCAGGTTTGGTTAATTGGGTACTCCATTATCAGACCTAAAGAAGTTTAAGAAAGACCAGAAATTTTGAGTTAGAGGGAATATTTTGTTCAATGGTAGAGGTATGTTACATAACATGGATTTATAAGTTTCGTAGCATGAGTGATCCTCACTTTTTTTCAATTTTCTGCATAATCGAATTTTTTATTAATGCATTTCTTGGTAGTCAAGTCATACTATTCAGGATATTTAGAATCAACAAGCAATTCTTTGGGACAAATAAATCAACACCCTCATCAAGAATATTATAAAATTTAGCCAGAGTCAGATTTATATTTTCAGAATGATTAATAAAAGACCAGTCAATATTTGAAAAATAATTGTTAAGCTCAGAAAAGTTAGCTTTATGAAATTGGGGAACTAAAGTACAAGATCTGCTAAATAAGGTAACCTGTGGATAAGTACCTAAGATCAGTTCTATGGTTGGATGTAAAATATCAATTTTAATCAGTGGGTGGTGGCACTGTCTTACTGAAGTTGTTAAAGTTCTCCAGAAATAAGATATTCAGTAATTTACCAACACTATTTCTGATGTTGTTAATTCGCTGCAATTCCAGGTAAAACATTAGTTCAAGAAACATTTCGACATTTGCTGTTGCATGAGATGGGGCAACAAGACATTATCGTCACTGATTCAGTCCACTTCAGGGAGATTAAAGTCTCCAAGAATAATAAACTTAGCAGTGGGAAATTGAGATCTCATAGTCTCAGCAGTCAAAAAACCTTTGGTATGAAGAAAGGGAAGGGGGGAGGGGACACCTACCACAAACTCTCTATTATTAAGCTTAACGAGCACCCACAATTCCTCGGATGTGGCAATGGAACTACTTTTAATGAATTTGCAAGGAATGTCTGATATAGTTACTATTAGTACACCGCCACCTCTAGGACAATTCAGTGCAGTGTAATCACGATTATGACAAAATACTTGATAATTTAATGGAAAAACTTCACGGTTTCCAATCTTAGAGCATAACCAAGTCTCAGTTAAGATGATAATGTCATAATTAGCACTTAACAGTTCCATATGAAAACTCTTAACTTTAGTATAGGGACCGCGTACATTTTGATAGTATAGAGTTGCAAAAGTACATAAGTTGTGAGTAGCGAAACTTGAAAAAGTAATATTATCGTTTAAAGTTGCAGTATCTTCCATTTCTAAAGGCTCTTGTTGTAATGATACAGGAACCTTGGGTGACCAAAGGCTCTATCAAGGGTCTTAGTCGTAAATGGGGACGCATATTTGTGAGCTCCGACGCGGAAACCCTAAGAGCCTGTATATATACTGCTAAGCATGTTAATGCCATTCAACTAACCAATTTCTGTTACAGGGACATGGTAGTCATCAGAGTGAACATAGGAGGTAGGAGCTTCATTGTTGGCTCCGCATACTTACCATATGAAGCACAAAATCCACCATCTAGACAGTTCATGGATCTCGTCACGTGGTGCAAGAATCAAGGTCTACCGCTGATTATTGGGTGTGACGCAAATGCTCACCACACATGTTGGGGGAGCAGCGACACCAATTTTAGAGGCACGGCAATTTTTGAGTACATCAACTCCAATGAGTTGGACACGCTCAATAGAGGCTCGAAACCTACCTTTGTTACAAGAGCTAGGCAAGAGGTTATAGACATCACTGTCAGCTCATCTTGGGCTTCGCACTGGGTTAAAAACTGGCATGTTTCGTCGGAGGTGTCCATGTCCGACCATCGCCACATCCGCTTTAGTCTAGAGATAGACACAATCCCTACGACACAAGAGTATAGAAACCCAAAACTCACAGATTGGGGTATATACAAAGAAAGTCTGTCGGCTAATGTGAGACCTCATTCTAGGCCTCGCACAAACTATCAGATAGAGGAAAGCAATGATATTCTTAGCCGGGCCATGGTCCGAGCATATGAACAGAGTTGCCCGCTAAAAGTTACTAGGAGTAAACATACAGTCCCATGGTGGAACTCTGAGCTCCAAGAAACAAGGAAAGAAGCACGCAGGCTCTTTAACAGGGCCATGAACACAAAATCGAACTTTGATTGGGACCAATATAGAATGGCTCAACGTCGATTTAAGAGCTGTACTCGAAGAAGTAAGAGACAGGCATGGAAAGACTTCTGCGAAAGCATTGAAGACACCCCTGCCACATCTAGGATTTATAAAATCATGAAATATAACCACGAATCTAGGATCGATGTTCTTAGGCTTCCTAATGGTACATATACGTGCACCACCAAGGAGGCGTTGGAGCACCTCGTGGATTTCCACTTTCCTGGTTCTGCCAAAAGTTCCAGCTCTATCCAACACCAGAGGACTCCCCACATAGAGGTTGCAGCTATGGATTGGAGGATGGCGTCGAATGTTGCCACGGTGGAGCGAATTAGATGGGCCATAAACACTTTTGCCCCATATAAGAGTGCGGGCATGGATGGAATATTTCCGGCTCTTTTTCAACAAGGGTCAGAATACATCATCCAGCATCTGCGTGATCTATATATAGCAACATTAGCTCTAGGATATATTCCAAAACCCTGGAGAGCAGCGAGAGTGGTTTTCATTCCTAAAGCAGGTAGAGCTTCTTATGATGAAGCGAAGGCCTTTAGACCGATCTGCCTAACATCGTTTCTACTGAAACTACAAGAAAGGCTTATAGAGAGATTTCTGAAAGAGGGCCCGCTAGTGACTATACCATTACATAGCTCACAGCACGCTTACCAAACGGGTAGATCTACGGAAACAGCATTGCACTCCGTGGTCTACAAAATAGAGAAAACGATTAGCCAGAAGGAGCTCGCTATCGGGACCTTCATGGACATAGCTGGGGCATTTGATAATACCTCCTACAATTCAATTCTAACAGTGGCTGAGGATCACGGATTCCCACCTACCATAGCTAGGTGGATTTATTCCATGCTTTCAAACCGCTCGATTTCTACCTCTCTCAATGAAGTCACAGTTAGAGCGACTGTGGGCCGAGGGTGCCCGCAGGGGGGGGTTCTTTCCCCCTTGCTATGGAGCCTTGTGCTCGACGGTCTTCTTCGCAGGCTTAATGAGGAAGGGATTATGACTCAAGCATACGCAGACGACCTTACGGTCTTAATCGCGGGGAAATCTGCAAATACAGTTAGTGAGCTCACTCAAAGGGCCCTAAGAATCGTAGAAGAATGGTGTATAGGACAAGAGCTGAGAGTTAACCCCTCTAAGGTCGATCTAGTCCTCTTCACTAAGAAAAGGAAGTTGGATGGTTTTAAAGCACCAACCATTTTCAATAAGACCATCCAGCGTTCAAAGATGGTCAAATTTCTGGGAGTTATCCTAGACGAAAAGTTGTCATGGGTACCCCACATAGACAGACAAATACAGAGAGCCACCGCGTCTTTCTGGACATGTAAGAGGCTCTTTGGAAAAATGTGGGGGCTTAATCCGAGAGCCACCTTATGGCTCTATACCTCGGTTATTAGACCCTCCTTTCTATACGCGTCGATTGTATGGTGGCCAGCCGTCCGGCGGGTTACCATCAAGCAACGGCTAAATCAACTACAACGCCTGGCGTGTGTAAGCACGACAGGAGCGATACGCACGGCTCCCACAGAGGCTCTGGAGGCTCTCCTGTCTCTCCCTAAACTGCATATAGTGGTTGAGGGAGAGGCAAGGAGGGCCTCTTATAGGGTCAAGCAGTGGGGGCGGTGGCTAGGTAAAAGCCACGATGGTGGACACACAAGTATTCTTGGGGAACTTGTGGGAGGAGACAGTCTACTGGACGCACCCAGTGACAGGATATCTCCCACTTATGTGTTTCTCAAACCTTACACAGTAGAGATACCGGACAGGGAAGCTTGGCTCGAAAATCCTGATGCTCAGGTCTCGAATGGGCTCGTCTGGTTTACGGATGGGTCCAAGACAGACCAGGGCTCAGGGGCGGGAGTCCGGGGCGTGCGCCCGAGGGCGAGACTATCCTTCTCCTTGGGAAAGTATGCCACGGTCTTTCAGGCGGAAGTGTTTGCTATCTCTGCATGTGTTCAGGAAAATCTCAAAAGGAGATATTCTAATCAGCATATCCAGATATGCACCGACAGTCAGGCGGCTTTACGTGCCTTGATCTCCTATAGGATCACCTCCAGGACGGTCCTAGAGTGTGTTAATGGTCTGACCCAATTGGGACAGAACAACCAGGTAAAATTGACCTGGGTACCGGGTCATCATAATATAACAGGAAATGAGGAGGCCGATACACTGGCTAAGAGAGGCTCAAGTATACAGTTTACAGGGCCCGAACCAGTGCTGGGGCTTCCGCCTAGTTATGTAGCAAGGTCCATTGGAAACTGGATCAAGGTAAGATCAAGGGAAGAATGGTCAAACGTGACTGGGCTGCGACAAGCCAGGCTCTTAATTGAAGGGCCTTGGTCGAACGCAACTCAATCAATACTTGCGTTAAGTCGTAACAGCATAAGGATTGTCACAGGACTGTTGACAGGTCACGGACATCTTAACAAGCACCTTAACACTATCGGTCTTAGTGACACTAGAAGGTGCAGGTTTTGCGGACACGATGACGAGGACTCCATTCACATCCTCTGTCGCTGTGCCTGCCTCATGGTCAAGAGACACAAACACCTGGGCGCAGCATTTCTTCTACCTCAGGACATTAGGGAGCTTCCCCTACAACGGGTGTTGGCCTATGCGCACAGCACGGGTCTCTTCCAATAACTCCCAACTAGCGGCAGGCACAATGGGTCGAAAGACCTGAGTGCTGCGGGTAACCGCGCCGCCTATCAACAACAACAACAAAGGCTCTTGTGCTGAAACCATTGTCTGTAAGTGTGTTGAAACCTATTTTCCTGAGAGTTGTTTTGTCGAAAAAACTGAACTCGCTTCACCTGAACACTTTCAGGCCAGTTTCCAGGGTCAAGGATGGTACTAGGGATACCGATACCTGTTAATTTTACTACCCGTGTACCCGTTTTCAATACCTGGTATTTACCCGCTACCCGTTAATTACCCGCTACCCGTTAATAACCCGGTATACCCGTTACCCGCTATTACGCGATATGAACCCATAGCATTCAACATAGCAAATATTTTCCAATTCATATCATATTTAATATCGCCAAACCTGCGCCAACGCAAAAAAACAAGTTGTCATATGAATATGAGTGACATAGAAGGCGACCGAGTGCAGGTACTTAAGAGGGTTATCGGGTATTTAACAGATTATCGGGTCTTTAACGGGTTATCGGGTCCTAAAATTGGAACCGGGTAGCGAGTCATTATCGGGCACCCGGGTACCCGTCGTCATCCCTAGATGGTACCCAGGAAATCCTCTTTAACCAGAACTTTGTAACTGTAGAATATTCACCTTCTGAAGCTCTCTGTTGTACTAAAGGTACTCTTAGATAATGGCACAAGTCTTCCCCTGTAACCTACTTATCTAGATTCTTGACATGGCCGTTCTAGGAAAGACACTTGCAGCAGTTATAGATATATCAAGACCAAGTTTACCAGTGCCAATTATTAAAGACGTAAAATTTTTATTTTGAGAAGGACGAGATTTACTTAGAGGATTCATACTAATATTGGTAGGAACTCTGATGGGCGCAGAATACTTGGCAGAAGATAGTATACTTGGATAAATTAGATATAAAATACCTTTATGCACTGCTGGAAGATATGTCAATGAAACTTGAAAGGGGTAGTCCCCTAGTTTCGTTAACTAATGTTGAGGGTGGAATTAATTTGTTCCTAAGGTGAGAAATTTCCTTATGGAGAAGGGAAAATCTATTTTTAAATTTACTAGAATTATTATGGAAATTGTTATTAAGTCATTGGTAGGATCAGAAAGAATTTCTGGTCAGCTAACAGGTTTGGTTTTCGGAAAGAGTTCTAACCAAATCGACATTGCTTTGTTTTAAATTGGTAGTTTCAGTCAACAGTAAATTTAATTTTGAGAGAACACCTTCATTACTTTTATCCATGGAGAAGTTGAGTTGCTGATTAGGTTCATTAAATACATTTAAGGCATCCGCAAATGTTTCTTTAATTTTTACATAGTCCACCTCTCAGTGCAATGCAGCAGAAGTCCTACAGTTGATATATAAATAGATCCCTATTACCCAAGGTTCATTGTAGCAGATCTATATTCAGTAGCAGAAAGTTTAGCACAAGATTGGCACATTTTATAACCACATTTATCACATAAGCATAAGGGATTATGTTTTGATTTATCAGATTCCCTTGCCGGATCTCTAGAAGATTCCCTTTTTGCTCTTCTTATTTCTTTATTATAGTCCGTTAGTGCGGATCTATACCTATAGGGCCCAGGAGCCAGAAACTTTAGTTCGATAAAAGAGGTGTCGAACTTCTTTCCTCATTTTTTCCGGTTTTTTGTTTCTACCAAGACTTGCGTCTATTATCTTTCTTGGTCTTAAGTGGACAATTTTCGTGATAAGCTGCTATGAGAGTCTTCCAAATTTGTTCCGTTGCAATCTCTATCTCATCATTATTATTTGTGGTGGCAAGGATGCGTTGAAATTGCAACTGGACCGATCGTTTGTACCTGCTCCAATATGCTTCTCGGGTCCCTATATTTCACCATAGGCTTAGGCCCGGCTTCTATATTAAATAGAAAATGTTTATGATCTGAACATGATGGCTCAGAAGATGCCTTCCAGTTAGTTATTTTATTGCTCAAAAGGTTTGAGCTGACGGTTAGATCTAGTACCTCTCTCCTATTTCTAGTGATAAAGGTTGGTTCTGAACCAATGTTGTTCACAATTAGCCCTTCACCTAATATATAACCAAATAGGTTACTCACCTCTTAGGGTTAATGTCTGCGTTACAAGCTGTATGGTGGGAATTCGCATCACATCCAATAACCAGGTGGATATTGTTTCTCTTATTGAAGGTGACAAGATCACGCACTGCAGATGGAAGAGGTTGACCAGCATCCCTATCACCCGGAAAGTAAGCTGAGCAGATGATTATATCCACCCTGCTCTCTCCTATCCGGATAGATAGTTGGATGGCTACGACATCCGGGGTGCATATCTGTAAATACAAAATAGTTAATACTGTTTCTGATTCAGATACAAGCTCTTTGCCTTGTTTCAGAGCCCATTACTATTACCTTTCCGGAAGTCCATTTCCAGGAGTATTCTCGAGTAATAGTTTTATTTGGTCCCCTATATATGCATGTCATATTGATCGGTTTGAGAGAGTTCAGGGTAAATTTATAAAATATCTGTTATGGAAACTTCATTTTCCCTATGCAAATGTATTCTATCACCTGTTAGAATTCAGTTATGCGGACTTCAAAGTTTAAAAGTTAGGCGAGAACATACTCAACCTACTATTATTTAAAACTTTAAATGGCATAATAGACTGCAGTGATTTGCTTTCTTTAATTTTTTTGAGTGCCTCCTAGAAATACAAGGCAGAGGCACCTTTATTATGTTTGATTACTCAGAACCCATTATGGATTCATGGCTATAGTAGATCGTATGGCTAGTAGTTTTAATAATATTTTTAACTCACCTGATACTAGTTTTAATACTTTTAAGACAAAGATGATAGTTTCTCTCCCTACAGTTTAGGGCTCATGTAATAGCATATAATTTTGTCCCTCTTTGTTTATTGTATTTTCATATTGTATTAAATTAAGTAGTTTTAAGTTATGTAGGTAGCATTTGGTTTGCTGTAGTGTATGGAGGACTAAACAAATACTAAGTGTATTACTAGGCCAGTCACTGTAGACATAAAAATCGCGTTATGTCGCAAAAAATTGCACAGTTCTGATTTTTTGGAATGTTGATAGGATAGGTACCAATAGTGTAAAACCAAATTTGCAGCTTCGAAAGACCTGTGCTAACTGCGTGGTGCTCAAAAAACCTTTTTTTTCAGACTTTTTTCAGTTTTTGGCTTATAACTTTAAACTGGCTAAACTTTGGCTTTTAATGGGAAGGCCCAGGTTCATCAGACGGTTCTTCTTGGGGCTCCGGAGACTCCTCTGTTGTCTGATTAGATCTACTACTAGATACTAGTGGTAAAGGGTCGTCGACGTCATCTTAATCCGACTCGGTCTTCCCCTGACAAATTTTGCAGAGAGCAGAGCATTTCAGTCCTGCTCTCTGGCAGGAGCAGGTCCCTTCTCTACACCCTTTCTGACACCTGTAGGACAGGAATTTCAGTAGGGTTAGCGGCGCTAGTTCCTTGGTTGGGGTCACCGGTGTCAACCCCTGCTGGCTTCTTGTCCACCTCCAGTTGGTGGGCTCTTTCTCTAATCCCAACTACGTCTGCAGCTGGTGGTAGGTTCTGTAGGAATGTTGGGCAGCAGCCTTTTCGGTTGGGGGCAGACGAGTGAAGTGGACTTTGGCGTTGATAGCAGATCGGACAAATATCCCATAATGCAGGAGTGGCGAGAGTCGTCTTCTCTCTGCAAAATTTGTCAGGGGAAGGCTTGCCTGAATACTCCTCCCTTAGCCATGGCCGAGTCGGATGAAGAAGATGATGTCGCCGACCCTTTACCACTAGTATCTAGTAGTAGATCTAATCAGACAACAGAGGAGTCTCCGGAGCCCCAAGAAGAGCCGTCTGACCAACCTGGGCCTTCCAAAAGAACTATCTCGCTAAGTGCGTAAAGGTAAGCCTAATATTACATATCCTTCGTTGTAATTTATTATAAAATTGATTACGCAATGAATACTAATTTACATTGTGTTCTGTATTTCTGTCGCAGGAATCAGCTGAGGTCCCGCAATCACTTCATGTTCAACATTTCACTTCCAAGGTCCCCCAAACTATCAAAATATTTTTTATACAGTTTTGATAAATTTATACGTTATTATTAATTGAACTCAATTTCATTTTGCATGATATAAAACCGTTTGTCATAGGCAAATTTCAACTTTCCACAAGATGACATATGACATGTTGTTGTTGTTGGAAAGCGGCGCGGTTACCCATGCCGATATGACATATGACATGACATTTGTTATTAATCAAACTTGTCATCTGTGTTCTGTGTGATAATACATTTCGTTTTGTGTTTTCCCCTATTTATTTCTTTGTTGCCGAGTATTTACTACAAATAGTTCTTTTCTGAACTAATTGGCCTCATTTTTGGTCTGTTTTTTGACAATTGCGAAGTATAGATGCTGTACCAAATACGGGTACCAGTATCGGAATAGGAGACAGAATGTCTCCGCGGAAGAAACGTCTACGAAAATTAGGATATTTATCTTTAAATGAAAAAGAAAATACAATAAATGTAACAAAAGTTGTAAAAGGAGAGCACCTGCTGTAGTAGCAGAAACAGCTGAAATGGTACGTTCGAATAATAATTTTATTAATTGATGTGCAGACTATAATGATTAACTAGAAATGAGAGAAAATCGCTCTTGCGATTTTCGTTCCCATTTATAGCCCTACCGGGGGTCCAGGTCTGCGGCCTGGGGTCACGCTTCGGATAACAAAAGCATCTAGAATAATGTTATTTTAAAGAAAATACATATTAAAGAAATTTTGTATCTGGAATTATGATGTAATTATACTAAACGATTTTTCTTAATATTTTGATGAATTGTAAGGGTACTCTATTCTTGATGGTCCATCATCAGAAAAACATCATGATTTTTTAAGTGCTGAAAGTAGAATTTATTTTTCAGTAAACATTATTATCAATTTTGTCAATGGGACCAAAAATATTGTAGACATTTACTTTTGTAAGGTAAAATGATGAATTTAACAGACTGCCAAAATGAACGAATTAATTCCAAACTTTACGTGCACAAACAATAAAAGCTACGGATAATGAAACATAATAACTAAACACTAATAGTAATAAATAATCGGAATTAAAAAATAAAAAAAAAATTACCTCCAGCGTGACTCGAACTCGCGAAATTAGCATTATCACGTTTTGAACCCTAAGACTTTCCCATCGCGCCTGTTGTCAAAAGTTTACCCTGAGACGTTTAAGTATGTAAACTGTACGTGTCAACCTGAAAATATAATTTTTACCGATTTTCTAATTGGAAAAGCATTTCGCTTCATTATTTTGGTAATCAGAAATGTTTGGCAGTCAGTACTATTGATTTCATTAGCAATATTTCTCGTAGAAAAATAACCTATCTGAAGTTTAATTAATTTGACAGTTTTCGTGGGAGGTGCTTGTCTCGTTAGTGCAATCTCACATCGGCAGATAAAATGAGAAAGAAGTTGAGACGGACGCGACTCGAGATTTTCGAAGACCAAATAGACGTAGAAGGACTCGACGTATAGTATCGAAAAAAAAAAAAATCTCAAAGGATTTGAGAAAGGACAGAACTTTCGCGTGAGGCGGTTCTCGAAGACGTAAAATTAGAAAAAGGGTCTAGGGAGTCCCGCGAAATCGATCGACGAAAATTTTGCAGAGGCTTCTTGAAAAGGAGTTTAAATTGGGAAAACGCGTAGGAAACGGGACGAAAATACCCCTACGCATTGGAGAAAGGCTGGGGGCGACCTAGGGTCGCCCGCGGGGGTCGCTCCGCGATCGACTGGAGAAAACTTAAAAATTTGGTAAAACTGAATAAAAGATTGGTAAGGCTATTAAATCATTTTCCAAAAACAATAATTGTCATGGAATTTAATAGACACAAAATTTTCCAAATTTAATTTTTTTCATCGTCATACCTGTTACCTGCAAAAGTATTGATAACTAACATCTGCATGTTTATCGAAATGTAAGTACAATAAAAGTAACACTAAATTATAACACATCGAATTAGACTGACCGTAGCTGCCAAATTTGTTATGATACTTAATGCCAAAACAAGCTAAAAATGTTTTTTCCACTACTCTGCTTCTACAGGAAAGGAGTTATAAAGGTTATATCACTATTTTTATTAAAGGAGATACTTTAAATGTATTTATCAATAAATAACTTACTTAACTGTCCTCGATGTGGTAAATTGCTCAACCGAACATTAGTTCTTTCAGCTATTGCATCTAATAATGCATCAGGTTTAACAAGACCTGCTGGTCTTGCTACAGAAAGAAGATCTGCTACACTCATTAATGGTAACCTAACACATTTCAGTACCAAATCGTTTTTATCATCATTCATCTTGCACCAATTACACACACCTCGAAAAATTTCTACCTCTGGTGCAAAAAAGGAATCTCTCTGTAAAAGCTCAACAACGGATTCCTGAAAAAATTAAAATTAAATACTTAGATAATTAAATAAAAAATTAATAAAGTTAATTAAATAAAATAGTTCATTGCTTCAAAAAATTTTGATTGTTTCTGCCTAAAAAACCATACTCATAGTGTATATAAATAAATATTACGCAAAATCATGCCCATGTGAATATGTTTCGTATGTTCAGATACATAATTGAGTATATTCTGTTTGCATCTTGCTATAACAGCATTATTATTATTATGTGCAGGGTGACTTAATAGCGTGTCAAAGTCATAATACACAAGTAGTAGCTTAATACAAAATCTAAGTATCTTAATACAAGAATTTGAAACAAACTGGTATATAATAGTGTTATAATTTATTCAGCATTCAAAGTGCTTATGAAGTGAAATAAACATTTATCAAGATAACTGTTCTAGAGCATCGTTTCTCAACCGGGGGGTCGCAATCTGTCAAAAAAAGGCATCCATACGAAAAATCCTTTTATTAAATAGTAAACCTTCAGATATAATTATTGTACTAACTACATCATGTAATAAAACAAACTAATAACTAAATATATGTTCATTTATTAATTAATGTGAGGGTTGCGGTTTTTTTTTTCATTTAAAAGTTCTTCTGTATGTGGATTAACATCGGAAACACACAGTAGATTAGACACAGGAAGTTAGTAAATTATTTTCAAGTGATAACAGTCGATTTCTATATTTAGTTTTTAAAGACACCATTGAGGAAAACCCTTTTTCGTACATGTAAGAAATAGCAAATGGAATTAATGTTTTTAAAGCTTCAGTAAATTCAGTTCAGATAATTAATGTTTAATTATTATTGCTACTAGTTATTTAAAAAAAAACTTTTGTAATATAAAATAGGTTTGCTATACAGGGTGTGATGTTTATGAAACATTACAAGTACTTTTATTCTAAAAATTTGCATACAGGGGCTCATACTACAGTGTATTGTCTGGTTTTTCAAAAAACACTTAGTAGTAGCACTAGTACAGTGCAAGGGAGTGTAGTAAACATGTGAATGGTGTATGTTATACTCGCAGAGCACTTGGATTTAAATTTTGAAATTTAGCACACTGGGTTTTTGGGATTTAGTATGAGAGCTGGCAGACAGGATGCTCAACGATAATCATCAAAATTTTCGCAGATAGAATTAATTTTTTAGTCTTTAGTAATGCCAAAATCGATGGTCTGCCGTCTCAAAGTGGTAGCATTAAGTTGGGGTGCATGTCAAAAAAGAGGTGGTTTTAAGACATATTTATCAAAAAAAATGTCGTGCGAATCGATTCGTTTAGTTATGATAAGAACAAAAACGTATCGACAGACAAAAAGATCAGTAGCACTTTCCGAGCAAACGCTGTCAAAGTGACAGAGCTGATTTTGATGGAAGAGATTTATCTATCACAAGCTTTTTTATAAAAAGTGATTAACATAACTAGTCTAGTTGGCATTTCTCCATTTTATAAGTCACTTTATGTATGGCGGACGCCTGACAAAATGGCAAAATACAGGAACTCTATTAATCAATTATAGAAAAACTATAATTGGGAAAAATTTGAAAATTTGGTAAAATACCAATGTCGATAGGGACCATTCGGCTAAAATACTTTTAAGATTGTGGCACTTCCAGTTATACCGGATGTAGATGTTAGCTAGCATATTTTAAATAGGACACCATACATATTATTTTATGTTAAGATTCTACGTACGATTCTAAACAGATTTCTGTATAATGTCCTATACATAAGTCCAACGTTTTTTGACATAATTTAAAATTTTACTTAAAAAATGGCGTTTGCAGACCGAAAAACAATTACCAATTTTGACTGTATGGGAGTTTCAATTATTTAATTTGGGTTGTTTTCTATGTAGCAAGGGACCTACTTTAGCAGACTTTGTTTAATACTTTGTAAATTATTAACACTGGGTACTAAAAAACACTGCTAACAATTGCTTCTGTATTTTCTTATTTTTTTAACCTTAATTTAGTAATAATTATTATCTTATTAACGTCTATATTGTAGCATTATTGAATCTGAATTAATCAGTTGAGTTATCTTATTTAGTTAGGGCCGGTTTTACAAGTTAGGAATAAGACAGGGAATAGGGCTATACTCGAAATAACTAAAAAGTGGTGTTTTACAAGTACAAGTTAACCTTGGAGTAGCTTATACCGGGAGTAAACCCAGGAATATCTTATTCCACCTTTCCAGAGCAGTTAGGGCGGTTTATACTCAGAATAATGGAATAACACATCTACTTCACAACAACATAACCTATACTTGTGAATAATGAGGTGATAGGTAGAAATGTGATGAACAATATTCGCAGAAATAATTTAATTCGTGATCATTTTGAGAATCTACTATAGAACATTTATTAAGATAATTGTATAATTTATATTATGTTGTTAACGTCATAAAATATCTTTAATATTTTCACTAGGTACTTTTATATGAGGGAAAATCTGTAAACTAAATTAAAATATAATACTTTACAGATGTTGGTATTCCTTAAGTAGCAACCTACTTAAATTAAACAGTTTTTATATGATATTTTGCATCTGCAATCTGGAAAGTACAGATTACCTGTAAATTACCTGGGCTTGAATTTGACCAGGGTAATCTACTGAGAATGAATCCTCTCTCTTAAATTTAACATTTGCAGGCATATAAATAAAATTTAAATCCAAATTTGTAGGATAATAAATATAAATAAATAATAGGTATAATAAATTTTTAAAACATTTTTTTCTTATTTAATTGTAAATAATTATTATATATATACTACTACAACTATCTACTATTTTTGTACTTCAGACTCTAAATTTCTCTTTTAGAAGCTGCATCTTTATATCATGCTTTTCTGCATTTCTTTTTTTTTTTAATTCATGCTCGTTTTTAAGAAGATCTATTTGAAAGTGACACAAGTTCAATTTTTTTATCCAGTAATAACTCATGTTTCTTTTTGGCAGTATCATCTAACATACATATAAAGAGTAGTGGTGAGAAACACACCGTAGTGCCCTCTTTGGGTCTGTGCTACTATCTGTCTGACAATTATTGTCAAATTGACAGACAGTAATGCAACGCCAGTCGGGGTATATTGCTCGTGGAGTAGTTGTTTTCAGCATCTTCAAATACATTATAATTGGTACATATAATTAAATAATATATTAAACATAGGGATTCTTATCAACTATTTTTTTATGTTCTTCAATTAATGCAAGTAGAGCTTCCATTTCATTTATACTAAAATTAGAGCAGCGCACACGCTTTGCCGTATCCATACTTTAATATTCTTTTCAAAAATATGTAAATTATAAAATATATAAATTATATCAATAAACCGACGACTATGAGGCGCAAATCAAACTTCTATTTTTATAATAAGTAACAAAGTATATATTTGGCAGGCGAGTTTATCCTCTGGTTGTAAACAATTTGTCATGCGCAGAAAGAAATTCTGCTACCGACTTAAAACATTTCTTGACTATTCCAAAGAATAGCAATTCCGGAGTAAGATGCTCGCAACTTTGTATTGTAAAACGGTCGTAGGTTAACCGATAGATAAATAGGAGAATAACTTTATACCACGAATACTTATTCGGCTGATAAATCTATACTTGTAAAACCGGCCCTTAGTGTATTAACAGTTGAGTGTTAGTGTTTTTTTGTGAATTGCATGGTCACATGTAGTGGGTTGATTCCATGAGGTGTTATTTTAGTTTTAATTATCAATTAATTAATTAATGGTAAAACTTCAGTTCAGGGTAGTATTTGAACTACATTCATCATTTAAACCCATTCGGAGTTAGTCTAGCAATTTTCCAAATTTCTAATTTCATCATGGGTGTTTGGGCAATAAGGTCAATTAGCATGTGAAATTTTTCATATGGTATTTAACCTAAATTTGCTAGAAAATCAATCAAACACACTTATCATTTTTTTGTGTAATTGGGTTCAAAGGCAACAGATATTTATGTAATTTAAGTAGGTATCTACATAGTATAATTGATTAATTCCTCAGTCACGTTTTCACATTTTTTGCCAAGAGATTTTTAGTGTCTTCCAGTAGTAGTTACCTCTCGTCAAACGACAAATAGCATATTAACTTTCTTTCTTAAATTCCGCTTCTTCAACTTTTATTTCATCATATCTTTATTGTTCAATTTAATTTTTTAATTTGACAAACCATTAATATTTCCTTCAGTCCATAAATAATGTTCGCTAAAGTGACTTCAAATGTATCACGCGGTTCTATCGTGATCAGTTCGTTCCACATGCGTGTGCGTGCGCAACGGTACCCCGCTGTTACCAAAATTTTCAGTGTCCTATTAGATCTCGAACAGAACAGAAAGTCACATGTAAATTTCAAACATATTATACAGTCCACTAAATAAAGCAATAGTAAATCAGTATACCTATTTTATCAATAAAATATAAAACAGTAAATGTATAACGCTGAATGGCAATTCAGTCGACGAAGAAAAAATCAGGTGTTTCCCAAGTGTATCCATTTACATGGTCCTTCTCCCCGATACATGGAATTAACCAGTGTAAAACCAGTGAAAATACATCAACAATCGATTCAGAATATCGACAACATACATGTGATCAACATTCAACAGGTAATACAGCAGAATTCGGCATTTTAAGCAGTTCATCGTCACAGCTGAACACGAGGTAGCCGGAGAGTCGAGAATCGCCAGACATAAGGAGCGCAGCAGCAGAGACGCGGGATGCGGGCCACAGCATAAAGGTCAGAGCTTTCCATCTCTCTTACACTTTCACATTTTACATATTCCTCTTTCCTCTCTCAAGGTAGCTTTCAGGTTTGTGAAGTGGAATATAAGAGGCACTCTATCACGTTTATATTTTCAATAATATTAAATCCAACATATTTTATCAACTCACATACTTACTTATTTGCATGCGTATTTACATTTGCTAGTCTAAAAAATTAATTGACTTAAGCACAAAACAGGCACATTATTGGCCACAAACCACACGAACCTCATAAAATAAAATAAATAATCTCGCCTTTTACTGTCGAATTTAATTTAAAATGGCAGAATCAAAACGACTAATATCTCGTCAAGGCATACTGAAAGGGCAGTTGACACGCTTCAGTAATTATCTAAATAATTTTCAAGAAAATGAAGATACACTGCTACAGTTACAAGCCCGTCTCGAAACGTTTTCAGGCATTCTTAATGATTTCAATAATATTCAATTAGAAATTGAATGGGTAGACGAAAAGCAAGAGCATGTCGATGAAAATTCACTCGAACGTGAAAATTTCAAAACAAAATATTATGAACTAATATCGCGATCGCAAAAAATATTATCTAAAACACAAGCAGGTGAAATAAGTTCTCGGGCTTCCACACCTTTGCTTGGCAGAAATACAATAGGTGACAGATTTAACGTAAAAATACCACATGTAAACATACCGGAATTCAATGGAGACTACGATAAATGGCCTAAATTTTCTCAAACTTTTGACTCACTCATAAACGAGAATCCTTCCTTATCCAACAAACAAAAATTTTATTATTTACAGGGATTATTGAAGGGCGAAGCGGCGGATATATTGAGTTCTTTCACAATCACCGATGACAGTTACACGGAAACATGGAAATTATTAACTGATAGATATCAAAACAACAAAGGGGTCATTGATACTCATTTAAAACATATCTTTGAGCTACCATTAGTTACAAAAGAGTCATCAGCGTCATTAAGACAATTTTTAGACACATTTATAAAACATTTTCGTTCATTAAAAAATTTAAAAGAACCGGTTGATTCTTGGGACAGAATGTTATTATTTCTCTTAACATCAAAGATAGATAATGTTACTAAGCGCGACTGGGAAATACACACAAAAGATAATCAATCGCCTACGACCGAAGAATTCATTAAATTTCTTTATGAAAAATGCAGTTTACTCGAATCAATTGAAAGAAAAAATAACACAAATTCGACAATTTCAGTATCAGTTAAAAAATCGGTTGTAAATAAAACTTTTGCACATGTATCAACAAACAATATAAATTGTCCGTTATGTAAAGAAAATCATTTTATTTACAAATGTCAAAAATTTCTTGATTTTTGGAATCGTCAGTCGATTAATGAAGAAAACTCGTATTTACAAACATCAACTCATTGTAGTATAAACTCACATTGGAAACAACAAAAAACAAGTTCGCAAGTTTTATTATCTACAGCGGTAGTCATTGCTTACGATTCATATAACAATCCAGTTACATGTCGAGCCTTACTAGATAACGGATCACAGTCGAATTTTGTAACAAGCAAATTTATCGCTAGATTGGGGTTAAAAACATCAAAAATTAACATACCAGTCTTGGGAATAAATGAATCTAAAACAAATATAACCAATCAAGCAAACATAAAAATTAAATCAGTTTACAATCAATATCAAACAAATTTGTCATTTTTAGTCATTGACTGTATAACAAACATCATTCCTCAAACATCTCTAGACACGTCAGAATTAAATATTCCAGAAACAATTAATTTGGCAGATCCAAATTTTGATAAAGCAGCTCACATAGATATTTTATTGGATGCAGGCATATTCTTTGATTTGCTTTGCATAGGTCAAATAAAATTAGGTCGTAACATGCCTAGCCTGCATAAAACGAAACTAGGGTGGATTATATCAGGTCAAATGCCCACTTCCAAAAACTACACAAAACAATCGTGCTTTCTCAATGTAAATGCAAACATACACAATCAAATCGAACGGTTTTGGAAAATTGAGGAAAATTATTCACAAATTAATTACTCAAGAGAAGAAGCGGAATGTGAAGAACATTTTTCACAAAATATTTATCGAGATCGTACAGGGCGTTTTGTAGTGAAGTTACCATTGCTAGACAATCATGTTAACTTAGGTAATTCTTTAGAAAATGCGACAAACAGATTTCATTCCCTCGAACGGAAATTAAACAAAAATTCTCAATTAAAACAAAATTATTGTAATTTCATGACTGAATATCAGCTACTCGGTCACATGACTAAAATTAACCCTCAAAATTTATCACATGCACCTCATTACTACTTACCTCACCATTGCGTAGAAAAACAGGACAGTCTTACTACTAAATTAAGAGTGGTTTTTGATGCATCCGCGAAAACGAGCACAGGCATTTCATTAAACGATACCTTAAGGGTAGGTCCCAACGTTCAGAATGATTTATTTTCCATCATATTACGATTTCGAAAACACAACATTGTAATGATTGGTGACATCGCAAAGATGTATCGACAGGTACTTATTGACCCTTCTCAACGAAATTTGCAGCTAATAGTTTGGCGAGACAATGAGTAATCAGAGTTAAATCATTTTCAATTAAATACCGTCACATACGGAACCGCATCGGCAGCCTTTTTAGCAACTCGCTGTCTTAAACAAATTTCACTGGACAATGCACAAAACTATCCTCTCAAAAGTAACATTATAGCTAACGATTTTTATGTTGACGACTTGTTCACAGGCTCACACGATCAGTCAAGTTTACTTCAGATTCAGAAAAACCTTATAAAATTGTTAAAACAGTCAGGTTTCAAATTACGAAAATTTAGTTCAAACAGTAGTGCATTTTTACAAGAAATTAGAGATAATTTCGAAGAATCACAGTCTAAAGATCATAATTACATTATCACAGACAATCAACAGGGTACTAAAACATTAGGTATATCTTGGAACCCGATATCAGACAACTTTGAATATAGCTCTCAAATAGCGTCTCAAAATCATGTAACAAAACGAACTATATTATCTTCCATTTCTCAAATTTTCGATCCACTAGGATTATTAGGTCCTATGATAATTCAAGCAAAAATTATTTTACAAAAGGTGTGGCAGTTACAGCTAGGATGGGATGAATCCTTACCCAGTGATTTATTTACGATATGGCAACAATTCTACCAAAATCTAAACAATGTTAACTCAGTACATATACCGCGACATATAATAATTTTAAATCCGATAAAAATTGATTTACATGGTTTTTGTGACGCATCACAACTAGCTTACGGATGTTGTGTATATGTGCGATGCGAAAATAAAAAAGGTGATATTCAAGTGAGACTTTTATGTGCAAAGTCAAGAGTTGTACCTCTCAAGTCAGCAACCTTACCGCGTCTAGAATTATGTGGAGCATTACTTCTCACAAAATTTATAAACAAGGTCACACAAGCTTTAAACATTCAAATCAATGACATATTTTACTGGACAGACTCGACCATTGTATTATCTTGGCTGTCAGCTGAACCAAGCACATGGCATACGTTTGTCTGTAATAGGGTCTCGGAAATTCAACAATTGTGTAATATAAATAATTTGTAACGTTTAAATTTAGTCATAAGTTAGTTATTTGGGAGAGTTTATTTGAATACCTTCTGATTGGTATCTATATTTTCATTTAATAAATTAAGTTATTACTGGTAAAATTATACGTTAGTTATTACTAATTACTCTTCAAGTTTAAATATTAGTTCGTATAATTCCGATCTTATTTTCACAATTATCACTGTAGTTTTTTTTAGCATTCTTGTAGCGCGCGTTTTTGTCAGGCTCGCGAGCAAAAAGGCAGGCAAAAGTTCAGTCATCACGCCGCTTTGAAATAGGAAAGCAGATGTACCTAAAAGTTTCTATAAATTTTAACACCTTGAAGTGTTCCTGTGGGATATATTAGTAGAAATTTTGCATTATAATTGTGCCCGAATTATTGGGAAACGTTCTGACGGCGCACAATTTCGGCTGTATTGCTGGATTTGAAGTATCTGCCTACCTGATCGACGTGATAATCTGTTAAACCGTCCTAGCTATTATCTGTAGCTTAGGTCACAATCAAGCCATCCTCCATCTACGTAAGTTATTTTATTTCATGTTTTCGTTAGCTATTTTGTATAGTAATTTTATATATCTTGGTTATAGGGCTTTTAGTGCAACTTAGTACATTGTGCATCTTTATTGCACTGTGCAGTACTTTTACCGATTTTACCAATAAGTAATTAGAAGTTAGGCTAAACCTCCTGTAGTTTCGTGCTTCCTGTCGACCGCTGTTGTCGTATACCGGCTGTCCCGATCAACTGAGACGCCATTTTGAAGTACCCTACGAGGACGTCTTCAACCAAACAGATAAGCTGTAGCTGTAGTCTCATTTTGTCCTAAATTATGTATTTCTATAACGGTTATTAATCTCTGGTTTCAATTATTATTTGTTATTTGGTATTACAAATTGCTATATGGTTAATTATTGAATTCATACTATTATTAAGTATTCATAAATTAAGAATCAATCCTTAGAGTGTATTTTAACATACAATCTACTCTAGTGTAATCTATTTTAGTAACCTTTTCTATATCTCATATAAACTTAAATATTTATTATTTATTACATTCCAGTAGGTAGATGTTCTGTAAAATATTTAAGTACTGGTAGTTAAATCTATACCTCGCTGAAGTAACATCAATTTATTAATTTAAATAATTGATATATAGGTGTATATTTATATAAGGGTGCGATATTGTAATATTGTCTTTTCTTTGACAATTATTTATATTATGAATGTAAAAATCTGATGCGCCACACGTGATCACGAGCGGTTATTCAATTTTAATATTACTACCTGTGTAACGTAGGTTATACACTTTTGTTTCATTCACTGCTCTTTAATTGCACATTTAATATTACCTTTGGTATTTTACATTAATGTTCATATTACTGTTATAACTGTTGGGTAATAATTTACTCCTAAATAACTCTCTTTTTTTTATTTGTTTTTTTCTTTCAATGTTGTTATAATATACCGGGTGGTACTACTTAAAGTATATTAAACTAGAGTTATAAGCCATTTACGACTTTCTTTTCTTATTTTGTCTTGTGATTGTATTTTAAAAGCTCGTCCACTTGAGAGTGCAATTGATATTGGGTCCAGTATTTTTTTTTATAGTTAGAATCTTGTAACCGGGTTTTAAGTGACTTGGGAAGCGTTAGGCATTTATTTAGGTTACTGGCGCCCTGAACTGCTTAGTCCTGAACATCATCAGCAGTTCTAGATTACCGCACGACCAGCTCCGGCTGGCAGCTAGCCGACGCTTCTGCCCTTAACAACTTTGGACTCATAAACATCGAGGGGTACATATATATTTATTAATCCCCTCTACAATTAGGAAGGTGGCAAATTTGGCGCCCAACGTGCAGGCCCTGCCATTTTATTATAATTCACAATTTTTTTGTTCTATTTTCTCCCTACTCTTATATAATTGTATTTTGTAAGTTACAGCTTATCCGTTTTTTTTTTTTGTTTTTTTTGACATTTACGGTAAAGGTAATGGTGTTTCAGCACTTTGTTGTTATCGACGCCTAACGAAGTCGCGACGCTTAGCGTCCATTTGTAATTTTTATTTTATAGGTTAAAGTATATGATAATTATATAGAATCAGGTTATAGTTAATATTTTTTTAAAAGTTTTACGACTTTTGCTCATCGGTGACTAGTGACGCCGACAGACGCCAAGCGTCATTGTTATATAATTTCAAAATTGGGTTGGCAATTGTATTATAATACATTTTCAGCCTACATTAACGTTTTGTTGCACAGACGTCAATCGACGCCTACCGACGCCAAGCGTCGATTTTGAGATTCTCTTAAATTCCAATAAAACATCGGTTTCTGATTATTTTCTTGTATAATTTACATATTTTCCGTATCGACGCCTACCGACGTCGGGCGTCAATGCTGAAATCTTTATTATTTTGGTATAATTTTAGTTGCATGGTCTTCTAGTAAACAATTTTAACGTTTTGTCGAGGCGACGCCGACCGACGCTCAGCGTCGTTTTTTAGATTTCACTATATTTACCTTTATATTAGTTTGTAGTGTTAGATTTTGAATTAGAAATTTAATTTTGGTAACAAATAACCTCAAAAATACAAATTTTTTTGCTCTAGTACAAGCCATAAATTGTTTATAATTATTTGAATCATAGCTCCTTGTAACCGTATTACTAGTTAACGTTAATAGTGTTATTATAGATATAAAAATAAGTTAAAAAAAAAATAATAATAATAATAATGGATTTCAAGTTGGAAATAAATAGATTGGAAAAAGACGAGTTATCTTACGAACTTGCTTTTCGGGGTATAACAGATAAGAAAACTGTAGAGGATATGCGGAAGTGTTTACGAGCCATCTTACGTTTGGAAAAAACCGAGTCTTCTCTTAAATATCCGACGTATCCATTTACTTTTGATGAAGATGCCAACTGTGTAGGTGTTAAAATTTCGGAATTGCAAAATTTAATATCGGGATTTTCCGATAATGATAATAGTCCCATCTTTTCAAAAATTTGTTCAAAACTTACTCATGTATTCCAAAGAGCTGAACGATCTAAATCTTGTACGGATGCGGAACATATACAACGTTCTAACTTTTTGATTGAAATTCTGAATTTACAAAGTCAATTGAAGTCTAAAGCGAAGAAATTTAAACGTATGTCACAAAATTCGGAGTTACCAATAGAACTTACTACTATTATGTCTTCTACAACTATTTCAACCGATTCGGATAGTGATAACTCTGATGAAGGCGATACATCTAGTAAAAATTTACTTACTGCCAATTTTTCGGGTAATCAAATTAAATCAGTGCCTGTATCCAAATGGAACTTGATTAAATTTTCGGGTGATAATTGTAACATCTCGCTTAGTGCATTCTTAGAAAATGTAGAGGAACTTTGTATTTCACGTAATGTGACTAAGACTCAACTACTCAACTCTTCTAGCGATTTATTTTCGGGAAAAGCTTTAATATGGTATCGTTCTATTAAAAATAAGATACAATCGTGGTCACAACTCGTTGAAGAGTTACGTTCACAATTTCAGACACCACATTTTAATGAAAAATTATTAAAAGAAATTAAGCTGCGCACACAGGGTCCTGGAGAATCAATAGGTATATATATCGCTGTCATGAATAATATGTTCAATCGTTTGACTGTTCCAATAAGTGAAATGGCTCGCTTAAAAGTTATTTTACCTAATCTTGCTCCATTTTATCAAAGTCAGTTAAGTTTAATTGATATCAACTCTATAGATCAATTATTGATATTAGGTCGAAAATTAGAAGTACATAAGGAGTCTATCGAATCTTTTATTCCTCCTACAAGAAATAGAAGTTCTTTAATGGAACCTGATTTAGCGTATGTATACACAAACATGGAGTGTCCTTCGACCTCTGCTCATGTGGATGAAATCGTTTGTTGGAATTGTAAGTTACCTGGTCATAGATCTCGTCAGTGTACTAATGCAATTAAAAGTAAACATTGCTTTAAGTGTGGTAACCCAGGGTACACGGTTCGAACATGCAATAAATGTAGATCTAATTCGGAAAACATAAACCGGAGACGTTAAATGACCGTATAGCGGCCTCCATCAGGTATACCACGGTCGACGTAACAAATTCTCATAATTCCATGTCAAAACAACTGGCCATTCTGGACTTCATTCTAGCTCATGCCGAGGGTGATGAACGCCCATATTTAGAAGTATCAATTCTAGGTACTAAAATGTTAGGCTTGTTAGATTCTGGAGCAACTAATACTATTATCGGTGGTAATGGTTGGAAAGTTTTAAATCATTTAGACTTACGGGTAGATCGTAAAGATATCATCTCATGTACAGTAGCTAATGGCGAAAAATGTAATAGCTTGGGTTCGTTGACTGTACCATTTCAACTGGAAGATCGTGTTAAACTTATTAAGGTGTTGGTTATTCCATCTCTTGCACACACGTTAATCTTAGGTGCCGATTTTTGGAAAGCAATGGAGATCGTTCCTGATTTACGGCACGGTGCATGGAAATTTTCGGATACTTCTCAAAACTTTATAGATTCTGTTGCTTTGAAACCTCAAACTGAGTTAACCTCTGATGAATCGACACAATTGCTTAATTTAGTTGATAAGTCATTTTCTGAAATGGGTGACGAATTAGGATGTACCACTTTAGTGGAACATGAGATAAAGACATCTTCTTCGCCAATCAAACAGAGATATTACCCCGTGTCTCCAATTATGCAATCTCATATTGATAAAGAGTTAGACAAGTTAATATCGCAGGGTATTGTGGAGAAATCTAATAGCCCCTGGTCATCTCCAATTCTACTTGTTAGGAAGAAAGACCAAAGTTTTAGGTTCTGCGTAGATTATCGAAAATTAAATAAAGTAACCGAACGTGACGCTTATCCTTTGCCATACGTTTCAGCAACATTAGATAAATTACGCGACGCTCATTATTTATCTTCTTTAGATATAAAGTCCGCGTATTTTCAGGTACCTCTTACAGAATCTTCATGTCCCCTTACCGCCTTTACAATTCCAAACCGAGGTTTATTTCAATTTAGACGTTTACCTATGGGTTTAGCAAACTCACCGGCTACTTTTCAAAGATTAATCGATCGTGTTCTTGGTCCGGATCTAGAACCACATGTGTTTGTCTATTTGGATGACATAATTATTGTGACGCAAACTTTTGAAAAACATCTTCAAATTCTTAAAGAAGTTTTTAAACGGCTTAAAAATGCTAACTTGACATTGTCCAAAGAGAAATGCTTTTTCTGTAGACCCGAATTACGCTATCTTGGATATGTCATCGACTGTAATGGTTTACATGTAGATCCAGATAAAATTAAGGCTATCCTTGATATTCCTTCGCCTACTTGCGTTTCCGAAGTCAGAAGAATAATTGGTTTAGCTTCATGGTATCGTAGATTTGTACCAGAGTTTTCTACGGTTATAGCTCCTCTTTGTAATCTGCTACGTAAAAATAAACTATTTGTTTGGGATCAAGTTTGTGAAAGTTCCTTCAAGATATTAAAAGAACATTTGATTACGGCGCCTGTATTATCATGTCCAGACTTTTCGCTTCCATTTACAATTCAAACGGATGCATCAGGTTTCGGAATCGGTGCAGTTTTAACTCAGCAACATCCAGAAGGTGAAAAAGTAATCTGCTATCTTTCTCGTTCTCTCAGTCGCAATGAAAGAAATTATAGTACGACAGAACGTGAGTGTTTATCTGTTCTATGGGCCATTGAGAAGCTCAGGCCTTATATTGAAGGTTCTAAGTTCACCGTAATCACGGACCACTATAGTCTGGTCTGGTTAAATACTCTTCAATCTCCTACTGGTAGACTTGCTCGTTGGGCTATACGCCTACAACAATACGATTATGACATTGTGCATAGAAAAGGTAAGGAACACGTAGTTCCTGACGCTTTATCCCGATCTGTTCCCATCATAGACAGTGTAACTACTGCCGACTCAGCTTCTTCCGAAAATGTTCCCCTTCCAGATCCCCAATCTTCTTCAGTTCAGGACAAATGGTACGATAAAATGAAAATTAACGTTCCTAAATATCCTCGAAAATATTCAGCCTGGCGAGTTTTGAATGATAAGCTCTATAAACACCTGTCTCCTCCATATCCTGAATTAACTAGTGAACATGATTGTTGGCGTGAAGTTATTCCTCGTAGTAGTCGTCAAAAATTAATCAGGGACGTCCATGAGTCTTTGTGTCATACCGGTGTCTTTAAGACATATCATAAACTGCGGCAAGAATATTATTGGCCAAAAATGCGTTGTGATGTCGCCTCATTTATTCGTCATTGTAAAATATGTCATTCTATAAAGCCAGAACAAAAACGTCCATCAGGTTTAATGTTAAGTGCGCAAACAAATATCTCTCGTCCGTTCCAGTTATTGTGTGCTGATTTGGTTGGTCCGTTGCCGAAATCAAAAGCTGGTTATCAGTACATTTTAGTGGTTGCAGACTGCTTCAGTAAATTTCCTTTTATATTTCCGCTGCGAACAGCAAAAACGCCTAATATCGTTAAATTAATAGAAGAACAAGTATTTCTTGTATTTGGATGTCCTAGTGCAATTATTGTAGATAATGGAGTTCAATTTCGATCCAAAGAATTTGTGAGGCTTATGAAGTCTCATAAGGTTACCATTAAGTATACTGCATTATATCATCCCCAAGCTAACCCTTGTGAGAGAATTAATAAGGTTCTTAAGACCATGTTACGTTCTTTAGTATCTGAAAATCATAGGGAATGGGATATTCACTTAGCAAAAGTTGGATGTGCTATTCGATCCACAAAACATGAGGTCACAGGCTTAACCCCTAATTTCATTAATTTTGGTCGCGAGATTTATTTACACGGTGAGCCTTTGGATGAAGATATTCTTATTCAATTTGATCGGTCTCATTTTCAGGATGAACGTTCACAATGTTTTGTACGTATTTACAACGATGTTAAATTACGGTTAGCTAAAGCTTATGAACAAAACAAAAAGTTCTATGATTTTCGTCGTAGGGATACGCAATTTTTGGAAAATGAACTAGTATGGCGACGTAATTATGTACTTTCCGATAAAGCTCAATATTATACTTCGAAACTTGCACCTACGTTCATAGGACCATTCAGTATTGCTAAACGGCTCTCGCCGTGGACTTATGAATTGAAAGATTCTAATAACAAATTTTGTGGAGTTTGGCATGCGAAAGATTTAAAGGCACATCCGCCTGACGAATAATATCTCTAGTAGCTTACAGTCAAAGATTTTTAGGTTAAAAATCTTTAAAGTGGGGGAAGAATTTGTAACGTTTAAATTTAGTCATAAGTTAGTTATTTGGGAGAGTTTATTTGAATACCTTCTGATTGGTATCTATATTTTCATTTAATAAATTAAGTTATTACTGGTAAAATTATACGTTAGTTATTACTAATTACTCTTCAAGTTTAAATATTAGTTCGTATAATTCCGATCTTATTTTCACAATTATCACTGTAGTTTTTTTTAGCATTCTTGTAGCGCGCGTTTTTGTCAGGCTCGCGAGCAAAAAGGCAGGCAAAAGTTCAGTCATCACGCCGCTTTGAAATAGGAAAGCAGATGTACCTAAAAGTTTCTATAAATTTTAACACCTTGAAGTGTTCCTGTGGGATATATTAGTAGAAATTTTGCATTATAATTGTGCCCGAATTATTGGGAAACGTTCTGACGGCGCACAATTTCGGCTGTATTGCTGGATTTGAAGTATCTGCCTACCTGATCGACGTGATAATCTGTTAAACCGTCCTAGCTATTATCTGTAGCTTAGGTCACAATCAAGCCATCCTCCATCTACGTAAGTTATTTTATTTCATGTTTTCGTTAGCTATTTTGTATAGTAATTTTATATATCTTGGTTATAGGGCTTTTAGTGCAACTTAGTACATTGTGCATCTTTATTGCACTGTGCAGTACTTTTACCGATTTTACCAATAAGTAATTAGAAGTTAGGCTAAACCTCCTGTAGTTTCGTGCTTCCTGTCGACCGCTGTTGTCGTATACCGGCTGTCCCGATCAACTGAGACGCCATTTTGAAGTACCCTACGAGGACGTCTTCAACCAAACAGATAAGCTGTAGCTGTAGTCTCATTTTGTCCTAAATTATGTATTTCTATAACGGTTATTAATCTCTGGTTTCAATTATTATTTGTTATTTGGTATTACAAATTGCTATATGGTTAATTATTGAATTCATACTATTATTAAGTATTCATAAATTAAGAATCAATCCTTAGAGTGTATTTTAACATACAATCTACTCTAGTGTAATCTATTTTAGTAACCTTTTCTATATCTCATATAAACTTAAATATTTATTATTTATTACATTCCAGTAGGTAGATGTTCTGTAAAATATTTAAGTACTGGTAGTTAAATCTATACCTCGCTGAAGTAACATCAATTTATTAATTTAAATAATTGATATATAGGTGTATATTTATATAAGGGTGCGATATTGTAATATTGTCTTTTCTTTGACAATTATTTATATTATGAATGTAAAAATCTGATGCGCCACACGTGATCACGAGCGGTTATTCAATTTTAATATTACTACCTGTGTAACGTAGGTTATACACTTTTGTTTCATTCACTGCTCTTTAATTGCACATTTAATATTACCTTTGGTATTTTACATTAATGTTCATATTACTGTTATAACTGTTGGGTAATAATTTACTCCTAAATAACTCTCTTTTTTTTATTTGTTTTTTTCTTTCAATGTTGTTATAATATACCGGGTGGTACTACTTAAAGTATATTAAACTAGAGTTATAAGCCATTTACGACTTTCTTTTCTTATTTTGTCTTGTGATTGTATTTTAAAAGCTCGTCCACTTGAGAGTGCAATTGATATTGGGTCCAGTATTTTTTTTTATAGTTAGAATCTTGTAACCGGGTTTTAAGTGACTTGGGAAGCGTTAGGCATTTATTTAGGTTACTGGCGCCCTGAACTGCTTAGTCCTGAACATCATCAGCAGTTCTAGATTACCGCACGACCAGCTCCGGCTGGCAGCTAGCCGACGCTTCTGCCCTTAACAACTTTGGACTCATAAACATCGAGGGGTACATATATATTTATTAATCCCCTCTACAATTAGGAAGGTGGCAAAATGGCATCATGTTAAATCTAATAATAATCCAGTAGACATTATTTCACACGGCATAAATCCGCAAGAAATTACAAATTTAACAATGTGGTAGCATGGCCCAGATTATATTTCACAAAATGAAGTCACATGGCTTCAACATAATCATATTTCCAATTTTTCAAAAAATAATTCAGAAACTCTCGATTTTAAAATTAATCGCACCACCCAATTATCATTCGGTTGTACCAAACAGTTCAACATATTTGAAAGATTTTCAAAATTGTCAAAATTAATAAATGTATTTGCCTATTGCTTACGCTTTTTTAAAATTGTAAGTCAAAACGCGAATCGCTTGTCACAGGTCTTCTAACTCAAGAAGAAATCTTTACCAGTAATAAATCTCTTATAAAATTAATTCAAAGACAATCATTCTCAGATGACATTTACTCTATTCAAAATAGTAGTAGGGTAAAATGTAGCAGTAAACTCAAATGTTTAAATCCACTTATTGACAAAGATAACATCCTTCGCGTTGGCGGCAGACTTAAGCATTCAGAACTGTTGTACGATCAAAAACATCATATACTACTACCTAGTAAACATCCATATACACGCTTAATCATCAGACATTATCACGAAAAAACATTACACGCAGGTATGCAAACGACTTTATCTAACATACGACAAATTTACTGGCCGATAAACGGAAAAACAGTAGTAAAGTCAGTAATACGTAAATGTATAACTTGTTTTAAGGCAAAACCTTCAATAATCAAACAACAAATGGGTGATTTACCAGAAAGGCGCGTAGCACCCTCTACAACATTTTCAAATTGCGGAATAGACTACGCCGGTCCAGTGTATATAAAAGATGGTAAAACGCGTAATCGCAAAATCATAAAGGCGTATATATGTATCTTTATATGCATGGCAACAAAAGCGGTGCACCTAGAATTGGTCAGCGAGTTAAGTCCGCAAATGTTTTTAAATGCTCTGAAGCGATTCGTTGCGAGGCGCGGACTATGCAAGCATATCGTCTCAGACAACGCCACAAATTTCACAGGTGCCAACAACGAGTTATTAGAGGTCAACAAATTTTTGCAACATGATAATTTTCAAAAATATTTACTTGAACAAAAAATTCAATGGCATTTTATACTGGCTCACTCTCCTAACTTCGGTGGTTTGTGGGAAGCCGCAGTTAAATCAGTCAAACATCACTTAAAGCGTATCCTAAATAACATAACTTTAACGTATGAGGAATATTATACTCTGCTTACTCAAGTCGAGGCTGTCTTGAACTCTCGACCATTATCCCCTATATCCGACGATCCCAACGATTTTGAGGCTCTGACACCAGGCCACTTTATTATTGGCGAAGCATTAATTGCAGTTCCTGAGCCAAATATAACAGATACCAAACTAAGCCCCTTGGCACGTTTCCATCATATACGCCAAATGTCTCAACATTTTTGGACAAGATGGAAAACCGAATATCTTCACCAGCTTCAACAGAGGACAAAATGGAGGTTTCAAGCTGATCTTCCTTCCTTGGTTGGTTCTTTGGTTCTCATAAAGGAGGACAACGCACCCCCACTACATTGGCCAACCGGCAGAATATTGGAAGTGCATCCTGGCTCTGACAACATTGTGCGCGTAGTGAGCATAAAAACAAAAAACGGTATAGTGAAACGTTCGGTGTTCGGTTTCAAAGGTGTGCTTATTTCCCGATTTAACTACAACTACCTAGCTCACCATTTTTTTTTTAAAGAGATTCTTTCAAGGAGGGCGGTATGTTCGCTAAAGTGACTTCAAATGTAACACGCGGTCGTATCGTGATCAGTTCGTTCCACATGCGTGTGCGTGCGGAACGGTACCCCGCTGTCTACCAAAATTTTCAGTGTCCTATTAGATCTCGAACAGAACAGTAGACATTCATTTTTAATATTGTAATACCTACATTTTTGTAAAGTCACATGTAAATTTCAAACATATTATACAGTCCACTAAATAAAGCTATAGTAAATCAGTATACCTATTTTATCAATAAAATATAAAATAGTAAATGTATAACGCTGAATGCCAATTCAGTCGACGAAGAAAAAATCAGGTGTTTCCCAAGTGTACCCATTTACAAATAATTATCGTTAAACTTTGAATCTTAAGTTTGTAGTAGATATTTTTTTTTTTTGAAAATGTATTTCTTTATACTGTTAAAAAAATAGGTAATTTTTTGTGAATTTCGATTTTAAGCCTTTCCCAACCCTTCCCAGTAAATTTGCTTTTTTTGCTATTTTGTTCGTTATATATGTAGCGTGTTTGTTAAAGAGATGTTGGTCTATGATAACTCCTGGATATTTAATATCTTCTACTTGTTCAATTTTTACGTTGTCCATTAGTATGTCAGGATGATTAACAGTATCTATTCTACTTAATTTACTCTTAATTATCATAAATTTTGTTTTGTTTGTATTAATATGAAGTCTATTTTTCTTTAACCAATCTGAGACACAATGTAACTCTAAATTTATAATATTTATAATACTGTTAATATCATTTCCGACCACATAAATTATTGTATCAACAAACATTTGTATATTTCCCTTTGTAACGTACAACACTAAATCATTTATGTAAATTATGAACAGGTTAGGGCCTAGGACTGTGCCTTGCGGCACACCATAAGTTGATAAAGACTCTGATGACATGCAACCATTATATTTCACCACTTGTCTGCGATCCTGCAAATAACTTTCAAACCATTTAATAATCGTTGGACCTAGACCGTATTGTTTTAACTTTAACAGCAACAAATCTCTGTTAATAGTTTCAAAAGCACGTTCGAAATTCAGGAACACTACCCCAATTATCATCTTCTGCTCTAACACATCTTTCCATTGATATAGCATTGACTGAATAGCACTCTCACATGAGTTGTTGTTACGAAAACCTGCTTGATACTTTGTTACAATTTTATTAGTTTCCATATAATTTACTAATTGCTCATTCACTGTCATTTCTAGTAGTTTTTCATAACAAGGAACCATATTGATTGGACGATGTTCTTCACATTTATTTGTATTATTAATTTTTTCAATTGGAATTACTGTTGATAACTTCCAATGTGCAGGAAAGGAACCGGACTGCAAGCTTGTATTTATAACATGTAGGAACCGATCACCGATTATCTCAAATGCACTCTTTAACAACTTTGTATTTATTCCATCCACACTGCTTTCTTTATTTTTAATTTTTTTTACTATGCCTCTTAACTCTTTCATTTCTATACTTTTAAAATTAATAAGCCTACATCTTACATTTATTTTATCCAGAATTTCATTGTACCAGGTAATGTTTGAGTTAGGAATAACTACACATATTTCCCCAATGCTATCCAGAAAATATTTATTGAATTTTTCTGCTATTATTTGGTTATCTAATGTAAGTTTGTTGTCGATAATAATACCTCTATCTCTATTACTATTTGTTGTTCCATTTACAATAAGTTTCAACTCCTTCCACATTTGTTTTGGGTCATGCTTCATCTCATCAATTTTTTCATCAAAATATTTTTGTCTTTGTTTTCTAATACTTGTAACTATAGTATTCCTTTTCTGTTTATAAAGTTCCCAGTCAATCACTTGCTTTGTTATAACAGCTTTTCGGTATAGTCTGTCCCTTTCCTTAATTTCCTGTTCAATTTCCCTTGTCCACCATTTTTTATTTCCCCACCGTGTGCTTAATAACTTTTTTTCTTCTGGGGCATGTTCATTTAGAGTTTCTACTAAAGTTTCAACAAGGGTATCTAGCAGAATATCTACTACTGTACATTTATTTTATTATAATTTCTAATCATTTTCTTTTCTTTCTTTTCTTTATAAGTATTTATACTGAAATAATGGAATGATCTGCAATCATTGGTGACGCATGAACTTCAAAAATCGTATTTTTCATATTATTTATTATGAGGTCAATTCTACTGGATGAATTCTTCGTTATCCTTGTAAATTGATTTACTATTTGATATAAACCGTGACTTTTTACAACCGTTTCCAATTTTGTTGAATAGTAGCTTTTTACGGCCATATTTATATTAAAGTCTCCTATTATGAAGCATTTGCCTCTTTTTTCAACAATCTCTTCCATTAATTCATCTAACAACTCGACAAAGACAGCATTACTTTTCTCTGGAGAATAGTAAAGTAAAAACAAGGTCAAAGATGTTACTAGAAGGTATAGCTGTAGTTTTCTGGTAGAGCAGAATTGCAACAAATTCTATAAGAGAAAACATAAGAAATTATTATTTTTATCATTTTTAAGTAATGTTTCCATTTTGCACATCTGTAGAGATTTGAAACTAATAAGTCATCATTTTACCCTGTTATTAAAAGGTGGGTACCTAACTTAAGTTTTGCGGTGGTGCATAATGGCAACAAATAATCTAAGCGGAAAAAATGAGAAATTTGTATTTTTGACAATCTAACACGACATGTTTTCATAACGTTTATATATACTTGAAATTATTAACTCATGATTTTACCTTGTTATTATAAGGTATTAGTTCTAGTTTTCTAATGGTGCACTGTTGTAACAAATTCTATAAGCGAAAAAAATTAGAAAATTGTATTTTTGGCAATTTTAAAACATTTTCCACTTTACACATCTATAGGTACTTGAAAATGTTAGATCATGATTTTATCTTGTTACTAGAAGCTTGTAGCTTCAGTTTGACGATAGTTCATAGTTTGATAGCATCAAATTTTATAAGCTAAAAAAATGAGAAAATACCTTTAAGGAAATTTTAGGCCATGTTTTCCATATTGCACATCTGCAGATATTTGAATCTGTTAGGTCATCATTTTACCTTGATATTAAAAGGTGGTACCTCAAGTTTTGCAGTGGTGCATAATTGCAACAAATTTTATAAGCCAAAAAATAAACAATTACTGAGTCATTTTTTTATCTTGTTATTAGAAGGTATTAGCGGTAGTTTTCTGGTGGTACATGCTTGCACAAATTCTATAAGTGAAAAATAAGAATATAGTATTTTTGACAATTTTAACACATGTTTACCATTTTGAGCATCTGTGGATACTTGAAAATGTTAGGCCTTGATTTTACCTTGTTATTAGAACGTAGTAGATCAAGTTTTCAGGTAGTACTCGGTTGCAACTAATTTTATAAGGGAAAAAATCAGAAAATACCTTTTAAGCAATTTAAAGTCATGTTTTCCATTTTGTACATATATAGATATGTACTTGAAAATGTTAGGTCATGAATGGTCTTGTTATTTGAAGGTAGTAGCTTAAGTTTGATGGTAGTGCACGATGGCAACAAATTTTAATAGCTAAAAAAATGACCTTTTAAGGGTCCATTCTCTGTAGATTTGACAGGCATGAATGTTGGGTCGGATTGAGAGGATGGGTGGCCGATGGGTGGAGATTTATATATTCCAACTATTGAATTATTAAGATTTCGGAGGTGCACGTAAAGCCGAAGTAAAAAGGCACATGGAAATAAAGTTAGCCCTCATTGCAAGGGTACCGGATTTGTCTTATAATTGCAACAAAATTTCTTTTTAATGTTATAAATTATATATCACCGGAAAGACTAAAAGATAAACTAGATCCCTATAGTAGCAAATTTTTGTTTAATATATGTATTTTAGAGAAAATAATTTTTGAAAATACGCTATTTTAGTACAAGATTGTTTGCCTGGAATTTTAAAAATAAAAAGAAATACCAAAAATTACTACTACAGGGACTTAGATTAAAGTCTTATCTTTCAATACTTTTTTACTAAAAGTCGCTATCTTTTATAGTTTTTTTATAATTAGACACGGGACGAACGCCCATTTAGGGCTTATTTCGACCTAGTGAATGGACTCTTAAGCAACTTTAGGTCATGTTTTCCATTTTGCACATCTATAGTAGTAGATGTGCAAAAGTACTTGAAAATATTAGGTCATCATTTTACCTTGTTATTAGAAGGTAGTAGCTCTTATTTTCAGATAGTGCACGGTGGCAACAAATGCTATAACTGAAAAAATAAGAAAATATTATTTTTATCCTTTTTACATGTTTTCCATTTTGCACATCTGCAGATATTAGAAACTGTTAGTCATCATTCTACCTTGTTATTAAAAGTGGGAGCTCATGTTTTCAGGTAGTGCAAGGTTGCAACAAATTCTATAAGTGAGCAAAATGATATAATTGACGTTTTAGTATTTTTAAGACATGTTTCCTATTTTGCACCTCAGTAGATAAGTACTTGAATATGTTAGGTTATGATTTTATCTTGCTATCAAAAGGTAGTAGGTCAAGTTTCTGGATAAGCCCAAGAAAATTTGATTTTACACAGCTATAACAAATATCGTATCTTCCGTAAAGGAAAAAATTCGGAAAGGTCATTTTTTTTTAAAAAACCAATATACTATTCGAAAGTACTTGAAAAACAACAAAATCTGGCCTAGTGTTTCTAGGTGATGAGCAACAAATTGGGGTGCTAGCGTAAACTTACGCCAGCAATCACCATTTTTCTTAAGAACAGCACGAGCTACAAATTTTTTTTATGGCACAAAATAGCAACAAATTGCTATAGTCGGTATGCTAGTGTAATATACGTGTAATATTACCAGTTTCAATAATTTCCTAATTTTTTCCTATTCAAAATTTGAAGTATCACGTTTATTAATGTCGATGTGGAGTTTAAAGTTTAATACACGTTTTGGGGTAGGTCCATTAAAATACAATGACCTTGAATTTCATGAAACATTTTTTACCACCCCCTGCTCGGCCGCGGTATTTTCAGTTCTGAGCCCTCCCATGCATTACCGTTACGAGCCGCCACTGCGTAGGAGCAAGAATACTTTTCCTGGTCCTAGAATATAACTGTTCAACCTTATGTCACCGTACTCCACGACTTGACATCGATTGAATAGATATACCAGCCATAAAAACCAGTTAATTGTAATTGATAGTGAATTTGATCAAAAGGTTTTTTTTATCAGTATATAAAACCTGACCTGCAGAATCAAAACTTTTATATATATACTGAGAAATGCAACCTAGTTAAATGCAAATTAGTTAGTTGACTTTTTTTACATAAAACCGTGTTGTAAGGGTGTAATTGAAAATTTCACTGAATTGTAAATAGTAACAAATTATTATTTCAAAAAGTTGTCTGAAGTTGCAAAGTATAGATATTGGTCTGTAGTTGTCTATAAATATGAACGGTCATAAAATTTGTGTATGGAGCATATTTTAGCAGTTTTCCATACATTTAGATTATGTTTAAGTTGACAATTAAATTAAAAAAATAAACAAGAGGTTTCACCAAGGCATAAGTCAGGGGCAAAATAATTAATTTTAGTGCCGAATCAAATGATTCATTTAATAGTGGAGAATTGAAACTCGGAGTCAACTCTTCCAACTCCAGACTCCCAGGTTTTGAAGAGTGGCCAGAAGCCACGGGCCGGGTATCGCAGAATTACTTCAGTTCAGATTCATAGAGTCCGTAGATAAAGGTAGAGTCTAGATCCGCAATCAGCGAGTTTTATCGGTCCTGACTGATTATTCCCAGGATGAGAGTAAGATCTTCTTATGTTTCAGATTCCACCAAGAACAAGCATAGAGGGCTTCGAAGCGACTAAAAAAATGACCCTTAGACCTCCCCTCGAAGCCGCGACCACCGACAGCAGTCGCAGGCTCACTTCCAGTACCCTTCCCTTACCTTGCATACAGCTAAAGGACCAGTTGGCTCCTTTAGAGATGCACCCCGGCTACACAGCCATTCCTGACCTCCCCCAAACCACCACTCAGGACGAGTGCGGCACTTGCCCTCCCCGCCCGAGGCGGACTACCCCCGGTGGGTTATACATGCAGGCGAAAAAAGAAGACAAGACAGAAGAGCGCCAGAAGATCCTACCCAGCCTGCAGGGTAGAGCCAGGACAGGAGGAGACTTCACGAATCGCTCACACCTATCACATTTTGTGATAGGGGTTGGTGAAGGAAGGGGTCCACCTCTACGAGGCAATCCAGGCCTACAGCGATGGGATGGGTAAAGAGCGATAATCCCGCTCGGCCCCAAACCATCCCAGGTCATGATTAAAGTCAATGAATATTGGCAACCGATTATTAAATTATACTGTAGTTCACAAAACCAACTTACTTAAATCAAATCTAAATCAGTTAATCCACTGCAATGAAGAAAATAGGTGCGTCTAATACTCGTACTAACACAATCTGGCCTAATACTAAATAATTTCTTATAATGATGACGAGAAGTTATCTTTGGGGCTATTTTACCCACAAGGGTAGCGATAAAGTAGAATGCAATATATGTTCTATTTTGACGGACACGCAAAACGAGTGTATCTTATGATTCTGATTCATGCTCATCAATTCTGTATTATTTTTCAATCGGCACGTGACCCCAGCAATCCGTTACACTCACTCGGCAGTCGGCCGGCGCCATCTGTGATCGGCATATTGAATCGCGGCGAGGTACCGAGATTCGGCTATTCTATATTTTGGGAGTCGATTCAGTTGATCTAAGTCAAGAGTCGACTCTCTTGATTCGAAACATACACTTACCAGCCAATACTACAAGGCCTCTTTGACAATAAAGCTGGATACATTATCCACTCAGAAGTCATCCTATTTTTTAGTTTTTTAGATGTTAGAATTATATGGCTTACAGATATCGAACTAATAAAAATGTGTAAATTTGGCAGTGATACTGAGTCAGAACAGGGGGAATAATCGGAATTGAAATACATATACTTGAAAAAAAAATCTAGAAAACCTTTTACTATAGATTGGAATATTTCATAGGTTGAGTTATTTAAATGCATTATACCAGGTATTTTAGATTTTTATTTTTACTATTTATAAAAGTTCAAAATTTATTTGGGTCCAATGTAACGTTTCAATTTAGTAGAGACCTTAATTTTTTAAATGTCTGTAAATAGTTATCTGTTTTATACTTTTTATTTCTACAGACTGAATTTTTTAAATGGATATTACCTATGATTTCTCTGTTAAACCACGGTGGATAGTGCCTTTCGCTATTTAGGTTAAATACAGGGTGTCCACCTAGTGCGCGTAAGTCCAATATCTGGGTTAATAAAAGAGATAACTTAATTTTTTTTTCTACAGGGTTGTCTAATATCCCGAGCTGCACAAAATGAAAATATATTTACATATTCAGGGTGTTCAGTTTTTCCTGGACAGGTACCAACTTCGTTTTTCTAAATGGAAATATATATTTTTTATTGCTTTTTCGAATTAAACCCTTGATTTTAGTAGGACTTTCATCAGCCTTCCCTATACCTAACTTAAACTGTTTTTGAAATATTGACGGGTGAATATTGACATTTTTGCAACTTTGACACCCTGTAAAATCTAAACGGTTTGAGATCAAGCAAAACGGTTTGCACATTTCTATCTTAACTTTTTATAAGCTATCGTTTGATACTAATTTCAAATTTATCCAAGAATTAAAAATTTTCAAAATTTTCGGAAAATTTTTAATTCCTGGATACATTTGAAATTAGTATCAAACGATAGCTTATAAAAAGTTAAGATAGGAATGTGCAAACCGTTTTGCTTGATCTCAAACCGTTTAGATTTTATAGGGTGTCAAAGTTGCAAAAATGTCAATATTCACCCGTCAATATTTCAAAAACAGTTTAAGTTAGGTATAGGGAAGGCTGATGAAAGTCCTACTAAAATCAAGGGTTTAGTTCGAAAAAGCAATAAAAAATATATATTTCCATTTAGAAAAACGAAGTTGGTACCTGTCCAGGAAAACTGAACACCCTGAATATGTAAATATATTTTCATTTTGTGCAGCTCGGGATATTAGACAACCCTGTAGAAAAAAAAATTAAGTTATCTCTTTTATTAACCCAGATATTGGACTTACGCGCACTAGGTGGACACCTTGTATATTAAGGTTTGCTTAAAACATATCACAAGCCTCATTAGATTATTAAAATTCTCTATTTCACTCCATTCAACCTGTTGCAACATATTGTATAGTAACGGATAATTAACACATTTGAAATTGTATTTTATTAGAGTTAAATGCGCAATAATTATTTGACTCTATAATATTCAGTTGAAGATATACAGAAAGTGAAGGGTGATAGACAGTGTCTTATCTGGTACAAGCGCGAGTATCTTTATCAGCTAAGTATACAGGGTGCACCATTTAAGTTGGCAAACTTGAATATCTTGAAAATGAACATTTTAGAGAAAAATGTTTCAGATAAAAGTATCATCATTTTACAAGCGGGGTTTAATGGTTATATATTTGGTTCGTTTGGTTTAGAGTTTCAAGGTTATTTAAACATAAACATAAAACACACCACAGAAATGGACAACGTCAGGGCCGCCGCTAAGGTGTTGGCCGCCCGTGTGCAAGTCAATATTTGCCGCCCTCCCCCTTTCTATCTAGGTACCAATAATTAACAAAATGTATGAAAATTGCATAGTTACTTTTTTTACATATGTATCAATAGTAATTAGTAAATAGGTAAATACTCACTCAAAAAATTAAAGTAATATCCAACACAGCCAAATCTAGGAAGTGTCCACATTAAAGTACAAAAGTCCATTAAAATAAAATATAACTAAATAACATAGAAAGTAATTAAAAACAAACTTTTCGGGCTTTGGTTTCGGAAAACTTTTTGACAATGTCTTTAATATCCAATGTTATTTTCTTCCCTGCTTTTGATCAAAAATGATTCTAGTGCACCGCAAAGTTTTCTTTTCTCCTCAGTGTTTGATGTTTGACTCTTTTTTCTGTCTATATTGAAAACCCTAAAGTCGTTTTCGTTTTGTTTTTCTTTCGAACATTTTAAAGTAATCACACAAAATTTCAAAACAGCGCGAATTTAACAAAATAAAGCAAAAAACACTTTATTTAATATTGTTTCTCTTGTTTGTCCAAACCGTATCCCGTACCCGTGAATGTTAATATTTTTGAAAAATACTAATAATAAATTATTGCTCTATTCGCGACGGTCGCGTAAACAAAATTATACATATCTATCAACTATCAACGTACTGTTTAAATCAAACAGCAAACCAGTTGCCGGTAAATAGGGAACTAAAAATTAAAAGAAAGATGAGAACATATTTTCTTTCCTTACGATCAAAACTGCAGTTCGGTGTATCCATCCCCCATCCTATAAAGAAAAACATTTAAATATTTAAAAGCCAAAAGCCGCGGCCCGCCATATAAAAAAGTGATATTTATTGCTACGTTTATTTACAAGAGCCGATAACGCACGTTGCGCAGCGACGAAAAATAATTTGTCATATTAGCAAAACGGTAGTTTCAAAGCTAGATACTTTACAATAATATTTCTGATGAAGTTTGGATTAAGATGAAAGAATGAACGAATTAATATATTACGGCTGTCGTTAACTTAATACAAGGTATAAAATGATGTAGTTTCAGCCAGTCAAAATAAGAATATATTTAATTTCTTTTTTAAGAAAATCAAGCTTTCGCTCAAATTTTTGGGCTTCATCAGGGCTTTAATGTTATCAGAGGGGTCTCTTTGGCCGCCCCTATTACTGGCCGCCCGTGTGCGGTGCACACTTTGCACACATGGTAGCGGCGGCCCTGGACAACCTCCCTACTGAAAGCCTAAGGCTTGTGTAGAGGGAGGGTACACATGAAAAAAACGCAGACACACAATCATTCCCTGGGAGAGGTGCCATTTCTCCCCTGGCGAGAATCGAACTCGCGCCGCAATATACCCATTCTGTTAGTCACAGGCTATCACCCAGCACCTAACAGACTGAGCTATCGCCGCGGCGTTTTGAAGGGTAACTTTGATTTTTTAAATAGGAACCCCTATTTTTTTTTAATGATTCGTATTCTTCGTAGAAAACTTAACAACTTTTGTTTTTTGACTTTTCGAGTTTACTTTCAGTGTTTACGAGTAATTAAGGATTGAACGTAGCAGTAACAATAAAATGTAAAAGTAGCCGTTACCCCTGCAATGAACACTACCGTTGGCTATTAGTTTGGCTACTGATTCATCAGATATTACAAAAAGTGGGAAGAGGCTACAAAAAATTTACTATCACTACAAACTTGTAAGTTTTTGTTAGACCAAAAAGAAGTATGTTGGCCACGAGCGAATTTTTTGCCGTATGTTTGTTGCTGATCTAGACTCAATATAAAGCAAATTTGTAATTTGAAGACTTAAAGAGTTAAGTTGAGTCCGAGCTACAAGTGAGATCGCATCAATTCAAATTTCACGAAGTTATTGCCGGTCGCAACGTTGAGAACGCGCGCGAATTGTATGCACAGCGTTTTCCCCATAGAAGACATCCATCCAGTAGATCATTTTATCGTGTTGTGCATCAGTTTTCTGAAGATGGCAGTATTCAACCAAAGAAAAAACAACGTCGACGAACAGTAACTGGAGAAGAAAATGAAATTGCAGTATTAGCTACGGTCAATATGACTCCACACACAAGTTCTCGTGCAATTTCTCATGATCTTGGCATCTCACAAACAAGCATTCATAGAATACTGAAATGTCATAAATTTCATCCCTACCACGTATCTCTCCATCAGAAACTTCATGGCGATGACTTTCACAATCGAGTCACATTTTGTCAATGAGCACATGCACAATTACAAGGTGATGGAAACTTTTTTCACACAGTACTATTTTCTGATGAGTCAAATTTTACGAGTTATGGAGAAGTGAACAGGCACAACATGCATTATTGGGCTTCAGAAAATCCAAGATGGTTGCGTGAAGTACAAATGCAGAGACGATGGACGGTAAATGTTTGGTGTGGCATAGTTGGCGATAAATTAATAGGGCCTGTCTTTATTAATGGTGTTTTGACGGGGGCAATGTACACTGAGTTTTTAGACCATCAATTACCACAGCTTCTTGAAGACATACCACTACAACGCAGGAGGAACATGTGGTACCAGCACGATGGTTGTCCACCACATTATGCACGGACGTCACGTGCAATATTGGACCGGGATTATCCTGGGCGATGGATTGGACGAGGTGGTCCAGTACATTGGCCCGCCCGATCCCCTGATTTGACTTCCCTAGACTTTTTTTTGTGGGGATATCTTACACAACAAGTTTACCAAGATTTACCAACCACACCGGACAATATGCAAGAACGCATTAGAAATGCTTGCCGCGACATTGACAGAGGCATGTTAGTAAGGACGGTGGACAATTTTACAGTACGCATTGAACAATGTATTGCAGTCGAAGACCATCACTTTGAACATCTGTTAAATTGATTAACTTTTAATTTCCGGATGGAATAACTCGCAAATAAATGATAATTCCTTTTTGCAATAACTTAGTAGGTACGCAATAAAAATTCTGTTACTCTCATAAATAACATTAGTTTTCCAGGGGTTTTCTGGGGGGTTCAACTTACCTTTAGTATCCAGTCAAATATTTCTCCATTTTTCAGAAGTGTTCTGTACTTCTACATTAAATGCATAATTACTCGTAAACGCTGAGGTTAAACACGGAATGCCACAGAACAAAAGTTGTTAGGTTTTTTACGAAGAATACGAATAATTAAAAAAAAAATAGGGGTTCCTATTTAAAAAATCAAAGTTACCCTTCAAATAACCTTGAAACTCTAAACCAAACGAACCAAATATATAATCATTAAACCCCGCTTGTAAAATGATGATACTTTTGTCTGAAACATTTTTCTCTCAAATGTTTCATTTTCAAGATATTCAAGTTTGCCAACTTAAATGGTGCACCCTGTATATGTAAAATTGGCAACAACAAAGTCGAAAAGTCTATTTTGTTGATTCAGAACAGCATTATATTAATTACTGTTTAAAAAGTGAATAAAATTGCATATCGCTCTAAATTTAGTATTGTTAAAATCAGTATAAAACAAATGTGCAAAGTCTCCCAAAATCAAAACATTAAAGTCAGAATGAAAACAATTAAGTGTAGTAAAAAATAGCGCATAGTCATCTGTTGTTATAGTTTGTGGAATATACAAAGTAAATATGATTGAAACTATATTAGTAAATAATACTTTACAACTTACAAGGTCAATTCCTGGAATAACATTTTTTATAGTATCAACATTGATCGGTGAAGCTTTCAACCTACTCTATTCTAGTAATACTAAGAAGTCATGGAACATTGGAGATAGGCTTGAGTTCCCATAGATTATAGAGTGTTGAAAATTAAGCCACCAATTGTGATAAATTAAACACTTAATAACTCACTTATTTTAAATAACATCCTGTGTTTTATAATGCTACTTGATACAACTTTTTATTTTCTTTTAACATGTATCCGCATTCCCTATACCTAAATCTAACCGATTACAAAATATTGAAAGGTTTATAAGTCAACGCAAAGAAACTGTTATTTACGAAATGTACACTATGAAAATACAATGAACAACTTGTTATAAGCAACAACTAAGGTAGTTTTCCACATAACACCAAAACACAAAACTGCACTCGACGCGCGTTTCGAAACGAAGTTTGCATCATCTGGAGATGATTAAAACTGATTAAACCTTCAATTTTAATAATCTCTAGATGATGGCAACTTGGTTGGCGAAACGCGCGTCGAGTGCAGTTTTGATGTTATATAGAAAACTACGTCAGTGACATCTTCACACCAAAAGTTCCAACCCCTTTCAAAACAACTAAGGGCCGGTCTTTTCATCTGCTTATAAACATCATTTTAAATGTATCTTCCTTGTAACTACAAAATGGGTCTCTTCAATGTTTTAAATTAAATCCTCTTTAAAGTTCTCTATCTGCTCTTTAACTTATCGATCACTTTTACTGGCCTATAAGTTGTTACAAAGAGATTTCTAACCTCAGAAATTTTACAATTTGAGTGTTAGTAAACAATTTGATTAATAAAACGTCAAAAAAAAAAATTTTTATAATAGAAAACATTATTGATTTTGAAGAAGAAATATTATTAAATCATGAAATTATAAACAGTAAATATTGCAAATCGTAAACGAAAAATATATACTGTAAGGCCTCATATAGACAATTTAAACATCTGGGATGATGCAAAATTTATGAGGAGATTTCATGTATCAAAAATAACGGTGTTAAATATTCTAGAAGAAATCGAGCAACATTTACGGCATCATACTAATAGGTTAATAATAAAAAAGAAATGATATCTACGTATTTGTTAGATTTTATGACGTGTTTTATTGAATCATATTTTGAACGGAGGACTGAAATGCTACGATTTGGACTGGACCTCAAATTCTTGGACAATTTGGTTTCAAGATTTTTACTGTATCATCCTGGGAATACATTTTTACACTTCTGAATATTAAATTTAAATTAGCGATCCCAGAAATGACTAGAACTTAAAAAAAGTTATAGTTGGTTATAGCCACAGTATGTTATAGCTAGGTAATATTGTGGAGGATTGAACTGGTACGATTCGTACTAGTAAGGTCCTCAAATTCTTGGGCAATTTGGTTCCAAGTTTTTTACTGTATCATCCTGGGAATACATTTTTACACTTATCGATATTAAATTTAAACTAGAGATCCCAGAAACGACTAGACTTAAAAAAAGGTATAGTTGGTTATAGCCAACGAATGGGGTATGAATTCGTTGGTTATAGCCACAGTATGTTATAGCTAGGTAATACTGTCATAATTGACATATTTTGTTGATTATGGTAGACACATTTCATCTGTCTCACTTTATTATATAGACTTCCTCATTTAATCAGTATTGCCAATATCATTAAACTGTCTTTTTACAAAAGAGCAGTTAAATTGTGTTGAAAAGACGCAATTTTTTAACTGCCAGATAAATTCACCTGTTAATTTTAAGTTTCTTTTAATTAAAGGCAACTTTATAAACAGATAGAAAGACCAGTCCTAAGGCAAAAAATGAGGTATACCTAGTTAGTAAAATATATACCTTTTATATAAAGTATAATTTTAACATTTTTTGCTGCCCATTCACATGCATCCATAAGAGATTGTGAGAGTAATTTATGTCTATCAATAAGAACTGTTCATAGAATTTTAAAAAATAATAACTGGGAACTATTCTCTTACCATTTAGTTCATAATTTACAACTAACATTAAAAAGCATATAGAATGATATGAATGGTTTCTTATAAAAACCCAAGTGGATAAAAATTTTAACAAGAAATTAATATGGTACGATGAGGAAAAATTCTCAAAAAACGAGATGTTCAACTAATCACTTTTGATCTTATCAAAACTTTCATATCACCTGAGAACATTACTTTAAACAGAGTTGGTCTTTTAATGTCTTCTGTGCTTTAAACATGTTTACGATGATAACTTGATGGGCATTGGCTATTACAAAATTATGCAGCAAGTTATATTAGTAGGACTGAATAATTGAAAATCTACAAGATGCTACAGCAGGATGCAGCACCTCATTACAATTCTAGATTAGTTAAATATTTAAATATTTATTTTATGAATTTTTTAACATCAATGGTCACCTCGCTCCCCGGATTGAAAGGGCTCCTTAATGCCCCCAGCATTTGGGAATAAGTAAAAAATAAGGTGTATTCCGAATCTATTACCACCAAAGATAATATGATGCATATTATAAGTCAATGTACAATAATAATGTTATGCAAAGATTTATTAAATACTTAGAATTGAGTGGTGGTAATTTTATTATAAAACACTTTTATTGTGTTTATAAAAAGACATTTTTTTAATCAACTTATATATATATAAGCTTAATAGCTTATAATTTTATTATTGAAAGGATGTGTCTATCACTTTGTCAGAAATAGATAGTTATAAACAACCAAGGTTTTAATGTATTTTAAACAGATTAAAAAACATTTCATTTAGGTAGCTTATGTTTGTATGAATGGACTGTATCTTTTTGCTTGAATGAAAACTACTTGGTTACTTAGAAATAACTATATTGTTGATCTTAGACTACAAAACACCCTACCGATACATATGTAGATTCTTAACTGTCACACATGATGCCCGTGGGCGGACTAAAATCGAGCCGCGCAGGGCTAACAACTTAAACATTTAAAACAAGAAAGAAATAAAATAAATTGATTCTGAACAGCTTATTTGTAAATACTGTTTATATTCTAATAGCAATACAACTACTGAACACCGGCTAACTATCACAAGAAATCAAATAGCCACAGCTGTAAGTTGGCAAGGCAACAACTTCACGAGCAAATAAAACCAAATACTACAAAAAAAGGAGACAAGACCGCCAGCTGACATAGAAACTTCTAAAAAATTTGCAGCTGTAAATAATATTAAAAAGAGAACCTAGATCCATGTTTCAGGTTTTTAAAAAGATCTTAATATCGATAACATGCGCGAATTTCTAGCAAGTACATTTAGCGTAGATGATTTTATTTATGAGAAAATTTTTATTCCTTTAAAATATACGCTGATTGCAATAATGAACAACTTCTCAACCCCAGTCTCTGGAATAATAGCATAACCATTAGTGATTTTGATATTTTTCTGATCAACAAGAAACAAAGTGTTGGTAAGTATTAGTATATGAATGAGCCCCTTGGATGTTTGAGTGTCATGCACTTCAGGATAATAAATGCAAACAAACAATAAAAATAATGGATCTACATGCACAAGGAGATACTCATTATTTGGCAAAGGACAAGTTCTGCCAGAGGATCTGATTAAGTTCTCACCCAATAAGGTGATCAGCTTCATTAAGAGGCTGGACCTGTTGGGTTGGGTTGGCTGGGTTTCGACCCACTCACTTTTGAACCTAACCTAACCTAGTACTGTTAATGATATATCAAAAACTCATAAATGGCTTTTAACTCATCAGACTGATTGTCACTGGTCATGTGAATATAGATTGGTTAAAAGATAATATCAGCAAATAATTATTGTCCAATATATTGAACAGTTTTGACTTGATTTCTGAGTTTCCTTTTGAGGCATCTAGAGATTGTTAGATATGATTGTTAATCTAAAAGGTTTGTTAAATGACAAAAAATCAATATGCACTTTTTGGGACACTTTCTTATTAATTCCTTTCTTTTATAGTAAACAGGTTGTTTTTCTTTCAACGTCAAAACAGAATTAATCTAAAACACTAAATAAATTATTTTATAACTTTAAAAATATCTGAAAGCTAAACATTTTCACATTTCATTTTTCTGTTCATTTAGTTCGTTCATCCAGAAAACTTTTCAGTTCATTCACTTTTGTTTTAAAATGTTTATTTGAAACTAATAAATGCTGTACTTTTATTTTTGTTCTCTAATATATCTTTTATTTATTTATTTTATTTTATTTTTGTTCTATTAATGGCCTATTTCTTTACTCTAATGAAGTCAAGTCTCAACTCTCCTTGGCATTATTACCTTTTTCCAATTATGGTGTCAACCATCTATCTTCAAAAGAAAAATTTCTCGGTCTCTGCTGTCTCAGCGTATTATCATTCTCACGTGACGATCCCATGCCTCAATCAAAACGTCTATTCATTGTTATTATTATGTGCCGTTATTACCGATTTGTTATTATGGGAGGATCAACGCGAGAGTGGTCACCAAGGTGATTCAGTTATTAGTACATTAATTTTGACCAGATATTCCAAAGGTCTGTCTATTAAAAACAGAAAATCGAAATTTTTTTTTTCAACCTTTTAAAAATAAAGCAAATTAACCCATTACTCCCGGTAATAGGGTGTCCCTGAAGTGCAACAAATGTAATTAATGATTTAATTATTTAACTAATTTTCTAATTGAGTAATAATTAACAATTTGGTTCCATTAGTTAGTTTAGTAATTGAGATTGTCTGAATTCATCATTATATTATTATGTGAGTTTGATTATGAAATTGTTTGAAATCATTATGTGAGTATTACAAATAATTTAGAAAAAATATTTTATTTATTTATTCCTCTACAGTGTAGTTCGCACTACAACGAACCAAATGGTGCCTACATAACTTAAAACTACTTCATTTAATACAACATGAAAACACAATACATAAAGAGACACAAAGTTATATGCTATTACGTGAGTCCTAAACTCTAGAGAGAGAAACTAGCTTTGTCTTAAAAGTATTGACACTAGTATCGAAAATGTCGAGCGATTTAAAAATATTATTAAAACTACATGCCATACAATCATACAATCTGCTATAGCTGTGAATCCATACTAAGTTCTGTGTGCTCAAACATAAAAACGGTGCCCTTGTCTTGTGTTTTTAGGGGGCACTTTCAAAGAAAGCAAATCACTGCAATCTATTATGCCATTTCTAGTTTTAAATAATAGAAAAAGTAGAGCATTTTCTTGCCTAACTTTTAAACTTTGAAGCCTGCATAACTGAATTCTAACAGGTGAACTTACATTTTCATAGGGGAGAATGAATTTTCCATAACAAGATATTTTGTAAATTTACTCTCAACTCTCTCAAGCCGATCGATATGACTCGCATATATAGGGGACCAAATGAACTATTAGGTTTGTTCTAACAAGAATCCCAAATAGTCTGTGACTGTTGGGAGCATGCGCATTGCAATTTTTCTGTTCCATCAAAGCCAAAACGAAATCGGTGATTGGTTCCTGATTGACAGTACACTGTTCTATCATGGCTTATGATTGGTTTGTGGACAATCAGAAAAGTTTACGGATTTTTTAGGAACTCTGAATCAGAATCATGCGCAGTAAATTAAATGAAATGACATTCATCTCTACTAGTAAAGTTTTACCTGCATTATTATTATTCACGCTGCTTGTGATTAGGTATTGAAGTATTTTTATGTTAGAAGCCTATGTGAAGTTTTATAAACAACTACAAATCATAAAACACTCTTTTCTTGTGGTTTTTTGCTTTTTGTTATTTTACAGGTGATGTAATCCCAAAAGAAACAAACTATGAACCATGAAAATGCATCACAAATAAGTTATAGACATTATCTACTCTTTTCTTATCTATAAAACACTCCACAAATGGTAAAACGATAAAAAAAGTCCAATGTTTTCGTTTTGTGTCAAAAAATGAGGTTAAGTCACAATAAATTCAGCCCACAGACTGCCACTCTTCACTCTTTGTCAATTTGTCAGCTGTTCCATCACAAACTTCTGATTAGTTGCAAATTTGTCTATTTCACGCATGCGCAGATATTGTGGTTACAATCAATTGGGGATTGATCAGTTTTCTTGTTAGAACAAACCTATTATATTCAAGAATACTCTGAACCAAGGAAAAATATAAAGATTTTAATGCAAGTGTGTCATTAATATGGAAAGTATGCCGCCTTATAAAGCCCAACATTCTGAAAGCTTTTAAGGTGGTAATGTGGATATGGTTGACAACAGCAACATGTTTGTCAAAAGTGATACCTAGATCATTAACCGTAGTGACACAATTAAGAACCAAGTCGTTAATGTGATAAATGTAAACAATAGGATTATGACATCGATAAAAGATTATCACAAAGCACTTAGCGATATTTTGTTTTAAAAGTTTCTTATTGCACTAAATAACAAGATTACCATATACATCACAATACCATCAAAGTGGGCTGACAATAAATGGTGGACACCTGTAATAGAAGAAAATATAAAAAATAGGGACAGATTGTATCAAAGATCAATAATAACCCACAACGAAGAAGACTGGAACAACTTTAAAAGGCAAAGAAATAAGGTGGTGCAATTGATAAGACAACAAAAAGAGATATATTACCGGGAAAAAATTGATGACAACAGAGGAAGTTCTGTGGAAATGTGGAAGACAATAAAACAACTATTAGGAGGACATACGAAGAAAAAAAGAAATGGAATAATATTTGAAAACACATTAGAAGAGGATGATCAAATAATAGCAAATAAATTTAATGAATATTTCATTTCGAGTATTGAAAATATTGCTACTGAACTTAGCCAGGATACAATTGAAGAAGTCCTAAATGCAATACCTGAAAGTGAAAGTAAGTTACGAAAATTTAAATTGCTAGATTTTACAGAGCTTAAGAAAATTATTAGGGAAATGAAAAATAAAAAAAGCAGTGTAGACGGGATAAATACTGAAATATTAAAATTAGCCTCATCAGTTATCGGAAACAGATTTTTACACCTAATTAATAATAGTTTAGAAACTGGTACGTTTCCTGAAACATGGAAATTATCTACAATTATTCCTATCGAAAAAGTAATAAATACTGATAGAGGTGAGGAATATAGACCTATCAATACAGTACCAACCTATGAAAAATTATTAGAATTGATTGTAAATAAGCAGATAGTAGAATATATTGAAGACAACAAGTTGTTAACTAAATATCAAGCCGGCTTCAGAAAAAGGAACTCTTGTGAAAGTGCCCTACAGACAGTGTTATTAAATTGGAAAATGGCTTTGGAAGAGAAGAAAGTTATTGGAGTAATTTTTTTTTAGACTTTAAAAGAGCCTTTGAGACAATTAGCAGAACATTATTATTGATGAAGTTTAAAAAATATGGATTTGGCCCAAGTATAATAAGATGGCTTGAAGAATACCTACATAACCGTACTCAGATTACCAAGTATAATAACAACATATCCTCAACATTGACATTGGAGTTCCGCAGGGAACAGTACTTGGACCTAATCTCTTCATATTATACATCAACGATATAGTGACAAACTTAAGAAATTGTGATATTCAGTTGTTTGCAGATGACACTTTGTTATATGTTATTGGTAATGATGTACAAAATATAGTAAACATATTAAATGATAACCTATTGAAAATTTGTAAATGGTTCAAAAATAATAGTTTGGCTGTGAATATTCAAAAAACTAAGTTCATGATGATAAAAAGTAGATATAACTTAACTGACATAAATAATCATACAGGAATTTATATAAATAGCGAATTGGTTGAGCAGGTTGGAGATTATAAATATTTAGGGGTGATTATTGATCAGAACCTGACATTTTCTAGTCATGCAATATATATTACAAAGAAAATTTCCAAGAAGGTATATTTTATAAATAGAATTGGTAGATATTTGAGCTCTTGGTCTAAGATGACAATATACAAAACTGTCATCCTGCCTCATTTTAATTATTGTTCTAGTATATTGTTTCTTTTAAATACTACCGAGATAAATACTCTTCAAAAAAAACAAAATATTGTCTTGCGTTCAATCCTTAAGTGTTGTAGGTATACTAATGTGAAGTATATGATAGAAATTACAGGTCTTCTTAGTGTCCGTCAAATAATTTTCTTGAATACCATGACTGTCATATATAAGATAAAACATGGAATTTATCCTGAGCATTTTCTTCAACATGTAACTTTTATTTCTGAAATTCATAACTATGAAACAAGAACTAGGGAAAATTTTTATGTAAATAGAGTCACGACAGCTTTCAGTCAAAATAGTTTGTTTTATAAGGGACTTGTTAACTATAATAGTTTACCTGCTTTAATTAAAAATTATACTACTCTTGCAGGCTTTAAAAATAAATGTGTGGAATATTGTAAGAATAATATTGATGTATGATTTGGCGATATATAATGTGATATTTGATGTAAATTTTGTATTGTGTCTAATGTGATATGGAAGTAGGATATAATGTATTTATGTTTGTATTTGTATTTAGCATTGGCTATTAATAAATCATTATTATTATTATTATTATTATTATATTATTATTATTATTATTAGAGAAATCGGCTTGTAATTTATGGGCATCATCCGCGGACTGTATCCGGGTAAAGAATTTTAGATCGTTAGCACATAAAAGACAACTACTGTAGTGAAAATTTTTGACTACATCATTAATAAAAAGTAAAAACAAGACTGGCCCAGTATGTGAACCTTCAGGAACACCAGATAACACACAGATTTCACGTAATATACAACCACTTATATTTACTATTTGATGTCATTATTTAAGTAGGACTTAGGTAGTTTTCCTCAATATCAATAGTGGCAAGCTTACTAATAAGCAAGGAGTGACACACACTCTCAAAAGCCTTTGAAATGTCCGTATAAAGTGCATCAACTTGAAAACCGTCTTCTATGAAACTAATTAAAAAGTCTTGGTATATGGCTAAATTGGTTATATATTAAATTAAATAGCATAACATGATACTACTATTTTAAGAGTTTTGAATATTATTCACTCTAATAAATAATATACTGTCTATAACTGAAAGCATCCTCCTATTATGTTTATACATACTTGTATTCGACTTTAAAAAGATATGCATAGACATTTCTTAAAATGTCTATGCAGTTATGTTATAATGTTATATTCTGCAAACCTTCGGTGTTGGAGAAAACTGTTGTTGAGTAGTTGGTAGTATGTAAACTGTTCTTTTACCGCTGTTAAGTTGGCAGCACTGATGTAATCAAATCAAATCAAATCAAATCAAATCACTTTATTAATACTAGGGACAAAGTACATGACACACTTGTATAGTATACGTCAAAAGGTGAGCAATATCCTTAATAAAATACACAAAGAAATAAGACAACACTATGGTAATAACACAAAAACTAAACTACAAAAAGAATACAATCACTGAAGTGTACATCCACATCACAATGCCTGCTTATAATTACTAAAAATCCTACTTAAAATGGTTTTCTGCAATGTCCTCTAGTTTGTAAGGTTCGGCATTTATAAGGCATCTTTTAACGGTTCTCTTAAAACATGAGAACGAAACAATACTCTTAATATTGCAAGGCAACAAGTTAAATAGCTTCAAACACTGATAAAAACAGCCCTTCTCTAGTATTGTTGTTCTGTGTATAGGATAATTGTAAAGATAATCTTTTTTTCTTGTATCATGAAGATGGTCAGCTATATAATCATGAAAAAGATGTTTGTTTCTATAGACAAAACATACACATTCACAAAAGAATACTGCAGGCAATGTCATAAGATGGCCAGCCTTAAAATATCCTCTACACGAATCCCTAATTTTTAAATTGGATAATATCCGCAATGCTCTTTTCTGCACAATGAACACATCGTTCATACCTGTACCACCCCAAAAAATTACGCCATAGCACATAATTGAGTAGAAGTGCCCATAATATGATGTCATCAATGTTTCATGATCTACTACTTTCTTTAGTTCCTTTAGAGTATAACAGACCTTACTTAACCTACCACAAAGCCATTCAACCTGGTCAGACCAGTTCAAATGTTTATCTATGACAATCCCCAGAAATTTTGTTGAGTTGCTATAAGTGACTTCGACATTCCTCAAGGTAATTTCATCTGGGTAAACATCATTGCATCTATTATGTCTAAAGATCATGGCATTAGTTTTTTTCATATTTAATAGCAGCGAGTTACATGAGAACCACCCTGCCATTTCATCAACCATAGATACAGTTTTTTCTCTTGAATTTTCATAAGTTTTACCTACTACCAAAACGTTTGTATCATCTGCATACATAGTCATAAATATCGAAGAATCACTTACAACACTCTGCAAGTCATTTATGTATATAGTGAATAATATTGGCCCAAGTATGCTACCCTGTGGCACACCCATGAATATCTCCCTCTCCTCAGATGTGTAATCATGACACCCTTTCCTAATGCTGACCTTTTGAATTCTATTTGACAGGTAGGACCGAAACCAATCATAAGCTAACCCTCTTATTCCCAATCTTTCTAATTTTTGCAAAAGTATTCCATGATTCACACAATCAAAAGCCTTGGTCAAATCCAAAAATACCCCCTGAATGATGCTTCCGTTATCTAAAAAATTTAAAATCTGTGTCATAAATGAGAATATCGCAGTAGTTGTATTCTTATTCCTTTGAAAACCATGTTGATGATTTGTTACTATATTATTTGCGCTTAAAAATGAAACTAATCTCTTGCACATTGCTATTTCGAAAATTTTTGAAAAACTGGAAAGCAAACTTATTGGTCTAAAATTTTCAACCAACTGCGAATCTCCCTTTTTCAAAATAGGTTTGATAATGGCCACTTTTAAAGAAGATGGGAAGCATCCATTTCTGAATGATTCATTAATGATCAATGTTATGGGTTCAACTATGTAGTGTTGAATTCTTTTTATTAAAACATTAGAGATATTATCCTCACCTGTGGAAATTTTATTCTTTAAGTTATTTATAATTTCGTGAACTTCCTCTTTTGATACATTTGACAGAAACATTGAATTTGGAATTTCTTGTATGGCATTCAACCTGCAGCCCTGAGACATTTGTTCAACTAACTCACGAGCTATGTTAACAAAATAGTTATTGAAAATATTTGAGGCCTCCTGAGGTGAATTGATAATCTCGTTCTCATGTTTTACATCACTGAAGACATTGCAGCCATTTTTACCTTTACCATTTTCAGTATTAATAATGCTCCAAATAGTTTTAGATTTATTATCTGATTCACTAATTTTTTTTTTTATAAAAAAATTTCTTTTCTTCCAAAAGCATTTGAGCATAATGTTTATAATCATTAAAACACTGTTTGGTTATTTCTTTACGTTGTAATAATTCTGCCAAAAAATTTAATGTTTCCCTGGCGTTGCATATATTTTTCGAAATCCATTTGGGTTTCCCTTCTTTCCGAATTTTGTTCTTTACAATAGGAAAAGCTAAGCTAAAATAATTTTGTAATTTTGATATAAAAAAATTATATTTATCATTTACAGAAGAAGCTTCATATAGCTCAAGCCAGGTTTCTGATTCAAGTAACTTATACAGTTCCATATAATTCTGTGAGTTGAAAGCGCGCTTATACTCAAATTTATCGGTACACTCAGAGTCCTCACAATAGATATTTATTACTTGTCCAAAATGATCAGATATGTTGGTCTTCACAACCTTGCACTCGTGATCGACAAACTCCGATATATAGATATTATCCAGACATGTAGACGAGTTATTTGTCACCCTAGTTGGCTCTTTTATTGTATATATCATATTATATGAATGCAATAAATTGATAATTTTATTTCTATTTTTTACATGTTTTGCAGCCGGTAACATATCTACATTAAAATCACCCACTATTACCACTGTTTTCCCCTCTTCCAATATTAACTCTATTATTTCTTCCAATTTCTCGATCAATAAATCAGAGTTTGCTTCAGACGAATTGTAAACCACACAGACTACATACACAATCTGGCCGATTTTTATCTCTACCGCAGAACATTCCACCATATATTCCTCGCTTAGCATTGCTATGTCATCTCTAGAAATGGGACTCATCAAGTTAGTTACATATAGTGCCACTCCACCATGTCCATCAGTTGATCTTCTACAGTATTTAGCTGCTAATTTATAGTTCTCAAGTTGGAATGCTTCCACAGATTCATTTGATTGCCAGTGTTCTGTAACTGCCACTATGTGAAATTTCCCCATACCAACAATTACTTCTAAGTTCGCTTTGCAATTTGATATTGATTGAACATTTTGATGGAAAATGCTAAGTACAAGTGATTTATTTTTTCTACACACCTTTGATTGCTACTCACTTTTTGTTTTTTTAATTTCTATATTTAAAACTCGTTGATAACAAGGACATTCGTAATCAGTTGCTGCATGATTAGTATTTAGAGTTTTTTTCAGTTTAGTATTTGCGTCCCAGCAGTTGATACATTTTAGTGTTTCCGTCGTACACTCCTCTGTTTTATGAGGTCCAGTACACTTAAAGCACGTTAGATCATTTTCACATTTAGCTGCTACATGGCCATATCTTGCACATTTAAAGCACCTTATGATGGGAAAGTACTCCTGTGTTACACATCTCCGCCATCCAATATTTAACTTATTCATAGCACATATCTCATTCTTTAAACTAGGATCAACTGTCAGTACAATGTTTCCACTGTTCTTTCGTTTTTTCTGGGAATACTTGGAATAGACTTCTATGATTGATGTGTCTGTGAGGTTCAGATCATTTTGCTCTATAAGTGTGTTGATAATTGATTCATCCGTTTCCGTTATGAACTCCTCTTCAACCCCCATTATTTTGACTTTGGGGTTCTTCTGTTTTACTTTTACTACACTGTATCTACCATCGAGTTCATTCTCTACCTTTTCAGTAATTTTTTCTCTGGTGTGCTTATTATTACAGTTTATTATGACAGACCCGTTTCTTCCATTCTTAACGTTGTCCACGGTTATGGCCAATTTCCTAGGATTAATTTTTTCTCTTATTTCATTTTTTGTTGTGGTGCTTTCCTGTTTCTCTTTTGGTCTTATTACAATTACTTCATTACTTTCACTTTGCTTTGTCACATTGGCAAAGGTCTCCATTTTTTTATTACCTGCTTTCACCCAACTGGAATCTATGACTTCTTGTATTTTCCCTACTTCTTCTTTAACAATATGTTGTATGTGGTCTTCAAGATTCTTAAACAGCTTTCTTACTTCTTCTAAAAAAATTCTCTCTATTTCACTCCCTTCTTCATCCTTGCTTTTATCTTGGCGACTGATACATTCTTTACATTCATATTTCAGAATTCTTCCATTCTTTAACTCCATTACTCTGATTTCTGTTCCGGTTAGTCCTGAACATTTTTGACATGAAGGATTCTTACATCTATCACACATATATATTTCTCCAACCTTGTCAGGCCCTTTCTTGCAAGAAGAACACAATTTTTGTTCATTCATTGTTTCCCATACAAATCCACCTTAAAAAAAAAACCTCTGAAGCCAGTCCTGTCTATATTCCCTTCTTATCAAAGAAATATACAAAGATCCTTATTTGTATACTTTTTTGTTGGTCAAGTTTTTTTTTTTTTTTTTTTTTTTTTCACTTCAGTGAAGATGAACTATTTAATTGTCTTTTAAATAGATAATTATGTTAATAGGATAACAACCAAAGTACCCAATACTTATATATTTAGACTGCTCATTACTTATGCTCCATTCCCATACAAAACTTAAGTTTTAACAACACTATATAACACCATAAAATCAAGTAAATTAGGAGCACAGTATTCTACACACATCTACCTTCTATACTATTAAGTTAAGTAATGTAAAGTGTGAGAAATGGTGAACAAGAGAATAAAGCGTACATGTAGTGTTGTGAGATTTTTATTTATTTAATCCAGCGAAAATACAGTCCACACATGAAAATAATTCCCCGAAGGTAACAAATAATATTGTCGCTATAAAGCCCACCATTTTGATCCTATGAGCCGTATGAAGACATTTTTTGGTTCCTACGACACGCATGCAGACAGGTTTTGGTATCTCCGCGCTGTACCTATGCAGAGGTAAGCTTGTTAAATTGTATGGAATCGGCCAAGTTGATGACGGCCGGCGAATGTGAAGAAGTTCATCATATCCCTCACACGTTTTTTGCTTTGTGATTGAAATCACGCTTTGTTGAATTTGGATACACCAGGGCAAGTAGAATTTTGTTGCTGTTGTTGCTGTCCATCCGTTGCTGAAATACCTACGTTGTGGCTGCTGTTAGACAAAGAACGCGCTACGCAGTAAGTCCTTTCTCAATTTCTCCTAAATACCGATTTACTAGCTTGCAGGTGTTGTGATTTTTGAGCGTTGACCTTGTAAGACCTGTAAAACAAAAAAAAAGTATAGGTATAAATTAGAATTAAAATAAATTTTATTCGCTTAAAACATTATATTTATATTTTTGGTTAGTTTAATAATAGTTTATTACCATGTCTGAAGAACTCGCAAGTTTAATAAAAAAAAGAGGTAGTACTAAACATAAATTGACAATCTTTATTAAATTTGTAGAGCCGCTTGCAAATGAATTTAATGAAAATGTGTTAATTAATGAAGACAAGCTTTTTGATCTTCAATTAAGAATTGATAGAATGCCGTCCATTTTTAATGAATTTGAAAGTATTTAATATGATATTGAACTGAATTCAGTTACAAATTCAATATGATGAGAGGGATGAATTCACCAATAAATATAGTCAATATCTAGCCATAGCAAATAAAATTTTGTTTAAATTAAATGCATAAAAGAAATCAGTTGAACCTGATGCTAGTTCACAAAGTCGCATAGACAAGTCCTGTAGAAATGAGTCAGGTGCCAATATTAAATTACCTGAAATTCACCTACCAAAGTTTAGGGGTTCCTATGATGATTTTTTGTATTTTAAGGATACATTTGAAAGTTTAATTGATAAAAATGAGTCTATAAACGCAATTCAAAAATTTCATTATTTAAAAGCTTCTCTGGAGGGGGCACCCTCGCAAATTATACGTGCTTTAGAATTTACCGCCCAAAATTATACAGTTGCTTGGGAACTTATTTGTAATAGGTATAATAATCCTAGAATTTTAATACATAACCACATTAAGGCGCTTCTCAATTTGCCTGCTCTCATGAAAGAAAGTTCATATTCATTGCGTAATTTAATTGACAATTTATCAAAACATTTGCGTGCTTTAGAATCACTCGGTCAACCTACCGAACATTGGGATTCGCTTTTAATTTTTCTTATTTCTACGAAACTGGACAGAAATACTTCCAGCGAATGGGAAAAAGCTAAGGGAAAGTTGGACACTTTACCCAGTCTAAAAAATTTAAAAGATTTTCTTAAAACTCAAGCTGATCTACTTGAAACTCTAGAAATAAATTCCAAAATTACAAAGCCAAATTGTAAAGAAGCTTCACAAAAAAGTTATTTTACCAGATGTTCAAAAATTTAGTGGCAATTGTAACTACTGTAAAAAACCAAATCATAAAATTTATAAATGTACAGAATTTGCTAAATTATCATTAAATAAAAAGCTAGAAAGCATTTCTGAAAAAACATTATGTCAAAACTGTTTATGTACTGGTCACGAAGTAAAAGATTGCAAATCGAGTCCATGTACAATTTGTAAAGAAAAACATAATCGACTGTTACACCCGCCTAAAGTAGAACAGGTTACACAGGATGTTGTTTTAACAAGCGTTAATAATTCATATATATTATTATCAACAGTGAAGGTAAAACTGTTAGATATTCATGGAAATAAATATATTTGTAATGCCATTTTAGATAGTGGCTCACAATCGAATTTCGCTTCTAATAAACTAATTAGAAAACTTCAACTACCGCAAACTTCAATTAACATGTCCGTTACCGGTATTAATGACATTTCTTCTAACATAAATAAAAGATGCAATATTATTATTAAATCGCAGTATAATAATTATACTTCCAAACTTTCTTGTCTAATACTAGATAAAATTACAAATTTTTTACCTAGCAATGAAATAGATATTTCAAATTGGAATATTCCAGATAAGATAGATTTAGCTGACAATGAATTTAATATTCCAAAGGAAATCGATTTACTAATAGGTGCTAGTCATTTTTGGTCTGTCATAAAACCTGGACGAGTACTTCTTGGAAAAAATATGCCATATTTACAAAATACCGTGTTTGGTTATACTGTAGTTGGTCAATTACAGCAGTTTGAAACACAACAAAAATGTTTTTTAGTCACTAATGAAAATTCAATACTACATTACTTAGTAAAGAAATTTTGGTCTATAGAAGAATGCCCTGATTTACATCACATGTCTAAAGATGATCGAGAGTGTGAAAATTTGTATTTAAGTACATTTTCAAGAAACATTAATGGACGTTTTATTGTAAAAATTCCTATAAAGGACGATATAAATAAATTAGGTGATTCAAAGTCACTAGCTGTCAAAAGATTTTTGCAGTTAAAGAACAAATTTGACAAAAATCCATTATTAAAACGGGATTATAACGGGTTTATGAAAGAGTATTTAGATCTAGGACATATGGAGTTATCAAAATTTGACGAGGATAATACTGTATGTTGTTTTTTACCGCATCACGCAGTGCTTAAACAAGATAGTGTAACATCAAAAATTCGAGTTGTATTTAACGGTTCTGCACCCTCTTCAAGTGGATATTCTATTAATTATTTACAATATATAGGACCTTCAATACAAAATGACTTATTTAAGATTTTAATTAATTTCCGAAGATATTCGTTTGCTGTTACTGCTGACATTGAAAAAATGTACAGGCAAATCCTGATACATCCCGATGATCGAAAATTTCAACAAATAGTTTATCGCTTTGATAAATCTGAAGAATTAAAAACGTACAATTTAATGACAGTCACATATGGGACTGCGAGTGCACCATATCTGGCTATTCGTTGTATAAAGCAGATAGCACATGAGAATGAGAAAAAATACCCTGAAGCTTCAAATATTATTAGTAATTATTTTTACGTAGATGACTTAATTACAGGATACGAGGATGAATCACAGGCAATTCGTATTTCTTCTCAAATTTCAAATATTTTAAATTCAGCGCATTTTCCATTACGTAAATGGAGATCAAATAGTACACATATACTACACGCCTTATCAAATGATACTGATCCTATACAGTTACTCAACTTAGGTGATAATATAATGAAAACTTTAGGTATACAGTGGTGTAGTACCAGTGACAATTTTTCTTTTGATATACAACCTTACAGTAATATACAGATATGTACAAAGAGACATTTATTGTCTGAAATATTAAAAATATTTGATCCATTAGGATTACTAGGTCCCTGTTTAATTATTGCAAAAATAATAATTCAAAAATTGTGGATTTTAAAAATAACTTGAGATGAACAAATTCCTTCTGATCTTGAAAGTAAATGGTTACAATTTCGTAATGAACTAATAAATTTAAATAATCTAGTAATTCCTAGACCTGCTATTTTGTCTAACCCAAATTTAATTCAATTGCATGGATTTTCTGACAGTTCTACTCATGCCTATGGAGCATGCATTTATTTAAGAAGTGTAAATTCATTAAATAAACCGAAAATTGCGCTTTTGTGCTCAAAAACAAAGGTTGCACCTCTTAAACCTACCACAATGCCGCGATTAGAGTTAATGGCAGCATTTATTTTGTTCAAATTATTAAAGATCGTAACAGACACATTAAACTTTGAATCAATCAATTTCTTATGGTCAGATTCAACCACTGTTTTACACTGGATTCATACTGAGCCATATAAGTTACAATCCTTTGTTGCTAACAGAGTTCAAAAAATTCAAGAACTCTCTTGTAATTGTCAATGGAATTATGTTAAAAGTAAAGAAAATCCTGCAGATCTATGTTCACGTGGATTATTTCCAAATGAAATAATTGATAACTCACTTTGGTGGAATGGTCCTGCGTGGCTTTATTCATTTGATGTTAAAGAACATGATTACAGATTTCATCCATCAATTAAATAATTACCTGAATGTAAACCAGAATCAAATGATGTTGTATTTCACACACAAGTTCAAGATACTTTTAATCTTTTTGATAAATTTCCAAGATTACAAAATTTACAACGGGTACTTGCATACTGCTTTAGATTTATTGAAAATAGTAAACTTTCTAACAAATTGCTTAAATTAACAGGTCCACTTTCTGTGGATGAATTAAATAAGTCCCTATTGTGTCTCATAAAACTGTCACAAGCTCATTCATTTTCTAATGATTTTAACCATATTGCACATGGTAATTTTAACAAATTAAGCAATAGACTTAAACATTTAATACCCTTCCTAGATAAGGATGGTATAATAAGACTTCGTGGAAGAATAAAACATTCCAACTTAAGTTTTGATTCTAAACACCCAATTTTGCTTGATGCACATCATGCTCTAACGAAATTAATAGTTTTAAATGAACATCGTAGTCTAATGCATGCTGGGCCACAGCTTCTGTTAAATACTATTCGTCAAAAATATTGGCCTATTAAAGGTACGTATTTAGCAAAGAAGGTTTTTAAAGAATGCTTAACTTGTTTCAAATTTAAGCCAAAATCATGTACTAATTTAATGGGAGATCTTCCAGAGAAGAGAGTTTCAGCATTATCGCCATTTTTAGTAACAGGAATTGATTATGCTGGTCCATTTCTTTTAAAAGACCGCAAAGGACGTGGTTATAAAGTTACAAAAGGTTATATCTGTTTATTTATTTGCTTTTCTGTAAAAGCAGTTCATATCGAACTTGCATCAGATTTAACTACTGATAATTTTATTGCATGCTTACGACGATTCAGTGCTAGACGTGGGTATCCCACTGAGCTATGGTCTGATAATGGCTCAAATTTTGTAGGTGCCCCAATGGTACTCACTGAATTATATTCCTTTCTTATTAAAAATGAAACACACATCATTAATCATTGCGCAAGTAATAATATTACATGGAAATTTATTCATGTAAATTCTCCCCACTTTGGTGGTTTGTGGGAGTCAAACATTAAAAGTATAAAAACTCACCTTTCAAAAGTCATTGGGGAAACCATCCTCACTTATGAAGAGTTTATGACAATAATCGTGCAGGTAGAAAGCGTTCTTAATTCACGACCCTTGCATGCTATGTCCTCTGATCCTTCAGATCTTACTCCTATAACTCCTGCACATTTCCTTGTTGGTAAACCCTTAACATTACCCCCTGATCCGACTGTACTGCATTAAACAAGATGTCAAGATATCAGTTACTTCAACAACTGTACCAAAGCTTTTGGAAAAGATGGAGTAGAGACTATTTGTGCAGTTTGCAGCATCGTTATAAATGGAGTCAACCGGAAGCCGTTTTCTCTATTGGAACAATGGTTCTTGTCAAGAATGACAAGTTGCCACCATCCAGATGGCTACTTGGTCGAATTGTAGAAGTTCACCCTGGAAGTGACGGTGCAATACGTGTTGTTAGTGTTAAAACTTCTCAAGGTATTTTGAAGCGTGCAATTGTGAAAGTGTGTGCTCTTCCTTTCCCTAAAACATGACATTAATAATCACTAAGATATTTTGAATGAAAAACATTACAATTTATTACATGATACTTACCTATTTGTTTTATTGTTCAATGTATTGTATGTAGTCTTTATAAATTAACTTTATTTGTTATACATGCTTACCTGGAAATTTGCAGCTAATATTTTGTTAGCATTTACTTTTCTGTTAAATTGAAAGACTTGTGTCCTTCAACCCCGGGGGCATGGAGAAAACTGTTGTTTAGTAGTTGGTAGTATGTAAACTGTTCTTTTACCGCTGTTAAGTTGGCAGCACTGAAGTAAAGTGTGAGAAATGGTGAACAAGAGAATAAAGCGTACATGTAGTGTTGTGAGATTTTTATTTATTTAATCCAGCGAAAATACAGTCCACACATGAAAATAATTCCCCGAAGGTAACAAATAATATTGTCGCTATAAAGCCCACCAGGTGTCTCATATCTTTTGTATTTGTAGGAATTTTGTATTACAGTTGCTCCTTAACATAGAACTACAAAAAATAGTTCAGTTCTGTCAGATCTTGGCTTTGAGTAGCTCATCCATGATATCATCCCCTTCTTATCCAACAATTTAGAAATCTTGTCAAATCATATCAAAATCATGGTTACTAGATGTGTTGGAAATAAAAAGGGTAAATCATTTGGATGTTTTTACCGAAAAAGTATAAATATCTCGAAAAATTTCTGTTTTACGTATTATTTACAAAAAATATAGAGAATTAACAGTCAATTCCAAAATTAAATAATAAACTGAGTGTCATTTGAATCATCCTCATTCATCATCATGATCATTATCATCATCATTATTCAAATTGGTATGTGTACCAGGTCATAGTGGAATCTCGGGGAACGAAAGGGCCGATGAACTGGCTCGACTCGGATCTCAGGGAGCCGGCCAGGAACCAGAACCGATTTTAGGCATTACACGGAGGCAGGTCAACATAGCTCTTAACGATTGGGCTCATGAGACACTGAGTAAACAGTGGAGAAGGAGTGGGAGCTGTAGACAGGCTCGCAACTTTATAGTGGAGTCAAGCAAGACCAAGACGGCCTGGCTGTTAAGTCGTAGCCAGAAGGCTCTAAACCAGTTGGTGGGAGTTTTAACGGGTCATTGCAGGCTTAGAAGACATCTATCATTGATGGGTGTTGAGGGAGACCCTATCTGCCCAAAGTGTGGGGAGGGCGATGAAACGCATTCCCACTTCTTGGCAGAGTGCGCGGCTTTCGGCAGACTGAGACACGACGTCTGGGGGGCCGGGGAGTTGCAAGGGGAAGAGGTTAGTTCCCTTGAATGGACCGACATTCTGACCTACATTAGAAGGTCGGGTAGGTTCGATGAGGGAAGAGGTGATGAAGCTAGGTAGGGACGACAGGGGTAGGCAAAAAAGGGCCCGCTTGCGGCCTACTTGCCAGGTTTTGGCCGCCCCACTGCTACTACTACTACTACTATCATCATCATTAGACTAATTGACAAAATGCATTTTGAAATATTCTAATCTGGAGCTTGTGTGAAAAACATCCTGTATAAAATAACTGGTATTTAATATATTTGCAATTTTTTTCTTAATAATTAATTATTCCTAATACTCACACCGTGATATAATTTATGCCACCGTTGATGATTAATGAAATGTTCATATTTATTTAAATTAGTATACAGGGTGATTCATATAAAAATTTTACTTTGAAAGTGTCCCCCTGTAGTGGACTAACTTGTATGAGTATGTTTCAAAATATTTTAAAATGTGCACCTTTTCACGCTACATCACTTCTATAAAAACGTTTTTTTGCTAATAACATGAAAATAAGCTATATTGCAGATACAAATATTTTTGGAAACCAGTCTAATAGCTTGGCGGATGTATATTACGCTAGCACACCGACTATAGCATCCTCCAAAAAAAACTATACCACAAATTGTTGCTAATTTGTTGCTATTTTGTGCCACAAAAAAAATTTGTAACTTGTACTATTCTTGAGAAAAATGGTGGTTGCTAGGGTAAGTTTACGCTAGCACCCCAATTTGTTGCTCGTCACTTAGAAACTGTCTAGGCCAAAAATTCTTGCGCTCGATTTTGTTGCTTTTCAAGTACTTTCGAATGGTATATTGGTTTAAAAAAAAATGAATTTTCCAATTTTTTTCCTTTACGGAAGATCCGATATTTGTTATAACTGTGTAAAATAATTTTATTTTACACAGTTATACAAGATAAAATCTCCAGGTAAGCCCAAGCCCCACAGTTTTTTGGGCTTACCCGTAAACTTAACCTACTACATTTTGATAACAAGATAAAATCATGACCTAACATTTTCAAGTAGGTACCTATGTCCAAAAGAGAAAACATGACCTTAAATTGGTAAAAAGATATTTTCATTTTTTTCGCTTATAAAATTTGTTGTCATTGTGCGCTACCAGAGAACTTAAGCTACTAGTTTCTAATAACAAGGTAAAATTATGATCTAACATTTTCAAGTATCTGTAGATATGCAAAATGGAAAATATGGCTTAAAAAAGCTAGACATTTTCTCATTTTTCGCTTATAAAATTTGTTGCCATCGTGCACTTCTTGAAAACTTGAGCTACTACCTTCTAATAACAAGGTGAAATCATGATCTAACATTTTCAAGTATCCATAGATGCGCAAAATGGAAAGTATATCTTAAAATTGCCAAAAATATTATTTCCTCATTTTTTCCGCTTATAGAATTTGTTGGAACCATGCTATACCTGAAAACATGAGCTACCACATTTTAATAATAAGGTAGAATGATGACCCAACAGTTTCTAGTATCTGCAGATGTGAAAAATGGAATGTAACGTCACATGATCAGGATCACGACAATGGTAATCATCAAGTAGGATATATTAAATAATGCTAAGTAGCTTTACTTAAATTTTGATAGTCGACGGTTTTTGGCGACTAATATACACATAGTATCCAACTTAGAATACACTGACGTTAACAAGCATTTCACCACAAAAACAACTAATTTTACCTTACCATTTATAGGTTGTACCTAAGTAAGTAATTTAAATATTCGAGTAATTCACAGTGGCTATAAATTTCGTAAGAAAATGAGAGTAAATAGTTTCTCAGTCTTTTTAGGATATGTTTCCAATTATTCACTTCTGTAGACATTTATTATTTCTTACTACTTAGTACTTAGTAGTTTAAGTAGTGCACGATGGCAAAAATTTTATAAGCAACACAAAAATGAAAAAATGAGCATTTTTTTGACATGTTTTCCATTTTGCACATCTATGAATACTTGAAAATGTTAGGTCATAATTGTATATTGTAATATTGTTATTTGAAGGTAGTAGCTTAAGTTTTCCGGTAGTGCTCGATGGCAACAAATTTTATATGTGTAAAAAATGAAAAAAATACTTTTTAGCAATTTTAAGTTATGTTTTCAATTTTGCATATCTATAGGCAATTGAAAATGGTAGATCATGATTTTACCTTGTTATTAAAACTAGTTTTCAGGTAGTGCATGGTTGCAACAAATTCTATAAGTGAGAAAATGGTATTTTTTGTAATTTTAAGACGTGCTTTTCATTTTGCACATCTATAAGTACTTGAAAATGTAAGGTAATGATTTTACCTTGTTATATAAAGGTAGTAGCTCAAGTTTTCAGGTAGTGCATGATAACAACAAATTCTATAAGTAAAAAAAAATGAGAAAATATTTTTGCAATTTCAAGGCATGTTTTTCATTTGCACATCTATAAATAGTGGAAAATGTTAAGTCATGATTTTATCCTATTATTAGAAGCTTGTACCTATAATTGGCTGGTAGTGCGCAATGACAATAAATTTATAAGTTAAAAAAAATGAGAAAATGTTTTTTTAACATTTTTAAGCCATATTTTCTATTTTGCACATCTATATATACTTGAATATGTTAGATCATAATTTCACCTTGTTACTAGAAGCTAGCAGCTTAAGTTCTCTGGTAGTGCACGATGGCAACAAATTTTATAAGCGAAAAAAATGAGATAATGCCTTTTTAGTATTTTTAAGCCATATTTTCCATTTTACACATTTATAGATACTTGAAAATGTTATATCATAATTTTACCTTGTTTCTAGAAGCCAGTAGTTTAAGTTTTCTGGTAGTACACGATGGCAACAAATTTTATAAGCTAAAAAAATTTAAAAATACCTTTTAAGTAATTTTAGGTCATGTTTTCCATTTTGCACATCTGCAGATATTAGAAACTGTTAGGTCATTATTCTACCTTGTTATGAATAGTCGGTAGCTCGTGTTTAAAAGTAGTGCATGGTTGCAACAAATTCCATAAGCGAAAAAAATGAGAAAATAATATTTTTGGCAATTTTAAGATATATTTTCCATTTTGAGCATCTATGGGTACTTGAAAATATTAGGTCATAATTTTACCTTGTTTTTAGAAGGTAGTAGCTCAAGTTTTCAGGAAGTGCAGAATAGCAACAAATTTTATAAGCGACAAAAATGAGAAAATTTTTTTTAACATTATTAAGCCATATTTTCCATTTTGCACATTTATAGATACTTGAAAATGTTAGATCATAATTTTACCTTGTTATTAGAAGCTAGTAGCTTTAAATTCTCTGGTAGTGCACGATGGCAACAAATTTTATAAGCTAAAAAAATTAGATAATGTCTTTTTAGTATTTTTTGCCCTATTTTTCATTTTGCACCTGTATAGATACTTGAAAATGTTAGATCATAATTTTACCTTGTTTCTAGAAGCTAGTAGCTTAAGTTCTCTGGGAGTGTACGATGGCAACAAATTTTATAAACTAAAAAATTTAAAAATACCTTTTAAGCTATTTTAGGTCATGTCTTCCATTTTGCACATCTGCAGATATTAGAAACTGTTAGGTCATCATTCTACCTTGTTATGAAAAGTTGGTAGCTCATGTTTTCAGGTAGTGCATGGTTGCAACAAATTCCATAAGGGGGGAAAAATTGGAAAATAATATTTTCGGCAATTTTAAGATATGTTTTCCATTTTGCGCATCCATGGATACTTGAAAATATTAAGTCATGATTTTACCTTGTTTTTAGAAAGTAGTAGCTTAAGTTTTCAGGAAGTGCACGATGGCAACAAATTTTATAAGCTAAAAAAACGAGAAAATACCTTTTAAACAATTTTAGGTAATATTTTTCATTTTGCTAAGTGAAAAATAAGAAAATATTATTTTTATCTTTTTTAAGTCATGCTTTCCATTTTGTACATCTGCAGAAATTATAAACTGTTAGTTATCATTGTACCCTGTTATAAAAGGTGGTAGCTCATGTTTTCAGATAGTGCATGGTTGCAACAAATTCTATAAGTGAGCAAAATGACATAATTGTCGATTTAGTATTTTTAAAACATGTTTCCTATTATTATTTTCCTATATTATTTTACTATACAGCTATAACAAGTATCGGATCGTCCGTTAAGGAAACAATCAGAAAATTCATTTTTTTTTAACCAATATACCATTCGACAGTACTTGAAAAGCAACAAAATCTAGCGCAAGAATTTTTGGCCTAGTGTTTCTAGGTGACCAGTAACAAATTGGGGTGCTAACGTAAACTTACGCCAGCAACCACCATTTTCCTCAAGAACGGCACAAGTTCCAATTTTTTTTTTTGTGTCACAAAATAGCAACAAATTAGCAACAATTTGTGGTATAGTTTTTTTTTGGCGGGTGCTATAGTCGGTGTGCTAGTGTAATATACGCGCTTGACGGAATACATAGGCTTGCTACTTTGCCCCATATGGCCGACTCGCCTTAAACCATACTATTTATGATATTACTAAACAAATAACAAAGATCAGCTTACCTGTGATAAGTGTAAAAATGTTTGATGGTTCAATATTTTAGAAGCTTGTCTGTCTAAGAATCCATGACAAAATGTAACAAGCTTTTCTAAACCGTATAAATGAGCAGTATCAAGAATTGCACAAACATTTCTCAAGGCTAATAATTGTTTCAATATGTCTGATATAGCCGTTTCTAAATCTTGGAAACCATACTGATGAGCTAAACCGAGAGTGTCTAGAATTACATCTTCTTTTAGAGTTGACAAAAACATGTGACCTTAAAAGAAAATTATAATAAAAGTATAATCAAAATTCGGTACTGGACAAATAATTGAGTGAATTTGCATATTTATATATTCGAAATTCATATTCCCGGTCAGTAATCTTTCCTGATTGCATATCTATCAGAAAACAACGTTAATATTCCTTTGACAAAAAAAATATATAAGTATATATGTATGTATGTATGTATGTATGTATGTATGTATGTATGTACATATAATATATACAGAGTGAGTTTTATGTATGGAACGCCTTAATTATCTCGGAAACGGCTTGCCCGATTTTTATGAATTTTGGTTTATAAGGGTTTTGTAATATGGCCGATATTATTGTGGCATTTACATTGTTGTCAGATCTTTCGTTTTTCCGGAAATATACTGAAATTTGTTATTTCAAATGGATCACCCTATATATATTTTTGTTTTTGAAATCTCTAAGAAATTTAGAATATTTTTCATGTAATGTTCCCTATACCTAATTGCCATAATTTCGGAGTTACAGCTACATTTGCAATATCTCCGCCGAAGTTAAAATATTACATCAGGGAGGCTATGTCTGTGACAAAAACAATTTTGACGTTTTAATAAACTATTATTGTTGGTGTTTATTGAAAGTTACAATGGACCGTTTATCTGAGAAAGAACGAATTGAGATTTTAATGATATTAGGATATGGTGATGTGCGTAGAAGTCAACAGGAAACGTGTAATATCTTTAATAATTTATATCCTAATAGAAATCCCATAACAAGATCTACTGTGAGTAAGTTGTTAAAAAAGTTTAACCAAACTGGAGCCATAAAAGATTTACCGAAATCAGGGCGTATAAAAACTGCAACAACTGAAGACAAATCTTTAGATGTTTGTGTTATGTTAGAAGAAGATCCACACTTGAGTACTAGACAAATATCCAGGGAAGTTGATATTTCTCAAACATCCATAATGAAAATTTTACATGCCAATAAATTCCATCCTTACAAAGTAAGATTGGTTCAAGAGTTGTCAGATGATGATTTCGATAGACGTGAAGAGTTTGCCGACACAATGATGGAAAAATGTTACGATCAAAATAATCCAAATTTTTTAAATAATGTTATGTTTTCCGATGAGGCCATTTTTTGTATTGATGGAAACGTAAATCGGCATAATTGCAGATACTGGTCACGTAACAATCCTCGTTGGATGAGAGAATCCCACACCCAATTTCCACAAAAGATTAATGTATGGGCTGGAATAATAGGCGACAAAATAATTGGTCCTTTTTTCATTGAAGGAAACTTAAATGGTCCGGCGTATTTAAATTTATTACAGAATAATATTATACCTGAGTTGGCTCGGTTATTTCCAAATCTACGTAAGTATTCTCAATTGCCTGTTAATTTAGAAATTTTATTATTTGAAACTTTCAGACAATAACAATGTCCCAAATAACAATATTTGGGTGCAACAAGATGGAGCTCCACCTCACTATGCGCGTGACGTGAGGCAATACCTAAACGATGTGTTTCCCAGAAGATGGATTGGAAGGCGTGGTTTTATCGAATGGTCCCCGCGATCACCCGACATGAATCCTTTAGACTATTTCTTGTGGGGTCACTTAAAAAATATTGTTTATAAAACCAAACCTGCCAATATTCAGGAATTAAAAGATAGGATTACCACAGAGATAAGAAGAATTGAGCAGTCAGGAATGTTACAAAATGTACTGCAAAGTTTTAAACATCGCATGGCTTCTTGTATGGAAGTAAACGGACAACATTTTGAGCATCAGCTGTAACCGCCTTTACTTTATGTTTTCAAAAGATCCTATGGGATTTCTATTAGGATATAAATTATTAAAGATATTACACGTTTCCTGTTGACTTCTACGCACATCACCATATCCTAATATCATTAAAATCTCAATTCGTTCTTTCTCAGATAAACGGTCCATTGTAACTTTCAATAAACACCAACAATAATAGTTTATTAAAACGTCAAAATTGTTTTTGTCGCAGACATAGCCTCCCTGATGTAATATTTTAACTTCGGCGGAGATATTGCAAATGTAGCTGTAACTCCGAAATTATGGCAATTAGGTATAGGGAACATTACATGAAAAATATTCTAAATTTCTTAGAGATTTCAAAAACAAAAATATATATAGGGTGATCCATTTGAAATAACAAATTTCAGTATATTTCCGGAAAAACGAAAGATCTGACAACAATGTAAATGCCACAATAATATCGGCCATATTACAAAACCCTTATAAACCAAAATTCATACAAATCGGGCAAGCCGTTTCCGAGATAATTGAGGCGTTCCATACATAAAACTCACTCTGTATATATATATATATATATGTATATATATATATATATATATATATATATATATATATATATATTATAATATTTTTTTTATATTTGCCCTTACTTTGGTCGCCAACATTTTTTATATTTTTACTTTCTATATTTTTTACTTTTGTAATCTACTATTATCTTTCACAATTATTATTTCTTCGGGTGCTTCGAGAATTTTGTTTTTTTTTTTTTGTTTAATTAATATTTATATTTATTTGATAATTGATTTATTTATTTATATGTTGATTTCATAGGTTCTAGTGATTCATTTTTAAGTTTGGGATACTGAATTCTGTTTAATTTTATAAATAATTATATATTTACATTCTTTTATCTTATTTGCTCCTCGGCTTTAGGTCTTTGATTTTATTGTATGTAAATCTCTATCTCAGAAGCGAGTTCAGGCCAGATCTTTCATTAACACATTCATGTCGTCAAAACACACATTACAACAGTAAATTTACAAAATATTTATTTTAACTTGTCTCCTTTTGTTAAGTTCAGGATTTAAGGAAAATGAATCGTGAAATAATAATATTAAATTGAAAATTTAGTTTTATCTTAACCACATATAATTCTTCCAATTACAGTTGAGTACTTATATTAACATTCTTATCTCTATTCTCTTTTCCCCTATTTCCCCTTCTATATTAAACAAACCGAACCATATAAATTAGTCTATTACAAACTAGTTTTCCTATTATATAGGCAAATTTATTTATTTCTAATCTATATGCTTGGTTGTATAACACACCTTAATTCCTACTGTTATAATTTTCAATTTAGTCTCCAAACAAACTTACTATCTAAATCTAATTTAGTTCCTTTATTGAATACTAGGTTACTGTTTATGTGGTGAATATTATTCAGTTTATTTATTCAAATAATGAGAAAATTACATTTGAAATAGTTATAAAAATTTGTGAATAGTTATTGTCCATTTTTATTGCTTATACTGAGGTAAGTCTTTTATTTTCTTTTTAAATAGTTTCACTATGATTATGCTATACCTACTTTATTTAGTTGTAATCAAAATTAGGTTGTATCTTTGTATTTATTTAATATATTAAGTATTAGTCTATCATCTGACTAATATTATGTCTTATTTTAGATATACTTTTCTGGCTTTTGGTGCCTTAACTTCCTTCCTTTAGTCCTGCCTGCTAATTACTTTCTGCTGGTTCTGGATACCATCAAAATTACTTCAAGTACACCTGAAGGTCACTGGAATTCTTTGTATGTACACTTTTTACAATTTTAATAAGCTTTTTCATTAATTACTAACTTTTTAAATTCTCGTTCCAAAATTGCGTCCTCTCTTCTCTAATACTTGTAACCAACCACTTATTCAACAAATTTATTTGTTTTCTTTTTATTTTCTCGCATCCCTCTTAAGTTGATACACATGTTTAAATTTTGCTTTCCTTTTTTCAACACTTAATTTTATTATTTTTATAGTTTATTATTCGTTTTTTCTTATAAAATGATTTACACAAACGAAGAGTTGTGTGACATGACACTCTTATTTTGAACCAATGAGAAATGCTACAGTTGCTGCGAAAGTATATGCGCAATAATATTATCATGATAGATGGCACCCCAGTAAAAAAGTTTTTCTACGAGTAATTCACCATCTGCGAATAACTGGAAATGTTCATCTAATTGTATACCTTAGACAACGCTAAGGTCGCACTGAAGAGAATATTATTAATGTGTTAGTTTATATAGAGTTTAATCCTCAACTAAGTACTAGAACTATTGCGCAAGACCTTGGAGTAACTCGAACTACAGTTTAAAACATACTCAAGGAACATAGCTTTTGTTTCATAGCCTACTAATATAATTTTTAATTAGACTATTACTATAGGCCTAGGCGGCAGCCTAACTTTACTTGTTCTCTTAATATCTCCCATTAGAGAGAAGATAGAAAGTTGCGGTTTGAGCTGATTTTTTGGAAATTTTGTGCTCTATCTAACTATGTAAAAAGAGGCACAGCCTGGCATGTAAAATTTTTATGAAAACGCGCAATAACTGTTACGATGTCAGACAGCGCCCTCTAGCTGCCACGGTAAAATAAGTTGAGGAACAGTATATATTGCAGGTTATTCAGTAAGAAAAGCTCTTTCAAACGAGCCCTAGTTTGTTTAATTCTGTTAACCTAAACCGGAGTAATACTTATTTGAATAAAATGAAGTTTAACCTTCCCCCACCACTTCATTTTCAAAGATAGAGCAAAATGCGTTACAGAAAAAAGATTGCAAATTTTACAAAGATTACAATGCCACTATTTACAATACCTCTTAACTTGGCATATTTTTGAGAAAAATCAATAGCAATTACGGCCCCTAGCGGTCATCCTACGGACTTGAAAATAATTTCCACCGATTTCTCTTGTCCGATTTACTTGTTAGTATTTTTTTCTCAAAGTTATATGATAAGTAGTTTCTGAGATACAGCCGGCGTCCATTGTTAGTTGGCCACCCGGTATACAGGGTGATTGATTTATGCGATAAAGTCCCATATCTCCTATATGCTTTGGAATATAAAAAAAAAATTAAATGTGATACTAGCCACCCTTAAGCTTCACATTTTAAAATTAGTAACAAATATACAGGGTGTTCTATAATGGCGTACCAGACCAAACATATATTTTTTTAAATGGAACACCCTGTATTTGATTACAAATTTGAATTCCTCTTTTTGTCCTGATTACAAAAATATAAAGGTGTACTATGTTATACAGGGTATTTCAAAAGTTATGAACAATTTTCGATGAAAATCGTAATGGCTTCAACGCCCTGTACATTATAAAGGGAATGATATTCAGATGAGTTTTCACCGTCAAAAACTTTTGATTATGTTTGATTTTCATGAAAATATTCAATTTTGTCGATATCACTAAAACTGTATACAGGGTGAGCCAAATCACAAAGACATTTTCCGATTTTTTTTAAACGGACCACCCTGTATTTTATGTCATTATCGGTAAGCCCTATTAGTATACTTTCATTTTTGTTAAGCATTCCCTATACCTAAACTCAATAGTTTTTGAGAAATTTTAATTTTTATAATAAAAATGCTGAATATCTCCTTAATTATAACATTTTGAAGCCAAATAACAGTCTTAATAAATAGTAGTAATAGTAAAATAGTAAGTAAATAGTAAATAGTAAGTAATAGTAAAATAGTTTAAAATAGTTTTAAGTGCAAAAAAAGTTATTGGCGTAATCTGAAATACTTTTATGTAGGCTATTAAGTAGATGATGAACATGAAAATAATAAAAATCACACTAATATATGAACTACAAAGTAGTATTGTAATAATTTTCAGTTTACAGTATTACAAAAGAACAAAGGGGCAATTTTTTTTCGAAAAATATCAGATAATGTTAATAAAAAAGTTGCTCAAAATGATTTCCTGCGACATCCTGGCATGCTTAAACGCGCTGTTCAAAGGATCTACTTACATCAGCAAGCATGTTAACAGTAACTAATCGAAATGCATTTCTTATTCTATCCTTCATGTCATCCCGTGTTGTTGGAGGTGTTTCATAAACTTTATACTTAATATAGCCCCATAGAAAAAAGTCCATTTTAGTCAAATCGGGTGACCTAGCTGGCCAACGTACGGGTCCTCCTCTTCCAACCCATCTTTCAGGAAACTGATTATCAAGTTCACCTTGAACTAATGCACTATGGTGAGCAGGAGCACCATCATGTAGGAACCACATTTGTTGGCGTACGTTAATGGGAACATCTTCCAGTAATATTGGTAATTGATTTACCAAAAAATCTAAATACATTTGGCCATTGAGGTGAACTTCAAAAAAATAAGGTCCTACAACATAATTGCCAATAATACCACCCCACACATTTAACGACCATCTTGTTTGACTGTGGGTGATTATATGGTGTGGATTAGTTGTGGCGTAATAATGAAAGTTGTGTCTGTTAACACAACCATTTCTATGAAATGTACCTTCATTTCCAAATAGTACGTAATTAAAAAAATCCCTTTGTTGATTAATTTTACGTTGGGCCCACTCACAAAATGCTATTCTTCGTTCAAAATCATTATCAATTAATTCTTGATGCAGCTGAATGTGATATGGATGCATTTTGTCTTTTGTAAGAATTTTCTGCACACAATAATAACTTAATTGCTGTTCTCTGGATATGGTGCGTATGCTTACATGCGGATTTTCTGTAACTGCCAGTAACACATTAATTTCATTGTCTTCTGTCACTGCAGTTGCTGTTCTTTCTTTTTTATCGTAATTTACTGAACCACTACGGTTAAACCGATCCATCAATTTTACGAAACTAATTTTAGTAGGTTGTCTTCTCTCAGGATGTCGTTCGTGATAAACTCTTACAGCAAGTAATGCGTTTTTATGACATTCGCCCAGTATCCAGACCATATCCACCATTTCTTCACAAGTGAAATTCATATTTGCCAAAAACCAAATTTATTACAACAAAAACTGTATAGCAATATTGGATTAACTAACAATAATGATAAACTGTCAATTCTTGACAAATGCCTATTTCATTGCCAACTCATAAATAATGCACTCATTTGGGATAATTAAGGAGATATTCAGCATTTTTATTATAAAAATTAAAATTTCTCAAAAACTATTGAGTTTAGGTATAGGGAATGCTTAACAAAAATGAAAGTATACTAATAGGGCTTACCGATAATGACATAAAATACAGGGTGGTCCATTTAAAAAAAATCGGAAAATAATGTCTTTGTGATTTGGCTCACCCTGTATACAGTTTTAGTGATATCGACAAAATTGAATATTTTCATGAAAATCAAACATAATCAAAAATTTTTGACGGTGAAAACTCATTTGAATATCATTCCCTTTATAATGTACAGGGCGTTGAACCCATTACGATTTTCATCGAAAATTGTTCATAACTTTTGAAATACCCTGTATAACATAGTACACCTTTATATTTTTGTAATCAGGACAAAAAGAGGAATTCAAATTTGTAATCAAATACAGGGTGTTCCATTTAAAAAAATATATGTTTGGTCTGGTACGCCATTATAGAACACCCTGTATATTTGTTACTAATTTTAAAATGTGAAGCTTAAGGGTGGCTAGTATCACATTTAATTTTTTTTTATATTCCAAAGCATATAGGAGATATGGGACTTTATCGCATAAATCAATCACCCTGTAGAGGTGCATTTTTGACGGGATTCGGGGGTATCTTGGTTGTTATGAGTGACAGAAAAAAATGGATAACACGACCGTTGGCTAATTTTTTGAAACAAATTCAACTGTCAAAACAGAAATCCGGTAAGGCAACTTTTGTCGACAATTGATCACATAATTCAACGGTGATATTACTTTTTTTATATACCGAGTGATTACTGAATTACGAACCAAACTTATGATTTTTTCAATGGAAACCATAGTTGGCTTGGGCCCCGTTGGAAAGCTTATTTTGTCAGTTTTTCAAAAATATATAGTTTTATATGGTTATTTTTAAAATGTAATAATTTACGGCATTTTTTGTAGAAGAACAAAATTTTGATTTACGATATGGACAAGTAAATTGGTGTAATATAACAGCATCTAGTAATATATACAATCGCATAACATCTAGAATTAAGCCAACGCACAACAATACACAATAAGTAACAACAATGAAACTAACAAATTTACAAATATTACAAAATTTATATAACAGAAAAGATTAACTATAGATACTGTTCAAACTGTTCTCCATTGAAGTTCACACAAAGTCTACATCTTTTTTTTACTTTTACACTATCTATACTTCTTAAAACATACAGTGGCTTTTGATTTAATCTCTGAAATGTGACTTCCATGCTGTTTCTTAATTCCTCCAGAGTTACGCGGCATGTGATATATTTTTTATAAATCCCCAAAGAAAAAATCGGCAGGAGAAAGATCCGGTGAGCATGCTGGCCACAATATACGACCATGAGTTCCTATCCACTTGTTTGGAAAAGTTTCGTTTAGATAATTGAAAGAAACTCCAGCATTATATGAGGGTGCACCGTCTTGTTAGAACTATATGGTTCTCAAATCTGCAAATGGAAGATTATCTAAGAATTCTGTTAATTGTTGGTGTAAAATGTGCACATATATTTCCGCGTTTAATGTTTCCTGATAAATATGGGATCCAATTAATCGGCCTCTAAACCACACCATACCATAGGTACATTCAATCCAAACCGCCCTTGACATCTCACTTCAATAGTCGCATGGGGATTTTCGTCTGCCCATATGGCTATTGTGCGATTGAATATACTATCACTGGTGATCCTGGCCTCATGCGTCCAAATTCGCGGAAAATTCTCATCCTCTTCACATTTGCCTAGGTACCACCTGGATGGATATCATGAATTTTTCGGAATTTAAAATATTTAAAATTATTTTTTTTTTTAATTTTTAGGCTACGCTTTTTCCAAACTCCCACTGATTCTACAATAGAATTTGTAGATATTTCTGGATTTGCTGTTATAACTCCTAGCACATTTACTGTATCATTTTCAGTGTTTGCCTTATGATATTTTTTTGGTTTAGGTTTTTTAAATCATAATGTTTCAGATTATATACGAGTCTGCTGAACATCTTAACATTTGGTTATCTTCTTTCTGGATATCGCTGTAAATATAACTCAGCAGCCATTCTTGAATTTATGTGCTTCACTAAATACAATAATCATATCAAATTTTCAGTATTATTGTAATTCTCCATAACTTTGACTGATTTGATATTAATTAGATACTAATTTAACACAAAATAAACAAATCTTGTAAGGATACTGACTAGTTAAGAGTAATTTGACATATACGGAATAGTAGTAGTAGCAGCAGTGGGGCGGCCAAGACCTGGCAAGTAGGCCACAAGCGGGCCCTTTTTACCTACCCCTGTCGTCCCTACCTAGCTTTATCACCTCTTCTCTCATTGAACCTACCCGACCTTCTAATGTAGGTCAGAATGTCGGTCCATTCAAGGGAACTAACCTCTTCCCCTTACAACTCCCCGGCCCCCCAGACGTCGTGTCTCAGTCTGCCGAAAGCCGCGCACTCTGCCAAGAAGTGGGAAGGCGTTTCATCGCTCTCCCCACACTTTGGGCAGATAGGGTCTCCCTCAACACCCATCAATGATAGATGTCTTCTATACATATACATATACGGAATAGCTGCAATTTTTATTTTATTAAAGCCTACTGGTAACAGTTGTTGCTAAGGATCTCCTATATATTATTGGGTTATAACTTATCCATTTTTAAAAATAACGATATCAAACTATATATTTTTGAAAAGCTGACAAAATAAGCTTTCCAACGCGGACCAAGCCAACTATAGTTTCCATTTAAAAAATCATAAGTTTGGTGCGTAATTCAGTAATCACTGGGCATATAAAAAAAGTAATATCACCATTGAATTATGCAATCAAACGTCGATAAAAGTTGCCTTTACCCATTTTTTTTGTCACTCATAGCAACAGAGATATCCCCAAATCCCATCGAAAATGTACCTCTCTGTACATGATCACATAACAAGGCACAGAATTGGTTTATACATTCCAAGGCATACTACAACATTATTTCAGTCTAGTTGTTTATACAGTGTTACTAAAATAATTACTGCCCTGCCTGATGGTTACCTTGATAGAACAGTACTTCAATTTAGAAATTTTGTAAAATGTGAATCACTATTCACGATATTGTAATTTGTAAACAGTGCTTAACTACTTCACTATTGATTTCAAGGGTGAAGTTGAGTGTTGTTCGGAAATATTGATTTGTGGTTCAGGTTATGGAGTGGGAGTGAGGTTTTGGATATTTCATATGATTCGGAGTATATGATTTCGGTTATATCCATTTTGCTGCAGTGTCTGTGTTAGGGTATCTAGTTCTTTTTGTTGCTTGTGGTTTGCCTGACCAAATATTTGAGAAGGAATTCAATGATACTGATGGTCTATTTTCTATGAAATGATGACAAGTTCTCATGTAGAGCAATACCTTATATTTTGCTAAATTGTTGATTCATATATAAATGTTGCTTTTATATAACTGCAGAACTACCCAAGACAGGAGAATAAGTACCATAATGTAAAAGATTAACATAGGTGTGTTTGATCAATCAATATTTGACATTAAATTTTAATCTATCTATTTACATTTTAAATGAATATTAGTGGAATTTCATATCGTAAATGATTTTTCTTATTTAACATACATAATACTACACGGAGAGATCTAAAATAATTGATGGTACCGCTTTATAAAGACTTTATTTCTTCATCTATTACATATAGGATCAAACTAGATTTCCACTATTGCAATCAGAGAAGAGGAGTTGATTAAATTGCGCCAAAGTTGTCAATTTTATACTAAATATTTGTTATAATATCAGTTCTTTTGGAGTTTTTTGAAAAATAAAAAAAAATATGTTTTCAAATTTAATTTCTTCATTTTGTTTGAAGAGATATACAAAGATAACACTTTTTTTCCTACATGACTATCATGTATAATAATATATTTATTATGACATCTCCTTAGGTCGTTTCAAATATAAATCTGATATAATTTTTTTTATCTAATTTGTTATAATTTCTTAAGGGTGCCTTGTAACACAGGCAGTTAACCAACGGATCACAAAACTAGAGATCAAAGTTTGATAATCCGGGAATTCCTAACAATTTATAGTCGAAGGGAATTCCACAACTACTTACCTTGCGGAAATGCAATAATTTTTCTTTGATTTCATCATTTGTGCTGTAATCGTAGTTCGTGACGGCTGCCATATTTTGTAATTATTACATTCTTCATAATTATCACACATGAAAGAACTTCAAGAATTAGATGTACAAAAGAAAAAATTGGAAATTGAAATTTTGAATAAAAAGAGTTAAAAATTATTTTTTCTATTTTTTGATAAACTTTTATATTTTTGAAATAATATAGAAATTAAGTAAAACAAGTTTTTGTATAATTAGGTATTTTTATTTAAATTTTTTCTACACTAATGCCTGAAAGTAATTATGAATCAAATTATGCCTATAAAGATTATTGTTATTTATATTATCATCTTGAATAAGGTCAGGATTAATATTTTCCATGAACTGCATGGCCTCTTCGACATTTGCATCTGGCTCAAGATCAGGTTCGCCCCTCTCACATGCAATTAATTCACTCACATTAAATTAATACAGTGTACATATAAATATTACTTACTTATTTTTAAGGCAAGATAAATCTTCGTTTATTTCCTCTAGAATAAGATTCATCGTGTCTTCGGATAATCGAAACTTTCTTTGAAACTCTTTTTATCATCCCTCTTTTCAAAATGATTTGTTTTTTCACGAAAAATTCTAGTTTTTTGTGGAAAGCTTCTATTTCACCTAATTCTAAAAAATCTTCATCATCAGTCAAATTTTCTAAAATATATCTCTTCCAAAATCCATAGTATAATGATATTAATTCACAAACATTTGTTGATCTGTTTCCATACAAAAGATTTTTGCAGAATGATCTTCGATCAAGCTGATCCACAGATCACCCACAAGTAAACTCGGACGATACAACACACCCTAAATTAATTACATGAAAATTTGCCACATGTTGATTTAAGTATAATTTTTGGGTCAAAAATGTTAAATGCAACTCAATTTCTTGTCATATTGTCTGTCACAAAACTGCACAACTTTATCACAATCTAAGAAAATCTATATGCTATCTTCTCATACCGAGATACTATTGTTAGGGATAGAATTTTAATCACACTATATACAATAAGTTGTATTACTGGCATACAGAAAAAACAATCTTAATAAAAAAATGTCAATAAACTACTACTGTACTCTTCTTTCATTCTGAATTTCTCTAGTCATTTATTACTTTAAAACCTTACCTGTGTAAATATATTTCAATAACACCTTAAACGCTTTGAGAGGAGCATCCGGAAGAATAATTTCTGCCTAAAACAGAACATTACAAAGTTCAGTTAAATGATTCTATTTTAATATTATATAGAGAAGACAAACGGCTGGGTTTAAGCATATGGTATGCTATAGGGATTGCAAATTTACCGATTTTTGTAATTACCGGTAAACGGTTAAAATTTTAAGAAATTACCGGTTTTCCGGTAATTACCGGATTTTTACATATATAAGTTTTTTCTCCAGGATTTCTACGCATCTTTTCGCTGGAATGGAGCCATTAACACGAACTAATCCTAGATTCCGTATGGACATTTATATTCATGTAGCGTCGATTTTTCACCGATGTCCATTCGTAGAAAGTTATACTAATTACTTCCCCGTTAAGTTTGCGCTGTTTGATACCGTTTATTACTAAGTTAAGCATTTTATTATAGAGTATTCTACAACAATTTGTCTAATGCTGTTGGGAGATTTTGGGATATTCCTAAAATCTTTTGCAGTCAATAATTTTCTTCAATCTTCTGAAGTACAAAATTTATGAAAAGGCAACCCATCCAGTGCAGCCAGTCACGCAATTACTGATGGAAACGAATCGTCTACAATCAGTTTAAAATACGAGGTAATTGCACTTAATTCTCGCAAAGGTTGTTGTTTCTCAGCAGGAGGTAGAGGCGCAGATTTTTCCCTTTTTAACAAGTTTATTAGATGTTGGCACTTTAAATTAATGTGCAAACCACTAGTACTTCCTCCAGCAGCTTTAATTGATTTTGAGCATATTTTGCAGAAACCCTCATCCTTAATTTTGTTACAATGCTGCCAAATAGAATGTTTATCCATGACTATTGGCTAAAAAAATTGTATAAGTACACATTACTCTCCCAATCTTTCAAAAATATATATGAAAAATTCTTACCAAAAACTGTGAGACTGCTATCAAAGATTACAGAATAAAATATGCTATATTGTACAGTAGTATAAAATAATCGAAAACAACTATGTATGTTCACTATTCACTATATCTTAATATAATAATGTTATCATAAATAGGTGTTCTACTATGAAAACATGAAAATGCCCGACACAGTTATAAGCGGCGAATCTCAGCTTTTCCTAATTTAATATTTTTATCGAAACTACCGGTAAAAGTTGGCCGATTTACGAGTAAATTTTTAAAGGATTTTTGGTCCATTTACCTGTAAACCGGTTAATCGGTAAACCGGTATTGCAATCCCTAGTATGCTATACCATTCAACTTACAATTTTACGCTGTTTCATTAAATGTGAATAGGTAGTAGATTATACACCAAGGGAGTAAAATGCATGATTTTTTCCCCGAGGTGTTCCCAACATTTTAATTGAAAGAATTAAAAAAAATTATTGTTAATATACATATTTCTAATTTAAAAATTATTATCAATATGACATTTCTAATTTGTGATTAATATGACATAGTTAATTTAATATTAATGTAAATATTAATATTAAATAAATATGATAAAATATTCTTTAATTGAGTTGGCTATGATTTTTTACCCTATGGAGTAAAAGACTAACTTTAGTCCCACTTTTGAGGGACTAAAACTGCTTATTATATAAGGGTGGTACAAAAAATATATTGTTTTCACATTTAATGAAACTAGGGATACCGATACCTGTTAATTCTACTACCTGGGTACCCGTTTTCAATACCCGGTATTTACCTGGTACCCGTTAATTACCCGTTACATGCTATTTATCTATTACGCGATAGCAACCCATAGAAATCAACATAGTAAATATTTTCCAATTCAGATCATATTTTATATCGCCAAATCTGTTAACAACGCCGCCAACGCAAAACCGCAAAAAATATAATGTTGTAGTATGCCTTGGAATGTATAAACCAATTCTGTGCTTTGTTATGTGATCATGTACAGAGAGGTACATTTTCGATGGGATTTGGGGATATCTCTATTGCTATGAGTGACAAAAAACAAGTTGTCATATGAATATGAGTCACGCAGAGGCCGACCGAGTGCAGGTGCTTAGAGGGTTATCGAGTATTTAACGGATTATCGGGTTTTTAACGGGTTATCAGGTCCTAAAATGGGAACCGGGTAGCGAGTCGTTATCAGGTATCCGTCGGTATCCCTAAATGAAACAGCGTAAAATTGTAAGTTGAATGGTATAACATACCATATGCTTAAACCCAGCCGTTTCGGAGATATTTGACATTGTATTTATTTCTATTTATTTACTTGTGAACAGGCCAATTGCCCATTCTTAACCACCATATACTGGGTATCAACTAGGGATGCCGACGGGTACCCGGGTACCCGATAACAACTCGCTACCCGGTTCCCATTTTAGGACCCGGTAACCCTTTAAAAACCCGATAATCCGTTAAATACCCGATAACCCTCTAAGCACCTACACTCGGTCGCCCTCTATGTCACTTATATTCATAGGACAACTTGTTTTTTTTTTTTGTGATTTTGCGCTGGCACAGGTTTGGCGATATAAAATATGATATGAATTGGAAAATATTTACTATGTTGAATGCTATGGGTTGATATCGCGTAATAGATAAATAGCGGGTAACGGGTAAATAACGGGTAACGGGTAATTAACGGGTATACCTGATTATTAACGGGTGGAGGGTAATTAACGGGTAGCGGGTAAATACCGGGTATTGAAAACGGGTACTCGGGTAGTAAAATTAACGGGTATCGGTATCCCTAGTATCAACCAATGTGTGAAAGTCCGATATCTGGGTTAGTAAAAGAGATAACTTAAAATTTTGTTCTACAATGTTGTCTAATTTCTCAGGTTCCACAAAGTAAAAATATATTTGGATATACAGGGTGTTCAGTTTTTTTCTGTAGAGGCATTAACTTTGTTATTTTAAATGGCAACCTATATTTTTTTATTATTCATCGAATTTTATGTGATAAATTAAGGGCAGTTTGTGTAAAATACCCCTGTTAAAATATTCATAGTTTACGAGATATGGAAAATGTTTTTATTAAATTTTGATTCTTCTTGCTCCTGAAATATTTTGGTTGTGAGGATGGCTCCTTAGAAAGATGTATCAAAAGTTGGACTGCAATATAGATAGAGAGAGCAAACAAAAAAACCTATCAAATGTGAAAATCAAAAATTCCAAAAATCTACACTAATTTACATGGAACACCCTTTATTTTATTGAACCCTAAAATGCACTTCTACATACCTTACAACTTTGCAATAGTTTCCCCTATACCTAACTTGTGTAGTTTTTGCAAAAAATGCATTTTAATGGAAAACATCATATTTGTCCGTGTTTCTTTATCGAAATAAAGTAGTAAGCGCTAATTGGTTTTACACATATTCACAATAGTCTGTTACAGTAAAATAATATGTCATTTCCGCTACAACAAACAATCATGTAGAAAATTACAGAAACTATTAATAATAAATTATTCATAGGAAGAGTTGGTAAATATCAGTGGCGGCCGGTGAGATTTGGATATGGGGGGGGGGGTGCAGAAATGGAAAAATGCGCCGCAGGCGAAAATTTTGCATATTTCGAGGTCAAACCCCTTCAAATTATAAATTAGAAATTTGCAGAGCAAAAATATTTACTTGAAAAAATAACTTTCGTTACACAAATATCCTCCTTTTTAATATGATTGACGGAAATCTAGACAAAAATTGTTTAAAATAATATTTAAATAGGTAATTAATATTTAGATATCAAAAATTCACATATACGACGTTACCTTCAAAAAGCTGAAAACGAGAATTCAGGAAGCAGGAACATAACTATTTTTAGTTTTTAGATAACCGTTAATAAAAAACGATATGGCACAATCACAAACTCAAAAGTATTTTAGTTATTCAATTCATAGTTATCAAACGACACATTAAATTATTACGTAGGTAAACAAACTTCATACAGTTATTTATACATGAGTACACTTACTTTCTAAAATTTAAATCAACTCTACGGTCTTTCATAGAAATAAATTTTTCCATAACTTTTCCATCGAAATTATTTATTGGGCAGGCAACGCCCAATTCTTTTATTTATACTTTATCTTCCAGTGGAAGATTTGCTAGCTCTAATTATACTACTAACAGTATTCATGTTAAGTAATATATAAAATTGTCTTTTCACAAAAATTTAATAAGTAATTTAATAATAAAATGCAATTTAATGCTAAAAATATGTAATGTGTTAAAAATATGTTATTATGTTTAATAATGTTCGCGTAGGGCCGCCAAATAATTGCGGCCAAATCTGCATAATATAAGCATATGGAAAGTATCTAACGAGTCTAGTCGAAAAGGAGATCGGGTCGGTTGCCATAGTTACCTGGGCCGCGACTCAAAGTGTGGTCACGAAGTGATGCTTTGCTCACTGTGCAGTGTGCTGTGGTGATCCAGTAACGTGGACTGTGGCATTATGAGTACGATAGCTCAAGCGCTCGAGCCCTTCCTAATAATAGTTTTGTACCACAATAAATATGTTTTAACATTTGCATTTAATTTACAATAATGATAATAAGGATTTCTTTGGTATTTTTGCAGGAGGGGCGCGCGGTCATGCGGCCTTAAGGAGAAACCGCCACTGGTAAATATGTTGTATGCTTTAAGAAGCTCATAGCAATTGTTTGCTAGCAACTCATATTTACAAACCAAATCATTCAGATTTACAACGATTCCCTCGTAATGACTGCTTTGAAAGCTTGCACAGAAGATTTGAAAGAATGGTAAATGCAAATTATGATAAGATGCCAGAAGATATGAAAGAATATAACGATCCCATTTTTAAGAATAAGAAAATACCCTTTCTTAGTTAATATCAATTCCTATTTATCATCTAGCAACATTGGATACAAGTAGGTATTAGGTCACTTGGTCCAGACAGTGCAGACTCTGCACCGCCTGACCCAAGTGTCCTAACACTACAGATAGAAATTTCAGCTACCAAGCCAAGGTCAACCAGCAACAAAACGACGAGCGGTTATTGCGTAAACATCAAATACGGAACCGGTAGTCACAGAGCCGCCTTAGCCGGAGGGTTACGCATTTTGGTACTATATACTCACACCTGTTACAAGTAGATAGCCTGGAGACACCCGTAATTATTTTGACGGTGCACAATAATTGTATAATTTACTGGTTACCGGTAAATAAACCCGTCATGAAAACTAAAACTATATTTAACCCTCGGGAAATACATAGGTAGTGCAACGCTATTTAAGAACGGTGACGTATACAGGGTCCTTAATAAGATTGATACACACATAGACAAGTACGGTTAAACCAGTAAAACAAAAAACCAGTTAGATACTAAAAATATTCATTTAAGAAACAATGTACAGAGAGAGCGCTGTATATACAGACATAGGACATAGGTTAGGTACCTTATTAATTATGGCAAACAACATAATTTCGTACCCTGTCGGGCAGTAGTTGAATACTGATTACAAATCTAAATGTAGAAACAGAAAATAAGAAAATTGTACCACCTAGTTTATTGGCGGCACACCATAACTATGTAATTTATTATAAACACCTCGTGAAAACTAAAATTATATTTAACACTTGCGAAATACATAGTACAACGTTATTTAAGAATGATGACATATACAGGGTCTTTAATAAGTTTGTTAAACATAGGCAAGCACGGTTAAACCAGTAAAACAAAACAATCAGTTTAGGTACCAAAATATTCATTTAAGAAAAACAATATGCAAATATAGGAGGTAGGTTATCTTATTAAGGTAAACAACATATATAAATATATTCAGTACCGACCCCAAATATTTAAACCGTGGGTATAATTGATATTTCGCAACTGTAAACCGAACTAAATAAACCACCAGTGAAACAATAGATGCTGAAAACTCAATTAAAATAATTTCATGATTGGAAAACGTTCCAAGGGACCATATACAAAGATTATAACAAATAGCATATACAGAGTTTGAAGAATACGCATTTAAAAACATATTAATTTCCTAGAAAATGAAACTGTTTTAAACAAAGAAACCCACTTAGTTACCAAACTATTTAGAGATAGTATTAAAGTTAAAATATTAATTAAATAACAACATATCGTTTTTATTTAAAGTGAAAATTAATTATACGTGGTAATTATTAGAGCAGATGCAATTTCGTACCATCAGTAGGGTTATAGGTGAATACCGATTACATACCTAAATGTAGAAACAGAAAATAAGAATATACCTATTTGTACCCTAGAGAGATCTCTATAGGCGAACCGATTTAGGTTTTAAATTGCTCTAGATAAGTAACCCAAAAACTATAATTAATAAAATAGCAAAAATACCTTACCTAGAGTTCGACACGACGCAGGCCATAGTCTGTGAACGAGTGATGCAACAAAGATTACTTCCTTAATTAAATACCAAGTCTTGCCATTTCAAAGTTTGTTGATGTACAAAGGAGTTGGGGTATCGAATTCTATAATTTTCGGTAACTGGAATACCTGAAGTACACTGATTCACACTTAATTTATAATTGTTAATTAATAATGTATTATACACACAGGTTGGATATTCTGAGGTTTAAATAAACCACCAAATTATTTTAATAAAATATAAAAACCGATTATTATTTAGATCTGTTGATGGTAAAACACGTTATTAAAACTACATAGTAAGTAGATACCTACTATATAGCAGTAGTAGTAAGAAAGCATATTTAATTATCATGTTGATCAGAAATATTGTCTCCATTAGAAAGATATTTTATAAACAATCGTTGCAAAAACCGCTATAGTTTACAAATGTCTATTAAAACATTAAAACAAACAATATTGTACACAATTAAATATACACACCTGTCATGAACAGGGTCGTAAATAACAATTATTTTCATCTCTAAAGCGTAGAGGTGCTAATCTGTAAAAACACAAAAACGCTTTTATAAGTAAAGAAATCATGGAGTTAAAGAATTATTGAGCAATGATCATAGTATAAAGATCTTTCTAAGGCATAATAATAATAATAATAATAATAATAAAATAATAATAATAATAATAATAATACAGGTAAGATATACATGACGCCATATCAGGTGAATGTATTAGCTGTTGGAGTAATTGTTTTCTACAGTGTTTGCTTCTGTTTAAGGGTATATAAGGGTAATAATAAGGTAAGAATAAGGATATATAAGGGTGTATAAATGATAACTTACTTATTCAACATTTGTGATTCAAACAGTAAACATGTATGCTTGCAACACCTGTGACAGAAATTTTTCCTGGCCTAGTGCTCTAAGCTGTCACCGAAACAAACACAAGGCTGTATTCTTTGTTTGAAACATATGCAACCAGAAAATTACGCGTAAGGATAACTTGACGGTTCATATAGAAAATAACCACCCAAATGAACATAGTCACCATAATATGACTAGTACTAACAACCATCCACTACCCAGAACTTACCCAACTAAAAGTATAGCTCAGGACAATGATGATAAATTTGAACATGATAAACCTATCAGAAAATACATTTATAGACCTAAAAACTTTGAAGAGGAGGAGGAACCTCTGAACGACCCCAATAAACTTGTGGATAAATTAAGGGGTTACCTTATCACTAAGAAGTTGAATATGCAGCATCCTCTATGCAAAAATATAATCGATGAGCTACGAGAAATGAATATAATTTGTTAATTATTAAAATTCTATAATCCCCACACCCTTCTTTCTCAACGGCCGTTCAACCCTAGGGAAGCTTTTACGGAGACAGAACAGGTGCTACAAAGTTGTACTATAAAGTTAAAGAGGAAGAAAAATTAAAATATGTGGATGTGTGTTCTTTGTAACCCTGGGTCAACAGTTGAGAGAAGAGTGCAACCATAAGGAAGACCAAAGAGCATTAATAGGTACCTACCTAGGTGATTGACGAAGTAATAGAAAGCTTAGAAAAAGGGTATAAATGGTGGAGATTACGAAATATGGAAGTATAAGACTAAAAGTGGGGGAGTTGTTTGCAGATTGCATCTCTAGTTTTCTTAAATTAAAACAGCAGGCATCGGATTTCCCTACAGGTTGTAATTCGTTTGAGAGAAAAGAGAGTTATATTAAAGAATATTTAGAAAAAGAAGATGTTAGGTTAGAGCCCGAGAAAATATCTTATAACCCAGGAGTCAGACAGGTTGGTAAATCTCTAGTCACATCGTTCTGGGGTAAACTCGGTGAACGTAAAAACTCAGACAAAAACAACTATAGTGAAGGACCCTGACGAATTTTTATACTTTTGACAAGTTCCTTTGTAGAAATTCATACTGTTCACCCGGTAAATGTGGATAGAATAGAATATAATAGAATTTATTAATGTTACTAACCTCATACAGTTTTACACAAGTCATATTACATATATTTGTATATCAACATATAAAACATAAAAATAGTACAAACAGAAATATTACAAACAAATTTTAAAAGTCAAATAGCAATATCACAATCCAAAAACTCACCAATCGAATAGAATGCTTCCCTTAGCAGAAATTCTTTTATTTTAGTGTAAAGTTTTTTTGTAGGCAACAATCTGATGTGTGGAGGCAGGCAATTGAAAAATTTAGGACCATAATAATTAGTTCCGCAACGACTTTTGGTTAACCTTGAAAATTCTATACATATTTCATTTCTATGTTTAGTATTATAGTTATGAATGTCACGATTTAAGGTATATGCGTTTAAGTTTTGTTTAACATGCATTAATGTCATAAGAATATAGTAACTCGGTACAGTCAGAATATCTAGCAGTTTATATTTTTCCCTAACATCATCCCTAAACCTGAGTCCGGTCATTACCCTCATAACCCGTCTCTGCAGCGCAAACACCCTCCCCAGATGACAAGAGTGCCCCCCAGGTAAGTATAGCAAAGGAGAATACACTCTGGAACAAAAAAAGTAAACCATTCTTATGGTATTTGCAGACACTTCTGTCATTAGGCTTCTGATTAAATATACAATCTTTGACAGTTTGTTGGCTACGTACTCAACATGTTGATCCCAACTCAGATGGGGGTCCATAATGACACCCAACAATTTTCAGGATTTTCAAAACTGTCCACAGCACGAGTCGAAAAATCATATTTTGGCTCTTTGAATCATTTAGTTTCAGTTTATTTGCACCGAACCAGTCAGAAGCCTCCGCCCGTGAGTGTTGCATATTTTCTAGTAAATCATTTAAGTTATTGTTATACCTTGTCATTGTCATGTCATCAGCGAACAATATTGGGAAAGTGTGATTTTTGATAATTTGGCAAGTCATTCACGTATATTAAGAAAAGGAGAGGTCCAAGTATCGAACCTTGTGGCACTCCCATCTTGACCTTGGTTACTGGCGATGTTTTTGCGTTAAACACCGTCTTTGCGGTAAACACTTCTGTCTGCAAGATATGTTTGCAACAAGTCCAGCGATTTAGATTGTAGTCCATATCTTCTTAACTTTTCGATTAATATATCATGCTGCACAGTGTCAAAGGCCTTCGACAAATCACAGAAGACAGCCCCTGCAAATCCTTTGTCCTCAAAAGCTTTTATTATAACTTGCACCATTTGATTGATAGCCATCGTGGTTGATTTACCAGAGCGGAAGCCAAATTGGGAATCAGTGAAAAGGCCGTTGTTTTCGAAGTGAAACATCAATTGGTTATACAAGATTTTTTCTATTATTTTCCCTAATGTTGGTATAATACATACAGGACGATAATTATTCAAATCATTTGCATTTCCTTTTTTTAAAAGAGGTATAATTTTAGATACTTTGAGACATTGTGGAAATGTTCCACTCTCTATACATAAGTTAATTTCTTTGGTAAACGATATAATAATAACATCCTGTATGTAATTAATAATTTTGATATTTAGATAGATAGATAGATAGATAGATAGATATTTTTATTAGTTCTTAAAAAAATACCCTTAAGGTGTAGAACACGTCATACAGTTTCAATAATGAATCAATGAACAATTACAAAGAATAATCTAATTACAGATAATAAAACAGTTACAAGTATAAAACACAGTTAGGTGTACAAGTGTATAAGTAACAAACATACACGTTAAAACTAGAGTTTCAACAAACAAACAACACAATATTTCATTAACAAGTACTTCATATGATGCAGAAATGAGAGTCACTATAGAATTCTCCAACGCTGTAGTAGGCCTTCTGTATCAAAATATCATACAGTATTGTTTTCAACTTACCAACTGAATTTGCTCTGATTGAGATTGGTATTGTATTATAAATTTTTATTATAGAATGTTTTACATTTTTTTGTAGGTAAGTATAATTCATTTTATCATCAATCAGATCAGACCTCCCTCTGGTATTGTGGCCATGCTGCCTATCACAATTCCCGAGGAGGTCTCTATTATTACAGACGAACAAAACGGACTCATATATATAAATGCAAGCAAGGGTAAGTATTTTGTTGTTACGGAAATAGATTTTACAGGATTCATAGTTTTGCAGTCCATAGATATTTCTCACACATCTTTTTTGAAGTACAAAGATACGTTGCATATCTGGAGAATTGGCCCAGAAGATAATTCCATATCTTATCCTGGATTGTATGTATGAGTGATAAGCTATTAGGGCTGATTTGACATTAATCATACTAGAGATTACTCTCAAGGCATAGCAATATCGTGCCAGACCACTTGCAAGCACATCAATGTGACATCGCCAATCTAAACGAGAATCAATTTGGATCCCTAAGAATTTCACATTGTTCACAGCAGTGATTTGTTTATTTCCACTAGAAACTATCAACTCACTGCTTTGTAAACTGTAATCAAACCTCATTAGTTGAGTTTTATTTGTATTGAGTGAAAGATTATTTGCAGCAAACCAACCCTCCAGTATCTCAAGCGTAGAAAAAAGCGTAGAGCCTGATAGATTATTGGTGTAGATAAGATAAAGGAGGGGGCCAAGTACAGAACCCTGAGGGACACCCCTTTTAAGAGTAATAATCTCTGATTTTATTACCTCTCCATTCAAATCTCGTTCGACCACCCTCTGTAACCTATTTCGAAGATACGATTCTATCAATCGTAGCGATACCCCTCTCACCCCATAACATTCTAGTTTGCTTAGTAATATTGTATAATCCACACTGTCAAATGCTTTGGAAAGATCTAAACACATTAGAAAAGTAGTTTGATGTTCATTTTGTGAGTTAATGATCTTACATAGGGCCTGAAATACAGCAGTGATTGTTGACTTACCTTTCCTAAACCCATTTTGTGCTGAAGATATAACATTACAATGGTCAAAGAAGCCCACTAGTCTGGAGTATATAACTCTCTCAAATATTTTGCTGATGTTTGACAGCAGTGCAATTGGTCTATAGTTTGAGATTACGTTTTTATCACCTTTCTTATGCAAAGCAATAACTTCTGCCACTTTCAACATATCCGGAAAATAGCCAGTATCAAGGGTTAGGTTTATAATGTATACCAATGGTGGAACTATTTCAGTGGCTACTGTTTTGAGAAGTCTTACCGGTATTGCATCATCACCAACTGAGTTTGTATTTTTGAGTGACATAATTTCATTATATACCTCATTAAAAGTAGTGGGAAATAAAATTAATGAGTTGACATTTCTCCGAATATTGTACAGCGCGTAATTTTCATTTTTAGAAGTCAAGTCTATACATTGATTACCAAAAAATTCATTCACATTATCGAGAATACTTTTAGGGTCTTTATGACCGTCTTGCAAGTTAGTAAGAATAGAATTTATATCAACTACCTCTTTACCTGTATAGCGTTTTACCAGTGTCCATACTGCTTTGCTTTTGTTCTGTGCACTTTGTATATATTGTATATTTGAGAGTCTCTTTGCCTCCCTAACTACTCTCTTTAGTATATTGCAGTATAGATTGTAGTAGTCACAAGGAATTAAACCTCGGTTTTTCTGTCTAAATAGGTATTGTTTCCTTTTACTAGACGTTCTGATGCCTTTCGTAATCCAACTGTTCGGCTTCTTATTTTTGACAAGTTTTTTAGTAAAAATTACTGATATTAAATTAACTAGTTTATTAACAAACACATTATAAGCCTTGCTTGAATCATCTGTACTGAAAACATTATCCCAATTTTCATTCAATAGTTCATATTTGAAATTTAACATTTTTGTATCAGAAAATACTCTTTTGAATAATTTATGACTATTAGTTTTATTTAAAGGCATTTCGATGCATATAGTTTGGCCATAATGGTCAGAAATAGCTGTTTGTAGGATTTCACTGGTAAAAGGCAAAATCGCACTAAAGTTTACAAATATATTGTCTAAGAGGATACTTGTTTTTTTTGTGACTCTGGTTGGCAGAAAAATAGTCTGATCCAAATCAAATGATGCAAGCAAATCAAGAAATGCCTTCGTAGAGTTATTGGAATTTAGTAAATTAATATTAAAATCACCACACAAAATCAATTTATATTTACCGTAATTATTTAAAAAATGGTTTAGCATGTAGTTTAAAGAGTCAAAAAAAGATGCTATGTTACCTGTTGGTGGTCTATATATGCATAATACTACTATTTCATTGGCTCTACTTACAGCGTTTGAGGACTCTATGTGTCCCTCTACATTTTTTTGTTTAAGAACAACATCCTCTATAAAGTCAGATCCTTCCTTTACAAACACACAGGATCCACCATGCCGAGTGAATTGTCTTGCATATGATGATACTAGCTTAAAATTGTCCATCGATATTGTAAAGGTTTCATCATGTAATAACCAATGTTCTGTGAGACAAATTATGTCAAGAGGTCGTTCAAGGCTATTTATTATTATTTCAAGTTCCAGAGTCTTATGTCTCAGAGACTGTATATTTTGATGCAGCAGATAAATGCCCGTATTTAATGCATTATTAATTTGCTGTTGTTCAACACAGGTTATCTGCTCAGCGATGCAGGAGGAATTCTCTGAAAAATTTTCAGTCCCCTAGAATCATATGGTCGAACGATTGTTTGTTTTGGCCATATTTTACCAGAAAACACTTTATCTTCATCTGCGTTGCTCACGGCAAACTTGAAAGCTGCAATCTCAGTAGAAAACGTTTTAAGCTTAAGACACTGCGAGACCTTGATATCGTATTCTTTGAGATAACCTGAGACATCCTCTACAGTAGTTCCAGGTTCCAATCTCGATATGAAAATCCAGCGAAGTGGGTCGACTGCCCTCAATTTAGTTGAATTTTCGTTTTCTCCAATAATTGTTTTTTGTGTGATTCTCCTTCGATGTCTGGGAAAAGTAAATACATCACTGTTGGTTTCAGAATTTCCAAGGTTTTTTGTATCATTAATATTCTGCATATGCTCCTCACTCTGTTCCATTGGGGCAGTTTGAGTTGACATAGCTTTGTTTATGTCCAGATTTGTATTTTTTGTAGGGCTGGGTTCCAAATTTATTAATTTATCCATTACTTGCTTTTGTTTAACTTGCAATTCATGCAGACTTGTTTGTTTTGATGTCCCCAGTTTGTCATTTTTTGTTGTAGTATTTCTTTGATACTTTTTTGCTGCAACAGATTCTTTATCTATTGTAGTTTTTCCTTCCCACTGGTTTTTTAAGTTTGATTTATCACATTCCTTCATGCATTCCAATTTATTTAATTTCAGTTTAATTGCATTTAAGTCTTCTGTATAAATGGAGAGTTGCTTTGCAATTTCAACTGAGATGAAGTCTTTCATACCTATCTTGTGTTTCTCTTCACTATTTGTCTGTACCTCCTTTCTATATAGGTCATCCTTTTCTTGGATTATTTTTATGGTTTGTTTTAATTGCACAATTTGTTCATTTAAGTTTTTGTTTATTTGTTTCAACTCTTGATTCTCTGCTAATAATTCTTCATTAGAGAAGGTATGTGAAGCCGCTTCTTCTTCGTCAAACATACCATCACCTAAGTTTGTGGTTTTTTGTTCTATTAGATTGGATTCACAGAACACAACTCTTGTTGCACAACTATTATGATAAACTTTATTACATCTTTGACATTTAACAATTTTCTTTGTTGTTTTCTTTTTGCAATAATGGCAATAACTGCAGAGCTCATTCTCTGATAACTTATTGTCAGCCATATTGTCAGCCATTATTTATTTCATATACATCTTTACTAGGCTTGTTTTTTATTTGTTTTAGTATATCACGCATTTGAATAAACGAGATTTCCTTAAAACTAAAGGTATCTATATAGTTGTTTGAAATTAATTCTATAGGGTCCCTGTCACTTGTTATATTTTGTGAAATGTTAGCTATATTTGAAAAAAAGTGATTAAAATCACTCGCTGATGGTGCAGTTTTTATTCGTGTATTCTTTGCCATTTTTACGCCTAGAATTTATTACCTCCCACGTCGCTTTTGATGCATTGGTGCTGCGGTAAATGTAGTTTTCATTTGGATTTTTCTTATAAAAGTTCATTCTTGACCTATAGAACTTCCTGTATTCAGTAACCCTAACATTTATTTCTGGCAAACCTGGGTATTGTCTTTTTAGTGATTGTAGAAAGTGTAGATAACCTCGTAATTCCCGCAATTCATTATTATACCATTTTACTCTCGAGTCACCAGAGGGTACCCTCTTCTCTTTTATAGGCAATGTTAAATTTATTTGCTCTGACAGAATTTTTAAGAAAACATCAAACTTTTTATTAGTGTCTAATTTGTTATCGTCAATAAAGTTCCAGTTGACATATTTTAGATTGTTATATAACATATTTAGGCTCATCTGCGTCACGGGCCTGTGCCTTACTGTTTTGTTCTTATCAGTCATTTCCCTTTGTACACCCAGCACCAGGACAATAGCTTTGTGATCCGAAAAACGTGCATCCACCGCATATGACGTGCTTGGGATGGACTCAAAGTTTAGGAGAAAGTTATCTAAACAATTTTTGTTTCTAGTTGCTTCCGAAATTAAGGATTTAAAACCAAAGGTGTTTATAAAATCCGAAAATTCGCGGTTTTTTAGGGTTTGTGAATTAAAATGTATGTTAAAGTCACCCACGATGATAACTTTTTTATTTAAGACTCGGATTAATTGAAAAACATCATATAATTTACTCAAAAATAGACCAAAATCACCATCGGGCGATCTATATAAATTAATTAATATGAAATCGTATTGAACAATTCTGACAGCAGAAAGTTCACATACCTTTTCAACAGAAAGTTGCTCTATGTCAATTAATGACTCATATTCGATACTATTTTTGACAAAGATCATGACCCCGCCACATTTTAATTGGGATCTGCTAAAGGAAGAACATAAAACATATCCTTGAATTTTAAAAAATTCAATCTCGTTTTGTAAAAGCCAATGTTCGCTAAACCATAACACACTATAACTAATTTTATCTATGTTCCACAAGTCATGTAAATAAAACTCAATTTCATTTATCTTATTTCTAAGAGACTGTACATTTTGATGAAATTACAAAAATTTGTCCAAATTAATGTCTAATGTTGTTGTTGTCTCGGAGTGGGTCTCCGAAAATTTTTATTATAGAATGTAAAAGTACGGACAGCTGCCCCATCGGGCCAAAATTCAGGATTATATACTTGATCCTCGAATTCCTCTGGGTAAGAAACTTTAAAACTAGATTGATAAATATTATTTTTTATTAGAGTGCATCTGAAAGGGATATGCTCCGCTGTTTCCTTCAAGCATGTTTCCAGTTCTTCTGCCGTGATCTCGGGATGAATACGATAGACACTTAAATAGCCTTGCTTGGGTACAGTTTTTATTTTCTGGTTTACTTTGTTTGAACCAGTAACAAAAAGTGTAGATCTTTTTCCCTCGCTTACAGCTGTCTTTACTTGTTCGGCTGTTACAATTTGTTTTTGTTTTCCTTTTTGTGGAATCACTTTATAGGTGTCGCGGACGCTTGTGTCACTTTGAACAGAAACATTATTCCTTAAATGTGGTGTCTGACTGCTAGATGCCGCATTCGTATAGCTTAAGTATTTTGAATTTGATTTCGCAGTTTCCTTCTCCCTAGTAGCTGGTTTGAGACTAGGATTATTTACTGTATTCACCTGTTCCTTACGTAACTCATTATTAACTTTTAGGAGTGTTATAAGCTGTTCCTGTTCACCCACGCTTTTTTCTAGATGAAATAATAATTTATGTAGATAATCATCTTGGTCTTTTAATACATTTATCTTCCGGTTTGATTCCTGGTTGTCCTTCAAGTCAGCATGGCTGATATCGTTTTGTGTGTCAGAGAACGAATCACATTCTTTGTTCCTGCACTGATTGCACTGTTTTTCTTCAAGGTACTTTTTAACTATACCACTTTTCACTGTATTAGGAATATCACACGGAATATTTCCAGTCAAAATAATGTCGATTAACACTTCTTTTTTCAATTTTTGTAGCTCTGTATTGACATGCAACACTGCCTCCGGCACCATTTTTACTCTCTATTGGAGATGAGATGAGATGAGATGAGAGATTTTTACTCTCTATGGATTCCCTTATAGTCAGCTGGATGTATAAGGAGAAGACGTATACTCCTTTACCTTTACTGTTAATGTAGCTTTAATACCACTGCACAAGCTCGACTTAAACTCTATAGCTTCAAACCTTACATAGTAGAGATACCGGACAGGGACGCTTGGCTAGAAAATCCTGATGCTCAGGTCTCGAATGGGCTCGTCTGGTTTACGGATGGGTCCAAGACAGACCAGGGCTCAGGGGCGGGAGTCCGGGGCATGCGCCCGAGGGCGAGACTATCCTTCTCCTTGGAAAAGTATGTCACGGTCTTTCAGGCGGAAGTGTTTGGTATCTCTGCATGTGTTCAGGAAAATCTCAAAAGGAGATATTCTAATCAGCACATCCAGATATGCACCGACAGTCAGGCGGCTTTACGTGCCTTGATCTCCTACAGGAGATGAGATCTGTTTCTGCATTTAGACTGATATAAAATTTAACATCTCAGGTTCGCAGCTGTAAACTTATAACCTGTATTTTACCTATTTCCCCGGATAGTACCTCAGGTGGTATGAAATTATATCCATTATAAAATAATCACCACCACTACAATTAATTTTCGGTTTAAAGAATTATTTTCTGTTTCTACATTTAGGTATGTAATCGGTATTCACCTATAACCCTACTGATGGTACGAAATTGCATCTGCTCTAATAATTACCACGTTAATTAATTTTCACTTTAAATAAAAACGATATGTTGTTATTTAATTAATATTTTAACTTTAATACTATCTCTAAATAGTTTGGTAACTAAGTGGGTTTCTTTGTTTAAAACAGTTTCGTTTTCTAGGAAATTAATATGTATTTTAATAATAATAATAATAATAATAATAATAATAATAATAATAATAATAATAATTTATTGTCATCACAAAATACAGTTCAATTTAGTTTACAATCTTATTAATTGTACAATTTTAGAGTTAACAATACAGTTTATATTCTTAAGTGATTACAATAAACAACAGTAGTCCGTAGACAGCCCAAATAGGACCATTAAAGGTCCTGTCTATGGGCATATTGCTGTGTCCAGCCACTTTGTATGGTCTGCATCAAACAATAAAAGAAATCAAAATTTATGTGCCCGAGGCAATGCCAAATTTAATGCCCCGACATTTCGAGTCCTATAGGAATGACAATAACGCTCAGAGAACTTATTCGAGTGTAGAAATACAAGCATAAATTTACAATAAAGCTGTCTCAGATCCATCAAACCTGCTTCCGCATATAGTTCATTGGTTGGGTATAAAATTGGTTTATCAAAAATAATTTTTAAGAATCTTTTCTGTATGTTTTCTAGTGGTACCAAATGAGTATTTCTTACACCTCCCCAACCAATGATTCCATATTGAATAATCGATTCTACAAGTGAGTGATACAAAGTTTTTAGTTCCTTTATCGAGAGAAAATGTTTTATTTCACGAAATTTAAAAAGCAGGCCTCTAAGCTTGTTGACTGTATACTGTATATGAGCATCCCACTTAAGGAATAAATCTACAAATATCCCCAAATACTTGACCCTTGTAGAACAACTAAATTCATCATCACCGATTTTTACACTGTTAATGTCAGGTAAGTATTTTTCATATGAAGTAAATGGAATTATTTTCGTTTTATCTACATTAAGTGTAAGGTAATTAGCACGGAAGTAATCAAATATTTTTGATAATTCTCTTTTGGCCAATTCGAAAACTTGTTGCCACGTTTCATCCACAAACATCGCAACCGTATCGTCAGCAAAAGAAAGCATTGTGGCTGAGGAATTCATGTTAAGAAGGTCGTTAATGTACGTAATAAAAAGTATCGGGCCCAAGACAGTCCCCTGCGGTACTCCACAAGTAACCGTCTCCTCCCCACTCAAGCAACCATCAATATCCACCCTCTGCTTTCGACTTTGCAGATAGCTTTTAATCAACATATGTGCATTTCCACGAATTCCCAGATCTCTAAGTTTATCCAGCAAAAGCCTATGACTAATTATGCGACTATTTAAATGCGTATTCTTCAAACTCTGTATATGCTATTTGTTATAATCTTTGTATATGGTCCTTTGGAACGTTTTCCAATCATGAAATTATTTTAATGGAGTTTTCAGCATCTATTGTTTCACTGGTGGTTTATTTAGTTCGGTTTGCAGTTGCGGAATATCAATTATACCCGCGGTTTAAATATTTGGGGTCGGTACTGAATATATTTATATATGTTGTTTACCTTAATAAGATAACCTACCTCCTATATTTGCATATTGTTTTTCTTAAATGAATATTTTGTATCTAAACTGATTGTTTTGTTTTACTGGTTTAACCGTGCTTGCCTATGTGTAACAAACTTATTAAAGACCCTGTATATGACATCATTCTTAAATAACGTTGTACTATGTATTTCGCAAGTGTTAAATATAATTTTAGTTTTCACGAGGTGTTTACAATAAATTATATAGTTATGGTGCGCCGCCAATAAACTAGGTGGTACAACTTTCTTATTTTCTGTTTCTACATTTAGATTTGTAATCAGTATTCAACTACTGCCCGACAGGGTACCAAATTATGTTGCTTGCCATAATTAATAAGGTACCTAACCTATCTCCTATGTCTGTATATACAGCCCTCTCTCTGTACATTGTTTCTTAAATGAATATTTTTAGTATCTAACTGGTTTCTTTGTTTTACTGGTTTAACCGTACTTGTCTATGTGTGTAACACCCTTATTAAAGACCCTGTATACGTCACCGTTCTTAAATAGCGTTGCACTACCTATGTATTTCCCGAGAGTTAAATATAATTTTAGTTTTCATTACGTGTTTATTTACCGGCAACCTGTAAATTATACAATTATTGTGCACGGTCAAAATAATTACGGGTGTCTCCAGGCTATCTACTTGTAACAGGTGTGAGTATATAGTACCAAAATGCGTAACCCTCCGGCTAAGGCAGCTCTGTGACTACCGGTTCCCTATTTGATGTTTGCGCAATAACCGCTCGTCGTTTTGTAGCTGGTTGACCTTGGCTTGGTGGCTGAAATTTCTATCTGTAGTGTTAGGACACTTGGGTCAGGCGGTGCAGAGTCTGCGCTGTCTGGACCAAGTGACCTAATATCTACTGATACACCATATTTACCAAAGCTTCCTTTGAATAATTCATTATTAATAGTTTCTGTAGTTTTGTATGTAACTGTTTGTTGTAATGGAAATGACATGTAATTTTACCTTGACAGACTATTGTGAATATGTAAAACGATTATGACAGTCGGACGTCCTGACCACGATATACACATAGAAGATAGGATAATGCGCCGAAGCGGGCGGTCCTTAATATGGCGCGTGACGTCACTCAGAGAGTAATTTATGTTGTTTACTGTGCTATCATGAGGTGTTTAGGTATTTTTAAAGTGATCTTAATATTTTAATTAGTTTTTTTGGCGATATATAATTAAAAATTTGTTAGGAAATTGTTGAAAATGCAGTGTCCTGTTGTTGGATGCGATTCCGACAACCAGTCTAAAAGGAATCCCAAACATCAAGTTTTTTCGTTTTTCTGAAGGCCCTTATTAATCAATAAATGGTTATAAAGTTATAAATGGACTCGTCTCAAACTAGATTCAAGGAACATATGGCTCATCTCTAATATGGTAGAACAGATAAGTCTAGTGTCGCCCAACATGCGTTTGAGAACAACTATAAAATAGATAGTAGCAATTTGAGATTACTTAGGAATGGGACAAATTCCAGGCAGCTGGATGCTTTTGAGAGTTTGGAAATTCTTAAATGTAAAAATAGTATGAATGGTAATAGAGGGCCAATCCAATATAGCCCACTTTAGTTAGGAAATCACGGTTTGTTGCAAATGTATTTTTAATTTATAATTAATACCTATGTATTTAAAACTTAGCTCATATTTGTAAAGGTGGAAACACAGCATTTGACCGGCCCATGCAGTGGCCGAGAGAAAATTAGAATAGTAGGATGTGAAAAAAATTGTCATTGTCATTGTCATCTCGAAATACAAAAATGTATATTTAAACTGTGAAGATAACTTTAATTCAATCATTATAATTATCAAATATTAATCAAGTGAATTAATTCTTTGGTATTCCGCCTGATTGGAGATCTTCCAGTGACGGAAATTTGGCAGGCACAGGAAAAATTAATTTCTTGTGCAACGCCATATGGTAACTTATAAACTTATACACAATTACAATTAACTTCAATTAAGAAGCCTCCTGGTTACGGCATTTTTCGGATGGTGAAGTATCAAGCTAACCAATAGGAGCAAACCAGCCAACGGCCACGCCGTCCGCTCATCCGCAGCATAAACAATCAACAACAAAAAACTCAAGGTCAGTGCCTTTCTGTTTTCTGTTCCTCGCATCAAAACCTGATTATTGATTTTTGGATTAAAATAAATACGATAACGTTTATTATGTTTTGTGTGGTAGGTTTACATAAAAATAAATTTAAATACATTGAACAAAATTGTTCATACATCAAATTAAATTTACAGCGTCCAAAGTAAGACCTCACTCTAATAATATGTAAAGTATCATAATTTTTTAAAAATAACTATAATTATATATAAAGTATAAAATACTTCCTCAATAATAATTTTACAAGATAAAAATGAGCAATTTAAATAACACAGAATTATCAACAATTTTTATTCAAAGGTTACAAATATTTTAACAGAAATATAATTTTTGCAAATGTATTGAACAATGCTAGTCTATACATATAAAATATAAAAAACTTGAATAAGTATTAATTATGAGTATTTTAAACCTAGAAGGTTGTTAGAACTACACATATAGAGAAAGTTATATTTGAAATTGTTTATTTATTTATTTCTTTATTTTATTTTGGAGTTGTAGTAATGTAGCAAGTCTTTTTTTTTGTTTACCGACTTTTGTATGTTTTCAGCTTGCTGTTCTGTATCTTTACCTTCTTTTACTAATTTTTGAGCAGCCTTAATGAGTCCATGCGCTATATTTGCTTCAAAAAAGTTATTGTTTTATGGCTATTTTTAATTTTTTATTTGCTTTCAGTAACAATGGGTTGGCTGCCTCTCATTTCTCTTTAGTGGGGTACCTACTGTTGAAATTTGAGGTTAAAAATGTTAAAATACTTTCTTAGAACGCGTCACAAGCAAATCCAAACAAAAAGGAGAAAAAGTGAATTTCTTGAAGAGATATTTTTGGAAAATTCCACTTTGATTGGTATTTTCCGAGACAGACTTATTATAACAACCAATAGAATCGCGGATTTTCTTGAACAGAACAGCAAATCAAATATCTCTATCTCAGTTGGGTTCAGTGTTAATAGCCTCATCTTCGTCTTATTTAAATAATTTATCTACACCTATCTCTCTTTTGGAATACTTACTTGCGTAAGACAATAAGGTCAGTAAACCAGAGGTGTACCTAGTTTTGTTTAGAGGTTTAAAAATAAGTAAAAAACATGTAAGATACGGTTATTTTTATAAAAATATGTAGTTTTATGTAATAGGAGCAAAAATATGTAAATGTATGTAAAATATGTACGAGTTTCGACGCTGAATTTAACATGTCGTCTCTTAAAGAACTTCTGATTAAGAGGTCATCAATTAAGGGTAATTTGACCCGCTTTAAAACATTTTTAGGTAAAATTGATACTGCTAGCAATAACTTAGTTCAGTTAGAACTTCGCCTCAATAAGTTACAAGTAAATTGGGAAACGTTTTGTGAAATTCAAACATCGATTGAAATTTTGGATGAGCCTAATGTTGAGGCTCATAGTTTAGAACATGAGCATCAGCATTTTAGCATTTTAATCTTCAGCTCGGAACTAGTCAGCTAATTCGAACGGAGTACATCAAATATCTTGGTCTATACATAGATAATAAATAGAGATGGGACAAACACATACAGCATATTACCAAGAAAATAGCACCAGCAATTGGTGTTATGGGAAGAATCTCAAGATATACAACTGCTAATCAGAGGAAATTCATATATTATTCTCTTGTACATAGCCACCTGACATGCCTGACTTTAATATGGAGCCGAGCTTCCAAAAATAGAATGAAACCCCTACTGGTACTGCAGAACAAAGCTATTAAAAGAATTTATAATCTACCTTATCTTTATCCTACATCTCAATTATACCATCCTCGTATCGTATCATGGATATCCACTCACTTTATATATTTCAAGCATGCACGTTTATCTACAATTCTCAGTTACATAAAATCCACTCCAACATAAATTTTACATCTGCATCTCAAGTTCATACATATGACACCAGAACGAGGGATCATTTGAGGACTGCTGCTATGAGAACATCAGCAGGTCAACAGAGTATAGTACATCAGGGGGTAAAATATTATAATTTACTTCCTGAAGCCTCCAAGACTCTTAACATAGAATCGTTTAAAAGAAATTTGAAAGACTTGATCTTCAATGGTTTCTTCTCAACATGGACTGCTTGATTGTACAACATATATGTTCATATTCTTATCGACGTTATATTGCTCTTTTTTTTTGTTATTTCTTGTCTTTGTTATAATAATATATATTTGTGTGTATACTATTAACTAAACTACCAATAATTAGTCGTGTGTCTGTATCTGAGGGAATGTTTTATATGGTTAACTACATGGTATCTGGGAATTAGGATTACTCTGTCTTCCTTTTGAGTATTATTTTTTTTTTATCAGTTCTGGAGATATTAGGACCCGCATAGCCTTGGCTCAGGGTCTAATAAGTAATATATTCTGCTAATGTCTGTCTTTGTATATATTAATGTATATGTATATGGAATAAATAAATAAATAAAATAAATAGAATGTGAGACTTGAGAACGATTATTTTGACATTGTTGAAAAGGCCAAGCGTTTGTTGACTGTCGGTCAGCAACAAAACAACCAAGACTAATATAGTATCATCGCACAATTCTACTGCTACTTCGTCTAACAGATCTAATAGTAACTCTAATAAAAAGGTTAATAATGTAATGCCGACAATAAATTTGCCAGAATTTAATGGATGCTACAATCAGTGGCTTTATTTCAAAGACACATTTAGATCCGTTGTACACGAAAATACGGACATTTCCGATGTGCAAAAATTTCATTATTTACGATTATCGTTGAGAGGCGAGGCAGCGGAGGTCATACATTCATTGGAAATTTCTGCAGCCAACTATGCCACTGGATGGAAGTTAATCGTAGAGCGGTACAAAAATAAGATTTTATTAATTAATAATCATGTAAAGGCCCTGTTTGGTCTGCCCACAGTTAGCAAGGAGTCTTATTTAGCATTAAGGCAACTATTGGATGGCTTCACCAAACATTTAAGACCACCCGAGGTGCTAGAACAACCAGTAAAACAATGAAACACTTTATTGATACATATAATTACCGAGAAAATTGATTCCTATACGCAGTGTGATTGGGAAAAGGAAAACAACAATCGATTACCTTCCACGGACGAATTAATTCAGTATCTAAGAGACAAATGTTCATTGTTAGAAAAATTAAATCCTATCACCAGTATTGACAAAAAATCTAAAATCAATTTATTTGTATGTAACGAAACTTCGAGTTGTCTTATGTGTAAAAACAATAATCACTTGTTATATCAGTGTCCTACCTTCTTGAAAATGTCAGCTAATAAAAGATATAGCGTGATTAAATCGCATAATCTATGCACAAATTGTCTTAGACCGAATCGTAAAAGTATTAATTGTAAAAATACAAATTGCAAAAAATGCCAAAAGCAACATCATACTCTATTGCATTTTGATAGTGTACAGGGTGATGTTCAGGGTAATGCGAAACTTTCATCTGATACGTCAAACGTGACTACAGATAAAGTTACTTCGGTTCAGAATGAAAACATAACTCAAACAATTAATGGTCATTATAAATGCCAACAATATCTTATTGTTCACTTCACAAATTAAGGTACATGATAAATTTGGTAATTATCATTTATGCAGAGCATTACTGGACTCTGGTTCACAATCCAACTTTGTAACACAGGCATTGGCAAATAAGTTACAAACTGAATTAGACATAAACATAGCTGTTACTGGTCTTAATCAATCATTTAGCAAAATAAGGCATAGTACAAACATAAAATTAACTTCTATTATGAATTCCTACGAACATTCTATAAATTGCCTAATTATTTCTAAAATAACGGACAATTTACCTGCTATTTCATTCTCTAAAACTAATTTAAATATACCTGACATTATTTTGGTAGATTCCAAATTTAATGAATCACATGAAATTGATATGTTATTAGGTGCGGGCGTATTTTGGAATATACTACGTTCAGGCCAATTAAAGCTGGGCAAGGATAAGCCTTTACTTCAGAAAACAGTTTTTGGGTGGATCGTATGCGGAGAAATTCTACAAAATTATGTAAACTACTTATAGACTCAATGTCATTTTATTTCTAACATAGATATTAATAATAGCTTAACTAAATTTTGGGAAATCGAGGAATATTCAAATATAAAACCGGAATCTCGGGAAGATGTGGCAATAGAGTCCTTCTTTAAGTCTACTACCTTGCGCAATGCAGTTGGTCGTTTTGTAGTAAGGTTACCTTTAAAACTGCCAATTGAAAATCTTGGGCAATCAAAAATACTTTAATAATTAAGTTTTTGAGCATTAACTTGCGCCTGGAGATTTCTAATTTTATTTACTTTATTATGTAATTACTCAATATTCAGTTTATAAAAAAAAATTGACCGTGTTGCCACATTTCGAAAACCATAAATTCTCACGATTCTTTCAAATGGAACACCCTGTATATTGTTACATTTCTAGAAAGCCCTTCTATCGACAAATTCAGAGATATATGATATGATGGGTTTGTATCCCATCGTTTCTGAATGATTATCCTCAGAATATGGAATTTTAATACTGGCTATTTCCCGAAGATAATTCTTTTTTTTTAAATAGCTCACCCTATATATTATTATATTTTCAGAAAGCCCTTATAAAGATAAGTTCAATGATACATAATATGATAGGTCTGATGCTCACCGTTTCGGAGTTATTGAGTATTATCTTCGGGAAACAGCCAATATTAAGATCCTATATTCTGAGGGTAATCATTCAGAAACGATGGGATACAAACCTATCATATTATATATTTCTGAATTTGTCGATAGAACGGCTTTCTAGAAATGTAAGAATATACAGGGTGTTCCAGAAAAAAATCGTGAGAATTTATGGTTTTCGAAATGTGGCAACACGGTAAAAAATTTTTATAAACTGAATATTGAGTAATTACATAATAAAGTAAATAAAATTAAAATCCTCTTGGCGCAAGTTGATGTTTAAAAACTTAATTATTAACTTCTCTAGCACGATTTTAATATTGGCTATTTCCTGAAGATAATTCTCAATAACTCCGAAACGGTGGGTGTCAGACCCATCATGTCATATATCATTGAACTTGTCTTTAAAATGGTTTTCTGAAAATGTAATAATATATAGGGTGTGCTATTTAAAAAAAAGGAACTTTAGTTCATTGCCCTGTATATAAACAGGTTATAAATTTGAATATATTAAAAAATTGAAGATAACTTTTAAAAAAACAATTTCATATCATTTTTTTTTCCATGGGACTTGTAGTTTCTGAGATAAGGTATAGGCCCATATTAAACGGGCCACCTTGTACAATTCATGGACGAGTACATTGCTCTAAACCACATGACTAAATTAGAAATCGATAATAATGAAGGGTATTATATTCCCCATCACTTTGTTAAAAAAGAATCCAGCTTAACCACTCAATTGAGAGTAGTATTTGATGCTTCGTCAAAAACAAATACAGGTTATTCATTGAATGACCTGCAGATGGTAGGTCCCACAATCCAGCAGGATTTATTTTCAATTATCATTCGTTATCGCTCTCACAAATACGTTCTAGCCGGTGATATTACAAAAATGTACCGACAAATTATGGTGCATCCCGATGACAAAAAATCACAAAAAATATTATGGAGAGCTGATACAAGTCAACCAATACAATCTTACGAACTAAATACTGTAACATACGGGACAGCGTCTGCCCCATTCTTAGCAGTACGATGCCTACAAGAACTAGCACATATACACGCAGAAGCCTTTCCTAAGGCAAGTCGAGTAATATTAGATGACTTCTACGTCGACGACTTATTAACAAGGTTCCAATGAATTAAATGAACTTCAAGGGTTGTACAGTGAAATTTGTCAAATATTAAACAGCCGTTGTTTAATTTTAAATAAATGGATATCAAATAATACTTACTTGAAAATATTTCGAATTCACAGCCAAATATTATATTAAATATTGGCAAAAACAATGAAACACACACATTAGGTCTATTGTGGCATTCTAATTCAGACACTTTAAGTTATGTAATACCAGATTATGATAATAAAAAACCAATTAATAAACGTACAATTCTCTCTATTATAGCGCGAATTTATGACCCTTTGGGACTCTTAGGTCCGGTCATAATATTAGCCAAAATATTTGTACAAAAATTATGGCAACTAAAATGTGCATGGGATGCTGAATTACCCTCAGATATTCTGCAAGAATGGGTAAATTTCTCAAATCAATTAACTAGCCTAAAAACTATAAAACTATCTCGTCATGTGATATGCGATAATCCTGTTAATATTCAGATTCATGATTTCGCAGATGCTAGTAAATTATCTTACGGGGCTTGCATTTTTATATGGTCACTTAATAATTTAGGGTTTTGTGAAGTTAAATTACTATGTGCAAAGTCCCAAGTTGCACTTTGAAATGCGTCACTATACCACGACTTGAATTATGTGCAGCTGAATTATTAGCTATATTATTTCATAAAGTAAAAAATTCATTAAATTTATCATTTAACAAGGTCTGCTTTTGGAGTGACTCCACAATAGTTCTCGCTTGGTTAAAGGCAGAGCCTAGTACATGGAAGGTTTTTGTAGGCAATCGCGTTTCTGAAATTCAGAACTTAACGGATAAAAATGATTGGAGATATACGTAAATACCCAAACGAATCCTGCAGTTGTTATATCTAGAGGAACACACCCTCAAATTCTCCAAAACTTAACTTTATGGTGGTCAGAATTTGCTTGCTATTATAGGACAACTCGTCTGACAACTGTCAAATTAGTTTAACTAATTTGACAGTTTTCGTGGGAGGTGCTTGTCTCGATAGTGCGATCTCACATCGGCAGATAAAATGAGAAAGAAGTTGAGACGGATGCGACTCGAGATTTTCGAAGACGAAATAGACGCAGAAGGAGTGGACGTACGCGAAAAGTCGGTATTTCGGCGGGCGTGACGGGACCATTAGGCAGGCGCGGGGACAAACGCCGGTGCTAGCCGCATCTCTCTCGCCGAACGGCGATCGACGAAAATTTTGCAGAGGTTTTTTGAAAAGGCGTTTAAATTGGGAAAACGCGTAGGAAACGGAACGAAAATACCCCTACGCATTGGAGAAAGGCCGGGGGCGTCCTCTGATGGTCCGCGGAGATCGTTCTGAGATCGCCTCACGGAGGAGATAGCTTTGAAACTTTGCGGATTCGGCGACGGAATTTAGAGGGAGACAGAATCGACGCGTTTTAATATATATGGATGATATTAAAACGCGTCGATTCTGTCTCGCTCTAAATTCCGTCGTCGAATCCACAAAGTTTCAAAGCTATCTCCTCCGAGGGGGGATCGCGGAGCGATCCCCGCGGGCGACCGGATGTCGCCCCCGGCCTTTCTCCAATGCGTAGGGATATTTTCAACCCGTTTCCTACACGTTTTCCCAATTTAAACACCTTTTCAAAAAACCTCTGCAAAATTTTCGTTGATCGCCATTCGGCGAGAGAGATACGGCTAGCACCGGCGTTTGTCCTCGCGCCTAATGGTCCCGTCACGCCTGCCGAAATCCCAACTTTTCGCGGGACTCCCTAGACCCTTTTTCTAATTTTACGACTTCGAGAACCGCTTCACGCGAAAGTTCCGTCCTTTCCCTAATCCTTTGAGATTTTTTTTTTCGAGACCGTATGTCGACTCCTTCTATGTCTATTTCGTCTTCGAAAATCTCGAGTCACGTCCGTCTCAACTTCTTTCTTATTTTATCTACCGATGTGAGATTGCACTAACGAGACAAGCACCTCCCACGAAAACTGTCAAATTAATTAAACTTCAGATAGGTTATTTCCCTACGAGAAATATTGCTAATGGAATCAATAGTACTGACTGCCAAACACTTCTGATTACCAAAATACTGAAGCGAAATGCTTTTCCAATTAGAAAATCGGTAGAAATTATTTTTTCAGGTTGACACGTACAGTTTACATACTTAAACGTCTCAAGGTAAATATTTGACAACAAGCGTGGTAGCGCAACGGGAAAGCCGTAGGATTCAAAACTTCATAATGCTGATTTCGCTAGTTCAAGTCACGCTGGAGGCAAACCTTTTTCTTTACTTTTTAATTCCAATTACTTATTAGTATTATTATTTAGTTATTCTGTTTCATTATCCGTAGCTTTTATTCTTTCTGCACGTAAAGTTTGGAATTAATTTGTTCATTTTGGCAGTCTGTTAAATTCTTCATTTTAGCTTACAAAAGTAAATATCTACAATATTTTTGGTCCCATTGACAAAATTGATAATTATGTTTACTTAAAAATAAATTCTACTTTCAGTAACTACTTAAAAAATTATGATGTTTTACGATCAACAATAGAGTACCCTTACAATTCATCAAGATATTAAGAAAAATCGTTTAGTATAATTACATCATCATTCCAGATACAAAATTTCTTTAATATGTATTTTCTTCAAAATAATATTATTCTAGATGTTTTTGTCATCCGAAGGGTGACCCCAGGCCGCAGGCTGCCATTTCTCCCCTGGCGAGATTCGAACTCGTGCCGCAATATACCCATTCTGTTAGTCACAGGCGGCTATCACCCAGCACCTAAAAGACTGAGCTATCGCCGCGGCAAAGCGGCGACATATATGGATTTTTGTATTTCGAGATAACAATGACAATGACAATTTTTTTCACATGCTACTATTCTAATTTTCTCTCGGCCACTGCACGGGCCGGTCAAATGCGGTGTTTCCACCTTTACAAATATGACCTAAGTTTTAAATACATAGGTATTAATTATAAATTAAAAATACATTTGCAACATGCCGGCTCCTGTTGAAATAGTGAGGCAAGGCATTTCAAACAAAGAACTTAATTATGAATTCAAATTTATGTCAATTTAGGTATTTAAATTAGTCACTGTCACTAGGAACAACACACAATTTATTGACAGGCCTTTTGTACACACCACTATGCAATTTCACTGTAACTACAAGTGTTGTTCCGTCGGCTCCTGGATGTAGCTGTAAGATTCTGCCTAAAGCCCATTTGCATGGAGGCGAATGATCCTCTTTGATGACGACTAGAGCATCAGGCTGAAGTAGATCATGAGCTGAATGTGGCCATCTACGCCGAACTTGCAGTTCTGATACATATTCTTTGGACCATCATGTGCAGAAGTCCTGAATCATTTTTTGGCAATGTGTGTAGCGAGTCAAGCCTGAATCAGTGACTCCTTGAAGGTGACTCCAAAATTTCTTTAATATGTATTTTCTTCAAAATAATATTATTCTACATGTTTTTGTCACCCGAAGGGTGACCTCAAGCCGCAGGCCTGGACCCCTGGTAGGGCTAGAAATGGGAACGAAAATCGCGACAGCGATTTTCTCCCGAAGCGAGTTTCTAGTGTATATTTAAACTGTGAAGATAACTTTAATAAAATCATTATAATTATCAAATATTAATCAAGTGAATTAATTCTTTCGTATTCCACCTGGTTGGAGATCTTCCAATGACGGAAATTTGGCAGGGACAGGAAAAATTAATTTCTTGTGCAACACGGTTCACTGATCCGTTGCGGCGGTAACTGAGCAGTCGCGATGGTTCACTGAGCAGTCACGATGGTTCACTGAGCAGTCGCGGCGGTTCACTGAACCGTAGAAATACCTAAGGTATAAATAGGACATAATGTTAGCATAGGTTTAGTTTTAATCATCTCCAGATGATGCTAACTTGGTTGGCGAAACGCATGTCGAGTGCAGTATAATGTTGTCGCGGCGGTTCACTGAACCGTAGAAATACCTAAGGTATAAATAGGACATAATGTTAGCATAGGTTTAGTTTTAATCATCTCCAGATGATGCTAACTTGGTTGGCGAAACGCACGTCGAGTGCAGTATAATGTTTTGGTGTTATGTGGAAAACTATGTCAGTGTTAGGTTTAATATTGTTTTTACCGGAACTAACAGTTTTCGTGTTTTGGATACTTGTATAATTTTTTCTGTAAAATGTATGGAAAAGGAATTTTATTTTTCCAGACAAAATTGCTTCTTTGTGTTATAATATTCTTTCACCATATTTATCTAGTCTTTTTTCAGCCTCTGCAATAAGTGTTAACAATCCTTGTGTTCTAGAATTCTGAAAAATATTATTGTGGGGCGTAGTAATATAGTAGAGTCCACGGAGGATCAAATTGTGATTTTCGTTTGCACTTTCAGATTAAAAGCTAAAACCAATTTTAGATGATTCCCCACCCTTAGAACTATCAAAATCCCGAAGACGTCAAAAAAAGTCCTGTACGGGGTGGCTGTAGGGGGTGAAATGTGAAAATTACCCTAAAAATGATTTTTGGATATTTGGAACTAGAAAAACAGCTGAATAGTTACACATAAGTACCATTTACCTCAGAACACTGGAAATATAAAAAAAAATTATTGATTATTCCATAAAGCACGTTGTTAAATGGGACAGCTTAAGACTTAAAGCGCTCTGGTGAAAAGTGTCTAAATATTTTAGTCACGCTCTACATCTAACCTACTGTAACATTTTTATATGTGATCCAATTAAAAAATACCCTTTAATAACATTGTAGAGCAGAGTTTCCCGAGTCTGTAGGATATTTCACTTTTTCATTTGGATGATTTGCAATTTTTTTACGAATTTTTATTCGAGCGCGCGCATGGGCCTGACTAAGGTCGAATATCGCTTGCGTTATCCACAGTCGCAGATCATTATCGTCGAATATCGCTTATTTCTCTCTTGTGTGGCTGTTTGATTTTTGTTTAGAAACATTGGACGTTGAAGTGATATTTTGTATGGATAAAAGGACAGGTGATTTTTAAAAATAACCGATGAAATGATGAAATCTGGATAAAAGTTGGGACAACAAACAATGTACGATATATAGCAGTACATGAAATTAATATAAATCGCTCCACAACTGCTAACAAAATAGAATCAAAATTTGGTCAAAAACTATTCATTATAAACTATTGGTCTTTATTTATAAAAATAAACAATTACTTTGTAATTTTGTAATATTCGGCTTAAATTTGTAAAATAAGGGCGGCTTTTCTGGGCTTCTTCAACCATGTTTGTTCCTCTCGCCCTCTTTATTCGATTTAAATTAACAGAAACAGAAAGAGTTACAATTAGAGGTCTAGGATGAACTTCAAATAATTTATAATTTCCAATTAAGTTGCTTATTGTAACTTGCATTGTTTAGAAATACCAACTTCAGATTTTTAGTATAATTTTTTGTCTGATAAAAAAGAGGATATTTAGCATAAAATGTGTATATATATATATCTGATATAAATTTGAACTTTAAAAAGAGGACTTGTCCGGTTAAAAGAGGACGTCTGGTCACCCTAGGTGCGATTTAGGTACCTACAAGGTCGGCCTTCGGAAAAATATGTTGGAAAATGCATTTATTGTACCATGATTTGCTAAGTAGGTACTATTGGGGCTTTGAAATTAATTGTAGATATATTCAAACAACATAATATGCTTCAATTTGCTGTCACGTTATATACAACTTCAGATACCAGTTGAATAAGTCATTTACGCAGCATTATGGTTTCTTCAAAACCTATAAACAAACTACTTCCCATCGACGATAGTCTTTATCAGCATTGTAAATACATACATGTATTTACAATTTTCCGAATAAGATGAAAAGAACTTTCCCTTTTTATATTTAAATATCATGTCTCAATGTTTCTAATATTTTGGAAAAAATAGACTTATCTTAGATAGATAGACTTAAATAGACTTAAAATAGACTAATTAAAAATGTACTTTTCTCATTAGTTGCATTTCAACTATTTTAAACAAAAATGAAAAATATTTAAAACCCAGACAATTTATTAATTTTATATTATTTAATATTCATTTAAATAAACAAAAGATAAAATGTATATCAAAGCAAATTTATCATCATCTTCATCAGAAAATATCGGGACATGTGTCATTGTTGGTTGGTAAGGATTTGTAGAATTCCCAAAATATATCTGAAATATAAGGTATTAGTTGCATTAGATTAGCTTTCTTTCTTTTTTTTTCAGAAATTGGAACTGGACTAACATTAAAATGGGTTTCCAGTTTCAGTCCTTTCTTAATTTGAAGTTGATTTTTTAGGGAATGGTGAATTGGTGTATCCGTACGTTTTCTTGTCTTTTCAATAAGTGTATTATAAGTAGTATAAGTGGTATTGAAAACTTGTGATTTATTACTTTAAGTATTGGATGCGATTTTAAGATAGAAAAATACATTCCTATCAAATGAAAATTTTTACTTTACTCTGGATTCCATTTACCTATACACACTAATTTTACACACTGTAATATTTAATACTATGTATTAAACGTCATACAAACGTTGTATATGTATATGTAATATGTAATACTATGTTAATATCCGAAAAATTTTGTGGACGATTTGAGATATGTTATCTTTTTTTGACAATCACAGAAAATTTTTATTTTCATACGAAAGGATAAGGTGAGTTATCTCTACAGGAACATTTTTAAGGGACTATATAGGCTCGAAATGAACCTAAGTTTAGTAACATTTTTTACTTCAAATGCGATATCCCCTTTCGCCCGGAAGAAAGATTTGATTGTGTAATGCCGAAATTTCAACATATTCCAATTTGACCAAAATTGGACTTATCTCCTTTTTCCCGGACACCACAGAAGTGTCGACTTTTATACGCCAGAGGACGTATCGGCGGAATTGAAATCCGATTAAATGTTCTAAAGTGCCCCTAATTCTTATTATTTATGATTTTCATGTTACATATATGTATTTATGTATTATAATATATAAATTTAAAAATTATATTTGTGGTACCTGTTAGTTTTTCATATACTATTTCAACAATTATATACTTAATTTTAATAGATCTGTTCTTGCAATACAACCAGTCCGGAATGGTCAGAAAGTGTCAAAAACAATCGCCCAACAAAACTGTTCACAGACGTTAAACTGACAGACATTAAAAAATGCACTGTCCGCATGTAAAAAAAGTAAAAAACCGTTTTCAACCATCAGAAACTTCTGCAAGAACAGACCTAATCTTTGCACAAAAGAGAAATAAGCGTCATTCGACCTTAATGAGCTGCAACTCTGGGTAACGCAAGCGATATACGACCTTAGTCAAGTCCATGCGCGCGCTCGAATAAAAATTCGTAAAAAAATTGCAAATCATCCAAATGAAAAAGTGAAATATCCTACAGACTCGGGAAACTCTGCTCTACAATGTTATTAAAGGGTATTTTTTAATTGGATCACATATAAAAATGTTACAGTAGGTTAGATGTAGAGCGCGCCTAAAATATTTAGACACTTTTCACCAGAGCGCTTTAAGTCTTAAGCTGTCCCATTTAACAACGTGCTTTATGGAATAATCAATAATTTTTTTTTTATATTTCCAGTGTTCTGAGGTAAATGGTACTTATGTGTAACTATTCAGCTGTTTTTCTAGTTCCAAATATCCAAAAATCATTTTTAGGGTAATTTTCACATTTCACCCCCTACAGCCACCCCGTACAGGACTTTTTTTGACGCCTTCGGGATTTTGATAGTTCTAAGGGTGGGGAATCATCTAAAATTGGTTTTAGCTTTTAATCTGAAAGTGCAAACGAAAATCATTTCTAGAAGGCTTTGATAGACTCGTGGACTCCACTAATACTATTTCCACAGATCAAACACTCCATGTTCCATTTTATGATTGTTAAATGTTGAATTATAAAAAACTATATTTCTAATATTGTACTAAAATAAATATTGACACATACAATACATTCACTTGTCTACAAAATTAATGAAAAACGTTGATTGATGTTCTGCATGAGTGCAATTGTGTACCTTAACTGCCCAAAAAAAAAAAAAAATTGCACACATAGGAGCTTAACATTTAAAATTTGATTTCATACGAAATATTTTCTAGGTGCTAGCCATAACATTTTAATTTTGATTGTGATAAAGTCATGTTGCATCCACTGCTTTTTATTTGTATATAGGCCGGCTGGATTGAAAACCATGCGGCGCTTAAATTTAAAAATTATTTATTTGAAAATCAGGGTTCATACGACATTTTTTTATTGGTATCAAAAACTTGTTTAATATTAATTAATTTTTGCCTTAATTTCACTCGCTGCATGTACACAAAAATATCTTAAAATAAAAGTTTCTTGCTTAGTCAAAATTAGGCTGCATAACACGTGATTTCTTATATTAACAACCTTTTTATGAAAAAATTAATGTATTTTTAGAAACGTGTATTACATTATAATGTAATGTCGCTCACTTTTCTGCTTTAAAATAAAAAGTACTTTTTTGTTTTTATATGTCGAGACGCAGATCAGCGTTCTGTCAAATTATAACGATATATACTAATATTATTTTGACAAAACGCTGATCAGCATTGGACATTTTATTATGTTATTTCTCGTTACTTGCTAAAATTGATGTTCTATATCATTTTTTAAATAAAATGAAAGACATACTTACATCATAAGAAAATATGAACAGAATTCATGGTGCTTTTGAGAGCATTTTGGAATATTGCATTTTGCATATAAAATGTAAAGATTACACAAAATTGAATATTTATATCACAGTTAAATATTTTCCACAAAATAATTTGTTTTCATAACTTACTTGACTATAAATAAAATTAAAACCAATCTAACCTCATACGAAATTGTTTGAGCTACAGCTCGTAACCTTCCTCGTAACATAGGAAGTACAATGTCGCCTAGTGCGGGTGTATGTCAGGTGTGCTCCGATAATTTCATAGTGAACAATAAGTTTGTTGAGTGTAAAAAATGTTTGAAGAGGTTTCATGTAAGGTGTGTCCAAGTGAAAGAATCCTTAAACAAATTTATAAGTGATTGTAAGAATTTACTATGGTTTTGTAATGGCTGCATTACTCATGTACAAGAAATGTTAAACATTAGCTCTGTAATGGAAGTCTTTTAAGCAAAAACAACTGTTTTAACTGAAACAACTGCCAAACTTGTGAATTTGGTTGAAAACCCATCATCATTGCTGCCTAGGGAAAAATATTCTTTTTTGGATGTTGTTAAAAGTAATAGTAAGATTAATAGACCACCATTGATAATTAAACCTAAAGATACTGCTCAAGATAGTAAAGTAACAAAAAGTTTTATTGAGCAAAAAATTAAACCGGCTGATGTGTCGATATCAGTGACTCAGGTAAGAATTGCACGAGAAGGTAGTGTTTTGATCCAATGCGAGAGTGAGGATTCCCTAAAAAAGCTTAAAGATGTCGCAGACAATGAACTCTCAGAAAATTATAATGTAACAATTCCGAAATTATTTAATCCAAGAATTCTTGTGGTTGGTGTTCATGGTAAGCACCTAGAAAGTACAGATGACCTAATACAAATGATTAAAACACAAAATTGTCAACAAATAGATGGAAATATTAGATTTATTCACATATATAAACCTAAAAATAAAAATTTTTATAATGTTATATTGGAAGTGACTAGTCAGCTGCTTAATTTAATTATTAATAAGGGAAGAGTATTTGTGGCATGGAGTACTTATCCTGTATACGAATCTGTAAATGTTCTTCGTTGCTACAAATGTTGGAAGTTTGGACATAAAGCAGCTGAATGCCGGTATAATGGGAGAGTTTGTCCTTTGTGTAGTGATAATCATACAAAGGATGAATGTAGGTCTAGTGAAAAAATTTGTAGTAACTGCAAATATGCGCATGATGTTTTAAGAATCCCTAATATAAATTTCAATCATAGTGTATTTGATAAAAACTGTGTTTGCTGGATAAGAGCGTGTCAGAGGTTAAAAGAAAGAATTGATTATTCTTAGCAATTATTAAATAAAAAGGTTGTTACATTAAGTAATGACTTATGCCTTTCGCTTAATATTCAGGGAATGACAACACATTTTTTGGAATTTAAACAACTTCTGTACACATTTAAACCACTAGTTGCTTGCGTAAATGAAACTCACGTACCGTCCGATATTAATGACTTTGAGATAGATATACCAGGCTATAAGCATTTCAAGTGTCTGTCAAATAGTAGGCATACAGGAGGAGTTATAATATATGTGAGGCAAGTAAAAGGTATTAAGATATCAATAATATATAATGAAAGTGTAGATTGGATTTGGTGGGCACTTTTTTAAAAATTACCTTAGCTCAGCGGAGTATAGTTATTGGTTGTATATACAGGGCGCCCAAGAGTAATGTGGAGATGTTCCTGAATATGGTTGAAGATATTATGATTCGGCAGTTTATCTGTAGTCAAGAATTAGTGTTGATGAGAGACTTTAATATACATATGGAGTATGATAATTGCAACGCCAAAAAATTGAAAAATATTATTGAATCCGGTGGGCTGCGACAGATTATTACCCAAAATACTAGAGTGGTAGCAAATTCATCATCTTTGATTGACCTTATAATCACAAATAATTATAATATTAAAGAATTACCTCGTGTTTACCCGAGAATTACTGATCACAGTATACTTGGTGTTAATTTGTGTATGGTAGCTGTAGAAAGTAATTTTAATAATCGTTTCAAGCCAAATTTAGACACCTTAAATTTAATGAAGATATCTGAGGATCTGTTAAGTAAAATGTGGAATTATACCTCTACTGATGTAAATGTCCTATATCAAGATCTTTTGAATAATATAATGGACTCGGTAGATAAAGTCGCTCCGCTAAGAGAAATCCAAACTCATCAAAGGCAATGGGATAATAAGTACGTAAATTTAGCACAAAAAGAGCGGGACAAAAATTATAGCAAGTTTTTAATCACAAACTTACAGTCGGACTGGGAGGATTATACAAGAAAACGAAATAAGGTCGTTAGTACGATACGTAGGGAAAAGAAAAAATTTTGGGAAGAAAGCATTGATAAGTGTAGGGGGAATAGTAAGCAAATGTGGAAGAATTTAAAGGAATTAATTGGAGGCAATGACAAAAATAATTGCGAATATCACATTGAGTTAGTAAGGATAGGGGAAAACTTGAAGAGAATTTTAACAGTTTTTATTCAGATGGTATCGAGGAAATAGCAGACAGTATAGAGGAAATAAATGAGAACTTTGATTCGTATGTGGGAAACAACAGCAGCGAAACATTATCGAATTTCCATGTACTTAGTATAGATAAGCTCAGGAAGATAGTAGTAAACCTAAAAAATAAAGCTACTAGTGACAGCGATCTTAATATTTCATTAATGAAGGGTTTGTTTGATGTTATTGGTTTTCCACTACTGAACTTAATGAATACTTCCCTCCTTACAGGAGTTGTACCTTCAGATCTTAAAATTAGTGTTATTGTACCTATACCTAAAGTGCAAAAGCCCACCCAACCCTCGGAGTTTAGACCGATCAATTTATTACCGGTGATAGATAAAATTATAGAAGTTGCGGTGTGTGAAGAGCTGGAAAAAGATCTTGAATCAAATTCAATTTTGTATAGTGGGCAAAGTGGTTTCAGGAAACATCATTCCTGTGAGTCAGCATTGCAGAACGTGTGTGCGAATTGGAGAATTTACGAGCTTTTGAGACTATAGATCGTTCGAGGCTAGTGTGGAAGTTGCAACAGTATGGTGTAATCGGGAATGCTCTGGTTTGGATTAAGAATTACTTGTCAGACAGGTTTCATAGAACCAAAGTTCTCAACAAATTATCAAGTAAAACAGATAGCGTTTATGGTGTTCCACAAGGCAGTGTGTTAGGTCCTCTTTTGTTTATTGTATATATGAATGATGTGAGTAAAGTTCTGAAAGTCATTTGTAAATCTATTTGCGGATGATACATTAATTTCTGTTTCGGGTGAAAATATACAAGATATAATGAATGTGTTAAATAGTGAACTTAAAATTTTGTATAAATGGCTCTGTGTAAATAGACTTAAATTGAATGCAAGTAAAACTAAATGTATGTTAATAGGATCCAAAAATATGTGCAAGAGATATTCAACAGATGTTATACAGGTATTTATGAATAACAAAAAAATTGAAATGGTGCAAAACATTAAATATTTAGGAGTATTTTTGGACTCTCAGCTATCTTTTAATTACCACTTGGATTATGTATGTAAAAAAATTGGGAAAAAGGTTGATTTTTTATATCGCATAAGTAGTCACTTATCTCAGTGGAGTAAAAGGTTAGTTTACAACACAATAATTTTTCCTCATTTTAATTACTGTTCATCTTTGCTTATCTCTTGTACAAAGGCGGAAGTGAATAGGCTCCAGTTATTACAGAATAAAATTATGAGAATACTTCTTAATTGTGACAGATTTACATCAATTAATGTAATGCAAAAAAGGTTAAGGTGGATTTCAGTAGAAAGAATAATTGAAAAAGCCAATATTATGATTATTTTTAAAATAAAGAATAAATGTCTGCCGAGCTATTTACAAAATTGTTTAGTAACAAGAGCAGAAATCCATGATTACAATGCGAGAGGTGGCACTAATTATAATATAGATTTTGTTAAAACGACTTATCTGCAAAAGTCCTTATACGGACTTGGAATGATGGAATACGTTTATTTAATTCGCTGCCTGATGAAATAAAGAATATGTATAGTGTAGGGAGTTTTTCTAGAGCTGTTTATAAGCTGTACCTCGATAAATTATAAATTATAAATTTTTATAAGTACCTAGGTAGTATGTGTAGAATAGTGTATTGTGACACTGGGCGCATTCAGGGAACCGCAGCGCTGCAGCGCTTTATGAAAATAGCTGCAGCGCTGTATTAAAGCGCTGTAGCGCTTTCAAAAGCGGAATTTCAAAAATGTAATAATATACCGGGTTTCCCATTTCATTTGACTAATGGCAATTAACATGGGCTATTACATTTCATTGAATTTTATATTCCCAGGGCACACTATGAGAAATATTACTAACGGAATCGATAGTACTAACTGTCAAACACTTCTGATTACCAAAATACTAAAGCGAAATGCTTTTTTAATTAAAATATCAATAAAAATTCGTTTTAAGTTAATAGGTGTAGTTTACATAACCGTTTTAGAAACATTATTAAACGTCATCCGGTGGACTAGTTGGTTGAGCGGGAGTGTTTCAAACTAAACCTCAAAATTTTGCAGGTTCGAATCCCACCAGAGACAATTTTTTTTTATTTTACTTTTTCATTAATTACAAATTATTAGTGTTTACTTATTCGAATAAATATGCAGGAACTGTCGTGAATTAGTAATAGGTTTTTTTTGAGGAGTTTTTTTAAAATATGATGAGCTTTTTAAAATATATTCTTATTTTAAAAAACTCATAATTTTAGAATTATAGTTTTTTATTAAAAAAAAACCTATTACTAATTCACGACATTATACGGACACACGGAAACAGTTCCTCTGTAACTGTTTAACTCAATATCCAGATTGAGGTATAATACAGAGATAAGTACACTATTAGTGAACAGTGCATGTAATAAATAAAAAATATGTTGCTTGTTGATTACTTATTTTATAAGATAGTAGCTTTAGCTAAAGATAAAGGAAACGAACCAATTAAAACATGTTTTATTTTTTTTTTTTTGATAAGCAAATATTGTGACTTTTTCAAAAATAATAACTAGGTACTGACAATGAACCATATTTATTCGAATAAGTAAACACTAGTGATGTGCAGTTCAAGACCGAATAGTTCGCATGAACTATTCACTTGATGTGAACTGAACGAACTGTTTCATATAGTTGCCACTGAATAGTTTATTTTGAACTGTGTGTGAAATTGTACTGTTCATTCTCGTTTTCGTTCCCTCGTTCGAGTCAGTTTAGTTCTTAGTACTTCGTGATTCAACATGTCGGACATGAAACATGAAACTTAAAACCGAAAAAGAAAACTTTTTAGTTTAGTAATTTAAATGAATTATTGCACTGCATCGATACATTTAGCGTTTTTGTTATCTGAAATTCTGAACCATTTATGTAGGTATATTTTATGAACTAATAAAATAATTTACTTCAAAAGCTGATAATAAACGTAAAATATATTTCTATGTAAAAAAATAATACGAACAAAAAAAAGAAAGTTCAACATATCAGTAAAATTATAGTAGGGTACTGTACATACTTTTATATAGATAAAAAATTTATAGATTATAGTTTAAAAATATTACTTGGGACAATTTCTAATATTTTATATACCATTATTTCATTGTCGTGAAGAGTATACCTACTACCTACTACTGCAATTATTATATTCGGTCCGCAAGGAAATCAAATACGAGACGAACTGTAGTTCGTTTTGAACTGTAAAAAAGAACTATTCACTTAGGTGAACTGTTTCGGTCCGTACTATTCTCCAAAGTGAACTGGAATGCCCATCACTAGTAAACACTAATAATTTGTAATTAATAAAAAAGTAAAATAAAAAAAAGTTGTCTCTGGTGGGATTCGAACCTGCAAAATTTTGCGGTTCATTTTGAAACACTCCCGCTCAACCAACTAGTCCACCGGATGACGTTTAATAATGTTTCTAAAACGGTTATGTAAACGACAACTATTAACTTAAAACGAATTTTTATTGATATTTTAATTAAAAAAGCATTACGCTTTAGTATTTTGGTAATCAGAAGTGTTTGACAGTTAATACTATCGATTCCGTTAGCAATATTTCTCATAGTGTGCCCTGGGAATATAAAATTCAATGAAATGTAATAGCCCATGTTAATTGCCATTAGTCAAATGAAATGGGAAACCCGGTATAGGGTGTCCCGTTTAAAATAACCAACTTGCAGCTTGTCCCAACTGGAACACTGTGTAATTGATATTATTTTTACAATATGTACTTTTAGTGACCAAAAAACTTTCATATAAAAAGTTTTTGATGTAATGTACCGTTTGTCAGTAATCAAACAATTACCCACTAATGACATACCCTGTATATTGCATTCTATCCGGAAATAACAATACTAAATTGGAACCTCTCGTGCCTCTCTACTCACAATCAACCATAAATAGCAGTTTTTACAGAAACTTAAACAATTTAAACGAGTTGTATATACATATATTGTATGTTACAGTAAATTTTCCAACGATTAACAACATAAAGAGTTTAAGTGGTCTTTTATGGTATGGTAATTTCTGGGTCACTAGCAATTGAGGTAAGGTTTACTTTTCAAAATTATTTCTGGTTTTAATAGTTTTTACGAGCCGCAATATTGGTCTAGAACAACTCTATTGAAAAACATGTTATTTTACATTTTGAAAATGTTTCGAAATACACTCTCTAGATATTAGGTAGGTAATAAAAAAACATATACAAAATAAATTTGTATATTAAAATTTATTATTGAGTTTAAAAATAAACATACCTGAGAAGACTCCTTTAATCCTCCATAAAGCAGTGCACGAAAATAATCACTACGTGCAGCCAAAATTACCTATATAAAATAAGTTTACTATAATGTTCTCAGAATATAAAAATAATCTATTTTATAGAAATACGTTACAAACCTTATGAGCACTAAGTTTCTCTCCGTCTACAATGAGAACTACGTCAGAATAATCAGAATTTAAACATAATGTAGAGAGATGTTCTGAAAATTGCGAAAGATGTTCTATATCACCCAATCTCATGGCTGCACATTTTGAATTAGGATTTTGTAAATACTGATGACTTCCACTACTCATCTAAAAAAAATATATATAGAAATTAATTCTTGAATTGGGTTGTAATATGGTTCATAATATTAAAAAATTGTTGTAAATTATATTTAGAACCAGAGGTTTATAAAACAGACTATACATAATGCGATTAAACACTAACTAGTAATAAATATTGACTGACTGGTCGATGAACCCTAAAGCAAAATATAACTTGCAGTATAAAGTATTTTTTAAATGATGCAATTTTCTAACCTCCGTTTTACACGACGAATTTTTCATAATATATTTGTACCTATATAAATTTGTTACAAGAAATTTTTATGCCGTGTAAAACACGGTTATAAGAATTGTGATTAAATTTTATATTAAATCTGAGAATTTTTAGAAACAATTCTATAAATTCTCAAAAATCTCATAAATTATGCGCGTAAATAAGCGCAGTAAACTTTTGAGGTTATTGGTTATGTTTTCAGTCAAGGAATTTATTTTCATTGTTTTCGACATACTTATGTAGTGTTTTCCATACCAATCTGTGATTTAATAGTGATAATAAAGTTATTAGTGTAAATATAAAACTAGAGTGGATTATATTACCTATTTCAATGTCGTGGGCACGGGCAGAGGTCGCCGTATTAATAGACGAATATAAAAAATACCCATGTTGGTATGCTGTTAAATCAAGAGCATATTCAAATAAACATTTACGCCAGCAAGCTTTGGAAAGCATTCAAAAAGCTCTTCAACCCTTGAAGCCAAATGTATCGATAAACAAAATACTAATGAAATTTGCTGGTTTAAAAGCAACGTTTATTAGTGAACATAAAAATATACCACTAGTATTCATTCTGGAGTAGATGAAGAGGAGGTATGAATACATATTTTGTTATATTATAATTCAATATATTTTTTAAATGAATTTTTTAGGTGTACCACCCGAGTTTATGATACTATAATAAATTATTATTTGTGATCGACCACATCGAAACCAGAGAGTCCACCGATTCTATGAATATAACTTAAGAGGATAACACTATAAATTCATTAAAGGTACCTACTACATTTTTATAATAATTAGTAATGAAACTAGACTTCTTTGATTTTTAGGGAATTATAGAATATATTATTAATGACGATGGGACAATCGCAAGAACTTGCAACAATATGTCTTGACGAAGCAAGCCATTCAACAAGTTTTTCTTCCGCCTCAATATATAGACATGTAGAAAGAGAGAAAGAGCTATTTTTTCTAAATTTATATTATCATCATAAACATTATCCTCTGAATTAATGTACAAATTTTGATTACTTTGGGCAAGATAATTATGTAATAATACACATTACACATGTTAATGTTATTGTTTCAACTTTTGATGGAGATAAATTAATTGGAGTTAATAATATTCGAAAGCGGTTAGCCAAAATACCAAATGCACTCTCTACAATTTGTCTAGCTCTAGATAACCTGTAATTAAATACTCGTTGATCATATGATAAATTATTACCAGAATAAGGCTTTATAAGATTAACTAAACTGGGAAATGCATCATCTGCAATAATAACATATGGTGTTTTAACTATTTGTCCTGGGAGTGTTTCAGGTGGTGGCAAATTTAATGCCTAAAAGACTGATTAAAAACACCACCATCACTAATTCTACCATTAACTCCAACATTACATATCTGAATACATAATTAGCATCAACTAAACCAAGTAACACTACATGGTGCGTCCCTTTATAATTATAATAATAACTGCCCGAAGATATAGGTGCCCTGAATGTATATGCCGTCCGTCTAGTGCGCTCAAACAATGAGGGAACTGCCATAACATCAAAATCAGAAGATACCTTTTTCCATTCTTCAACAGACTGTGGAATCTACAAAAGAAATAAGGATAATATTTGAATATTAGATATTAATTAAATATATGTATAATATTTTCATATATGTACTTACCACCAAATAATCATTATAGAGGGTTTTAATGATGGCCTTGCAAACTTCTGGTACGAAGAGTGAAATTGTTGATTCGTGTATTCTGCAATTATACATTAAAGATCTAAATGTTTCTCTTATTGCTAAAAACCTTAAATGTCACTTGAAGCCTGCAATTACCAGAATAAAATATGGTACCTATATATAGGTATAAATAATAGTTAGAGATTCCCTTACCTGTCTTGAGCAGAAATACTTTTCCTCATGTTTGTTTCTTTTTTTGAAATTAAGGGAGTCACTAGCTTGAGAATATTATCAAACTCTGTATCAGTCATATGTAAAAAACTTCTGTAAGACTTCTCATTTTTTATTCTCAGTTCATAATTCAACATTTGTAACATCCCTTTTCCATGCATTCTTCTTTCCAACCAAGATTTACTCCAAGAGTAAATGTTTTAGTTTTTCCTTCAGTTTCAATTTCAAACTTGCTGTCATTAAAACTGCCACGACAGATACAGCTACATAACACAGCAGATATTTCTTAATAGCCATTGAACATACCTCTTGATTTCAAGCAAAATATACAAGTATCTTCTACATATGAAACCACAGTAATATTTGTTTAGTTTAGTTGCTTAAAACCAAACCACAGGAATCAGGAATTAATTAACGTAATACCGATACACAAATTATACCGATAGTCTCGGGCACAGAAAAACGATAGTCTCGGGAGTCTCTGATCACCAGACACACAAAATATCTATAAGTCCAGACAGGCAGGCAGGAACCATTAAATTTAACCATGTTTTTATGTTTTATTGAATTTTTGTGTTTCTGTATTGTATTGCAATAGGAATAGGTAGTGCGTATGTATAATTGGATTTTGTCTGTTCGTACGCACTAAATAAATAAATAAATATAAATAAATAAATAAATAGTTTATTACAAATATTGGAGACAAGACAGAAGATAAATATTAAAATTGAGGTTATACCACAGAGTATGTTTTACTTTATCTGATAGACAAGGACAAGCAAATAAGTAAGCATGCGCAAGTGTAAAAATGCATACTATTTCTTACTTCAGAATTTCTCCGTGTAAAACAGCTTAAAACATTTTCTTTGATATTTATTTCATTACATTTGTAAATATATTTAATAACAAATTTGATAATATTTTTTGTATAAAAAATGTATCGTCTAAAACGGCTCTTAGAAACAAACATTGACAACTGAAGAAGTTTATTAACACAAAAATTTGTTAACCTAGTAGTCCTTGAAAGGAAACTGTTAAATAAAAGTGGCATTAAACCATTTACGATTTTTCATTGTTACTGTAGAGTACGTGCTGTGGCATTTATTGTGCGCTCTGGATTTTTACCCGTATTGTGCTTAAGTGAGTCATATTATTAATTTATTAGTTTCTGAGTAACTTCTAACTTGTTTATTTACCAATTGCTGATAAATAATTTGTCGACTGACTTAGTTGCAGGCAATTAATGCGCTAATTTTATAATTGTATAGTTAACATTCTCAATTCCCCAGAAACACTTTATCTGATTATGTTATCAACCTAAGACTTATCAGTGATTTTTTTTTCTGGGAGGCGAACTACTCTGTTGTTTTGTTTGTATTTGTGTTTTTATTGTGCCTTGCGAGGCGAAATACTGTGAGTTTTAATTCCTGTGTTACACATCCTTTTGTCTTTACCTCCCGTGGCCCTTATTGTTTGTCGAACTGTTAGTCACCCTGATAGGCCCCTGGGTGCAGAAGTTGTGTAACCCTGTTATAAATTTGTAAATTACTCGCACACTTACTTTTTTTTATTAAACCTATTAAATGTAACAATGTCTTCGTGTTTAAATTGCAATACCGAATTAAAATCAAGTAGCTCTTCAGTTATTCATTGTGATGTTTGTCAAGGATCTTTACATCTGAAGTGCGTGGGTTTGTCTGAATCTGATGTAAAGTTAACGAGGGCTAGATCCAAAGCTATTAAGGTCGTCTGTAATTCTTGCAGTACTAATTTGTCTCAGTTCAAAGACATCAAGACTATGATTTCAACTATGCAGAATGAGGTAACCATATCGATTAACAAATTGAAAGCGGAATTTGAATCTCAACTTCAAGAACTAAGAGCCGCATTTACAAGGGACCAACAACAGACCTCTTCTTATGATTTTGAGGAAGTCGTAAATGAAGTTATGGAACGACAACTAAGGAAGCAAAATCTTGTCATATTTGGAGTTGTGGAGCCTCCCTCTGTTAGTACCGGTGAAGAGGCCGCGTTACATGATTCGGAAATTTTACATAACGTCTTAGAGAGTATTGTACCTGATTACAGAAATGACGATTTAAAAATTCAGAGGCTTGGTCGTCGCACTTTGAACCGGAACAGACCAATAAAAATTGTTCTTCGCGATGAACTTGAGGTCATGAATTTTATTCGTAATGGTAAGAAACTACGCAACTCTGAAATGTACAAGAATATTTTCATCTCCTCTGACAGAACGCCACGACAAATAAAATTTTTTAATCAACTCAAAGAGGAACTGAATACTCGCAGAGATAATGGTGAGGCCGGAATAAAAATTTGGCATTTTCATGGTGTTCCTAAAATTGTCAAGGATAATTTAAACTAGGTTCTTTGCCCAATTACAGCCCCGGTTTATATTACCAAAATGTCAATGGTCTACGTTCTAAAGTCCCTGAGTTTTATAATAACGTTTCAGCTAATGATTGGGATTTTATTGCTCTAACAGAAACATGGCTAACTCCTGATATTAGCAGCTCCGAATTATTTCCGGACGGATATATAGTTTATCGTAAAGACCGCTGCGTAACATCCACAGGTTTATCAAAGGGTGGAGGAGTTCTTCTTGCTGTTAGAAACACTTTTAGCTGTGCTGAAATTAATTTATCTAACATCGTGGTTAACACTACTATTATTGATGTTTTGGGAATCAAAGTTAGTAACTTATGTAACAAAAAGTTATTAATATTTGTTGTGTATATTCCACCTCGAACATCCCCTCAGGAGTTGGAGACATTCCTAGATGCCATGGCTTTGGTAGAGTGCTTAATGAGTGATACTGAGGTGTTGTTTGTGGGAGATTTTAATGCACCAAATTTTACTGCAGATATGGCCGATAGAAGTAGTATTCTTATTAATAACTTTCAGCAATTCTATGGTTTTCATCAATACAACAACATCTCTAATTGCAACAACCACATTCTAGATCTTGTGTTTTCTAATATTGAATGTAAAGTGGAAAAATCTGAATATCCTTTAGTTAATGAGGATCGTCACCACCCCTCTTTCTCGACTTACTTCAGTAAAAGAACAACACCAACACAGTTTCTTATGAGGTATCCGAACAACGCTTACAACTTTAAAAAGGCAAACTTCCCATTACTATATGATCTCATTTTGCATACTGATTGGAGTTTTCTTGCAAATGTTGATAATGTGGAGGAGATTTTCTCTATATTTTATCAAAAGCTATACAGTTTGTTTGACGTAGCTATTCCGAAATATTCTCCCTCGTTGTCTCAAGTACGCCGTTTTCATTATCCGCCTTGGTTTACGGGCAATGTTGTCAAGTCAATTCGTGCTAAATCTACTGCATATAAAAAATATAAGCTACACAAAACTGCCGATCACTACAATTCCTTTAGCCAGCATCGTACCATTTGTAAACGTCTTATCAACGAGGCTTATAAAACTTTCATGAAGGATACTGAAAAATATTTGTCTGATAATCCCCAAAAATTTTGGAATTTTATCCAGAAGAAAAAGGGCTAGCAAAACTACGATGCTCTAAGGATTCCTTCACTATGGGTGCGGATGGTATTCCAAGCTTTATTTTAAGAGATTGTGCATATGTACTCGTTGAACCTTTATATGTCTTGTTTAACTGTATTCTAAAGCATTCTCAATTTCCCTCACTTTGGAAAAAGGCCTACGTTTGCCCCATATTGAAGAAGGGCAGTAAAAATGATATCACGAATTATAGAGCTATTTCACTATTGTGTAACTTCTCGAAAATCTTTGAATCTTCGTTGTATAATGAAATTTACCGTTCCACAAAGCAGTTGATATCCATACATCAACATGGGTTTATGCAGGGAAGATCTACCATATCAAATCTTGCTGTATTTTCGCAATATATTTCCGAAACATTAGACAGTGGAGGGCAAGTCGATGTAATCTTTACCGATTTCCAAAAAGCATTCGATCAGATAAATCATTCTATTTTACTAGCGAAGTTGCCTCGATTTGGTTTTTCCGATTCATTGATAAGGCTTCTTGAATCATACTTAACGGACAGACAATTTGTGGTTAGGTACCAAAACTTTATTTCTCGCTCGTTTATCCCTACTTCAGGTGTGCCGCAAGGCTCTAATTTAGGGCCACTGTTATTTTTACTGTTTATTAACGACCTTCCTAACACTGTTGCTTGTCATAAATTGGTGTTCGCAGACGATTTTAAATTATATTCTGCAATTGATTCTTTGTCTGATTGCTATGACCTTCAGCTCTGTGTTAATCGTATGTCGGCATGGTGTGAAATCAATCATTTATCACTCAATATTTCCAAGTGTAAAACGCTGTCTTTTACCAGAAAAACTAATCCCATAATTTACGATTATTCTATTAATGATAGTAACATTGGTCGTGTTGAATCTTGTAAGGATCTAGGAATTACTTTCGATAAGAATTTTAGCTTTATTGAGCACATTAATAATGTAGTATCGAGTGCACTCCAGACGTATGGCTTTATATACCGTAATTGCAGAGAATTCAGGGATGTACATACTTTTAAAACCCTATTCTGTTCACTAGTTAGATCCAAGCTAGAATACGGGTCTATTATATGGTACCCGATATACGACGTACATTGTCAAAGGTTGGAGTCAGTCCAACGAAAATTCCTTAAATTTTTAGCATTTTCACAAGATGGATTCTATCCACCTATTGGTTTTAATCACATGGAATTATTAAACCGTTTTAACCTAGAGGCACTGGAAGTACGGCGTAATATTGCTCTAATACGGTATTTATACAACCTTTTGAACAATAAGATAGACTGCTCTATACTTCTAAAGAACATTTTCTTTCGGGTTTCAAGAGATAACTCTAGGCAACAAGGATTATTTTATTATAGTGCTCCTAGAACAAATTTGTTGATCAAGTCTCCAATTTTTCTAATGTGCAATTTATATAACAGAATTGCTACAAACTGTGATATCTTTAATGATAGCTTAAAATTGATTTGTTATTGTGTGTCTCAGTTAGGGTAGTTATGTTAAAATTGTAGATAATTATGTTAATTTATACGTAATTTTTAAGTGTCTTATTTCTAATTTATGTACTTTCTAACTTTTTATTGTTATTGCTTATTCCTGTAATTGGGACATTGTCCTGTTGGAATAATAAACATTATTATTACGTCTAAACAGGAAGTGACAGTAAGTAATATTATTCCTAATATTAATGAGATGTTTTAAATTATATTTAGAATCAATCTTAGGCTCAATAAAGGCCAGAAATACATAATTTCACCAGCCAATATTGATTAAGAATTATAAGCAGCATATCTAAGGAATTTATGCTGGTTTCTTCCAATTTTATTTATATGAATAGCATAACAGAGATCTTAAACTAAGGATGGAAAAATTCGGAAATATTGAATATTCCCAGTAAATTTCCCTTGAAAATTCTGGAAATTTTCGGAAATATTAAAAAAAATTTTGTTTTGGTCCATTGCACTTCTGACAGCAAGGTATATTTTATTACAATTGTTATTCATATTACCAAAAAGCTATATTTTATATGCAAGGTAAATTTTAATTCCCTGTTTTATAAGAGTTTTTAATATCTGTCTTGTTTCTGCTGGAATGACATACTAGTTAGTAAATTGTTTTCAACCAAACAACTCACTAGGTAGGTACGTAAAATAAAAGGAAGATACTTCACTCTAAACTTATGAAGATTTAACAAATTTGATATTAATATTATTTTATCTAAATTCACCCTGTCCTGCTTTCAGATATTTTCTCAGTTTTTAATAAGTCAAATACAGGCATGTATACACCTGCTTGGTCACTCTCAGTTATGGGCACCATTCTACCTTTAAAAATAATTTTGTATTAGATTACATACAGGGTATGATACATTACATTACATTATGTATTTTTATGATGATTTGCATGTGGTGATTCCAGTTATTTCATCAGCAGAGTCATACGCTATAACAACTACTTGTCTCGACAAGTTGTCGAAACCAGATATTACATTAGTCATATTCTTTTTCAGATATGATGTCACCCATTAGCCTGCAGGTGATCGATCAGCCATAAACTATTATTTATTTTCAACTCCTAAAAACTACTTGTACTACTATTCCCACATTTAATTTTTAACTTGTCATTTAACTAATCAACTTGTTGAGACAAGTCAGCTTTTTTTAAACACAGTCGCCAGATCGTCTATTGTCATGCCCTATTTTTAGATATTACATCATGCCCGCGAGTTAGGTGGGGAAGGGTCAGTGTATTACTACCGTGCATATTATGATATATTTGATTGTAGATGCCCCCGACTTGTGTGGGGATTGAGGGGTATATTATTACTATGCATATTATATCTTATAGAAAATAGGATTAAATATTTAAAACAGAAGCATATCATTCATATGTATTATATCTTAATAATAATTTTATTACTAACGCGGTTGGTTGAGTAGGATCTGAAATATGAACAGACTTGTGGCGTAGATAAGCAGTTATATATTTAGGAGAAGCTTCCCCTTACATCCAACAACGGTTAATCATTCTAGAAATTTCAGCGACCCTGTTACAGGAGTATGTACTAACCAAGTAGAAGGCTACTGGTCCAGACCAATAATATATAAGACATTTGGCAGCTAGTTAATCACAGTTCATAGAAGAGTACATAGACATGTTTCCCTGATGGGATACATACGGACCAGCCACATCTTATCGCTTTAGAAATTTAATTAGGTACTCAGATAAGTGAAAAATATTACTTATAAAAAAGTTTTGCCGCGTAAGTAAATCACTTCGTGTTTGCTATCCCTGCTACATCAATGTTTATGTAAGGTTAGCATTTGGTTAAGATTTCTTTCTAAAACAACTATTGAAATACGAAATACATAATATATATTTAAAAACAAAATACTTACTTTCAACAATGCTTCTAACTAACGTTCTTCCAATATACTGTTTGTGGTTAAATTAAGCCTGTATTTTTATTTTATTTTCATTTGCTCAAACTTAAAACTAAACACTTCAAATCACAAAACATATATTATAACAAATTAGGTAGTAAACCCTAGATAAATTAAATCTCGCGATTCATTTTAAGATCGTAGCGCCAAAGTGGCAGTAACCTATACTAACTTATGGTTTCTGTCGTTGGCGTTTGAAATAATCTGTGTTTGAAATTGCATTCATTTGTGAACTTACAACAGGTAAAGAGTTTGTAAAACTATTTTGAAGGGGTAAGCAGTGATATAAAATTAAAATTAATTGCAAAATAGATTTGGTTAAGCTCTTTTTTACTTACACCTTCGAAAATGTGTATATTTCAGGTTAAATAAGGGTCAACCTAAGCGTTACTAAACAGGTATAATTACAAAGTATTTATTTTTCTTTTAGTAAATAATCTTAATACTCAAACATGAGACTAAGCATTTTGGAATATATATGAGATATTTGGGAGGAACAGAACATTCCAAATGTGCTGTGGAAGGTGAAAATGTTTTAAATGCAGGGCATCTTGCCCGCGTTCAGCAGACAGCAAACGGTTTGTAACATGTTTACGTTTTAAACGCAAAACGTTTATTCAGCGGTTACAGTCTTCTGAACAATCTTATTTTATTTTCCGTTGGCTTCAAATTCGAATGTGGTGGTTTGAAATCTATACCATTATGGATATATTTTGCTTCAAAATATTCTTTCTCCATATTATTTTTGTTTTACGACAGCTCGTAACAGTGATGGGTTTTTAGCCGCTAATTATATATTTAGCCAATGCTAATTATATAATTAGCATTTAGCTGGCTAAAAATATTATAATTAGCCGTTATCAGAATAACGACTATATACACATTGTTTTTTAATTTTTGACAAATCAGTTCAGAATACCTGTTATACCTATTCATATACCTTTCTCAAAGCACTGCCAAATTCCTGACTTATATGGTTAACTATTATATGCTAATTAATTACTACACTGACCAATATCGGGAGACTAATTTACTTTAATTCGATCATTACAAGATTAGATTTTTAATTTACTAATTATTAATTTGGATTTCCTAACAAAAAGGCCAACAAAGAGGTTATCCCTCTACATAGCCTGCATGGTCTTGTTGGATATTATTTAGCATGTTAATTTTGAGAGTGTTTTTAGCCAGCGGCTAATTATCGATAATTATCCGGTTAATTATAACCAGATAATTATCCGGCACATCACTGGCTCGTAACCGTAACCGTCAACATAATCTGTGAACGTAACCTTTTTATCCTTTTATTCGCACTACCATATATATAATACTACTATATTGACCTATTCGAGCTTTTCTTGAAGCCGGTTTATTAGATGGAGTTATATATTTCGTTCTCTTTCACGGACAAATCTTCCTGTGCACATGCCCAAGTGTTGTCCAATCCAATCCAAGAATTTCAATGTAGCGCGAAAGTAAAGAAAGACCGGGCTTTTGTTGTGTCGTATACAGGGTGTCCCAGTATGAGCGTACAATTTACCAGTGGGTAGGCCAGAGCATAATAAGAATAAAATTCTTATAAAAAAATTTCTCTGATGCTCGCCTAACGAGTTACAGGGTGTTATTTTGTAAAAAAAATCAATAATTTTCCGTAATAACTTAACTTAAATAACTTTAACAACTTAAAAACCGTTTCGTAGATTTAGGTAATTTTTGGTTAACGTGTACATCCATTAGAGGTCATTAAAACTATATGGTGTTTGTTTAACTTTGACACTTGTGGTGGCCTAGGTCTACTGTTCCTTATGGTTTTGTCTTCATAACTCTTGTATATCCTACTTTTTCGTGAATTAACTAAGTTTTCCTTAATCGGCTATCAATTCTGAACAAAAAAGGTGCTCTTGTTACACAGCTCTAAAATCAACCATTTTCGAGTAAATTGAGTGTAAAGTACCGACTGTATTCCTTTATGCAGAAAAATATATGCAATGATTTTAAAGTTTAGAGTTAAACAAACACCATATAGTTTTAATGACCTTTAATAGATGTACACGTCATCCAAATATTACCTAAATCTACGAAACGAGTTTTTAAGTTATTTCGGAAAATTGTTTTTTTTTACAAAATAACACCCTGGAACTCGTTAGGCGTGCAGCGAAGAATTTTTTTTATAAGAATTTTATTCTTATTTTGGTCTGGCCTACACACTGGTAAATTTTTGTTCGCTCACACTGGGACACCCTGTATGTGTTCTGTCATATATGCGTTTTGTGGTGTGGTTATGTCACAGTTTATCTTTTGTATTTCAGGTATGTTTGTGTTTCACAGAAAATAAATTTGTGTTTTTCGTAGAGCCAGCAGTTTTAGAAGTGTTTTATTTATGTGTAACTTGTAGTTTTAGTTTTATTCATATACCTATTAGACTTATTAGTGATTAGAGACATTTGCTCATCAAATTATTTCGACGGTATTTTTACAGTCGCAACTGCAAGTTTAGGTATATAAGAACATTTTGTAAATTTAAATATGTAGTGAATTATATAGGTATATGAATTATGCTGTAGGTACCTCATTTTTGGTTTACGCCTTGGTTTACGGGCAATGTTGTCAAGTCAATTCGTGCTAAATCTACTGCATATAAAAAATATAAGCTACACAAAACTGCCGATCACTACAATTCCTTTAGCCAGCATCGTACCATTTGTAAACGTCTTATCAACGAGGCTTATAAAACTTTCATGAAGGATACTGAAAAATATTTGTCTGATAATCCCCAAAAATTTTGGAATTTTATCCAGAAGAAAAAGGGCACGTCACGTATCCCATCTGTTATGACTTTTCAAAACACTGAGTTTTCCAACCCTACGGATATAGTAAATGCATTTGGCGAATACTTTAACAGTGTCTTTATACAATCTCAACCAACGGATCCCGCTAGATATGATGATAAAACTAGTCTTGGTGTACCCGTAATTTTTCCAACTATCGAACATGATGATATACTAGCAAAACTACAATGCTCTAAGGATTCCTTCACTATGGGTGCGGATGGTATTCCAAGCTTTATTTTAAGAGATTGTGCATATGTACTCGTTGAACCTTTATATGTCTTGTTTAAATGTATTCTAAAGCATTCTCAATTTCCCTCCCTTTGGAAAAAGGCCTACGTTTGCCCCATATTGAAGAAGGGCAGTAAAAATGATATCACGAATTATAGAGCTATTTCACTATTGTGTAACTTCTCGAAAATCTTTGAATCTTCGTTGTATAATGAAATTTACCGTTCCACAAAGCAGTTGATATCCATACATCAACATGGGTTTATGCAGGGAAGATCTACCATATCAAATCTTGCTGTATTTTCGCAATATATTTCCGAAACATTAGACAGTGGAGGGCAAGTCGATGTAATTTTTACCGATTTCCAAAAAGCATTCGATCAGATAAATCATTCTATTTTACTAGCGAAGTTGCCTCGATTTGGTTTTTCCGATTCATTGATAAGGCTTCTTGAATCATACTTAACGGACAGACAATTTGTGGTTAGGTACCAAAACTTTATTTCTCGCTCGTTTATCCCTACTTCAGGTGTGCCGCAAGGCTCTAATTTAGGGCCACTGTTATTTTTACTGTTTATTAACGACCTTCCTAACACTGTTGCTTGTCATAAATTGGTGTTCGCAGACGATTTTAAATTATATTCTGCAATTGATTCTTTGTCTGATTGCTATGACCTTCAGCTCTGTGTTAATCGTATGTCGGCATGGTGTGAAATCAATCATTTATCACTCAATATTTCCAAGTGTAAAACGCTGTCTTTTACCAGAAAAACTAATCCCATAATTTACGATTATTCTATTAATGATAGTAACATTGGTCGTGTTGAATCTTGTAAGGATCTAGGAATTACTTTCGATAAGAATTTTAGCTTTATTGAGCACATTAATAATGTAGTATCGAGTGCACTCCAGACGTATGGCTTTATATACCGTAATTGCAGAGAATTCAGGGATGTACATACTTTTAAAACCCTATTCTGTTCACTAGTTAGATCCAAGCTAGAATACGGGTCTATTATATGGTACCCGATATACGACGTACATTGTCAAAGGTTGGAGTCAGTCCAACGAAAATTCCTTAAATTTTTAGCATTTTCACAAGATGGATTCTATCCACCTATTGGTTTTAATCACATGGAGTTATTAAACCGTTTTAACCTAGAGGCACTGGAAGTACGGCGTAATATTGCTCTAATACGGTATTTATACAACCTTTTGAACAATAAGATAGACTGCTCTACACTTCTAAACAACATTTTCTTTCGGGTTTCAAGAGATAACTCTAGGCAACAAGGATTATTTTATTATGGTGCTCCTAGAACAAATTTGTTGATCAAGTCTCCAATTTTTCTAATGTGCAATTTATATAACAGAATTGCTACAAACTGTGATATCTTTAATGATAGCTTAAAATTGATTTGTTATTGTGTGTCTCAGTTAGGTTAGTTATGTTAAAATTGTAGATAATTATGTTAATTTATACGTAATTTTTAAGTGTCTATTTCTAATTTATGTACTTTCTAACTTTTTATTGTTATTGCTTATTCCTGTAATTGGGACATTGTCCTGTTGGAATAATAAACATTATTATTATTATTATTATTATTATTATTTTCATTAATTTCATTCCACAGATATCGCAAAATGCCGAAACGAAAAACTCAGTCGAGGTTTTGTCTTTTGTGCGAAGGAAATATTCCATATGAAGTCGGATAGGTACCTGAAGTATGTATTTTTAAAATTTTCTTTTCAAATACAAACTGCATCCACTCTTTTGGTAAACTTGATAAATACGAGAACATCCCAATAACAAGATTGAAAAACCGTTATATGTAGATAAAATACAATATAAAATAAAGTTAATTTATTGTATTCTACAGTACCTATATGGAGCAAAATTCCCGCGGTTTGCTGCGCATGAGTATTTGGTATTTTCTCCGTGAAAGAGACAATAGATATGATTCTGGACTACTCTAATTTGGCTTCACTTGAGAAACATGGTAAAGATTACATAGGCTCCATATAGTAGTATTATATATATGCGCACTACTAACAATCACAGAATATAATAGGTTTGTTTCTACTATATATATAATACTAGTATTATATATATTAGGCATTTTTTGGCGTTGACCTGGTCACAAGGTTTTGGTCATTAATGGTCATTGTCTGGTCAAGTCATGACAGGCACTTCTTGACCAAACGCCAAAATAGATTTTTCAGTTTTAGATAGGTTTTTGTGTCTTGTTAACCTAAAATATCAAATTCTAATTAAAAATTTTCTTTATCTGTGGGTTAAAATATGAGTAGTAGTAGTGATGACAGTGACGACGAAATTATAAAATATTTTTGAAGAATAAAGATGATCTTACGTTATTCAAGCTTACTGAATTGTTCTTTTTTTCTGTATTCTGAACTGAAATGAAGAAAACTGAACAGTTTTCAGTTTTCTTTTCTGTCGCAACACATAAAACTTAAAATTTCGTTGACCACAATCCTAAAACCAATTCTAGAAGCCGGTTATCGATTTAATGACCAAAATGCTTTGCGACGTTGCCACGTTTAATGACCAAATCCTAAAACTACACGCGAAAATAGGATTTTTTTAACCAGGTCAGGAATTTCGCTGAACTGGTCAACGCCAAAAAATGCCTATGGTTTCTACACAGTAATGTCTGAATAGTTTGCAGCACTGGTTAATCCATGATTACCATGATACAATTCTATCATGACGACAACTGTCATCTTCATGAGTTGAGGTGTTAAGGAGTTCATGTGTTAATCTGTGGATCTGTGGTATGCACGTTCTTCACGAGATTGCTTATTGAAGTTTTATTTAGGTACCTATTAACAAATAATAAGTTTATCAAAAAAATGTCAACGTATAATTTCAAAAAAATTGGTGTGGTTCCCACAGCAAAAGTAAGTGTACTACAAAATATTTTTGTAACTTAACCTAAATCTTTTTACCACGTATATATATATATAGACAATAAGGTACTTAATATATTAATTTTTTTAGGATTTTATAGATATTATATTTTCAAAAACACAACGAAAAACTCCCACTGTTATACATAAACAGTACAAAATAACAAGAATAAGAGCTTTTTATATGAGAAAAGTAAAGTTTTCTCAACAAAGCTTTCATGATAGATTAACACAAATTTTAACAGAATTTCCCAAATTAGATGATGTTCATCCATTTTATGCTGACTTGATGAATGTTCTGTATGATAAGGATCATTATAAACTCGCTTTAGGACAAATAAATACTGTTCGGCATTTAATTGACACTGTTGCTAAGGACTATGTGAGATTACTAAAATATGGTGATTCATTGTATCGATGTAAGCAACTTAAACGAGCTGCATTAGGACGTATGGCAACTATTATGAAAAGACAAGCTTCTAACTTAACATATTTAGAACAGGTTAGACAACATTTAGCTCGTTTGCCTTCTATCGATCCCTATACAAGAACTTTAATCATTTGTGGTAAGTTTTGATTATTTACTTTTAAGAATTTAACAATTTGAACAGTTTTCTATATATAGCATGGAATAAATTTATTATATAATAATGTATAACGAATAGAACTTAATTATTATAACTAGTATTAACTAAGAGCACAAATTTTGTCACAGTTATCCAAGCGATCCGTGTGACAAAATATATTAGGCAGTGGATAGAGGTCCGACAATCAGTCCTTTAATATAAATAATAAAGGCACAGCATATAACGCAATCAGCAGTCTAGCTCTAGTTGGCGGAAATGGTATGCACATCCCCTCGCGCAGGCTGCCATTTGAGGAGAGAACCTGTCAGAAACGGCAGTGGCGTGGTTAGGTTTTATCATTTGACGTTCCCTGTGTCCATAGCCGGTGAGTTTGTGTTATACACTCGACACGTGTATAGTGCAGTATAGTGTTTTGGTGTTATGTGGAAAACTACGTCAGTGTATCTTCACACCAAAGGTTCCAACCCCTTTCAAGATTAATTGTAATAGATAAAGACGTATAGCATCCGTTATCACTTTTGTATTTTCTCCGGTGATAGAGACTGATAGGCTATGCGGGCACGTTCTTGCGATATCATTCGTTTGTTAGAGTTATTGCAAATACTCTATTTTTAATATTAAGTGGCCTTATATAAAAAAAATCAAGGGGTGGAAGGTCTCGTGACCTTTGTGATCAACGAAATAGATCCCTATTTGCAATCCATTGATCTTCAAAATTTTCTGTTAAAAATATATTGAGTTCTGTTTTATGTGACTGGTGTGACGTTAGCCACAGTTTTTCAGCCACACTTTTGCTATTTTACTTACTTTATTAGCTACGTTTACGGTATGATAATCTATCAATGTGGACCTCAACAAAGATCAGCTACAGTGGTAGTGTGGTAAATACAGAATTACTTGTAGAAAAATCTGCTATTTTCGCGATTATTAATTTCTACCAGTAAATCAAAACGGAGTGTTGTTAGGTTAGGTTAGATTAGGTTAGGTTAGGTTAGGTTCAAAAGTAAGTGGGCCGAAAACCAGACCTTCCACCGCAACCATGTGGTCTATTGTGGCTCACACCTACTTATATTTCACCGAACAGGTCCAGCCTCTTTATGAAGCTGATCACCTTATTGGGTGAGAACTTATTCATTCCCTGGCAGAAGTTGTCCTTTGCCAAATAATGAGTATCTGATCCTTTCCCCAGTGGGGCAGGTGCTAGTTCGGGGCAATTTTTCCCCAGTCAAGGACATTTTGGTTTTGCCCATCGAGGTTGGTGGTTTAGCCTCTGATCTTTTAGTTGTTGGGGCAGATTCTTACCCCTTTGATTTTTGGGCGGAATTGCACCTGCCCAAAACCAAAGTAGGGCCGATTGTTCAGGCTCTCTAGAGCTGCCTTAGACATCTCGTCAATAGAGAATGTCCAGACCTGCTCTGGGCCAGACTCTTCCCGGTGTAGTACTTTCCACTCCCAGGGATTCAAGCCATGGTTGAGTTTTCTCAGCTTGCCGAGAACTAAATCCGATGTAAGCCGTTTGTCGGCTTCATCCGGTATATCAGCCACAGATATATGTGGTTTGGGTAAATCCTCACTTTGTACGGATTGAAGACGAGCTCCTTCCCAGGGCTGAAGGTGCTTTATTGCGCTGTCCAATCACAAGATGCTCATCTGATCCACAGTGATGAGAAGCCATCCAGGCCACCGGTGTGAAGATAGCAGCCACTTTTCAGCAGCCAAAATTTTTAGCAGCCGTTTTATTTTCGCGTGAAGTTGGCAGCCAATTTCAGCAGCCATTTTTCTCGCTTGTCGTTTTATGGAAATACAACTTTCCATTTCTTTTCAAATCAAACGGGATTCCCTAACCAATCTTTAATATAGACATGAACAACGGCTCGACATGTAGATACAATCCTAAAGTAAAAAGATGAATAAAAGTAATTATTCTTTTCGGCAACTTAGGAATAGAGTTGCAGAATGAAATATGGTGCATATTAGTCCTTAAAGAGGTGGAAATAAGCCCTGAAAGCGTCAAGTTCTTCCACGGCGTCTGAAGGGTAGATAACAACCCTTACAGTGAAAATATAAATTATTTTTTTTCGATAAGTTACGAATAGAGTTGCAGAATGAAATGTGGTGCATATTACTCCTTAAAGAGGTGGAAATAAGCCCTGAAAGCGGCAAGTTCTTCCAAAAATATTTTATATTTTCACTGTAAGGGTTGTTATCTACCCTTCAGAAGCCGTGGAAGAACTGGACGTTTTCAGGGCTTATTTCCACCTCTTGAAGGAGTAATATGCACCATGTTTCATCCTGCAACTCTATTTTTAGCTTATCGAAAAAAATAATTTATATTTTCACTGTAAGGGTTGTTATCTACCCTTCAGACGCCGTGGAAGAACTTGACGCTCTCAGGGCTTATTTCCACCTCTTGAAGGAGTAATATGCACCATGTTTCATCTTGTAACTATTTTTAATTTATTGAAAAAATAATTTATATTTTCACTGTAAGGGTCGTTATCTACCCTTCAGACGGCGTGGAAGAACTTGCCGCTTTCAGGGCTTATTTCGACCTCTTGAAGGAGTAATATGCACCATATTTCATCCTGCAACTCTATTTCTAACTTAACAAAAAAAAATTATTTATATTTTCACTGGAAGGGTTGTTATCTACCCTTCAGTCGGCGTGGAAGAACTTACCGCTTTCAGGGCTTATTTCCACCTCGTGAAGGAATAATATGCACCATGTTTCATCCTGCAACTCTATTTTTAACTTATCGAAAAAAATAATTTATATTTTCACTTTAATGATTGTTATCTACCTTTCAGACGGCGTGGAAGAACTTGCCGCTTTCAGGGCTTATTTCCACCTCTTTAAGGAGTAATATGCACCACATTTCATTCTGCAACTCTATTCGTAACTTATCGAAAAAAAATAATTTATATTTTCACTGTAAGGGTTGTTATCTACTCTTCAGACGCCGTGGAAGAACTTAACGCTTTCAGGGCTTATTTCCACCTCTTTAAGGAGTAATATGCACCATATTTCATTCTGCAACTCTATTCCTAAGTTGCCGAAAAGAATAATTACTTTTATTCATCTTTTTACTTTAGGATTGTATCTACATGTCGAGCCGTTGTTAATGTCTGTATTAAAGATTGGTAAGGGAATCCCGTTTGATTTGAAAAGAAATGGAAGGTATTTTCATAAAACGACAAGCGAGAAAAATGGCTGTTGAAATTGGCTGCCAACTTCACGCGAAAATAAAACGGCTGCTAAAAATTTTGACTGCTGAAAAGTGGCTGCTATCTTCACACCGGTATCCAGGCCGATGTGTACAGCTCTGCAATCTCACCTGAGGTCCATCATCTGGTAGTTACAGCTGACATTATCTGGATACTCAGGGTGGATAATTCCCACCCTAATCCCCTCTGTTACAGCCTTGTATGGTGAACTACCGTCTGAACGCATGCTTTTGCTTGTTCCCGCTGGCAAAGAGGAGGATTGGTTACCTCTCTCCTACTGGGGATCAAGTTTCGGCTGGTTCAGCACTTTACTTAAGGCGGTCTGGTAAGGTATTCCGCTCTTAAGCAATCTAGTTAGATGCTTCCTTGCAGCTCCTCCTAGTCGTCTCCTTTTAAGGGAGAGGTCCAAACATGTGGATGCCTCATCCCCTGGACTGCCTCCTCGTCCGGTCTCAGGTGTCGGAGACTTTTGCAGCTTCCTCTCCTGATCCGATGAGATTGGGCTTTTATTAGGAGTTGGGATTGATCGCAATCTCCATGAATTCCCCATTGCCTGGGGATTGAGGGTTTTTTTTTGTTACTGTATAGGCATATAACTCCCACGAGTAGCAAGGGATTCAAGTCCACCACAGAAGAGCCCCGCATTACTGTGGCAAGGCAAGCATACTCTGGAAGGTTGCCCGTTATTCCAGAGGCCCCGTTAGAACACCTATCACCCCTTTGCCATTCGGCCATGGACACAGGTCGTCCAACATCCTGACTTGGGGGGGAATTTATCGACTTTCCTTGTCTAGATCCGCCGTGTTTAGTCGTATGCAGGGCCACCTCTAGCAGGATGTGGCTCTTCACCACGCACAGACGGTCGTGAGAAAAGCTTCCTTATGGGAATGCCAACTTCCCACTCAGCTATTCCCTTGGAGTCAGCGGCTAGATGCTAGACTCCTTGACCCCAACGGAGCGTTGTAGATATCAATTACAAAGGAGCGATAGTATTGAACTAGTTAATATCTAAAATTCCTCAAGCTAGTCAATCTCAATATTTATTAATAGTATAGATTGTGAGACCACGTTAATATGATCTTATTTGATATATATATATATATATACAGCCTTATTCAGAACTCATCTGAAAAACTTTGAGGATATGTGCATCCTTAAATAAGAAATCGATATCACCAAAAAAATTGTAATAAAAGTAATTAGGATTTCCCGTAAACAATGTTTAAAGTTATACCATTATAAAGGACTAAGTAGATGGGCAACTGTACTTGAACGAGATCGGATATACCACATTCCGACAAAAAACAGTAAACAAGTTTTTTGTACCTGGAACGTCTATCTATCTTTAAGTTTATTTTAAAGTAAAAACGCTGCAAATCTTTTTTGCGCCGGGCGCGCCGGTTTCTTTCGTGCTAGCTAGTTTGCATTGTCAGTCCCAAGGTCACTCCATTACAATAGACCAGTATCCAGCGGCGTGCAGTGAAAAATTTTTAAATAGTTTTCAGACCCCGCCAAAATATTTCGTATAGGTTCTGAATAACCCTATATATATATATATATATATATATATATTTATCGAGCCGGTGGCTCAGGGCTTAGCGTCTCGATCGCTCAACCCAGAGGTCGTGGGTTCTAATTCCCATTCCACTAACAATTTTTCATTAAATTGTTTACTCGTAGATCAAGGCTTATTCGCAGAGATGGCTTGGCAACCATCCTGGCGATGGCCTAGGATGGGAAGAATGTCAATGTCAACTTGGATATTATTATTATATATAGTTCTAAGTTTTACCAGCGAGTATTTCTGAAACATAAGAAATACCCGTCGATTTCAGTTCCTATAGATCAAATTTTGTACCTGAAATTAATATAACGTGCCTGACAGTTAATGAAGCTGTATTGCAGGACATGTAGATTTTTAACATTTCATTCCAGAGGCGTCGCACCAAATGAATGAAAAAAATCACCAAAACCACAAATGAACTTGTCTGTTAAATTTTGAAGTGTAAATCCGACCACAAAGGTCCGCTGAAGTCGACCTATATGGTGAAAACATTTGTCGGTCCATACCAGTGGCGTAGCTAAAATAAATAAAAAATAAATGAAAAAAAATCACCAAAGTCACAGTTGAGCTTGTCGGTTAAATTTTCAAGCGTAAATCTAACCGCAAAGGTCCCCTGAAGTCAACCTATATGGTGAAAACATTTGTCGGTCCGTACGAGTGGCACAACTAAGAGAAATTTAATCTAAATGAAAAAATCGCCAAAACCACAGTTGAGCTTTTCCATTAAATTTTCATGCATAAATCCTACCGCAAAAGTCCCCTGAAGTCGACCTATATGGTGAAAACATGTGTCGGACCTTACCAGTGGTGTAGCTAAAATAAATAGAAAATAAACTGAAAAAATCACCAAAACCATAGTTGAGCTTGTCGGTTAAATTTTCAAGCGTAAATCCAACCGCAAAGGTCCCTTGTAGTCGACATATATGGTGAAAACATTTGTCGATCCAGACCAGTGGTAACTAAGAGAAATTCAAAATAAATGAAAAAATCACCAAGGTCACAATTGAACTTGTCTGTTAAATTTTGAAGCATAAATATCCACAGATGTCGACCTATATGTTAAAAAAATATTGTCAGTACAATGGCCTTTTCCACCTCAAAACGAATTAAAAGTACGCTTAAAATATTCTTTCAATGGAGAACTTAATTCCCAAATATTTTTCAAATCGAATCGTTAGTTTTCTCATAATTTAAGAAAAAGTGAATTGTTGACGTTCTTATCGGGTATGCTATATTGGCTAAAAATTTTAGAACGAATCTTCCTAAATACATTCCTAATACATCTGGTAACATTGACATTGTGACGTGTCACTGTCAAAACCACTGCTTATCAAAACTGTTTAATAATGGCCATTTATACAATACTGCTATATCGCGTATTCCCTATGTTCGCCCATAAGCGGTTTCTCCGAAAACACTGAAAGACAAAAGATATAGTGCTATACTCTTCCAGAGACCCTTTGTTCGATTTGCGCATATGCAGACATCGTCGATCTCCATGGTAGCGGAAGCTGACACATTGTTTATAGACTGACAGACTTCTCAATTTTCAATTTTTTTTTAAGAAGTCACTAGACAGAGATGTAATATTTATGCTGCATGCTTATTGGATTTTGCGATATTCGTACGCATGCGCATATTTTTATATCTGCATTCGTTTTCGGAATTTTTGAGCCTCTACCCGCGATATAGTAGCATTATATATATGACAATACCAAAGCCACATCACAAATTCCATTTTTATGTGACAATGGTTAATGGTATGTACTATTAATACTTTCAATTCGTTTTGAGGTGGAAAAGCTCATTGTACTGACAATTTTTTTTTAACATATAGGTCGACATCTGTAGAAATTTACGCTTCAAAATTTAACAGACAAGTTCAATTGTGACCTTGGTGATTTTTTTCATTTATTTTAAATTTCTGTTAGTTACGCCACTAGTCTGGACTGACAAATGTTTTCACTATATATGTCAACTTCAGTGGACCTTTGCGGTTGGATTTACGCTTGAAAATGTAACCAACAAGTTCAACGGTGGCCTTGGTGATTTTTTCATTTATTTTAAATTTCTCTTGGTTACGCCACTGGTACGGGTCGACAAATGTTTTCACCACGACTTCAGCGGACCTTTACGGTTGGATTTATGGTTGAAAATTTTACCGACAAGCTCAACTGTGACTTTGGTGATTTTTTTTCATTTATTTTGAATTTCTCTGTTCACAAAAATTGTTCGAAAAAATTCTTCTGAAAAGATTGACACCAATCATGGATGAAGGTAATTTAATCCCAACTCACCAGTTTGGATTCAGAGAAAGCCACTCCACCCTGGATCAAGTACACAGAATTACTGACGTAATAGAAAAGTCGCTAGAAAACAAAGAAGTCTGTTCAGCGATATTCCTTGATGTTGCGCAGGCTTTTGATAAAGTGTGGCATGATGGGTTAAAATATAAACTAAGTAAGTTACTTCCATATAAATACTCAGAATTATTGGAATCATATATCTCAGATAGACTCTTCAGAGTCAAACAAGATGAAGCATACACTGAACTAAAAGAAATCAGAGCAGGAGTACCACAAGGAAGCGTCCTAGGCCCTATCTTATACCTGATCTACACCAGTGATATACCACAGTTAGAGCAAAACACAATAGCCACGTTTGCAGATGATACTGCCATTCTTGCGATAGGGAAGGGCTATGAAGAAGCTGCAAACAAACTGCAAACATCAGTTAACCAAATCAATAACTGGACCAGAAGATGGCGTATCAAGCTGAATGAAACCAAATCAGTGCAGATTAATTTCACAAATAAAAGAGAACAACAAATACCTATTAACATGAACAATGCCCAGATTCCATATGCAAACTCAGCAAAATATCTAGGCATCACATTAGACGCAAGACTTCGCTGGAAAGTCCATGTTAAAAAGAAAAGAGAAGAGCTAGACATCAGATATAAGAAAATGTACTGGCTACTTGGTAGACACTCCTGCTTATCAACTTACAACAAAATACTGTTGTATAAACAAATTCTCAAGCCAGTATGGACCTATGGAATACAGCTCTGGGGCTGTGCCAGTAAGAGTAATATATTAATCATTCAAAGATTTCAGAACAAAGTACTGCGGAACATCGTCAAAGCGCCTTGGTATATCAGAAACAGCGACCTTCATCGTGATCTTCAGGTGGACACTGTAGAGCAGACAATTACTCAATTTGCAAGAAATCACGAACAACGACTGCATCAGCATGTGAACATCGAGGCCATCCAGCTCCTCGACAACACTAACATAGTAAGAAGGCTCAAGAGGGTTAAGCCCTTTGAGTTAGTAAACTGATTAGATCAGTATAAAGCAGAGTATTGTGCGGTTAGTGTTACACGTTAGTGTTATTAAGTTACTAGACTCTAAGGTACACTAGTGAGTAAGACCTTAGCTCTAAGATTCTGAACTTTAGTTAAATTAGGATAGAACTAAATTACTCATTGATCTCCCTTTGATCAGATTGTAATAGTAGCAAAATACCCTTCAAAGAGTATTTTCTATATATAATAAAAAAAAAAAAATTTTGAATTTCTCTAAGTTATGCCATTGGTACAGACCGACAAATGTTTTCACCATATAGGTTGAGTTCAGGGGACCTTTGGAGTTGGATTTACGCTTGAAAATTTAACCGACAAGTTCAACTGTGACCTTCGTGATTTTTTTCATTTATTTTGAATTTCTCTTAGTTACGCCACTGGTACGGACCGACAAATGTTTTCACCATAAAGGTCGACTTCAGCGGACCTTTGCGGTTGGATTTACGCTTGAAAAGTTTACCGACAAGCTCAACTGTGACTTTGGTGATTTTTTTTCATTTATTTTGAATTTCTCTAAGTTACGCCATTGGTACAGACCGACAAATCTTTTCACCATATAGGTTGACTTCAGGGGGCCTTTGGAGTTGGATTTATGCTTGAAAATTTAACCGACAAGTTCAACTGTGGCCTTGGTGATTTTTTCGTTTATTTTGAATTTCTCTTAGTTACGCCACTGGTATGGGCCGACAAATGTTTTCACCATATAGGTCGACTTCAGGGGACCTTAGCGGTTGGATTTACATTTGAAAATTTAACCGACAAGTTCAACTGTGGCCTTGGCGATTTTTTTGATTTATTTTGAATTTCTCTTAGTTACGCCGCTGGTACGGGCCGACAAATGTTTTCACCATATAGGTCGACTTCAGTGGACCTTTGTGGTTAGATTTACGCTTGAAAATTTAAGCGACAAGTTCAACTGTGATTTTGGTGGCTCCGGTCCCATGAAAGCCATTTCAGATCCCTTTCTAGCAAGTTCATCTGCCCGTTCATTTCCTTCAATGCCTTTATGACCTGCCACCCACACAGTCTCACCGTATTGGTATTTGCCAGTTCCACCAGCAATTTCAAACAGTCCCAAACAAGCCTCAAACTGATCTTGTGTGTGTTCAGAGCCTTTATTGCTGCTTGACTATAAGAGAATATGTAGATGAGTTTACATATATACCCTTTCCTCATATTCTCCGCCAATCATGCCATTGCAAAAATTTCTGCTTGGAATACCGTGAGATAAGTCTCCAGACTATAGCTTGTATGCCATCTAGATCTCAGCCCAAATACTGCAGCTCCTGCTCTATCTGTTTTGGAGCCATCTGTGAACCATACAAGCCCCAGACCTCCAGACAATTTATCTTCAACTCCCAGTCACTGACATCCTGTATTTGAACCTCGAATGGCTTACAGATGTTAAACCTTGCAATCATTATATCAGATATCATCTCTAGGATAGGCTCTGACATCAATGTGTTTCTTACCTTGGAGTGTTCCCTTCCTTGGGAACTACTTATCCAATCATTATTGTTATGTTCCTGATTCGATATGTTGTTATCCTCGTTTCTCTTTCCAACATCACGTGAAGTGGTGGTAGATTTAGCAGGACTTCTAGTGCAGCTGTTGGTGCCAAAGCCATGGCCCCAGTTATACCTACACAGGCCAATCTCTGAATCTTATTCAGCTTTTCCATTACCCATTGAAAAGGGGTGACATCACTCCTCCCTGGCTGCAGCCCTGGCTTACTTTGCACTATGTCGTCTCACCAACGAGCGAGCCTCTTACCGTTCAGTTTCTCAGCACGGTGTCTATCCACTGGTACAATGTGCCATTTAGACCCCTGTTGCGAAATACCCGATTTATGTTTGTACGATTATGTACGTACTGCTTATACACATAATTTATTTATTTATTTATTTATCTAATCAACGGGAAGACCCCAATACAAACTAAATCTAAAACATAAACTATATAAAGACAGCATCAAAAATACAAAATATATATACTAAAAACAGCATTAAAATATAACATATAAATACAAACAAACAACACATAAAATGATCAGGAATCATTGAGGAAGTAGTTTGTAATATCATTCTTAAAAGTAGAAAAAGACACTCCAAAATAATCAAGATCAACCCTGTTAGCGCTCCGTACCATTCTTGTTAAAGGGCAATAAAACCCATAATTTCTACAATGATATTTAACATGAAAGGAATCATTAGTACGTGTAACAACAGAACCAACCCTCAGACCAATGTTTGAAAGAAGTTCCGGGGAATAAACAGCACCTGATAACAATTTAAAAAGAAAACACAAATCAGATTGTATTCTTCTATTTTCAACAGTCGTAATATGCAATCTTGAGCATAAGTCTGAATAGTCATAAACATAATTATCAGCACGAATGCCCAACCTATACGCCACACATCTCAAAAATTTATGCTGGACCGACTCTAACATATCAATATAGATCTGATAGTAGGGGTTCCATACAACAGATGCGTATTCCAGGTTAGAGCGCACAAGAGCACAATACAAAGTTTTAAATGAATTAATCGAGAGTTTATTAGAGACTCTCTGAATGTAGCCAAGCAACTTACGCGCTTTTAGTGACACATTAACAATATGTTGAGAAAAGGTAAGCTTCTCATCAAACAAAATACCCAGGTCTTTAATTTGAGTAATATTTTCAAGATTCATCTGATCAATAAAATAAGTATAATCTATCGTATCAAGACCCCTATTAAATTTAATAGAGAAACACTTATTCAGGTTCAAATCCATACCATTAGTCTTGCACCAATCAACAACACTATCAATGTCATCTTGTAGCTCAAGGCAATGATCCAAATTTTTAATTACTTTAAAAACCTTTAGATCATCAGCAAATAACAAACAGAAAGAATACTTGATGCAAAGTGTCAGATCATTTATAAACAAATTGAACAAGATAGGACCACAGTGACTCCCCTGCGGTACCCCCGAGGGCACATCAATAGTACTAGAAACATGATTGCCAATCTTAACCCATTGACATCTTCCCGATAAAAAACTACAAAACCAATCCAAAAGTTTCCCATCAAATCCATAAGCCCCCAACTTAGCAATAAGTATGTCAATATCTACTCTATCAAACGCTTTCGAGAAGTCGGTATATATCGAGTGAACCTGTTCCCCCCTCTCAAAAGCGTCTATAATTATATTCTGATAGGACAGCAAGTTAGTCACAGTGGATTTACCCCTACTAAAGCCATGCTGCTGATCAATTACAAAACCCCCAACCTCCCAGGCTAGAAAGTCTGCAACAAGTGAGTCAAAAATTTCAGGAATGCAAGACTGCAGACAGATACCCCTGTAATTTTCCATATCCTGATTACATCCCGACTTATAAATAGGTCTAATAAAACTATACTTCCAAAATTTAGGAAAGCACCCCATCTTAACAGACAAGTTAAAAATTAAACAGATAGGAACGCTAACAGTACATATACATTTCTTCAGAAAATATGATGGAATACCATCAGGACCACATGAAAAACTCACTCAATTTTGAAATCTTAGAAAAAACTTCCCTCAATGATACCTGTAACGTACACACATTTATGCTTTGTTTAACAAAATTAAAATCAGGTACAGGAATATCACGCTTAACATAAACAGAAGAAAAATGATCAGCAAACAAATTCACTATTCCACCACCATTATCACGCCTAACGTCTTGAAAATACATTTCATTCGGCAACTCATATCTTGATTTTTCATTAACAAATCGCCAGAATGACTTGGGATCTGTAGCAATGACAGTAGCAAAAACCTTGAAGAAGATGCATAATAAAAAACTTAACTTTCAGCAGTTTAGTGTTTTATATCGCCAATGTCTTGCATGGAACAAGTATATTGATTTCATTAATATAACAAAGGCAAAACTAATTCAGAAATATTATAATAGACATTATAGTTACCTAAGACTGGGCGTGCAGAATTAATAAGAGGAAAATAGGAGTCATGGAGATAAGTGAGATGCGAACTAATTCTGATGCGGGCTCAGTGAAAGACGGAGAATAGTCAGAAATTACTTTTTTATATTTAATTCCGTATTTCAGTTATTCCAGTTAAAATTATGATTTTCATCTTCTAAGCATATAAGACAAACTTTTGCAAGAATGAAAGTTTTCAACTTAAACAAAATACAATGTGAAGATTAGAATTGTTAAATTACAATTAGATTCTTGAGAAGTTCTAAGGGAGATAATTAAATACCTATTTGATTAGAGTTGTTCTTCCATTCAGAGACAATACAATTTGTGATTTTTGAAAAATGTTAAATATATTTTGTACAAAATTTCTTTCAAATATTTGGTACATAAAAATATTGGTTCGTTAGTCCTCCATGTGTTGGCATTATCTCGTTTTCTAATAATACCGTCTTTTATTTTCTGGATTATAAATTACTATTACATAAGCTTAAATTTTATGTAAGTTTGTCAGAATCCTAAATCGAAATGTTCAAGAATATTACTGGTGTTCTATTTAAAAAAAACATGGGATCATTTGCGTTGACAAGTTGCGAAATAAAAAAGTTATAAACATGAGCCTGTATTTTGTGACATCCAGTATATTAAAATACACATTTGGAAAGATAATTTTGACATCACGTATACAGCTCTACAATAATTCACATATTATGTAAAAAACACGAGTGAAAATAATTTAACTTTTCTCTTTGAAAGGTTTACAAGCATCTTACCTCGCCTTACAAAGATTTAATCATAAAATCACATCATTTGCCTCCTCGAGCATCTTCCACAGACAAACGCAATTTTTATCATTTCATCAATTTGCTTTTCAGGTCAAGTTAATATCGATAATGGTATTTAAACAGGCACAAAAATATGGCAACACTGCTGGGCTACATAAGAACCGTGAGACTTGTAAAACTATATGTTTACGCGCTCTTAATTTAAATTTAAAAGGATAATAAGTATCAAGAGTTGCCTACCTATAGTTCCCTTAAATCTTTAAAGGTTTTTTGGTTCTGATAAGAACTGAATAGGTAGCACACCAAAAAAGAAATTTTAGTAGTTAGTCACAAGCACGTGAATACCATTATTAGAATTAGACACCATATTATTCAATATAGAAAAGTGGGTGAAGTGCCTATCCAGTATTTCAATATTCTGGAACCCAGATCCTTTTTCCCATCCCTTACTAGGTTCCAGGACTTAAGACAATTGAGCAGGATAGAGGTAACAATTTTTATATTAATATACCCATTTTTCAACTGTGTCTAATTTAAATAACCACCAGAAAATACAGTCTGCATAATTAGCCAAAACACTATATCCTCGGGCTACACAAACTAATGTTTACAATGGCAACTAACAATAAAAATGGCAAATAATAATATTAATTACTCCACCTCAAATATTTTTAATTTATAATTAATATTATTATTTGCCATTTTAAACAATAAAAATAATAGTCACTGATGACAACTGGTTAGTAATTATTATCTGTCAAATGGGCAAGCTACTATGGATTCTAAAACCGAATTTTTTGCTTAAAATAGCAAGTATAAAGAGAACTGTAAATAACTGAAAAACTGTGGCTTTTAGGTATAGGAACATCATACATGAATAGATAAGAAATTTTATTTTCTATCGATCAGTGAAATTAATTATAGGACATGATATTTAAAAAAATTGACATTGTGGTGTTTTTGTCTAGTGTTACAATGCGGCCAATTACCATTTTTCTGTGAAAAATTTGGAAAGATGTTTTTATATTACCCACAGCCCCAATGCCTTCTCTTGGTCCCAGAAAAATTTCGACATCCTGCTATTGATAATTACTGACAAAAAAATTTTTTTCTTGATAAGCTTTTCTGTCAAATTTTTTGGAAAAAAATTTATATCAGAAAATATTAAATTTAGCCATAAGGAAGCTTTAACAAATGTAACCTAAAATTAAGTCTTGATTTCAAAACAGTAATAAAAACTTGTGTATTCCATTTAAAATAACGAAGTTAGGGTCAACTTCCGGTATCTCCGGAAATACTTTCGCCTGGAAAATATTTTCTATAAATAAATCTTATCGCAGAATGCATGTTGACAAGTTTTCAGATCAAAATAATTTTCCGTTCTCGAGATTATATATATATATTCGGATTCGGATAATCGAGAGTCTACTGTATATATGTATATATATATATATATATATATATATATATATAAATATATATATATATATATATATATATATATATATATATATATATATATATATATATATATATATATATATATATATATATATATATATATATATATATAGAGGTATATACGGTCATTGATGAGCCCGTCCAAGATACTAACAGGTCGTTGTGTAGCCCGCAAATACGCTGTGTAGCCCGATTTCGGGCTCAACAGCGTATCCAGGTGTATTTGGCCATTGCTAGGCTTATATAGTGTTAGTAAGACTGTACACGAATTTTACGGAGGGCTTCACAAAGTATTGTTTATGAGTTGGACATACGCCAGGAAGTTCATATAAACTCACTGTAGGTGGCGCTGTTTTGTATACCTTATATACTGTATAAGTCTTGCGTAGCCCACCAATGAACATGTCTTTGTTTAGCCCGAAATCTGGCAACAACGCCGTTTCGATCACGGGGACACGATTTTAGTTTTGGGCCGAAGCCCGCCCACCCACCTTACGGTTTTAGGCCTGATCACGGGGACAGTGAGGTTTTCAACGTGTAGTTAGTACTGATAATTTTAGAGAATTCACATACGTGCTTTTACTAATGTTTATTATATATTCGTATATATACTATTATTTTAATTGTAAGTAATTTTCTCGGATCCAAAATTCTCTTGCAGAATTTATAATTACTTATTTTTATATTTAACAGCCAAGCAATGTCTTTGCAATTTGGAGCAGATAATTGTAAGTCTATTATACTGTAGCGAAAAAATATCGGAACACTTATACCTACCTAATGGAAATATATCTACACATTTTGCAAAACTAATTTCAAATAGGTTGTATTTTTGTAAATTTTTATTTGGCTTTACTTAAATATTAACGTAAATAATTTACATTAACATGTTGGCTTTCGACTGACGAAAATTAAAAAAAAATTCCCTTTAAAATTAAAATAAAAATTTTAAATTTGTTATCGGTGCTATAAGGATGGCAATCATCAACTTGACGCAATTTCATCGGTGGTTGCTACCCTTGGGGGGTAGTTCGGCCTCAATTTTACGCCCAAAATATATTATATACTTGTATGATGAAGAAAACAGATTAATGCGACAATTGATACTTCCAGATAAATTTAATATTAACGAAATTGGCTTTAGTGAGCAAAACATAGAAAAGAATAGCAAAAGCATAAGCAAAAGAATAGCCAAGAGTGACTTACCAATCAACTTTTATTCTAAAGTGTTTTTCGAATATCAAATAAAAGAATCAGGTAGTATTCAAAAATAAGTTAATAATATTAAAAGGCCGAAACGTCGCAGGAAAAATCTGATGTCATAGGTGTATAGAGCATAAAATGTTTTTCTAAAAGTGTATTTGATTAACCATACATACAGTGTGTCCAGCCAGGAGATAACACGACCCATATCTCAGAAACTACTGAGGCGATTTTTAAAAAACTTTGTACGTTTAGTAAATACAGGGTGTTCTCGGCAAACAAAATATTTTGACAGTTTTGTGACTTCCGGTTGCACCGGAAGTAGATAACAACTTGCTTAATTTAAATGGAAGACCCTGTATATTTCTCCATATTTTTGGATTCTACATACAATTTTAGGGCCCCTTTGTGTATTCCTAAAATTTAGTATTCGAGATATTAATTTTTTTAACAAAAATTTGACGGATGCCCACTTGCAAAGAAAATTTATCAGTGAATTAGCCATCGACTAAATTAAAAGTATTTGACTGTGAGCGTTATAAGGAAGGCGGTAGGTAATTAACGGGCGATTTAAAAATATTTAGTTGTATACAGGGTGAGTACAGTGACAATGGAAATATCCAACTAAAAAAAATAAATAGTCTCGCTCTAAATTCCGTCGCCGAATCCACAAAGTTTCAAAGCTATCTCCTCGGCTTTTTTCCAATGCGTAAGGGTATTTTCGTCCCGTTTCTTACGCGTTTTCCCAATTTAAACGCCTTTTCAAAAAACCTCTACAAAATTTTCGTCGATCGCCGTTCGACGAGAGATGCGGCTAGCACCGGCGTTTGTCCTTGCTCCTAATGGTCCCGTCACGCCCGCCGAAATCCCGACTTTTCGCGGAACCCCCTCGCCACGCCCCTGATCTAATTTTTACGGCTTCGAGAAGGGCTTCACGCGAAAGTTTAGTCCTTTCTCTAATCCTTTGAGATTTTTTTTCTCCATCTACGTCTATTTCGTCTTCGAAAATCTCGAGTCGCATCCGTCCCAACTTTTTTCTCATTTTATATGCCGATGTGAGATTGCACTAACACGACAAGCACCTCCCACGAAAACTGTCAAATTAATTAAACTTCAGATAGGTTATTTTCATTATTTTCCTATGAGAAATATTGCTAACGGAATCGATAGTACCTCCTGACTGCCAAACTTCTGATTACCAAAATACTGAAGCGAAATGCTTTTCCAATTAAAAAATCGGTAAAAATTAATTTTTTAGGATAACACGTACAGTTTACATACTTAAACATCTCAAGGTAAATTTGTGACAACAGTCTCAGTAGCGCAATGGGATAGTTGTAGGATTCCAAAAATCATAATGCTGATTTCGCGAGTTCGAGTCACGCTGGAGGCTAACTTCTTTTTCACCTTTTAATTCCAATTATTTATTAGTATTAGTTTGGAATTAATTCCTTAATTTTAGCAATCTGTCAAATTTATCATTTTAGCTTACAAAAGTAAATATCTACAATATTAATTTGCTGCTACAATTATGACAGCAATATATGTTTGGTAATATTGATAAAATTGATAAAAATGTTTACTGAAAAATAAATTCTACTTCAGCACTTAAAAAATTATGATGTTTTACCATCAAGAATAAGTACCCTTACAATTGATCAAAATATTGAGAAAAGTTTAGTATAATTACATCATTCCAGATACAAAATTTCTTAATATCTATTTTCTTAAAAATAATATTATTCTGGATGCTTTTGTCACCCGAAGGGAGACCCCAGGCCGCAGGCCAGGACCCCCGGTAGGGCTAGAAATCAGTGATTTTCTCCCATTCCTAGTTGAAATGGGAACGAAAATCGCGAGAGCTATTTTCTCCCATTTCTAGTTTATTTTAATAAAATACCAATAAGATGAAGATTTCTTAGACGTTGTGTGAACTGTTGAATCTAAATTTACAAAAAATAGATTATTCAACTGACAAGTAGATCCTCATTTTATTAGGAAACGAAATTTCCAGGCCAGTTGACAAATAATGTGTTTTGTGCAGCGAGAAACACTTCCATTGTTATCTGAAATTTTATTAAAGTAGTTTAACTGATGAGACATCTGATAGCACATCATAATTGAAACACCCTGTAGTTCAGCAACCTTGGCATTCACGCCAGCCCCATGAGTTCCTCTGGACCTGACTCAACATATGGACCCGAAATATTGTTTATAAATAATGACACACTTCGATATTGGAATATGATTATGATTATTTTTTAAGGTATTCATAATATAGAGGCGAGTTCGTGTTCAGTTGAGCTATTAAAAGATTTATTCTATACAGAGAGTTATTTTATTTCCGAGTAAAATACAAGTATCTAGCATATGGGAGTATCTTACAAATTTTATAATTTTCTTCGTTTTTCAAAATCATCACCAACAGTAATTTTCATTTTAAGTGAAAACTATTTAGACATTTTAAATAAATTTTAAATCCAATACATTAAATATTTGTCAAATAATGAACAATCCAAACTATAATATCAATTTAACGTGGCACCATCACATAAAGCAGAAGTTTTAACACAAAATTTTGAAAATCAACGGGTAGCAAATAGGGATCTTTTTCGTTGCTCATCAAGATCACGAGATGTTGCACCCCTTGATTTTTTTTATAAAAGTCTGCGCATAGCCTTTCAGTTTGTATCACCGGAGAAAATGCAAAAGTGACAACAGATGCTATACATCGCAGATGGGAAAGTGGTTTACAAGTGAATAGTGGTGTTTGAACAATTATTATTGGAATACTTAAAATAAATTCACAGAAACTGTTTTTTCTATAACATGGCCCACTTAGAATTAATTAAAAAAGGGGGAATTGGGAGGATTTATAGTATTTAAGTCACTTTTAGAAACCGTTATGATTAGGTGGAGAAATGAATACAAACCACCCATATTTTGAGCTTAGAATTCATTAAAATAAAAAAAATTTGTTGTTTCCATTTAAAAAAATGAAGATATTTATTTTTTTAAATGGAAACAACAAATTTTTTTTATTTTAATGAATTCTAAGCTCAAAATATGGGTGGTTTGTATTCATTTCTCCACCTAATCATAACGGTTTCTAAAAGTGACTTAAATACTATAAATCCTCCCAATTCCCCCTTTTTTAATTAATTCTAAGTGGGCCATGTTATAGAAAAAACAGTTTCTGTGAATTTATTTTAAGTATTCCAATAATAATTGTTCAAACACCACTATTCACTTGTAAACCACTTTCCCATCTGCGATGTATAGCATCTGTTGTCACTTTTGCATTTTCTCCGGTGATACAAACTGAAAGGCTATGCGCAGACTTTTATAAAAAAAATCAAGGGGTGCAACATCTCGTGATCTTGATGAGCAACGAAAAAGATCCCTATTTGCTACCCGTTGATTTTCAAAATTTTGTGTTAAAACTTCTGCTTTATGTGATGGTGCCACGTTAAATTGATATTATAGTTTGGATTGTTCATTATTTGACAAATATTTAATGTATTGGATTTAAAATTTATTTAAAATGTCTAAATAGTTTTCACTTAAAATGAAAATTACTGTTGGTGATGATTTTGAAAAACGAAGAAAATTATAAAATTTGTAAGATACTCCCATATGCTAGATACTTGTATTTTACTCGGAAATAAAATAACTCTCTGTATAGAATAAATCTTTTAATAGCTCAACTGAACACGAACTCGCCTCTATATTATGAATACCTTAAAAAATAATCATAATCATATTCCAATATCGAAGTGTGTCATTATTTATAAACAATATTTCGGGTCCATATGTTGAGTCAGGTCCAGAGGAACTCATGGGGCTGGCGTGAATGCCAAGGTTGCTGAACTACAGGGTGTTTCAATTATGATGTGCTATCAGATGTCTCATCAGTTAAACTACTTTAATAAAATTTCAGATAACAATGGAAGTGTTTCTCGCTGCACAAAACACATTATTTGTCAACTGGCCTGGAAATTTCGTTTCCTAATAAAATGAGGATCTACTTGTCAGTTGAATAATCTATTTTTTGTAAATTTAGATTCAACAGTTCACACAACGTCTAAGAAATCTTCATCTTATTGGTATTTTATTAAAATAAACTAGAAATGGGAGAAAATAGCTCTCGCGATTTTCGTTCCCATTTCAACTAGGAATGGGAGAAAATCACTGATTTCTAGCCCTACCGGGGGTCCTGGCCTGCGGCCTGGGGTCTCCCTTCGGGTGACAAAAGCATCCAGAATAATATTATTTTTAAGAAAATAGATATTAAGAAATTTTGTATCTGGAATGATGTAATTATACTAAACTTTTCTCAATATTTTGATCAATTGTAAGGGTACTTATTCTTGATGGTAAAACATCATAATTTTTTAAGTGCTGAAGTAGAATTTATTTTTCAGTAAACATTTTTATCAATTTTATCAATATTACCAAACATATATTGCTGTCATAATTGTAGCAGCAAATTAATATTGTAGATATTTACTTTTGTAAGCTAAAATGATAAATTTGACAGATTGCTAAAATTAAGGAATTAATTCCAAACTAATACTAATAAATAATTGGAATTAAAAGGTGAAAAAGAAGTTAGCCTCCAGCGTGACTCGAACTCGCGAAATCAGCATTATGATTTTTGGAATCCTACAACTATCCCATTGCGCTACTGAGACTGTTGTCACAAATTTACCTTGAGATGTTTAAGTATGTAAACTGTACGTGTTATCCTAAAAAATTAATTTTTACCGATTTTTTAATTGGAAAAGCATTTCGCTTCAGTATTTTGGTAATCAGAAGTTTGGCAGTCAGGAGGTACTATCGATTCCGTTAGCAATATTTCTCATAGGAAAATAATGAAAATAACCTATCTGAAGTTTAATTAATTTGACAGTTTTCGTGGGAGGTGCTTGTCGTGTTAGTGCAATCTCACATCGGCATATAAAATGAGAAAAAAGTTGGGACGGATGCGACTCGAGATTTTCGAAGACGAAATAGACGTAGATGGAGAAAAAAAATCTCAAAGGATTAGAGAAAGGACTAAACTTTCGCGTGAAGCCCTTCTCGAAGCCGTAAAAATTAGATCAGGGGCGTGGCGAGGGGGTTCCGCGAAAAGTCGGGATTTCGGCGGGCGTGACGGGACCATTAGGAGCAAGGACAAACGCCGGTGCTAGCCGCATCTCTCGTCGAACGGCGATCGACGAAAATTTTGTAGAGGTTTTTTGAAAAGGCGTTTAAATTGGGAAAACGCGTAAGAAACGGGACGAAAATACCCTTACGCATTGGAAAAAAGCCGAGGAGATAGCTTTGAAACTTTGTGGATTCGGCGACGGAATTTAGAGCCAGACAGAATCGATGCGTTTTAATATACATGGAATATGGATTCGCAGAAACTGTTTTTTCTTAAACATGGCTTACTTGGGATTAATTAAATAAGGAAGCATACAATTTTGTTGAATTTATAGAATTCTATTAATAACTTAGAAACTGTTATCAAAGTCTACACATAAAATAAGTCCGCTCACACAGAATTGAGGGCATATAGAATAAGCATTGCTTATTTTCTCTATTTTTTTGTTTAAATGTATAATATGAGGCATGTGTTTTGTTGTTGATAAACTATTTTAAAAATATCAAATATTTTTTAATTATATTATTGTAGCAACCGCGTAGTAGTTATGAAAGATATGTCGTAGGTTCCTACTTTAAATTTCGAAGGAAGTACCCTAGTGACATAAATAATGTTTGCCTACCATAACTTATCAACATATCTAGGAAAAAAATAGTTTTCCAGCTGGAAATGTAAGATATTACTAGAAATACGCCTTTTTCTGTTTTTCCATTTTACAATACTCATTAATAACATTTTACATAACAACTTATTTAAGTTTTAGAAGTATTTTATATTTATGCACGTACTGCTAACGCATGTAACTTATTACCTACTAGTTAAGTGATTCTTGAAAATTGACAGTGCATTCTCAGTTTACAATTTACTTAAACATTCAGTATGTGTAAAGAATATCATCTGTCTGAATGTAATTTTGCTTGAGTTTTTTCTATGTAGCCTTAAAGAAGATGGATAGTAAAAAAAAAATATTTCAGTAATTTAGTGTTTTATATCGCCAATGTCTTGTATTGAATGTTATGTTATTTTTATTAACATAACAGAAGCACAACTAGTTCAGAAATATCGATAATAATAATAGATGGGAAGATGACTTTGATTTATATTTAATTCCGTATTTCAGTTACTCCAGTTAAAATTATGATTTTCGGCTCTAACCATATAAGACAAGAAGAATGAAAGAATTAAAGATTTCAACTTAAAGAAAATACAATGTGAAGAATAGATTGTTAAATTACAATTAGATTCTTGAGAAGTTCTAAGGGAGATAAGTAAATACCTATTTACATTTGTTCTTCCATTAACAGAAAATACAATTAGTGATTTTTGAAAAATATTAAATACCTAAATATTGTACAAAATTTATTTCAAATATTTGGTACTTACATAAAAATATTGGTTCGTTAGTGTTCCAAGTGTTGGTATTATCTCGTTTTTTAATACTACTATCCTTTTGGGATTTTCGGGATTATAAATAACTATTACACGAGCTTAAACTTTATGTAAGTTTGTTAAAATCCTGAATTGAAATACCCAAGAATATTACGGGTACCTACTCTATTTTAAAAAACACGGAATCATTTGCGTTGACAAGTCGCGAAATAAAAAAGTTATATGCATGAGCCAGGATTTTGTGACATCCAGTATATTAAAATACACATATGGAAAAATCATTTTGACATCACATAGACAGCTATACAGCTATTATGTAAAAGACACAAGAGAAAAATAATTTAACTTTTCCCTTTGCAAGGTTTACAAGCTTCTTACCTCGACTTACAAAGATTTAATCATAAAAACACATCATTTGTCTCCTTGAGCATCTTCCACAGACAGATATAGTTTTTATTATTTCATCAATTTGCTTTTCAGGTCAAGTTAATATCGAAAATGGTATTTAAACGGGCACAAAAGTATGGCAACACTGCCGGGCTACATAAGAACCGTAAGACTTATAAAAATATATACTCGGGCTACACAAACTAACGTTTACATCTTTGGGCTTTACAACATCCTGTTATTACCTAAAATTTTAAATTAATCATCTAAGTTACCCCTCTAATAATGCCCTGATTTATAGTTAAAAGAAGGGTTAATGGTCACAGTATATACTCCTTTAACTCTGTAATTAAGCCCGGGTGCAACAGAGACCCATCCGTCTCGCGGGCTCAACAACATACCTATTATAAGTATATATATATATATATATATATATATAGAAAGTTGCGGTTTGAGCTGATTTTTTGGAAATTTTGTGCTCTATTTAAATATGTAAAAAGAGACATAGCCTGCCATTTAAAATTTTTATGAAAACGCGCAATAACTGTTACGATGTCAAACAGCGCCCTCTAGCTACCACGGTAAAATAAGTTCAGGAACAATATATACTGCAGATTATTCAGTAAGAAAAGCTCTTTTAAACGAGCCCTAGTTCGTTTAATTCTATTAACCCAAACCGGAGTTATCCTTATTTGAATAAAATAAAGTTTAACCTTCCCTCCCCACTTTATTTTTAAAGATAGAGCAAAGTGCATTACAAGAAAAAGATTGCAAATTTTACAAAGATTACAATGCTACTATTTAAAATACCTCTTAACTTGGCATATTTTTGAGAAAAATCCCATTTTCTGATTGGTCATAGCAATTGCGACCCCTAGCGGTCATCATACGAACTTGAAAATAATTTCCAGTGATTTCTCTTGTCCGATTTACTTATTAGAATTTTTTTCCTAAAGTTATACGATAAGTAGTTTCTGAGATACAGCCAGCGTCCATTCTTATTTGGTCACCCGGTACATATTATGTTTGTTTAAGGAGCATTTAGTAAATTTCAATTTAAATACATACTGTTAAAGCCCTTTTCAATTTTTAACAAATTTTATTAAAAAATAAGAAATACAAAGGTTGGAGATTTCTGTTACATGTATATCGTTCTAAAGCTACCAAATGAATGAATTCGGTCAGTACGTGTTTACAAGCGGATAACTTATAGTTAATCTAATTTATTAGTATTATGACATCTCGTGTAAACTATATTATGCTGGGTGAGTCCATTTTCTTAACAATACATATTAAATACCAAAACAAATATATAAATATGTACATACACAGGAAAAAGTAACTACATATACTTTTATAGATGTATGTAATTGGTGGGCTTTATAGCGACAATATTATTTCTTACCTTCGGGGAATTAGTTTTATTTGTGTGGACTGTATTTTCGCTGGATTAAAATAAAAATCTCACAACACGACATGTACGCTTTATTCTTGTCTTCACCATTTTTCCCACTTGACATTCAGTGCTGCCAACTTTTTACAGTGGTAACAGAACAGTTTACATACTACCAACTACTGAACAACAACAGTTTTCTCCATGCCCCCGGGGTTGAAGGACACAAGTCTTTCAATTTAACAGAAAAGTAAACGCTAACAAATATTAGCTGCAAATTTCCAGGTAAGCATGTATAACAAATAAAGTTAACTTAAAAAGACTACATACAATACATTGAACAATAAAACAAATAGGTAAGTATCATGTAATAAATTGTAATGTTTTTCATTCAAAATATCTTAGTGATTATTAATGTCATGTTTTAGGGAAAGGAAGAGCACATACTTTCACAATTGCACGCTTCAAAATACCTTAAGAAGTTTTAACACTAACAACACGTATTGCACCGTCACTTCCAGGGTGAACTTCTACAATTCGACCAAGTAGCCATCTGGATGGTGGCAACTTGTCATTCTTGACAAGAACCATTGTTCCAATAGAGAAAACGGCTTCCGGTTGACTCCATTTATAACGATGCTGCAAACTGCACAAATAGTCTCTACTCCATCTTTTCCAAAAGCTTTGGTACAGTTGTTGAAGTAGCTGATATCTTGACATCTTGTTTAATGGCAGATGCAGTACAGTAGGGTCAGGGGGTAATGTTAAGGGTTTACCAACAAGGAAATGTGCAGGAGTTATAGGAGTAAGATCTGAAGGATCAGAGGACATAGCATGCAAGGGTCGTGAATTAAGAACGCTTTCTACCTGCACGATTATTGTCATAAACTCTTCATAAGTGAGGATGGTTTCCCCAATGACTTTTGAAAGGTGAGTTTTTATACTTTTAATGTTTGACTCCCACAAACCACCAAAGTGGGGAGAATTTACAGGAATAAATTTCCATGTAATATGATTACTTGCACAATGATTAATGATGTGTGTTTCATTTTTAATAAGAAAGGAATGTAATTCAGTGAGTACTTTTGAGGCACCTACAAAATTTGAGCCATTATCAGACCATAGCTCAGTGGGATATCCACGTCTAGCACTGAATCTTCGTGAGCATGCAATAAAATTATCAGTTGTTAAATCCGATGCAAGTTCGATATGTACTGCTTTTACAGAAAAGCAAATAAATAAACAGATATAACCTTTTGTAACTTTGTAACCACGTCCTTTGCGGTCTTTTAAAATAAATGGACCAGCATAATCAATTCCTGTTACTGAAAATGGCGATAATGCTGAAACTTTCTTCTCTGGAAGATCTTCCATTAAATTAGTACATGATTTTGGCTTAAATTTGAAACAAGTTAAGCATTCTTTAAATACTTTCTTTGCTAAATACGTACCTTTAATAGGCCAATATTTTTGACGAGTAGTATTTAACAGAAGCTGTGGCCCAGCATGCATTAGTCTACGATGTTCATTTAAAAATATTAATTTCGTTAGAGCATGATGTGCATCAAGCAAAATTGGGTGTTTAGAATCAAAACTTAAGTTGGAATGTTTTATTCTTCCACGAAGTCTTATTATACCATCCTTATCTAGGAAGGGTGTTAAATGTTTAAGTCTATTGCTTAATTTGTTAAAATTACCATGTGCAATATGGTTAAAATCATTAGAAAATGAATGAGCTTGTGACAGTTTTATGAGACACAATAGGGATTTATTTAATTCATCCACGGAAAGTGGGCCTGTTAATCTAAAAGCAATTTGTTAGAAAGTTTACTATTTTCTATAAATCTAAAGCAGTATGCAAGTACCCGTTGTAAATTTTGTAAGCTTGAAATTTATCAAAAAAATTAAAAGTATCTTGAACTTGTGTGTGAAATACAACATTATTTGATTCTGGTTTACATTCAGGTAATTCTTTAATTGATGGATGAAATCTGTAATCATGTTCTTTAACATCAAATGAATAAAGCCATGCAGGACCATTCCACCAAAGTGAGTTGTCAATTATTTCATTTGGAAATAATCCACGTGAACATAGATCTGCAGGATTTTCTTTACTTTTAACATAATTCCATTGACAATTACAAGAGAGTTCTTGAATTTTGTGAACTCTGTTAGCAACAAAGGATTGTAACTTATATGGCTCAGTATGAATCCAGTGTAAAACAGTGGTTGAATCTGACCATAAGAAATTGATTGATTCAAAGTTTAATGTGTCTGTTACGATCTTTAATAATTTGGACAACATAAATGCTGCCATTAGCTTAATCGCGGCATTGTGGTAGGTTTAAGAGGTGCAACCTTTGTTTTTGAGCACAAAAGCGCAATTTTCGGTTTATTTAATGAATTTACACTTCTTAAATAAATGCATGCTCCATAGGCATGAGTAGAACTGTCAGAAAATCCATGCAATTGAATTAAATTTGGGTTAGACAAAATAGCATGTCTAGGAATTACTAGATTATTTAAATTCATTAGTTCATTACGAAATTGTAACCATTTACTTTCAAGATCAGAAGGAATTTGTTCATCCCAAGTTATTTTTAAAATCCACAATTTTTGAATTATTATTTTTGCAATAATTAAACAGGGACCTAGTAATCCTAATGGATCAAATATTTTTAATATTTCAGACAATAAATGTCTCTTTGTACATATCTGTATATTACTGTAAGGTTGTATATCAAAAGAAAAATTGTCACTGGTAGTACACCACTGTATACCTAAAGTTTTAATTATATTATCACCTAAGTTGAGTAACTGTATAGGATTAGTATCATTTGATAAGGCGTGTAGTATATGTGTACTATTTGATCTCCATTTACGTAATGGAAAATGCGCTGAACTTAAAATATTTGAAATTTCAGAAGAAATACGAATTGCCTGAGATTCATCCTCGTATCCTGTAATTAAGTCATCTACGTAAAAATAATTACTAATAATATTTGACGCTTCAGGGTATTTTTTTTCGTTCTCATGTGCTATCTGCTTTATACAGCGAATAGCCAGGTACGGTGCACTCGCAGTCCCATATGTGACTGTCATTAAATTGTACGTTTTTAATTCTTCAGATTTATCAAAGCGATAAACTATTTGTTGAAATTTTCGATCATCGGGATGTATCAGGATTTGCCTGTATATTTTTTCAATGTCAGCAGTAACAGCAAACGAATATCTTCGGAAATTAATTAAAATCTTAAATGAGTCATTTTGTATTGAAGGTCCTATATATTGTAAATCATTAATAGAATATCCACTTGAAGAGGGTGCAGAACCGTTAAATACAACTCGAATTTTTGATGTTAAACTATCTTGTTTAAGCACTGCGTGATGCGGTAAAAAATAACATATAGTATTATCCTCGTCAAATTTTGATAACTCCATATGTCCTAGATCTAAATACTCTTTCATAAACCCGTTATAATCCTGTTTTAATAATGGATTTTTGTCAAATTTATTCTCTAATTGCAAAAATCTTTTGACAGCTAGTGACTTTGAATCACCTAATTTATTTATATCGTCCTTTATAGGAATTTTTACAATAAAACGTCCATTAATGTTTTTTGAAAATGTACTTAAATAAAAGTTTTCACACTCTCGATCATCTTTAGACATGTGATGTAAATCAGGGCATTCTTCTATAGACCAAAATTTCTTTACTAAGTCATGTAGTATTGAATTTTCATTAGTGACTAAAAAACATTTTTGTTGTGTTTCAAATTGCTGTAATGGACCAACTACAGTATAACCAAACACAGTATTTTGTAAATATGGCATATTTTTTCCAAGAAGTACTCGTCCAGGTTTTATGACAGACCAAAAATGACTAGCACCTATTAGTAAATCGATTTCCTTTGGAATGTTAAATTCATTGTCAGCTAAATCTATCTTATCTGGAATATTCCAATTTGAAATATCTATTTCATTGCTAGATAAAAAATTTGTAATTTTATCTAGTATTAGACAAGAAAGTTTGGAAGTATAATTATTATACTGCGATTTAATAATAATATTGCATCTTTTATTTATGTTAGAAGAAATGTCATTAATACCAGTAACGGACATGTTATATGAAGTTTGCGGTAGTTGAAGTTTCCTAATTAATTTATTAGAAGCGAAATTCGATTGTGAGCCACTATCTAAAATGGCATTACAAATATGTTCATTTCCATGAATATCTAAAAGTTTTACCTTCACTGTTGATAATAATATATATGAATTATTAACGCTTGTTAAAACAACATCCTGTGTAACCTGTTCTACTTTAGGTGGGTGTAACAGTCGATTATGTTTTTCTTTACAAATTGTACATGGACTTGATTTGCAATCTTTTACTTCATGACCAGTACATAAACAGTTTTGACATAATGTTTTTTCAGAAATGCTTTCTAGCTTTTTATTTAATGATAATTTAGCAAATTCTGTACATTTATAAATTTTATGATTTGGTTTTTTACAGTAATTACAATTGCCACTAAATTTATGAACATCTTTGGTAAAATAACTTTTTTGTGAAGCTTCTTTACAATTTGGCTTTGTAATTTTGGAATTTATTTCTAGAGTTTCAAGTAGATCAGCTTGAGTTTTAAGAAAATCTTTTAAATTTTTTAGACTGGGTAAAGTGTCCAACTTTCCCTTAGCTTTTTCCCATTCGCTGGAAGTATTTCTGTCCAGTTTCGTAGAAATAAGAAAAATTAAAAGCGAATCCCAATGTTCGGTAGGTTGACCGAGTGATTCTAAAGCACGCAAATGTTTTGATAAATTGTCAATTAAATTACGCAATGAATATGAACTTTCTTTCATGAGAGCAGGCAAATTGAGAAGCGCCTTAATGTGGTTATGTATTAAAATTCTAGGATTATTATACCTATTACAAATAAGTTCCCAAGCAATTGTATAATTTTGGGCGGTAAATTCTAAAGCACGTATAATTTGCGAGGGTGGCCCCTCCAGAGAAGCTTTTAAATAATGAAATTTTTGAATTGCGTTTATAGACTCATTTTTGTCAATTAAACTTTCAAATGTATCCTTAAAATACAAAAAATCATCATAGGAACCGCTAAACTTTGGTAGGTGAATTTCAGGTAATTTAATATTGGCACCTGACTCATTTCTACAGGACTTGTCTACGCGACTTTGTGAACTAGCATCAGGTTCAACTGATCTCTTTTTTGCATTTAATTTAAACAAAATTTTATTTGCTATGGCTAGATATTGACTATATTTATTGGTGAATTCATCCCTCTCATCATATTGAATTTGATACTGTTCTTCAGAACAATTCAGTTCAATATCATGTTGAATACTTTCAAATTCATTCAAAATGGACGGCATTCTATCAATTCTTAATTGAAGATCAAAAAGCTTGTCTTCATTAATTAACACATTTTCATTAAATTCATTTGCAAGCGGCTCTACAAATTTAATAAAGTTTGTCAATTTATGTTTAGTACTACCTTTTTTTTTTATTAAACCTGCGAGTTCTTCAGACATGGTAATAAACTATTATTAAACTAACCAAAAATATAAATATAATATTTTAAGTGAATAGAATTTATTTTAATTCTAATTTATACCTATACTTTTTTTTGTTGTTTGCAGGTCTTACAAGGTCAACGCTCGAAAATCACAACACCTGCAAGCTAGTAAATCGGTATTTAGGAGAAATTGAGAAAGGACTTACTGCGTAGTGCGTTCTTTGTCTAACAGCAGCCACAACGTAGGTAATTCAGCAACGGATGGACAGCAACAGCAACAAAATTCTACTTGCCCTGGCGTATCCAAATTCAACAAAGCGTGATTTCAATCACAAAGCAAAAAACGTGCGAGGGAATGATGAACTTCTTCACATTCGCCGGCCGTCATCAACTTGGCCGATTCCAAACAATTTAACAAGCTTACCTCTGCATAGGTATAGCACGGAGATACCAAAACCTGTCTGCATGCGTGTTGTAGGAACAAAAAATGTCTTCATACGGGTCGTAGAACCAAATGTTTTCATACGGCTCGTAGGATCAAAATGGTGGGCTTTATAGCGACAATATTATTTGTTACCTTCGGGGAATTAGTTTTATTTGTGTGGACTGTATTTTCGCTGGATTAAAATAAAAATCTCACAACACGACATGTACGCTTTATTCTTGTGTTCACCATTTTTCCCACTTGACATTCAGTGCTGCCAACTTTTTACAGTGGTAACAGAACAGTTTACATACTACCAACTACTGAACAACAACAACAGTTTTCTCCAGTTATAAGTCCTAACAATACATAATATCTAATACATACATATGTATGGGATAAATAATATATAATCTGCATTCATAAATTCAAGAAAGAGGTAATTGGTAATATATATTTACATACATATTTCATAAATTTCGGGATAATGCGGAGGCATAGCGAGAATCATTTCGGATAATCCGGTTTATGCATCGTTTCGGATAATGCGGAGTTCGCTTAATCCGGAGTCTACTGTATTTATATATACAGCGTGAGTCAATAAGAACGAATTCTTTAGTAGTTCCTTAAATAAAGGAGTTAGAGCAAAATGTTGAAAAGGGGACTTGTTCTGTCTCTTTTTTTCTATAATCCAAAATTATTTTTAGATATACAGGGTGCACCGTTGAGCGGTTACAGCATCCAACATTTGTTTTTTATATGGAACACCCTGTATTTTATACAAGATTTTGATTAAGCTTAAAATTCCCTATACATTGGTGCCTCGCTTGCTGATCTTGTATGCGGGGTTGCCAAGTTATTTCGGTTTGTCAAAAAATTTGGGGAAAAACATAACCTTGTAAAAAAAATCATAGTAGCCTTGTTTCTGATAATTAAAGGTTGAGATTCAGTATTTAGATAATCAAACCCTTATACTATAAGCCGATATCATCGTAAAATTATTTGCTTTTACAGGGTGTTTTTTCTAAGCAACTGAAGTGGTCTGAATATATTGTGTAAAAACTTGTTTTTCTTTTATGGAACCCTCTGTATATCATAACACCAGACAAACGAGTATTAAATAAGCTCTCAAATGATACGAGTATATGGTTTGCTATATCTAACTCTAATAGTTTTCAAGATATTCAAATTTATACAATTATGGCAGTGACTTCTTTGTCATTTAATTATTTATTTATTTATGTAATTAAGTATATCAAGAAAAAACACGTATTCTAAAATTTTTCTTGTTTTGTTCAAAACTGTAGTTTTTTTAACTTTTCTAACTGCCATGAATTATATTTTATATCTCTTAAACAGCCACCAGTATTTCCGTAATTTCAAAAACACCTCTGTTAAAAAATTTTATAGGAACCTGATAAACATTGAAAAATATATTTTTTAAATAAATTAAAGAAACCAAATACTAACAAAAAATAATGAGGCATGAATGAAACAACATAATTTTAAACGTCCACAAACTGAATACATCAATTTCTAATACAACATTATAAGTACTGCTGGAAATGTCCTCCACCTTGAGCAATGCATCGTGTAACACGTGTTACAAAGGAGTGTCCAACGTTTGTGAGCATTTGCCTGTTTACATGTGCAAACGAGTTTTTTATTCTTTCTCTCATATCTTGAGGTATTGTGGGTGAAGTCTGATAGACCATATCTTCTATAAAACCCTAAAGAAAAAAATCCAATTTATTAAGTTCTGGCGATTTTGCTGACCACGTGACTGGACCACCGCGTCCAATCCATTTGCGTGGATATACCTGATATCACTGCAGCAGCGTAGTCAGGAGGTGCTCCATCTTGCTGAAACCATAATCTGCGGACTGTTGCCAGTGGCACGTTGTTTAACAGATCTTAGAAATAATTTTCTAAAAAATTTAAATAACTGCTCATTTACGTGTCCATCAAAAAAGTACGTATGGTCTCACTAAATGGTTTCCGACAATCCCACCCCAAACAGTCACAGTCCAGTTGTGCCGAAAATCAATTTCTCTGATCACGAGGGTTTTGATCAGTATATTTTTTCTTTGGGGTTTTATAAAGGATATGGTCTAGACTCCACCCACAACACCTCAAGATATGAGAGAAAGAATAAGAAACTCGTTTGCACATGTAAACAGGCAAATGCTCACAAAAGTTGGACACTCCTTTGTAAGATGTGTTACACGATGCATTGCTCAAGGTGGAGGACATTTCCTGCAGTACTTATAATGTTATTAGAAATTGATGTATTCAGTTTGTGTACGTTTAAAATTATGTTGTTTCATCCCTCATTATTTTTCGTTAGTATTTGGTTTCTTTAATTTATTTAAAAAATATATTTTTCCATGTTTATCAGGTTCCTATAAAAATTTTTGACAGATGTGTTTTTGAAATTACGGAAATACCGGTGGCTGTTTAAGAGATATAAAATATAATTCATGGCAGTTAAAAAAGTTAAAAAAACTACAGTTTTGAACAAAACAAGAAAAATTTTAGAATACGTGTTTTTTTCTTGATATACTTAATTACATAAATAAATAAATAATTAAATAACAAAGAAGTCACTGCCATATTTGTATAAATTTGAATATCTTGAAAACTATTAGAGTTAGATATAGCAAACCATATATCATTTGAGAGCTTATTTAATACTCGTTTGTCTGGTGTTATGATATACAGAGGGTTCCATAAAAGAAAAACAAGTTTTTACACAATATATTCAGACCACTTCAGTTGCTTAGAAAAAACACCCTGTAAAAGTAAATAATTTTACGATGATATCGGCTTATAGTATAAGGGTTTGATTATCTAAATACCGAATCTCAACCTTTAATTATCAGAAACAAGGCTACTATGATTTTTTTTACAAGGTTATGTTTTTCCCCAAATTTTTTGACAAACCGAAATAACTTGGCAACCCCGCATACAAGATCAGCAAGCGAGGCACCAATGTATATGGAATTTTAAGCTTAATCAAAATCTTGTATAAAATACAGGGTGTTCCGTATAAAAAACAAATGTTGGATGCTGTAACCGCTCAACGGTGCACCCTGTATATCTAAAAATAATTTTGGATTATAGAAAAAAAGAGACAGAACAAGTCCCCTTTTCAATATTTTGTTCTATCTCCTTTATTTAAGGAGGTACTAAAGAATTCGTTCTTATTGACTCACGCTGTGTATATATATATATATATATATATATATATATATATATATACTTATAATAGGTATGTTGTTGAGCCCGCAAGACGGACGGGTCTCTGTTGCACCCGGGCTTAATTACAGAGTTAAAGAAGTATATACTGTGACCATTAATCCTTTTTTTAGCTATAAATCAGGGCATTATTAGAGGGTAACTTAGTTGGTTAATTTAAAATTTTATGTAATAACAGGACGTTGTAAAGCCCAAAGATGTAAACGTTAGTTTGTGTAGCCCGAGTATATATTTTTATAAGTCTTACGGTTATTATGTAGCCCGGCAGTGTTGCCATATTTTTGTGCCCGTTTAAATACCATTATCGATATTAACTTGACCTGAAAATCAGATTGATGAAATGATAAAAATTGTATCTGTCTGTGGAAGATGCTCAAGGAAGCAAGTGATGTGTTTTTATGATTAAATCTTTGTAAGTTGAGGTAAGAAGCTTGTAAACCTTGCAAAGGGAAGTTAAATTATTTTTCTCTTGTGTCTTTTACATAATAGCTGTATAGCTGTCTATGTGATGTCAAAATGATTTCTCCATATGTGTATTTTAATATACTGGATGTCACAACATACTGGCTCATGCATATAACTTTTTTATTTCGCGACTTGTCAACGCAAATCATCCCGTGTTTTTTAAAATAGAGTAGGTACCTGTAATATTCTTGGGCATTTCAATTCAGGATTTTAACAAACTTACATAAAATTTAAGCTCGTGTAATAATTATTTATAATCCCAAAAATCCCAAAAGGATAGTAGTATTAAAAAACGAGATAATACCAACACATGGAGCACTAACGAACCAAAATTTTTATGTAGGTACCAAATATTTGAAATAAATTTTGTACACTATTTAGGTATTTAATATTTTTCAAAAATCACTAATTGTATTTTCTCTTAATGGAAGAACAAATGTAAATAGGTATTTAATTATCTCCCTTAGAACTTCTCAAGAATCTAATTGTAATTTAACAATCTATTCTTCACATTGTATTTTCTTTAAGTTGAAATCTTCAATTCTTTCATTCTTCTTGTCTTATATGCTTAGAGCCGAAAATCATAATTTTAACTGGAGTAACTGAAATACGGAATTATATATAAATCAAAGTCATTTTTGACTAGCCTCCGCCTTTCACTGAGCCCGGATCAAAATTAGATCGCATCTCACTTATCTCTATGACTTCTTTTTTCTTCTTATTAATTCAGCATGCCCAGTGTTAGGTAAGTACCTATAATATCTATTATAATAATATTTTTGAACTAGTGCCTCTGTTATGTTAATAAAAATAACATAACATTCAATACAAGACATTGGCGATATAAAACACTAAATTGCTGAAATATTTTTTTTTTTACTATCCATCTTTAAGGCTACAGATGATATTCTTTACACATACTGAATTCTTAAGTAAATTGTAAACTGAGAATGCACTGTCAATTTTCAAGAATCATTTAACTAGTAATAAGTTACATGCGTTAGCAGTACGTACATAAATATAAAATACTTCCAAAACTTAAATAAGTTGTTCTGTAAAATGTTATTAATGAGTATTGTAAAATGGAAAAACAGAAAAAGGCGTACTTCTAGTAATATCCTAGATTTTTAGCTGGAAAACTATTTTTTTTCCTAGATATATTCATAAGTTATAGTGGGAAACATTATTTATGTCACTAGGGCACTTCCTTCGAAATTTAAAGTAGGTACCTACGACATATCTTTCATAACTACTACGCGGTTGCTACAATAATATAATTAAAAAATATTTGATATTTTTAAAATGGTTTATCAACAACAAAACACAAAAAAAAATAAGCAATGCTCATTCTATATGCCTTCTATTTTGTGTGAGCGGATTTATTTTATGTGTAGACTTTGATAATAGTTTCTAAGTTATTAATAGAAATTCTATAAATCCAAAAAAATTGTATGCTTCCTTATTTGATTAATTCCAAGTAAGCCATGTTAAAGAAAAAACAGTTTCTGTGAATCCATATTCCATATACAGGGTGGTCCATTAGTGCGTATGCGGACTGTACTACCTATACCGTTAAAGTTAGAATAATAATTTTTGGTATGAAGTTAGATGCCAGTGGCGTGCATATTTTAAAATTAGTTTGGAACATACAAGGTATTTAATATTAAAATGCCAAACCGAACATACATTTTTTTAAGTGGAACACCCTATTTTAGATTTTTGAATTAAGCGTACTTTTCTGAACAATTTAATATAGCACTTAATATATCTAAATTTACACGTGGCGACGTTGTTGCAAGTTTTCTATGAAAAAGGTCGCTACTTCGCGTTATTGTAGCCCTCCATTTAAATGAGATATGACGTCCATTTTCTTACAGGATACATTAAGAATATGCCTTTATTCAAGAAAATATAACAATTTAAACAAAAGTTACATTTGCTATACAGGGTGATAGCATTTCGCATATCGTAATTTTACTTCAAAATTTTTAATGGAACACCCTGTATATTATCATGTCGGCTTAAAGAGCTCCTTTTCAGCTTTCTAAAGATACCATACTTGGTGGGCTTAAATAAAATTTATTTGTTAAAAAAGGGTTTGAAACTTGAAGAACCGTTGAAATTAAGATAAGTTGTAAAAAAATAATTGAATAAAAAGTTTATATTGGCAGTTTATTATTAGTCTTATTGTTAATAACAAATTGTGAGTCATACTTAATAAAAAAATAATTCAAATTTTAATAAATAACGAAAATAACCATGTCTTCATAGTTGGTTGTAAATTGTAAAGATAAATTATTATTAATAGAGATACCTACTATACTCTTATATAGGGTGCTTTGAAAACAAAATTGAAAAGTGGCTTGGGGAACTGTCACTGTCATTATAATCTTTCTATTGTGTTGGTTTTATTATATCAGTCAGTATTAGAGTAAATATTCAATCTACCCATGTTATCGAAATTGAATTTTACTAAAGAAGAAAAGCTAGACATGATATTAGTTCTCGGAGTGATACAATACTCGGAATACTGACTGATACAATAAAACCAAGTTTTGTATCACTCCGAGAACTAATATCATGTCTAGATTTTTTTTTTCAAGACCGTACGTGTACTCCATCTACGTCTATTTCGTCTTCGAAAATCTCTAGTCGCATCTGTCTCAACTTTTTTCTCATTTTATCTACCGATGTGAGATTGCACTAACAAGACAAGCACCTCCCACAAAAACTGTCAAATTAATTATACTTCAGATAGGTTATTTTCATTATTTTCCTATGAGAAATATTGCTAACGGAATCGATAGTACCTACTGACTGCCAAACGCTTCTGATTACCAAAATACTGAAGCGTAATGCTTTTCCAATTAGAAAATCGGTAAAAATAAATTTTTTAGGATAACACGTACAGTTTACATACTTAAACATCTTAAGGTAAATTTCTGACAATAGTCTCAGTAGCGCAATGGGATAGTTGTAGGATTCCAAAAATCATAATGCTATTTCGCGAGTTCGAGTCACGCTGGAGGCTCTTCTTTTTCAGTTTTTAATTCCAATTATTAATTAGTATTAGTTTGGAATTAAATACTTAATTTTGGCAGTCTGTAAAATTTATCATTTTAGCTTACAAAAGTAAATATCTACAACATTAATTTGCTGCTACAATTATGACAGCAATATATGTTTGGTAATATTGATAAAATTGATAAAAATTTTAACTGAAAAATAAATTCTACTTTCAACGCTTAAAAATTATGATGTTTTACCATCAAGAATAGAGTACCCTTACAATTCATCAAAATATTGAGAAAAGTTTAGTATAATTACATCATCATTCCAGATACAAAATGTCTTAATATGTATTTTCTTAAAAATAATATTATTCTAGATGCTTTTGTCACCCGAAGGGTGACCTCAGGTCGCAGGCCAGGACCCCCGGCAGGGCTAGAAATCAGCGATTTTCTCCCATTTCTAGTTGAAATGAGAACGAAAATCGCGATAGCGATTTTCTCCAATTTCTAGTTTATTTTAATAAGATACCAATAAGATGAAGATTTCTTAGACGTTGGGTGAACTGTTGAATCTAAATTTACAAAAAATAGATTATTCAACCGACATAACTCTCACTATTAGTTCGAAGTAGATCCTCATTTTATTAGGAAACGAAATTTCCAGGCCAGCTGACAAATAATGTGTTTTGTGCAGCGAGAAACATTTCCATTGTTACCTGAAATTTTATTAAAGTAGTTTAACTGGTTAGATATATGATAGCACATCATAATTGAAACACCCTGTAGTTCAGCAGCCTTGGCATTCACGCCAGCCCCATGAGTTCCTCTGGACCTGGCTCAGCACATGGACCCGAAATATTGTTTATAAATAGTGACACACTTTGGTATTGGAATATGATTATGATTATTTTTTAAGGCATTCATAATATAGAGACGAGTTGGTGCTCAGTTCAGCTATTAAAAGATTTATTCTATACAGAGAGTTATTTTATTTCCGAGTAAAATACATGTATCTAACATATGGGAGTATCTTACAAATTTTATAATTTTCTTCGTTTTTCAAAATCATCTCCAACAGTAATATTCATTTTAAGTGAAAACTATTTAGACATTTTAAAAAATTTTTAAATCCAATACATTCAATATTTGTCAAATAATGAGCAATCCAAACTATAATATCAATTTAACGTGGCACCATCTCATAAAGCAGAACTTTTAACAGAAAATTTTGAAAATCAACGGGTAGCAAATGCTATACATCGCAGATGCGAAAGTGGTTTACAAGTGAATAATGCTGTTTGAACAATTATTATTACAATAATAATTAAAATAAATTCACAGAAAGTGTTTTTTTCTTTAACAGGGCCCACTTAGAATTAATTAAAAAAGGGAATTGGGTGGATTTATAGAATTTCTGTTAATAACTTTTAGAAACCGTTATGATTAGGTAGGGAACTGAATACAAACCACCCATATTTTTGGGCTTAGAATTCATTAAAATAAAAAAAAATTGTTGTTTCCATTTAAAAAATTGAAGATATTTATTTTTTTTAGTTGGATATTTCCTTTGTCACTGTAATTACCCTGTATACAACTAAATATTTGTAAATCGCCTGTTAATTACCTACCGCCTTCCTTATAACGCCCACAATCAAATACTTTTAATTTAGTCGATGGCTAATTCACTGATAAATTTTATTTGCAAGTGGGCATCCGTAAAATTTTTGTTAAAAAAATTAATATCTCGTAAACTGCATTTTAGGAATACACAAAGGGGCCCTAAAATTGTATGTAAGAGTCCAAATATGGACTCTTACATACAGGGACATACAGTGGACAGGGTCTTCCATTTAAATCAAGCAAGTTGTTATCTACTTCCGGTGCAACCGGAAGTCACAAAACTGTCAAAATATTTTGTTTGCCGAGAACTTCCTGTATTTACTACACGTACAAAGTTTTTAAAAAATCGCCTCAGTAGTTTCTGAGATATGGGTCGTGTTATCTCCTGGCTGGACACACTGTATGTATGGTTAATCAAATACACTTTTAGAAAAACATTTTATGCTAAGAGACTTACAATTATCTGCTCCAAATTGCAAAGACATTGCTTGCCTGTTAAATATAAAAATAAGTAATTATAAATTCTGCAAGAGAATTTTGGATCCGAGAAAATTACTTACAATTAAAATAATAGTATATATTCGAATCTATAATATAATTAACATTAGTAAAAGCACGTATGTTAATTCTCTAAAATTATCAGTACTAACTACTAACTACACGTTGAAAAGCCCACTGTCCCCGTGATCGAAACGGCGGTTTTGGCAGATTTAGGGCTAAACAAAGACATGTTCATTGGTGGGCTACGCAAGACTTATACTGTATATAAGGTATACAAAACAGCGCCATCTACAGTGAGTTGATATGAACTTTCTGGCGTATGTCCAACTCATAAACACTACTTTGTGAAGCCCTCCGTAAAATTCGTGTACAGCCTTACTAACACTATATAAGCCTAGCACTGGATACGCTGTTGAGCCCGAAATCGGGCTACACAGCGTACTTGCGGGCTACACAACGACCTGTTAGTATCTTCGACGGGCTCATCAATGACCGTATATATCTCTATATATATATATTTTTAAAAATACTTTCAATTTTACTTATTTATTAAAAAAAACTTAACTGTTATAAAATTATTAATTGTGGTAGTACATATAAGGTTCCACGACTGTGGCTCTGCATAATCTGTCCTGCTTCTCTCCGATGCCGTCCACCAAAAACGTCGCCGTGCCATGTTTTATAAACATTGACGTCCTAATCAAAACAGCTCTTACATTCGGCCAGCCTGCTCAGGGCATGACCTCGGGACCAATCATCGGAGAATTCCCTGTAAAACAGAGTTCCCAACAGTATCTCTTTATCTCATTTAATTTAATTATTGTCATTATTTTATTTTTTTTTTACTGTATCTTATATTTCTTTTGGAATACTTGGCTCAGAGGCCATTGCTATTTAGTAAGCATGTCTTGCACCCTCTGGTACACAGCTCAGCGGCTTTCGCTAAATAGTAGGCATGTCTAGCAAACTTTCTAAATATCTTTTGCTCAGCTCAGAGGCCATCGCTATTTAGTAAGCATGTCTTGCACTCTCTAGTACACAGCTCAGTGGCTTTCGCTAAATAGTAGGCATGTCTAGCAACCTCAACTTTTCAAAATATCTTTTGCTCAGCTCAGAGGCCATCGCTATTTAGTAAGCATGTCTTGCAACCTCAACTTTTCAAAATATCTTTTGCTTGGCTCAGAGGCCATTGTTATTTAGTAAGCATGTTTTGTTGCACCTTCTGGTACACAGCTCAGCGGCTTTCGCTAAATAGTAGGCATGTCTAGCAAGCTCTCAAAATATCTCAATGTGAATCACCATTCATAGCTCACTCAACATATTATTCAGAAAATATACATCAAAATAAAATAATTTTCTTTCTAAGACTTACGTTATTCGGACTTCTGCACCTTGAATAATTTTAGTCGATCGATAGCCACCACCCATTTGAAGCGCCTTCTGTCTTTGGAAGGAGACTGCACTCTGTAGCGATCGTTGCCCAAAATGTGTGTTATCTCTACAGGTCCGATGTACTTTTGGACTAATTTACCACTGGTGATTCCTTTAACCATGGGAGTTCTTTCCACCATCACTATATGTCCTACTTTAAACTGATGAGCAGGCACTCTGTTTTTATCATAACAGTTCTTCATATTTGTCGCAGATTTTTCAATGTTTTTCAAAGCCTTGTCGCGTGATAGTTGAATATTTGCGAGTTTATCTTTTTACTTGTGTCAATCGGTAACTTAAGAGATATTGCTTTGTTTAATGTCATTATATTACAAGCGCTCCCAAAATCAACATAAGCTTTAATGTCTTCCTTGTTTGATGAAATGATGAGGTGAATTAAATAAAAGATTTGAAGTAATGTTATTTGATGTTAAAGCCTTACATTGATCCTTTAAAAATTTAAATAAAGAATCATATTCAGGCACTTCAGTATCATTATGTTTGAGTCTGAAGCTTTCCCCAGTTTTGTAATCAACTTTCTGAATTAATAAGTCCCATAAATCAATTTTATATGTGTCAGGGGCAGCAATATTTTCTGCAAATATATTTAACAATGTTCGGAGGGAGCTTGTTGAACCTGCCACAGCTTTCGGAGCATTAAAAAGATTACCCCCAATAAGCAGACAGAAGTAAACATTTGTCATCATAAGTGCTTTGTAATAATTTTAAGGCAATATCATAATTTTCAGCAGTCAAAGGCAAATGTTTGACTGTTTTCAAAGGTTCGTCAACTAAATATGTAAGTAAATATTAAAATTTTTCAATTTTTGAAAGCTTAGTTTTACTGTCAATTAATGACAAACAATTGATAAATTGAGGTCCATTCAATAGGATTTTCAGAAAACTTTGGAAGATTAATTTTCGGATATTGAACATTATCCCGTTCGTTTAAAGTTTCCATCTTCACAGTGTCTACATTGGTCAAACTTATTTTTATTGATGTAATAATATCATATAGATCATCCAACTTTTCCTGTAAATTAATTAATTGCTCTAATTCCTGATCAGAAAGTGAACATAATTTGAAAGATTTACGGCTTTGATTTACATCTTGATATATTAATTCAGTACCTTTTTCCTTTGGCAAAAAAGGAATTGGGATTCATCATTTATTGACAACTCAGTTATAGTCGTTAATTGTTTAATTGCCATCTTGCATTCTGTAGCAAAATATAAAAACTCCATTGTTACAATAATAACAATAAAAATTTGAAAAATAAGTTTGCCCAAATAGGTACTTAGTAAGTAAACAGTAAATGAATTGAAATGAATAAAAATAAATAAGTACACTTTTAACCCATATCCTTCAAACACACTGTGGAAAATAATACAAATTCAAATATATTTAAACACTAATGAGTTATAATTGTAACAGTAGGTTCAGGCAGCAAATAAAGCTATTTACTCTTCAATCAGTAAAAATTTGAAAAGGTTTAATGCAAACACGAATTTTTTTAGTGTTATAAACTTATAAATCCGGTTTCAATGGAATGTGATCTCCACAAAAGATAAGGCTACAAAAAGAAGTAAATAACTACACCAACAAAAAACACCTTTATGATCACAGGCACTCAAGGTCGCGGCAGCAGTTACTGTTTGAAAGAATTTTGAATATTGAATTAAATGTATTTGAAACGTACTGTTTCGTGTTTTGAGAAAAGAATTAGGTCGCGTGTAACAAAACGATCGACTCGGAAGGTCCAAAAAATCTATGAGAAATTTAAGTTACATAAAATATTCGGCCTAAGCATATAAAAGCGTATAAAAAAATCGAAGTTCCAGCCACGATGTGGCAAGCGTAAAGGAATATGGAAATGCAGATAAATACCTAGTGGTTTGTTGTTTCACTGAAAGGAGGCGCCTCCTCGGTGTCTTCCTTGATCTGCGTCCACCGGTGCAGGGGAACAAGGAGACGGCGTATATTAAGTATGAGGGTTTATAATTAACCATCATACTATTAAAAATTATGTCTAGAGTCTACATCCGTTTGAAGTAGAGAGTTTCCGCGTCTCTCGCGTGCTTTAACGCCGCTGTATGGGCAGGCCACCAGAGGGCACTTTATATGGGCGCGGAACTTTCTAAAAATACAAGGTTTCCTGAACAGTAGATATGTAAGAAAATCTTACCATTATATAGTAACTGAGTTTCTTTTATTTTTTTTTTAATGTCGTTCATCTTTTGGATAATTTTTGATGATTGAATGCACTAGGGATTAGAGATTTGGCTTAAAGAAATTTTCCTGGCGCCCTTTAAACATCTTGAACCTCCCTTCTTCACTGTAAAACGATTATTTTAAATTAGGTGCTTATTGCACCTAATCGTTAGATTCAATAGAATTTATCTAGATAGTATCCACAAGTTGGCCCCTTCCTAGGGACAAGGACAAAATTTAAAATTGAGTTAGGAGTCAAGTGACACCTCATTTGAAAGATATTTTTATTCTCTAATCTACGACATGCTAAGTGCATCAAGCAATTGACATTTGATATTGCTTAAAGATAAGAATAGGAAATGTTATTTTTTCACTTACGCAAGTGTCATAATAAATATATAACTGTTTAAATTGTATCTTTGAGTTTGACATATTTTTTGTAGACAATTTAATTTATATATAAAAAATCGCATATGCCACAATGCAATTGTCCCTTTGACAGCGACAAAAGTTACCTGCAACTTTTACAGTGACAAATGCACTAGTGGTTTTTTCACTTATTCCAAAGTGAAAAAACTAGTTTGTTGCCAAAATAAATAGTTTGACATTTTTGGATTCGGCGAGACTACGAACAATGAAATTAGTCAAATTGTTAATACCTATAAAGTTTGCATTCATATGTTTCTAAATTTCTTATTCATTAAATTATCCTGCCGAATTACACTCGATGTTTGTATTGATACCGGGTAAATTTCTGTTGTTTACATTCTAAACTGTTTCCTTTAACAATTTGACTCGAAAAACTGTCAACCTAAAAACACTCCACCTTCGGTATCGCGTTTTTAATAGTTAACAGTTTTTCTCGTCTAATTGCTAGGCAATAGTTTCTCATTAAACAATCCAAATTTATCCGGGAAAATACAAACCTCTTGTGCAATTATAAGTGAGAATAGTATTAGGGTCCTACAAACATCATTTAAATATTTTTAACGCATACATATTTACAGGCATTATTGAAGTTTGATATAAAAATGGACCCTAGATACATAAATTCTTGCAGAAATTACAAGTAGATTATATTGACTAGACCATATGCATATTTATTATTTCTGCATTTTAGGTTTTCCAAATGTTGGCAAATCTTCATTTATGAACAAAATTACAAGAGCAGATGTAGAAGTTCAACCATATGCTTTTACAACAAAGTCACTTTATGTTGGTCATACAGATTACAAGTACCTTCGTTGGCAAGTTATAGATACACCTGGTATATTGGATCATCCCTTAGAAGAACGTAACGTCATTGAAATGCAGGCTGTTACTGCCTTAGCTCACTTACGAGCCTCTATTTTGTATTTTATGGATCTTTCAGAGCAATGTGGGCATACAGTTGAAGAACAAGTGAAATTATTTGAATCTATCAAACCACTCTTTGGAAATAAACCACTTATAATTGTCGTTAACAAAATAGATATTGTTAAATTAGATGAACTGTCAGAAAATCAGAGATTGACATTGAAAGAAATTGAAAATGATAAAAGTTTGTTATTATTGGAAATGTCAACAGTAAGTGGTGTTGGCATAATGGAAGTTAAAGAAGAAGCTTGTGAAAAACTACTTGGTTATCGTGTAGATCAAAAGATGAAAACTAAAAAGGTAACATATACAAGGTGTACCATGTAGACCTTCAATTAACCATTTCTAGAATACTCACGTACTGGAATTCTGAAAATTGGTGTACAGGATTTCCCACAATTTTTTATCGATTAAAAACATTGACGTTAAGATGCAACTTCCGGTTTCACCGGAAGTTGTAGTTGTTGTAACTCGGTTATTTCAAATGGAATATGCTATTTTTTATTTCATTTTTGGATTCCACGTTAAATTTTATGGTAAGTTTCATAAGCATACCCTATCCTCATTCTTAATAATTTTCGAGTTAATTTGTTTTTTTTTTCAAAAATTTCTCAAAAAACATTTCCATTTTCGTTCTATCTCCTTCGGTTTGTAACCTAAATACTTGAAATTTTAACAGAGTAACAGTGAAATATATCGAAACATATAGAAAATGCGAAAGCTAGTGCAAATTACACAGGGTGCGCAAAAAGGGCCGACCAATTGTGACAAATTCAAAACCCAATAACTCGCCTATTGTAAATGGAACACGCTTTGTTTTATAATGTTAACCTATGCAGTTTTTAATTCTCTTATTGCATTATTATTGCCGGATCGAGAATAATCGGTTAGTTAGCTGTCTGGTTGACTATGAAACGAAACATTTGAACGTCTTCAGATGGTTGGAGGAAAATTGTCTTGGAGGACAGTCTTCAATACGTTAAATTCGAGAGACATTGACATGTCTTTCATCTTTCTAAAATAAAAAAAAATTGTGTATTTTATCCTTAAAATACAAAAGTTTATGATGTGCGAAAGGAAGTTATACAAATAAGTTTCAACAGTGGAATGCATTTCATCCTATTTTAATATTATGGGTCAAATTCCCAATATTTGATTGACGTAAGTTTCAAAAAAATCTTCAATCTAAACGTGCTTCAATAAAATCCAAATTGACAATTTTCAATAATTTCGTTAGTAAAATAGAGAATCAATTAAAAAAACAAACTCCTGTGGATAATGTAGAAATAATAAGCTTAGAATGCCGTACAGAACAAGCATTAAAATTATTAGAGAATTTCGACGAAATTCAAATAAACATCGAAGTCCTCGTAGAAAATATTGATGAACAATATTCAGAATGCGATTATTTTGAAACATTATATTATGATTGCATTTCAAAGGCAAAGCAAATATTCTCTAGTCAAACTGTCAATAATACACCTTCAAAACATTCTGAAAATAATTCTGTACGTTCATTGCTATCCTTACCACAAATACAAGGTATTAAATTACCCACTATCAAGTTACCGAACTTTAATGACAAATACGAGGGGTGGTTAGAATATAGGGACACCTTTCAAAGCTTAATTCACAAAAATGAAGCTATAAATGACATCCAGAAGTTGCATTATCTGCAGGCCTCACTTTCTGATGAGGCGGCCAACGTAATGAAATCCTTGGAATTCTCAACTGAAAATTATGCAGTAGCATGGGAGCTTCTGTGTAATCGTTACAACAACACACGTTTATTAATACGCAACCATGTGAAAGCTCTTTTTAATCTTGAGCACAGCGAACGTGAAAGTTCAATATACATTCGCAAACTTATTGATCCGTTTCTAAGCATTTGAGAGCCTTGCAAACTCTAAAGCAGTGATTCCCAACGAGGGCGATACCGCCCCCCAGTGGGCGCTGGAGCCTTCCATGGGGGCGGTGGCGGATCCAGAGGCAAATGGGGGGCGTTGAGGCAGTCATGAGGGGTGGTCAAATAAATAAAAAATAAAATAATTTTTTCTCCAACCGTCATAAAACTGACATTTTCCTTATTGGAAAAAAAATGATATTTAACAAAAGTAATAAAAGTAGTCACTATTAATCTTAGGAGCTAAAGTTGACACTTTTAATTCTGACAACGGTAAAATAATTCAAAAATTTCAAACCACAAATTAATAATTAAATGGGGGATTTCGGTTGGAGAAAAATAACAAGTTATATTCGGATTAAAAGGGTCTTTTTTTGTCTCGCAAGTTTGCATCCGTTCGGCTACGCTACGCTTCGCCTCACAAATACAAAATTTACTCGACAAAAAAGTGACACTTTTAATCCTAATATGACAATATACTATATTATACTTAATATTTTCTTTATAATTATTCCTTCTAATACAGAAGGCCTCTAATCTACGGAAAACAGACATATTAAACCTTCCTAATATAGTGGTCGTGGAAAAACATATAAATTAGGTACAGATAATATGCAACAATATTTTAATATTTCATATAATATCAACTATTATGGACTAGGGGGGCGTTGAAATTTTTGTTCTCTTCTAAAGGGGGCGATGGTCCAGAAAAGGTTGGGAATCACTGCTCTAAAGCAACCCACGGAAAAATGGGATACGCTCATAATCTATCTCGTAACAACAAAATTAGACAATGTAACTGGCCGCGAGTGGGAACAATATAAATCTGAGGATTTACCGACGCTAGACAATTTAAAACAATTTTTAACATCCCGTGCCGACTTATTAGAAACATTAGAACAAAATAAAAGTCAAATTGCTGTAAAGAAAAAAGGTTATAAACAAAGTACCAATACATTCTTTACTAAAAAACCGGTTTATGTCATTTGCGAAAAGGAACATTACATACAAAGTTGTGAAAATTTTCTTAAACTAAAAACGGATGTTAGGATTAGCGAGGTTAAAAAGCATAAATTGTGCATAAATTGCTTAAGGCCGCATCACACTGCAAAAGAATGCCGTTCTGGGGTTTGCCAAAAATGCAAATCAAAACACAATACGCTTCTACACATTGAAAAAGAAAGTACGCAGCAAGCAAGTAATACTGAAACTCCCGTGGCACTATCGTCCCAAATAAAAACCGCGCAAATACTTTTATCAACCGCTTTGGTTCAAATACACACAGGGCCTTACTCACAGTCAGGGCCTTATTGGACTCTGGATCCCAATCCAATTTTATGACAGTAGATTTGTGTGAAAAACTGCAATTATCGAAAGACAAAGTAGATATTAGCGTGGGTGGTTTAAATCAATCCAAATCGTTAGTTGAGCATAAATCTATTGTGCAAATTAGAGCTACACATACGAATTATTTCAAAACGCTTTCGTGTTTAACCGTTCCCCGGAAATAACAGGATATTTACCAAATATTACAATAAATCGCGATGTGCTTGCTATTCCAGCGCATATAAAACTAGCTGATTCCAATTTTTACAAACCGGCTAAAGTTGATATACTTTTGGGAGCGGAAATATTTTGGGAATTAACTAGCGTTGGGCAAATACGGCTAAAAGAGGGTCCTACCTTGCAAAAAACAAAGTTCGGTTGGATTTTGTCTGGCCCAATTAGCGCCGCACAAACAAAAATAACACTATGCAATCTAAGTCAAATTTCTTTAGAACAACAATTGCAAAGGTTTTGGCAAATAGAAGAGTGTTCTAACAAAAAAACCTTTGTCAGACGAGGAAAAGGCATGCGAACACCATTTTACTCTTAATACATACCGTGATAATTCCGATCGATTTGTTGTATCCTTACCGCTTAAACAGAGTCCCGATATACTGGGTGATTCAAAATCTAGTACTATGAAGCGATTCGAATCTTTAGAAAGAAAATTACAAAATAATCCACTATTACGCGATAGATATGTCCAATTTATGGACGATTACCTAAATTTAGGGCATATGACAAATCCAAAACGAGTCAGAAAAATATATGGGCCGTCTTAAAAGAAAATAGTACTACTACGAAGCTGCGCGTGGTGTTCGATGCGTCCGCGGTAACTACCAGTGGATATTCTCTGAACAATATATTAATGGTCGGTCCTACAATCCAGCAAGATTTGCTAGTCATTTTGTTCCGCTTTAGAAAACATCAAGTAGTCGTATCCGCGGACATTGAAAAAATGTACAGGCAGGTACTAATAAAACCTGAAGATCGCCCTCTGCAGCGAATTCTGTGGCGCAAAGAACAGCGAGCAGCCCATCGAAACATACGAACTTTAAACTGTAACATATGGTACTGCGGCTGCTGCATTTCTAGCCATTCGCTGTTTGTACCAACTTGGACTTGATTGCCAAACTGAACTACCAGATATATCGCGACAAATAATGCTTGACTTATAATTATACTTATAATTATGATGATTTACTCGCTATACTTTCTATGCAAACGTTACAGCAAAGACGGTTAATTTCAGATATGTGTTTCTTTTATAAAGTATTAAATAGTCAAGTCGATTGTCCAAATCTTTTGAGTTTGTTCTCACTTAACATCACTAATAGACGAACGCGTAACTCTGAATTATTTTTTGTGCCGTTTCATTCTACCAATTATGGGCTAAATGAACCGTGTACCAGATTTTTAAGGCAGGCTAATGAATATGCTCATAATTTGAATTACTTTTCATCTACCTTTAGTACCTTTAAAGCTCAACTTAAAAATTTGTAAATTATTTTGTATTATTATGCTTATGTGAAAATGTTTATATATTGTATATGTCTATTGATTAATATAATTACTGTTAAATTTTAGATTATAAGATCAGTACTTACGATTTTTTTTTTCTCTTATATTGGATTGTATATAATTATACTTTGTGTTTCCCGTAAATAAATAAATAGACTTTTATGTAGATGATTTGCTAACCGGGTTTGACAGACCACAACAAGCAATAAGCATTTCTCAGGACTTATCACATGTTTTAGAAAAGAGTGGTTTTAAGTTAAGAAAATGGGTGTCAAATAGTGCAAAAGTAGCAATGGCTATTTCAGGTCACGATAGCAATTCCAATTCAATTGTTTTAGGCGAATATGAAAATACCAAAACTTTAGGGTTAAGTTGGAGCAGTGCATGTGACAAACTTATGTTCACGATAAATCAAAGCATGTCCAAAACCATAACAAAAAGAGTCATTCTATCAGAAATTGCACAAGTTTTTGACCCTCTTGGTCTCTTGTCTCCATGACGAATCACTTCCAACATATATACACACCAAATGGTTAAACTTTCGTAAAGATCTTCTCGTTTTAAACGAGTTACAAATAAATCGTAAGGTAATATGCGTTGATTGTGTAAACGTGCAAATCCATGCCTTTTCAGATAGTTCAGAACACGCGTATGGGTCGTGCGTATACATCCGATCACAAAATTGTAGTGGTGAAATTTTCACGCATCTCTTATGTTTAAAGGCAAAGGTAGCGCCACTCAAAACCACCACAATTCCTCGTTTGGAGCTTTGCGGTGCGCTTACCTCAGTGCAGCTTGTGCACAAAGCTATGAGTTCTTTAGATATGAAGATCGATAGTTGTACCTTTTAATTTAATTTTATACATTAATTGTACAGGTAGAATCGGTATTGAATTCCAGACCAATATCCTCACTTTCTTCTGATCCTAATGACTTGTCCCCACTCACACCTGCGCATTTCTTAATTGGACGCCCCTTAGTTGCAACCGTAGAAGAAGACGTCATGGATATTCCCATGTCTAGGTTATCCAGATTTTAGCGTGTCCAACAGTTATTGCAACACTTTTGGGCCAGGTGGTCAAAGGAATTTATTTCCGAAATGCAGCAGAGAGTCAAATAAACAGCATTACCCTGTTCTGGAAAAGAATTCCTTAGTACTCATTAAGGAAGACAACCAACCTCCAATGAAATGGAAAGTAGGTAGAATAGTCCAACTTCATCCAGGTCAAGACGGCGTTACCAGGGTGGCTTCAATCTACACGAGCAAAGGAGTTGTTAAGCGAGCCTACTCCAAGATTTGTCCCCTTCCACTCGAGAAGGAGCCTAGTGATTAGTGTTAGTGTGTTCTGTTTTTATTTGAAAATGCTGGGCTTTTCAAGGTGGGGGGTATGTTTAGATTTAGGTTTATCTTTCAAACATGTTAATTTTAAAAACAAGCGGAAATGCTGTAGTTTCAACAGTGGAATGCATTTCATCCTATTTTAATAGTATGGGTCAAATTCCCAATATTTGATTGACGTAAGTTTTTATAGTTTTTTAGGATACAGTTTGTTTAGATTTAGGTTTATCTTTCAAACATGTTAATTTTAAGAACAAGCGGCAACGCTGTAGAAGCACGCTAACAGTTTATGCATTTCGAATCAGTATCGCTGTAGCCACTGTTCACTGTACGGCGTGGTTCATACAGCTCTGCAAGCCGGCTATAAAAATCCATTTTGTACTAGAAACCAATGTCAACAAGACAATTCTTAATACACCTATACAAAAAAGCAGTGTTATTAATTCACTACAAAGTGGAACCAACCCTAATACAGTCCACAAGAAGAATCAAAACACAGTTTCAATTATGTAGGTATTTGGTCTGAATTACCAATATTTTAATATTACTCATCAAAACAGTAAAAATGAACTCGACAGAAGTACAACAATAATTGTACTGTTTGAAGTAATTGACACAACTAGGTAATACAAAATGCATTTATTATAAATATTTACAATATTGAACATTCACTAGAATGGTAATAAGAACACAAAGAATAATAATAATAATAATATTAACAGGTGATGCTTTTTTAAATCTAGTATCATTTACAAGGAGTGTAATTAAATTGTGAGCAAAATATGTCATACGTTTGCAGAGAGATATCCGAAAAAACAGACCAACTCATGACTTGGTCAGAAGACTATTAAATAGTTGATCTGAGAATGCAATGTTTCGCCCAAAAATTGATAAAAGGAAGCCATTATTGGACAACAAAGAAAATTAAATAAATGTTGTCGTTACAAATAACAATTCAATTACACTCCCCGTAAATGATAATTAAATTTAACAAGTCGTCGTTTGTGTAACCGGAGTGAGCCATTATTATTTCAAACATTCGCTTTTACTGACACTAAATCGGCACCCTCACTTTACAGCAATGACAGTCACTTTCCTGAATAAGTGATGACATTAGGTGGCGTTCAAATGTTTCATTTCATAGCCAACCTGACAGCTAACTAACCGATTATTCTCGTTCTGGCAATAGTGTCCAAATATCTTCAAATCGGTGGAATTTAGGTATAGGGAATGTTAATACCAATTGAAAGAGAATTAAAAAGTATGAAGGTTAGCATTATAAAACACAGGGTGTTCCATTTACAATAAGTGAGTTATTGGATTTTGAATTTGTCACAATGGGTCGCCCCTTTTTGGACACCCTGTGTAATTTGCACTAGCTTTCATATTTTCTACATGTTTCTATACATTTCAGTGTTACTCCGTTAAAATTTCAGGTGTTTAGGTTACAAACTGAAGAGAGATAGAACGGGATAAATCTTTTTTGAAAAATCTTTGAAAAAATCAAAATATCTCGAAAACGATTAAGAATAAGGATAGGGTATGGTTATGAAACTTACCTTAACATTTGACGTGGAGTCCAAAAACGGAATAAAAAATAGCATATTCCATTTGAATTTGAAACAAGTGAGTTGACATCAACTTAAGTCACACCTCAACGCAAATATTTTTAATTGATAGAACATTGCGAGAAACCCCCGTATACAAATTTTCAGAATTCCAGTATGCATAGTGTTCTAGAAATGGCTAATTGAAGGTCAACATGGTACACCCTGAAGACATACAGGGTATGGCATTAGGGTGTCTTTCTTCCATAGTGTCCTCCATAGTATCTGTGAAGATAGAAAAAACATTTTGATAAGTTATTTTTATTTGCTCCTGCATCACCTAAAAATATTGGGCAATATACAGGGTGTTCAGATTTCTCTGAACAGTAACTAATTATCTTATTTTGAATGAGACCCCCTGTATATTTTTACATTTCTGGAAAAAACATGAGATTTTAGGTTGAAAGCATGTAGCATAGACTATAAGTAAACCAAGCCATTTCGGAATATTTAACATTTTATGAACATTTTTACAACTGAAGAATATGTAAGACACTTTGTAACTTTTTTCGTATAGGGGATTTTTATTTGCCCTTTACCATGTTGAAACAACATAAGGTGGAATACCTTCCACAATTAAAATAGAGTTAATATACTAAACGTTCCATTTTTCACATTACATTTTGAGACTTTCAAAACACGAAAACTTTTTTAATTCAAATTTAACACTGTATCTTTTCACTCCAAGTTATGTAAAATTAAATTCTCTTTTTCCTGATGTAGATACTGTAAGGATTAAAGTTACAACTTTTTGAAATACTACAGATTTTGTCGGATTTTTAAGAATTTTTCGAAAAATTACTAAATATGAAAGTAAAGTTGTTTTAAGTTCAATGGAAACATTATTTTTTAATAACAAACTACAATATAAAACAAACTAAAAATTTATGAAATAACGAATAGATGAATAGAGTTTTAATACATTCTTAGACTGTTATAAAGAAAATGAAAGAATGTGTTTAAAATGTTGGCCATTTTTTATTGATAGATTATTGTATAGATATTATTATTGTATAGAATTTGAATCACCTAGACAGTAATATCTCTCTGTAAACCAAACTAAGAGGAGGTTTGCTTCTCTTCCCTTGCTGGGGATTAAGTTTCTGCTGGTTTACTAAATTGTTCTTCAGTCTCAGATGCTGGAAATCTCACAGCCTCCTTTCCTGATCCGATATGATTGAATTTTTATTAGGAGTGGGATTGTTTGTAATCCTCATAGATTTTTTAGTTCGAGGGATTGATCTCTTCCGGTACGTTGAGTGATTTCATTGTCTAAATTAAGGTTCTATAAGTAGCAAGGTATAAGTTCACCACAGCAGAACCCCACTGTACTGTAGCAAGGCTAGCATGCTCTGAAAGGGTACCCAGTTTTGCCAACACCCAGTTAAAGACACCAATCATTCTGGTGTCATTAAGCCATAGACATGGCTCACGTAACATCCTGGCTTTGGGGAATTTATCAATTTTTTTTGTCTATATCCCAGTTCTTTACATAGAACTGTACCAAATATCCTGGCCCATATGTACACGTCTTTGATTGTAATTGTATTATAGGTGTTATTATAGAGCACTGAATGGACTTTAACCTTGTTGGTCTATTTGATCATCTGGGAAGCCATTTAACACAACAGTTATGTTTACAGAAGTTTACAGTTACTGTAAACTTCTCTATGTCAAGAAAGGTCATACTATACTTATGGTTACTCCAATTAACCTTTATCCATAACTAACGACGCTTGAAAGGCTTCCTAGTGAAACCTATTTAGAACTTATTTTTGGCCTTTCTCAACTGCCATTTTTCCCTCAATCTGGCAGAGGCTTTTTATGACTAATCAAATTACTCTTGGAGAATTGATTAGATTAGATTGTGAATTGTTTTAGTTGCTATGTTGCATAAACACGTATAAAGATATATGTTTTATTAACGGCTAGGAACAGGTTAGAACACAATATTTAACTTCTGAGTGTAGTTTTAAAAACGAATTAAAAATAGATGGAGTTTTTTAGATGCAGCGTTAGTTTGATTACAAGGTTGACGACATACTGACTCACTGGAGCGGGAGACAACCCGAACACATTCCCCTCGTATACTTTGTGGCGCAAGCGCAAACGCTCTTTCTTTTTAAATGTATTTTACAACAGTTTCGTTTGGGATTACACCACCTGTAAAATAACAGAAAGCAGAAAACCAGAAGCCTACAAATTAAATATTCAAAGTGCAGTATCAATTCAAATTTATAAAGTTTGCCCCAAAAAACCAGTGTATATAATATGGAATAAAATAAATATTTGATAAATTAACTAAATTTCATCAGTGGTTTACTAGTTTTATTCAAAATTCTGTAATATTACAAATCATATATTGAATTATGTCTAAATAAACTTAACTAGCTTTTTCCTAAACGTTTGAAGTTTATGCTCAACTCGTCGTCAGTAGAAGGTTTATGATAAAAAATTTTTGTCATATTGACATTTTTAATTCAAAATGTCATCACATGCACTGATCACTATGATATTATTAATTTTCCACTGGTAACACCCTTCTGGAGTAGAGGAAGCCACATTTGATCCATGAATATTGTTTCTGATGAGCTACAGTTATCACCATTAAGTTTAAATAAAAGCCCTTTTTTTAATTTTCTTTTAACTGATTTTTCTTCTTTTTGTAAAATTTTGGCCTGTGTCCAATCAACCCGGTGACCGTTATCCCATGCATGTTTTACTAATGTAGACCTATCAACTTTGTAACCCTAACATAATTTTTATGTTCGCGGGCCCTTATTTGTAACGGTCTAGATATTTCACCAGTATAATATTTACCATATTTACAAGGAATTTGGTAAATACAATTTTTTGGAATTTTGATTATTAATTGGTTTTGCTTTTGTAAGTATTGATCTTAAAGTGTTTTTCGTTATAAATTTCGTTATAAAAGACCGAAATGAGTGTGGTTACTACAATAAGATATTTAAGAAAATGAAAGATGCTGACCCAGAACAATATTATAAACAAATGAAACTGGATAGACCAGTTTATGATCTGTTGTTATCTTTAATGCAATACCCTTTAACAAAGAAATCAATCAAAGCCCCCATTGATTTTGAATGCAGATTTGCTGTAACTTTATCATAAGTAGAGAAGAACTTTGCAATTGTTGTTAATAAAAACTCAATACTATGTGTAGGTATTTGTCACAAGGAGTATCCCACCAGTTCTTGTCATGCAGTTTCCTATGAGAAATATTGCTAACGCAATCGATAGTACTGACTGCCAAACACTTCTGATTACCAAAAATCAACTGTTCGTTAGATAATATTAGAGACTTGTGAACTACTTTGGAAAGTTTTGTTGCCACTATATGTTTGTCAACCTAATATTCAAGATTTTGAGCAAATATCACAAAATTTTTGGAAAAAATGGAATATGCCTAACTGTATAGGTGCTATCGATGGCAAGCATATAGATATTCAGTGTTCTCCAAATAGTGGTTCTATGTTCTTTAACTATAAAAAAAAACTTTTAATATAGTTCTAATGGCAATTTTTGTTGCTAACTATATTCTCATGCATGTTGATGTCGGAGCATATGATAGCCAAAGTGATGGAGTTTTAATTCGTTTTTAAAATTACACTCAGAAGTTAAATATTGTATTTTAACCTGTTCTTAGCCGTTAATAAAACATATATGTTTATATGTGTTTATGCAAATGCAAATGTGTTTATATTTAAACTGATAATGTATTTGCAATAAAATTTAAGTACAAAATCAAGCAAAAATTTAAATACAGTCCACCCCACTACACAGCAACAAAAATAAAAGCCCTACTATTGGGTCATCGCACAGAAACTATGTATCATGAATCAAGTCTATTTAAATCTTATCTAGAAGTGTACTGGGTCAGATAAGCTGTCGATCCTACAAAATAATTTAAGATCATCTGCAAAGACCAATGACTAACATTGAAAATTTTCCAGTAAATTGTTTATGAAAAAAAAATAACATTGGCCCAAGAACTGAACTTGTGAAACACCGAGGTTTGGTGCCTTACAAAAAAACGGCAGCACAATCCCTGATCGGAAAACTAGGTACAGCATCAGGGCCACAACTGTTTTTTACTTTAATTTGTGAATTGCAACAACCATCTCATCCCCAGCTACTTCACTGAGGTTAACAAGTAAATCTGAACCACATAATAATTGATCTAAATTAACTATATTAGGGCCATTAGTGCGTATGCGGACCGTACTACCTATACCGTTAAAGTTAGAATAATAATTTTTGATACGAAGTTAGATGCCAGTGGCGTGCATATTTTAAAATTATTTTGGCAGATACAAGGTGTTTAATATTAAAATGCCAAACCGAACATACTTTTTTTTTAAATGGAACACCCTATATATTTTTAGATTTTTTAATTAAGCGTACTTTTCTGAACAATTTAATATAGCACTTATTATATCTAAACTTACACATGGCGACGTTGTTGCAAGTTTTCTATAAAAAAGGTCACTACTTTGCATTATTGTTGCTCTCCATTTAAATGAGATATGACGTCCATTTTCTCATAAGATACATTAAGAATATGTTTTTATTCAAGAAAATATAACGATTTAAACAAAAGTTACATTTGCTATACAGGGTGATACATTTCGCATATCGTGATTTTACTTCAAAATTTTAAATGGAACACCCTGTATATTATCATGTCGTCTTAAAGAGTTCCTTTTCAGCTTTCTAACGATACCATACTTGGTGGGCTTAAATAAAATTTATTTGTTAAAAAAAGGTTTGAAACTTCAAGAACCGTTGAAATTAAGATAAGTTGTAAAAAAATAATTGAATAAAATGTTTATACTGGCAGTTTATTATTAGTCTTATTGTTAATAACAAATTGTGAGTCGCACTTAATAAGAAAATAATTCAAATTTTAATAAATAACGAAAATAACCATGTCTTCGTGGTTAGTTGTAAATTGTAAAGATAAATTATTATTAATAGGGATACCTACTATACTCTTATATAGGGTGCTTTGAAAACAAAATTGAAAAGTGGCTTGGGGAACTGTCACTGTCATTATTAATGTTTCTATTGTGTTGGTTTTATTGTATCCGTCAGTATTCCGAGTATTGTATCACTCCGAGAACTAATATCATGTCTAGTATTTCTTCTTTAGTAAAATTCATTTTCGATAATATGGGCAGATTGAATATTTCCTCTAATACTGACTGATACAATAAAACCAACACAATAGAAACATTAATAATGACAGTGACAGTTCCCCAAGCCACTTTTCAATTTTGTTTTCAAAGCACCCTATATAACAGTATAGTAGGTATACCTATTAATAATAATTTATCTTTACAATTTACAACCAACCACGAAGACTTGGTTATTTTCGTTATTTATTAAAATTTGAATTATGTTTTTATTAAGTGTGACTCACAATTTGTTATTAATAATAAGACTAATAATAAACTGCCAGTATACATTTTTTATTCAATTATTTTTTTACAACTTATCTTGATTTCAACGATTCTTCAAGCTTCAAACCCTTTTTTTAACAAATAAATTTTATTTAAACCCACCAAGTATGGTATCGTTAGAAAGCTGACAAGGAGCTCTTTAAGACGACATGATAATATACAGGGTGTTACATTTAAAATTTTGAAGTAAAATTACGATTTGCGAAATGTATCACCCTGTATAGCAAATGTAACTTTTGTTTAAATCGTTATATTTTCTTGAATAAAAACATATTCTTAATGTATCTTATGAGAAAATGGACGTCATATCTCATTTAAATGGAGAGCTACAACAATGCGAAGTAGCGACCTTTTTCATTTATACTACCATGATATAAACTGTGCTAGAATATGCTGCAAATATGGATGTCATATTTCCACTAGCCAGCAGTATAATGAGTTTCATTACCTAACTGACATAAATTATAAGTCTGTAAACAGTTTTTAGTATTGAAAAGGCTTATAGAATCGCGAAGGTTCGTATATGGGTATGTTTCGATGAAAAGTGTAACGTGATGAGCATGTCACACCGACATGTTTAGATAGTGGAGGACCGAGTAGAGAGGGAGGCGTGAGCGGGTGACTATGAGCGCATAGTTTGGCATTTGTATTCGTATATTGCAAATTGCAAGTCTGAGAATCTGAGCTCTCATCGCAAATGGTAAGTTCTCAAATTAGAAGGTAACTTTTGCAAACTTTCTATACTTCCAGATTTCCTTAATTCATTTTCAATGCACTCCGATGGTTGCAAGAATTGCGAAATCTCTGAATTTTTAAAACCTATTTTAGATTGGTTATAATGTTTGCCCATGTTTGTCATTTGTACTAGTGTATTACTTGATGTATATTTTATACAGTTTTTACATCTTAAATGTCATGTTTTCCCAGTATCGTTATTATGGTTATTGTTCTTTATTATCGTTATTTATTGATTATGTATTTCTTGTATTGTTTATATAAATATTTTTAATACTGTATATTCTTGTATTTCTCTTTGAAAATTCGCCCTTTAATTAGGATTTTCCTGTTGAGCATTAAATTAAATAAATAGAGCTTTTTACCACCACAATCTGAACCTTTTTTTAATCATGTTTTGGATTTTTGTTTCAATGAATCCTCATAGACTAACACATTTGAATTTCTCATCTGTGATGAGAAATGCAGAATTCAGAGAAGAAAATGAATTAAGGAAATTTGGAACTATAGAAAGCTTCCAAAAGTTAGCTTCTAATTTGAGAACTTACCATTTGCGACTTACAGACTTTGCCACCTTGTATATCACATTCACATAAGAGCTCAGATCCTCAGACTTGCAGAAATCAGTGTCTCATTTGATCAATCTCGTCGATGAAGTTAACACTATCATTTAGAACTTGTGAATGTATTTGTCATTCAGCCTGGGCAATCCTTTGTTCATCAGACTGTGCTTTTAGAATATCAATCTACACTGCATCTTGAGTAGTTGTCTTCTACTTGCTCGAATGCTCAGTGCTTCAGTGCTCGAATGTGGGAAATCTGGGAAACCTTATTAGCCAGGGGAACAATCAAACATCAACTGATTTTAGTCTCACACTAACACCAAGCTGACATTCTTTCTACCTTCTTCCTAGGCCATCACCAGGATGGTTGCTAACCCATCCCTGTGATCAAGCCTTAATCTACAAGTAAACAGTTTAATTAAAAATTGTCTGGTGGAATGGGGATTCAAACCCACAACCTCTAAGTTGAGTGATCGAGACACTAAACTATGAGCCACCAGCTCGCCAATAGAGCTTTACTTTCCTTGGCAAGCAGGGGATCTGTAACTTCATCTAACTTTGCTGTGTCATTCAATTTTCGAAACTTTTCTTTATATATATGGCTTGAATAAGCTGGTTCAAGGCGATAACTTTGGAAATGTATTTTACAGATTTTTATATTTTTATACTCCCACTCACACTCCTGTAATCCTTAATATCCTTAATCCTATCCTTATAACTATCACTAAATGGGAAACCACCTGCCTATCCCCATTAACAGTAGGAGATGTATCAAATAGCTCAACTCCCAATTATAGTTTATTGACTAATTTCATCTAAATGTTTTATCTGACGCAAAGTTTAAAAAAACATTTTTAGTATTACGAATATTCTATAGCTTCTCCAAGATTAATAATTTAAACATTAAAACTATATAACATTTTTTAATCGGTTGATGAATCATCCAATTTTATAAAGTGAGGTACCAGAGAATAGAAAAAACCCACTATATTTAAGGTATATATTTTTATTACTACATTTAAGGTCGATGGAGTGCTCAATAGACTACATGTTGCTATACCCAAACCAAGAGATGAAAAAACCCGTCCTCCATGTATACCTGAAAGTGTTTTGGCAAAGAAACAAACTGCAGCTGAAAAACGTAAACGCAAACTTGAACGTGATATAGAACTTGAACAAGGTGATGACTATGTGCTTGATCTTAATAAACATTATACAAACATCCCAGAAGAAGAACGTTATGATATTGTAGCAGAAATTTGGGAAGGACACAATATTGCCGATTATATTGATCCCCAAATTTTCAAAAAACTTGAAGAATTAGAGAAGGATGAGGAAATTCGAGAAGAAACAGGAATGTATGTTGTGCCTAAAATTGAGCTTGACGAGACATTACAAGAAATTAAAAAACTAGCTTTGCAAATTAAACATAAAAAAGCTATTATACAAGATGAAGCAAGAATTAATAAACAAAGTAAAAAACCTGTTATACCTCGAAATTCTGGAGCCAAGGTAACATTATTTCCATTAACTTTTACCATTTTATCATATATAAATTTGTGCATGGTTTTAGGTGAGAGATCGATCAGTGTCAAAACTACGAAAAGATATGGCTAAATTGGGAGTAGATATGTTAGGAACGGAGGAAGCTCATTTTACCAAAATGAAAGTTAGAAGCAAATTTGTGGAGCCACCTGTTAAACGTACACGAGTAAATACATCCGACACTGATATTACTTCTTTTAATAGATCAACAATGCTTTATAAATTACCTAGAAATGATCAAGGAGTTAAGGATGTAGCCGTAAGTATTATAACTTATATGCCCAATCACAGATAGTCTTTCAAAATTTATCATACTAACACATTTTACACTTAATAGAATTAAATGCATTTAATGTGATGATCAATAATATTCATATTTTATGCCGGATTTGCAAGTCTAAAACAACCTTTTTTTTTTTTTTGTTTTAAGGTATACATTTTTTATTGTTATTTTCAATCTCAACTATTTTAATTATTTTTTACATTAATTATTAATGCATTTATTGGTGCAAACAAGGTTTTATTTATCAACATAAACATTTATATTTATTTTAAAATATTTGTACGGTGGCATCTTCAATGCAGATGGAGTTAGATTTCCTAAACCACACCATTTTATCAATTCATCGTAACATTCAAGCATTTTTTAGGAATTTGTTAAATGTTTAAGTAACTTAAAGATCAAACTCGCATTTGGGCTATTTACGAAAAGCTTTTGTTTGTACACACACACACGCACGCACGCACGCACGCACGCACGCACGCACGCACACACACACACACACACACACACACACACACACACACCCGCGCGCGCACGCCTCATCTACAACATCGCTAATGATAACCGTTATGAAAAGAAACAAATAGGTAGAATCTTTTATAAACAAAAGAGGAAATTATTAATTAAAAGTAATACTACCTTAAGTCCAATAGAGGAAAGACAATATATGTATAGAAAGTTCACATACCATCCTCAAATCAGTCAAAAATTTGAAAATTTACTAAATAAATTCAATATCATCTTTGCATTTAAAAACTTATTAAAGCAGTATTAGGGTCCGCACTTTCCAAAAAAAAGATCTGCTTCAGAAATCTGGGATATACAAAATAAGCTAGTAGTAATTGTAACAAACTGTATATCGGCCAAACAAAAAGAAATGCAATAGGTAAAAAATATTTTAATTTTTTTCTATTGACTTAATCATGGTATAAGCAATAATTTAAATTTATTTTTAATGAAGGTCTTTTTGTTTAAGAAAATAAAAAAAACAACTCTGATATTTCTAGAAGGTTCTAAGTGTCATTATACTTTTTGCTTATAGTGAGCTAAGTGTCATACTAATTTTCATTTTAAAATGAGCCAAGTGTCATTATTTTAAAAGGTTTAAAAGAAAAAATAAAATTGTTTTACAATATTTTATTTATAAACATACAAAGATAAAGAGGATTTATTAGTTTTGATCTATTTTTATAAACGAACAATTTCTTCAAAAAATTCTTGATTTTCTTCTTTCACATAAGGAATTATTTTTTTTCATTGCTTATTTTATCTTACATTCTAATTGTGGCAAAGTAATATTATGAACAGTTTCTTGTGAAATATTTTTGTTGAAAACCTTTGTGGACTTAAAAGCTTCTAAATCACTTAAAGTCTCACGAGTATGAATGTGTCCCAGTCTCAGTGATTCTTTATTTACAATGATCCATTTCGCTTTTGAAATGTGTACGTCTTTTGTAATCAGACTTGTATCCGCCGCCTTTTTGAAGTCAAAAAAATGTTCCGGCTACATAACCGTGACCATGAACGGATTTTTGGGGGTAGCAGTAACCATTAGTCTTACCAAGTCCATTGGAACTTCGCATTTCTCCAATCGTTTCCTTTTCTCGATTTGGGCGAAATCTTTGTCACAACTCAGAAAGGAATGCACAGAAACAGTAACATTTTATTTTTGTTTTGGGCTATGCAGTTGTCACTCCATATCGTCAACTTTTTTTATAAAATATTTTACATCTGACAGCCTTGTAGAGACAAGACACTATCTCATTTCCTCCTCTCCCTGATATCCCTTCATGCCATAAAAACATGTAGCCTTTGTTGTTATCTCCAACATGTATGCCGAGATTGTAGCATGAAAGTTGCCGTAAGTAAAACATCTCACCATGTGTCAGGGCAGGAAGGGAAAGAACTTGTTCAAGATCTATAGAAATCGTGCTATTTTGACTGGTGGGATGTTGTGACCTTTCGTGATCCATCTTCATTACTTCTCTTGCTTTTTCAGCTTTGCGATGATGTATCTCTAGTTTAGTTTTTGCTTCTTTATTATTGGGATCAAATCTTATTTTGTTATGCAGAAGATCACAAGTGCTACATGTATCAGAACGTGGATGATGGAAGCTTATGTTTGGAAAACATCTTTTAAAACATTCGTAATAATAACGGTACGTAATATTTGAATTTGGATATTTCTCCTGAAATGCTCGAAACAATCGGTTTATATTTAAATCCTGACTCAAATAGTCTTTGTCGCTTTTGGATCTGGTATAGTGACTTTTTTCTTTCGGAAAATAATTAACATGTTCAATGATTAAGCTTTCATCATCTTTCGAGAACTTTCAATTTTTTTTTTCTTATTACCCCTTTTCTCGGTAAAAGTCAACTCTCCATTCTTCTTCGCTTTTACAATAGTTTCAATTCTTCTCTTCGTTATGCCATAAGCATTAAGAAAAGTTTTTTTACACACTTGCAAAATATCACCTTTGTCATTATGTAATGTAAAGTATATGGTTGCCTGTCGTCTACTATTTGCAGAATCTTCATAGTTCCCATGTCTTCCTCGTTTTACTTCAGTAACAGTAATAAGCCCCATTAGATACGAATTTTGTTTAACATTATCCTCCAGTTTGTAGAACTCCTTGAATAAGGTTATTTTTTGTTGATGCGGAATATTTTTACATTCAAATTTGCATTTGCACAAAACCTAAAAGTAAACACACATTTTACCTTTACAAAATAATTACTAATAACCATAAAGTTAAATTTACCTCTGCACTTGGTTCTGCCTTGGCTTGCACCTCAGTATTTCTAGTATTTATGTATTTTTTACCACCACTTCTTCTTTTCTGCGTTTCTTTATGTGCTCTGCCCTCGCCTTTTTTACGTCTACGACTCGGTAAAACATTAACTTCCATTATATCAGGAATAAATGAAAAAAACTTGAAAAACGTCAACCTTTTTTTAATGTCAAAAAGATCACGCTTACACGAACCGACGACTATGGAGTTATTGGCACTTGGCCCGATATTTACCGATAAGACACCGCCAGTTGACACATGCGTCTCCTTGCGGTCAAAAATTAAAACATTTGCCGGTGCATCTGTGTGTAGCCCGTTATTTACGTTAAAGGCGATGGCACATAGCTCACTTTACAGGAATAAAACTAAATTTAAAATTTTTGGCACTTAACCCCTTTTTTTACTTCAGATCTTCCGAATAGTATCTAGTACTTCCGATCTTCGTTGAATAGTATCTTTAATTGAAGATACTATTTTTTGTTCTTTCACATGTTTTGTCTATCTTGCTTACTTGTTCCTGGAGAGGACTGATAGACGAACTTTATTTTTTTCTCTCAAAAATTAATCGAAATATACAAAAAATACAAGAGACAAACAAATAGTATCTTTAATCACTTAATCTAATAATATCAACTTATGAAACGGCAGTGACATACTCAAATTATTTTAATACATCTATTTAGGATGCCCCACTGCCACCCCTAGAAAAATTAAATTAAAACGAATTACATCAAATTATTATACCACTTACTTATTATACCCTAAGAAAAAATTTTGTCAAAATCGGCTAAGCAGTTTGTGAGATGTTTGAAAAAAATAAGTTTATTTTACTAACTTGAACACCCTGTATCTTAAAAACGAAGTTACAAGTTTATATGAATTTTTCTTTTTATATTACGATTCCTATTGCTTACTACACTTTCCTAATTAAAACCTGAGAAGGTTTTAGGCGGGAAATTTTGCAACCTACAAAATGTGCCTACGTAGTCAAAAAGTAATTATGCTAGAATACTACTAAAATAAGCTACATTTACCAGTGCATTTTCAAGAATTTGTTTAGTTCTGGATTTTAAGTTTTTGGAATTCATTCTGTTGAATATTTAATGAACATTTAACATCGGTAACGAACACAACGTGTTCCCTTCTTGGTCGAAACTCGAAACTATTAAACACTATCCATATATATTAAAACGCGTCGATTCTGTCTCGCTCTAAATTTTGTTGCCGAATCGACGAAGTTTCTAAGCTAAGCGGGCGGCCGGAGGTCGCCCCGAGCCTTTCTTCTATGCGAAGAGGCATTTTCGTCCCATTTCTTACACCTTTTCCCAATTTAAACGCCTTTTCAAAAAACCTCTGCAAAATTTTCGTCGATCAGTGAGAGAGATGCGGCTAGCACCGGCGTTTGTCCTCGCACCTAATGGTAATCCCGACTTTTCGCGGGACCCCCCTAGACCCTTTTTCTAATTTTTAAGGCTTCGAGAACCGCTTCACGCAAAAGTTCCGTCCTTTCTCTAATCCTTTGAGATTTTTTTTGAGACCGTACGTCAAGTCCTTCTATGTCTATTTCATCTTCCAAAATCTCGAGTTGCACCCGTCTCAACTTCTTTCTCATTTTATCTGCCGATGTGAGATTGCACTAACGATACAAGCACCTCCCACGAAAACTGTCAAATTAATTTAACTTCAGATTGGTTATTTTCCTATGAGAAATATTGCTAACGGAATCGATAGTACTAGCTGCCAAACACTTCTGATTACCAAAATATTGAAGCGAAATAATTTTCCAATTAGAATATCGGTAGAAATTAATTTTTCAGGCTGACATGTACAGCTTACATACTTAAATTTTTCAGGGTTAAGTTCTGAGATGTGGCGCGTTAGCGCAATGGGATAGTCGTAGGATTCGAAATATCGTAATGCTGATTTCGTGAGTTCAAGTCACGCTGTAGGCAATTTTTTTTTACTTTTTAATTCCAATAATTATTTATTAGTATTAGTGTTTTGTTATTCTGTTTCATTGTCCGTAGTTTTTATTCTTTCTGCAGGTAAAGTTTGGAACCAATTCGTTAATTTTGGCGGTCTGTAAAATTCATCATTTTAGCTTACAAAAGTAAATATCTACAATATTAATTTGCTGTAACAATTATGAGAGCAATATATTTTTGTCCCATTGATAAAATTGATAAAAATGTTTACTGAAAAATAAATTCTACTTTCAGCACTTAAAACTTATGCCATTTTACCATCAAGAATAGAGTAGGTACCCTTACAATTCATCAAAATATTAACAAAATTTTTCGATGTGTAGGGGGCAAAATCACCTCACCATAAAATTGGCCATACGATCAGTAAGATCATCTAAAATCGATTTAGCAATAAACTAAGGGAATATGTTGTCACCTCATTTTTTTGAGGTGACACCGTTGTAGATGAAGTAACAGAGTATGATTTGTATCTATTTTCTAGGTGACAACGTAACGTTTATCAATGTGTATATATATATACTGTGAGAGAGGTATTAGACGACTGTCTAAGTTGACTAACAAAATTATTACGTCGGGAAAACCAGCTTTGACTGGTTTTCCCGACGTAATAATTTTGTTATATATATATATATATTTACACTTGTAAATTATTCTTTAATAAATAGTTAATAGTAATAATTAATCTTATTCTTTTACATTTAGATGAAGAAGAAATTAGCAAAAATTGCACATAGAGCTATTAGTAAGAAGGTTAAGAAAATGGGACTGAAAGGAGAAGCTGATAGATTCATAGGAACTAAAATGCCAAAACATTTATTCTCCGGGAAACGAGGTGTTGGTAAAACCGATAGGCGTTAAAATTAATTTGCAACAGGATTGTTTATTGCAAGAATGATAACCTAGGATTGAATATAAATGAAGATTTTATTTTAGTGTGAAGAAAATAAAATTTGTTCTTTTCCAATGTTAAATAAAAGAAAATTGAAATCACTCATTATTGTTTTTAATTTTCAAAAAACAAAAAAATTCCAGTAAATTTAACATCTTTCAGATCAGTTTATGTTTTATCTGAAGTTGACATTAAAAATGTAAAAATATACACAAATATAAGATCCTCTATCCCCTTATCTCTTAAAGTATAAGATGTAGAGAAAGTAAAATACAGGAAATTAAAATTTTTTCTTAAATTTTTCTTTATTTTTTCTTGTATACATGTTCCGTTTTTCTGGTCAGGCATCAACCCTGTATCTAATTAAGTTTTTGAACTCCCCTTAAAATTCTAGGTCGACATTGTTAATGGTACCCTATATCTATCTTTTACCGTTATGAATATGACGTTTATAGAAAATAATCTTCAAAAAATGCTTGTTCAAAAAATCAAGGCCAAACAAATAAGGCAACTAAAAATGTAAATCGGGTTTATTTCGTAGACAATGAAACTAAAAAAATACTGTAATACGAAATTCTGTATCGATATCTTAGTGATATACAGGGTGTTTTTGATACCTTTCATTGCAGTCTTTACAGCTAATATCGTAAATCCCCGACTTTTCCTTAGTTTCTATTGTGTCTTTTGGATTACGTAGAAGTTGTTGTAGTTTATTTCCCGATGAATCAACCAATCATACCTATATCTTTAAATACCTTACCAAAACTACAGGTGAAACGAGGATCGTAAGGAATAAATATGAATTTTGAATTTTCTCTTTCATTTTGAAAAGTCAAAGAATTTCGAAGTGTCTCTTTAAATTTATGTTTCCTAATTATTTTATCAATTAAACTTACAGAATATTTATTATTCACAACTATATCCCTAATCAATGCTTTTTCTTTTTCATTTAGAAACAAAGACAATCTCAGTGACTTTTGTAAAAAACACTGCGAAGATATCATCCACATATATTGAGTTGTAATTATTTCCAGATAATGCCAACTTGGTTGGCGAAACACGCGTCGAGTGCAGTATAGTGTTTTGGTGTTATGTGGAAAACTATGTCAGTGTTATCTTCACACCAAAGGTTCCAACCGCTTTCAAGAATAAAATATGTCCTTAAAGCTAAAAATATTGGTTTGATAATGGTTTGAGGAATGATGAAATTAGAATTATTCCACTTCTCGCCTAGTTTCTTGAAAATTATTTGACATAAATAACGTAAACCATTCTATTCACATAAACTATGCTATATATTTGCAAAAGGAAGGTACTAACATAATAATTATTATTTCATAATATTGTTGATTACCTTAATGGCTAGGCTGGTAAGTATAAAATAAAGTCACAAAAAAAGGATCTATGTAGATATTTAGGCAAGTGTTTCCAGAGTATATTTACTTAAAACTTTTATACAGGGGGTTGATATTCATCATTGAGTGTGTAACGAAAATTTTGTAAATTTCAATATGAACATTAGTCACTACTATGCAATGTATAAATCACCCATAGATAGGTAATGCTGGTCTTCTAACTAATTAAATCAGCGGTTTCCAACTTTTGCTAGTGTCGGCGCCTTTTTTCAATTAAAATTATTCCATGGCGCGGAACCCTAAGTAAAAGTATGACTATTTGTAAGTAAGAGATAAAAATGTTATCAAATCGTGGAATTGAAGTGGACAGGGCCACCCTCATTTCCTTTTCCACGTTGATTTTTGCTCTATTCTTGCATTTTATTACAGCGACCACCGAAAACCCAGCTTCACACAAATACGACGTTGAAAATGAAATTAAAATCCACTTAGAAGAGGATATTCATCTTTTATTGAAATCCAAAATTCTGTCAATTCCCACTGACGTAGTTCACCACACACCAAAACACTATACTGCACTCGACGCGTGTTTCGCCAACCAAGTTGGCATCATCTGAAGATGATTGAACTAAACCTATGCTAACATTGTGTCCTATTTATACCGAAACTATTTCTACAGTTCAGTGAACCGTCGCGACCGCTCAGTGAACGACAGCGACGAATCAGTGAACTGTGACTTACTAACCAATAAAGCGGTTTAGCTATATGGGATTGGCCCTCTGTACCAAACCCTCTGTACCATGTTGGGCGCGACACTAGACCTATCTGTTCTACCATATTTAAAATGAGCCATATGTTCCTTGAATCTAGTTTGAATTGACCTTCTAGTTTGTCCTACATACTTTTGATTACAATCTTTACAGCTAATTTCGTAAATCCCCGACTTTTCATTGGTTTCTTTCTATTTTGTCTTTTGGATTGCCTAAAAGTTGTTGTAGTTCATTTCCCGATGAATAAACCACTGACATACCACTCTTACCAAAACCACGGGTGAAGTGAGGATCGTATGGAATAGATATGAATTTTGGGTTTTCTGTTTCATTTTGAAAAGTTGAAGAATTTCGAAGTGTCTCTTTAAGTTTAGGTTTCCTAATTATTTTATCAATTAAAGTTACAGAATATCCATTATTCGCAGCTGTATCCCTAACCAATGCCTTTTCTTCAAAGCTTATTTAGAGGGAAGCTTAATAGGCGATGAATTAAAAGATTGAAACTCGCCATTTTGTGTTAAGCACAATGGTGAGAGTCCTTAGGAATATATCTTAAAGTACTGGTATCTTCTGTATAGTAAAATTCTAACTTATTTTCATTATTTCTAATAATACATCTAAAGAATGATAGTTGTCCGGAGTTTTCAATTTCATAAGTAAATTTAACTGACGCAAAATGACTATTCAATTTAGAGACAAAGTTGTCGATATCAATGACTTTTGTATCAAACACTGCAAAGACATCATGCACATATCTGAACCAAACCCTGGGGAAATACTCGAAATTTTTCTTTTGCCTCCGTTTCGAATCTGTTCATGAAGAGATTAGCAATGAATGATGACAAAGAGTTACCCATTGCTGTACCCTCATGTTGTTCGAAGAAATTACCATTAAATCGAAAGCAATTTTGTTTCCACATTGGCAATGGTAATTTCTTCGAACATGAGGGTTCAGCCAATCTCTTCATGAACAGATTCGAAACGGGGGCAAAAGAAGAATTCCAGTATTTCCCCAGGGTTTGGTTCAGATATGTGGATGATGACTTTGCAGTGTTTGATACAGAAGTCAGTGATATTGAAAACTTTGTTTCTTATTTGAATAGTCGTTTCGCGTCAGTTAAATTTACTTATAAAATTTAAAACTCTGGACCACTACCATTCTTAGATGTATTAATAATTAGAAATACTGAAAATAAGTTAGAATTTGACATATTATACAGAAAAGATACCAGTACTTTAAGATACATCCCTAAGGATTCTCACCATTGTGCTCAATACAAAATGGCGAGTTTCATTTTTTTAATTCATCATCTATTAAGCTTCCCTCTAAATAAGGAGAGGTTTGACAAGGAAAAGGCATTGATTAGGGATATAGCTGCGGGTGATGGATACTCTGTAACTTTAATTGAAAATAATTAGGAAACGTAAATTTAAAAGAACTTCGAAAATCCTCGACTTTTCAAAATGAAAGAGAAAACCCAAATTTCATATCTATTCCATACGATCCTCGTTTCACCCGTGGTTTTGGTAAGGAAATAAACTACAACAACTTTTAGGCAATCCAAAAGACAAAATAAAAACTAAGGAAAAGTCGAGGATTTAAGAAATTAGCTGCAAAGAGTGTAATCAAAAGTATGTTGGACACTGTTAACACATGCAAGTTTAATATTATTTTTCTACAACCGAGCCCAAAGTACAAATTAGTGCTTCCAAGAGTAGCACTTTTCAGAGGAACGAGCGTTTTGGTTACTTTGTGGCTCGCTGAGCGGCAAAGTGACGCGCGACGCTTAGAGCGGCATTGTATCACTTTGCGCTCTTAATACACAAACAGCTATTGCAATTCTTAGCATTCAAAAGAACTCAAAAATATAAATGATCATATATTATCAAAATCCCAGGAGACACAGTGACGCGGCACCCGCCTGATTCGCATTTTTTTCTTTGTTCGGTGAAAATGATATGCTATTAAATTGCTACTTTTTGCCGTAATCCAAAAAGTTACATGTTTGACCGAAAAATACATGGATGTTTGACCGAAAGTGGATACAACTTTCATATTTTAAATACACGCCGTGTTTTTTTTTTCGTAATTGGATTTCACATATCCATTCTGTTTTCAGTGGAGTATCACAACCGAGCATTTGCTTTCTAAACAAGAAAGGTTAGTTTTAAAAACGGGAATTTAAATTCACAATATTAGGTGCAATTTTTTTAAAGACGGTAATTTTTCTCACACAAATTTATCGCTAAATATAAAACTCTTATTGTTTTCAAACTAGAATGAAAATAATTTTTGGGTACAGTTTGTATTTAAACTATCTGATGTGCAACCTATGTCAATAATACGTCCTCAAATACGTCTATTAAATTTCTTACATATTATCACTTGCCTGAAGATTTTGTTATTTAAAATGTGCATGCAATACATGTCGAATGTAATACAATAAGAAAAATCATTGAAAGATCACAGAAATAGAAATAATCGTATTAACAAAATAAAAAAAACATTAAATGAACACAATTTATTCAAATATTACAATAAGAAGCCACATGTATTCTTTCTCTTCTATTGTCGGTACTTTGTTGTGCACTAAAAATCTTTATAATATTTTCAAAGTTTCTGGGATTGACTAGGAAAGAGGCCTGTTACATCAAAAGATATTAATTTGTTAATTTGGAATTATTTTAAATTTTCAATTAAGTGAAAGCAATTCTTGGTTGTCATGTCATTTTTTAATGAGAATTTTCGATACTTATAGTTTAGCCACTTTGCCAACTTGTAAATTAATATTACAGTTAGATAATATTTGAAACTATCGGTCTGTAATTATTTCCGGGTTTGTGAATTTTGGGAAGACAATATAATTTGCAAAGGTTTGGATTAAGTAATTTTAATTTCTTTCTAAGACCCTGGGTAATTTAATTGGTACATTTATTTAAAGTTTCATTGAATTGCTTTTTATACTGACTTAAAGGGAGCTTTTTAATTTATTCCTTAACTCTTTTGAAAACAATTCAAAGACACCGCCTTAGAATTTCGCACAGTATTGCAAAGGTACGTAGACGACGTATTCGCAGTTGTAAATAAAAATTTTAATATACAGGGTGTCCAAAATAAGATCCTCTATCTCCTTATCTCAGAAAGTATAAAAGGTAGAGAAAAATATTAAATACGAAAGTTTTTTGTTTTTACCTGAATTTTTCATTTTTATAACTTTCTTGAATACAGGTTGTTCAGTTTCTCTGATCCAGGCATCAACTTTCTTTTTTTTAAATGGAACACCCTATATTTAATTACGTTTTTGAACTCTCCTTAAAATTCTAGGTCGACATTGTTAAGAGTACCCTATACCTATAATTTACCATTACGAAGATATTAGCATTTAAAGGAAAGAATATTTAAAAAACACCTGCTCAAAAAATATCGGCAAAACAAATAAGACATTCAAAAAAAAGTTAAATAGGGTTTATTGTACAATTGCACAATTTCGTCAATGTATTCACAGTACAATTCTATAAAATTCACCTTAGAATCAGAAAACAATGATTCACTACCTTAGATATTAAAATAATCAATCTTGAATCTCTGACTTTTGACATTTAAAGAAAACCTACACACACAAATAATTACAGACACCAAGTCCTCAGTAACACACTTTAAATATAAAATGGCTGCATTTAATAGCCTAATTTTTAGACTATTAAATGTACCACTCAATAATACCAACTATAATAAAGAACGTAATCTCATCTACAACATTGCCAATGAGAACGGTTATGAAAAGAAACAAATAGACAGAATCTTTTATAAACAAAAGAGGAAATTATTAATTAAAAGCAATACCACCGTAAGTTCCATAGAGGAAAGACAATATATGTATAAAAAATTCATACCATCCTCAAATCAGTCAAAAATTTGAAAATTTACTAAATAAAGTCAATATCATCCCTGCATGCAAAGATAAATTTACAATTAAAGGACTATTAGGGTCCACTTTCCAAAAAGAAGACCCGCTTCAGAAATCCGGGATATACAAAATAAATTGTCGTAACTGTAACAAACTGTGCATCGGCCAAACAAAGGGAAATGTAATAACTAGATTTAAAGAACATACATATCATACATAAAACTTTAATGTAGATAAGTCAGCTCTAGCCTTACCTAGTTATGAAACAGGGCACAAATTTAATATAAACAATACCTCCCTCATAAAAGCCAGTAATTCGTACAACTTAAATACATTAGAATCAATATATATGAAAAAATATCAAAATCATTTACTGAATTTCGATTTAAGCCCATTATCATCCAATGGCCTTTTAGATTTAATACCCAGTACATAAGAAAAATAAATTTTAAAAATAGTCAAGAATAGTAAATAAGTAATTATCCAACCACAATTTCATAAAAGAGCAGCCAGGTAGGTCGGCATCTGTAGCTTACCTAAATAAAATTGTTTACAGCCTCAACCTTTATCAATAGGGTGACTATATACTTGTTAGTGTTTAAGCTACCGACGATGAGTCATAGTACTCGAAATTTATGCATTTAGCATTGCTAACATACAGGGTGCCCATATCTATCTCCTTATATGGCTAACTTTGTTAATAGTGGAGCTGGAGAATTGGGTAAAATAGCAAAATTGGGCAAGATTACAAGAGGAATTCAATACCTCCTTTTGATTTAATTTTAATTTTCAACTTTTCGAGATATTTTGAAAAAACTGAAAATCGCCAAAATTTTTATCGCGAATATCTGGAAAAATACAAATAATATAAAAATACGCTGTGATAGTGCTTTTTACGTGGAATTAAGCGATGATATTGAAAATTTCACGGGCATCTTAGTTTTTGAGAAAAAAACAAAGTTATATTTTTTTAAATAGCAACCATAGTTGGCTACGGTATCAATGAAAAGCTTATTTTTTTCTGATTTCAAAAATATATATTTAGTATACTTTTCTTTTTTCTTTTGATTACTGTAATGGACAAATAATTGATTAACATAGTAAGCTATGAAAAACAAACGTAGATCAGTAAACAACAATAAAATACAAATGTCAGATCACACTAAAGTCACATTATACACGTCGAAATTAAGCGTTCATGTTAAAATAGTTATTGTAAAATGTACAATTTCACATTATACACGTCGAAATTAAACGTTCATGTTAAAATAGTTATTGTGAAATGTACAATTTCACAATAACTATTTTACATGAACGCTTAATTTCGACGTGTATAATGTGACTTTAGTGTGATCTGACATTTGTATTTTATTGTTTACTGATCTACGTTTGTTTTTCATAGCTTACTAAGTTATCAATTATTTGTTCATTACAGTAATCAAAAGAAAGAGAAAGGTATACTAAATATTATATTTTTGAAATCAGAAAAAATAAGCTTTTCATTAATACTATAGCCAACTATGGCTGTCATTTAAAAAAATATAACTTTGTTTTTTTTTCTCCAAAAATTAAGATGCCCTGTGAAATTTTCAATATC